>OZ038422.1:13210766-14503727 GCA_964036155.1 Diploscapter coronatus
AAAAGATTTAAGATTTTTTCTCTTGTAGATTTGAATATTTAAATCGTTTTTTTTTCAATTTTTAAGGTCAATCATTTTCCCTAAGTTTTAATTTTTTATACCTTTCTTTTGCAAGATTCCCACACCACGCACTCCAAATTACCAGACCTACAAAATACATTTATTTTTCTGAATGAAAATACGAAAAAAGCGTGATATATTCGAAATTCCCTCAAATTAAGCGGAATAAAATTGCCTATTCCTCTAATTTCAAATCAGATTTCGTTTTAATTGCATACTCTTCGTCATATCTTCTAAAATCTCTAGCTCCTCTATGCTAAATTCCACGTTCTCTTGAAAATGTTCCAACTTGCAATTATTTTTTCTGCAAATTTTAATGCCAGCCTTTATATTCTGGACTTTCGCAAAATATTTATCCTCATGAGTTTTGAAACCTCTCCAAAGCTATAAGCTTCTGTAAAACTTTGTAGTTCAGATGTCCAACCTCTACACTAAACTGTCTATGGGCTCATCCGATCTAACCGACGAATCAGCTTTGTCTATTTCGCCTCAGCCTCCCAGAAAGGGTGTTCCTGAAAAGGCTGTTGAAACTAATGACGATATTATTCAAAAACCTAAAGATATTCACTCATCTAAAGTAGACCATATGGAAAAGATCATTAAAAAGAAGGTTAGTTTGTTAAAAATTTAAATTAATAGACAAAAATCGAATAAACCATAATATAGTGATGAAAGCGGGATATTTATGCTTCTATTTACTACTTTATTAGTGAACTTTTTTACTTTTAATACGCGTCATACTGTAATTAAATAAAGAAAATTTCGACTTTTTACTTCCCTTTTCAGCCCCAACCCACTAATTTCCGTTGTAAACACGGAAACTCGGGCTTTTCTTTTGCAGTTCTTAAAATTAAGGATTATTTTGTTTCAGATTGAAATTTAAATATCACATTTTATAGAAAATAGTACATTTCTAAATATACACTTGTCAAAAATCATCAAACTCCCAAATAACTTATCAAATATGTCATTCTCTGTTGTCCTACATGCGCCGAACTTTTCCTATATCCTGAGGGGATATGCGAAATTCTTATGATATCAATTCTCTATACCTATGTTTTATAGGGTAGAGCTTGAAAGTCGACTGGGATATCTAAAACGCAAATAAAAGAGGATTTTGTTTGATGGCTTATGTCTTTGATTGCATCTGATATGCTTCGTCAAGCTCCCCTTTTGCAGAAATACGCATAAAAACCACAAAGATCGCGCATAGCTTTTTATTTATGCATAAATAAGGAAGAAAATGAGATTTTTAACTTCCAAAGTTTGAAAATTTAACCTCAAACTTCAAGATGGAAAACCTAAGCTTCCAACTTAAAATCTAACTTCAATCTTAATTTAGCATTATAATATTCATATCTAAATCTAGATTCAGGTATATCTAATCCAAAAATCTCCCCAATAATCCCAGGCTATCTTGTATGTCTAGTGACCCGTAACAACCTAAATCCTCTTGAACTGTGCTTGCGACTATTCTGCGCTTTTGTGCCGGGGTCAATAATTGCGGAAACGCGCACAATGCGCGTGGTAAAATGTCACACACAAAGCCGCATACATTGCATATTCCGGAGAAATAGCACATATCCTAGAGAGAGGCGAAAGATATTAGCCTCACTTTTATGGACAGATGCTAGAATGACCGATAGCCTATAATTACCCTCCACGCCCTTAGTTTAAGGCGTACTTAGCGTCAATCTCGTTAGGCGAAATTGAGAACAATATTGTGAAATGTCGATAATAAATCTGTGAGAAATTGCATTATTTGACAGATGGTCTAGGACATTGTCAATATTGCTTCAGAGAGCGTGTTCTTATGCATGGGTTTTATTTTAAGATGTAAGACAAAGTATGGACTTTCGTTCATCATAATTTTATGTCTAACTTTAGAACATTTTCGCACTTAAACTTGTAGATTTCAAGTAATATCACATTTTACGATATATAAAATACAAATTTATATATCTGAGTTTTCTATGTCCATTTCGAAATCTACTTCTTTTCTTCTCTGCTATCTGATCACTATCTCATTTCATTTCGCAAATGCGGCGAAACTACTAATCAACGCATATGTGTTCTGTGCATAAAAGAATAAAGCAGGCTGAAATAATGCGGAAATTATTCGGACATAGTGAAATTAGGGGGAATTTAGAAGGAAAATACGGGGACACTCCGTAATTATCGACTCAAAATTCAAAGAAAAGTGAAATGTTCGAAATGTAGTTAGCGATATGGGAATTAGCTCTAAAAATTCTGAAACATACGAAAATCTCAGAGAAATGGTTGGACTTCATTTAAATCGAGCAAAAATATTCTTTCCTGCAAGTGTAAAGTTTATGTCATTTAAAGCATTCATGAAATAACAAAGTTTTCTTCGCAATTTTTGACATTTACGAAAATCTCCTATATGAAAAGCTGGACTTCGTCGAAATTCAACAAAAGATCCGACTTAAATGTTATAATTTATTACTTTTAGAATATTTTAACTTCCTTTGAAAATTTTGCATCGACAATATGATCAAAATTCAGGCCATAATTTGAATTCGAAGCCCTATTATCTCTGCAAAATATGCTTATTACGCGCTAATCTTAAGCCATATGAATTTGTAAGCTCTATGAATCATTTCGAGGATTCACAACGAGCAAGATCCCTAAATTTATCGGGATAACAAACTCTAAATCCGAGATTAATTTTATCCTTTAATCTTGGAAACTTTATTCACTACAATACATTGTTTAAAGGATAATATCTCATCACAAATAAAAGATATTTGAATGGGGAATTTCATATATCCCCCACAAAATATTGATTTATACATCCGGCTTAAGATATCTAAAATCCATCTTTCCGGTCTAACTAAAAATATTTATTTCGAGAAAAACCCCGAAGATAGTTTTTTGCTGTAAAATCGTATAATTTTAGAAGATATATTATTTTAAATCTGAAATAAAATAATTAAAGAAGATATTCTTTCAAGATAAACCCATGAAAATAATGTGGATTTTAATTATGGCAGGCAGTTTTAGTGCCTATTTTTTAACATGGGGCTAGAGATTGAAAACCGAGAAACTCGGAAAGTTGATTCTTCGCTGAAATATGCATGAGACGCTAGAATTGGCGAGTAATTAGCCGGGAGAAATAGTGTTCAAATTTGAGAGAGAGAAAAGAAGCAAATAATGCTCAATCTCGACTTTGAAATTGCGCTGATTCTATTAGTCAAACATCATTAAATTAAAACTAGATGGCTAAATATGATTAAAAAAAAACAAAATAAATAGGCCAAAAATAGAGCATAATGAATAGAATTTCATTTAATGTATAAAGTTATATTGAACAACATAGATTTAGAGAGGAAAAAGTCTAGACTATGATATTAAAGATATACAATGCCTGACTTTTATTTAGTTGAAATTCTATAAATTAGAAAAAATAGAAATTATAATTAGAAATAGTATCTATGATTTAAAATCAATATAAAATAATTTTCAGAGAACAGACGCGAACCGGATATATCATCAGACAACCGTGACCAAGGAGGGCGATAAAGACCGAAAAGTTTCGACCGGCACCTTAAATCGCCTAATTTTGGTGGCACAGGCTTTAGAATCTGAGGTGGATGCAAGAAGACAATCGGATATTTCTGGAACTAAAATAACTTTCTCGATAAGAATGGCTAATTTGGTGAGTATTTCATTTGGTTTGAAATATTCTAGCTTTACTTGTTCATTTAACTTCAGTAATCTTGATTTAATTTTCGAAACACGTATTTTAAAGATAACCTTCATCATTGCCAGTGGATTGCATTGAGGATTAAATTTTCTACCAAGTGAAACTTATTACTTCGAATTCAGATATTGCTTCTAATGGTGAATATTCTGATCTTTACAGGCGTCGGAAAATATCAGGCTCATAGAGATGGTGGATATCGGGTATATCAACTTGAAATTAAATTCTAAAATTCAATAATTTAAATAGTTTAGGACCTCTTATTAACCGCAGATAAATGGGCCTATGATAATAAATCTGATGACTATCCAGGTTATTTTTATCCTAATATTTTCAAGAATATAAATTTCAGAGACATTTGCGTTGATGCAACTGAGTGGCCAATATTTGGCGGCCTGCATTTCCGTATTTCTTCTATTTTCCACGATTTTACTTCAACTTTTACACTTGTGCAGCGCGCCGATTGCTAGATTGACGGTAAAAATAACTGGCATACTATTTATATAATAAAATCGACCCATTAGTCAGACGTTTACTTTTAAAATATACACTTACCTAAATACAATATATGGTATATTAGCCAAATCGAACCTTTTATTCTGCCTTTATTAAACGACATATGTATTATATTGCGACAATTAATAGAAGTAGTACACCAAAATCGATTAAAAATATCATCATATGAATTTTCTTAGCTAAAAGGTTTAATATCCAAGATTCTACTACCAAATTTCTACTCTATACTCCATAATTGAGTTATTGCCTTTTAAATTGGCTCAAAATGCGTATTCGTTGAATTGTTGTGGTACTACGGTACTGCTTTTATTAATTGTCTATATTGCCATTGTAAATTTAACTAATTATGGTATTACATATCAGGCAATAATAATGTACTTCGCGGGAATAATATAGGGGATCAGGATAAATCTAAGCCTAAAAGCTGCCTAACGAAGCGTAACTAACCTAATTTCTCATGGAAAGTGGATAGACAATAATTTGATTGTTATTTCGCTACATGCAAACGTTTTATGTATTTCAAGGAATAATATCTTAGAACATAACAGACCAGGGTGTTCGAAATTTCAATTAAAAAATTCAAAATCTGAGTCGGAACGAAAATTTTCCTGAACTGGGAATCGAAATTACGACACCCCTTATAAAATGTCTAAAATACGCTTTAAAAGTTTAACCACGCTAAGCTAACTTTAAATTTCAAAGTTTGTAATAACGTTTAAAGTATGCTAAAATTTCAGGAGATGTGTTATTCCTTCGGTGCCGTTCCGGTTTCCTTGTTTGTTTTCGGACTAGAAATGCATTATTCTACTTGTCCCTGGGTGGACGAGTACTTTGCGTATTACGATGTGGTCGATAAATCCGCACAGTGCGCTATAAATGGATGGGCGTTGGCTGGGGTAATTATTACCAAGTTTTACTAGTTTTAAACTATTTATGCTATTTTACCGCTTTCAAACGAATCTTCAATATTTTCGAGCTAATTCCTTATTCTTCAGATATTCTCCCTCCTATCCTGTGGTCTATTCGTGTCCGAAGGTCTGATCGCCGCTTTCTTTAGCTCCGACGCTAACCGAGGAAGGAAGGAAACCGTCGTTTGAAAAATCACGTCGCCAGCGTTAAATATTGATTTTAAAATGGCCCCATATTATCTATTGTAAAATTCTCATTACGGTACAGCGAAATATCGATTCGAAACGAAGTCTTAGGAATCATTAGTCATTAAATTTGTACAATATTTTAAGAGTATCATATATTCTGAAATTTATTCTCTGTGCGGGTAAATTCAACGAAGATCTCGGCAATAAACTATGTATCTGATTGTTTATTCTTGCAAAAATTCGAAAGTTTCATAAGAATACAGTACTGAGAATGAAATAATTAGCAAAATAGTCGAGATCCAAAGATTGTTCTAAGTTTCAAAATTCAATAAGTTACAGAATAAATGAAAATCGAGTAATTTCAGGATAACTAGGGGAGTATACAAATCAGAAGTATCCATGGATGGCTTTCGGGTTAGCGGCCATCATTTTGAGGATGGTCGAGTTTCTCTCGCAGATCGAGCCATAGTTGAAGTTGCAGGGGTAGTAGTAGGTGAACGAGGCCTGAAATTGCTCAAAAAAATAAGAATTGTTGCAAAATTCACGCAAATTTAGTGTTACTGATTGGAAAACGCGTCGATATTCACAAAATTACGTCGCTATTCGTCTCGCTCCTCCAACGTTCGATTTCTAATTGCTGCTGCATGAATATATCGACTTTGCTCTCCCAATCAATGATGCTTGTCTTTAAGAATAGAGAAAAAAAAACCATAATAAAGTCATACCGTGTCAAACATGGTTAGTGGGTTGAAGTGGGCTGCGCATTCCGAGACCTCAGACCATCCATCAAGTCTTCTGTCGTATGGCTTCAATACCCAATTGCTTAAATTTCATATTCGATTTTTTAAATTCGGAATTTTCGTACAGTTGAGTCGGATTAACTCCGCCAACAGTTTGCCACAAAGGTACGGATTTGTGCGGGACGTCGGCGAATTGAACCAGACCGATCCAAGCAAAGCCTCCACGGGGTCCGCTGATACGGATGGCATCCTAAATGTTCAAAGCCAATGTTTTTCATTCAAATAAACACCAAGCCTTCCTAGAAATCGTAGTCCAGAAAAGCATATCTTAATGTGGATATTTTGGCCTTGTTATAAATGTAGAAATTCTTATGAAGATCAGCCTTTTTATTGAATTTATGAGTTTAAAAAATTTGAAAAAAAACTCCTTACCCACTCATCCAAAGTGTTTGCCACAAACAGTGTCGCATTTTTCGCAGTACACCTATCTTGAGCTCGATCGTAGGGAAGCATTTCGTGTTCGACCCAATAACAAGAGCCAGAATATTTCAGCCAGCCATCTGGGCAAGAGTCGCCCTAAAAATGTAGGTTTTTTTCTTCTTTTTACTTTTTAGAAACCTGGATAAATCCAATCGAGCCTCTTGGTGAGTGGCTGAGAGAATTGACGTTGATTCCGAACAGCTTGTCCAGGTCCTTCCAGCCCCAGTTGAAGATTTGCACTGAAAATTGGTCTTCATTTTTGATTGACATAAGATTATCTATGACTAATAATCATAACTTCCATGATTGCCTCTCTAATTCATAATCTTTATTTTAATTTCTCTAAAATTTATCTTTTTTTATCCTACCATTAACTGTGGCCTGTCCGGTCTTGTTGTTCGTGTGGACGTTCACAAAGCCGGCTCCGTTGTTTTTCTTCTTGGTGGTGCTGGTCGAAGCTTCAGTGACGATTTTCGGAATCAGTTTGGTCGTTCTAGTTGTAGTAATTGGATCAGCAGTCACGGCGTTCGCTGGGGTTGCAGAGTCGTGATGTGGGATTTGACTCGTAGTGGATTTAATTCCGATCGAGGTCTGAGTTGTGTCGATCAAGTCCGAGTCGGATTCGGGAATCGTCGCCTTCGTGGTCTCGTTCAGTCCAAGGATCGTGCCAAGAGTGCTCGTTTGAATTGTGGTAGATGGCTTAGTTGATAAAATGTCAGCGCTATAGCAAAATGGAAGAAGGGCGAGAGTTGAGAATCTAAAATAGATATGATTTTGTCAAAATTCCATTCTTAAATGAACTGAAAAATGTCTAAAACTGATGATATTGGTTAAATCATTCAGAAATATTTGTAGTAGTTAAATTTTATAGATTTGTTTTAATATTTTGCTTGGAAAAATTGTAATTTTTATATCCTTCAAATAATTGAAATTAAATTTAGAAACTACAAAATCGCGTTTATTTTCTTTCGAAAACGATTTGGTGACGGGTCACACAAAATTGGCTATTAGTTCAAATTTCAGAGCTCTGCTTCTCACGGGGAAAGATTCGATTTTCCTAGACGCCAAAAGACAAACAATTAAAATTGAGACCTCAGAAATTCGAAAAATATCGTTTCAGATTAAGAGAGAAAGGAAATAAATCGAGGAAGAGCATGGGAACTTGGGAGAGGAAAAAGAACCAGAAATTGAGATATTTGAGAGTCAAATAGCTTCTTGAGGAATGGCCTATTGGAAACATTCTTTGGACTTTATATCGTTTTGCAATTTTTATATCATAATATTTCTAGATTATATTATATTTAGGCTCTAATTGTTTGAATTAAAGTTGTTTTGATTAAATCATCCTTGATCCTTTAAATCTCGATGAAATAATATTGTTTAGACATTTCATTTCAACTAATCTCTTGAAATACACAAATTGATATCTCCTTTTCTGCAGCAAAGGTAGTGCAGGTTTACTGCAAATTTCAGCCTGTTTACTATTTTGCAATCTTTCTAAAAATCTATTGAAATTTTGCCATTCTTGAGGAAAATTAACATTTATAGCTCAAAAATTTAGGATTTTTGTATTCTTGAAAATTTTCTAAACAATTTATTTAAAATTATTTCATTAGTAACAATTTAAGATTTTCATAATTTCAAGGGTTTTTGAAAATTAAAAAATCACCCTCACCCCTCATCATTTCAATTTGTTCAACTCATTAAGTGGGGCGTCTTTGGCGCGCGAATTATTTACCTTTACAAAAGACTAAAAATATCGGGTCTGGCTTAGGTTATTCACGATGTTTTCACAAATTTCAACGACTTGGTCTTTCAAAATAAGATATTTTCCAAAATTACTGAATGCTCTATTATCTTCTCAAGTTTGTTTCATGTTATCAGAAAATTTACTAGATTTTCAATAACTTTCTTTTTTATTTTTTATGCGTCTTCATCGTTTTCGTAATTTCCATTATTATATGTGATGCCAAGAAAATATAGTGTTATATAGCGTATTCACGCATAGTCGCCCTAATTTTTCCAATTTTAAATCTTATTTTTCAATACTTTTACTATTTCCCTTATTTGAAATATGCCGCTACCAAGAATCGACTTTATGCCATTCTTTCGCATATGAGCCTAATAATCATCACGCTTAGTTGGCTTGATTAATTCCTCGTTTACTTGCAAAGTCAGAAGTTTGGAAAATAGTCCGCAATTTGAGAGAGAAGAAGAATTATATTCTGAAAATTTCCGCATAATAATTCACTTTAGCGCTTAGACACAACAAACTAATAATATTATCAAGTTAAAAAATGTAGTTTTATCCGATTCTGACCTATTAATTCGATTAAAAACTTTCCAAAAATCGACTTTTTGACTTTGAAAGTTAAGCTTTTCTCTAGGTCTAAGCTTAGAATCCTTGCTTTCTACCCAATAAATTGCCCTATTCATCCAGATTCGGATTTCCGGTTTTTACCTATTATTCTTTACCTCCCTCAAAGAAAAAAGCGTTTTTAGATAGATGTCCAAGCCAATCAAAACCCCGCCCCCTCGATTTGATACTTGGGAATCTGAAGAGGCCTCTACATCTAATGACGGAATTGAAGAAACCGACTCCGATGACGCAGCGTTGGTATTGGCGGGTAAGAGATCGATATACAATTGATCAAATAGTCAAGTGGTATACTGATAGATATTAAACTTGGAACCAAACTCAAGTCGGGATCGGCAAAATATTTGTGTAAAAATGTAAAATTGCGCGTTTTTATGCGAGATTAACGATTCATAATAGAAAAAATGACGACAAATTAGCGCATTGTTCCGTGAGGCTGCACTAACGCGTGCTCTATGTTGGAAGATGGGAGAAAAAAGATAGAATAGAGAAAATGAAAGCATGCATTTTTGATATATAAGAATGAGCAGAATATATTGCCCTAGTGTTTACATTTTCGAGACGCTAGATGTTTCTCATATGTCAACATTTTATATTTTTTCAATTAAGAGAAATTAAATTTAGATTGTCTCGAGCCAACATCAAATACAGATCTTCAAAATCCCGAAGATTTTATCAGATCTACATCCGACCCCCAGAAAGCCCCGGCGGTTAGATCAATTTCTGGAATTGTTGAGAAAAACATCAAGAAAGCGATGGATAAAAATAAGGTATGTTTTACTTTTTATTTTATTTAAAATCATGAAATAGCTTGCAAAATACTTTCTTCTTTCATTTTGAGGGCAGGTGTAAGTTATTCCCTTTCGTGCGTCAACATATATTTAAACTTTCCAGCAAACCTATCAGTATTCATGTTTTGTCCTCAAATATAGATTTACATTCTAAAGGAGATTCTTCTAGGCTTCGATTTGATTCTTTGAAACTTTAAAGAAAAATATCCCTAGCTCCAATTTCCATTTAGTCCAATATGAATTGTTTCAAATTCTCTATGCCCTCTTTAAAGTGAACTCTCTAAAATCTCACATAGCAACCGTTTTTTCTATGGTAGATAAGACCAGTGATAGGGATAACTTTGCGAGGGAGTAAAAGGTATATGAAATCTCGTCCTTCAAAAGGGAATATATGAAATTCCTTCTTATATAGGGTCCATTTATATAAAATTCTTTTAGTCAATAATGATTCTTATTGTATATTAAAAATGGATATAGAAGATTTTTAGAAAGATACATGATATAGAGGAATATGAATTTCCTCCCTCTTGAAGCTCAAAATCTCCAGCAAATTCGTTAATTTTTAATTAGCACATAAGACATAGCATTAAATATGTCAAGAATTTCGAACGCAAATTTTCATACTTCATCATCTTAAATTAAACTTAGCATATCCTTGAGTACTAAGATATATTCGAACTTCTTCATTTCAAGAAAATTTAATCCGTATAAATCCATTTTGAAAACCTATGCCTTATCATATGTAGTTCTAGAATATTTTGAATCAATATTTTCCAAATTTGATTGCAAACTCTGTCTTAGATTAAGCACCGTAAACAGAATTAGCGGTATATTGTCTGTCTGAAAGGTGAATGGGTAGATTAACTCTTGGGTTATCCTTTCTTGAACATTTGTTTTTATAATATCCATTATTTACGAAATATTCCAGATAATTTTCACGAATTTGTATCTCTTTTACTTTACAGAATCATTTTATAGTTCAAAAGTCGATATAGAAATGACTCACGAAAATGATATTTATTTTCATTTTTTCTTAACTCTTAAAAGTTATTTAGTCATTCGTATTTTTACTACAAATTAAATGGGTTTTTTTTCTTAATCTAAGCCTATATCACATGTCCAATTGAAGTCATTGAAGTCATGCATATAAATTTCCTGGTTTCTTGCTTATAAAATTTTAAGAGAATTCAATTTTGCGCTGACTAATTAACTTAGAAAATCATGGTTTTGAATTCATACATCTGGATTACAGGATCATTCATTATTAATGTTTATCCTCAGCTCATAATTTAATTAAATTAGATCTTCTAGATCAACTATTTTGATGAATATCTGAAAATTCTGCAGAAAATGAATCGCTAATTTGCGAACCCGCTCATTTTACTAGGTGACTTCTATATTTGTTCAGTTTTTCACATAGTTCCGATGTAACTTTAGCTGGTCTGGGAAATTTCCAGGAGGAGACGTAAAGGAAATTTCAGAACCTGGTTTTCACACCTAATAATATTGGACTTCGCTGTTCATCTTCACATTTTCACTATAACTTATAAAAATTATCATTTTCCTCGAAAAGTTGGTGAATTTTAAAAATATACATTATAAAAATTATCAGGCTTTTCCTAAATGAGATTTGTTTTCGAAAAACTAGTGACTTTCTAATATAATTCGTTTCACGCAGGTTGTGAAGTCCTAAATTATGAATTTTCGGAATCTTTTTCGAATATATCATTTAAATTTCCGTCGAATATCAAAAATATCGGTGAGAATTTTGAAATTCCGCGGACTTTTGGGGGTATTGCGTCAAAGTCGCTTAGTATTTGCTATTAATGGAAGCATCGACCTTTGGAATAGTCATTCAGCGTCTTTTGTCAAAGATATTTCACAATTTGTCGAACGCGCTTCCTGACGTAATAATCATTCAAACTCCTTTTCTCTTCAAGGTGCAATAGTCGTGGTTAGATTTCCGAATAGCAGTTTTTGCAACAAAAAACTCGACAGCTAGATTTCAAATTTCTCTGAACCATATTATTTTTGCAAGAATATTGGCTTTCCATTAATTTTTTGAACCATATTCTATTTTAAAATTTCGTTAAAATGTATTCTTTACGAACTATTGTCTCCGAAAATATCCAACTTTCGCGATTTAAAATATTCATGTCTTGTAAGCGTAACTCATTGTGCTTTTAAACAATTCAAAGAATATGACTTTATTTTCTCTTCCGTCTAAAAGTGCAAATTTGCTGCCCATTTACGCGCAAAATACGCATTGTTCTTGGTTACTAAGCACGAAAATTTCCATAAAATACGCATTACGCAGAAAACCGAGTCAAACATTGCATCTCTAAAATTTGAAATTTCGAAATTTCAATTCTCGTTGCAAATTTGTTCAATTAACGCTCTTCGAAGTATCTACCTATAAAAATTCGTAATTCAAGAAATTTTGCTAATTTTAAATTGTATCCGGTAGCTTGTTTACCGTTTGCCGATGTATGAAACTTCGAAAATTCTGTACAAATTTTCAAATTTATCCAAATATCAAAAATTCTCCATAATATAATGATTTTTGATGTTAATCTCATTTTTCCTGATCAAGCCTGAGCTCTTCTTTGTTACCCTATACATAGACATTTTTGGTCCTATCATTAATTTATTGGCTAGTACTCAAATATGGGGAATATAATGACTATCAAATTTCCCCAAAATATTTCCTCTTTTCTGGATATCCTGGCATTTCTTCTTCATATACTCTTGGACATGGAGAAAATTTAATCAAGAAAATAAATATCCAAGATAGTTTTATCGTCCTATACTTATCATAGAATTTCTAAAAATCGAAATATCTAGATCCAGAAGCTAGGAAGAGGTAAAGAGTGGGTGGAGCTTAAGTTCCAAGAAAAGAGATATCTTGCTAGTACTTTTAATCTAAGAAAAGGAAATGAAGGCGTCCATTCCTAAGAAAGCTATGTAAATTCTGTCCTACCCATTTTCTAAATTCCCCAGTAACCTAGGAGAATTTTCCGACAAAAATTCAAACTTTCAAATTCCTGCTAATTTCGCTCCGTCACGAAATTCTACATTTCGACTTTCAAGTTGGAAAATTACTCGCTATTTATTCAGACCAAAAATTATCCCTTCGAAGTTATTGTTCCTCTAACATAATCGGTCTTATAGTCGAGAGGCGAAAAAATTAAAAAAGAAACGCGAGGCGCGAAAATTCTTCACTCCGAGAAAGTTCCACTAAAAATCCCCAAAAATCCCCGAAAATCCGCAAAAATCCCGGTATTTTTGTGGAGATACTTCTCAACTACAATAGGGACGAAATATCATTCATAGATACCCCAGAATACAAATTCATTTATCCAGCGTTTCTGGACAGGATTAGCGGATTTATTAGTCAGCAAAAGTCGGCTGATATTTTAGTTTTCTAGTTATTCGCTATTTTTTAAATCTATTATCTAAATTTATAGTTATTCAAATTTCAAAAATGAGAAGTCACTCCTTGACAAGCATGAGAAAACAGGTATTTTTTGTTTTTAATTCATTTTACTATTTAATTCTATTTTGTTTTACTGCTTGAGAGATCTAAATAAGATCTATCTGAAAAGAAATAGAGTGAGGAGGCTAAATTAAATTGGCCTTCCTAGAATTTTCTTTTCGAAAATGAAATAATGCGAATTTTAACATTATAAATAATTAAAAAAAAAAAAAGTTGAAAAATTGAATTTTCTCAAGGGTTCAATTCGAAAATTTGTATTTAATAAATCCATGGGAAAGTTATCCTTTGCAGAATTGTACCTCACTCATGAAAATATCATTGATTTCAGATATATGGGTCTAAACTATATCTTACTTTTTCTTATGATATCGATTAAAATATTGGAATTGTTTATATATCACATCATTTTAATCCTTGAATATAGGAAATCCGGATTTCTTATGCATATGTCTTGCATAATATGATAAGATATGACATAATTAATGCCTCATATCCGCGTCAAATCGGAATTGCGGAGCTGTTCAAACATAAGAAGCCATACCTTAATGATCAATCTCAAAATGAGTCTAGTTTCAATTTTCCTAATAGGAAAACCATTACATTTCCCATATTTCAAAGTGCATTTGGATTTTTAGAGTTAAAAAATGCAGAATAAAATTTTATTTAGGGCCTAAATTTAGATTCTTATTCGATTTACCTAAGTTTTTAAATTTTAGGACAAATCTTCGATTTCCCACCCCCAAAATGATGATATTATTCAATTTTCTCCTCTAAATCAAATTTAAGTTCTTCAGACCTCCAGGCGCTATTGTTCTACATGTTTTCTAAATTTCTGAAACTTATAAAAATGCAAAAGTATATTATATCGTCCATTTTCTGTCCTATCTATAATAATTAGAGTGTTTAATTTTATCTAGATCTGAAAACCTTTAAATATGCCTAAAAGTTATAGCAGCTAGTTTTATGTCCTATCTTTCATCATTAAAAATCATCTACAGAATTTTAAGCGATATGTTTAATAGTAACTTAATTAATATTTTACTTTTTTATCTAAAAACTCAACCTTAGAAGTTCTCTTAATCTTTTTCTTACATATTTTCAACTTAGCCTTTCGTTTTCCCGACTTTAAACAACAAGGCAAATCGCACTCGCGTCCATTAGCAATTTAACTCTCGTTGCATTGCCGATTCCGTAATTTTTGCATAGATTTTTCATTCTTTTTCCTTTCTCAAAACCCATTTATCTTTTTTTCCGTATTTTGCTCAAAGTGCACTTTTTCATGAGCCTATGAACCTACTTATCCCAGATTTTTAGTAATCATAATTTAATTGAGATTTCTATATTTTTCCTATAACTTTCAAAATATCTTCCCTATTATTCCATTTGTATCTTATGCCGTGATTAGGTTACTTTTTGAATCTTGTTAATTTTCCAAAATATTTTGCGTAATTTTTGATTATTTAACTTCTCTGCAAAATTGAACCACAAAAGTGCAAAGATGAAGCGCTTTTATTTAGTGCATTTAGATACTCTAAAGTCTAAGACAACTCCTAAGGGAACCGCTAGACATCACTCGTCAAAGTTGGAGAAAAAAGTTAAACAATCGAAATTTCTTGCAAACTATTAAACTTCCTCTTCTTATATTAAATTTATTGTTGATGAATTTTGTTTTGCTCTTAATCTTGTTAAGTTAGGGGCTTCGTTTTCCATGGGAAAATATCTCAGAACTCAAGCCTAAATTTGGGTAATTAGCGCTGTAGCTAACGGAAAAATAAGGCAACCCGTGCCCCAGCATGTGATCTAATTTTGAGATTGAACAAATAAGGAAATTATGTTTCAATAGAAAATTTTTATTTAAATTATCTAGTTTTACGATTCAAGGATGAGGAATTTACTCTTTTAACTTAAAATATTTTATGAGATTTCAAAACATTTGAACATATCTATAATTTCTAAATTATATTTTATCGGAGATTTAACATTTTTCGGAATAATTTAACAGATTTAGCTAATCATGTAAAAATCTTACTGAGAAACTTAGATTTTCTCAGGGTGAATAATAAATTTCTGAAAATTTCTTATTTTGCGTCATAGTTATGCCTATCTTCTCTCAGATATTTTGTACGCTCTCCATATTTGCTTATTCTATTATTTTCATGGCATGTATTACGTCACAGATACCATTATTAATCTCAGCAAAAGGCTCGATTTTGAATTCAAATCGTGCTATTACATTAATTTTATAGTGAATTTTATGTCGCTAGATAGGAAATGACATGATTGTTAAAGGAATTCGAACAAATGGGCATACTTTTTTCAAGGTTTAGACTGTTTTTGCAAACACATACGTATTTTATTATCGAGTGATATTACGTAAATGCTTAGAATAGTCGTAAAATGGTTGCACCAAAGTAGCCCAAAGGAAATTCAAACCAGATGAGAGTATTTTCGAGTCACTTGAACTTAGGGCCAAAATAAATCGTAAACCTTGATTCATTAACCAGAAGATCAGGTTTTTAAATTCAAATCCTAGATCTTAAAATGGATTTAAATTATTATTAATTCAAATTAGCTTAAATTATATATTTTCCGCCATAAAGGC
Organism: Diploscapter coronatus; assembly: GCA_964036155.1. NCBI lineage: Eukaryota > Metazoa > Nematoda > Chromadorea > Rhabditida > Rhabditidae > Diploscapter > Diploscapter coronatus. The sequence goes on from OZ038422.1 coordinate 13,226,650, forward strand.
CAACTTTTTCCATTCATTTAAGAGTTATTGTAACATTCTCGAAAACTTGTGCGAAAACAACATTATAAGAATAAGCTAGCCGAATGAATTCCTGATTATTTTCTATAACGGATCCTAGGCATTATCTTTGAGGCGCGATTTTCGATATAACGCATTTTCAGAATTGTTTACATCCGCCTATATCCAAAAATTCTTATCTATCCATTTTTATACAATATTTTACGCTATTCTGCTATAAATTTTATCCTTGATACCACGATTTCATGAAAATATACGAAAAATAATCTTTAGAGTTTTTTTTTTTTTTTTTTTTTTTAAATTCGAAAAAAAATTTTTTTAGCAATCCTTCCTTTCGAACTCCTCTCATGAAGCCCAAAGGGCTGCTAGTTCTGGAACTGTTCATCTACCAGAAACCGCTCACCATCATCCAGAGAAAGACAAGAAAACCGTCGCATTTTTAGATCCAGGTAATCGATAGAGAGGGGAAAACTTAAAATTCAATTTCTACAACTCAGAAACGCACGACATCGAGAGTCAAGGCCTATTGGGGTCTACAGGATCTCAGAATACGCTAGACTATGTAAGATATTTATGACGTCATCTTACCGTAACCCTGACGTTACTTATTGATTGCGCCATCTAGATCGCCGTAATTTAGAGCAAGCACGCCGACGTAATACGAAAAATGTCCCTGGTCGGCAAACCTTTGATCTACAAGAACTATCGGACCGACCAACGGTTCCGAAGAATTCAAAGCAAAATGCACAACTTCTTGGAGAGACCGAGGTATGTGTTATTCCAATTTTGTATTACTGTAGTTCTTATTTTTAGAGGATGGAAGGCAGCGTCTTATCATTTGGCTGTGTAAGTTTTAAATTAAAATTTAAAAGATTCAAAATTGAAATTTAGGTTAGTTATGGTTCTAATGTGCCTAGCGCTATCGGTATTTTCGACAATGCCTGATTTCGAGGATAGCGCGACTTTATTGCTTTACTATATTGTAAGCTAGTTCTAAGTTAATGTTTGATAAGATTCAAAACTTATACCCACTTCTTTAGAATTATGTTTAGTTTCAACATATCTGAATGCTAAATTTCGGTGCTAATGTTTAGGCCTCCAACATTTAAGGCCATATTTAAGAAAGAAGGCTTAATTCTTAATCTTAATCTTAAGGAATTCATTTTCGTGATCTGGCTAGCGGTCGAGTATATCTGCCGAGTTTGGTCGGCCGGTTGCAGGTCGAGATATCGAGGTCTCCCAGGCAGGATCAAATTTGCTACAAGCGCGTATTGCGTAATCGGTGAGTGATCTAGTCAATAACTTAGAAAAGTTGAATGCTATCATAATGAAAGTTTGAACAAACCATACATTATAGCCAGAATTTTATGATAGAGAGAGATACTTCCAAAGAAGTGATTTTAAAACTTATGCGTTGACCCTAAGTTTTTCTGATACTTATCTAAATTTTTCAGATATCATCGTTATCCTAGCCTCTATCACCGTTCTATGTATTGGCGCTACGGGACAGGTGAGCAACTATATCTAATTGCCCTAATTGACTCACTTAATTAGGTCTTTGCCGCGTCAGCAATAAGAGGATTGAGATTCTTTCAAATTTTGCGAATGCTAAGAATTGACAGGAGAGCGGGCACTTGGAAATTGCTCGGATCAGTCGTGTGGGCTCATAGACAGGTAATTAAATGACTAATTAACTCGAGATAGCTGGTCAAGTAGCTCGAATCCACCAAAAACAATAATTGCATGCAAATAAGTTTCAAAGATAGCTGAGGAAAGACTTACATCAGCATGTTGATAATAATTGTCCGCCTGTAGTTCCAAATAATAGATCAATCCACCAAATAGCTCGGATAGAAAGTACCTTTCTTTTTCCAGAAAGTAGGCGGGCCTACCTGACCTTTTGATAATATCGGAATATGTTGGGTCATAAATGTAGAGTATCTGGTCTGGTTTGTGAATAACAAAGAAAGAATGACATCTGAAAGATCGATATGACGTAATCTGAATATCCAAGAAAAGAATTAGAGTAAAGATCAAACTATCAAAGATATATACAAAAATATAAATTATAACAAAAAAATAATTCCAGGAGCTATTGACAACAGTTTACATTGGATTTCTGGGTCTAATATTTTCATCATTTTTGGTCTATCTTTGCGAGAAAAATACGAATGACAAGTACCAAACGTTCGCTGATGCCCTGTGGTGGGGCGTGGTAAGAAAATGGTTTAAAAGTGAAATTAAAAATGTAAATTTTAGATCACTTTATCTACTGTAGGATATGGTAAAATTTCAAATTTTAACCGATTTATTTAATCTTGCATAGAAAAAAATTTAGGCGACAAAACTCCTGAAACCTGGCCCGGAAAAATTATCGCTTCTTTTTGTGCTTTGCTTGGAATCTCATTCTTCGCCTTGCCTGCGGTAAGAATTCTTAAAGAATAAGGCAAATCTTCAAATTTAGGGTATCCTGGGCTCAGGCTTTGCCTTAAAAGTACAGCAGCATCAGGTATGAAGATATTAATATTTTTGGAAGTGATCTTGAATTTTATAGTATTGTAGTATATAGCATTATCAAGATCTGAATAATGTTTCAATAGCATTCAATTCAGCGTCAAAAACACTTAATCCGAAGAAGAGTCCCTGCAGCTAGACTGATTCAATGCCTATGGAGGCATTATTCTGCAGCTCCTGAATCAATTTCTCTAGCGACTTGGAAAGTTCATCTCTTGCCTGAGCCAAGTCCAATGTAAGTTTTAGTAGGATACACCACACTTCAATTTCTACCTCTAAAATGACTACTAATGCTTGTTCCTAATGCATTATTGTATGCAATGCCACTAAACTTACACTTAATATACAAGATAGTCCTCTGTGTTTTCATAATATGAGATATGTCACTTGTAGCATGATATAATTATAAACCATCACAAATTAACTCTCTCTAAGCTAACTAATTCTAATTATTTCAGCAAGAATAAGTCCTCGAGCAAAGAGTAAGATTTCTTGTAATTCAACAAAAAATTTTAAGTTCTTCCCACGACATTTGAGGCATGAAATTCACATCATAAGTCTCGGAAATTGCTGTGAAAATACTAAAAAGATTAATTTTCCCAATTTTGGCAAATATTAAGGAAAAGCGTAAACTCGAACTTGAGAGGGTCGAAGAAAAGATCGCTATCTCTACGTTGGCGTAGGAAACTTCCGCCTTCGCCAAATGATGCAGTCGTCATTGAAAGACGACTTTCCGACACTCTAATTGAACCAGGGTTACTGAAGATTAAATTTTACCGCACGGCCTATTTGCATATTTCCTGATTTCTGTCATTCGCCCGCATGCGTTTTCTTCCACCCTTTTCAACACAAAATTTCAATTTCATGCATGCCAATAGCTATCTAACTCTGCACTTTTCAACATAGATGTCTATTTTCACTTAGTTTTAAATTTCGAACTTTTGTAATGACTTGGGAACTTCGTTTTGCATTATATAAAAACGATCTTTGAAAAATGACGTCACAGTTTCAGGATAAAAATCGCCCCCAATGGGAACAGCTCGTTGATAAGTCGGCTGCGACAAAGCACGAGAAAACGGTTTACGAATGGGCCGGAAATTGGTAAATATCTACCTGAAATTTGGCTCTCTCTTTAGCTTTCTTTAAAATCAATAAGTTTTTGAGGAATTCAATTCAATTTTAAGAATTTTTTTTTCAGAAGTTACCGATGCATCCGCTACAGGTCAAGTCGCTCCCACCAATCCTTTGATGAAAAGCCTTCTAATTCCCAGATCTTCTGATAACATTAGGTGATCTGAAATTCTTGTCCTCGAGAAAATCCAAATTTCAGCATCGTTTCGACCTCAGAAATCTCGGAAATCGAGCAACTAGGAGCGTTGGGATTTTCTTTGGGTAAAACTAAAATAATTTAAGAAAAAAAAACCGAGAAATTTGGCCTGAAATCTTAATGAATTAGGTGGTTGGCGCACGAAGAGAGACAAGCCCGCTTCGAGAAAGGCTACGGACGACACCGCGCTACATCCCAGAGTTACTAACACAAGCAGTTTGGGGAATATTGAAGGTAGCTCTACAAATCGAGGTTTTATTCCTAGAAACCTAACTCTCTTGCCTGGTTTTGGGCTAACGGATTTCATTTAATTTTTCTAGAATAATTTTGACTTACATTTTTGGATTTAATTAATTTTCGAAATTCTTAGTTCCATTTTTGCTTTCCATTGGTGCCACAAACTGCATGGGTGTGACTTGACTGACAACGCTGGAAAGTTTCCTGAAGTTGGGGAAAGTTTTGGGAGCTTTAGAGAAGCTTCGAAAATGCTCTGAAAAGTTTCTGGAGCTTCTAAAAAAGCTTGACTTTCGCCAACTTCGTGTCAACTTCCGGCGCAGTTTCCAGAACTTTGTGAAGTGCCTCTTTTCTAAACCATCAACTTTCTCTCTTTTCTATTCCAAGTGTTCGATGATCATAATTAGTTGGGACAAAAATCGATACATCAATATTTAGAAGCATAGATTAACAAAAATAATCAATTAGAAGCAATTCACAAAAGTCGCACACCCACATCCGTGCAGCTTGCATGCACCACTTTTGCAATTTTGCGTCGATTGTTGCAATCCTGGCATTGCTCATTGCTTAGTTATTCTTTCAAAATGTATTGCTCAAAATTTAATTTATTTTTAGAGCAAAATAGCCCAACTTTGAAAAAAAACTCTAAAAATCGCAACAATTGACGCTAATCCCGCTAAATTTTCGCTAAAACTTTCGGATTTATTTTTCTCGCACACCCGCTTAACCCTACTTTCCAGCGTGGCGTCGTCGTTCTCTGAATCTGGTGCGGTATTTGGCGCTGGAGAATCAGAATTCGGCGGAAAATTCGGGAACATCGTCGATAAAGGCGACGTTGGCGCCTCCTGGAGGACTGTCGAGGGGTGGTTCTCTGTGCGACATCGGGAATTCATCGTCAGTGGGTGGGGACTATTCTTTGATGATGGCTCCTCTTTATCAATGGTGTGCGGAAATGAAGAGAAGGAGACAGAGTCAGATCGACATGGACAACGTCTGGAGTCATCTCTCGGCGTGCGCGCCCAGAAGATCGACGACGGAGGACTCAGATGGTAGAAACGTGCTACACTTTGCAAAACTTAAAGAAATTGCAAATTGCGACAGAGTTTCTTATGGAATGGGAATAATATAATCGCGCCCAAACCTTGCAATATTCCTAAAAATTGCAAATATGAGGCATAGTTTACTACAACATGAGAAATAAAGCCTGCTGTCCTTTGCAGCTTCTTGAAATCATGCAAATTCGGCATATAATATATATTGCACTGGATGCTATAAATGTTAACATTATTGCACGGAATGAATAGTTTTAATATTGCACCTTTCTGTCTGCAATTTAACATATTTATGCTAATTTTTAAACTGAAACAATTTATGTTCATGTTAACTATTAGATGAGGAAATACCATCCCTTCGGCCCAGAACTATGGAAGAATACACGCCTCAACTCAAAAATGCCATTCGAGCTATACGGAGGATCCAGCTACTTGTAGCCAGGAGAAAATTCAAGGTTCTTAGAAATTAAAAATAAAAGACTTTCTTGAATGTTCAAAAATTTTAACAGAGAAATTAGTAAAGAAGAATTGTATAAATTTCCCAAGAAATCTTATGATTTTGAAGATCACCTTCAAATGTAACTATTTTTCAGGAAGCCCTAAAACCGTACGATGTAAAAGACGTGATAGAACAATACTCCGCTGGTCACGTTGATCTTCAATCCAGAGTCAAAGTCGTTCAACAAAAGTAAGAAATATTTATTTATTATTTTTTTTTTTAATTCTGTTTTTTTTTATTTCAGACTTGAACTTCTTGTTGGAAAGTCTGCCGATAAAAATGAGAAGATCGTTCCGATGTCTACCAGGGTTCTTCACTTGGAGAGATCGGTATGTAGTTTGGATAATAAAAGAATTATTTTTAACGAAAAGATGTATTTTTAGGTCGATAAAATGGACAAAAAACTCGATATGATATTGGATTTCATGATGACTGGTCGAAAACCAAATATCGTTCATGGTGTATCGCCTCCTCATTCCGCTCATGCTAGATTAGATTCTACTATTGATCCACCAAGGTATGTAATTAACTTAGATCAGACTCGAGATAGGTTGAAATTAAATACTATTGTCTATGGTCGATATAACTTGAGACGAGATACAAGGAGCGTGTTTCTTTCTCCTTCCCCTGTGGGCCTCGGAATGCGCAAGATACGACCATTTGTCGCTTTGCAGTCAATTTTTTTTTTCCATTTCCTCGATTTTAAGGGCAATTATCCACACTTAGTCGATAAATGTCCATCAATATCGATAGAGAAGAATAATTGGCAAGCGCTTGTTGCGAAAATCCCGTTAATTTTGATCAAAGAACGAAAATGAGAGAAAATGAATGAAATTGCTAATGAACAAATGTCGCCTATCTGTGCACTCAAAACCCCAAAGAGGGTGGAGGAAGAAGCGTTCTTCTTTTATTTCGCCCCAAGTCATATCGGTCATAGACAATAAAACCTGAATCATAGTTAGAGTTTTTTTAATTACTTCTGAAAACATTTAAATAATGATTTCTTCAGACCACGTCACCAGTCGGAGTCGCTACCTCAACAGAAATTCCCGTTGAACCCGCTTCGGAAGCCGATTTCCAGCAATGACACACTGTCGAGTTGGACCACCGCGAGGTCTCATTCTCCTGCACCAGGTTTGCAAGCATTTCGCGAAAGCCGTGTGACAATTGCAAAATGCCGATTTTTAGAAGGAAGCGAGTCTTCGCCCCTGTTGAAGGATAACCCCATGGATTTCGACGTCGCGGGTATACCATGATGAAGAGTTTATTAGTTTTAAAGTATCAGGAGATTTCAAATAAAGTTCTAAAATTTAATATTTTAGGTGTTATGAAAAATTAATCTAAATAATAACCATATTATGATATAGAACCGTCGTGTATCACTAGTGCATTGAAAATTTAGATTCGATGAAAACAACTAAATTTGTACATTTATATTTCTCGATATTATCCATAATGTTTCAAAACCCGAGTGCCTCTAAGTTTCGCGAGATATCACTAGTTTTCTATGCTCATATGTTTAAAGCCCGTAGTCGATATGTAATTGGCATAATCAATAACACGTCTTGAAATATATCTAATTTATCTCATAATATTATGATCTGCATAACTTCAGTTTCATATTGTTTTGCTCATTGTATCAGGGCTATTTTAACAATTTCCAAATAAATTTATTTTCGCAAATATTTTCAAAAAGTCGTAGGTTTCGTGGTGTCTTGTGCGGCCGAAGTTTCGGTGACATCAGAGTCCCTTTTGATTTTCAAATCATCATTGGTTAGTCTTCTGCAAATTTAATTTAAAGTAAAAAGTGCCAGCATTCATATTTTAATTAAACCATTAATTTCATAGCATAAATTTATTATTATTCCATGATAAAATATCGATTTTTAAACTTTTCTCAAATAATTTTAAAAATTTCCAAAATGAATCCTACTAAGATTTCATGCCATGATTTTTAAATGGCGACAATTTCAATGTTGCCACCACCTATGAGCCTCATTTCAATTTGACACCTCGGTAACGACTTCGAAAATGATCCAAAATTCGACGATCTAAACGACTTCCTCGACCCATTGCCGTTTCCAGGAATATACAGCAAATATCCTTTAATTAACAATCGATAGGGCGTATAGGTAATTATCGTAATTAGCGGATTAATTATCTGAAGTGGTATCATTTAGTCTCCCTATTAATTAGCTAATTACCGGATTTAACGATAGAAGATAGAGTAATGGCCAGTATATCCAACTCAGAAACTCTTGCTCCTCAGCCGTTAGTTCGGCCCAACTTAAAATAAGTTTTGAAAGAAAACTCGAATATAAACATTATTTTATTAGTAGCGCGGGAAAAAGAGATTATTGAGTGCTAGAGCACACCGAGGAAAGGCTTCTACTTTTTTACTTTCTTCATTGCTCTCTCCATTGGGCATACTATTTTGCAGAATGGTTGTCAGATTCTGCTTATCACTCTAGGCTCGAATAACCACTTTTTTGCGCGCTGATAATAATTTCCTACACGAAGAAATGTATCCTGCCTAGATTCATAATTCTATAAGGTAACAATGAAAATGACGTCCAGGTTGTTGTGGCGAAAATAAAAATTAGGGATTTCATCTGAATTATAAGATATGAAAATCGATTTAAATGGAAATTACTTTTCGCTTGAACCCTTTAGCGTCCCTCGCTACGATTGCGTTTCGTTTCTTTCTGGTTAAATTGAATAAATATACAGATACAGACAATGACGATAGAACCGGGAAAACGCAGAATAGTATCGTGAAAATCTCGTAGTAATATCTCTTGTCTGCTCTTAGCTAAACCGTAATTATGCTTAAAGACGTTAGAAGATAATTTAACAAACGTTATATTAAAGTATAATAATATAATAATTATATGATTTAATAGTTGTTTTATGATAGTATTAGCATCTTACTTGTAAAGAGCAGTCATAATTGTGAATGTAGACAATATCGAAAATCCAACAATATGTTACAAACCTAAATTTTAAGACATCAGTTTTTAAGGTTATTTTAAATTACCCGACAGATAAAACCCAAATTAGAGCGCAGAAAAATATGGCCCGTTTTGACATGGCTCTTTCATAGTGTAAGGGCCATCGAAAGTAGATTAGCTTAAATTTCGAAATTCGAATCGTAATTTACGTAGTTTTAAGTATATAATTCGTTAAATTAATTAGTTATCGATGATAATGGATTGAAATTATAAGTTTCTCGGCAAGTTTATATTTGATGATTCATAAACTTTTAAATTGAGAAAAAAGCGTAAAGTAAAACTACCTTATCAACATTTAACAAAGTCAATGATAACCCGGAAATCGCTAAACCGATCCAGCTGAAAAAACTGACGACCGCACAAAAAGTTGCGATGTGCAAAAATTCGTTCTTCCTAACCAACAATTCTCCCGGTTGACAGAACACTAAATTAAAACAAGAATTTCAATATTTTCAAATATTACTCAATTTGAATAATTCATTACTTCGTTACCCACAGTTAAAGTATAGGGCAATATAGGATGAAATCTTTTCTCGTACTATTTCGTAAGTTACTATGCAATGAATTATCCAGATTTGTAAAATATTATTCTTCTGAATACTTGTCAAAATCAGATCTCCAACCGTCATACAAAATATAAACAAATGAATCGTGTCCTAAAAATGTCAAACTTAAATAAATTTTCAGGTATTTTAAAACCTGTGTTTTCCTGAATAGCCTCATGGCACACAATAAAACGACTATATTAAACACTGTAGCGATAATAGATAGAACTAATAGAAAATCCTCGACCTAAAATCGAAATTTTACGCTTCACTCCCACTTTTATCAAAGTCCAGTAGCTATGATGGTCCATAGATAAAATTATTACATAGCACAATTTTTCTTGAAATTTCCACGCCCGCTCATGTCCGCAGCGAAAAACTGTTTTTCAACTTTTTAATAGAGCAGCGTGGTCCCACACGCCAAATTAGTAGAGAAGATAATGAGGAGTGAAATTCGATCGATTCAAACAGCCAAAATTATGCATGCAAATTTAAAAAGGCTAAATGCGTGTTCACATATTGAGTTAGCTTTAATGGCCTCATCATCTAAGTTACACCAAGACCTATTCGTAAGTACGTCTCTTACTCCAAAACTTAATGCAATGAAAAATGCATTTACGCGACCTACTTACAATATATCTGAACATAGTGAAGGTCGGATCTCCGGTGGAATTATTCGTCCCCATTCTAACCGGAAATCGATAAAGTTTAGAAATTTTCCGAGATTTTGAGTGGGTTGAAATAATAGCTATAGGGGAAATTGCAGACTGTCGAACACAATATGGATAGAGGGAATCATCGCATCAGAAAATTTCCCTCGATAGGAGCTCTGATCGTACCTAATTTGCACAACGGTCCGGGTCTCGTTCGCTCCAACATCACTTCTCCATTTAAGAGAATTTCCTCGACACTAAATAAAATACGATAAAATTCGCGAGAATTATGAAAAACACCAATTTCACCTGATATGATTATTATAAATTGGTAAATAATGAAAATATCAATGGCTGTTAAAAATATGGATACCAGGAAAATAATAATAATAATAATATTTAGCGCTATAACCTTTCAAACAACCTGGTCTGAAAACAATTATATTTCAGTCGATATAGGAAAAATGGACTTGATAAGCTTTGTTGGAATTTTTATTCAAATTATTGTAGGTTTAAGTTCAAATTTATCTTCTGAAGTAAACTTTTAAGAACGCCTAGATAGGCATTACCCTAAATTTACTGACAATCCGTCAAGTTTTTCTGGAAAAGCGGTTTGGCACATTTTCACGACTTTATGCTGTTTGATAGCTTGTGGAAAGGTGGTGTTTCTATCCATCACATTATTCTACGTGGCGCCTATTATGCTGGCGTAAGATAAAAATTGTTTAAAAATATTTAAAATAAAAATTAGGTTTTAAAATCATTAAAAGATAAACTTACATTTAGGAACCATAATTTCTTTTCACTTTGGGTGAACTCTATGTTCGGATTTTTGTCGACTTTATTTTATTTTATCGGTAGGTGCTCTCAGATTCAATTAGCTGGCTATAGTTGCATAATGGTCTACAAACCACTTTTAAAGATGCCGGATTATTTTTCGATTGTAGCTTTTTATTTAAAATAATCACAAAACAATAGTTTAAATTTCAAAACTAAGTGAAATTTAAATAGTTTAGATTGAATAATCATAACTCTAATTTTTCCGATCTCTGCCTATTTAGCCTTGGCTATTTCAATATCAATGGCTATTCTTAGGGTTTTGCCGGATCAGGAAATGACGTATTTTCCGAGCGACTTTAGAATAACCGTAATAAATCGGACTACTTTGATAAAGTTCGCACGTTGGTACCCACATTTGTTAGTTTCCGGAATGCAATTCGTTGCTTTAATTTTTCATTTTTATGGTGCCGTTAAATTATACTTGAACATCGCAAGGTAAAATTTAAATTTCATCATAATTTAAAAATTTAGAGAATGAGGCATGGTATCACAAATTTATCGCTGAAAAATAGGGTTAATAAAAATTGAACTCGATTAGTTCTGGTATAATTTCAAAATCTTTTGACCTTAAGTTTTATATTTAGTGTGCCGTAAATGACGTACTATTTTTATTAACATCTATATTTGCCCAAGTCTTTTTCGAGGCCGATAATCTATGGATAAATTTCATATTCCACAATTTGACCTGGTTTTTGGTTCATACTATCGACGGGTATGGAAAGATTAATACAAAATAAATTGAATAATTTCTAATTTAGGGGTATTTTGTGCATATTATTGGGAGCTTTTTATCGTGAAAAACGAATGTTCCGTAGGATTGCGAAAACTGAGAGTTGCGGAGATTCTAAACATCATACTAAAAGCAAATTTTAGTCCTAATTTTATGTTTACTCAGTATGGGGAAAATCTGCTCTTAAAATCATTAATTTAACTTATTTTAAAAATTGGAATAAAATAAAACGTTTTCTAAAATGACGCAATGTTCTGGTCTGTGCAAAGATAGGCGACAACTTTTCACTTACTTCATGTGTGACCTTCATACTAAATCGCTTCATCTATGGATCTTTATCAAATATGTGAAATATCCCCCCAATTTCAGTTTAACATCCCTGTTTATATTGTTCAGTAACAAATATATTATTAGCAATTAATTAGTTAACCGACAAAATGAGTCGATGTTATTAAGGTCCTTATTGGCCATAATATGTGCTTATTCGCTTCATATCCAATAATATGGCAATAATTTGGGCTCGTCTCGGAGAAAATTAGAAAAGCCACTAATATTATCATTAGATATTAATGACAGATGCTTTAACCTAAAATATTAGCTTCAAACCGAACCGACTTATCTAATATGCTAATTAATGAGCACTGTATGATTGATTATCTGTTCAGCAATATTCAATCCGAGACAGTTTTAAATAATGTTTGACCGTAATACATTCAAAATATTGTGGTTTTCAAATTAGATTTTATCTATCTATTGCACAACACAATACACGATGCTTGGTGGCTAAATAGTAATGAGTTAATGATCGGAAATTATTGTCGATGGTTCGAATTTTTCCGTTAAATGACACTTTTGCCAAAATTATTGTTACGCAACCACAATCGTTATCGTTTTATGGTAAAGTCATTCACCTGCTGTAATTTACCACAATATTTACGCGTTATTTCATATTTAGCAGTTTCTCAGTCATTAAATGAAAAAAATTTGCTCTTTCAGTCTCTGGAAAAACTTTTTACCAAAATTATAAACCAATGACTTTACCAATACACCGTTAAACAATCATTAGAGAAGATCTCCTCACCTGGCCTTCCCATATAGGAAAAAAGACTCGGTTACATTTTTACTGTACGAAATTGCATATTAGTGAAGATACTGACTATCTAATGATGTTGAAATTGAATCTTCAGATCTTAAGTCCAAAAGAAAAAGTCAATGAAGAATTTCATATATCCTTTTCAAAATGAACACGACAAAACCTATACCAAAATGTAGATCATTTCATGAGATTCTAAATATCGAATAAAATTTATAAAAATGATTTTTTAAAATTAAACAATTTTCAAGATTTCCCCATAATCGGTTCCAATTTCTCATTCCCTAATTAATTGGGATTCTTCCGTCAATAGAGTACTTCCTAATAATATCCGATACGTCCTTAGATGACTTACTATGCCTTACAATTGTCGTCCACTCTATGGATCTTCATTGTTATATGCATGTTGTCGGCTCGTTTTGTCTTTTTTATCTTGCATTTTCCACACTATTTCTCTCTCGATTTCTTAATTTCTTCCTCTTCTCTCTCATTTTCCCGAACTATTTCCATATTTATATCCAATTATCTTTGACTTGAGCATGCGAACATCCTTGTATTTTGCATTTTGAGACAATCACTTGAGAGATATGCCAAAGGCCATTTTGTATTGGCGGAATAGTGTGGGAAAATTAGAGGACTAGAGAAAGACAAGCAGAAAATAGAAAAGGAAGATATAGAAAAAGAAAAATAGCATGGGGAAGGAAGGGAGTTATTTGAAACCAATTTACTCCCAAATTTCACGCTATTAGTAGCCATTTCAACACAATTTGCTGGGAAACACATCTTTTATTTATATGAAAAATTGGCCCGCCAAATATCAATTTCGGTGTTTAAAAATAGGCCTGCGATAACTTGTTCTGTTACCGAATATAATGACGAACAATAATAGAATTGTCACAATAGCAATAAACATCGAGACGTTGACAATAATAACTACATGACTTTACGCTTGATTTAAAAATAACGCCATTGTCAAAATACTGTGTCGTATAAAATCTGGCTTTCTTACTCTATGCCTTATCATATCCTCAAAAGTTATATGGATATATAAAATCCCTAAATCATATTCATAATAATCGACAAATGATACCCCATGCTCATATTTTATTGGGGATTAACCTTTGGGGTTATTGTCAAGAGGCCACTATTACCGAGGAAAACTAGCAAATTATCGTAATCTGATTAGAGTTCTTGACACTATTTGGCATAGTTTTTGGATATATGAAATTCTTGAGTGAGCTGTGCAAGTGCATGACACTAAAAATCATACCATTCTGAATATATTAAATCATATTTTAATAAAGCATTTCTTTTATTAATATAAAATATTTATTAAAAAATCCTAAATCGTATTATTTGCAAGGAAACTATGCAATGTACTTGATATTATCTGTTCAATTCGTTTTGTATCATCTTTTATGGACATATAAAATTCTTCATATAGCCATATCGGATGTCTTGAATCCACTCGCACCTGCCTGCATCCCTTTTGTCTATCTTTTTACAAGACAATCCTTTGTCATTAACTCCCTGCCAGAATTAGTGTAATTCGACATGCTTGACTTGGCAAACTTGTTCCGGTCACAACTCATCATTACCGTAATCAGGAAGAGGGAGTCGATTAATGGAGCGCAATTCTAATTTGAGCATGAAATCAGTATATTTGGGCTTTAAGAGAGTGTATTTGTAAGACCCGAACAGTCCTTAAGAAAAATCCGCATTTCAGAAAAAGTCTGAAAAATCGTGATTCGATCATAGAGGTAGATATCCCTATAGGTCCTAATCACAAAATCGAGAAGATTAGGTCCCACTCTCAAAAGTGGGTGGAGTTATGCTAATTTGAAAATTGCGATTTTGACGCTAAAGTGGCCATCAGATGGTACAAAGAAAACTTTTTTGCTATAAAAGATTTTCGAAAAATTTAAAAAGGATCATATAGCCCATATAATTGCTCATTTTTTAATATATAAGTTTAGGGGTGTCAGCCACTTGCTAGTACGGTAGGTTATCCTGATGTCAAAATAGGGGGTAAAAATACCCCTCAAATTTGCAGAAAATGGCTCCCCCTGAACAAAAAATATATTACAACATTGAAATAAACGCTGTAGAATGATAGAGGAGTTCAAGCTGCACTGATATCAGCAATAAAAAGTGGGAAAACATGCGACCCTTTTTGAGAAAAAAGCGCCCAAAGAGGGTGCGGTCAGGGGGTCGAATTTTGAAATTTCATACAAACCTCCACAAATCATATACCATTCAACGCGCAATGAAAAACTGAGCAACTTTTGTGAAGACACCTCATGGTTATCTATTATGGTATGGGAGTGGTACCTCAAAAACCAAAATTTAATGCCAATTTTCAAGAAAATGATACGAGAATATTTCCATAGGTAGTCTACCAAAACTTGAACTCAACTTGAAGCTAGAGACATCTATTATTTCTTCCCGTTCAATTTGGAGTCGAACGATACCAAACATGATATTGTACCAAATGGTAGCGACCCATATGGTCAAGTTACCATTTGGTAACCAATACTCATCATGTTATATATTAAATGAAAGCCCTTATCGAGCTGAGTAATATGCTGAAAACCGCTTGAAAAAGGGATTAGTCTATAGCCTTCTATGGTCATTTGAAGTTACTCCATTTTTGGTCTTTTTCGGCAGGTGGTTATAGTCAATCCAATGATGGTATAATGAAACCACTTGCTGAAATTGATAGAAATGGACTCGAATATTACTCTCCAGTCAATTTCGAGTCGATTGATATCCATTTTGGTATAGTACTACTCGGGTGCCATATGGGTGGTATACCATGGACCCATATGGTAACATGCTAAAGTGGTAGAACGATATTCTAGGAAGCAAAAATGAAGTATCGCCCTTAATCTGCTATATGCCGAAAAGATTTTTCGAATTCGTTTGATTTTTGCAAAGTTATGAATTTTTGAAAATTTTTGTCATTTTCGTGGGTCTGACTCATTCAAATCTCCATACCATGCATACCATAATAGATAACCATGAGGTGTCTTCACAAAAGTTGCTCAGTTTTTCATTGTGCGTTGAATGGTATATGATTTGTGGAGGTTTGTATGAAATTTCAAAATTCGACCCCCTGACCGCACCCTCTTTGGGCGCTTTTTTCTCAAAAAGGGTCGCATGGTTTCCCACTTTTTATTGCTGATATTAGTGCAGCTTGAACTCCTCTATCATTCTACAGCGTTTATTTCAATGTTGTAATATATTTTTTGTTCAGGGGGAGCCATTTTCTGTAAATTTGAGGGGTATTTTTACCCCTATTTTGACATCAGGATAACCTACCGTACTAGCAAGTGGTTGATATCCCTAAATCTATATATCAGTAGACGTGGCCCATTGCCTAGTCTAACATCCTTTTGGAATTTTTCAGAAATCTTTTATAGCAAAAAAGTTTTCTTTGTACCATCTAACGAGAATTTTAGCGCCAAAATCGCAATTTTCAAATTAGCATAACTCCGCCCACTTTTAAGAGCAGAACCTAATCTTCTCAATTTTGTGATTAGGACCCATAGGGGTATCCACCTCTATGATTAAATCACGATTTGTCCGACTTTTTCTGAAATGCATAAAACTGTTCGAGTCTTACAAATACACTCTCTTAAATAAATATATGATCTTTATAATAGTTGAACATAAAATTCACTATCATAGATTCAGAACAAAATTGATCCTCATAAACTAGCATGAAGAATAACTTTTCCCTAGTTTTTCACTTACGAAATTTAAACATTCAATAATATGTTTCCTACTTTCAAATAAAAAGTCGAAATATCTATTTCAAGACCATTATTCACGCTACTCACTCGCTTTGATTTGTGCCTCTGTGCTCTCTTCAAATTCCGATCTCTTTTCATCCTCTCATTTATGTCATCTTTTCCTCTCTTTATTTTCCGTAATATTTCTGTCCCTCTTTAATACCGTTTTCATGACAATCTACCTGTCAATAACGCTGTGCGACAAATGTATGAGATGGGTGCTCAGTTAACCGCGAAAAATAATACTTTGATAGGTATATTTCCACAAATAATGGCAAACTTTTTAAATCCATTTTTATCAATAAAAACGATGAAGATCATCGTTATTTCCATACAGAAGTGCTGAAAGTTATCATTTTTGAACAAAAGTTAGCGAAGACTACCTTCTTTTTATACAGAGTTATAAAATCCATATTTTGGAAAAAAAAAACAAAGTTAATGAAGATCGGCTTTATTTTCAAACAAAATTATAAAAAAAAAATTGTATGTCTTTGAAGAAAATTTCACGAAGATCAACTTTTTTCGTACAAAATTCCCCATTTTAACACAAATTTCCCAAAATTCCCAGACTATTGTCTCCAATTTTCGAAGTTTTGCCCCAAATTACTCTTTGAAGCATAAAATAGGAGGGTCTTCTTTAGCTGGTCGGTCATAAACACTACCAATTGCGCTATTTCTCCACTGCACATTTTCCATTCTACCGTAATCTGCTTTGTCTAAATTTGTCGTAATTTCTGAAATCACCCGCTAATTTCGCTCGAAACAATGAATGATCCTACTGAACCGGAAATTCCTTCGAATTTTAATTTTAGATATCCCAGTCTGGATTCAAATCCTATCTTTCAACGTTGAAATCCGAAATTCACGTATTTTCGTCCATTTTCACGTCTTTGAATCGAAGTTTTGTTCGGAATCATTCAAGTTTAAAAATTCGTCTTTTAAAACGTAAGAATTGAGAGAAACCTGAATTTTCAAATGTTTCCACACTTTTCAAAGGAAAATTGACTCTGAAGTCTCAATTTCGCGAAGACGTTACTTTTCACACAATTCGAAAGTAATTACTTGCGCGAAACCTAGAACTTTTAGAGGAACCGGCGAAATTATAGACCTTGCCGATCCAAAACTCGTAAGTTAGTCAATAATGTACACTTTGTACACCAAGTTTTACCGGTTACGGTATAATTAGAGGGCGGAGCCTACGTTTTTTGCAAAGTGCGGCGGGCTTTTCATGGTTTCAGATACCACCAAACAAATGATTTTAGTTAGAGAAAGGTAATGGATTCGATATGTACCGTCTCAATTAGTACCTATCGTGCGGAATAATTGCAGACTCTGGTATGTTTAACTATTGAAGGGTAGATGCGCAGAGACAACTCTAGTATGTTAATACATTGGATGGGGCTAGAGAACGCAGAGGAAATTGAGTTTGTCCGTAATTGCATACACGCCTTGATGCACAAATGCACGCAAAGTGGCGTTGAACAGGCAAACCGCAAAATTTTTCGATCATCGAAATTTTATGGAAACTGGTAAAGACCGCTCTAACCTTTTGTTTCAAGTTAGTGGATTACGGTATTTTGAACTTTTTCCTGAATCAAATTAAAAAGGCCTGTTGTAAAGGACGCCCGGACGCCCGGACGCCCCTTGTAAAGGACGCCCACTTTTCAAAGTTGAGCGCTCTATAAAAAGTGGGCGTCCTTTACAAGGGGCGTCCGGGCGTCCTTTACGACAGGCCAATTAAAAAAGATTTATGTTTCAACAAATTCTAAATTAAATAGATCATGAATGAGTTTCAATAGGTTTTTCAGTATAGATTTCAAAATCTTCTAAGTCGAAACCAAACTCAAAAGATTTTAATCTGCTCCACATTATTTTTAGATATAATTTAAATATCCTTACACTTGAAATAAATAATACTGCACCCAAACACTTGCTTTGCCAGAAATTTTCTTGCATGTTTATTTTCTCCGCGTACAATTTTTGCCCTTCATTTTCACGGCTGGCAATAATCAAATAACCATGAAACAACCTTGAAACCCCGGAAAACTGACATATATCCTCGACAAGACACTAATTATTAACATATTCCAGTCTGTTTTTGTTTCCTATCCTTAATCATGTAAGATACAATCTAAACTGTTCATGACAGTGCAGCTGGCGACAGTATTTAAATAAACCGTTCCTAATATTTGAGATAGCGATCTAATGTACTCTTTAGCGCAACAGACGTTCGTCGTTCCTGACAGACTCTGGTTCTTTTCGTTCTCTTCAAATTAATACTATCTAACTCCTAATTCTTCTGCGTTCTCTTAAAATAAAATACTATCTCCCAAAATGACCAGCCTTGTCCGTTTTTGATGAGTAGGTTCAATAATACCAAGTTGTGGGGTGCGCGCCACTAGATTTATTGCCATAAATGGCATGGCGAAATTTCGAGAGAAATAGCGTTTGAAAGCAAGAGAGATCTAGACATAGGGGGGATAATTCCATAATAACACTTCCGATATATGGTGGGCATAATCGGTGACAAATCCTCTTAATATGACAATATTTATTCAGATTCAGGCAAGGACATATAAATTATACAACCATGAATAAAACTTAATATATAGTTCACTGTAACTTCAGACCATTTGTAAAGTTAATTTTTAAAGAGAAACCGTTTTTTCTTAATTACGTGAAGTTACAGCGATCAAATGAATATGCATACGATAGCACACAACAAAACTTGCATTGAAACTAGGAGTTGAATTTCGAAGTGCCAAAAAACTTTCAGAAGTTTCGGGAACTTCAAACTCAGCTCCATCCATCAACACTTTGAGAGATCGGAAAAGCCACAACTTTAAAGCAGATTCGATAGTTTTAAGTACCTGGAGGACTGGAAAAATTCAATATCTCTTAAGGTTTTGTACATTTAAAGCTTCATACCAAAGATATCGCGTAACATTGAAATAAGTCTAAAGTTCGAAATCTAAGAAAAGTTGAGAGAAAAACCGGATAGATCGAGAGGAATCACACGCCAAAATCTTTCAAGACTCTGACATTTGGAAAAAAAAATCAGTAAATCAATATTGGCACTCAGAAAATTGGAAAATCGATAGGGAGCGGGGTTGGGATTGCAATTTTTATGCACATTCTAAGTCAGAACTCATAGATCGGAAAATGAATTGATAAGGGCGCGGGGCTTAGGTCGCAAATTTTGCCGCATACTTTCTCATAAAGTAAGACCCTACTCTTGCTTGTCGGAATTCGGAGTTTCTGTTTTGGGGAGCTCGATAGACTGAGGGAGGAAGGAGAGCAACGGGATGGAAAATCCTTGCGGGAGTCCCGACACCGACGTTGGAAGTCCTGCTCCGACCGAATTGGGCAGAGATGGGGACGCGGTCGAGGCCAAAAGCGGATTCCCGACTCCGACGCCAAGCGCACCGAGCAGAGGTCGACTCATAGGGGATTGAGCGAGGTAGTTGGCCCTGAAAGTCAATTTTGAAGTTTTGAGAAAACAACTTAACTTTCAGGTAAGGTTGTTCATATTTCAGGACAAAGTGTGGATATATTCAATATCAAAAATGAGCCTATAAATCAACTTGAAGAGGCTGATCTTCACGATAAAGCTTTCTTGGAGGAGAAATTGCTTTTTTGAGCTCTTATTAAGAAGAGTTTACCAATAAGGATTCGTTCTGAGCAATTGTTGGACAGCGGCCATGTTGCTAGCGTCGTTCAGAAGATCAATTCCGACTGCAGCTTGACGTTTCCATTTCGTTCTGAAATGTTTGAGTCCTTTTTTCTGTCTAGTTTCAGGAAAAAATTTAGAAGTGTCATTTAAACTCATAGGAAGTACATAAGAGCTTCAATGCTATTCTTAAGATTGATTCAAACTTCAACAGATTTAAAAAGAGCTCTACAGTAACCCCATTAAGTTTCATTCATGATCATGTATTCCTAGAAAATGGAACGGGCGTTTTGACCGATCGATTTATTCACAAAAATAATTGCTCTGACGCTAATTTCAACTTTTCGCGAGTGTCAACTCGTCGCTTATTCCTGTAAAATGAAGCGACATACCACTGTACCACTTGACCTTGGCGCAATTTACTCTGCAATGCGATCTATTTCTCCATCGTCCATCATTTCAAATGCTATTTTCCGCATGTATTATTATTGCACACACGTCTTCATGCCCTTTAGCAAAGTTTTCTGTCTTTCTTCATGCTATCTCTCTTTGCTAAATAGAAATAAAATGAGGAAGTGAGAGACACAAAGAAGTTATAATGTGGTGTATTGTTATTGCACGCGCTCGCACAAAAGTTCGAAGTAATTACTGTAACTCTTCCTTCCTTATTTTCGGCCACTTGACTCGTCTCTCACGTAAAAAGCGCCCCAATGAGAATTTCCGCGTAAAAAGCGCTCAAATGACAATGACACAACGCGCGAAGGACAATAAACGACGAGCGTTAATCGTTTCGAGACCAGAGGGGAAACTTAGAAATGAAGTGCTATATGGGAAATGGACAAGGTTATGTCAATAGGTTCAAAAGAGTGGGAAGCTAATAGGAGTACCGTAATCGTTTTGGGTTTTTGTTCAGGTATGACTAACTTAAATGCCAAAAATATGGACTCACTAAAGTTGATTTTTCAAATTCATAAGGAAATTGTTGAAACATTTTTTAAAATTAGGATATAAGCGTTATCATAAATTACTTTTGTTGAAGTTTGAAATCGAAGCCTACAACCGATGCTGCATTAACCATTGGATTTAACATCTTCTTACAAATTTTCTCTGAAACACATTTCAAAAATTCTATTTTCGTCTCAGATGCCTAAAGCTTCCTGTTTCCCAAAATTTGCCGAAAATGGCTAAAACCATTTTCTTCGCTCTTAGCTCTTAAATCCTCGGGGCACTCACACCCAATTAAAGCTTAAAGCCCATCCGCGAGAAAGGCCGCTCACTCACTTCTTTTGATTCAACTAATTGTAAGCACACAAAATAGCGTGTTTAGGCGCGATCTTGTTAGTCAGCCGACGGCGTGTCGTATACGCATCAAGAAAATCTGCCCATACTTCAACGCAGGAAGATTCAGACACGCAGAGGAGACGATTTTAATGGATATCGAAATGCGATTTGGTCCGATTAGAGGAAATAGTCTTAAGTTCGGAGAGGAGGAAGAGAAACCAGAGCGGGTAAATTAGTGAAATTGGCAAGTGTTGGATCGCGAGCGCGGGTAAATTGAGTAAATCTTCCCCTTAAAAGCGTCAAAATAAGGTAAAGGTAATCGAAGATAATAGAGTAAAGTCTTTCTTGGTTTGCTTCGAAATGGAAGCGCTGAATCCCATCCGTTTTAAGCCCTATGCTTAGCCATATAGAGAAAAGTAGGAAGGTCTAGCCCATTTATCCTTCACTTAGGCCCATTTTGGCCAATTTAATGACGTGGAAAGCTACCGTATAGGTGTCAAAACAATCGAAAGACTTAAAGTCAATTAAGAAGACGTTTAAAATCTACCTTCTATTTTGGTACCACGTCTTGACTTGCGTATCGGTAAGGCCCATCCTCTGCGCGAGTTCCATCCTGTCCTGAAATCCAATGGGATTTTCAAAGCTTTAAAAATAGACGTACCTGAACACTCAAATATTTCTGCTTCTCAAAGGTGTTTTCCAATTCTTGTAGCTGTTTGTCGGTGAATATCGTCCTAGCCTTACGCGCCTTCTTCGAACCAGAGGAGTGCAGGTGGCTGTCGCCTAGGGGTGAGCCTCGTCCAGAGTGTGGATCGTCGGACGGTGAGGCACCAGGTGAAGCCCGTGACTCGAGAGATTCACGAGGGGAGACGGCTTCTGAAAATATCCTAAGTTTCAGAAAATTGAGGGTTTTCAATATTCGATATTTTGTAGGGTTTCAGGCCTACCATAGAAAAGCTATGGGTTTCAAAAATCGCGCACTTTCAAAGAATGCATTCGAGTTCAACGATTCGTCGATTTCAACTGTTTTAGTACAAGTTCCAAAAATCTAAATTCAGATAAACCCCAATAATAATTGTCCTTTGTGCTTCCGGTAATTAGCTACTCATCTCCCCAGCAAATCAGGTAAAATGCAAAATCGGATATTTGGATATAATTGGGGGTCTTCGTTCATTGTGAAAACTCATCGCAGCATGATGAATATGATGGGCATAGTCAATTTGGGATGTTTGTAGGATTTAGGGAATAAAGAAAGGATTAGCCCCACTGACTGTATCAAACTGTCAGATCGGGTCAAACTCATTAGCTAATATACCTAATAGAGGCACAGAAAGCTAGTCTTATTATTGAACCTTAAGATAATCGAAGCAAACTACTGTAGATTATGTGTCAAGAAGTCAAAAGTGAAAATGGTGAGTTTCAAATTGAATCAATGGCTCCTTTCGGTACCTAACTTAATTATCCGGTAAAAAGAATGCATGTTTCAGAAAATTTCAAATAAACATTAGATTTTCAAAATTCAATAAACAAGCGTTTCTGAATTAAAAATTGCGCATAAAAAACCTTTCTTCACGTTACCTGCATCATTACTTAGATTTAATGTCGTGCTTGTCGTTTCACTAGGCGAATCCAACAAATCCGAAATTCGGAACGACCCTCCTCCAACCGATAGTCCGACCGAGCTTGTCGAGTGCGCGCCCGTACCATGGCTTGAAATCTTGCCGCCGGCGATTTGGTGTTGTTGGGGTAATTTCGTCAATAGGGCCAGAGTCGAGGGATCCAAAAGGAACGGTGGAGGAAAGACGAATCTGGGATCAAGCAGGGACATCACTACCTGAAAAAGCGCTTGCTAAAATAAAAAATAAAAAAAAAAAAACAAATCTCCGAAAAATCATCACTTGCCAAAATGAAAATTGATAAATGAAAAATAAAGAGATTGAAATTCGCAAAGTGGTTTGCAACGACTGCGAAATACGGTAGTTGAGTGCTTGGTGAATGGGTTAAAGACGGGGGGAAGAGATCACAGACGGTTAGACGAAAAACACTACAAAGAGCGGGGAGGCACTTTGCAGAAATTTCGAAGCTCCGCCCCCCGAAATCGACCACTTTGCAAAATTCGACTCGCCTAGGCCACGCCCACCTACAGCAATCTTCCTCAACTAAACGCCTAAAGCGGTTCGCTCCTTTCTTTTCCGCTCTCTCGTTTCGAAATGATCTCTCATCACTTTACTCGCAAAACTGAACCAATTGCGAATAACTGCTGGGCGGAGCCAAGTCCATAAAAGGGGATCCTATTGGTAAAGCATAGACGATAAAACTGACTGACATAAAGTTTTGAGAAGAAAATTTGAGCATTTGTAGTAGTCAAAATTAGAAGCAATAAAGAAGGCATAAGTAGGAGAAAAATGAAATTTAGGCAAGTTCGGCGTAATCGTAAACTTGAAGAACAATACACTGAAGATTAACATTTTCAAAACTATGCAAGAAAACTTGTATAAGAAATGTCGAATGCAAAAAAAACATGCGTAACATCACGATGATATGAAATTTATGCCATGATAATAATATTTAGTTTATTTGATATGACGACAAAATATGGTATTATTCCACCAAAACTTCATCATGAACAACTCATAAATTATTCTGATCCTTTTGGCTATAGTAATTTCGTTTTTCCATACTATAAAAGTTTCACAATCCGATTTTACGACTAAATCCATTTTTCAGCATGTGTAATGTGGACTTTTCTCCATTTCAAATGCTCCACATTTGTGTATCAAATTTATAATAAAGTCAAAAAATACCTGAAACTTGACTTAACAACCCATCAATTACTAGTCAATCGGATTTTACGACTATTTTCACGTTTGCATATTTTTTCTGTGTAATGCGTACTTTCAATGCTCTATATTTGCGTATCTGTGTGCGCCATGCAAATTACAAGGCAGTCGACTTCACACCAATAGAGTAATTCAGCTGAATTCAGCAAGGTGAAAAAGGCGCGCAAATACGATAATTTCCTAGGCACAGATGACTCTATTAGAACATACAGTTTCAAGGCCGAAATGTGCCGGTGTGAAATTAAAAGCGAATAGCGATGAATTAGATGGGTAAAACGAAATTAGAAATATTTTCAAATGTATCGACAATATTTTGGAGAAGAATATATTGGAAATATTTCACTTAAAAGTGAACTGAATTGGTAAAAATGAAAGAATATTTTAGAAATTGAATTTTCAAACGTCAACAAATTCTGAAAGGTACTATAATCTGTGCAAAAATGCATCATCAAAGGTTGATCTTCATTAAATCTAACATGCCAAGGATTTTGCCATAAAATATCAAATTCTAGTAAATTTTAATGGCTTTTCACTTAAAAAAATGACATAATTTTCATTTTATAAAAGATATATTTTAAATATTCGAATTCCTTTAATACTTCCTAGTTCAATTACCTCCTCCAATATCTAACTCAATTACCTTCCTTACCTATCCTTCCCTTTATTTACGTTACGCAATGTCATCATCCAGCTGGAAGCCATTGTTAATTGTTGAATCAGGGCCATTCAATGGTCCTTCCTGCCTTATATAGATTGTCTCATACCCTATATAGTGTCGAATCCTGACACTTACCTCTTCACCCTTTACATTGTCTTTGGCAGAGCTGTTATTTATTCGAGCACTTCCAATAGGGCCTTTGGCGGCTTGCCTTTTATGGGTAAAGCGGTCAAAAGGTGTATCAAAATGACAACACAGGTGCTCACTAAATTGACTGGGAATATTTTCTGATCATGTTAGCTTAAATTTATTTATTTCTTTATACATTATCAGAATATTTTTAGGTTATTTTTGCATAGAGTGATGTCCAAACTTTTAGCCGCCGCTGTATATTCTCAGAATGATATCCTGACTACTTTAGAGAGATACGTTTGACGGTTAAATAGTTCAAAAAGTGTATCAAGTGCGAATGCAAGTTCTCACTAAATTGACTGAAAAAATTCGCCGAAATAATTTTAATCGAAAATAATGAAATGACGATCTTACTTAATTCTGATAAGTTTAATTATTCAAATTTTTTCTACAACATCGTACAAAAGTGCATGCAGAAATTATATTGAAATCCGATATCTTAAATCTGCTACTGGAAAATATGCCTGCTTAATAATTATGCTATTTTTATTAATATGAACAAATTGAATGAAAGCATTTATACAGCTTAAATAACGATCTAAAATTGAGCTATCATTCTAAACTAATACTGAATCGCATATACCCTGAATAATAACGCATGATTCACAATAACTTATATCCCGTATCATCATTTTTAAAAATGCTTGTGAATTTTAAGTGAAAACTATATTCGCAATTTAGATATATTTCAAAATTCATGAGCCTAAGATATAATATAGCTTCATTGATATATGTTCCCGATATTCACTGTTAAAATTACGATATCGAAGGAGGTAGTGAATTAGATCTCGTCGGTTTATTATCCGCATTTTCTTCATTTTCATTGGGATGTTGATAGTTTCTAACCAAAGTTGCGTGGCAGTGTAGTTGGTATCGATTATATTCCTCCAGTCTATTAGGGTGATGTACCAGACCTACTGTGTTTGGTACTTCAGAATTTTCCTGAAATTAAGACCTTGGTTTAAAATTCTGATTCAGCTTCTCACATTTAAAAAAAACTATAATCTAATAATAATAACTAACCATATCTACGTTAACTGCTATGGTTGAGTTCGGCGTCGGACTCTGAACCCCGGTGTCATTCGACGTTTCCAGATTCTGACGTCCATCTACCGTAGTCTGACAGTTCTGGTTCGATTGTTGTCGTTCCAACTCTCGTTTCTCTCTTCTTTGCCGTTCGATTTCTTTCATAGCATAGTTATACGTTGGAAGATGGTCGGGATTTACGCAGCTTGTATATGACGGAGGTTTCTGAAGCTCTTTTAATGGGAATTTTAATCCAGGACTATTTCTCGAAAAATTTTAATTTCTACCTCCTTATATCTAGCCAAATCGTTCCCTTCTCTCATCAAAGAAATTCTCTTCCATATTTTGAAGAACATTCTGCAACTAGAGTTTTCTTTCAAAATTCAAAATTCGTAATACCTAGCCTCTATTGAGATTAACACCGTGAATAATAGCGTGTAAAGAGGTAACGCTGGATTTTCATCTGTTAGCGCCTTCCATTTTCTTGACAACTTAAAAAGATTTGACTAAATTTAGAAATTTAAAATGTTATACCGAGTCCCTGGTGGGCTTAGGCGACATTTTCGATTTTGAATCTAAATCCTGATAAATTTCTATCGACAATACCACGGACCACAATAGCATTAGTGATAGAAATGTCTAGATTTCAAAAATAACAAAGTAATTATTTAGATGTTACCTTAAACAATAAATTCGGTACGATAGCTTTAGGCTCTAAGTTAAAGGCGCCTAATAGGGCTAGCCCGACTAAAAATAAATCACAAATAGCCCCTCCTGTCATGTATAAGGTTGGGAACCATCTGAATTTTTGCATCATTTTAAAATTTGATTAAGCTATCACTTGATCATTAATACGCATAGAAGAATATTCACTGTTATCGAATAAACTACTGCTCGGTAGGGCTATAATGAAGGTTTTAATGTTCAAAAATCACGAAAATGTTCTTACCCTCATGTTATCGTCATAGATTTGACTGCGAATGAGTCAAAAAATTGGCACTTAGGACACTTCAAATAAGGTGAAATCGAGGTAAGTTAGTTTCTCAGGTTAAAATCGATTGGGCAAGTCGAGTTTCGGAAATTTTCCAGCGTCGCCCTCAGTGGTGAGGCAAAAATTTGGACGTCACGCCTGAAAATTCGCCAATTTTCCCATTTTCAC
Source organism: Diploscapter coronatus (assembly GCA_964036155.1). Classification (NCBI taxonomy): domain Eukaryota; kingdom Metazoa; phylum Nematoda; class Chromadorea; order Rhabditida; family Rhabditidae; genus Diploscapter; species Diploscapter coronatus. Next base: position 13,253,786 of record OZ038422.1, read on the forward strand.
CTTTAAAGTTCACTTTTCGCTGATAAGAACCAAAGTTTGCAGTAGATAATTCGATAAAGATGGTCTAGAAATGGTAATCAATCATTTCTGATAAAAACAAAGATAAGTCATATGGCTGATAATTGATAAGGAATTGACAGTAAACAAAGTTTTGGGGAAAGATCAAAATTTGAACCTTTTCTGCAAAAAATAAAATAAGATTGTTCCAGAACGTTCTGAAATATGAACTCCAAAATAAAGAGATTGATTACTGAAGTCATATCAGTGAGATAAGAAAAGTAAATATTGAGTTGGGTTAGGATAGGATAAAATACGAAGCTGTTGAAAACGAACTGAATAAATAAAACGAAAAGCGATACTGATCGAAAATGTATGTCTGCCTTTGCAAAAATTAAAAATACTGCAGAAATCTATTTTTGGGAAAAATTTGTTAATTGTTTATTTCAAAATTAATACCATTGCGCTATTCAACCTGAGCGAAAGGGGAGGTTTATGCATAAGATAAGGAGAGAAAGGGACTAAGAAATCCGAAGATTAATGATGAATGACGTCGTGAGTAGTGAAATATAAGTGAAAGTCCATCTTTGCTAGAGAAATTGAAATTACTGCCCACTTGCTACCGAAAATGGGCAATCAAAGCTGAAATCTCTGATTCAGATAACCTGCGCCGTACGTCAACCGGTTTTCAGAAGCGCACCGCTCAAAAGCCATAAGGCTAAAGCTTCAGAACACGAGAGTTTTTTTTTCGATATCAGCATCATTTTAAAGCTTATATGATAGCTGGTCAAATCTAGTTTTTCTAAGAAAATTACTTTTGCCAGAAAAAATTGAAATTTCAAGGAGATATTTGGATCTTTTCTGAACTTCACGAAAAAAGTAGGTTCAACAAGAAAATAGCGAAATGTAACAAACAAAATGAATGCCGCTTTCCTGAAAATAGGCAAATATTTGCTTGATCACCAAATTGCACAAGCCTTCGTCTTCTCTTGAAAACTTCATCCAGAAATAAATCTGCCTGTTTCAACACCTATTCCTAGGGCACCTTTCGGTTAGCGGTAGTGCACTTGACCTCTGATTTTATTATTTTTCTTGCAAAAACGCTAAATCAGCCTAAACATAATCTTTTTTGCACAAATTAAAACAATAATATTACGATTAGAACATTGGAAGAAAATCAACAATACTGACGAGAAAAACCGGAGATTTATATACATGACACAGAACATAAATATCGACGCGTGAAAATGAAAAATATGGCGAATTTCAGCAAAAAGAAAGTTAGTTGATCAATTAGAGGAGACCGCGAAGAAGTGGTGAAAATTTCAGAAAACTTGGGAATAACGCTGAGGTTATACGTAAAAAGAAAATAAGAAAATATAACGAGAAATAGAGAGGCGAAGAGATAAACACTGTCTTGCCCCGTAAATTTGACATGTCAATGTTTTTCTTTTGGCCCTCTTCTTCTCTTCCAATCTGTCATCTTTCTGTTGTTCGTTGCCTCTTAGATTGCAATGATCTCTAACTCTGTCGCTTTCTTTATCACCTCTTTCCAAACCTTCACGCGACAATATCAAATTTATTTGTTGATCACAACTTATATTTTATGTTATTGTGTTTTCTGAAATCAACAAAGAAAGTTTCTAAGTTTAAAATTTTATCCAGAAACGAAATGAAACTTGGAAAGAACAAAATATTGTTTACAAAATTTGCAGAAATTCCGGTATAACTTGCAAAGTGCTTCAAAATAATTAGAATTGTCATTGATAAGTTGTAGTTTATAGCTATGATCTAAACGGTTTAAATTGAATTAATTCCAATTATTAGTCATACCCCACTCACATGATACTCAAATGCACCTAACGATTAATTAAATTTAGCTTTTTTACCTTCGAACTTCTAAACGTCAATGCAAGATTAGATGTAAACATCAATTTGTCGGGTTTGTACGTAATAATTATCCATTTGTCACCATATCATTATGCTCAGGAGTCATGCATTTCTAAACTTAACCTTATGATATAAAGTGGTGATATGTGGCCTCAAAAATCATCGTATATAAGTATATCCAGCATATAATCCATTTAAGTTATGGCCTTTACAATTTAACACGTAATATTCTGTCCGATAACATGTAGTGCGCACTTATGAAACTCAATTTTCGAGATTAATTTCAAGTTTTTTTCAAGCTCAATCGACTTCGTTAATTTTCGTCATGCAATGTCCCTGACAACGCCTGATAAGCTTATTATCTGAGACTCAATTTCAGTTGATACCAAAGTTTCATGAATCTGGAAATCTAGCTTGATCTTATCTAATTTTAAACAAATTTATATCAAAATATTTTTCTAACTTGTATATTTAAGATATGCTATAATTTAAGCTTTTTAGAAAAATGGCCGGATTTTACGCAATTCTAGCAATGATTATCGGTGCCGAGTCCTTACTTGGAAACCTCCTTCTGACAATCGTCATATTCTCAGGATGCACCAAATCCATGGCCCCGTCGTTCAGATTTATGCAATTGATGAGCTGTTTTATCCGAGTTATTTACACAGTGACTTTCGCTCTGACTGCACCGGTTTGTCCTTATTTATTTTAAAACAAATCTTCAAATTGTTAATAAGCATTATAACGATAAAACTTCGATCAGTTATTTGAAAAGATGATGTACCAAAATACCTTGAACAAATCTATTTGACCTAAATTGTCTATTTTGTCAATGTCTTAAACCACCTTCCTTAAAACGTTATCTAAATAGAAAATAGTAGCTCGATGGTAGCAACTTCGTCAGTATCCGTATTTAGTTTTTCCCTATTTCATCAAAACAAGCATATTTATGCTTAACCTTGCCTATTTTGAACTGTAAATAGATACTTAACGAAATGTTAAAAACCCTTACTTAAAATGGCATTATTTAGGTGATTTACTATGTGTCTAAAGAAGATGCGATTTTTCTTGTGCAGGGCGTTGAAATGGACATTATCCCTGGTATTTAAAATCTATTTAAATCAATAAAACTCATATTTCAGGTCGAATTTTACTGTGTTTCGTGTATTTCTTCACTGGCATAGCTATGACGGTCCCATGCATTCAGTTTGTCCATCGATATTTTTATCTTGTCACGTAATAGTTTTAATATAATTAGAAATATTAAAATAGTTTAGAATCCACTCCCGTTCTTCTTGGGACAAATGGCGTACTTGGCTGTTAGCGTTAATCCCATTTTCTAGCGCAATTGGTATTGCTATAGCGTTAGTTTAACTATTTTAACGGTTTAAATAACAAATGCACATTTTAGATCCACCATCCAGGATTGGCCTAGCGATTTAGAGGCAATAAGATTCAAACCTACTACTTATAAATTGAACATCGAAGCAGACACCGCATTTTTGGTTATATCTTTGCGGGTAAACTTCGAATTAAAATTTCGCAAATATTTAACTATATCGCCGTCTAATTTTTCCACATATCGTAATGCTTGTCAGGCTGAATCAAAATCAGTAATAATTTTGTGTAGGAGCGCCCCAAAATTTAGGCTTCAGGGCCATCATTATCACTTGAGGGTAGTTTTTCTTGGATTTTTAAATTTTAGGAATACACCAGCATTGACGCTGCTGCAAACATCATGCCTATTAATGTGGCTAACACTATTTCCATTATTGCCTCAGGTAACCTGAAAATTTGTAACTCCACAACTTATTGAATAGTATGAAGTAGAAGGAGAGAATTAGCTAATTTCTTCAAACTTACATACTATTTGCCCAATTAAAATTTTTAAAATAGTTACTTTCAGTGTGCCTTATTTTCGGATCGTTTTTTATCATGCTATTTTGCGGCTATAAAATTCACAAGTCATTCAGTATGTATGGCACACAACTTTCCGAGAAAACTCTGAAGATGCAGAAACAACTTCAGCGAACTTTAATATGCCAGGTGGAGTTTTTTTTTCTAAATCCTTTAAAATTAAAAAAAAAAAGAAAAACTTCTGGAACTTCAACAAATGTTCAGAAACTTTAAAAATAGAAAATTTGAGAAACTCAAATTAAATCTAGAAGACTTAATCAGATTTTTATTATTATTTATTTAGGCAATCGTACCCCTCGTCTTCCTCGATCTACCCTTCCTTGTGGAAATGCTGGGACCTATATTTGGCATCGACTGCGGCCGAATTGTTATGGATCTGAGCGCTATTTTGTACATCATGTTTCCAGCGTTCTGCCCCTGGTTCTGCATATTTTTCGTGGATGTAAGTTTATTTTCATTATTGATTTTTAATATTAAATTATCATATATTATTTTTCCTTGATTTTTATTTTTTAGATTTTATTTTTATTTCAGGAAGTCCGAACGAAGGCCATAGCGCTTGTAAGGAGACATTCCTTAGTCACTACATCGAACAATCATGACTATAGCAGTAACAACAGCAAGAAACCCGTAGTTGAGCATAAAATTTGAAATTCATTTTCAAAAATTTAATTTCAATATTTGTCTGTAAATAAACTATTTTGAGCACAAATAGTACGAAGTTGTGATTGTTCGCAAAATAAAACCTGATTTTTAATATAATTTGCAAAAGTTGTGCGAGTTCTGTGGTTCTAATTTTGATATTTATCAGATTCAAATCGAAGATATTTCATATCCCAGCCATTTTTCCTATCTATGGACTAGGCCTGTGATAAGATATAATAGAGTTAAAGAAAAATGCAATTTCATCGCACAGTAATTGCTTACTTCTTGTAGTCTATATTGGTATATTGGCTTATAGCACCATACTTCATTCAATAATTATTCCCGATATAAAGCGACAATTTCCTCAATTTTTGTTCAGCTTTTTACCTTTAAGCTAATGATTACGTCGTGATTTTCTTGAAAGAATGTTAAAAATAATTGAAAATAGGCTTTTATACCACAAAATAACCATAGATGATTTGCATTCTGCCTTGCAACTATATTTAATAAGTCTCACCTGTTCGAGTTAAAGCATGACTTTTGCAATTTTCATATTTCCAAGCTCCTACAATACGAAAACATGTTCTGAATAACTAAAGCGTTCTTATGATATATGTTGTTATTCTAACTTCCATATGATTTGGCTTGATTGAAAATTTAGGCCTATTATTCAGGTTTTCCTTTCATTTAACTAAGAAATACTTGAAATTAGCCTTCTATTATCTAAGCGTTCAGATTTATCTTCATAAAGGCCACCTTTTAAACTAAAATTTAAAATATTTTTAAATTCAGATCCAAAATGGGAATATTTACCATTTTATCTATCGTCGTTGGTGTCGAGGCTGTAATTGGAAATGCTACATTGATTTTCGTGCTTGCTACCGGTTGCAAAAACATGCTGCCTTCATTCAAATATATGCAATATTTGGGTAGCAGTATTCGACTATTTTACACTATCGGATTCGCTCTGACTGCACCGGTAAGTTTAGCTAAAAATTAATATTATTTCTAAAGTTAGCATACCTCAGACGATACATTATGTGGCAGAGGAAGAGACTCTGCTGATCGTACAAGGCTTCGCTATGGATAAGACTATTGGGAAAATCCTGCTATGTCTCGACATAATATTTACAACTGTAGCTGTAATCATTCCCTGCACTCAATTTGTGCACCGATATTTTTTCATCGTCGTTTCAAAGTCAGGTCTTGAGCAGAAGAACACCGTTACTTGGATCACGATAGGGTCTATGTTCTTCGTAACGCTAATTATCGCTATAATGTAGTTAGCCAAATTAAATTTAGCTATCAAAAATTCACTTTAGACAAGCTTTTATCATTTGGCCCTCTGAAATCGAAGAAGCTAGGTTCCATAACATTATCTATAAACTAAATACAGGGGCTGACACCGCGTTCATCGTCATATCTTTCAGGGTAATTAAAATAAAATTGGAATGTTTGAGATTAATATAATGATCATTCCTATCAAGGGTTAAAATAGCCTAATTTTCATATAGAAGTTGTGCATTTTGTTTTTAAGATAGGGATATTTTAAACAAATTCAGGAGTTCACCAGTGTTTCCGAGCCGGTCTGGAAGATGCCCATAAGCGGAGCGAATATTTTCGGATATTACACCGCCGCGGGCATTATCCTTTTCTCTATCACAACCATGATAATTTGTGGATATCTAATCCGGAAGAATTTCGCTACCTGTGCAACTCAACTTAGCGATAGGACGATAAAAATGCAGCGACAGCTTCAAAAAACTTTGATCATTCAAGTAAATCATATATACCCATAAAATTTATAATCTTATTTTTCAATATAAAAATGACTATATCATTTTATCGATACCAAAATGTCGATAGTATTGCCAAAAATGGTTCAGACCTCCGCGTGTGGTACCTTTTTCGCGGTACCATTTGGTGTCGCTATGTTAGGGCCTTGCTTTGGGATCGACCCCGGAAGTGAAGTCATGTACCTCGTCTCAGTTATGTATCTATTCTTTCCAGGTTTAAATTAGTCAAAACAAAATTCAAATTAGCATAAATTCAAAATTTTAGCATTCTGCCCGTGGGTGGTGCTGTGCATGATTTCGGTAAATTCATTTTTATTTAACTTTTTTTTTTTAATTTAAATTTCAGGAGGTCCGAAATTCGGCGTTAAGGATGATCAATAATAGACGAAAGTCTTTAATAACGATTACGAATAACGAAGGATCCAGTAGTACCGGAACTAAAAAAATGACAATTTAAATACACCTAAAATATATTTACAAATCTTGACTATTTTACTTTATTTATTATATTTTAATATTTGTCTTTGTACGTGATCTAAAATTGTATCTTAATAAAATATGCTAACAAGATTATGGGTATCTTGCAAAATTGTACCCTTCAATCCTAAGAGAGACTTTGGAAATCCGCTATAATTTTCGATATTCTAGAGAAAATGAATCGAAAAAATAGCGCTTGGAAAAGATGACAAGTTGAAACAAAGCGCGAGCGCGGCGCGTTACTTGGCAACGCGAAAAATCTCTTTACATCAAACGTGAAATAGTATTTAGTTCTAAGAGAACTAAAGAACTCAACAGATGGTAGAGAGCATGAGAATTCGCGAGTTAGAGAAAGTGAAAACTCAGAGAGTACTGAGACTTTATAGATTTAAGAAGGAAGAGAATCATACGGGCTCTGGCGAGTTCTTTTCCTTTCTAGTCTTATCCTGTGAGGCTCGTTAAATAATTGTTTTCCGATATATTGCATCATCGTCAGATCTAAAACGTATTCAAATTGTATTACTAACTCAAAGTTATGCCACCGCCCAAGTGTAAGTTTGTAAGAGCAAAAACAAGCCTTCTTGAAACTTCATGAAATTCAAACAAACCTTTCTGGAACTTTGACAAAGTTTCCATAAACGAGAGCGAATCTATCTAAAGCCAAGAGCGAGTTTTCTAAAAGCGAAAACAACCTTTCTGAAGTAAAGCCAAGCCTTTTCCAGCAAGTGCCAAATCTCGAGGTTCTTCGAGTAAATCCGAAGATCCCTATAAAGATGAGCCGGTTTATCCCTGCAAGATCTGCGGTCGGAAATTCATCAGATCCAGTTTGGTAAGTCGGAAATGATATTTATTTTAAAAAATCAAAAATGTAGGAAAAGCATGAGTCTGCTTGCCGGAAACTGGCGAATTTGCAACGGAAAATTTTCGACTCTGGAAAACAACGCGCACACGGAAGTGATTTGACGTATGAACACGTGAAACGAGCCAGGCAGGAGAAGCAACAAGTAAGAAAATAAGAAAAAACAATTTGTAAATCGATATATTTAGATAGGCGGTATATTTCCGCGCCCAAAAACGCACTGGCGCGAGCGACACGAATCTTTTATCGATGCCGTTTCTTCGTCGAAGAAAGTCGACTACGCGATAAAAACCGGGGCACCCTTACCGCCGCCACCCAGAACTGCGATGCCTTCTGGTAAGGAGTTAGCAATTTTATAGAAATATTGAATGATTGGTATATAATAGTGTGCTTGAACATAGTGATCGTACCGGAATTGGTCATATTGAAGTGGGGGTTTTCGCACGTTGGTATAGAATTGCTAAGGTATGAAAAGCTCCACTTTGATCTTTTAAACAATTATAAATTATTGTGTGTAGCATACATTTCTGTGAAACAACGCTCGCTTTCTGACTATCGACTCTTTCTGTAAAATTCTGAAACATAGCTGGAAAACTTTGGAGTTTCTTTTCAAATGCATGGGAAAATTAGAGATGTTTCAGATTATCCTATGCCTGGTTGGTCAGAAAGCGGGCGATCTAATCAGGGGCCCTCAAAATCTGCAGCACGATTCCCATTGCACAAGGGACGGAGCTTGCCGAGTCCTAGTCGAACAATTTCGACATCTTCCACATCTTCTAGACACACCTACACGATGGGCGGTGCGTAAATTGAAGTGGTGCAAAATCACTGCATGATTTTTCCGTGTTCAAATTGTGCATGGTCTTGACTAGTTAGAAAACACATGGTACATGCATGAATCAATATTATTTCGCAAGAGCATGACATCCTCGCCTATGCTATTTTATTATGCATGTAATGTGTCATGTGGTTTTCAGGTTCTACATGACGAATATCCAGTACTGATTTTGCATGTAGCGACTGTTTCAGGAATTTTTAGTCAAACTCGATCCGATTCAGTCAAAACCTGTTTTCCCGGACTTCATGGACTTACAGCTTTTCTCGTTGTCCAGTCGAAACTCGAATTCGCTTCATTCTTATTTCATGCACGTGTCTCCATGGAAATCGTCCCTTCTCCTTTATTTTTGTTCGGTCGTCTAAATTTTTCATTCTCGCAATTTTCAATTTCTCCCCACACAAATCTTTACTAAAGTTAATGGAAAATATTGAATCCATGCGTGGGAAAAATGAAAAATAGTACGTCAACTTTCAGACTACGTGCATTGTGACTATTGCGGACGTAATTTCAGTGAGCAGGCTGCTGAGAGACACATTCCATTTTGCAGGTAAGATGATTGTCATTTAGTCTAGTGGCTAGGGAACTTGTTTTAATTTTTGCACAAATTAAGGGAGCAGCACTCGCGAAGAGACACTAGCCACCATCGTCCTGGTACAATCAGAAGCGTAAATACATCTGCTAAATCACGTAACGATGTAAATTTGAAAAAAAAAAACGATCAGAAAATTAGCAGAAACCTCAATTTTCAGTCCCGAACTCGCGACGGATCGAGAGATAGAGGTGAAACTCGAGGTCGCGATAGTTCCAAGACCAGAGATGGCTCGAGGGATCGGAGGTCGAGTTCTTTCTCAAAAATTCGAGACTAAGTACGAATCTTCCAGATCTGATTCCAGAGGTCGGCAAGTTTCTCAATCCGCCACTCACAATCGGTCTAATGGTGCTCCATCAACCTCTCACAAGTAAAAAGAATTGCAAAAATTTCGAAAATTCCTGAAAACCTGGGAGAGAAATTTCAGGAGAAGCAACTCTGCCCCCAAAACGCCTGGTAACTCTCGTCTAAAAACGCCGTAAGTTGGTTCCGAATAAAGTGATTTTCCCCCAATTTTATTTCTCTACCCAGGGTGAAATGGCTTATTTCCCAAAAATGATCAGTTCCGCACTCTTCCAACCCCACACTTTTCAGACAGCCGCTGGCGAGTCGGATGAAGCAGATGAACATTTCCTGATCGAATCTTCATTTAAGCTTATTTATATTTGTTGTTTGTAAATTTGATTTCTCTCGAATGCTACCACTTTCTGGCAACCAAGAGACTCATAAGATGGTACCATTCCTAATTTACTCCGTCCCATTTGAGTAGCGTTTGGTTCGGTTTTCGAATTTACTTTCAATAAATCATTCCATTTGAGAATTTTTAGTGGAGTACCGAAGACTCCGTATTACCCGCCTACCAGAGGTACGACCAGCGGTAGCATGATGCCCAAAACCCCAAAAACCCCGAAAACACCAAAGACCCCAAAAACCCCCAAGACTCCGAAAACTCGAGAAGGAAGATCAAGCAGCTATTCCAGCCACCAACGACGAAGATCGGTATATTAAATTTGCTCTCTCTTCTATTTTCTGATTCGACGTAATAAAAATGTACAATTTATTGCATAATTTATGCTAATTTAAAAAATATAAGAAAATCTAAATGGCTTTTTCGTCGAACTCGTACGGACAGTAGTCGGGGTAATTCGTGGGCTGAATTCGGAAACCTCGGGCTACCAGACGGCACCTGAAAATTAGGAAGAAATAGTAACTAAAAATTACCAAAATGTGCCAATTTTGGCAAGTTTGAACATCTGTTCTTGTCCACCTCAATTCGTGCATCCTGGGCCAGGCGTCCGAAGCGTTTTGGGTCTTTTCTTGCGGAGACCAAAGTCGCTCTGCTACCGCGGAAGCTCGCGGCCTAAGGTGATGTAAAAATAGAGAATTTTTACTATTTCATAAAATCTACCAAAATCTAGTTTCAATATTGGTATTGTCCACAAACTCGCCCCACATAGCGGCGATTCCTCCGTAGACCAAATCTTTTTGCTCCTGAGAGCCCGTGAAGTTTTGGGGATCGCAGTAATAGTACCTAAAAATTGCAATACTTCGAATTCTAGCTTATTTTTTAAATACCCTGAATTCGACGGCACGCTTCCTAGTATAACATCCCTCCAATCAGCTCCGTATTTGATATAATTTAAATACCTGAGATTCAAAATATGTGTAGTTGAAAAGAGCCACGATTTTCGTACCAACAAGCCGACAAAATCATCGGATAACCCTGGGCCGTGATCTGTTGGACTTTTTCGTAGATCTCTTCATGAGAGTTGCCCTTCCAAACGTGAATAATCGCTTTCGGGTCCTAATATTCGAGAAATATAAGACCATTTTAAACTAAGTAGAAATACGGGTTCGTTATTATCGAAGACTTCTTGCCAGAATACGGGTGTTCTTTGTTCGATGAGTCGTCGAAGTCTTGTTGCCAGTCTGAAAAGGGTGGGTTTCAAAAAATTTCGAGTTTTAACTAACTTATCAAAGAAATAGTCCTCTAACAGCCGCGTATTATTCCCAAACCCCTTCTGCTCCATAAACTCTCGAATTTTCGGATTTCGGTCCCTAAATTTTTAAAAATGCTTAAAAATGAACTTTGTGAAATTACCAGCATTGAGTCACGAAATCTTCAACTTCGTCACCTCCCAGGTGCAGGAATTTCTCCGGGAATACGTCGACGATTTCTTTGACGAATTCCTGAAAACCATCAAATTATGAGTGTCCTAAATTCGAGGATCATGATCTACTATTATATTAGGAGGTTTAAAATTTTGGGGGTCTAACATTTCAAATATTTTAAACTTTAACCTCAATAAAGTTGAAATTCGTGTCATTCGTAACGTCAATCAGGTCTTGCCACGTCGGTTTGCCTTCCTCGTCGAAACACTCTGACAAGAGACCTTCTCTTCCTCTCCAACCGTTGGTGTGGCCTGAAATGGCTAAATAAGTGTTTTCGTCAAGCTACAAATTATACCAGGCATATCAAACTCCGGCATGACTCTGATGCCTCGGATTCTAGCGTAGTTGATGACGTCTTGGACCTCTTCAGGACTATAGGTATGTCTCAGAGTATAGGCTCCGACTTTATGAAGTTCGGGAAATTTCTTGGACTGGTACGGAAAGGCCTCCGAATCTACCATGTGCCAATGCAAGAGGTTCATTTTATTCATGGCCATAATATCAAGCTGTCGCTTGATAACTTTGACCGACAGCCAATGTCTGCTGGTGTCAATCATGATTCCCCTAACAGGAAACCTGGGACTATCCTCGATTTCTGCGGTACGGATTTGGTACTAAATAAAATTTTCGCAATTTGTTCTATAAATAAAGTTTGACCTTCTTATATTGCTCGTCATAGAATACCAATTGACTCAGGGTTTCCATGCCTCTGATAGCGCCATACACAGTGTCAGCACGAATTGTGACTTCTCCTGGCGAGACTCGAAGTTTGTCTAAAGATGCTTAGGCCATTTTTAAAATACTGCCAACTAATTTCCTACACTCCTCGGAAAATCCATGCTGCGGCACGGTGTCTTGACACTTTTCCCGGACTCTAACCGTCACGATAAAATCTTCCGCAGAACCCTTAACCGTCACCGGAAACGGGAATAGCCATTTATTCACTAAAATTTCAAACTTTTCTTATAGTAAGAATTGACTCTTACAGTAGTTCTCTGCATTTTGCCGCAGAATATCACAGTCTTTCTTGTCTCCCAAGTCAAAGCCCATTTTTCCTGGGTGTATTGTTCGATTAGCCTTGCCATATATGATTTTTGCTGGTAGTGGGAACACCTAAATTGGTATCAAATTGTACCAAAAATGGTATACGTTGATATTTCGGTACAAAACGATATCTTACCCCTCCTACAGACCACCTATCTGGAGCATCCCTGCCATAAAACCACGCGCTACAAAAGGGTATGCTTATTAATGACACCCATAGTAACATATCTGAAATTGATGTTAAATAGCCCATAAACTATATAAAGATCAGCATTACTGCGTGAGTTCGCAGATTTTCAATCGAAAAAAGTTGAGATGGATCAGATAATCTATCTTTCACACATGTGTTACATATTGCGAAAATAGAAGTATTATGAAAAATCTATTCAAAAACTCTGAATAAGACATATTCGATTGAAAGAAGGCAAAGCATGGAAGAATAGGAATTGAAAAGTTGTCTGGCCGAAGATGATCTTGGAAAGGGGTCTCATAGTTTGAGTCCACATATTTGTATTTCATGATGGATTAACAGAGCTGAATCAGGAAAGTTGGGAGTTTAGAAGGAAAAATCCGATTTTATTTGGTCAAGAAATTTTTTAGATGACCTTTAGGCCATTTTGAAGGTCAGATATTTTTTTCCAATAATCCAAATAAATGTTCAATTATAATTCATCTGAGAAGCAACAATATTAAAATGAAAAGTATAGCTAGCATTATGTCAATGTAGCGCTCTGAGCAATTTGTAATGATATCGGAGTGTTGGAGATAAAGTTTTAGAATCGATACACTCAAAGATTAATGACCTTGTTCTTGGGTCCTGAAGGTCATAGAATTCATAGACAAATAGCCATTTTATTTCTCGACATATTTTGTCATATATCAACGTTTTATGTATTTTATAATAGCCTAACATTTGGAACAAGATGTTTTTCGCGTAAATTGGTAAATTCGAAGTGTACATTATTGTCGATGAACAATAACTCGGAATAGAGTAAAAGGGATAGGTTTCTTTCTTCCATCTTTTGTGACCCACGTATCTTCCTCGATTTGACGACTTTTTTGTCGATTTTTTGTTTCATTTTTTCAAATTTATGTTAACTAGTCAATTCATTTTTGCTAATATCGATAGAAGACAGTAATTAGAAAGCTCTCATGATAGACATTCAGCTAATTTCAATGCAGGTAGGAAAAATAAGAAAAATCGCCTAATAAACAATTGTCGTCTATGCGCGCACTTTGAGGTTCAAAGGGGAGAGAAAGAGATGCGCTTTTTTTTTAATTTTATTCCAAGTGACCGATCGTTCACCGACAATGTGCATGTAGTTTCAAAGTCTTAAAAATCATTCCCAAAATCAGACATTCGGAAAAGTGAACTGCAAACGATGCCTAAATTTCGTGCTTTCATTCTGTACCAATTTGCAAATTAGCGTCAATATTTCAAAGAACGTTTGATTTTCACTGATTTATTTCGATTATACACATATCACAACATCATGATGAATAAATATGTTGGGGGCCGACTTGACTTAAATTTAAGATAAGTAAATATAGAGAAAACGTTCATACAAAGCATATTTCACAATAGATATTATGATATTTCATCTCATTTCATTATAATTAATATCTCTTGAATTATAATGAAATGATTTTAGACCAAAAATGCAAAATGTTGCTTTTTATGTTCACAAACCACCAATGAACCCGCCTAATTATAGAAACGAAAGTGCTATGGTAGGTCACAAAATTTGTTAAAATCAGGGGTAAAATCAAAACATTTCACAATAGTGAATACGACGAAATTATGCGTTTAAATTATAACTCAATTCTGGCTCATCAAAATACTCGAAATCGAGTTATAATTCGAGTAAATAATAATTTAGACCTCTTGCATAATACTCTAATATAAATGGGGTTGAAAGAACGCTAAAAATAAATAGAATAAGTTATGTGAATCAGGAAACAACGATTGTTCATCTACATTAGTTGCACTGTACCGGCGTGTTATGATGAGAAAGTGAAGTTTAGAAAAAGACGAATAAATATGAACATTTACAAATTTATAAATATTGGATGAGAATAAATTTAAAACTTGTAAATCTCCATATTCAACGATTTTAGAAATTGAGATTACAACAATACAATTCTTCCATTATGATGGAGACTAATATTGAACTTTTTGAAATTTAATAATTGAAGAAGAAGAAAGAATCACAGAACGTTTCAAAACAAAATCCAGAAAATGCAAATTCTGATAGATTTCGAGATTGATCTACAATGTTTTCATCACTTTTATCGCAGTTTTGTTGAATTCAATTGATCAAAACCATGAATATTATTTAAATCAAGGCACCGACCTACGAAAATCGCAGATAATTTGATAAGATTAAAAGTATCGTAATATTCAAAATCGATCCTTTTGAGTTTAAATATTATCATACGATGTTACAATATCACAACGCAAATAAACGAATAATCAAATTGAGGATGAATAAATATGTATATAACATTATTGCCACTTGATACCCTAGCCTAAATAGGACGATTTTGACAAATTATTTTCAACAAAGATTTCATCAAAATGAGAAGAGAGGATTCCGTTTTCTGACAATATCATATTGCAGTTTTCACAACCTGTTACATCAAGTTTATCAGCGAAAATCAAAAAAGCGATTTGTTAAGTTACTTAAAATGTGCCTTAACTATAATCCCAATTTGAAATGAAGCACATTTTACGCAACCTTAAATAATATGCGAATAAATAATGATTATAATGCACACTCAATCAAAACACTGCACACTGGGAGACGAATTTGAAGAAGAAGAAGAAGAAATTCAGATAAAATTGAATTTGTTCGTAGAAATCGAGAAAATGCCGATACACCAAATAAATAGAGTAATAGATAATAGATTATCAACAACAAAAATAATATAATTACAATATTGCATTCGGGCGTGAAAGACACTTCGGGTAGCTTCAAAAAAATAAAACGTACGTTAAATACGTAATGAACGTGGTTAACGCTGGCATCACAGATAGTTGCTCTTCAAGTTTAGAGGTGATGATGGTCAATCTCTAGCGCTAATTAGCATTATTGCTAATAATTAGCGTTAATTGCAGACGTTAGGTGACGATGAGCCGGATTGCCGATTTCTGCAAGTCGTGTCGTCGCAGCAGCAAACTCTCACGATACGGCATCCGCACGCGCCAGCCGAAAGGCAACGCGACACTTTGATGTTCTCCTGAAATTTGAACAATCAGCATTTGACATCATTTATTTAAAAAATAAGTACGCTACCTCTCCCGTCTGGCAGCTCATGTCTCTCCTAGGAGGCTCGGACACAGCGCTTGGCGAGGACGCGATCGAGACTGGGCTTGACTGAACGGAAATCGACGGAGATGCCTCAGACTTGTTGGATTCTTGCTTCGGGGTCAGCATGAGGTGGTTCTGAAATTTTGTATTTTTCGAAGAAGTTGAAGCATCTATCGAATTTCCGGGGTTTAATTCGTTGATCCTCTCTGATGCAAAAAAAAACTATCAAAAATTTCTTATATCTCAAAGTAATGAGGATTTTGTACAATTTCAAAGGAACAATGCTAAAATCTCTCTCGCGTGTTGCCTAATTCCTAAAGATATAGAAATGAACCTTGATATCCTTCGGTATCGGCTTGGGCAGATTCTGCTGTTGCTGAGCTTGCACCTGGGCTTGAGCGTTCGCAGCTGCAGCCGCGGCGGCTACCGCTGCCAAATTCGAGGCCGTCAACGGCGATGGCGTTGCTGCTGACTGAGCTGCCTGTGACGTCGCGACCTGATTCAGCGGGGCTGCTGAGAGTGCTGCCAGGGTAGAGAGTACGTCCATTCCTCCGGTAGCTGAGTTGTTCAACATGTTGGCCCAGAGCAGGGACATCGTGTCGTCCATGCCCAACCAGGGGTTCGCCCTGAATTGAATCCTTCATTTTGTCACATATGCCAATTTCTTACATTCCGTTCAGCAAATTGGCCTGGAGAAGCGTATTGGTCTGGTCGACGATCGGCTTGGGCTGAGGATGCACTGCGGCGGTCTGTCGGAAAGGAGAGTCCAGCTTCACCATCGAGAGCCCATTGTTGAACAGGTTCAGGGCTTCGCAGGCCTGCAAATTGTGAATTTAATTTTGAATCCCTCAAATTTCCCCTGCCGGCGAATTTTGTTTTGTGTGCGGTTCTACGTCGCCAATTCATATACAAAACAGGTGCAACTTGAGCGTTGTTGTCTACACAACCCTCATGAAATAGCACAACTTGAGATGCTCAATTGAGAAAAACAGAGTGTTAATTTTAACTACTGTAATTGTGTGTAATCTGCTAAAAATAAGCGTCCGATAAAGCATTGTTTTGGATACCTCGTCTGGTCGCTCCATTTTGGGCTGCTTCATTAGAGAGGAAATCAGCGAGTCATTCATTATGCCGATTGGGTACTCGTTGTCCTCTTCGCCCTTGAGGATTTCGTCCAGTCCCTCGAACATCATGAGCTTTCTCTTCTGCGGGTTGGTGGGTCGGCTTCTGGGCTTTCGGGGTTTGCCGACGCGAGAGCGTGCCAATTGAATTGACTTTCTCAGGCCTTCCTTGTTCTCGAATGCGACTCCCTGGCTGAGGTACTCGCAAGCCTGTGAGACGAGCTCTCCGGCGTCCAAGTCTGGGTTCTCGAGTGCGGCCATGTAGAGTTGACTCTGAAAATATGCCATTTTTCAAATTTTATCGATTTTCCTGCGTTGTTTTCGACTCTTGCCACCGATTCTCATGATGACGAATGTCCAAAGATAGGCAGGCGGAGATAATGTTGACCAGCGCGGATTAGCAGCGAAGTGAAAGTCTCGAGACCGCTGGGCAGCGCTAATTTGACGCAGCAGAGACCAGTTTCCCCGCCCGCCTAAGCTATGCGCGCGCATTCCTTCAAATGCCATACGCGGATCTACCAACTTGAACCCGAACCTCAAGAGGCTCCGCCAACTTCTGGCCAAAGTTAGAGAATCGCACATGATCCTATCAATCAAGACGAGTAACACCCTGTACTTGGCAAATGTCCTTCGGAAAGTTCAACCAATTTTTCGCTAGTTGGCTTGACCTTGATCAGATTTTCTCACTGCAAAACAAGCGCGAGTCGAAACGAGAAAGACACTTTGTAACGATTGCACTTTTTTGTGCGGAAATTGATGTTATGCACTTGCAGACTGATATGCTAGGTTACAATTTCTTTGGATCAAGGAAATGTTCATTGAGTTTGCTGTGTTCATTTGACAAATTCAATAAATTATTTGCCATTTATCTCCGTAATTCATCCTCTGCAAAAATCTCGAAAAATCTCGCTCAAGTATGGGCAGCGTCGAAAGTGAAAGGATGCCTTTGTATAATTGGATCGACGTAGCAGAGATCAAGGAAAGGCTGGATATGCAGAGAAGTGAAATCTCCTCGAGACCCACATTAGAGGATGAGGGAAAGTCTGGTGAAAGTGAACGAACGGTCGGGGAAATAGCGTTGGGGATTTTGAGCGCTTGGAGAAAAACTCGCTTGACCAGATGTGATGCCCAGCGGCAATTTACCGCCGCGCGCTTCGCCAGTGGCGAGGGCCGAGAAGTCACGGATGTAGCCATTGTGAACAGTGCTGGGGAGAAATAGCGCAGAATCCTCGGAGATCGCCGACTTTCACCCACCTACCCACATTCATTCATCATCTGCAAAAACACAGATGATGTTTCACCGCAGCAGCGACCCTAATTAAGTGGCGCGTACGCGCCCGGAGTGAGCTGGGATGCGCAAATAGGACGATGGATGGGGGTGAAAGCGCTGCGGAAAAGTCGGCGCAAAAAACAGCGCGGATGACCCGAGGCGCAAAATGGCGAAAGTGGGTGAATGCAACGCGCAATGAGTATTCGACTAATTCGGAACACGGAACTCGGACAAATGGGCGTGAAATCATCGAAAATGAAATGTGGCAGGGTTACTGTAAAGTTGTACAAATATTCCGAAAGTTAATAGTTCCTTTTGTTTCTGGCCTAAAATTTCCCCCTTTGAACACGCATTCTTCCCAATAAATTTCGGTTCCATTGTCTTTGTTCCTGTCAGTCGCTGTCTTCTCGAGAGAAAGTCAATCCGTTTTATGTGATTGATGTATTCGGCGGCTTGACCTGGCATGATTCCAAAAATGATAAGCCGTAGAATTTTAGGCCCTGGCTGAATCCAGGACTACATTTCGAAATAGATCACTGGTCAGCGCCTTGGCGGCATGAGACTCCAGAGACTGGCAGAGACAACTGCCGTTGTTTCGCGGCTGTTGTCAAGTGATTTTTTGGCCCATACGCTATTTCCACCGTCTCCACCTCTTGATGCAGCGCTATTTCTCGTATAAAGAGCGTTCTCATTGAGTCTGGTGCGGTCAAGAGACACAAAGCGATCACAAGGTTCTTCCCGCAGCTCTACTGCCATGCACTGACATTTCCTCTCGCTCTTTATCACTCCAGAAAGATGGCACGACGCCAAAAATGATGCAAATCCAACAGAATCACATTGATAAAAATTATGATGAAATAGCGCTACTGAAAACATCCTG
Organism: Diploscapter coronatus; assembly: GCA_964036155.1. Classification (NCBI taxonomy): domain Eukaryota; kingdom Metazoa; phylum Nematoda; class Chromadorea; order Rhabditida; family Rhabditidae; genus Diploscapter; species Diploscapter coronatus. The sequence continues at coordinate 13,272,592 of OZ038422.1, forward strand.
AAAATGTTCGGACTGCTAGCAAAGACGTGACTTCCTTTCCATCTCCGTTATCAGTTCAAGCACACCCCCACGCCCTATAAAGTAAAGAATCGCAATTGATAAGCGCGCAAGAAGCCTTTGAACAGCTGACATTCGTCTATGCGTCCCTAACCTCGATAAGAAATCACAATATAGGAAGTTGGGCAAAAAATCGTGCTGAATGGCAAATATTATGAGTCTATTTTCAAGCTGATGTCAATAATAGAAAACAATGCTGATACGGAAAAGAGAATTTCGATGACAAAACTTCAACGATTATGCAATATTGGTAAATTCGATGCCAAAAACGAAAATATTTACCTTGATGAACTCTAATTCAGCCACGAGATGCTTAGGTGGGTGATTGTGCTCTCCCTTGGTAATGGCATTCTGGTCGTCCATGGTGGTTTCGGCGCGGCACTTGCACCAGGCGCCAGAGTCGGACATCTTCTTGGCGCAGACGCAACGCCACGACTTGAAGTTACGCTCGGGAAGCACCTGGAATACCAATTTAGTTTCCAAAATCACCCATGAGGCTACCTGATAGATATTGTATCTGTAGCCCTGGAACATCAGCTTCTGATACCCCTTGAACGAGGTGACGATCTGAGGCACGTCGGGGTTGTAGCGGACGAAGGTCACCTGAAATTTCTTACTTCAATTTTTTATTCTCGAGTAACTCGACCCCTTTATTTTCGGATTAGTAATGCTGTGGTTTTCGTAATCCTTTTTGCTTCGGTCTCTTTACTCTTTATTTTCCTTTCGTCTCTCGTGAATAGTACGCGCTCACCGGCTGGCAGCGCCTGGCGCTTGAAATGTCGCCAAAATGGTGAGTGCTACGGGATTGAAAGCGAGAGAAGAGACTTGCAAGAGGTCTAGTGAAAGTGCGTTTTGGTCAGTTTCGAAAGGAGCAATTCCGTAATGTACACACACATACACACACACGCACACACACGGAAGTATACGCGCAAGATTTTTAGTTTGCACAAGTTAGTCGTAAACCGCGTAGACTTCCTCATAAAAAGCAAATACGCCACGGGGCTTCTCCCTTCTACGTGGCGCTCCCATCTTTGCTCGTATCGGGGAACGACCTATCGAATGGCACAAAAGCAAACAGTCAGTCGTCAGATAGTGCGCTCCTCCGTTCTGCACCCCCTGTGTCACACTATTGCGCTTATTTTGCGTCACTGTTTTGCGCTGTTTATCTGTTTATCAACATTGGCAAATCATTCGCATTTCAAAATATCAAACAATATGAAGTCGACCGAGTTCTTGCAAAATATCATGTTCCAATCAATATGAAATGTCTGTTATTGATAATATCAGTTGTGTAGCTCTCTTAAGGTTTTGGTGTTCTTCTTGTGTCTGTTGATAAAATGATAAAAGATCAGGAGAGGGATCAATCAAGAGAAAGAGCGGCAGGGCGCATATCAGCTGAGCGAAGCAAAAGCATATGGGAACAAACTCCCGAAGGCACGCGCTTTTTGTGCAAGACCTCAAAAACAACACTATTTTCGCATCTTTTGTAGTTGTTGAGCAGAAACTACTGAGGAAGTGATACCATATTATCCTAATAGGGGACTTGCGCCAATTCCTTCATATGATTTCGATGCCAGGAAAATATTTTGCTGAATTAATGCGTATTGTCGAAAATCATGATGTAAATTATTATCCTGATAGAAGATTAGCCCACATTCTTACACGACTAAACCTGAAATTCAGCAATTCAGGAACTTCCTGTGCACGGAGCGTGTGTGTGTGTGGGATTTACGTAAATTTTAATCCGCCCAGCAAGAAATCCCTCAAAGAATGATAAAAAGATAAGCTGTTTGGCACCAATGGAAGTGACGCGTTAGAAGTGATGTGCCCGTAGAAGATTCTAGTGGGCGTACACTGCTGATAGAGTTGACGTTATCAAATTATCAGTTATGAAAGCGAGAAAAGGGAGTGTATTATTCGTATTTTTGATTTGCGTTTGCGTTCTGAAAACTACTCCAAAAATGCATTTTGCGTTATCTTTGTACACCCCTGGCCTAAAGTTAATGATTTTCTGCAATCGCTTGGCTTCTGACCAAACTCGCTTTGGCATTTGTGTCTGCTCAAACAAATTGGAATCAAATCATCCCCGTTCTGCCATTTTTCGCAAAAGACACGTAGTCCGAAAAACCGATCGAAATTTTCTCATGTGAAATTCGTGGAATCATTTTGCAATAATTGAATTAATAAGTTTTTGTATTCAAGGAAGTAGCATTCATTTTTTAGCAAAAATGGGCCACTCCAATGTCTATACCTTTTTCTTCTCCTTGTCGGGGCTCGAGGGGATCGAGATCATGCTAACGGGGGAAATCGCTGAGGTGTCGGTCGACGACGAGGAAATGTCCGAGGATCCGGGCTTCTCCAGTCCCAACATAGTTATCTGAAAAATTAACGATTAAACTCTTTTTCCGACGACGTTTTTGCAGAGAACGGTAAAATGAACACAACTAATATCAGGGAAGAGACTTACAGTAAGAGGATAGTTAGATGGGTAATTATTTGAGAGAGTTTGCTTGAATACGGGGTGGAACGCGCTTTGCGAGGAAGTGGGGCCCATTGGCGGGGTGACGGAAGGGGTCAACCGATTCTGCGTCGCCATTATGTCGTACGGCGCCAGGTATCCCGACTGTGTACGACAATATATCATTTAGAGATGACTAGCAGCAATTAAAGACTTAATTCGGTGGGCAATTAGCGAGATAATTAGGGTAGTTAGGTGTGTAGAGATTATTTGAACAGCGTGTGGCAAGATGATCGAGAGGGGTTATCAATGGCCAAACACAGGTTAAATTTTCATCAGTCGGCACGAGAGAGTTCGAGAGATTATTTCAAAACTAGAGGCCTGAAAGAAAAATACGAAAAGGGGCGGGGCCGCCGAGTGCGCGTTTCGCAAATTTGTCTGAGAGCAGCTCTCTTTATGAATAGTTCTAAATGGACTATTTCCTCTTTTTCAGCTTCTCTGTGCTCTCTCCATTTTTGTCGGATCTCTCGCTCCCCATTCCCGTCTGGCATCTCGCGGAGTGCACTTTGGCACTATTTCGCCGCTGCCAGAAAACGCCTGATCAGCTGTGATCGCACGTGAGGCGAGAGAGTGCCGGATTCGAAGAGAGTGCGGGAAGATAGACGAAGGAAATAGCAAGTGGTCAAGTGATAAGAGAGAGAGGGTTGGGAAATTTGAAATAGAACGGGGAAATAAGAGAATACACAGTGAAAAGACAGTGAAATAAAGCTGTCCGACATGATATGAGTCAAGAGGACGCTGAAATTGAGACAGAGATAGCATTGGCGGTAAGGCGCGGCCAGGCACCGGTCAGATGTGCAAAAATTCGAGGTTAAATGGGAAATGGACGAGAAAAGAAAGTGCCTTGAAATCTCGAAAACAAGAGAAATAGGACCAATGATAGCAAATGATTACATTTCAAATAAGAACTTGGAAAACAAAGGCCGAAAAATGGGTATAATCAAGAGTCAGAAAATTCGAGTAATGGCAAAAATGAGAGGAATATTAGTAAGCGGCAGAATGCCTACTGCTCAATAGAGAAAGGGTGATTTGGCAGTGATTTTCTCATTTTCAAGGCTTATATCTCGAGCTCGGATAATCCGACTTATCATATCCATTTACTAATTCATTATTCAAATACAGAGCTTATCTTCTGATCAGTTAATGTAATCTTATCGCTAGAGTTGTTGAATTTTTTCTTTATTTTCTCCAAACTTTCAAGGCCTGCTGGCTGGGCAAGAAATATCAGATTTCAGGGTTATTCGCGCCGGAAATTTTTTGCTGCGGTTGAACGCCTTGGGTGGGTGATGATAATTTGACGGAATTGATACCCGAGTGGGTCTACTTGAGGATACTCTTTTTAATACGACCGGACGATTTTGCGATCTGTTTTTCTAGACACGGGAAATTTCGCGTCTTTTGTCAATGCCAATCGCTGTCGCGAGGGACACGTGAGCGAAAGGGGAAGTTTCTCTGGGACTCTCTCGAATCGCGGCACTATTTTTCTGCCTGCCCTGGGTTATGCCCCGTACCGCTGCCAGGCACAGAACTGCACACAGATTGGCCGAGGACACCGTGTCAATTTTAGGTTAAACTACACCGAGCGAGAGATCACAGGCATTGTGCAAGAAAATTGAAGCACAAAGGATCGCTAGCGCGCGCCTAGCAAAAGATAACAAAACAAAGGCAGAAATATATTAGTGTTGGTGGTAGGGTACGCGAAATGTGCTGACTTTGTGAAAAAGTTGAAACGCGGAATGATAAATAAGTGGGAATTGATAATAGGCCGATGGACAAATGATCAAATTTGCTGAAAACTCGTAATTGGGGATTCCTGGCAAAAGGTGCCATGTCGGCGGAAATTTGATGAAATTCGGGAAACTTGGCGGAAATGTTCTGAGATGACAGAGCGCGTTGACCGAAGAATGTTGGAAATGCGTATGGGGTAGGGGGCTATTCACGTACTGCAGGAAAACAGGGACAAGGTCGGATGGCACGAAGCGTGGCGCGCCGAGGGAGTCGCCGCCGCCGCTGCAGCGCTGTCTATCTCGGACACTGTCGCGGCAGGGCAGAAAAACCATCGACCGAGAAATAGTCGACTCAAATTGCAAAAGAGGTCAGCCGCCGCACCGCGCCGGGACACGTCCGAGGTCCCCATCAGCTGTGGGGGCAAACATTGTCGAAAAAAGCGTGTGTAAATCGAGAATCTCCAGGGAGAAAAAAACGTAGGGCTACCTTTTTGTTCAGAATACTTTTGCAAACACCCCCAATACACCTGAAAAGGGTCTGATTTTGACCATTCGAGCTCATCCATATCCCGATGGGGCTGATTTTGCGAAATTCGTATTTCTGGCGACCTGCCAGCTATTTTTAGGCCACACTTGAAGTGGTTTGATGGCTAATCAGTTGTTTTTTCCAGCGCGTCGGATCTTGAGTGACTCAGATTTCAAAGGTCTGCCTGCCTGTCTGTGTTAAACTCGGAGCGCTTTGAGAACCGCAGGCAAAAGTAGTGGCAAAAGCGAACAGTTGGTCAGCGAAGCGCTGATGACGCTGCAAAAACAGAGACGGAGAAGACCACATGATTTCGTTCTATCCGGTGGAGTCGAGAAAACTATTCCGAAATATTGCATAAGGTTTGGGTCTAGGTTCTGGAAGGGTACTTCTTAGTTTCAGAAAATAACTTCCGAACTTCCTAAGAAACTCACAGAACTTCTTCATGGAGTTCCTTTTGATCTTCAAGTAAAAATTTGCGAACTCCTCGACATTTCCACCAGACTTCTTGTCTCATTCCTGTCATTCTGAAGAGAAGGGGGCTCTTATCAAGAGACTACCAGAAAAAGTGCCACTGGCCGAAAATTACCCGATAAAGTCAGTAACATCACTGATAAATGGTAAACTGTAGGGAAGTGGAAATCGTCTGGAGTTCGACATGAAGACGATATAATTTAGCTTCAGACCATTCTGGAGCTGGCCAAATTTCGAAAAAAAAAGCGGTGGGCAAATAAAACTGACAGTTATTGATAAAGATGAAGGTAAAAAGATTAGAGAAAATTATCACGAGAGGTCGGGGTGCCATTTTTGAGGGGTGTCCGCTCGCCCGCATGTTGAAATATGCAACTTGAAACGCGGCTGGCAAAATAAAGTCAAAGTGACTGGGGTCAGAAAACAAATGGCATGAGAGTAAGAAGACCTTGTGATTTTGATTCAGCGCGCAGAGCGCTCAAAATGACCAAAACAATCGGGGGGTTTTAATCAGAATATTTTAGGTTATTAAATATTTACATTTAGAATATAAGATATAATTTAAGATTGGTCGATTATATTACATTTAAGATTTTATTCTTCTCTAAAATTTTCTATTAGCTAAGGTAACATTTTAACATTGTTTGTTTAAATGTTCAGCTTCCAACACTGATGGGCGTGCATCAAAAAGCGTGACATGAAACAAAGCGATAATATGTCTGAATGAATTTGATAATTGATAATGGAAAAGAGGAATGCTAACGAATGAACATTTGAAAGATAGACAATAAGACTAGCACGTGGTCTTTGCAGTGATTTTGGAAGAAACTATTAAATAAATCGAAGACACCTTTCCGGTACATAATAGATCTAAAATTAACCACATTCTGAGGTTGTCTATTTGTTGAAATAGAACAATTTAAATATACCGAAAACGAATAATATTTTCCCAACTTATGGTATGAAATTTACCCTGTTTTCAATCAAATTGATCATTAGGAACCCAAGCCGTATGTTATCTTCCCATATATACTGTAATAATAGCTCTGTATAACTAGGCAAGAGAGCATGCAATATTGAGAGCGGGAAAGAAACGGCCACGAGGGAGCACATAATGCAATAGCACGTTGTCCACAGGCGTGATACCTTGGCAGAGTGGCTGAAGCGTCTACTCGTCTTTATCAGACATTGGCTGCAGCTCGATTATTCAGCGCCCCTATGTTTTTGCCAAAAATACAAACTCTCTTACTTCAAAGAGAAAATTGTGCATAGAAAAGAAGACAGACAGTCCTTCAACCCAATGGTCAATTTGGTTGAAATGAAGGGTAAATAAACAGATTTTTGGATTCCAACATTGACCCCAGTTCATATCAGTAAAAATTCATGAACTAGTTTGTTTTTCTCGAAAATAAATTAGGAAATTCGGGGCAGGAATTTCGAGATAAGGCGCCAAATTTTTGTGCTGTAAATATAAGCTGTCCCAGAAGTGATAAAGTCATTAAAAATCTTTGAAAAACAAAAGTTTTAAGCATCTCTGAGCAAAGGAGTAGAAAATCAAAAACCTAACTATCAAATTATTAAATTAATCACTTAATTGCCTAGTTATCTCCTTTCTCTTTACAAATTCGCAACGGGACGCGCCATTTGTAATTAGGGCGCGACGGCGGCCGATATCCGGGATCTCGCCAAAGAGAAGGCTAGAGATTTGCGGAAATAGTATTTCGATTTGAGAGAGTCCCAGATATAGAGAAAGGGAGAAATAATGGAAAACTTCATGTTATAGAGAAAATGAGCGAGAGTTAGAGAACGAGAAATAGTGAAGGATGTAATGGACTAGAGAAAGATGATGATGCATGGTTAGAAAGTGGCGCAGTGAAAGTTGCCCCCTATATTCGAGGCCTCTGCCCGCGCGCGACCCACTATCCAATCCCCCCTTCCCTAACTATTCAACACGTCAACTTGATGAACTGAGATTTTGGAGCTTCGAGATTTTCGGAGAATTTGCCAAATATTAAAACATTAGTGGAACAAGACATTCGAAATTATGAAATGGTATTGGGATTTGAAATATTTTAAAACATACTCGATTTCTACATGATTGATATAGTAGTATCCGACTACGAATTAAAAGTCTTAGATGATATAGCGTCAGAAAGTTCCTTGAAAATAAACAAATTGAAAAGTTCTGAAAATATTGCCAAATCTAATGTGAGGAAGTGATTCTATGATTCAATCAAAATCGAGATAGCAATGGAATAAACAATCGGAAGGGTGACTAATTCAGGAAGTTTTCACAGAGCGACTTATCAGTTATAAACTTGGTTGCGAACAAAATCCTAATATTGCCAAAATCGGGGAGCATTTATAAAATTTAAAGTTTTACCGTATGTAACTGTAGTAAAGAATGGTGCGGGTGATGGTGTCCCTGTCGAAATTGTTGCATTAAATCGGGCGGTGATGACCCGCTATCACTCATGGTACCACTGATTCTATTGGTACCATTGGTACACCCGGAATGGTTGGGTGGGCCCTGGTGCCTCGGTGCCATGCCGTGAAACGCTGACACGGCTGAAGGCAGAAACGTCGTCGTCGTCGCCGAAATTTTCGGTTCCTTCGTCAAAGTGATAGCCTCGAATTTGGTAGCGCCGCACCAAAAATGGTAGCACGTTACCAAAAATTAGTAGAGGGATTACCAAATGGTCAACAGAGAATTTTGCTTGAGGAATGAAATAGAAAGTGCGAGAGAGAGAGAGAAAGAGTAGGGATCTTTCTCTATCTTTTCCACTCTCCTGAATTTCGACGCTATTTCTCGTTTTCACTTTCCATTGTTGAAGCCTGGCGCCGGCCGCGCGGAAAGAGGGCGTGGCTTACGGTCGAGAAATAGTACGAAAATTCGAGAGAACGCAGAGATCTGCAGAATGAGGGCACGACATTTGGTCACTCTCACTGCTCTCGCCCTCTCTCTGTCGTCTCTCTCAAAATCGCAAACTATTTCTCGGGCCAACCAGTTTCGTGACCGCCGGCTTGGCACAGATTTTCACTTTCCCTTCTATTTTCTCTTTCTCTGCGTCTTTTTCGTCCCCTTCAACGATAGTACTATTTCGTCAGGAGAAAGTGACCATCTCTCTGCAAGACACGCGCGCGCGTTCCTTTTCTCATTCTTTCTCTCCCTTCTTTCCTTTTCTATCTCTCAATTCTCGTACTATTTTTCATCCCCTCAGGGCAAAAGAGTCATCTCTCTCTCTCATCCACAAAAGGAAAGTGAAATCAGGTGGTCGCCGTTCCCGTAAACAACATTTTGGAACTCTTATATCTCTCGTTTCATCGGATTTTTGTCTATGCTTCAGCACAGTATGACTCAGCGGGTCATGACACAATGCAAGAATGCATTAAATCTGAGCATAACATGAGATTCTCTGACTACGTCATTAACCAGAGTACGAAAACTTGGATAATCCTTCATGGGATTGGGATTTGCATGGAGCGTTTACGTAAAATGTGACCGTCCTGAATTTATGACGTCATTGGCGTAAACGAACGTCCTGGATTTGAAACATCATTGGCGTAAATAGCGTTGGGCGAATTTCGCAAGAGTGCATTGTTTTCATGTCGTGGATGTATTGAAGAAGCTTGTTTGTTGGGCGAAACTTCCAGAAGACGTCACTTTATTTGTGAAACTAGCGAAAAATCTAGACTATGTGTATTGCTACCTTTCAAGATTTAGGATTTAACGCACAAGTCCTGCTTCATTCAGATAATGGATTAAGGATAAGTGGGCTATAGACCATGATATTCAGTATTATCATATGGTACTGCGTAATATATCTGAGTTTCAAAGACACTGCATTATCATATCTTGAATGTCGTCTGAGGTGTGAAACAATAAATCAGTTCTAAGACCACATGCTTCACATGTTTTATAATAACGTCTGATATATTACGCAGAATATTTGAAAGCCAATCTTAAGCGCCCTATTCAAGATAAAGTTACTGGTCTTAACAAGAGTCTTAGATATTTAAGTTTTGCACGCTTCAGGTAAGACATAAAGAAGTGATATGCAGGAAACTTTTGCAGGCATCACGTAATATAGGTAACTCTATAGTATGTTCTATCGCAGGAAGATTATGATATTTTTAGATCAAGAAAAGAGGAAATTCAGTCTTATTCAGACTTATCACATGGGGTTGGATTGAAGGTCTGAGATAAGTGATGAAATGTAACATTTAATAAATGGAGTTAAATGACATCATAAAAATTTTTCACTAAAGGAAGCTCAAACAATAAACGCTATGCTTTTTCACGAGTAAAAGCGCACGGTATTCTTACTCATATCGAAAATGAGTAATAAAGGAACTTGGAAAATGCATTTTAAACATAGAAAAAAAAGCAGATCTTCACAATAAAAATCATGAAATTTACTATTTTAAATGTCTATACATCGATCTCGAAAGCATAACACTGGGGATTTTTCTTAAATAGAAATCTGTTACGAATCAGTCTACGAGGTATGGGTATGACTTGTAATGTAACTCTGGCAAAGTGGCCGTGGTAAGATAAAAAATAAATGGAAAAGGGGATTTCATTAATCCTTTCCACAGGATTCCCTTTCTGCGAGCTACATGTGTAAGGATTTGAGAAGATACATGATGAAATCCCTCAGATAAGCTGGATAAGGGTCTGAGCCAAGAGATATCAAGCCTATACGATAGCAAATCTATCATATCAGGAAGTTTGAGAAACACGGTTTCTCATAAAATTTAAAGACTTCCTCATAGGTAATTACTTGAGAAAATAGACGAATAATATGTTTACACTTTAAATAATGAAAGCTTTTATCAAAATGATAAATCTTGGCAAAATATGCAATTTGGTGCTAGCAACGTATAATCAGCGGATTTAAATATGATGAATTTAATCATATATCAAAATTCGAAAGTAATGGCATCAGCTTCAAGAAACGCGGGGGAGGGATTTGAAAATCTAATGTAGGTGTTTTGTCGTTTATAGAAATCAAGAAGCAGAATGACTTAGAGACAATTAGACACTCACTACGGGGGAGAGCCGTGGGCGGAGGAATTAGACGCTACGGGCCGAGCCCGTAGTGAGAGGAATTCTCTGCCCCGGGCCTCGGCCGCACTATGGCAACGCCGTTACAGCTGCCATTCGAATGAAAGCGAGGAAAATGCGAAGAGCATGCCAAATCACGAGCAAAGAAAAATGAGAACAGCTAATTTTCAGCTACCCAGGCTTTCAGCCAAGGGCAAAAATTAAATCTGACGAATTTCATGTGTTTTGAGAAAATAGAAAAATTGCATGAAAGTTATAATTTAGCTAAAAGTAAAATTAATAATAAATTTAAGTTTTTGAAAAAATCTTTTGAGAAGGTGAATGTAAAATTATAAAACTGGGATGTTTTGATAAGTTGAAAGCTTTAGTGAAAGTCAAAAGAAAATAATTCCCAAAAACATCTAGAAATTTTAAAGCCGATTTACAATTCACAGTAAAACAATATCAATTTGCATGAAGTGCTCTGTATATGTCATGTGCACACGGGATCAGATCAGAATTATGAAAATCTATTTCTTAAATTTCCTGATAGAAATATTATCCTTTTAATATTTCAAAGTTCACGTTCTCTGAAATATCAAGAGGAATTTTCAGATTTCAAATCCTCAACGAAAATAGCCAAAAGAGGCTTCTATGGATCTTCGAAAAAAGCTGATCTTCACCGCCCAAATTTATTAAACTCAATTGTTTTGGTAAACAAAATAAAAGTTCCTTGATGATCAACTTCTTTTTTATTTTCTACTGTGTCCTTATCTGTCAGGTCAGTTTGCCATCGGTTGGTAAGAACGGAAAGAGAAGATGAGCCAAGGGCAAATTCCCTTATGAGAGAGAGGGAGATAAACGCGGTACGAGTGCGCGCCCGTACCGCATATACAATGAGCGATCGGTGTCCTTGCCTAGACGAGGTCAAATTTACCATCCCCCATCCCAGGCCAGCACGGCAAAGGGCAAAGGCAGTGCCCAGGTAAAGAGATGAGCGAAAAGAAGAGTGCTGCCAACATAATGGCGAGGAAATTACAGGCCACAGCAAAATGAAGTTCAGATCGAATTCTACGAGGGATTTTTTGAAATTGAAAATTTAGGATCCCAATACGAAATCTAGTAAAGAAACAAACTAAAATGCTGAATGACAGAATTTGTGAAACGTTAAGAATTTAGAAAAAAAAAACAAGGATTTAACTAATTCGAAAAATATATATATAAATATTTCAAAGATTTTCAAGATTCATAATCGAAAACGTTGAAGTTGTTGAGCAGAGACTCGGAAGAGTTATGAAAAATAGGATAAAAGTTAAACTTCGACCACCGTAACTCTGTAAAACTCTGCCTCTCCACTCTTCGTTTTGTTATAGGGGTCGACTAAGACTAAAACTGTTACGTAACGCTTCCCTCCCTTGCTGCGTGTATGGGAGTTGCGGGCGCGCGCGCGCGAAGTGACCAGCACGAGCGGAAAGAAATTTGAAAAAGACAGAAGGAAACGCGGAGTACTTAGAGATTTCCGCACAGGGTTTCTCTCGGTCTGAAAAGGAAAAGAGGGGAAGTAGTACTTGCCCTCGGGCGTGGGGCCGAACTGTTTGCCTGAGTGACCGACGCTGCTGAGCTAAGAGAAATAATGGGGCGGGACTGTACGAGCCTTCGCCCGTAGTGGAAACGGAGGAGAGAAAGAAGTACGAGCCTTTTCCCCTATGTGGTTTTTCTTTCTCTCCTTTCTCATTCTCTCTCACTCTCTTTTCATCTTTCTTTCTTTCTTTCTCATCCTTTCTCGACGGAAAGAAAGAAAAGGAGGAAGGTCGTGGCCCACAGGCAAGGGCGCCCTGTGCGCGAGCGCAAGTTTACCCTCTATGCTTTGTTTTGCAACGTATTTCTCCCTAGCGCTCGAGAAAGGATAGGTAGTACGCACCGACACCTTTGGCAGATTTTTAGCCAAACTGTACAAAGCAGGAAATGAAATTTTTAGCTAGGTTGGGAAATCAAAAAGAAAAAACTTGGCTGCGAGCACTTTGTTCCCACGAGTGAGCACTTTGTTACCAAGAGTGAGCACTTTGTTACCAAAGATTTGCAGTGAGTACATTGTTACCAAGAGTGAGCACTTTGTTACCAAAGATTTGCAGTGAGTACATTGTTACCAAGAGTGAGCACTTTGTTACCACAAGTGAGCACTTTGTTCCCAAAGCAGAAATAGTGTAGGATAAGAAGAAAAAAGGGGAGAAATAGCGTTTGGTAACAAAGTGCTCACTCTTGGTAACAAAGTGCTCACTTTATTCTACTCTTTGGGAACAAAGTACTCACTCTTGGTAACAATGTGCTCATTATTTTCTTTGGTAACAAAGTGCTCACTCGTGGGAACAAAGTGCTCGCAGCCAAAAAACTTTATCTGTAGAAAAATGGGTATGTTTAAAAAAAATTCTGACGCAAAATTGACCAGAATATGGAAATCATAATAATTTGAATCATGAAAATCAATGAAGATCAGCTAGATATTTGCTATCAAAACACTCCTTACAAAAAATCTTTCGGTATCAACATTTTTATGCACTTTTCTGAACCATAACCATGCAAATATCGCGAAAATTTGCCTTTTTCAAATATTCAAACTCTTATTCCTTACCTGCATTTCCTTTCTCAAAGGCCAATCTTTCTCCCCTCTTTCTCGGCAGTTCAAGTCAACAGTGCAATAGTGATCCTTCCTTTGGATCTCCATTGCATCTCTCATTCTTCCTTTCATTCTTCGGGCAAATTGCTTTGACCCATTTGGGGTCGACACCCTTTCGATCGTGCCCAGGTGAAAGGCAGCACCCGCCACGACGCACTGTTTAGAAAGAATTGACAGAAGAATTCGAAGATTTGAGAACTTATAGAAAGAAGGGGGCTGATTTTAGAAAAATAATCTAAAATAGATCTAAGCTCAGAGAATATGCTTGTTAATTGGTATCAACTATGGCGCAGCAAAGAAATAAAACAGTAAACTATTTTAAAAATGGTATGGAGTTGAATTCTTTTAAAACTTATTTAATTGAATTATCCTCTTTTTAATCAAATCGGTACTCAGCAAAAATCCGTATGGTATATTTTTCTCTCTTCGAACACTACTTTTAGTCACTCCTCTGCCAAAGGTGATATGAATGAACGTGAGGCTATAACTTCGCGTTACGTGTCTCCCTCAAGAGTTTCCTTCTCTCTCTTCATATCATATGCTCTCTAGTCTAGCAATATAAAGCGGTTATAGTATGGAAAAAGATATCATACGAATTTGTTCTGGGTACCGAATTGACTGAAAAATGGGGTAAGAGATCTAGAAATTTCCGATAAATATTGATGTGTTTCATATGAATTCATAATTCTATCAAAGTAATGAATGCTAGTATCGATTCATGTTTGTGATCCTTTTTATCGATCTCAAAACTACCGTGCTTCATTCTCGTCTCCTGCAACTTCATCTTACACCATCGTCATCGTTGCGATTTTGTTATTCTTGCAAATTTCTTCTGCTTCTTTTTCTCTCTTCGCTCTCGAGATCTACTCACTTGGCTTGTCCTAGTTTCAAAATGGCGCTCTCTTTCATTTTCCGACTAAAATCCACAAAAATCCCCCTATTTCCCATCTTTTCCCTTAAAATCCATGCTATTTCTCCATTTTCCGAATCTTTCCTTTCATCGAATTCACACTATTTCCATTTTCGAAATCTTTATTCCTCTATTTTCCCAAATACTATTTCTTCTTTTAACCCTTGGCGACCCAAAATCTCGAAATCTTTCTGCTGTGTTCAATTCGACGGGAACTGGGGCAGAAAAATAAAGTTTTTCGGCGCCGCGCCCCGATGCGCCAGAAACGAAGCACACAGCCAGAGACTGCCACACACATTTTGGGTCAAACTTGAAAAGAAATGAGGGATTTTTCCTAAATCTCAAAAATCATAGATTTGAGGAATTTTTTGTGAGATAATAGTAAATTCACCACACAGATTGCGACACAGAATTTTAGTCAAACTTCTAAGTAAATAGCGAGGGTTTTGCGGTAGGTTTAAAAATCGTGAAAATGTTCAAGAGAAAATCTTATACTAATGACCGTTCAATTTGTTAATTCTGATATTCCTCATATTTGAAAATTTATAAATCATCAAAAATCAAAATGAAAATATGGTGTTTCGAAAAAGTCTTGGATTCAATAAGAAAGGCCTTTGATAATTAGAAGTTCACTGCGCCATAAATGAATAATTATTTTAAAATCCTTGAAAATTTTTTCTTTCCCTAAATTTTACGTTTTTTGCCACGAATGGATAGTTTTGCTATTGACTGTCGGCTTCCCGTCTTTCTTGCCCCGAATTTCGCTAGGAATCGGGGTCAACGACAATTCGAATCGCGCGTTCGGGAAATTGCCGGTGGGCATTTGAACAGCACTACGGGGAATCTCCCGCACCGTTTCCCCAATCCACTACCACCGCTGCCCCGTACCGCTCTCCAATTCTTCCTGACGGCTAATGGCTCTTCCTTGAATTGGGGCGCCATTTTCTCTCGAGAAAAGAGGAAATCCAGGGCAAGCTAATTAGTTCTGTCTGTACACAGAAGTTGTTGACGTCTATGGGTTCAATGCGATGAAAAAGTTCGGGATAATTGGGTTTCAAACAGAAGGTCAATACAACTTATGAAGGAGGGATGAAGTTTGACGATCAGACTAAAAAGTCAATGAAGATCAGATTTGATCATGAAAATCATCGCAACTTATAGTTAAAAATTGCGAGAAAAAAACCCCATTTTTCTATGAAGATTAGCTTTTTCTTAAAGCTACAGGAACTTTCTATTTTTCCAAATCACAAATTCCCGTAGCCGTTTCAAACTTTCATTGGCCTGGATGATTTCATCGAATTCGCCGGCACTAGGCGGGAATTTCTCTAACATCAGGAAGGAGGGGAGGAGGGGGAAGGAACGATGTAAAGAGGTCAGCCACCGGTGTGAAGCACGCACGAGAGACAGCGCGAAAGCAGGGCAGCAAAATTGTTGAAGAGAGGAAATTCGGACACAACACGCCAAATTGTGAATTGCAAGGCAGATGGATGGAAGGATTTGGATTTAGGAATGATCATGGATGATAAAATTGGATATAATATCAGCTTAAGATAGGGAGATTTAGATAATGTAATTCTTCACAAAAGGCGAACGATAGCATGAATAATTTTCTACAATGGTAGATACAACCTTATGAAACATAGTTTTGAAAAAGAAAATATTTGTCACTGCATAAAGTTTTGCACAATGTAAAAGTCATATAATGGGCAGTTCTAGCAGGACTAGGGATACTCGAAACATAGAGAAAAAATGAAAAAGTCAATGATATCGATATGATACCCCATAATATCGTTCCTGATCAGTATGACCCTTCTTACGATGACTGTGCATTTTAATCTCTCTTTCTTCTTTCTCTTTTCATAGTTCGTGCTCTCTTTCTTTCCTGAAGTTGGCTCTCTCTCTCTCTATAAAGCTTTAGTTCTTCAATGCTCTAGAAAAACTCCATTGCAAAGAGACGAACAGTCGGAGAGAATACCATCTGAAGAATTGCTTTGGCTCGAAAAGGAGGAGGAGGAGGCACTACGGGTCAGAGACGTGGTTGAAATTGGTGAGGCACTACGAGCGAGAGCTCTGTCCGATGAGCCAACACACCTAGGGTGGGGGCCGTACCGTGTGACTCTCCTCCGCGCGGGCGAGCGGAAAAACACACGAAAATGGAAAACGACGACGCACGCGCGTGCCTCAGAGGGAGGTGACGGAAAACAGACGAACAAAACATCTATCGAGCAGAAAAATGAACTGCATTGATGCAGGAAAGGAAGGGTGAGGAGATAGGGCAAATATGGTATGTGCTGAAGGGGGGATTTTTGTGGGTTTCAAAAATTCAAAAAATAAAATTAAAAATTTAACCTATTTAACCCTGGCGACTATTGTTGTAATTTAGAATTGATCACTTTTCAAATGTTCCGTAAGTTAGATAGATCATCTCCGATGCCAATAATTCTTGTTGTCTTTTGAATGCTCATCCAAAATTTATCTATCAACATTATGAGCGAATAGTTCAATCTGTACAAAACTTCTTTGCCCTTTAGTTTGACTCCTTTTTCAAATTCCCTATTCCTTCTTCCATTTGCAGTAGTCGGCCAAGTCATCGTCTCTCTGCTGAATTTGCACAATTCCGACAGTCAACCGTTTTCCCTCAGGGGATGGACGGTGCTGGCCGGCGAGAGAGTATTTCGTATTGAGAGAGTACACAGAAGTTAGATAGAGAAATAATATGAGGAAACTAGAGAGTAAAAGAAAATGGAAAGGAAGAGAGAGAAAGAATGAATAGTTCTTTTAAAATGGAGAATGTGAAGAAGCAAAAACTAAGAAATAGTATTTTATTTTGAGAGAATAAAGATTTAGAGAAACTCTTTCGCATTTCGATTGCGCAATGCCTTTTCTAATGCTTCAGACGCCATCCTTTAATAAGAGAAAGGAAAATAGTGTTAAAGAGTTGGATAGTTAAAGACAAATATTTTGGAGAAATAGCACTGCATTTCAGAGGGTTAGAGAATTTACCTTTACGGTTTTCCGTCGGGTCTCCGCGCGTAGGCCGGCACGAGCGGGACGTGACCCTTGAGCGAACGTTTCTTTGCGAGAGAGAGTGAAAAATAGAAATGAGAAATAGTATTATTCTAAAGAGAGAAAAAGAAGTCAGAGAAAGAAAATATCATATTCTTCAAAGAAGTGAAAGAAAAAGAAGAGAGAAATAGTATGGATTTAAGAGAGAACAGGTAAGATAGCAGAGAAAAGATGAAGCCTGTCAAAACAATACGCCACCGGCGAAATACGGAAAGACGAGAGAGTATTATGAAATGAGAGAGACAAGAAGAAGCAGAAAGCCACGATTCAAAGGGCACGAGTGAGTAAATTTGAATGCGGAATTTGAAATTTTTACGGGGCTTGAAAATTTTATAAAAGTAAATGCGAAAGATTGAATCAGCTCATTTATGTAATGCTTGATGAGAAGTGAGTTGAGTGAGCAGAGTTTGCTGTTGGTTATCCTTGCTGTTTGGTGCTGCTTGTTTTTGGCGAGCCTTTAGAGCGCGTGCACGAACAAGGCTCGTTTAATTTAAAACACATTTAACTTATTAAAATATCATTACTTTTCGCTTGTGGTCAAATCGGAGGCGTTTGCAATCGTATTTCGCATTCGTTTACTCTTCAAGCGGTCAAAGGCAAAGGCATACAAAGCGCCGAAGGCTAACTTTGGAAAATATAATTATTTTAATAGAGAGTTAAGAGAAGCAGAAAGGAAATACTGGAAAAGAAAGAGGGAGAGAAATAGTATGGGGGAAAGAGAAAGAAGGAAATTGTACAATAGTCAGGGACTGAATTCAGAATATTCTTCAATTCATATTCATACAAGTTTACAGTTGCACTTGAAAGTTGAACATACAAGTTATGCAATATTTACATGTTACATGCTGGGGTATGTAAAGTTCAAATTTGTAAATTTCAGAAAATATGAGATTTAAATTGAAGACTTATTTGATGATCCAGCGACAATTTTTATAAACAAAAATTCATCAAAGCAATCAACTTTATGGCATTTCACGATATGGTTCACAAAATAATCACTGAAAATGATAAATTTAAGCAATATTCAATTTTCAAGCAGGAGCATTATAAATATAAAAAAATAGAGATGCCACGAAGAGAAATATCGTAAGTCCGGACTACGGATCAAAATATTTACAATGTCCGAAATTGTTGTATGAGAAAACGCATAAAATGCCCACGATAAATTCAATTCAAAGCCGTTTTATGTGATTTCTGATATTCAAAAAATCGATACAACTTCTGAAGTGGTGATTCAACCTTTACACAAACCGTATGATCACAAAACATCAAAACTCAAATTTTAGGCTTCAGTGTATAATCTGAAGCCTTGAAGTCCATGTATTTTCTTTCATCGACATCTTTTAATTTGATAATGCCGGCGTCATAGATTTCTTTTGGTTTCTCTCCATCAGAAACGTACTTTTCAGGAATCGGTATGGAATATCGTTCGAGAATTTCCTGAAATATTTCAAACTAACCCAAATGATATCTTAAAGCTTACCTCAAAATTGCAAGTATGAAGAATTATCAGATATGGATTCAACTTTTCATCAAGCTTTATGGATCCAGAAATTTCGAACGAATTATTTTTTCTTTGGTCTCCATTACTCTCTTCTATTATTTTGGAATTGTTCTCTAAATATTGCATTATGTTTCAGAAAATTAGGATTTTACGTCGAAAAAACCTATCACCATTCGTTCTTTTGTACAATTTGCAAATAATAAAAGGTAAAAATAAATTAAAAATTTATTTTACTTCCAAAATTGTGTTCCAAAGTTAAACCGGCATTATCGTAGATTCGGTGTCCGCAGAAAACTTTTCCTTTTACAGAGACGCTTTGAATTTTCTCGGCATTACATAATTCGAAAGATAAAATAATGCAAAAAATAGCGAATATTTTGATTGTCATCCTGAAAATATTATGCTCAATTAGAATTTGAGCCACTTATATATACTATCCAATAGTTGATAATTTGCTCTGAAATTGATATCCTCGAAATAACAATGCCGACTAATTGAGCAAACTTCAAGCAATGAGACAGATTTCGCATTATAATTGAATAAACTTCGATAAATAATCTATACACTATTTTCTGAGCACATAAATGCGTATTCGGGGGGATAAATGTTCTCGTAATTTTTCCGAATTTCTGGAGCTCAGTGCCCCCGCACTTTTCCCCCCTCATAATTTCACTCTCCGGAAAATGTTCTTGCAGAATTTTTCGTGTTTCGTCTTCTTGACTTTTCCGCCCGTCCGGACGAACGCTGCTGTGTCGAACGACTAATTCCATGTGCGGTCGGCCCGCTAATCGCCACTGCCGTTTTACAGCCAACAAAAACGCGCCAAACTGACCGACAAATTCGACGATCTGCAAACAGATGAAGGCAAACTTCACTGAACGGAGCATGCAGCTCAGAAAGGTGAACTTCCTTATTTGGTCACTTTTTGGGTTGAGAAGATGATTAGCTCATAGCTTCAGGATGAATAATAATAATAGTACTAGCGTTCGCTCATCGTTCAATATTATTGGTGGTATCGAGTGAACTGAAGCGGTATTTTGAAACATACACAGGTAAAGTTCACTAGCACACAGTTTTGGAGTCAACAAGAGAAAAGATGACTTCCTTATTTGGTTATTTTTGAAGCTGAGAAGAAGATAATAAGTTATTATATTGAGCAGAAACAACGACTATTATTGAGGCTTAAGGCTTAAGCAATGCACTATGAAATAATTCTTTGAAGCATACATATCTTTGCTGATGCTATTAGTTAAAAATGTTATGTGTTTCTGTATAACTACTAGCAATATTAATGACATGGTTGTCTTTTCAATCAAGCGTCATCGTCCTCAAAACTTTTAAACAAAGTTAATTTCTAAACTTTTCAATGCTGATCTACCCATTCCTGATAATGATTCATAAATCACCACTGGCGATTTTTCCTGGGCATTTTTTGCACTTTTCCGCGTCAGATATCAGTCCTTTCGTTTATTTGCGTATTTATTTTGCGTGAGAGTTGCGTCGGGCTTGATTCCAGAGATAATATGATCACGTGAGAGGCAAAAAGCGGCGACTTTTCAAGTGCCACGACTCTTATTCTTTCATGAGTTTTCCCTAGTCCTTATTTTGCATTCTTATTCTTATTATTTGCCTGTCCTCCCAACAATTACACATATTTGCATATCAAATTACTCTAATATGTTCTTTCAGAAAAAAGTTAGTCTCGCTCTTTCTCACAAAGAAAATCAAAGACTAGGAAAGTTGTCAGGCTTTAGTTAAAATAAAACAACTATATGTTTCCAGACAAAAGAAAAAAAACAGCACGAGTGAAAATTGGTCATTTCTCAGCGTCGATGGCGCAAAAAACCGGATCCGTCTTTGAGCATTTTCTTCGTTTCTCTGATTTCCCTCACTTCTTCGAACTCTCTTTTTCCCAAAGGCGTTCTCTCTCACACGGACTCGGATAGTTTTGGAGAGAGTCCGATTAGAGACAATGGGAAAATAGGAAGTTAGAGAAAGAGCAAGAATGTAGGAAGTTAGAGAAAACGAAAATAGGTGCCTGAAAATCGTGTTCATATATAACGGCCATACATTGGCGGGGCGGCGCGTGGAGGGCCGAAAACTCGGCACGGAAAGATTTTCCTTCGTCCGAACTAAATTCCGAATTTTTCCCGATGTTTCTCCAATTTTTATTAGGCTCGCTAGCGACTTTAGGTATGTTTCGAAAAACGTTATGGCTAATTGGTCGGTCACCCAGTCATGTTCATTGACAATAGCAAGTTACGCCTTCTTTACTCCCAAAACATGTGTTCCGCAAAGGAATATTCCAGACGGCGTAGCATCCTTCTCTCTTTCCCCCTTCCCGTTTCTTTTCTTTTTCGGGAGGGGAGATCCCTTCTATATTAAAGCATGCGTGAAGGATAAATATATTTTATCGCGTGAAAAAGGAGGGGGTCAAATAGTGACAAATGAAGGGCGCTTAAGATTGAAATACGGTAATTTGGAAATAGTATAGCATAGACTCGCCTCGCCCACATGTATTGAAATCTGTAAGGGTTTCGAAAGCAAAACGTCTTCGTTAATGGACATGGCTGAGTGTTGTTGATTCATTTTAATAATTATTATACATATATGTTTAAAAATTTCATTGATCATTAGGAATTTTTGTAACTCGATTAATCGGACTTAAATTCGTTAAATTTAGGATATTGTAAAACTTTCGACAGTAGTTCGCGATATGTTTTCCCTAGGGTTATTCAAAAACCCAACGTGACCATCGAAGTTTCCGAATTGTCGAAAAGTAAGCGTTAGATTAAAATATTCAATTTCTTGGTTTTAAGATTACCCTAGCCCTTATGTTTCAAAGAAAGGTATTTTCAGTTCATAAAATAACTTCGAAACCGCCATTTTAACTTGCATGAAGTATCATATAATATATAATTTAATTTAGAGCAGTAAATCCCATAGAAATAATACGTAACCTAAACCTAAAAATTCTGTTTTAAATATTATTATTTCAGCCCTCGGCGCTACTTTCCCACCCTGTTGTTCAGACATTATAACTACAGTAGCTTGTAAAAGGCTACAAGCTAGCAACCCTACTAGGTTTTTGGAAAGGTAAACTAAAATGGCAATTTGGATAATTCGCTACTTCGTAACCCATAGTAAAAGGGTATAAAGTGAGGTAGGAAGAAATCATTTCCCTTCCCATACTACTTCATGGGCTACGAAGTAAACAACTATTCAGGCTGCTGTTAAAATTGTCTTTTTTTTTTTAAAGATTAGGTAATTTAGATGCAAAACGGATGCGGATTTTTCACTGATTCAATGCTGCAACACTTGTGGACTAGAAAGCGCTGCCGACAGATATGAGGTTTTCTTTGCTGAGGTGAATAATTTAAATAGTATACTATGTTTCAAAAATTTTCAAATATCAGTCAATTTTTGAAATCATTACGTAGCCTAAGGAGAAATCGAGCTAAACTCAAATTTATTCAACTAATAATTAAATTTAAAGGCTAATTTCAGGGCGAGCACTCGACTAACTGCTTCGACCGTCACTCTTCGGAATTCTGCGAACGTTTCCTGCAACGTCAGGATATCTGGGGCCAGGTAACTAAATTAAAAGTCTATAATTTTGAAATATCATAAAAAGAAACGATAGTATTTTCTTGTTCTCTCTCAGTTTCACATGCTATTTCGTCAAGTTGGAAAGTTGCGACTTTTCAAAAAATAAATTAAATTAAAAAATCACTCTGGGGTCAGGTTCGTTACAAGCAACGTCGTCTTTTGTTCCAAGCGCAAATGAACGCGCTCGACAGACTATACGCGACCAGGACCCATTTCTCACCTAATCAGGCACAATCACCAGTCAATTCCACCTACTTCATGCATGGTGGTAGAGGAGTATATCAGAGCGGAAATAAGAATATTGTAAGAAGAGAATATATGAAATCCCCCTAGCATTAACAAAAATGCTGAGCGTATGGTGATAGAGTAATCAACATCCTCTAAAATAGAGATATTTAAATCCATCTGCTCTAATATGGTTGGATATGTGAACTCCTGGGATATAAATTGGTGGTTAATAATCAACAAAAATAACTCATCAAACTTAACTTCATATCGTCTTTTTAAACTGGTGGTAGTGTGCTATTCTAGAAAAATTTACACAGAATTATTAATGTGCCCCACTTTAAAATTTTGAGCCTATCAAATTTCAGTCAAAATGGTCGTGCGACGGTCAAAACGCGAATCTAGCTTTCCGAATTTGCCGAAAAAGCTGTAATTATTGCCGACGGGATATGTATCGGACTCAACTGGTATGGTTTATAGTTTTTCTAAATATAAATGATTTTGAGAAAATTTTTAGACTTATTACTATTTATATTTAAATATTTTAGGGCCGCTTCCAACCGGTAGCCTGTGGTAAAGAACCCATTTTGCTTCCTCATTTTTCTAGGAAAAAGTATAGGAATTAAATAATTTATTCAATTGTTGCATTATCTGAAAAGGGTATTATTATTTCTCTCGCCTTGAATCAGTTCAGTAGGTGAAAATTCGACTAGTTATTCGTTTCAGTTCACATTTTTTGAATGATCTCTAATTTGAATATATTCAAATGTTAAATATCGAAATAAACCATGACAAAGATATAATTTGCAGACTTAATGAAGATTAACCTTTTACTCCATGCTAAAATAAAAGCAAGCCATTAGAAAATATTAAACTCTCCATTCAAAACTCTTACATGAAGATCAATTTTATCCTTAGAAGAAACAAATATAAAAACAATTGGTCCCTTTGGTCAAGACTATGTTTAATGGAGGCCAACTTTGTTCCAAGTTTGTTTGCTTCAAAATAATTGGACAAATAGCGTTTGGAAAGGATGTTAGACGTAGCGTTTTAAGTGGCGAGATCTCCGAAATCTGACCGGAATCGGACCGGCACAAAAAAGCCGAGAAGAACGCGCAAAATCGCGAGCCACTTGAAAGACGTTTGTCATATTCGAACGGCGTTTTATGAGATCTTAGCGATCTTCTTAAATTTTCGATTCTTCAAAATTATGATCGTTTTCTACATTATTTTCCTAGAATTTCTACAGTATTTTGAAACAATTGATAAGTTTATCGTCATTCTCTTTCTGAAGATATTATCTGAAACTTTTCAAGCCAACAAACCTCTACCATGCCATGTTGTTTGGAAACTCTAGGACTGCATGCTTGTAACCGAATGAAATTGAAAAAGGGACCATTATTTCAGCATAGGTAGATTTTATTTTGTACTTTATCATTATTATTTTATTTTCAGATGTCTAACCGATATCGATTTCGCAGTTATCCAATGTTGTCATACCTGTAAAACTGATATTTCCGTAAGTTCAATTTTAATTTTCTTGAAAATCTAAAATTTAGGAGCTCGGAAAAGCTGCTTTCAAAGATTCAGAAAAATCCCCGTATTGTGAAGATCGACATGGAAAAGAGTACTGTAATCAGTTTTTATCCAATGTGAGTCAGTATAAAATTTCCTCAGAGTTTTTGAGAATTTTAGGAGTCAAATGATACGACTTTTGAAACATCGTATACTTGTGACGCCTCTCAAACTGCCACTGTATTTAGGGTTTGCAAAAAGGTAAGTTTACCTAAAAATTAGTGTTATTCAATAAACATGATAAATAAAAATAAAATAAAATAGAGCATTACAAATTGATTATAATAAAATACTTATCTTTTTTAATTGTGGTATTCTAATTTGGAAATTTTCAGACCTGCGGGTATTGTAGTTTCGATTTGTACCTGAACAAGAATATCTCATCTATCTGCCCAAATATCGGCTGAAAATAAATTCGTTTTTGGGGTTTTTATCACGCATGTCTATAATTGTTTTTTTACGTGAAAACAATGAAAAAATAGCAAGGAAATCGTGATATCCATTCCGTTTTACGCCCTATGCCTTATCACATGAGGGATTTTTGTGGAAATGCAAAAATTAGCGCAGGCCTGGAAATGATAAATCATTGTCTCTATGGTGACCGATACCTAAGAGATGACAAAGGGTAGTCGGGATTTAATAAGAGATTGAAAGAAACCGACACTGCTCTTTAAAGATTGTTGGACTTTGATCTCAGTTAAATTTTAATATCACACCTGGCCCAGTTGTTTAGATACTTTATCTATCATTTTTTTTGCAAAAAAATTCGTTTATTATTATTATTATCGTCATATTGTTGCGTTGCTTTGCTTAAATATTTTCGTATAAATCATCCCAATTTTTATTAAAAATTTGATCTTCAAAGATATCTTTTCAATTTGTGTAAATCTATCGATTTTCAGGCCTTCATTAACGAAGCCTTTCAAGCGTTGAAAAAGAGATACTGATATGCGTAAGACTTCCATGAGATAATAGTGTATGTTAAATATATCTAGCGTTAGCCATATTTCGTAATTCTTGCTAAATTTTGACACATTTCATGTCAATTTTTACCATTTCCCTTGTTAACGACCGATTCTTAACCTCTAAATTCGATAAAAATCGCGTGTTAGTCCTTATTCTCTCGATACTCAATCTAAAATCACCTGTTTTATTGCATTGCATATTGGTGCATTAACATGACTTCATGGTTCATAATGCTATTGTTAATTTAAACTCCATCTTTAACTCTATTCGAATTAGCTCAGTCTCAATGACTTCATGATATATTTCATGATAACTTCGATATTATCTCCACCTAACGTCGACTACCTTCAGAAATTCAGAAATGCAGCACGTCGTCGATGGATTCAACCCCCGCGATCCTCGTTACAAAGCGTGCTGTTGTCATTCGCGCTCATTCACTATTGCAGCGGGGATTATCGAAATCATTTCGTTATTTTTCTTGATTATTGCAAGTAAGTTTCAAAAAATCTCAGAAAAATTCTCAAAATAAAATTTGAATTATTAGATTTCTAAGTTTTTTTAATCAAAGATAAATAAGATTTGAGAATTCAAACATTTGACAATGTAAGTTTCAAAATTTTGTACAATTATCTTGGGAAATTTATATTTTAGTCACGGAATTGTAGACATGAAAAATTTCCATACAATTCGAAAAGTTTTAAATTTAGTCGTGCCCGGTCTAACCTCTAAAGCATGCTCAATTGAGGCTCAATGGAATGAGGATAATTTAAATTATACTGAGAATTCATATTTCATAAATTCATCAAATTATGATACAAACGACACTTTAATCGATGATATTGTAGAGGCTGAAAATCAGATGCCCAAGTAATTTTAATTTAAATAATTGTTTAATCTAGGTAATATTTTAGACTCATTATTAGCGTAGTACAGTTTGCTTGTCATGGAAATTATTTCATTCTAGGTTATGCATTAGTTCAGGTATCTTTAAATTTAAAATAGTCAATAATCAAAGTATTTTCGTTTGCCATAGTGAATATAATGTTATGTGGGATTAAGACGAGTCGGCATTATTTATTCATTATTCATTTATTATTCAGGTATATTTAACTTTATTTTAATAGGTAATCTATATTTTAGGGTTATTGTTATTGGCGTCATAGTATTTCTGATCGTATTTTTTATTCATTTAATGGCGACCGCGCAAAGTCCCGATGCTTCGTTGATCATTTTAGTCATTTTCATACTTCTATATCTGATTTTGGGATTATATTCTACGGTGAATTTTCCGCCAACATACTTAATCAAGATGAACATTAAATATCATTCAAGCGAAATAATCTAGTCGTGGTAAAATAGCAAAGCTAGAATAAATCGCTTTATTTAGCAAACTTATTCCCCGATTTTCGAATAACTAGTTTGCAAGACTAATTTCCAAGTTTCAGTACGTTGAATTTCAATATTGGCATTACGTTAAAAGGACTTTCGAGACCGGATTTTCGATATCAGTAGCTCAGCCTTTGGGATCAGTATCTATATCCTTGAACGAGAGGGACTATCAGCCTGTATATATTTATGCTTCATATCATAAGTCACAAAATGTTTCCTTTTTGAATTGTTTAAATTGAAAATTCTGACCAGAAATCTTGAAACTTCTAAAATCTATTGTTTAGCCAAGAGTCCTCCCACCGCTACGGCATACATACGGAAACACGCATAACAATTCGAGCTCTCCAAAATATAGTGTGGAAAATTCGGCTTAATTTATTAATTTATATATTTTGAATAATTGATTGTGTTTAAATAAAAAATATTTATATTCAATATTATGATCCTGAAAAATAATTTTAGACCCATTCTTATATTTAGGCCAATTATTAATCTAAATTATAAAATATTGCACAATCTGATGGCCTAGAATGATGATTTTAGATTTCAGTATCAAAGAGTTCAAGTTTGTTTGGAATAAGTCTCCCTGTTTCTCCAGACAATCTAACGTAGCTTTTCGAAAATGTCTACTTCTGCTCTTTTTTCTCCAATTTTTACCTATATTTCTCGGAGAAGTTCAGTTTTTACTTGCTTTCATGCTCTATTTACCCATTTTTCGGTTCATATTTTACACTGCTACTTGCCAACCATTTCTATGTACAATTCTTCGTATGTCTAACACTTGAAAGGCTGGAAAAATCTACAAGCCAGAAACCAATTCACCCAATTTATCGTAAACATCATCACGAGCGAAAATTTCGATACTTATTTTTATCCGGACCGGAAAGTTCCGTTAAATTATTTTTGTTAGTTCCGAAATCTGAGAAATGCAAAATAGTGCACGGCTATTTTTCAGTGTTAGAAAATGGGGAAATAGCATATGAAAAGGAGATTCTGATCTAAAATCATCTTTTCTCTTATTATTTTCGAACTTGATAATGATATGATTTATGAAATTCCATTTAAAGTTTACCTTACCTAACAATTATAGATCACTTTTAGTTTCATATATTTCTAGACATGATGAAACATTTTCTCCCATCATCTAAATTTGCCGACCAAAGTTGTTGTCTTATCATGATGCAATGTCTTCATTTTGGTAGTTGGTCTTTGACAAATTTAAATCGATGTACTGATAAAATCACGTTTCTGACTGAAAATACGTTTGTAAATGGGTCAGTACCACCTTTAATCGATAATAATAAGCTATGTTTTCATGCAAATATGAGAGCTCGATATTTTGATAAGAAATGGAACACTCAGAAATAACATTATTTTTATGGAGAGTAAAAGAATACGAAAATTGAAAATATTGCAGGTGAAAGTAAAAAAAAAATGAGCACAAATCAGAAAATCTCTTTTTCTTTTCCCTCTATCTCTCTTTTGTCAGCAAAGATTCAGTCTTTGATTTTGTATTCTTCTTTTCTCTTGTATTTCAATTTTCTGTTCTCTCTGGCTTTTTATATTTTCTGTTTTTCGCTCTTCTTTAAACTCTCTCTAATTCCTGCACTGTCTCCCATGTCAACGGAAAGAGGGAAAGGAAAGGTTAGTTTGGCGGCGCGAAAATTGATTCTTTGCGAGACGATTTTCTGCTGATGAGACCCTGTATGCCTGGTCTTCCCATATGTAGAATTTTTCTTATATACAAAATTTATACAATAAATAAACATTCATATTATATTCAAACCTAAACATTGATGGTTTTTATATTGTAGCTTTTAGTTTTTCATTTGTTTCGTCAAAAATCAACCTGTTTTACTAGATAGATTATTAGTATAGTATACCTTTTTAAAAAAGTAAAAAGGCAATGTTTTTTTAAACAAACTGCCATGTTGATCAGCTGTGAACTCTAAATTCGGCCTTTAGCCAACACTCACTCAAAGTTTCTTTCATTTTGTCAGCAGTTTAGATAAGATACACTTCGAATGAGTTTCAATTTTCTCCTTGATAACTTTACATTTCTTACTAATCCCTATTTTCACGTATACCTATTGTGTTACATTTTAAATGGCGTAAACTCGATTATTTTGACTTCCACTATATCATTGCCTAGGTAATGTATGTACTTATTTTTACGCTGTTTGAGCTTATCGAGTTTTAATTTTAACTAAGATTTTCTAGCATAACTTATACAAGAATTGAGCTAAATTATTCATGAGAACCCTTTTCAAATCAAGATATTTCCTTATGATTTCTCATATTACCCGAATTCTGTCTATATTTGTCTTATTTTTAAAATTAAGAACTTAAATCATGGCACCAGAAAGACCGATCTTGATGGTGGAAAGACAACGTTGCGTGGTGTGTTCAGAGAATGCTGATGGTCTACATTTCGGTGTGTCTTCGTGTAGGGCTTGCGCAGGTTAATATTATATTTAGAGAAGCATTTTTATTTGTTTTTAACGTGTAGTAACCTCAATAATTAAACGCTCAATGTTCAATCATGTCGATGTATTATTTTGAAACCTAATTTAAAGTTTTCAGCCTTCTTCCGCCGAACCGTAGCACATGATAAAATCTATACGTGTCGGGACAAATCTAACTGCGATATCCATACTTGTAAGCTTCAAATTTATCCAAAATAAATTCAATTTAATTGATTCTAATTTGATGTCTAGTTCATGATCGACCCTTAAAATCAACAATCTTTCATATTTCAGCCGTTCGATGTATGTGTAAATCCTGTCGCTATGAAAAATGTCTGAGAATGGGGATGCGGAAAACAGGTTTCGATTCTATTTAATGATTAGATAATCAAATTCTTCAAATTATTTTCCTTATCACCAAATTATCGTTTAAATTATCATTCTTAATTTAGCGGTTCAAAGAAATCGAGACGCTATTGGTAAGCGAATCAGTAATAACCCTTCTGAAGACCAGGAAATGTCGAGTCCCTGTAGCTCTAATTCCGTAAGAAAACTGAATTTAATCATTTTAAAATCTGAATATTTCAGGATAAGCATGAAGAAGAGGAATTAGTCGGAATGAATTATTTAAACCGAATTTCTGAATCTTACGAGCATCTAACCAGTGTTAGAAGAGTAGTGCACCGAAATGATAAGATGAACTTTCTCGAGGTAACAAGGAGCTTCGCATAATATAAGCCTTAGGCGTTAACTATGATATGATAGCTAGCATAGATATAACTATATAATTATATTTTCTATGGTACTTACTACGATGTTAAGGCTTTTCCAATTGGTTTGCAGAAAATAAGACATTTATCAAGGATCTAAGATCACCCTATAATGATCATACTTCGAAACTTGTACTTTAATCAATTAATAGAGATAGATAAGACGTGATATCGAAAAGTATGGTTAAATATCACTGGAAAAATGATTTATCATAAAAAAAAACTCAAACTAGGGCTAAAAATTGAAAATTCCAATTTCAGACCTCTCATACCTCTCGGCCAGTGCGTCATGAGGAGTGTAACGAGCAACACGCCCGAGATTTACCCTTACTGATGGATTTCATCGTTTCCGCTTTTCCGGATTTCAATGCTTTGGAGAGAGGTCAAAAAGTTAGTTACTTTAAAAATTATTTATTATCATTAGATTATTAATAAAAGTAGCTAAAAATATATCGTATTTTCTCTAATTGAGGCCCCTCAGATTTCCCGATCTACTCATTACTCAATTCCGATCATCTTGGAAACTGTTTTATGCATCCCCTAGAGTGTCTAGGGCATATTAAGTTTCTGCCAATATCAGGCTGAGAATTATGACGGTTTGAAAAAAATAGGACTTTTCGAAAATTGAGGAGCTGAAAAATAGAAAGTCCGGGGCTTCTATATTAGATAAAATACGTAAATAGTCAATTTTGACCAATCTCATCAAGTTATAACGTTTATCTTAATCGATTTTTACTAATTATTTATTAATGAAATATTCTGAAATTAAAATTTTTAGGACATAATCTTTCGAAACTTCTTTCTACAGTTTAGAGTTCTGGAATGTGCTTATTTTGCGCTACTTTACAGTATGTTTTAAGTATTATTTTGAATCTGAAAATAAAATTATTTTAGATAGAACCGACGTCTTGTTTACCCCAGGAGGTTATTATATCGACATTAATGATATCGAAGGCCACTTCCAGAACAGTAATGTCGATAAGAAGAAGGAGATGATAGAGTTAGTTCATTGCATCTTTAATGAGTAATGGCTGTTTAAATATTCAGATTCATGCGCAAAAACCTAACGATGTTTCGTGATACTTACTTGAACAATGTTTATGGTCTGCTTACTGATAAATTCGAATTCTACATGTTGATTGGAATGACTTTGTTTGATATTGGTGAGTTTATTATAAAATGTTGCGGAAAATTTGAAAGGCAAAAATTTACATTGAAAATATAGTTTGAAGAAATCTGGGGCTCGAATTTGCTGTGCCTTCACTTTTTATATATGTATTAAAAATTAGACAAATCTGATTTTTTCAAAATTTTAGTATAGCTTCAGAATATTTGGTCCTTAAAATTTACAGTACTTCCCAAAATGATGATTTGTCTTTTCAACAAGAGTCTTTCACAGCAATGTCGAGTTCATTTTTAAATTGGGTGCACTTTTTAAATTCAATCGCCTATTTTTAACTTTCCAAGGTCGTCTCTACTCAAATCGCAAAAATTTTAATCTTAGACTCCGATAAATTGAGAAAAAACGTATTTTTAACAAATATTTATCGAAAGGACGTGGATTTTCAAAGAAAACTCAGAAAAGTACCCTTAAAAATATTATATTTTCAGCCCTTGAAGGTCAATCTGACGAGTGCGCGGTGGCCTGCAAAGCCGTTCGTCATAGGCTTTTCTCAGAGCTCGCCTATTATTATAAATACGTCAAGAAATTGCCGGATACATCCACCAGAATCGCTACTTTGCTGCAAATGCCACCATTGATTCAGGCAATTTTTATTTTTAGATCTAGCAAATTTACGATCAATCTGGTTCATTTTTCATCGAGTTGCCAAAAATTTTGCAACATATTTAAAACTCATTTAAAATATTAAGGATCAAAATGTGATTTTAGCGCTCCTCTCGAAAATTTTTGGAGGATGTCGAAGTTTCTCATATATTCGGAATGATGATATTCCACGAATCGTTCTACGATATCGTTTTTGCAAAGCAGACCATCTCAAATTCCACGTTTGGCCAGAATATTGGAGCCGGTATTAAGAAGGAGTGCTCATATTTGGACTTACCTAAGTATGCTCATTTTCAACAGCTTGAAACTATTTAAATTTTAATTAACTAGAAACTATGTTACAATATTGGTTTATAAGAGAAAAATTGGCTAGAGTAATACTAATTACCAGCCAGGGTACTCAAGTAGATTAACAAACAACATTTTGGGGCAAATTTTTTGCACAAATAGACAATCTGGAATGTTAATAAGACTTCTGACAAGAAAAAGCTTTTAAAAATTACATAGCTGAAAAATCGCCAAAATACATAACGCAAAATGAGCACATTTTCGCGACTAATTAATGCTTGTGCGCGGGTATTTTAACCTGATTTTTTGCACAGAACCATTTCGTCAAGTTTATCGCCGAACTAGATGGTGCTATTTGAGACATCTTGGGATTTAAGAATACTCCCTTCTCAAATTCTTGACTTCAAACTATCACGTTTCTCCCACAAACGCATTTTTTTGCAAGGGGACAGAACTTGGGGACTCTAACTATCAGCCAACTGAAAATTAAAATTGCTCTTTTAAAGTATGTCAAAACTTATTTCCTAAGTTAAAATCCCTAATTTATACAATTATTTCAGCAGAAACATTTCAATAACTCAAAATGGAAAAGAATTTGTACAGCTTCTGTAATCTTCACTACTCTTCTCGTATTATATCTTGTCATTCGATATATTAGAACCTCAAATATTTATCAATATACAAGAATTAAAATATCAGGGTTCAAACATTTATTACATGCTGTCGATTAAGTATTTTGTATAGCAAGTATCCACAAATTATACGAATAAATTCATCAAAATCCGAGTTTAAATGCTAAGTGGATATTATAGGTCAATTCAGCATGATTTGAAAATAAATTGAAATTAACAAGCTTATGCAATATGCATGGTATATTTAGCATACGTAAATTAGGTTACAAGAATTTTAAGAAAGATAAAATATATACACTTTGAGCAAAATTCTACATAAATAGGATAGGATAGTCGTTTCATAAATTGGATGGAAAATTTAGATCTTTAAGTTCAGGCTCGGATTTAAATTTAAACTTTAAGTAACTGACAAAAGTAGTGAGTTAAGATGATTAAGAAATGAGTTCAATAATAAATGCAGAAAACAAAAATCAAACGTCATAAATGTGAAAAATTTAACGCTTGTAGTTTTGCTAACAATTTTTGTTAGTTGATAATGCGTTCTAGAATTTTTGAGCCGCTTCTCTGACGATGCCATCGAAAAGATCGATTGGAAAAGGAAAGATGATTGTAGATGCCTTCTCTGAGCTGCAAGAATTTTTTTATATAACTTTTTATTTAACAAATATTCCAAACCCGATGAAAAATACTAATTTTTTCAATTATTCAATGATCTCATTATTTAAATTATCAATCAAGATGGATCTTCAATAATATAAATTTATAAAGATATTTATTATAATATTTGTAATATGGTATATTTATAGCCCACCTGATGGTATTTAGCGTCTGCAGATATCTGAGTTGCATGGCTCCCTTCGATGCTGCAATCACGTTAGCTGCATCGGCCAGTGCCTGAGATGCACGCAACTCTCCTTCGGCCGCAATCATCTTAGCACCGGCTTCTCTTGAAGCCTCTGCTTCCGCCGCCATGGCGCGCTAAATTTAGAAGATATGCTTGTTTTCTAACTTCTATTTGTAAGGTGCGCCAGTTCCAGTTCTTTTAAATTCATGTAAATAGAGATGCAATACATCAGTTTCAATTAATTTTTCCTCTAGATCTTGCATGAAGGATCTCAATTCATTAAGCTGCATTCTTATTTTAAATTAAGTTTAAATTTAACCATACCTGAAGTTCCGTGGGCAGTCTAACATCCTTCAACTCTACTCTTTCGACCTGAATGCCCCATGGGTCAGTGGCTTGGTCGAGTTGGCTCTAAATCTTTTTCCTCACCTTTTTTCAAAATGTGCTAATTTTCAACCTGCATATCCTTCGAGATCCTTTCTCTCTGGCTCAGAATTTCCGCCAAAGTGTGAGTTCCCAACACTGTCCTCAAAGTAGTTTGTGCCAATAGTCTAGTGGATTCGGGCGCATTTCCAACCACCATGATCTAAAGTCCGGATCTTCGAAAATTCCAAATTGTTGTGAAACATACCGATTGGGTGGCGTTAGAGACGCGGAAGTACACTACGGCATCCACTCTCACGGTCACGGAATCTCTGGTAAGCACCTAAAATAGAAATTGTCGCAAGATAATCGAACCTGAAGTTTTTGTAAGATATACGATGATTATGGTTTTTTCTCGAAAAATGGTCAAGCGACTTACCTCTTGACTAGGCACGTCATATGAGACGACTCTCAAGTCGATCTTTGAGAATTGGTCCGTGCACGGGATGATGAAGAAGATGCCTCAAAAACAACTATAAAATGGTTTTTTACCAAAAAATTACCAGGGCCTTTAAGTCCTGGCACCAATCGGCCCAATCTGAATACCACGGCTCTTTCGTACTCCTGTACCATCTGAAATGGGCTCGTTTTTAGCAGGCTTGTTGGATCCGATTCGATTCGTCGGATCGGACCGGATCGGATATTTTTCAATTCGCCAACAAGCCTGATTTTTGGAACTTGTTGCCATTTTATGAACTCTGGGAAGGATCATGCAGCTCATGCGCCTTTTTAGATATAGATTTTCATCCACAGACCTTATGACTTTCTAAAAGATTAATATTAAAAATGGTACCTTGATGCAGACCATCAATGAGAAGGGCATAGTGATGATGATCAGAATCACGGAAATTATTGTGAAGAAAACTCCAACGCATCCCTGTCCTGGGGTGGATTGATTTTGAACGGGAGTTGAGTCGTGATGCGCTCCAGAAGTCGTTGCCTGCATTTCGTACGCAGGCGGATTCGGGTCAACGGCGCCGGACATAAATCTAGCCAAATTTGGAGATTGGAAGTTAGAATTGAGCCCTAAAAATTAACATAATCAAAGTAAATACATAATTTGATAACGGTTCTAAATTATCGAATGATTAAGAAATTTCTCTATGTTAGAATGCTAGATATTAGTACAGGGTAAGATGTAAGAAAATATCGTGAGAACTAATATTTTATGACACGACTCCATAAAATTAGAAAAGTTCAAATGGAGCACACAATTTTCGCAAAGTTCCATGTTTTCAACATTGAAATTCAATTCATTTGGCAAACATAATGACAAAAGTGCTTGTTTATAGACTTTCTTTCAGGAAAATAGAAATCAAAGAATAAATCGCACGTGCTGATAATTAACAGATGATTATTAACTTAGAAAAGTGAGAAAATGATATGATGTCTGAAAATTTTGAAAAAAACCTTAGTAATCAGTATATAAAATATTCAATAATTGAAAACAATTCATATTATTTTGATTTTATAATTTTCAAATTTAAATGAAAACTTGCCTAAATTAAAGCAAACCAATTTTTAAGGATTTTTAATTTCAATCCCAAGGTCTCCGAGTAATACTAAAGAATTAGCTTTTCGAATAATTTTAAATTATGAAACTCAATCGAAACATTCAAGATAATTTCGAGAAAATCCCGATTCCTTCTACTCTCCATTATCTACGAGATGAGCTGTTGTCTCTTTCTCTGAGCTCTAATATCGGTGCGAGGCCTTTCCTCTTTGTCCGCTTGCGTTCCCGCCACGCTCTCTCCTTTTCTCACACTAGTTTTGCCCCGCGGTTCGCACCAGCGTCTCTATCCCTCCTGCTAGGCAACATTCATCTCATAGATAGTCGAGAGTAAATCGTAGCAATGAAATGATCGTTCCAAATTTCGAAATGTTTCCGAGTTCATCGAATTCCCCAGAAATGAATCAAAAATTGTTTCGATGATCCTACTCACTATGATAAATTCCCCTTTATATACATTTTCCTTCAAGCACATGCTTCGCATTTCGCAATAGTCCACTGCATTCAACGTAATGATCTATCAAGCTTATTTAATTGTTACTATTTTTCTTCAATTTCAAAAATACCCAACTGCTTTCTTCGTCTATGCTTTAGCAAGCGGCTAGGCATTTGAGCTCTCGCACTCCTTTTGAAAATTTACGTCATCCGAAAAGTGGTCTTTGCCTCTAGCGCTATTTTTCTCTGCGTTCTCTCAAATTTCATCTATCTCTACTTATTCTTTCATACGTTCGAAAATGTGAACATTTCAATGGGAAATTTTTACGAATTACGCATAAAATTTAGGAATTCTGAAATTCGAGCTTGTTTTAGCAGAGTCGAGCGATCAAACCATAAAATTTTTAAGCAATTATGCATCATTTGAAAGCGGGTTTAAATATGAATAAAATGATGATATCATGTAATGATAATGATAAAATATCTAAATATTTCGTAATTCTAAGATTTTAAAGGCATAAGAATAGTGAAAAGTTCGAGCCGACTAATATGAAAGTGACATTCGTTTTCTAGACTCATAAGTTATCGCAAAATTGCACCTGTTCTGAAGAAAATGAGAAGAAATATGCAAAGATTTGAAATTTCACAATATATGAGCTGAAAATAGTAACGTAACAATTAGATGGTGTTGATCTTGAAATGACTTGGAGAATGATTTAAAATATTTATTTTCAAAAGAATGATACGAATAGAAAATGTAAAGATATTGTAATTATTATGAATACTGATGCTAAGTGTCAAAATTAATCATATGGACTGAACTTATCAAGAACTATTATCATTTACAATGTGATTCGAAAAATAACAATAAAATCAATATTCTGTGGGCGGGGAAGTATAGAAAAAATCGTGCGTCAATGATAAACACTAAAATATTTGCACAATGTTCTGACCAACGATATATTGATATTATGATAAAAAAATTTCAAAAATGATATCACCAAAAACTAAGTAAATTTTCTGACTAAGATGAAATGTTGTACTATTTTTCGGTGCGAAAATGACCACCAGACTGTTCCCTCTTGCAAATAAACAAGTCTTTTTCTCTTTACCCACGATTCTTTCATACTCTCTAATTTCCCGAATCGATAGTATTCTGGTAAAGGTCATTCGATACAATATCTATCCTAGAGTCTCTTAGAGATATATCAGCCGTCTTAAGAGGCTATGTTTTAACGTAAGAATAAAATATCATTATCGGATATGGAATACGATATCCCAAACAGTTCTAAGTGGTTACTCTTTCACATTAGATTAGAATATCTTCTCCAAATATTGAGTGCAATATAAGAAACGGTTTTCAAGGACTATCCTTAAGCATTAGGTTAAATAGTATTGCGCAATAAGAAGAGTCTCTTTTTACCATCTGCCTTATGTCTGATCGCGTGAAACTGCGTTATTGGTGAGTCTTTGCAAAAAGAAACGATCTGTGTGACAGGCTACAAGAAAATCGATCGAAAACGGAACAATTCGCTTGGTCGCGTGGTACAATAGTATTATGATTCACGCTTATTTTCTGCAAGGAAAATCTTTAATTGGTAGTATTTTGCACAATAAACCAGAACGGTACTACTATATAAATTTTTGAAGAAAAATATTGGCGAAAACTCAAAGCATATTAAAAAATTGAAATTTTTGTAACATTTGCTATCAAATGGCAAGAAGAAATCGCCAGCACCCATCAAAATATGAAATAATGCTGGAAAAAATTGGAAGATATTCTTAAAAATTTGTGAAATAGAGCCAAAAATATGATCTAAAAGCGATACAATATCCCCCTGCTAACAACTGAGCTACGGACGCATCTGTTCGTCCCTTGGGGAGAGGGTAACTCATTACGCGAACAGGCAGCAAGGCGGTCGGTCAGGCTCTTTGCCCTATTCTATCATTACAAAGAACCTCTCTCTGTGCTCATTACAGTCTATCTTTTGTTCTCTTGAAAGCCCATACCATTTCTCTCATCTCTCCTATATTTTTCTCTATCATTACAAAGGGTCCTGTAATATGGCCTATTTCTGTTTCTTTTATCTCATTGAAAATCTATACTATTTCTCGTATCTAATTTTTTTGTCTCTAACGGTAAAGCATATTTTGCCATTCTCTATTATTTGAACCTATATTTCTATATCCTTTCAGGACTAATTCTGACCACAAATAAGCCCTCATTAACGAAAATTCTCAGTCTCGCCTAATGGGCATATATTAAGCTTTATATCAGGTATATGAGAAAATTTACACATATCAGAAGAAAATATTACAAATTCTACCGGGAAATGATCAATTATCGACTAAATACTTAAAATTCAAAGCTCCAAAGTATTTATATCATGAGATAGATCATGCATGTAGCAATCATAGCATATTCAATTATATCGACAGGTTAAAGTTAATAAATTAGTATATGTTAAGCTATCGCAGCAATGGAGTGTCTTGACTTGTATTTATGAATTTTAGACGGGGTATCCGATCTGCCAAACATACGCTCGAACACCACTACCTGAAAAATACTTGCACTTATGTTAATCTTAAATAACTTATACTCATTACATCCTCATCTTCGCTCTCGATGGCCTGTCTTTCGATCGTGCTCACTGAAATACTCCTGATTGGGTGTCGAGGGAATTTTGAGGCTTTGCTGAAAAATCTTAAATTTTTTTTTTTTTAATTTTTTAAACTTATTGGATATAAAAATTTGAGTAAATATTATTTTCTGGAAAAAAAATCGAATATAGGTTTGAATTTTACAAATGACGATTATAATTATGAAAGCTAGGAAAATTCAAACATTTGTTGAAATTCAAAACAAATTTGAAAAATAAATCTAAGTTTAGATATACCGTTTTTACTCAAACCTAGCCCTAGATCCTATTTTCTAGCCTCTCATTCGCTCTCACTTTCAGGCGTTTTCTCGCTCCACCTTTTCTCGAGATTTCAAGCTTTAGACGGCGAGTAAAGTGACTATAGCGTGGTGATAGGGTGTCGAGTTTAGGAAAATCATTTGGCAATGGTTACGACTCTCCTATTCAATAATTTTTGACGAATTTAACAACTATAAACGAGAAAACTTTCGGAAGTGGGAGAACGAATGAGAAACAAGGCTAGATTTGGGTGAAAACAGATTATGAAACTCACTAAACTTCATAAGCCCTCGCGATTTCTGTGATTAGGTTGATCTCCATGAGTTTCTCGAACAAAAATACGATCGGCAAAATAAAAATCCAAATTGAAAATAGACTATTTTCATCTCTATAATTGTAACATTTCAGGTGAAGGAAGAATGGGGCTTCCGCTTGAACTGAAAAACTTTTCTAAAATTTTATTGGGTTACCTCTAATTTTTTCTAAGAATTTAAAAATTATCATATACTTTCTTCAAAACAAATGTTTAGTCAGAGAAGTTAAAAAAAAGCATATGAAGTTAGGGAATGCTAATAATTTTGGAAAATCCACGATTTTTAGAAATGACTCAGAAGATTGGAACTTACGGAAATTATTGAAAAAGCAATAGCACACTGTAATAAGACATATACTACTCAAAATTATAACCGAAAACATTTGGCAAAGCTAAAAAAATTATTTTTCAGCAATTTTTCGAATAACCTACCCAAGAATGGTATAGACACTGCAGTAAATTCAACTGATATTGTATTAACCCCGCTATCGCTACAAAATTTAGAATAGCCAACCAAAATGTGATTAAGTAGAATAGCATTCTCATAATGATTCCTAAAAATCCTTAAATTACCTAAAAATGAAATTCACCTACCGAAAAACGACTCTAGAACTTGTCTTTCGAAAAGGGTATATGGACATTCTATCATCGGTATGAGGATAATTATATCGAGCGCAATTAATATCAATAATAGAAACTTAATTACTCTTATTAAAATAATTCATTATCCTAATTAGTTCACCCTCTGTTTCCAGGCAAGCATGCCGATATCATGACGTTCCGTAATTCGACGTTGTAGATTCAGAATCCTCATTTTATCAGTAAAATCATGAACTTTAGATCAGAATTGTTTCAAAATGATTCGAAATCTGCGAAATAAATTGAAATTTTATCGATTTTTAGACAATTCATATTCGAAAATGACTAAATCATATATTGATTCATTATGCACGAGAAAAATAAATTCATACATTTCGCAATCAAATAAAGAAAAAAAAAAAATATATATATATATATTCGTATTTACAAACAATTTTATTATAACAAAATCTAAAATAATTTATACAAATAAATTAAATGCAATTTATTGTAAGAACTTGAAAAGACCGTCGGATTTTTTCTCATTATCGTTTTTCAGATAAATCAAATTAGGCAGCCTCATGCCGATACGTCGCTTTTCCATCGGTTTATTATAATGCAATATGTTTGGTAGTCGCATACCTAAGGTTATACCCTTAATTTTTATTCAAATATCATAAATATATAAAGTTTGGTTCATTTTTAAACTATGACTTATATCATGTAACCTATCATGATATTAAAATTGACTTTTATTTATATTTGCAAAAAAATTATAACTCACCTATCCTCCTTTTCTCCAATCTATTATCGAAATATTGCCCTTTAACGGTATGAGCTATGGATACGAGAAAAATCGCTACTAGTGATACCCAACTATAGAGACGCATTCCCTAAAAATAATATAACTAATCAAATTTAATAAAATATAAATATAAATAATCGATCAAATATACGACACGGCTTAAATATACCGAAGAAGTTTGAAAGTGCCTAATAATTAAATTCGCCAAGACACTCCTCCAGATGCGAATTTTCAGGCGAATTAAACAATTGTAAATGTATCTCCGAATTCGTTTAATCCAAAACAATTGTTATTCAAGAAGCGTATATTAGTGCGTCTTTTTCGAGTTGAAACTAGAGCATGACTTATTTTAAAATGTCTTCGTAAAAATACCTTTTTGAATTGTCTACTTAAACAAATGCCACTAATATGTCTAGTTTTTTGAGTTTGACAAATTAGAGCTCAAAATTCGAAAATAATTATAATTATAGCACGCGCGGAGTGGGATGTTCTATTTGCATTAAATATGAGGTCGGGAAAAAATTACACTTGTTTAGATGACAATAGATAATTGTTTAAAAGTTTAAAGATTGTGAAAGTGATGTCAAATAATAATTAACCCTCAAAGTCAATATCTCTGGAAGTTAATATTATCCCAGAAGAGTAATAATATCGTTTTTCCTGGGGATATTAAGAAGATAATTCCAAGAAATCCATGATTAATATTTGAGAGGAAAAAATTCATAGCATTCTCAAAACGCCCAATAGTTTGATATTTAAAAAGTAAAATTATAATTGATTTAACTAATTCTTAAAGTATCGAGAAATTAACATTGAATTTTTAAGCTTAAAGATAAATTTTCTCGAAACATGATAAATAAACAAGATGAAAAGTGCTAATATTTAAACTACCTTTCCGGAAATCCAAATTTAACCAGGAACTAATATAGATTCATGTTAAGATTACCTAATTAAAATCTGAGTAAATTCACACGTAAAGGATGCCGTCAAAAATCTGTGATATAAGATAAAATATTCTAAAGAAAAATATTTACACGCTGGAATTTTTATTATTTGGGTGGAATGCATAAAACTAAGTCTAAACCTCGCACACAAAGCTTTAGAACAATCCTTGATTAATATTGACACAAAAATTTACTTCCAATACCGCGAAATTCATCCGATGAAAAAACCACAACAAATTTCAATTTTCATGAAACGAAAAGATATTCTTTGGAATGCAAAATGAAAATTGACAATAGGTATTTACAGATAATGGGTGGCGTTAAAAACGTAAATTTAGCAATTTTCGAAAAAAAGATGCGAAAATTTGTAATTAACATATAGTTAACGGAAACTTTGAAACGTCATACCAAAACTGATGTCAAAATTCAGAGAAAATTTACAATGGTTCAATTTTAGAATGAAAATAGCCAGTTCCCAGGTTGCATAATTATAAAATTAAAGCATAACAATATTAAAGAAGGCAAAATTTATATCGAAGCGTATAATCTTGCCTGATGATAAATAAAAATAAATGTTATCAATATATATATAAAATACTTGGCAAATTTTCAAAATAGTCAAAATTTGGAAGACGTGTTTCATATAATTAATTTCAAGCAATGACAACGATGTAATTTCCGAATTCGCTCATATACGAATAAAACAATGCAGACAAATGGAGCCTTGGATATGTGTACTCAAAAATCGAATTTCTCGACGTTCAACTACAGGAAATTTAATCCCCAGAAATGCTTCAAATTTCATATAAATAATATCACCCAAATAATGATGAAATACCATAAAATGGAACAATTGTGATGATGAAATGCATGATATTTATTTCTATTTTAATCCCCAATTTTAAGCTAAATACTCAAATTTATAGCCTGAATTCTGCAATAATAATAATAGATTTGAAAGTCCGGTCATTTTACTTAATCTTTCAAACTTGGAGATAAAAATTATCGGTTTAAAAATGACTCGAGCATGTGCATTAACAAAAATGAGATTCATAAATTAAATACTGTAGAGAAACTTGACTATAAAAAGGTTCTGCGTGTCTAGCTTTTCCAATGTTAAAAGATAGGAGCACTGTCATAATCAAGTCATTTAAATATTTAGACGTTTGAATTCTGATCATCCTGGCCTTCAGTAATCGTGTAGAGTTCATGATCATTTGAATCGTGGTAATGACCGATCATGGTAATAGGTTCGTCAGATCCTGATGAACAAGCCCGATTCCGATCTGATGGATTATCGTGGCCATCTAAATTTAGAAAATACTAAATCATATGTCTCATCATAAGATGTATATCTCAGAACAATGTTTCGCATAATTGCATCATGGGTTGTTGCTCACTATCTGCAAGAGAAATTTTACAATAGTACCGAAAAATCTTACTTGTGTGATCACTGCCATCAAAGGCATGCACTCCAATCGATCCCATGGAGGCCATTAACATGCCTTGCTGTGTATTTCCCCTCCGCGTTGCTAAAAATGAACAACTTATGCTAATTTTTAGCGAATTATAGCCAACATTTCCTTCCAAACAGCTTTTTCTTGTTCGTGTACTTATTTATACTCAGCATTTTATCATGGATTGACCTAATCCTGGCTTTAGCTTGGTATTCAAACTGCCTTC
This sequence comes from Diploscapter coronatus, assembly GCA_964036155.1. Lineage (NCBI taxonomy): Eukaryota > Metazoa > Nematoda > Chromadorea > Rhabditida > Rhabditidae > Diploscapter > Diploscapter coronatus. The sequence continues at coordinate 13,315,248 of OZ038422.1, forward strand.
GTTCTCGATCTGCTTCATTTACTAGGTTTCTATCCAAGTAGTCCTAAATTTACTCTTTAAATAATAAAAACACGCCTATTTTAAGGTGCAGCTGTCGAAAATGTTCAAAATCTACCTCTTCGAAAGGATTATTCATCAGCGCTCGAATATGTGCGGAGTCCTTCGTCAATTCATCTGTAGCTTTTTCGATTTCCTCAACTCGATGAGGGTCTTTATGATTTTGAATAAAAAGACCTTCTTCGTCGTCTATCAGATCCACGTTTATTCCGCTAAAATGAAGAAAATGATGTTTTTTGCAAAATTCATAATTTCTCCATTATTCATATTATTTAACGCAAAAACTAGGACACTAAAGCAAAAAATGCCGATCTTTGCAAAATTTGCCCATTTTCCCTATTTACACTATCTCAACGTTAAAAGCAGTGAATTATTCAAATTTCTTCCAGCACTAAAGCAACATTATACCTCTCGGCCATCTCGTCAATAGTCGCCTGTCTACTAAAAGAGTTGGTAGAGGAAGAGGCGATCATTTGGTCTCTAAATTGGGGTAATTAAAGAAACTAATTGGGCTAATTAGGTATCTAATTACCTAAAATTCAAGGCCTTGTCCATTTCTGCCAATTTATTGCCTTTCTTATCCTCGGTATAGTTCTTTTGCAAAAATGGTCGTAGGAATCTTCGGGACCAGCGGCTACAGATATTCTGGAATAAAAAAGAAACAATTGCCTTAATTATTATTTCAATTAGATAATTAAATGTACTATAATAAAATGCCAATGCAAGCGATATTAAATATGTTAATTTTCCATTCAAACGGTATTAAGTTTGAAACATAGTATTTTTAGAGACTCACAATCCAACTATAATTCTTATAACCGCACAGGTCCTCGATTCCCTGAGATAAGTTATCGATCATGCCATGATTGAACTCCAGGAATAATCGAAACCGATCATTTTTGCCCGCTAACTGGATTTTCAGGTATTTCACGAGTAGTTTAATTGAAGATCCCTTAATATAATAAATTTAATAAGGGGCCATCTTATTAGATCAAAAATAATTATTTTCAAAGATTCCTAACCATTTCATTTAAAAATAAAAATAATTGAAAAATATAATGAATTCGATTAAAGAGTATCCTAAGTAATGAGAAACTTATTTTAAGAGCTTTCCTTTAAATTATGATCCAATTTAAAAATAGCCTTACTTGAATAAAAACCGTGAATAGAATGACCATATAAGTCGCAGCTAGCAGAGTGTTCTTCTCTTCAACGCTGTCGTCTATCATGAAAGCTAAAGAGAAAGAAATTGCTCCTCTCAAACCTCCATAGGCCTAAACATTAAATCTAAAAATAATAATTTGAAGTTTAAAATTACAATAATAAACTGCTCCTGGAAAGATACATGTCTAACGCCTCCAGTATATCGGTTGATAATGTAGGTTAGGAAATATACGACTAAAGCAATTGAAAATTTTAAAGACATTAATTTTTACTTTACCGATAAACCGAACCACGACGCATAAAACTATCGAAAATACCGAGAATAACGGGTGCCAATCTGACCAAAACCATCCCCGTTCATTTACTAGCATAACTCCCAGAATTATAAATATCATAGACTCCATGATATTGCTAAAAACTAGCATACGATTATAAAAAGGGTCTATCATGCAAAGTGCGTTACATTCCCAATTCCTAATAAGCCATTCATTTTTATTTATATCAAATCAAACCTGATAACTTTCGTGAAGTACATGATACAAGCATTGGACTTGTAACTTAGGTTTCTCATGGCATAATGGGTCTGAACCAGCCCGCATGATATCAGGCTAAACATTAACATATTCTCAAAGATGTCCTATTTTCTTACGCGATAATTCCGGATAAATGAAATAGTTCTCCCAAAATATACGATAGATACGATAATCCAAATAGAAACACTGGCTCCACCACTAAAATTGAAGAAATAAATAGATATATGTATAAGATAATAAAATTCGTTGATTTAAAAAAAAATATACTGATTTTAGATATATCATACCTCTAACATGCTCCGTATATTTAGTAATAAACGATGTTAGGAATCCCAAAATTAGTCCTATTGCTAGTCCTCCTAGAGAGACCACCAAGAATGAGACGAATCCCATGAAGCACTGAAATTAAAATTAATGTGTATATATGAAGTCTTCGGAATATATAAAATCTAGTATATGCTCAATTCTGGACATATTAACTTTCTTACATCGAAAAATGTGATAGACTCCAGCTCCTTAAACTCGTTCGCAATATTGTAACAAACAATTGTAACAGCATCATTTAACAAAGACTCCCCAAAAACCATGAAATAGAGCATTTTATTCACTCCGACTTCTTGAAACACTGCTAGAACCTGAAATTTTAAATCTAAATCGTCTTTTTTAGTTTAGAAATTAAATTTATCAACTTCAAGAAACTTCAATATCAAGTCGAAAAGTTAAATTGTTCCACTTCAGAGTCAAATTTGAAGTTGAAAGAATCTTCAATAATCTAACCGCAACCGGATCCACCGCTGCGATCAAACTCGCGAAGACCAGAGTGTCCAATGGCTCTGGGTGAAATCCTCTCATCAGTCCAATCAATGATAGCAATAAAAGACATCCTCCAACCAAGGCTATGTTTAGGACGGTTCCCTGAAGATAATTTAGGTTTCAAAGTTTTAGACTTTCTTCAAATAAAATTAATCAATAATGACTTCTTGTCTGATTTCAATAATAGAAAAATTAGTCCTTATTGATAGGAAAAATCGACTAAAGTTTCAAAAATCTCAAAGTATCCGAGGAAATTTATATCAATAGTCGATAAGACTGCTTGCATACTATGAAAACTGAATCTATCATCAAACATATTTTGTATATTCAAGATTATTTCTATTATAATAGTGATAGTGATAATAAGTTCTAACTATTGAGAACCGATATTTAATTTATTATTATATAAACAAATAAAAAAAACACATACCACAACGGCATAAATCACAATCGTTCCAATATTTTCGATAAAAGCTCGGTCCTTCAAGGAATATGCGGATTCCAGAATAATCGGCGGTAAGAGGAAGAAGAAGAACGTTTTTGAATGGTACTCCAGAAATTTAACCGATTCATGGGTTTCGTCGCCCCTAAAAATTAATAGAAGATCATTTTATAAAATATTTTAAAATTTGAAATATAACTAAAAACAATCTTTTATACCATTAAAGATCCTTAAAATATAGAAACAGAATGCCGCATTTCAAATTGTTAAAAATACTAGAAAATACTATTTTAAAATAAAAGACCCACACAAAAAGCCATCCCAAAACGATTCCGAGTAAAATTAAACAGCATGATTCTGGTAATATCTGCCTCGTATATCGAGTATGGTGATAAACTAAAATTTAAAAAAAATGAAAAAATCAATAATTAGAAAAGTTTATATTTCATGGAAAGTAGATAAATAGTTTTGCTAAAATCAATCGTTTCAAAATATTACCTAATTTCAACACTCCTACCACGATAATAAAGAACGCCAATATCAAATTCTTCTTGACATAGTCGAATTTGAAACCGGCGATTTTTACGCCTCCGGAGTGTTTTTCTTCTTCATGGTGAGGAAGTTCAGAAAAATTCGACTTTAAGTCTGTAGCGTTTAAAATATTCGGCGATTTCTTATAATAGAGAATATTTTGACTTTTCAGGTATTCATCCAAAGTTGATCTGAATTTAAATTAATAGAAGATCGCCTAATAAGGTATTAACATAGAAGAGCAAAGTTATATTATCTATCTCATCAGAACAGGGTTGCGTGAAACTTCAACTTCGAAGAGAAGATCTTTTTATTTCGACTTTGAACTTAAAATTTAAACTTCGACTTCTATTTTTAAGATATTTGACTTCGCACAGTTCCTGATCAGTAATCACAATACATCATGTTCTTTAGCAACGAGAAACAACGCCTTTAGTTTATTCGTCTCCACTGCAGAGCACTAAGCTCACATGAACATACCATATCTTGATGCTAATGAAATTTAGAAGAACATTCAAAATTAAAGGTTTGGAAAATCGATATCCAAAGGACTACGGTTATCGATTTTTTGCCCTTTCTCCCACTTTCACGTGCCGTTTGTTAAAAAAAACATGAGATAGTGTTTCAAAACAATCATAGAAAGAAACGCCTTAAAAATTCAAGTAAAGACCCCTTTAAAATCGAAAAAGTAGACTATGATCTAAAATTCTGAAACTTACAGGCTAATACCCTCGGATTCAGCGAAAGACATGATATCGGACCAAAATTCCGTCGCATTTTCAACATTTATCTCCACAGAAAGTGAGAATTTTAAATACATCAGCAATAGGATCGAGATTTTTAGGAGCATGTTTGAAAATTCTCGGTATTATCGATTTTAGGGTCAAAATATGCCTGTTGGCATGAGAAATTAGAGTTTTCAGGCCTATTTTCGAACTTTATTAGCGAGCTATTGCAAACCTGAAATAAGAAATGACGAACTTATGAAATGCATGAATATAACGATTTTTCGAGCGAAATGTAAAATATCAATGGAAATCAATTCTGATTGGTTCATGTGAAAATGCATCTTGTGTTATTATTTCAGCATGAAAATGATGTCGAAACAATAACGAATAAAATATGACTCATGAAAAATCAAGCGAATTTCGGATATCAGCAGAAAATTGATATATAATTTAAAAAATATATCTATTTTTCGCAAGTTAGATTGATATCTCTAAAATCAAGGTAAAATAACACGTCAATTGGAATACCCTTATAACATACCTACACCCAAATTCAATATTCATCTCCACATTCTGTCAAACGCTGTCAATTGACAATATGATGAGTGTCTTGGCGATAAAAATCCCATTAACCAACTCTCCGCGGCGCTAATGTTTGTTTGAGAATTGAGCAGCGCGACATTAAAAATTCCATCTGTCGTTATATGTTTTAGGCGCAACTGAGCCCTATTCAATATGAACTGATCATTATTAAGAAGAGTTCGATTGTACCGAAATTATTTTTGATTTTAAGCCTCACCCCCTCCTGTTAAAGTAGATAGGAATACGGGATGGATATCTAACATCATACCAGCATATTCGTGATTTTATCATGATTACTAATTTTTAATGATTTTTAAATGATGTCACCCATTTTACCATGCAATTTTATAACTTCCACCGTACTTTATATCTTATTTTCATGATTTTCAAGATAAACTATAAATTTTATATGTTCCTAAAATTTGATCTGATAGTTTGATATTTGATGTGTAAAACGTGCTGATTTCGACATTTTTGAATACCACCCTTCCTAAAATCGCACCCTTGTTTTTCAGCGATTTTATAGGCCTTTATACGAGGCGCCTAAAAATCCATAAAATAGCCGGTTAAATTACTCACAAAACCCCTTCGTCTGTGTTTCTACCCTTCTCATGATTAAGCACATCGACTCTTGCTTCTTACGCATGCATAGTTTAAATTCAGTTTTTACCTTATTTTAAAAAATGACATAGCTACCCCGTCTGAGGATATTTTTCATTCATACAAAAATTCCAAAATACATATTTTAGTCTAATTTATTCCTCTCAAAAATTAATGCACAACTTTAAAGCAATACCCGAAAAAATTGACGATACCTGAGCAAATTAACCCGAATTTCAATTGATATCACTTTTAGAATTTTCAAACGATAAGATTAGAAATGAACGACGTCTTGAACAATAATAAAATAATCGAATCTAGCAAAGTCTGTACTTCAATACAAAATAAAAGAGTGGAGCCTTATATTTTTAGGGTGATAAAAATGCAAGATCCTGATCTTTTACTTAAAGAAAAATTAGAAGGTAGGCTTCAAAATCCACTTCTTCCTGGCCTTTTCAAAGGTACAAATCTGCTTGAGAATCGCACGGAAGTGGGGCTGGTCCGTAGCGGCGATCTTTGTCTGGAAGGTTTGGTTTTAAGACGATAAGAATAAAAACAGACAACCCTAGGAAAATTTTAAAGATCTTCGATAAATGTGATTTATTTTCTCCTGAAAGATGGACTAAATATTTGAAGTACATTTGAAGAGGCTGTTTCTGATGTTGTTGAAAACAAAAATAGAACAGAATCAGAGAAAACATTCAACAATTGTCTGAGATTTGTCCTTGTTCAAAAAAGAGACAGATTTAAACCATTGTTTGATGGTTTGGTTTATCCTTCAATAAAGTCAATTAAAAAGAATTGACGTTATTTTTTAAAGAAAAAATACAACAAAGCAAAATAAAAACAAACAAACCTTGAAAGCCTCGACTATTTGATCTGTATGAGCCTGACCGCCCCTCTTCTCCATGAAGTCCTGAATTTCTTTAGCGAGTTTCTCGAATTTCTTGGGGACCGATGCGAAGGGCTGAAAATTTAATTTCCAGGAATCTACCCTTGAAAATGATATTTTTCCTCTTCTACGACCTTCTTTCAACACCTTTTCTTGCAAATATTATGCTTTTCTTATCAAAATTTGGACTGATGTTTAGAATTTTTTTTTTTATCTTATCACGTCAAAAAATCGAGAGTAGAAAGTCGTAAATTCATTCTCCCTAATAAACTAATGAAAAAATGGCGAGCAGTTCGAGAATGGCATGTAAAAATGTCAACTATTTTCAAAACTCTTTCCATGTTAAAGAATACCCCCATAAGCCGTTTGGTATACACTTCAAAATTTTCCTTCGAATCATAATATGATTCTAATAATTGATAGTTCTTTGATAGTTCCTTTCAGGAAGAGACATAAAACAAAAAAACTGATGAATAAACACTTTTCATGCGTTTCAAGAGCACTCAAGCACAAATTTTCTGTTTACAAAATAAACTGTCAGTTTTTGGCAGATAAAAATTACAAGCTCCATTCTTCAGATATAAATCCGTACCTGAGAAATATTCGATGGTCCTGGCTCTTCCTCCTGGTTCTGACTCTCTGCGGAAGTCGTACTTTCGAGATGCTTGAGCTTGCGCTTTCTGAAAAGGGTATATGAAATTTTTAAAATCGCATATAAGAAATATTGTTAAAAGGGGATATATGGAATCTTTCATAATCCTAACCTGATAGCCGTCAAGAAGTCGGTCTTTTCCTTCTTTCCGTTGAACATTGGTTCATCTTCTTCCTCGTCAGTAGATCGCTTCCTTTTCTTCCCACTCTTTTCTTCCTCGTTTTTGCCATCGTTGAGATTCTGCATCCCCGACGACGAAACAGATGACGTCGACTGACCGTAACCTGCTCGGAAAGTCTCGAAGAAGTTAGGACGTTTCGGGCTGAAAAATTAAAACTTTTTGGAGTAAACATCTCAAATTAATGTATTTTTAAAATAAATCAGTTTTCCAAATTCTTAAAAGCATCTCATACATTATCTGTTTTATAAATTTCATATTTCTTATCAGCAAATTCTCAACATCGTAATCATATCCTACAAAAGTAAGATATTCTTTTGAAATTTTGAGATAAATTTCATTTTTAAATTTTCATATCTTCACATTTTATCAATTCAATGGCAGACTCAAATTAAATTCTTCGAACATTTTTAACCTAAGAATACGTTTAAAAATACCGTCTCCTGATACTTTCAGCTGCAGCTTTAGCGACATTTTCGGCCTCTTTCTCGATCAGGTCGTGAGCGGGCTTCTCGCCGATCAAATCGTCATGCCGCATCACACTCCGGACGACGCCCGTTGTTTCGAGAAGTCTTCCCAAGACGTAATCATCGGTAGCCTGAACTTGTTCGTCCTTAAATTTTCAAGGCTTTCATACGACTTATTTAAATCGAATCGAATAGAAGAAATGATCTATGAAATTTTGATGTATTTTAATGAGAAACGTATGTCTTTTTTCATTTTCAATTTTTTGAGAAGAGAAGTCTTGCGCCAGTTTCTTGAAACCCATTTAATTCTCATGAAATTTTCTAAAAAAAAAGATTTATAGTTTCGAAAATTCCCCACCTTCTTATTAACCTTCTCCCTGCCTTTCTCTTCGTCTTCATCATTCCTCTTGGCCTCTTTCTGCTTCTTCAGATAGGGGATTTCCCATTCTCCGTCCAGCAAATTCTCCTTCTTTCTCTTCGACTTTTTCGGCTTTTCCTCTCCTCTTTGATTGCCTTCCGCCAATCTTCTGAAAAACGATCTTTTCCAAAACTAAATATTTACTTTTCCAAATTTTCCATCTTTTCTAAAAATGATTTCTAAAAGAATTACGCCGCCAATTTCCTAGCCATTTCCCTGAGTTGTTGCCGTCTTTCCTCAGTGATTTCCGGAACGTCCATGGTAGACTCTTCGTCCAGAATATCGTCTCCATTACTACTGTCGAGTCGGTCAAGTTGTTCAATTTCGAGAACATCGTTTTCAGGAGCCTGTTCAGACTGATGATCAGCATGTTCTGGAACATTATACACAATTTCTCGATTATGCCGTCCAAGTTGTTAGTCTTGCTCCAAAAATTATCTACAATATTACTTTCAGTATTATCAAAACGTTCAGAATGTTCAAGTTCAGAACATTGTCATCAGTATTCTGGAAAATAGATCTAATTTCTCACTATGTTCAGGAAGTTCATCTCTAGGCTTCGGCCCAGACCGATCAACCCGTTCACTCCGGATCTCCCCATCTTCCATGCTCTGCGACTCGCTCGCAATCTCGCCATCCTCTAATTCCGCTGAAATTAAATTTCCAGCAAATATAAGTTTTAAGTTTCCTACCTATTCTCGACATTTCTTCTGATTTTTCCTGAGTTTTTTCCTTGGATTTCGATTTCTTCGTCTTGGCTTCTTTCTTCTTTTTCCGCTCTTTCCGGGACTTTTCGCGTCTGAATTTCAATCTTTTAAAAATTGAATTTTCTAAATCGAAAATAAAAGATAAAAATGCTTACTGCTTCTCGTGCGCATCGAAGTAGTTGTCCTTGTTGATCTCTTGGGTCTCGCCCGCGAAGATCGCCCCGGTTTCGGTTCCCACATGCTGAAAATCATTTTTGCTAAAAGCTAAAATCAAGGAATCATCCCACTTTTGCATCGACCAACGTGAACAGCTCGTGGAGATCGTTGGTTTTAAAGAACTGCCTTTGTTTGGGGTCTTTCAGGACGCGGTTTGCCAGGAATTGCTTGAAGATTTGTCTGAAAAATTCAATTTTTCCCAAATAATTAGTCCTCAAAATGCGTTTAAAAGGCATTTTAAAAATTGTTTCTCCACCTATTAAAAATCAACTGAGTGATTTTTCTTACTTGATAAGAATAGTTTTAAAAAAATATTCTTTTTTAATCTCCACCTATGATAGATCTTCTCCTCGATAGTACCGGTAGATAACAGCCGATAAATGGTGACGGCCCTGTTCTGACCGATTCTCCATGACCTTTCTCTGGCTTGAGCATCCGTCGAAGGGTTCCAATCGGGGTCGAAAATAATCACCTGAAAATTTCGCATTCACTTCCTTTGCTAAAAGGGAATTTTATGCCTATTATAGAAATCCTAGAGAAATAAAGACCTAATAAATTTCTATACAAATAGGGTATGACAGAAAATTTACCTTATTAGCGCCAGTCAAGTTGACTCCCAGACCTCCGACTCGTGTCGTCAACAGAAAGAGAAAGATTCCTTTGTCCTGGAATTTTAATTCTAATCATCTCCTATTTCTCTGTCCTCTAAAAATTTCAAAATTAATCCCTCCCCGTAGTTTTTAGTCCCACTCCCATTTTTCATTTCCCGCCCCTTTTTACCTGATTGAAAGTCTGGACGAGTTGCTGTCTTTTTCCAATTGCGGTACTTCCATCCATTCTCAGATAGGAGTAATTCTCGAAGATGATCATCTTCTCGATGATATTCAGCATCTGCATTGACTGGGAGAAGAGAAGCACTTTGTGACCGCCCTGGAATAAGAATGTATGAATTTCAGAAAAATAGCATGAAAAACCGATAAAAATCTGGATGAAAGAGTTAAAGAAAAAACAACTCGAAGATTCATTGATTCCAAAAGTTTATGACCAAAATCGTTTGAAAAAAATGAATCAATTCGTTCTGGTCTTTTTCGAAAAAAAAAAATAGAAACTCTTTTTCAAAAAAAAAATCCACCTTCTTAATAAAACTTAAGTTTCAATCGGCTACTTGATTTCTTACGTTGTGCCACAATTTCAGCAGGTGCTTGACGACGATCATTTTTCCGCTTCGCTCGGGCCAGCCGAAGTCCATCTGGGGGTTCTCGATGACGTCATAGTTCCCATGCAAATTTGGTCCCCCCGTTACCAGATCCGGGTGGTTGCAAAGTTTCCTGAGGGCGATCAATCCCACAAATGGTTCGATGTTGCCACTCAAAATTCTGGCGCACTCTCTGAACACAAACTATCGAATCAGATACGTTTGAAATGATCGAAAATTTGGTCAAAATACTATATTTTCAAAGAAGTCAAAATTCGATTCATTTCAAAAGTTCAAGAACGCAGTACCTGGAATTCAAATATTCTTGATAAAGTCGTCTCTGCTCAGAAGTAATTTCACAGAACAAAACTTGTTCGTTCTTTTCGGGAAGCTCCAGAACCTGTTGCACGTCCTTCTTCAGCCTCCTCAGAATGAAAGGGTTGATCGCGTCCCTGAAAAGAAAATAAAAGTTGGTGGAACTTAAATTCTTCTTTAAAGAAGAATAATCAATTGCAGGTATATTGCTCCAAAAGTCGAGTTCTTTTCAGCTAGATTCGACTCTCTTTCTATTGTGTTCTGGAAGAAAGGTACTCGTATTTAGTTGAAAAGAGCAAAGTTGAAAATAGTGTGAGCCTACCTCAGAACAATTGCACACTTGTACGCGGTTGTGGCCTGGATTTTCGTGGCATTCGCATAACCGCCTTGCGTAATGGGGATGCAGAATTTTTCGGTGAAAGTCTTAAGCGAACCTAGCCGGCCAGGATATACGAAATCTACTAGCGACCTGAAAAAATAAGAGATTTCATACATCGTCTTCAAAACTAGATTTTATAAATCTATTTATCTTTTATTTTAAAAACCCCCTACCAGAGCTCCTTCAAATTATTTTGCATCGGAGATCCGCTGAGAATGATCCTGTGCGGGGTTCTGACGTCCTTCAAAGCGAGAGTCGCCTGAAATAGGACTAAATTTTAGAAAAGTTAAGAACTGAAAATTGCCTGAGCATCCGGATTCCTGATTTTATGGCCCTCGTCCAGAATGACGTAGTGCCAATCCTTCTTGACCAGGTTTTTCTTCTCCGCGGTGAAAGTCGTGTAAGACGTCACCAAAATCGAGCCACCTCTAAAAACCGATAAATTAATGACATTTTTAAAAATTCAAAAGCAATCTTTTTTAAATCAGTATCTTTACCTCCTGTTGACTGCCATTTTTGCGATCAACTTCGATTTTGAGCCTTTGAATGATCCCGCGGAGTGAAGGACGGCAATCTAAAAAAAACAATAAATATTTTGGAAAAGGTATATTTCAGTTGTCGAGGCTAATTTCTTTACCCTGCAATTGGGCATCCACTTGTGCACTTCACAGACCCACTGCTGCATGAGAGTGGCTGGACAGACGATCAGACAGGGACCAAGGCCGGTCAATCTGAAAACATTCTTCTTTCTTCTAGAGAGAAAATGAACATTTCTTACCCCAAAGACTCATTGGGCTTCTGGGACTCGTCCAGGGTTCTGAGCAAAGCGATAATTTGGACAGTTTTTCCCAAGCCCATTTCGTCGGCAAGAATACCTCCGACGGACTGATGATCAAGCTCAGTGAGCCACCTAATTCCGGTTTTCTGGTACCTGAAAATTAATACATTGATTAAAAAATCAAGAAAATATATGAAGTTCAATAAAATGAAAAAATGCAAAAACTAACTTGTAAAGCCTGTTCCAGACCGAGATATTCAACTTCAGTCCATGTTTCAGACTCCTGCATCCCTCTCCCTCGTCCACAAACGCGTCCTTGGATGTGTGAGCTTGCATGTCAGAGGTGACTTTTCTCAAAATTAAAATATCATCTCCAAAGTTCCATACAAAAGGCTACAGTAATCTTGAGAACTTAGAATAAACACTTACTCCATTCTCCTCTCGAAGTCCGAATCGTTTCCGTCGTCCACGAAAGGTTTCAAATCTTGATCGCTTTTCGTCCGTTTCACCTTCTTGGCAGACTTTCTGTAATTTAATTTTCACCATTTTCTAATTAGCGAGGTTGAGGTCAGGTTAAATTAAAAAAAAAAAAAAAAATATATATATATATATATTAGTTACCTCGGTTCATTCTCTTCATCCTCCGAATCCCCTTTGAAGCTGGACGACGATTTTCTCTTTGCTAATTTGGCTGGCTTCTTCTTGACTGAAATTAAAAGTTAAAGATTACTGTAGACTTCAAGCTACTTTATTACCTGATGAAGGCTCGACGTCTGAAGGCAAATATTCGTCGTCGTCATTCTCGGCATCTGTAGACTCCCACGACGTCGAACCTCTGTCGTCGTCGTCGTTTTCTGAACCTTACAGTGACCCCAAGATTTTTTAAATGTGGTATTTTCTTTAAAATCAGGTCTTTTACATTTTTCGACAAAAAATCTCACTTTCCATCTCGAACGGATTCTTCAATCCCAATCTAATTGCCTCTGGGATGTCGAGCAAGTCGCCGATTCTGTCCGATTGGGGAGGTTGCGTGTCATCGGCATTTTCCTCATTTTCGCCACTCGCACCTCCCTGATGCTCATTCAAGCCCGTATTGATTGCAGCGATAACCTGGGAAGATTACTATAACTTCTTTATTCCAAACATATCTTCATCATTGAGTCAGAAATTTGAAGTCTATTATAGTTTTCTCGAGTTATTCTTGCAGTGTCCGCATCCAGAAAACTCGATTCCATTGGAATAGTTTTCTGGATACGGACACAGGCGATTTTCTTTTCGAATTTGTTGATTTCCTACCTCCCTTTGAAGTTGGTCGTTGGATACGACTGAAACTTGACCCGAAAGTTCAAGAAGTTCATTCGCGTCCTCTTCCCCTTGAGACATTTCTATCTAAAATTGTAAATTTTAAAAAATCTCATTTCCGCTCCTAAAATAAAATTTGGGGTCATTTTTTCTGAACTAGGTAAAATTAAAGAAAGTTAGAAGTCTATTGAAAAATGAAAAGAGACAAACAAAGAGGTATTTCGAGTGACAACCAACACTCTTCGTTAAATTTCGAAATTCGAAATTTCACGCCTTTTTCGAAAACTTTATTACTTCTTCTACGCACCGGGTAATAGGAATTTCAGAACGACACGAAAAATAGAAATTCTAGAAATCACTCAAAAAATGAAGATTTTTATAAAAAGCGAGAAAACATTCCAAAATAAATGACAAGAGTGTTAAGCGAATAAGGATGAGGTTAAAAATAATACAGAACTTGAAGAATCAAGATATGGTCTACCAAAAATTCCAAGATTTTGGTCTATTTTTCCTAATATGGTCCCTGATTCTAAATCGTTGAAAAATAAATGAGGCAAGCATTAGAAGAAAAACTACTCCAACTATTCTGGCACAAATTTTGAACCGTATTTTTAAATGGCTTAGGGTAAATACTAGCTTAGAAAGAAAGTGATACTTGGAAATACTCGCAATAATTTTCGAATTAATTGTACATTTTACTGGATTAACTTAAATTTTTGTTCATTTTTAGAAAATTAGAAATTTTCTACTCCAACTTTTGATCCTTGTACCAAGTCTCCATTAGCTCTCTGTCGAGTTCTTCCCTTCTGAAAATAAAGGCTAAGAAAAATTTCCAAAAGTCGCCACTTTTTATCATCAACATTAAAATTTTCTTTTTGAAATTGTGGAACTCTCCAAAAATAAAAATAAGATTAGAAGTTTAACAAAGAGTAAAAATAAACAAATTTAAAAAATAACTTTAAAAATGTCTCACTTGGCCTGAATGAGGGTCCTGCAGTAGGCGGCCAGATCGTCGATGTTGTCGAATTTGTCATAGGGGACGGGCTCCATTACCTCCGCCAGAATGTGCCCGTTCGAGTCGAAGCGGGTCTTTTCCTGCAAGTTTTTTTTTTTTTTATTTTATTTTTTTCATGAAAATCGGGAACATTTGAAATTATTTTCATAGAAAGTCTTTTTAATGTCTTACATGTTCATAGAAGAACTTATGAGAGGAGAAGGCGATTGGAATCAAGGAGATTTTGGCCTGCTTCGCCAAAATGAAGGCCCCTTTCTTGAACGGCAACAGCTCGGGTTTGGGATTCCTCGTTCCTTCGGGGTACATGAACACTTTTCTCTGAAAATATTTAAATTTAAAAAATTTTCTCATTTTTCGAAAAAAAAAACCTTTTAGAAAAGTATTCACTATGAAAATAGAAAGGGTATACTTTAACCCTTTTTGTCACTTTCATATGGTAGATATTTTTTATTTTGATTTAAAAAAAAATCAAACCCTCTTCTTGAGGATGTTCTCAAGCGTCTGGTCGACGGTCTTGTGAGATTTTTCCTTGCTGAAATTGAACCAAATAGAAAATTAGCATAAAATAAAAGAGAAAACTACCTGAACCGATTGATGAAAATGGACTCACAGACGTAGGCGCAGAGGTTGAATCCGGGCAGCCATTTGAGCGACGACTTCAGCATCACGACGCAGTTCTCTGGCCACACGTGGGTCATCGCTGAAATTCTTGAAAATTCGCCCTTTTCAAATGTTGAATAGAAAATCCAACTAATTAGCCATTTCAGAAAGAAGTTTATTTTCCACACTTTATCGAAAAACGATATTTTTTACCTTTTTAGAAAATTATTAAAAAATGCTTTTCAAGTTTACCCCAAACATCGATAGCGGACTGATGGTTGGCGATGATGATACATGGCTCGTCACGCGCCAAGATGTCCGCGTGCTTGTACTCGATGTTGAGACGCAGTGGGAGGCAGAAGTAGCGGAAAATGCGAAAGATCAGACTGAAAAACATAATTTTAAGACGTAAAACAATGAAATTTAGAGAAGAATAAGTTTGTATTTTTTGGAAAATGGATTTTATTTTATTAAAAATAGAAAATAATCCTTACTAATGATTGTCCGTGGACCTTCCCCTCGGAACAGCCAGCAAGCCGCCGATCAGACCTCCCAAAGTAAGGGCCAGAGTGTAGTAGATTCCCTGAAAATTAAAAAAAAAAATTCGTAGAAAATTAATCCCTACTTTCACATTATAAATTTGGTAACTTTTTTTTTTAAATCACCCACTTTCTACTTTATAAGCATTACTCTTTTTTGCAAATTGAATAAATTAAAAATCACCTTGACATAATAGCCCGGTCCCCTGATATTCCAAAGCACGGTGAGGAAGGCGAAAATCATCGCCGCCCAGAACCAAAACCCCCTGCAACAGCAGTCCGACTCAACGTCTTCCGTCATTTTCTGGTGAATTTCTGAAATACTTCTAAAATTCGAAAAAAAAAATTCCGAAAATTTACAAAAATCGAAATGTTACGAAGTCATGAAAACCAAGTGCACTATCTTTCTCTTCATGTCAACCAAAAGTTGCGAAATTGTGACATATTTCGTTATTAAATAAGACTTTAATCAAAGTCTCAAGTATACAGGAAAAATCAATGCTACTCCGTACTGCATTCGCGCTCATGTTATAATCACGTGACTCGTGCTTGAAAACAAAAATAGCAAAAGCAGCAAAAATCGATATCAAGTTGACAAGCAGACAATATTTGCATCAGTTAAAAGCCGGAAACCTCTCAATTTTTATTCTCAAAAAGAAATCAAAACAAAACAACAACAGAGTTTTGGGTGGGAATAAAATAGAAATGAGAAAAATCAATAAAAAAAATCGCTAAGATTTCAATAGAAATCAAGTGAAACATCGAAATTTCAATTGATTTTCATTGGAATTTTATTAATTCATCGATTTCGCTCATTTCAGCCGATGGTTGCTTGTGGGAGTGGAAAGGGAAGGGGGTGATGTGCCGTATTTTAGATGGGATTGTCGATCCACTTGGTGAGAGGGCCGTGCTCCCTGATGAGCTGCACGCCCACACCATCTGGACGCAGGCGGCCTTCCGAGCGGAGTCTAGAAATTTTCGATTTTTGAAGAATAAAATACTCGAAGGAATTGTGTATAGAAAATTCGAGATTTTACGGATCCATTAACCAGAAAATGGCAATTTATTAATCTTCACAGATTGTGATTTCTCGTAGTTTTTGTACAAGCATCATCTCTGGATACAAGTTCCGAGGCTAATTCCAAGTTATGATGATAAGCATGGAAAATTCTTGCTCTCTAATGAGGGAGGACTAGGTCCGCATTTAGTCGAAGAAACTTTTATATTTGAAAATAAGATCCCCTTACTTTTCGAAGGTCTCCTTGTCGTATCGGGTGAAGCCCCACTTGTTGCTGGTGACGATGAGCTGGCGTCCGGGGAACTTGAACTTGGCACGACGGAATGCCTCAATCGCGTGGTTCATGTTCTGCAAATTTGTAAATTCTCAAAAAAAAAATATTTATCAAATTCCTTTAAAAATTTAAAATTCTTATTCATATGGTAATCAAATTTGCACTTCTACTAATGAAGATTTTAGAAAAATAAAAACTCACATTTTCCTTGACGCGAATGGAGAAGAGCACGTCTCCGATGTCAACTCGTGCGACCAGGCCCTACAAATGTTTTTTAGAATTAAATTTCGAAATATCGACTAAAACATTAGCATAAATTCTCAACAAATATCAAATTTTCTGCACTTTAATTTTGTACCTGAGGTTTTCCGAAGGCTCCTCTCATTCCGGTCTGAAGTCGATCAGCACCGGCACATGAAAGCATTTTGTTGATGCGAATCACGTGGTACGGGTGCTTGCGGACACGCATATGGAAACCGTCCTGGAAAATTTTGAAAATTAAGTCTTTTCTTAAAAGAAAAATCAAAAATCTCCATCATTCAAGGCTTTCTTTTTCAAAATTGAAATTTTCACTTTCTCTTTAAAAAAATATAATTAGATCTTTTTCCAAAATTTTCAAATGTTCCTCACCTTTCCGCAATTCTTGACCATGTACTTGTTGGCGCAGATGCGAGCTGCTTCCAGTGCCTCGGAGGACAGATGCTCCCGCTCGTTCGACAACATGTGCACGCAGCCGGGGAACTCGTCCACGGTGGCCTTAAATTTCTTTTTATTTACTTTTATATTTGATTGTTTTAAACTTTTCTACAAAAACTTTCCTACATTCGATATGATTTTTGAGAGGAAGTATTTTTTCCAGAAAGAAATGTTCTAGAATCTAGATTTTTCTAAGGTTCTACCTTCTTCTTTCCCAGATCGTAGATGCGGATCTTGGGGTCGGGCACACCACGACAGAAGCGCGACTTGGGATAGGGCTTGTTCTTGATGTAGCGATAACAACGCGCCGGACGTCTACCCATCTTGTTCTGGAACGAAAATATTAATTTCCTAGAACGAACGAAATTAACGAAAATTCGGATGACTTTTTATACGAAAAATTGCGTAATCCCAAGCAAAAGGGATTGAAAATTTACAGGGGGAGATAATTGCCCAATTATTGAGCGATAATTAGAGCAATTAACACGGCTAATTATGACCAATTATAAAAAGAAACGAGAGATCTGCGTGAATTTAGGCCAGAGAAAGGAAACGATAAGGAGGAAAAGAAATGCAAAGGCGCGACGCGATTTTCAACGCAAAGGGGCGGGGCGAGTCCATTCATCAGTGAGAGAGTGAAAAATAATGAAAAATGCGCATTTCTTTCGATTTTTGCCTGATTGATTCTGCGATTTCTATTATTTTCTTTCGAAAATATATTTAGGTATGTTCCATAAGAAAGTCACCCAAAATTTTGCGAGTTTTATTGAAATTTTCAGTATTTCCTTTGAGCACATCTCAAAATACGCCTTATTCTAGATTTTTGTTAGAAGTTTCATAAAACTTTTTGCCATTTTCTTTTCGAAAATGCAAAAATAATTGCATAAGTAAAATCTCGCTCACGATTTGCCCCAGTTTTATTAAAGTTGTAAGAAAATCCATACCAAACTAGATCCAGAACGCTACAGTAATTCGTCCTCTAGAACAAGCTTCTGAAAGCATCCATCCTTTGAAAACTTCAATTATATAGGCTTTCTCTAACGATTTTGATGACAAATAATGGAAAAGATGACAAAATAAGTCATCCTAAAATTCGCTAAATTATCACTGATCTTCAGATCAAAGAAAAAGTTACTGTAGGATTTAAACAATTTTCTAAACCCAAAACTATTTTCTATTTTTAGCTTAAATTTCGCAATATTTCTAATTCCTTGCGATCTTTTCGTTATTATTGACGTCATGTAATATTTTCGCTAGCGAAACATTTCTCTGCCTGACTAACAATTCGAAATGCTCTCTCCGTTCTCCACACTCACTCATCCCCCATTTTTTCCCGAATGTTCTGCGTCTCATCCCTTTCGAAAGGTGTGCGTCCAATCGATGGACTAGTTATGCGCTTCTTATTTCCCTTACAACTCCCTCTATTTCTCCAAAACCGCGTTGCACCCCCCTACGCGTCACGGTTTTTCCTCTTTTCCAGTGGTTTCTCGTGAGTTCTTTCCTTCTCTAGACCCTCTCTTTTCGCAATTCATCTATATAAACGCTGCCTCGTTTCAGACCTTAGTCAGTCGCTAGTTTGCTGACTTGGTGCGTGCTTACCTCGGTCCATGGTTGTTTCAATGCTGCTGGTGCCGGTGCGCTTCCGTATTCTCGGCTTCTGGAGCGGGTTTCTCTCGGACGATGTCGGGTGACGTCGTGGGCTCGGATTCTGGATGACAACCGCCTGCTGCTGCTGCTACTGCTGCAATTCTAGAACCGGGGATCGCCTCTACCTTCTATCCTCTCTCCTCTAGAAAGATTGCCTCAAGCTCTAGGCTCTGCAGCTCGCTAACTGGATGAGGCATGAAGCCCAAGCTTCGCTAGATAAGGTTGGTCATTCCCACATTCGACTATTTTTATTCCCATTCTTTCTCCCACTTTTTGGGGAGCGTTTTTATTTTTCGAACATTTTCGTATTCCACAGAGGTATATATTGGGGGTTTCTGGGATGCGTTCGGTCTATGCTTTCTACTTATTCCTACTTTTCTGAAATTTTAGATTTAGATTTAGAATTTAGCTATTTTCGAAATTTTTCATTTTCGCAATTTTTCGAATATCATACGCGGCATTTCTGTCCCTTTTGATGAAATCTATCATATTCGCAATGTTTCCCTTTATTTTCTATTTTTGAAATTTTTTTCCTTCGATCTATTTTCGCAATTATTAATGACTATCTTATGACACATACGCTCCTACTGGGGGCTGTTTTCGAAAAACCGCTTAACGCGACCGCGTCGCGTCGCGTCTCTCTCTCTCTCCTCCCACAAAGCAATCAATTCTCTGCGCGCGCGCTAGATCCCTGCTGCCTCACTCCCTTCGCATCACTCCTCGCACCACTATCGTATACCCTAAGCCTGCATGTGACTGCGCTCCTTTCTCGCACATTCCATTTCAACTCATAAACAACTTTTTGCCCACTCATAATTCAGTTCTTTGCAATAGATATTTTTGGTATCATACCATATACCTAGGGGTTCAAAACAATATGATGGTAACTGCATGGCACCACATATTGGTAAATGGTACTGGGGTGGGGGTAACTAGATGGGAATATTCAATATCTGTACTTATTTCGACGCTTTTCGTGTTATTCATTTCGCTCGTTTTCAGGTTTCCCTTCTTCCTGACTGATGACCGCCTAGTTTCTTCTTTCAAGTCAATCTTTCGTGAACTGAGCATTAGTGCCCCCAAGCCTAAATGTCTCTGAGGTGTCGCTCTTGCCGCGCGCCCTGTGTTGAAGAATGCTGAACTCTGATTTCTCGGCTGGCGTACAAACCGGAACTCACTCCTCTTTCCTATCCAAGGGCCCATACCATCCATCCTGAAGGGAAAAGGTTATCAGCGCTGGACTGTATCATCCAAATAGTGAGATCATCGAAGTCACCTATGATTTGTGAAACATCAAACTCGTGAATTATTTGTGTTTAAACTTAAACCTATTATTATGCAACTTGTACTATTTCAAAAACTATTTTATGTGGGGTGTGCCTAATTTTCATTTAGAAAACTTATCAAGGGTTATGTGAAGCGCTTTGACGCATTGGTCCCATTACAGTATCCTGGAAACATTGTCAGATAACTTTTACAACCTTATATCAACTATTTAAATTCGATGGCCTATGAAATCAAACCTGTCTTGTCTAATCTGAATTTTAGAAAACTTATGAAAACCTGTCTTTGAGAGTATTCCAATATTGGTACGTCTATTCTGAACCCTAATCTATTTTGAGGTGATGAATCCTACCTGAATCTGGTGTCTTTTGCCCCCAAAGCGTGTCTGCCTCTGATTTGTTCTCGATCTATCAGCGATTTTACGAAATTTACACAGGAATCTGGCTCTGTTCCAAGAGTGAAGTGTTTTGAATTTGAACCAAATCTGTCTTTTAGCAGGGAAAGCTCAAAATACCTGAAATCCTATTCGAAAGACGTTCAACTCAAGCATTTTCCGTCAAGCGAATCGTGTAAATTTCTGCGAATCTCTCGTGAAAATCCCGCACCAAATCTCCTTGAAATTTGATAAGTCAAGCTTCAGTTTTGTGTTGTTCCATCATCAAACAAAATTATTGAAAATCTTATTGTCGATTTAAAGTAAAAAAATCAAAGAAAAATCTTGCAATAAAACTATTTCAAAATCAAACCAACGATCTCATTGAAAATTTTCGATCTAATCCAAACCAACCCTTTTAGCGACTTTAGGTCAAACCTTTGAGGGAAATAATCTGCGAGGTCGCATATTGAAGCTAATCGTGAACCATCAAGCGAGCAAGAACTTCAATCAAGTCAGAGCGAAGGTCGTGAAAGTCAAATTCTGAGTCGCTAAGTCCTGAAAGAGGTCGCGGTCCAAGCTCAAGCCCAATTCAAATTCTTCCTTCTGCTTCTCAAACCCTCATCAGCGTTCCTCTTGGTATTCGTGGATTTTGAAAACTTTAGTTCAAATTTAAAATCAATAAGATAAGAAAAACAATAAATCTTTTGCAAATCAATATTTCAGCCAACCTGCGAACAGTTTTAGATTTCTTCTGCGAGATTCAGAGATTCATCTTGAAATCATCCTAGTCACATCGAGCTTGCTCAATTTTTGCCAGTTCTTCTTGAGGCGTAAGTGTCCAAGCCAATCTGCATCCAAACCAAGGTCCTGCGAACGTCCTACCTCAAATTCACTCAAGTCCTTGCTCAAACCGATCCACTTCCTCAAATCTTCAAGCCGACTTCTTGCCAAGCCTTTCCAAATCAGCCTATTCCATTTTGGGAGTGTCGCGGAGTGTCCTGAGAGCGTGAAGTCCTGAAGCAAAACCAATCCGATCTTCATTCGATTCACACGGGTAACCAAGAGCCTCAACATCTTCAATTTGATCAACAAATTCATCAACAATAATATCATTTTGATCAAGAAAACGCAAGAAATCATTATTTCGTATCGAACATCGAAATCTCCAGAAACATTTTAACGAAATCTCTCGGACAAAGTCAAGAAAACATCGAAAAATCGAATCACCAAATCCAAAATCATTCAGCGGCGGGCCTAATCCGATTCAGATATCTCGAAATTCATCTCTAATCGCGTTCTTTCTGTCGGAGTGTCGTGAAGAAGCAAGATCTCGCACAAAAATCTCGCGTCCCATCAAATTCGCATCGCCCGTGTAAGTCCGGCCGCCCAAATCATGCTCCTACCCAGATCCTGCGATCATTCCAAACTCTACCTTGCCAAAATTCTCGCTCAAATCAGTCTTTCGATCAAGCCCTGCTCCAAACTGTCCTGAATTGTTCCACTTCAACCAAGCATCTGCCTCTTGTAAGTTCTGCGGACCAAATCCTCTACCTGCTCAGATCCTGCGAACATCCTGACTCGGAACTTGCCCTTGTCACTCAGAACCAGCCTTTCGATCAAGCCATGCCTCAAACTGTTCTGAAACGCTCTGCATCATCTTTCGATCAAGCTATGTTCCAACCTAGTGTCCGAACTCTTCTGCATCAAACTCAAACGTTAGTCAAGAAAAATGCGTAACTTTAAATGACAGATACCTGGGAGAGTGCATGAAATAGCTGAATGAAAATGTGAAGAAGAAGAAGTGCCCATATTCTGAGGAGTATCTAAGAAGTGCCTGAAGGCCTATCAAGTCTCTCTTGTGGAAGCCGCAGTGTCGTGAGCCTAACTACCAATTCATCATTCAATATCTATCAAGTGAGGAAGAATCAACCCGTGTTATATCTAAAATGTGGAAAATTGTTAAAATTATTGGAAATCTTTGGAACTCGTGAAAATATTCTCTAAAATTATTGGAAAATATCTCGATATACCAAGAATCTTTTGAAGAACTCGTGGAATATTCCGGAAACTCAACAATCTAATCAACAAATCTATGATCCATTTAGCGGCCATGAGGCATTCAGAGTTTTTCATCAAGCTGCAGAAAATCCAAGTCAAGTCTGAAGTTTCTTCAAAATTCTTTCGCAAGTCACCTCAAGCACCTCATCAAACCCTCCAAATCTACTCCTGTAAGTCACCAATCCAACCGCGTTCTCTGCATAGATCCACCACTCCAATGAACAAGTTCTCCATCCATCCTTTGGCAAAATCTCAAGCTCACCTGGTTTACCCAATCTGGTTCTGGTTCAAGTACGGGAATCTTTGGAATCTTCTGGGAGGAATAGCATGCGTGCGTATGGGAACAGTGGAAACAGTTGCGTTACGGAGAGTGTCTTGGAAGTCTTTGTGGGATTCTGGTTCTGGTAATGTAAGGTGATGACGGTCAGTATGTAACCAAAAATGAAACTATCAAATCATCAAATATCAACTTATCAATTAATAACTATTGGAATCTTCAAACTTTGTGATATTATTCCTATTAAATTAAATCAATGGCATTTTAATGAATTATCAAACAACCAAATATGGAATCTACAAATTTTCACTATCCTAGCTATTCAAAATGATGGAATTTGCTTCAAGATAATCGACATTTTCAGCGTTTTAATGAAATTTTAGGTTGTAATGAAGTGCATTTGGAAGAGAGCGTTGCGTGCGTATTGCTCTGCGAGCGTATCCTTGAGCCAACTATTGTAAGTGTGACTGCCTTAACCGCGTTCTACGCATAGATCACCTCTACCGTAATCCTGCGAAATCGTGTCGAGACCCTGTGGTTCCTAAGGTTCAGTTCAATCCTGTATACGGCGTATTCTAAACTACAAATCTATTAAATAGGTACGCAAAACCAAGTAATCCGTCAAAGTTTTTAGCTCTACAGCGTTGAGCGTAAGCGTTATGCATCCAATCGGGTTCTATCTATTCAATTTGGGTAATTTTCGAGTTTAACCTCATCTGAATGGTTTTAAGCTATGAAGCGCATGGAATGAAAAGCGTTCTGCCAGTGTATTATCAAATTAGGCTAATCGGGAAACATGTAGGGTCAGAAACTAAACCTGTTAAAGTGTTCAGAAGGTGCGCATGGGATAGGGATCTACTTCACCAGGCTACAGTATCTTCAAGCCACAAACTACAATCAAACCGTATTTTTAACAGTCTATCAAAGTTAAGTGTGTTCAGGAAAGAAGCGATGAAAATCGAGTGTCCCAAAATTCCAACTTCAATCAAAACCAGTACTTTTATCAATATTCCCAACTTTACCGTGTTCAGATAAGCGTAACAAGGGTTCAATCTCAAGTTCGAGTGATGAAGATGAAAGGTGTCCCAAACCTCGAGAAAATCAGTACCTTTATCCAAATCTTTGCGTTAACTTTGTTCAGAAACTACGAAGTGTCAAGAATGAAGCGTTACCTCAACTTTCAAGCGCCAACCTCAAAAACTTCAGTATTTCTAAATCTATCGAGCTCAGAGTGTTTAGGGTGAAGGAAGAAGTTCAATTCCAAGGTTCAAAGTGATGAACGATGACAAGCGTCCCAAGTCAACCAACATATTCCAGTATCTTACGAAATTTCCACCAAATCTGATTTTAGAATAGCGTCATGCAAAGAGGGTTACGAAACATCGTGTCAAGTATTTCCGACCTAATTTCGAATTTCAACCTTTTAGCTCTTACGAAATATGAGGGTGTTCCGACCAAGCTTCAAGCTCCAAGCAATATGATGCAATCAAGTTTACCTTTGGGTTATGCAATATTTCAACGTTTAGAAATGGCTTAAAGGCTTCTCCACCTCTGAAGGTTTCAATTCTGAAGGGTTCTACCAAACCACCATCGGTTTATTCCTATTATTACCTACCAAATCCCAATTTCAGACCTTGTGAAGTCCACTTATGGCTCCTACCCATTATCTTGGCCATCTACCATATCAAATAAGTCCCAAACTTTAAAACCTGAAATTGTTTAGAGTCAACTTAACATGGAATTTGAATCGCATTTTTCGGGAAAACCGTTTCGAAATAGCGTATGAATTTTCGCTCATCGTGATAATCTTCTAGATATCGTATCCTCTCTTTCGTGCGTGCGTCTTACGGTTACTTGTCGTGCCCCAAGAGGTGTCGAATTTTTCTCCAACGGAATTTGCACTCAGTACGCTAATAATTGTGTTTTCGTTTATTCTAGATCGTGAAATTGTCGCGGCAAACTTTGAAACTTCGTGCGTTAATTCGGGAATCTTGATCGTGAAAACTTCGGGTTAAACGGTAATTTTTGTCGGGTTTTATTGATTTTATCAGATTTTATTGCGCTTATGGGCTTCGAATTTAAAAAAAAACCTATGATGTCCCCTACCAAGTATCCATTTTTTACTTTACTTTTTATAATTACTTTTTTACTTTAAATTTACTTTTTATATTTTTTATTTATTTTTTTACTTTTTAAATATTTTAATGTGGGAATACCTCAAGGCCTTGACGGTACCTATTATATCTATACAATATAGTCATTATACTTATTATTCGCGCTAGACTTAAATTTAGATAATTCCTAAATTGGAATATCAGATACTTAAAGAACCTCATATTTGAAGAAAGCAATGGTCTTGAATAATGATCTCAGAATCTTAATGATCTCAAATATAATGATCTCTTAATGATATAATGATTTGAAAATGCTTATGATAATGATTACTTCGTTTTGAAAAATAATGGAAGGCAAATTTTTACAACCGAATTGAAATCATCTCACTATCGAAAATCCGCATAGCAGCTATGATCAGGCATTCAAATAATATTCACGCATATAAGATGCATATTTTGACATCTAAAATTTCTATCGTACAAATTATGGCACCAAAATTACTCCATGAAAATCCTACCGTAATTACTTCATCATCAAAACTACTCCACTGAAAATTCATCATACCATCAAACTGTACATTAAACCCACATCATGATAATTTACCACAGAAATTTCATCATAGAAATTCTAACCAACCCAAATACTTCATCAATAATATTGCGCAAATATGTAATTGCAATAATTAGCCATAAAATTAGTGCAATGCAAGACATCTAAATACCATCAGCATATAATCATACCATCTAAAATTCAATCAATCGCCCCTAAATTTCATATTTTAAACCATCAGTAATTGTGTGTAAGTCCTGGAATTTCGATTTTTTCTTGCTCAACCCGGGATTAGCGCCCCCAGATTTATTTTAGGTTTAAATATCCTGGCTTATGATTATTATTATCATCCAGTCCTAAATATTCGATTCTGACTTGTTCCTGACCTCTGAAACCTCAAATATCCATGGGTGGTTCTTTACCGGGGAATGGAAAATTAATCCTGGACCTATCTCGGAATACCTGGAATGTCTCATATATGGACCCCGTATGTTTTGGAACTATCTAGGACCTCCCTTTGTGAAGCATTATTCAATTCCTATGTCTCTAAATGAATCGATCACGCCAAGTAAGCTCATTAGGTACGTCTTACTCTCCGTCATTAACGTTGTGTTAAATTAGTTCAATATCAATAATTCATGCTAAATTTAAAGTCATGCAATATGCATCTAGTGTGGTATTTAAATGCGAATGATTATGTCTTAATTATCAAGTACCTTATTTCTGATCATCAAAAATGTGCTCTATTTTGCACTCGCAACGATACCAAATTACTAATCTTTTGCTTCAGGGGATTTTTGCAAAAATGTCGCCAATTCGTGCAGATTGAACCAGCACTGTTTCCGTTTGCTTGTGATTTCTCTCTCTCTAGCGACCCGCATCCTAGCCGCTGAGTCATTTCGCCAAACCGCACACCGACTTTCCCTCCCAGTGTTTGTCCCGTCACCTCCACTCTACCTCCTATTTTTGGATTGAACTCCCGCTTCCCAACTGAAGTTTTGGCAAAGGTTCATATTCCTGTCGCTGAGTTTTCAACCGCCGACCCTAATTTTTACTCATTGATCAACCGCCTATTCAAACCCACTACACGATCTGTCTCGATTGACTTTGGATATTTACATAACGCCTATTCATGCACAATACTGGCTGTCATACTTAAATTTGTGGCTCATGCGATGACTTTGGTATTCTTCTAATCGGTATACACATATTTAACATTTTCCTATTTGGGTAATTTATAGATGAAGTGTCCTATAGAAATCGCCTGGAACCTCCTTGGTTTTTGTCTCATTCAAGTTTAATATCAATCATGCGATGATTTGTGGTTCAACCTATTGATTTAGCTCGGCCTTGTTGACATCCTAGAGAATTTTACAATCTTTTCGTCGAGGGTACCCCTCTAGTTCTTCAAAAACTTGTAAAATTCGCCCCCGCAGCTCCGTGAAAGCGCACTCGCACTACATATATGATCCGTCAAAGAATCATCAATGATACCCCCGTCTATTTTGGTGGCGTATATTTTGCGAATGCTCTAAAATGTGTCTCTGATTTTCAAGTTTTTCGGCTTTGGGTAGTAGTTTAAATTTCCAATTGATTAATCCTTAAATTTACCATTGTAATGCACCTTTCAAATGTCTTAAATTTTAATTTCGCCTAAATGACACCCTCAATTTAGTGTGATATTTCGATATTTTGCTATCAATGATATTAACATCGGATTATTACGTTCTTTAAAAATGCTCGCAAAAATAATGTTGTCAAAGATCTTCAAATCACCTCTAATGTTGAATTTGGTTTTGGTTTTTGTAATTGTCATCAGAAATGCCAAGATTAGATTGCTCTATATAAATATGCTATTTTCGTCCCCGTCTTGAAATTTCACATTTAATCAATTCAAATAGATTTTCTTCGGTGGTTCTTGGTTGTAAACATTTCACGCTTATTTTGCGATGATCGTCTAGCTTTTCCGGTCAAATATTTTCCTCGGAATTGTGCTTTCCAAGAGCATGTTTGTCGGTTTTAGGCCTTCTCAAACTGAGCACCAATTTTCAATTCCTTAACTGTGTATAATCCCTCGATTTAGTCCGATAATCCCAATATGCCAATAATTTGCGTTTTTTTTCTAAACTTGGCTGTCGTCTTAATTTCTTTCGGCCTTCGAATTTCCCTTAGGCATATAATTTTGTGGTTTGTCTCGATTTTTGCATCCCCCGATTCTTCGGTGCTTCGGATTTTGTCGATCACTTCTAATCTTGCTGGTTTCCTCGTGTTTCTTTACGAATTTAATTTCCACACGACGATTTCTCGGTTGCTACTTTTCAAATTGTCCGGTATTTCCCGCTAAAACCCAAAATCCCCAAAAACTGTCTTTCACCGTTGAAATGCCCCACCCGTGAACCGACACTCGCACTAAGCGTCCTTCCAAATCAAGTACCGTAGTCCATACATAAGCCTTGATTAACCCTGGAGCATATTTCAAGCCTGCCCGCCCCTTATAGTCCACAATTTGTTGGTGATAATTCCATAAATCGTAACCCCATTTTATTGGCTGCCTTATAAATGCCTTTATTCTGATTTGCACCCCACCGTTTGGGTAATTGCTCTCAACCATATATTGACATTTTCGCGTTGGGTATTACGTGGGTAGATGGCGTAGTGGTATGTCGCTAGATATAGTCCTTTTGAACAAAAAACTTGTCATAGAAGTGTGTGGAACGGCCTCGCATCGCATTGATTTTTTGCCAACGATAATCCAAACATTTATTTTCATGAATGGTGTGCTAAATGGTCAAATTAACCCTCGAAATCAAGCACAAATATATGCTAAATGTTAAATTTGAGTTAAAATTGCAACCAAGTGTCCGTAAACCTAGATTGGCGTGAAATACTTTGCTTTGGTATTATAAAGTATGGATAGTGGGGAAAGCATTGCTAATGATTTAAAGAACAGTGTAAACTAAATCGTAAACTACCTAATGCTATATATTGATCTAATCGTTATGAAATGGACTATCAGAGCGTTATCAACGAGAATCACATCGAAGTGTTAAACTTAAAGTGGTCGTATTTAAAGATTGTGTATTATCTTCGAAGATAGGGGTGTATTCTGAGGGAAAAATGGGCTAAACTAATACAAATGAGTGGTTTAAATATTAATGGAATGGCTTAAGTTCCGGGGGGTAATTCTTTTTCTAACATTAATTATTCTAGCTGCCAAAACTTGTGCACTATTTGGCAACACCCTTTTGCAACTTATGGCGTAAAACAAACGCCTTTTTGAGTGGTTATCCTGTCTAAAACGCGCCAAACTTGTGAATACAGGATAATTTTTTGGAGATCTTTTGATTTATTTCATATTTTTGTCGCCCACTTTATCATTTGACTTGATGATAAAGGCTGGGTTTTTGTGACTTCTTTTGAACAATAAAGTCTTTTGTACGGCGCATTTTTGTGTATGTTATTATGCATGTTAAATACAGACAAACAATTTCCACAATACAACAGACAGAGAAACGAAAATAGATAGATAGGTTTTGAGTACTTAAAAGGATTAGAATGTTTTTGGAAAAAGTACTCCAAGCTTAAAAGTTGCATGAATCTTAAGTTGGTCTTCAAAGAAATCGTCGTCGAAAATCCGGAGAAAATTAGATTTTATCTAGTTTTTCTTAAATCCGGAAGTTGGTCGGAAAAATCTTCTCATCTTTGAATTCTGGTTTTGTGATCCTTTCTCTGAAACGTTTGATTTCCTAAGTACTAACTATCTTGCCTATTTATTCCTAAATTAACAGATTCTTTGAATAATCTTTGATATCTTAACATTTTTCTCAATGTAAATAAATTAATAATATTTGATACCTTTTTCTATACATGTCACACTTTATATTCTTCTCATCATTTTACATTCATTCTATAATTGGCTAAATTATAATCTATCATTCCCAAATTTTTCATTTGAGTTTAAACAACATACATTCATTTTGACGCACATGTAATAAAGAAGGAACATCCGTTTACAATTTGATAAATGTCGAAGCCTTTAATTAAAGAACGCTTAACATTTTCCTTGAATGTTAAGCTTTATCAAATGTTAAAATGGTGAATCATTATTTAATTTAAATCCACCTTTCTTAATGATTTTCATAATTTATTTTCTCTATCTAAACCTGAATAAATAAATGTAAATTAGGCTTGTTAAGTTTGTTATAATTAGTACGAATGTTGCATGTGGGCAGTTATTAGACTACAAATTGTCTGACGTCAAAATCGAGGTTTGTTTTATTGAATAAATTTTAAATACAATTTCTTATCATATGATATGTCTAAATTTTGCGTATTTTGTATCACAATGACCATCATATCATGGTGAACAAAATTATCAAATTTTCTTAAATTTTTATCATAACATCTCCTGAATTTCGTTTCAATTTAAAGCTCTTTTATTCTCTGAAAATCCATCTTTTGTTCCCAAATCTTGGAATTAGTATACTGAATGGCTAATTTCTCTTTCTCATTCCCTACATCTGCCGTCTAATTTGACATTGAACCTATCTTAGCCATCTGCTTTATGTCAAATGTTGACATTTCAATTTCACAGAAAAATGATATCTTTCGATTTTTTCGTTTTTTTTCCTTCTAAACATTAGCTTATTAACTTATTATTCAAAAAACATCTACATTAAATAATGCATGCTTCTATCTCATCAAATTTCTAGACTGGATATTTTGGAAGTAAGATTTTCGAGATCAGCCGGAATTATCTAAAATTTGAAGTACGAAACTTATCATCTTCAACTTATAACGTAAAGCTTCCTTGAAGTTCTTTGAGATAAGATAGTCGGAGTGACTCTAATATGCTTAGCCATTGTTTCCATCATAGACGCAGAGTCCGCTTTCAAATTTGCATTCTTCGTGATAGTCGGCTGTCAAATGGCTTCTTCTTCAGAGTGAGAGAAGGCATTGAATATGCTAGAGCTCTTTTGACCGAAAGGTTTGGATTTCTCTTTCTTTTCTCTCGAATTTCCATACTATGTCTTCCTTTTCTTTAGTTTCCCTTCTATTTTCCATGCAATTTCTCTATTTTCTGCTTCTCTTTCTTAAATTCATATAATATTTCTCGTTTTTCTATTTCTTTTCTCTCCCTTTTCTGTGCTATTTCCCTAACCCTTCTCATTTCACGTTCTGCTTCTCTGAACTCCCTCGAATTTTGGAACTCTCTAGCGTCTTCCCTGAAAATCAATACCGCATTTATTATAGCCAGCCCCCTCTTTTGCTTTCGTTCTCTGCGTAACACTCATATGAGCTCCAGACAGGATAAACTATAAGCGTTCTGGAATATTTTTCAACAATTCTAGAACACTTTATATTTTTTCTAGAACATAGAGAAAATGATTTTGCTTTAATTTATTCTGATGAAGATCTGCTCTCTTCGAAAATTAAAATCCTTGAGCTCATTATATTTTTATTCTATAATAAAGAAGATGATTTTTAAAGTTGATTTTGACGAAGATCAACTTATTCTTGCATAAAGCTAGCCTGAGGGAATAGGAAATTTTCTATTCTCCTAAAACTCATGCCATAATATCTAACTTTGAGCTCTATTTCATTGAAAATAATAGACTTTTTAAGCCACCTGGCAATTAAAAATTGAATTAACTCGGCGGGACTAAAGTGAATGTTTATCGTTAATTATTCGATCTATGAAATGTTAAAATTAACTCGAAGTACCTCTTTTTTAAAAGATAATTTGCAGAATTCCATGTAATTCTTGCAAATTTCAAATAAAAAGATATAGCAATTTCTTGTATATCCTCAATTTTTCTGAAGATTAACTAGATTTAACTCTAATTGATAGCGATGTTAAATTGCAGGAAAACTCACGTAATTTAACCTAATGCGATGCTTCTATCATAGCTCCAAATCTGTGATATCAGTATTTAGCTAAGGATAAAATATCTAAAAATTCATGCAGAACAAGTCAAGTTAATGATAGAAAACTGTTTATTTTATTTCGAAACACATTCTTCATATAAGATTTACCTTATCACACAATTCGATTCTAAAAAATCTTTATTATATTTTCCGAATTATTTTTTCTTCTCGAAATTTGATTCACTCAATCGTGTTCATGAATAGTCTGTTACTCATCGAAACTAATTCACCTTTAATCGAAAAATGCGAGCATCTTTGATGTTTATTTTCGAAGAAAGTAATTACTTCCTTAATATTTTCTGTAGTTTTAGGACAGTATTTTTCTTCCTTATGCTAAATCAACTTCAAGAAAAATTCGAAGAAAATTTCAAGGAAATTTTCAACTTTAAAGAGCTTCAACATTTTTTAAATCAATAAACTTCCTAAAGTTTATTTGAAGTTCCGCGAAGTTCCTTTGAGGTGCGAAGTACTTTTCTCCCACTTCTCATATGTTTTGCAATTTTTGCACATCGTCACGAGGGTGTTCGCTTTCATTGCGTCAACTCTGGCGGAAAGCACTCTGCGTCTTTTCCCTCCAAATTCTATTTCCCTTTCTCTGACTCTTTTCCTCCTTCGTTTCTCATACTATTTCTTCTTTTCTACTTCTCTAGCACCTAATTTCCATGTTATTTCTCTTTCTGCTTCTTTTTCTCTCTCAATTACCTCATTCACTCTCTCTTCCCATTTTTCATATCTTCCTGTGCGTGAACACTGACACGTTTTGAGCCATAATTATTTCTCGTTCCCTCTCAAATTTAATACTATTTCTTTTCCCTCTTTATTTCTTTTTTGCTTCTTTTCTTCTCTAATATATCAAGTACTATCTCTTCTCTGAATTGCAATAATTTTCTGGCTCTTTTCTTGAAAAATATAAGTGCGCTCATTCAAAAGATATCGATTTTCCTCACTAAAACAAGTTTTTCGAATTCACTTTACATCCTTTAGAGATGTTCTTTGTTATGACGTCACAATCTTAAAAGTGGATAAGTTATTATTAAACTGCGTGTCTTACCTCTTCGAATGTTATAACATAGTGGCCCTGTCACTCTGTTCTCTGACTTGTTGACATCCTTTTGCGGAGACGGATTAGCGGTACTTTCATTCACGAGAAGACGAACTGGGCAGCTGGGTAAACTCATCGATTTTCAATTTTCGATGAAAATTTAGATTTTTCAAATTTTTGATGAGAAAAAAGTTGATCTTCACGGAAATATCAAATTTTTTTACTATTTTAGACTAAATTTTATTAGAAATAGCTAATTTCATAAGTAGCATGTTAAAACACACCCCCTAGAACCATCTGAAATATTTCTTTTTCTATATGGTGTGGGTTCCACTCCAAACACAGCTCTAAGGTCTTATTAGGTGTCGAGATTCTCGAAAATCTCGGTCCAACTTTTCTCATCTTCCTTTATTTTTTCAAGGAGACTTGGATTTTCGAGATCTACTCTCATGACGCATTTAAAAGATATGGAGACTAATGGATATAATGAAGATTAGATAGCTTAATCCAGAATATCTTTAAGAAATGAATATGCTTCAGAATTTTGGATTTTCATAAACTCGATATCCATAGCCTTTCACGTTTTTAGCTAAATTATCGATGCTTCAAATTATTTCTTAGGACATTTATTTGAGTTGTAATATGATAATCCAGAGATTTTAGCCCCGATCAATTTTCATCTATGTTTCAAGGTAATCCACAAGAATATTGAATTTTTCATAATTGAATATCTCGATGTAAAATACCTCCAAGCAAACGTATGAACTTCGACATGATTTCGCTGCATCATTCTTTAGTTCTTCAATGTCTTACAATTAGGTCAATTTCAAGGCCTTCTCATATCTTTTTTCTAAAAATATTTCGGCCAGTTCAAACTACGGAATTGTTAAAAACACCAGACGCTGTAAAGTTTTCAAGTTTCATCTTCAAAATTTCAACCTAATTTATTGCAATCCTATTCATTTTTGCCTTTTTCCATTTTTACAACCTTTTCTATGAATTATAAAGAATTGTTTACAAAAGTTTAAGACTTTTGCTAAAACTCTTCTCATTTTACATTTCAAACCTCAAAGTTCTAAAAATTCCCAATAGGAAAAGTTATTTCTGCTTCAAATATTGAGTGTCGTATAATATCCGTTTTCGAATCCTATTCTTAATCATTATCGATTTTCGCTAGCGTTTCCTAATGCAATTACATTTGTTATGCCTAAAATTTAACGTTAACAAAATTACTCGCCTTTAAAAAGTTGCATTACTCGTCGAGTTTTGCATTGTGCAAATCAGTTTTAGTCTCTACATGATTAAGCATAGCCTTTAAAATTTGTAAGATCATTTTGTATATAATTTTATCAAAGAATATTTTTTCAAGTTTCCTACACTTTTGTCTACGTAGTTTTGAGTTAGTTTTGATGTAACATTGAGTAATTTTCAACGAATGGTACAAATTTTTAACGAGGAATCAAAAAATCAAGTAAAAAAGTTTGCTTCGAATAACTTTCACGATAATACTTCACCAATACTTACGTAACTACTAACTAAACATGCTATTTTTCATTTTCGTTTTGATTTTACTCATCACAACCTATTAATTGAAGAACTAAAATCGGGGGTGAAAAACTGTACTTTGCGCAAATTTAGCAATTTAATATCTTTCATAAAGAGTACGTATTTCTAACTAAACATGTGAAAGCACGAGCAAATAGATATTGAAGCCTCTTCTTTTCTTTAGAGAAATTCTTCCTTTTGTTATAACGCATTTCTTCACATTCTTCAAGCTTCAATAGCTCTAAACTCTTGAAACTTATTTCAAACTTTAAAAATATGACTGGTTTTATTATAAACCCTCCATCATAAGCAAGTTTCTTAAATTTCAGTTTAACATTAAAGAAGCTCTTGAGCCTTGAATTTTATTTTGAAATGTTTACAGAAATCTCAATCTGCCCCAGAAAATTCATAAAAGTTTAAATCTAGTCCTGAAAGAGCTTCAATCTTCAAACTTCCCTCAAATTTTTGAACTCTTAAATT
Organism: Diploscapter coronatus; assembly: GCA_964036155.1. Lineage (NCBI taxonomy): Eukaryota > Metazoa > Nematoda > Chromadorea > Rhabditida > Rhabditidae > Diploscapter > Diploscapter coronatus. The sequence continues at coordinate 13,349,640 of OZ038422.1, forward strand.
ACTTCATAAAAAGTTTTAGAAATTCTGATATCATGTAATATTTGTGGATGTGTGCAAGATCTCTAAAACTTGCAATATCAAATTTTAGACCTTTTAAAATCCAGTCTATCCTTTAAATCCCGAAATTCTCATATTGAATATCGAATTTCTAGGATTTCCATCTTTTTTCTTCCCTACATCCCACACTATTTCTTTTGTGGATTAAATCCTGTCTTAAGACTGAGGTTGAATTCTTCTTAACAGCCATACTTTTTCTACCGGCCCATTATTTATCATTATCAGCATTTTCTTTTGCATGAGTATTAATCCTTCATAAACTTATGGATTAACATATCGTCTTAAGCCAGAAATTCAAGCATCAAGTAACTTACTTGCTACTATCCATAAATTTAGCAAACCTCCAAGTTTTACAGTATTTTTTTTTTAGATATTTCAAATCCGGATATATGAAACCCCAACCTTTGCATACGTCTACCTAATCCTTTCTACTCTTTCCCCGGAAAATTTTATCTCCGAACCTCTATTTTCACTCTGCATTTATAATATCTTTATGTGGCTCCACCAACACTTTGCAAGAATACTGCGAATCGCGTGTTTTGGTCGCATTAAAGTTCCTCGAATTCACAAAATATCGTGTAATTTTACGCTAATGACGTTAGGAATATCGATTTTTGTAAATTCCTCGTTATTTTTTTTCGAGGAAATCGATTTTACGCTTCATTTTCATCAATTAGGTCCTAAGGTGTTGATTTTACACGTAATTTGCATAAAACGCAATGAATAAAATAAAACTTCAGGCAAAAATAACGGAACAAACTTCGGATCCGCTCATTCCAACAAGTCCTCCCGTTTTCGAAGATCTTGTGGTTGAATCGACGACGAACAAACAGACGAGAACACGACTGGTCAAGGTATTTCCCTCTTTATGCCTTATGATTTCATGGCGCAGTGGTAGAATGTTAAATTTTGATGAAATGAAGGGTCAGGTTCGAATTCACATTGTTTAAAAATAGCTGTGCAAAAATTTCGCTACACGTAGTTCAATGATCGTTAAAGTTTGCAGATTAAAAATTTATCGCGTCAAAATACAACTGAATTTATGAGAAACATATGCATTTTTATAAAACATAAGATATTTTATTTTATTACCCTATTAGATCATAATCAATTAATGAGTTCTGATTAATTTGATATTAAATTTAAAGTCCTAGTTACTCTATGACTACCACATTCTAAAGATGAATTTTCCTCAGTTTTTTGAACAATCACCGCCATCAACACATTACATCTGCAAAACATAATATTTCATATATTCTTTGAGTGTAACGAAGCCATTAATTTTTTCACAAATCTAAAAAATATCACCCAATTTATCTTCTTACCATAAAATCTTCTTTGCTATATTCCTTCGGGTAATTGCCTGGCTGAATCACCGATTTGCGTCTTTGTCTCTGTTTACGCTCGATTTTCCCATCCCTAAAGGGCCAATTACATGCGTGCGTGTTCCAAAACCAACGGGGCTGTAAACATTTGTATATGCATTTACAAATCGAAAACTTTAGCCCTAACATATGGCTAAATTACTATTCTGCTAAAACTTTATCAGGCGCATATGTTATATTTCTAAAAATAATCGCAAATTAATGACTATAGAAATTGTTTTGCTGTTTTAATTTGTTTAAATTACTCTTTTCAATTATTTAACCCTGCTACGTTTCCAAAAATTTCTAAAGAAATTTAAAAATTCTAAACTTAATAGTTTGAGATTTTTTTTTCCATCCTTTAACTTATTACGAATCCATCCTTATGAGTATTTTTATCTTTTATTTAGCCTCCTAAGCATCCCCGAACCCTCTCAGAACCGCTGTGTGACAATTGTAAAGTTGCCCCTCCCTTTGTTTTCTAAGCTTTAAGCCCCGGAATATTCTTCCAGGCTTTTCATTAGTCGGTCAAATGACCACACTCGCTCGTCTGAGAACTGAACCGAATTTCGAATATCCAGTCCGGTTCCAGCCCTATCCTTCAACACTGAGATTTCTAGCTTCGAAATAACCCGATTTTTCAGGTGTTTTGGAAATTGCAGATTTGCCTGCAAAATTGATATGGTTTTGTGATAATAATAGATGTTTTTGACTAATATGAAATATGTAAGCGTTTTTACTGGTCTTGCAAATAATTTTGTGGAAAGCTTAAAATTTGTCTGGTTCTGCAGAATTTTAGATCATTCACTAAAGTTTCTTGAAGTTTATAGGGTTAGTCTACTTTTCGGAAAATTCAAAATATGAGTCGAATGTTACATCGAACACCTGAGTGAAGAGCGTACAATAAATATTTATCAGTGTTTTATTATTTTGAATTTTCTGAAAACTCGACTCGAGTTGTCTATGAATTTATACTGATTCTGAGTTCGTTTTTATAAAATTATTGTCCAAGATATTCATCTTCCGAGATTTTTTTCTGCACGAAGTACTCAAGAATTTTTGCTAATCCACAATAAGTAGCATTTTTTGAAAAAAAAAATTATTATTTTCCCTGTGGTTTAGAATATGCAATTGTTATTTGAGGCTCTATATACGAATTTTCACATTCGCGCGCGAAAATTTTACGGGTATTTTTCATTTGCCTGGGAGGAAGCTACCATTTTTCCTATTTTGGCGTTGACAAACAAAATTTATTTCCATCGAAAATTTTTCTAGATATCATTAAATTTCATCTTTGTTTTGATACTCCGATTTAAAGGTTTTATTTTCCGAGTTTTTTTTTTCAAACATAATCAAATTTTATCTCGTCAAATCGAAATTTCACTTTTTTTTCTCGTCGAATAATTGTATTTTGATTCGGAAATCTGGTGAATCTAAAAATAAATCCGGGAAAATTCTGCGATTTGTATTTCATTGCACTCCTAAATTCGTCCAAATTCACATCGTTTCAATTTGATTTCATTTTTCTTTCGATTCAAAAACAAACACAGGAAAAATCATTAGGGTTAAAAAAGAATATATTTTTCTATTTTTATTTAAATCTAATGAAAATATGATATAATCATTATACAAACTTAATTTACAACCCTGTTACTTTGAAGTTTCTTACCCCGAATATATTATTTCGCACACTCTGACTCATGCCCTATCCTTAACCACATAATTAGGTTAGACACGCAGATTATTCAATATATCGCCGTAAATTACCCTTATTTATGCACTCTTTTGCAATTATTATGTTATATGTTCTTATTACCTATGACCAAATATCGATTTAATTTATAATTTAATAATAAAGACCAAATATTTTCTCCATCGCTAAAAGCTATTAACATTTATTATGTGAGCAGATTTTTCGTTTTCATCAATATATATATATATACATATTTTTCTCCATTTATAATATATATATGAAAATCGGAAATGCATGGGAGTTCTTTCAAGCGTATGTAAGGCGTAGAGAAATAGCGTTTTTGCAAAAATACATACTCAACGAAGGAAAATGTAATTCTTGCTCGATAAACCCCTTCATGATCATTATATCACTTATGACATTTGTTATTTGAAATTTATTGACTAGGGTTTGAGACCATTAAACTAGGTTTGCATAAACCTAGATACAATGTACCTTGGAACATAATAGTCCTTCAAGCGTAATTTCATACGAATGACAACTAACTGTTTGAATTTTTAGATCGTAAGATCGTAATCTTGATATTGATTATTTTACATTTCTCTTTTATAGCCATCACTACACAGAACGTTTGACAATCTTGACGTTTATCGCGCAAATTTGGTTGAGACGTATCCAAAACTTCTATCATCAACTATTATCTCAACTTACTTACGAATTTTCCTGGACTTCCTTTTCTGACCCCTGTTTTTTGTTCTCCTCATCGATGTATGGGGCCAGGGCCGAAATTGATTTGCCTGGAAAAGAGGAAAAACTGCCTTCCTCTTTGCACGAAATATGCATTCCACTTATAGGGGTGGGATCTAGAAAGGAGAGGAAGGAACCTTATTGCCTTTAGAGGCGATGTGCAGATGCGCACAGCCCCCACCCCTTATTTTATTCCCACATCATTCAGAACCCTACATCCTCGTTATATTTAGACGGATTTTATCATATTGAGTAACTTTCAAGGGTAGTAACTTTGTTATTTTCCAACTTTTGTATTTCATTTTGGTATATAAATGTTCCTCTAGTTGAGATCTATAAAATGATACCGAATTTGTCCGATTTATCAACTCTAAGCCCTTGTAGCTCTTCAATTTTTCGCATTTTTCTCCTCAAGTTTGATATATACCTGTTCCCCAAGGCTTGCTCTACAAAACTATGCTAGACTTTTTCTATATTCTTCTGTTGAAGGTCAATTTTACATCGCAAATTGCTCATTTGGAATTCAATTTAGTTGAATACCGGCGTGATATTCGATACTTTTGACGAAATCGTCGAATCCGCCGCAAACACGCCTGCGTCACAGCATCGATTCGAACTTTGCCGTGTATTTGCGAATATTCGCCCTCTTCACACTGCCCTGTCTTTAAACGGCAGAAAAATCTTTCCGTCTCCATTTTCACCTTACTATTTCCAGCCGAGAGTGAGAAACAGCATAGGAAAATGAGGATAAAAAAAGATTTTTTTGCTGTATACGACAAGACGCAGCGCTCTTATGATAACATTTTCAAAAAAAGATGATCTTTTTGGCGAAATTCATTTTACAGTGAATATTCATGTTGAATTTGGAAATTCAAGCAGGTGCAAAATTTTCTTATATTTGAGCGTTTATTTACCTGAAAATTAATCTATCAGAATCTTTTAGCAAACTCTAACTTCTGACCAAAAGAATTTCTAATTATTGAAATTTCTTTTATATAACTGCAAAATTGTAGTTTATTTGGCGGATTTTTGTATTATTTTCGTTTTAAAAGGAGACTTTAAATTTGTCGTAGGATTAGGTGCATACTTAAAAAACTTCAATGCACAAATATTCCAGCAAGTGTCATCGCTCGCGCTTTATTTCCTATTCATTAACATTCATTCATAGAACGGCAAAATTCACTTCTTCTTCTATAGGGAAAAGAAAGGGAAGTTCCCAGAAAAGTGCTTTTCACAATTAGCAGAATCGCTTTACCGCGCGTCAGACTAGAAGAAAAGAGAAAGAAAGAGACTTGAATAACTTATCTTGTAACTAGCTTGAACCTTTTTCTACCTGGTAACTTTCAGCCTACCTCCAAAGATCTATTTTTTAATCGTTTTCTTCAAATTATTCTGCAATTGATATCCAATTCTCATGTTGTTATCACATTGATTCAATTTTAAGGCTAATATTTTCTTTCTTGCCAATGACTCGAGCCCACTCATTTAAATCCAATTATCACGCATAAAGATCCGCAAAATGTTGTCTGCAAACTATCGAATTTTCTCATAGCATTTCTTTCGATCATTTTTTCGTTCCCGGAAAATCCTATTTCCCCCAGACTAGCATTTTCATATCAAATCTATTTATCTCCGAATTTCGTTAAATATCGATTACTCTTGCTAACTTTTAAAGATGCGTCAATTTTTAGCGCTAATGCCACAACGAGTGGTAGATCAATCGAGCACGTGTAGCGGGGTGGTGAAAAATCAGGATGTCAGGATTTTTAACGAATAATATTTTCTGCTAACTTTCAACGCACATGAATAAAAAAATAAAACTTAGACCTTTACATTATGATATTTTGAGTTTTTATTACAATTTATTTTCTAACTAAAGAATCTTAAATGTGCTGATTTTCAGACTCCAACCGTCTCCTTACCATCGCCTTCCATCGAAAGCGATCCAGGCGAGTCGCTTGGGTGCACAGCTGTAGCTGTGCTGGCATTTAGGAGGTAATTTTTAATATAGTCCAAAAATTGTAATCTAGTAACTTCATGACATATTATTCACTGGTATTTGGACATTTACTGTTAGACAACTTCATCTAGGTCTTATGAAGTATAGCTCTGAAGAATAAGTTGAAATTCCCCAACTTCGTATAGTTCCAAATTTATCCTTAAAGGTCACAGGATTTCAATGTGATCCTAACAAATTCAAAATCGTGATCTTAGTGATTGTGTATTCTAGCACCGTGTAGTACAGGTCTTGAAATTTTTCGCTATAAAAATTCAAATACAAACATCAGACATTTGCTCATTTTTGTAGCCATCAAATTTCCGCGTTTTATTTTAAATCGAAAAATTTTCCCACACCGAAATCGCCGCTTGACGCAGGTAGCGAAATACAAATTTTCTCTTTGAAAATAATGAGTTTTCCTTTGCTAATGTCAAAAATAATTGCATTACTACTTTCCTCGAAATCATAAGGGCCACCGAATATACTTCAGTCTTTTTCGTCACGATTTAGGAGGCATCTTGAAATTTTTAATCCAATTAGAAATTAAGTTAAATTAAAGCTCTTTAATTAAGGTATGATGCATCATTTAATTTCAATGATCATGTCATGACTTTCTTGAAACTAAATACCAAACGAAGTCTGCCTTAGTTCAATCTACCATATCAAGAAAAATAAACTTATGTCATAGATATCTCAAGTCAATAATTTAAACATATCTAAAAATTACATGCTCTAAGAAAGTAATCTTTATTAACTCTTCTAGTTATGATATTTAATTAAGGTGCTTCAACCAGCGTCGCTCACGTCCCCAACATCAATTGCCTCAGAAACGACCTTCCAGCGCAGGTGATAAAATCCCTCATCTTATCGTTTAAGTTATCATAAAAATAAGAAAAAAACTTAATATTTCAAAAATTCAAATCATTAATATTTCATGGCATATTTAAATTTCTTAAGGGAATTTGTATTATTTAAGTCAATGAGTCAGTCATGTGTACTTGGAATATTGTTCTTGAGTTTTAAGGTCTTAGGAATTTCTAAACGATGTCCTAAAAGTATAAAATGTATGGGATCCTATTCAAAAGTACAAATTCAGGAATATGATAGCCACATGGGTTTTATTTGAAAATTAGGTCGTCTGGTATTTTTTCATAATTCGTATCTGCCATTCTAATATTATCACCAAACTATATAGCCTTTTCGTGATAAAATTTGATATATCATTATAATCTAGACGCAGCTACAATAATTGTATCTTCTGAATAGAGAGCGCAAGTGATTTCTCAAATCTAATGCTTGTGGGATTTTAAGCCTACAAAAATATTGCGAGACCCTTCAAATACTCGTATCAAAAAGAGTTTTCCAATTTGGCTGAGTCTTGGCTCTTCCAAATGTTTTCGACTGTTCGTCAATAGAAATTGGCATTTTGGCTCTTTACTTGTCGAAAATCGAATCCACTCTTAACTCCCACACTCTTATAGTTCCCCTCTTGTGGGCTTGTAATTTATGCTTGCATTTTATCATCATATTTCATATCATATCACATCGAGAAAAAGCTCGTATGCGAATTTGATTTGTTTTGTCGTATGGGGCTGGGCTCTATGCGGATAGCAATTGTTTCTTACTCGAGCCGAGGCCTTTACTGCTTCGTTGTTAGGGGAAACGCCATATTTTCCCTCTGCATTTCATTCTTCTCTTCACGTATATCTTATGCTTTATACAAACCTAGAATTTCGCCTGTTTCGCTCTGTAATTTCGGGCCTTATTATTATTATTATGTTTTTAATTTTAGATATCGATTTAAATTTTAAAAAGTTAATCATAATCTTACATCAATCTCTTTCTTTATTTAGCTCTATCTACAACAACTTCCCAAGATAAATGACTTCAAATTTGATCTTTAAAACTATATAATCTTGAGCTATATTTTGAAGTCAGAATTTACTTAAAGTTTTGAATTTCAGCCCCGAATTCTTCCCGTTGGTTCGGCTGCGCATGGTGGTCCCGTTTGTCACGAATGGGCAGTGCTGCTAGCTCGTCCAGGTACTTTTCAGCCAACTTTGAACACTTTTCCTGAATATTTTAGGAGCAAAGTGCTTATTTCTTACATAATATCAGTAGCCTCGAGCCTAAAATTCAATTTCCAGCAGTCCGGAACCCGAGGAGGCTCTGACCTTGTACGATCGACTTCTCAATGCACTCAGTGAAAGACCCCTGAAAATGGCACATATGCTCAAAGTCACGAAGTACGATCATCTTAAATTTCTGATTTTTAAGAATTAAAACCTAACATATGTCATTTCTAAATATTTGACGTTATTAGCGATATTTGATGCATTCTGAGCATATTTTATGCTCGAATAATCTCACCTACAAACTACGACATGAGGATTTAAGGGTCAATGTTAATCTTCAATTTTTAGATGGATAAATGAATCCACGCCCTCCGAAAAGGCTACCATGTATGACGTTGGTATCGTTCAGATCATATGTGAACTAATCTCAGATTCTTCTTCCATGGAAGGCTATAGGTAATAAAACTGACCATATTTTATCTTAAAAAAACGCTAAATTTTAGCTCCCGAACCGGATCTGGTGAGCGGAAAAGGCGCTCTCGAAGGAATTCAAGCGCTAATAGTAACACTCAGAAGGGAGTTGGATATGGGCATGGTTCTACGAGGTCGAGATGGGATATAGAAAGAACGGTATGCTAGAAGAAATTAGCAAAAAAAAATTGTTTAAAAAAAACTGGTAAGAATCGGCATTTTAGGTCGAAGAAAGACTAGCTCGAGAAGAGCATCTGATATGGCTTCTGAATGCTCTAAGTGCCTTTATTTTCGCGTGTCCTGCCGAATTCAGGGTTGATGATAACTCAGGACTAGCGACTCCTGACAGGGACTCGAGTGACTATGCTCATATTACACAGCCTGTAAATTTTTAAAATAAATAATCATAACGCGAAAAATCATATGTATAATTTGTCACTAAAATGTGACTCATATTCTTAAACATATTCATTAATATCGTAGAATTTTATATTTCGAATATCATGCGGCTTATTTTGTTATTAAGTTAGGTTTAATATCGTGATATCCAATATTCACCATCTTTAAAAATCATATTATTCTTTAAAGCATATTTCAAATACCGCTTTATTTCACTTAAACTATTTTAGGTAGTCCGCGAAATCGGTGAATCGCCGATCATCACCCTTCTCGAATATCACCTGAAGAACGATAGCGTGTTTGACGTGTCAGAGCATATGGAATTGTACCAGGTGGGAGTTTCTTTTAATTACTAATACTAGTAAAAGATCAGACAATCATTTGAAAGCAAAACCCTGATTACTTATTTACATAAATTTCGAAGATTACGATATTTTAGGCCCTCCTAGAGATTGCCGCTTCTATGGCTACGGTGCCTGAACTAGTTGTGCATTTGGTGAAGCCCTACGCGCAAGGTCGGTTAATTATATCATATGTACTTTAGCTATAAATTATTGCGCAATTATTACGTGATTAATTTATCTTGTCTTACAATATGCTATTATCTTCTTAAAATTGACCTATACTTTGGAAAAATCTGAAGTATACATTTTTAATAACTCTTTCATTTTATAAATTTTAGGGGCTAAATCCATCGCAAAGGAATTGATTCCCAAGTTCAAAGACACCATGAGGGCTTACACGACAACCTGGCGAGGGCAGACCGGGTCGCCCGACTTCAGAATGATCGACTTCATCAACAAGGTCGAACTGCATTCTCAGGTTAGCTCGAAATTAGTTTTCCTAAAAGAGTTTAAAATTTAGGTTATTTTATCAGCTGCAAGAAGATATGAAGCTGAATTGCCAATTGAAATGAGAATTAGAACAGCTAGTGGAATTAGGCCTAGGGCTACCCAGTCGGAGGTCTCACTTTGTCGGTAAGTTAATTTAAAAAGTCTATTTCGAGCACTCCTAATTCTATAAATACCCAATGATCAAGGTATTACTTTATTTAAACTCATAAAATGGTACGTAATATTGTGAAACATTAAACTATTTTTTTAAACCATGTTATTCTCTTAATGTCGCTTATAAAATACCTCAAATACGTCATATATTTAGATTTAGATATATTTTATCCTATTTGATTAATGTAAACTTATTAATTTCAATTTTAGAAAGCCCTTCGATGAAGGCAGTCGTCCCGAGACCCCAGCGGATATTCCTTCTCTCTATCCAAAGGCTCTGAAACATCTCCAAATGCAGACGTATCGCTTCATCGGTGACTACGGCAAGCTGGTCATCCCATACACGTTCAAGAAGGAGATGCGAAACACCAATCCATTTTCACCTTCTCTTAGGGAAAGGTTGGATTTTTCGTTATTAAAGACATTATCTTGCACAACTGCTATTGAGTATATCAAAGTTCGCTCTGTCGAATGATTTTCTGTGCGTAGTTACAAAATGACGGCAGGCTCTTTCTCAAATATGACTCACGCTTTCCTATAGAAGAGTGGCTAATTTGATCAAATCGTGCCGCCATATTGCCCTTGCCTTTCCTGCTACATAAATCAAAATAATCTTATCATCATTATAAGTGTGAAACTTAAGAAAGATTTTTTTTAATGAAGTAACCACATAACGCGTTGAGAGAGTGATGATAAACGATGTATGAACTTTTTCAAATTTTCTGAAGTTTAAAAATGTCAAATTTTCAGAACCAAACGCATCGCCAAAGAGTTGGCTTCAATGACTAACGCTCTTCCCCTTAACGCCTCAAATTCCATCTTCATTTGTGTCGATGAAGGTCGATGCGACATTTTAAAAGTAAAAAAAATTCTTTCCCTTAAAAATCGATGTTTCAAATCTAGGTCCTAATCTCTGGTCCTGATGGCACGCCTTATCAAAACGGTCTATTCGAATTCGATATTTTCTTCCCGAGCGGGTAAGTGGATACAATATTAGCAATATATGTCTCAAAGATAGTACTAAAATGTCGCAAAAGTGTTGGTAGAGTACCCAAAAACTCAATTCAGGTACCCTTTTGCTCCACCGAAATGTGCATTTTTGACGACGGGTTCTGGAAATGTTCGGTTCAATCCGAACCTGTACAATGACGGTAAAATCTGCCTCTCGATTCTCGGAACATGGGAGGGTCGGCCCGAGGAAAAATGGACGCCTTACTGCTCACTCATCCAAGTGCTTGTTAGTATTCAGGTAAGAAAAATATGAATTCCAGTAAAATTACAAAAATGATCAATTATCGATGGAAGCTACCGAAAAATCATCAGTTTTCGTAACTTGTGAATTACAAGATATGGTAAAAATTATAAGGAAAAATCGCATTCTACCCTTACTTATCCTATTTCGCCTATATCTTGTTTCATTATGCCATACGGTTTACAATTGGCCAGAAATTTCATTAAAAATTACCAAAATATTCAACTTCAGGGCCTAATTTTCGTGAAGGACCCGTATTTCAACGAGCCTGGGTTCGAGAAGTACCAGGGCACAGAAAAGGGCGAGGACTATTCGCGAAAATACAACCTCCAAATCGAACATGCTACGTTGAATTACGCTATTCGAGATCAGTTGAAAAATCCTCCACCGTATTTTAAGGTACGTGATTTACACAGAGTCAGACTTAGGGAGATTTTCGACCAGAATTACAAATTTTAGGGAGAGGGTACACAAGATTATTTTTTATAGAAAGGGGTAGGAAACAAGGTTTTGGGAATATTTTGATATAATAGTGCTACGCACCAGGATTTTGGCATAAATCCTACCCAGATTCGCAGAGTACTTTTTTAAATCATAAAAGCCATTTCTTTAGAAAGTGGTGCAGAGACATTTCTGGTTGAAGAGGCACGCGATCATCGAGCAAGCTAAGAATTGGATTAATGAGATGAGAAAGGACTTGACTGAGGCGGAAAATAATCCGAAACGAAAGGACTCGTTCGCGTTCGAAGCCATGTGCAACCCGTTCCATCAGGTAATTGTGGTAACCATGAAATAATCGGGAATTATGCCATCATGACCAAGAATTATCGCGACATTAATCAAGAGAAGTCATTAAAATATCCAATTAACTTTTTCTAAATAAAAATAATGCATTCAAAATAAGTAGAAAAATTTTGGCGATATTCCTTGTCAGTCAAGTTATCATAATGAGCACGATATCTTAGTTATCGGTAAATACCAATCTTTTACCTCTTTTCAAAGAGAAATTTGTCTTAGCATTGCATAGAGAAGAACATGACTTCAGCCATTATCAATTGTTTATTGTTATTGTTGAAATTATTGATTTTTTGCAGGAACGATCAGTACAACAACTAATTCAAGACCTGCATAACATGCAATGCCCCGTCGACCAATGTATGATATAAAATGGGCTATAAACTCGAAATTTGGATAAAAATGCACATTTCTTTGATTCTTTCATCACGTGTATGTACAGAATAGTTTATTGAGTTTTCCCTTCAAATTGAATGTTTTTTCAACAAATATCACCAAATTTTGATATAAAACTTCACTTAGCCACGAGTGTTTCGTCGTTACGATATATTGAAATTCTCAACAAATAACAAAATTCAAGAGCAATCAAAGTTACTTCAATTAGGAATCTGTTCCTGAATAATTTATAATTTATGAGGAGAATTTATTTAATACGTTATCCCTATCTTATGAGTTTGCCTTTGAATAATTGTGAATATTTTCGCGTCTTCCAAATTGGCATATCTTGGAAGTGTTTGGATTTTCGTTTTTGTTTAATTTGAAAATAAACCAATTTCAAATTTCAATTTTTTAAAATTTCACCATACCGGAGCCTAATTTTTTTATGTGTTGTAATGCATGCTAGGCTGAATTAAAATAAAGAAAAAGAATATGCGTGATGGTGCATAGCACTTGTCTCAAGGGGTCTCAACCATCGCATGTAGGCTCGATTTTCTATCGATTTTTAATTTATCTTCAAATAACACCTATGGTCAAGGTCAAATACGTCATTTGACTTCTCACGTATAATCGATCGTTGATCTATTAGTGGTTGGGGCGTACTCAACTCGATCGATCAGCTAATTGCTCTTTATATGTAGGAAACTCGATCTTTCTATCCTTCAACATGTGATGAGAGTTTCTTTACATTTTCATTGTTGTGACTCTTTTCTGATTTCTGGCATTTCTCTCTTTTCTGCCTGTTTTTTTCCATTCTCATTTTATCGCTATGATGCAAAAGCAAAATTCTCGCAGACACAAGACCACTATTTATTTGCGTCGAAAACTCTTATTTGAAAGAGTGCACACTATATCGACATTTTCTTCCCAGTTAAATTTAAAATAGTGAAAATATTGTGCAATTTTTCATAAGCTAATCTGTTTAAATTCACCTTTAACTCTATTTTCATTTAGAGTATATTATCTTTCAACTTTGCATCATTGTTAAACTTGATGCTTTCAGTGTAATATTTCAAAGCACTTCTAAATTTCAAAATTGCATCACTTTGTAGATACGAATAGGCTTTCTTCATCATACGTTTTAAAATATCGGCATTTGCTTCATTTTAATTTATTATTTTTGTCGTAGCACAGTTGAATGATATTACTTTCAGTAATTGGCCATGCGGAGCCAAACAATACTTGTGCTGTTATTTGCGATTGTTCAAATATCGTCCCCACTAAAAATTCTGCTTATGTGTTGGGATGTCTCTAATTCTCAGGTATAAATTAAAATTAAAACTAAAACTAAAATAAAATTCAACCTTCAGCTCGGCTTTTACATGCGTATCGCGGATACTTTGCTGCATGCGGGTCATGAAGTTACGATTATGAAGTTTGAAGCGTACGCGGGAAGGGATTCAGATCAATTGAAAATCGACCCTAGAATCAAAGGTCTGAATTTAAAAAAAAAAAAAAAAAAAAAAAAGTTAATATAAAACATATTTATATTGTCAATTTCAATTTACTTTTTAATATTATATTATATTTAAAATAAATATTCAATTTCAAATTTTTGAAATATAATATTTTAGTTCACAATGTCGACACTCATCTACCCTTCTCAAAGGATGAAATGATAGCGCAACAGGCGAAATTTATATTTAAAGTAAGCAGTTTTTAATTAGTATTTTCAAATTTGAAAATTTAGGACTTTTCATATTTCGACTTCGAGATGTGGAAAATGGCGAGTAACTCTTCGAAAATGTTCGCCGCTTCTTGTGAAAGTAACCTCTAGAATTAACGTCTTAAAAATTAACATACTCTATAAAATATTCAAATTAACTTGATTTTAGAAATCGCCCAAAATAAGGAGTTGATTCAATGGGTCAAGTCTGGGGAATACGATTTGGCCATGCCTCATATGTAATATCCGATCTCAAAATATCTAAATTACTCTAATTTCAGGTATTCACTATGCGCTTTAGGTATTATTAAACTTGCTAATATTCCTACTTGGATTTGGGTGAATAGGTATCGGCATAATGTTTAATCTCTACTTTTACAATCACAAAATTTTAGCGCCTTCATGATGGACTTCATTGCTTATGTCATTGGACCGCCTATTTTCCCTTCCTATGTACCACGTAATACCGTCAAATTACCAGAATATCTTTCTCCCGGTAATCTATCCATTTTAGCGATGATGATGGCAGCCACAGATAATATGAACTTCTTGGAGAGAACCAAAAGCTTCATGGGTCATGCGGTCATGTACTTAACTTGGCCTATGTAAGAATATCATGTTTCCAATTTTTTAGCTAAAATCATGGATTTTTTTTTCATAACACTACCGCTTTGTCTAAGGAATAACCCAATACTGTGCATTATATTCCGAAATTTTTTTACTATATCATAAAAATAGCATGATATAGTGCATCATTGTCTAAGTTATTTGATAATTAAAAAACCTAATATTATTAATTTAATGGTTTTATATTTTATGCTCGTCGGCAATAAAGAAACCGAAATGTACCGTCAGGTTTACGGTCATTCGTTTCCCGACCTTTATGACGTCGCTCGGGAGTGCCCTCTCGCAATGCTCAACTCGAATGAAATGTTCGAGTTTCCCCGACCTTTAATGGCCAAATTCGTCTATATCGGAGGGTTGGGAATGGGTATTGGGAACGAAACCAGAAGTCCTCTGAATCTGGTAATTTTTTAGTTCTTAAAATTGTTAAGTCAAAAGATATTTTTGCTACAAATGTTAAATTTTGTCTTCAAATCTAACATTTACCAATATCCGTACCTTGAGAGTATGAAATTATCTTTATTTTTCAGGATTTCAAAAAGCTAGTCGACGAATCTAAATCCATCGTCGTTTTTACCTTTGGAAGTATCGCACCAGCTTACAAAATGCCTGACTATTGGAAGGAAGCGTTTTGGGGAGCTTTCAAGGACTTATCTGGTAGGAATTATTAACGAATGCGCTAATTTTTAGAGTATTCATTTTTATTGTATTACTTTTTTACATTCTAATTCAGAACATACCTTCATCATGAGGTACGAAAAACCTGAAGAACTTGTGGGGAAATTACCTTCAAATGTCCACGCCTTTAAATGGATTCCCCAAACTGATCTTCTTCTGCAGCCTAAAACCAAACTGCTCATCACCCATGGAGGCTATAATTCTCTTCAGGTACTCTTTTCTTAATCGAACTTTCAATGACATATAATTTTATCGTGATTTAAAGAAATCACTCCTTTAAAGTCAGTGAAGTTTATAGTAAGCCAAATATTTGGACTTAAAAAAAAAAAAACTTGCATATCGATTCTTCCAGGAAGCAATTTCGACCGCGGTTCCAGTTGTAGCCATTCCGCTTTTCGGTGATCAGCCCAAGAACGGCAAGATCATCGAAAGTCGACACTTCGGCGTGACGCTGCAGAAGTCTGAAATTCAACGGGACAAAATCAGGGAGGCGATCAAGACGGTTGTGGAGGATGAAAGGTATGATCTTCTTGATTCATCGAATACATTGCTACTCTCTGCTCTTGCTAAGAAGGTACTAACTTTAAAAAAAAAAAAACTTTTTTTTTGTATAAAATACTTAAATCGTAATTTACTTGAATACATTCATTTCAGCTACAAGAAATCCATCACTCGTGTTCGGCAAATGATCAAGAAACGCCCAGTGTCCGCTGAAGACCTACTTATCAGATGGACCGAATTTGTGGGTGAATTTAAAACCCTCGAAAATCTGAGACCCAAGGCCCAAGATCTGTCATTCATAGTGTATCACTCGATTGATGTGATGGCATTTTTATTATTCGTTGCATTTACTGTCTTGTATATTATCTACCTCATTTTTAAGTTCATTATCAGGTTATTTATGGCATTTTTACGAAAAATTGGTCTTATATCTCAGAAGCAGAAAACCGAGTAGATTTACAGTATTTAATTCCGACTATTTTCAAACCGCAGGACATCATTGACACAGGACTTGATAAAATCTACTTCTCTTATTTCTTGTATCATGATCCCATGAGGTTTACAAGCCACCTTAAAATTCTATATCCTGAAACATTTAAATCTACGATCTCAGGGGATATTGTAGCTTTGATTTTTATGCTATAGAGGATTTAGCTAAATTCGTTTCTTCGAATAAATAACCGTAGTCTCTCTTATTCGCTTTCGATAAACGCTTCGGCTTTTTCTGTATCGAAAGCTTAGACAAAAGGCGTGGCATTCAGAGAAGTGCAAAAGCGCAGAGAGCGATTTTTAGAGGTGAAATCGGCTTTTCCTCCTATTCTCGTCCCTATTTAACCGCCCCATCGTTCGGGATTTGGAGTGTATTCCTCCATTTCGTTGATTTCACACGAAATATCCACATGGTTCAATTGCATTTTTTCCTCCCAACAATATTCTTCTCTACGGTGTATTCATGCATGCAGTCTTCACAAACCACGACACCGGGTATGTTTTCCAAAAAAAATATTCTGCTTACAAGCCACAGCACCACAAAATCAGCTCTGCATTAATCTATTCGGCGCAAGCTTAAAACCATCAGAAAAGCAGTCTTGGAAGTTTATACATTTGATAGACTAGATAGTCTTCTTGATATCGCAGCAACGATGTATGGACTTCCTAAAACGCTGTCAATAATTTGCCTAGCACTAATTTTTAGTGGAAACCACTACTGAAGTCACCGATACTACCACAACAACGCCTTCAGTAACTACAACAACTACGGCGGGTAATGATTTCGCGGGTGTTCGAGGAATGGTAACCTCGCGACATCACACCTTGAAAAAATAACTCATGGGTTGAGAAGAGGATAAGATAAAGCTTTTCTTAATTCACACGCTAACTTTCAAGCTAGGGAAGGTTGCAAAATTATCAGTTTTTAAAATTCACATTTCATATAGTTTGGAGACGATTTATACCACAAAGGGAATAATTTGTACCACAAGAGAGGTGGGTTGTAATAGAATGAAAGGAGAAGTCACATTTTTGGCTAAATCACTCTTTCGACAATAGATCGTCTTCAATATTTTCTAGTTTCCGCGAGCACCACCGCTTTAATCACTACTCCAACAACAATAACTTCAGCCACCACAACCACAGCAGCTTCAGATACCACCACCACAACAGCTTCAGATACCACAACCACAACAGCTTCAGACACAACGACAACCACAACCGCAACCACAACAACCACTACGACTACAACTACGACTACGACTACGACAACTGTAGCGATTGGTAAGTTTATCATCATTTTTACATATAAAACAAAAATAGTCTTTATTTATGGAATGTGTGTGCTCCATTTTGTCAATTTTTACTCATATGTTTGGCACTGGAACATATCTAACGTAATAATGACCATTTTTGAGTTTTCACTGAGAATTTGTTTGTAAAAACCGAATTTTCAGCTTGCGCTTCGTGCATGATGAGCGACTTAGATCTTGTAATGACAGATTTCATGTGAGTCTCGGACATTTTTTTCCCGAAATACCAACGGAAAAGTCGGAGTTTATTTTCGGTAATGCAAGGTTCTTGAACTTTTGAATCTTTAACCGAAGAGAAACCTTAGAATTACAATATTTTCGAAACGTACAGGGTGCGGCAGAATTACTGTCACAAGTTTATTCGATACGTATGACGCAATGATATGTAATATGGGAAAATTTTTAAAATTATAATTAATTGAGCCCTTCATTAATAATAATTACTAAAAGTTTTTGAATGAATCCTTTCATATGACTTCACAGGCGCGATTTTCTTCTGGTAACGAAAGGCCTATGATACACAGGCATTCGACGTGAATATCGTCCCCTGAATTCATAAGGACAAAGATTTGATACCTCTTTTTGGTGAATAATAAAACAACAGTTTTATGGCTTCAAAATATGCTTCTTTTTAAATTTTTAGCAATGTAATTTTCTACCAAAAAAATTCAAACCATCATGAATTGTTAGTTCAAACCAGTAGGATTATCGGTGTTCGCTGAGGGCTATAATATTTTAATGAATCCTGTACATCACGTGTTAAAGAAGAATACCAAAATCCTAATGGGGATAGTTTTCCTTTATAAAGAGGATTCCAGCAATAGTAACTTTTGCATATGTCAGCTTTATGGTTTGAGTTCAAGCTATATGAAAACGAAATTATGAAAAATCTTATCAAAGATTCAAGTACGAATCCGTAAGAGTTCGCATCATTGGAAAATACAAAATAATGACAAATTTTAATAAGAAGTACAGGTATTTGAAAGCTTATAGCAATAATTTGGCCGCATCTTGTAAATCATGGAGTCTTTTAACCTTCTGATTTATTTTTCGAACGCCTACAAAAATGGCAAAAAAATTCGGTCTAAGTAAAAACCACGAAATTGTTGAACTTCTGATTTCGATTCTGCAAATGCAACAATTTGATGACGTTGATGAAATGAAAGATTGTAAGTGTCTGCAAAAGCGGCGAAAACCCTTGATGGTCAAGAGTTTTCTATGGCGAGACTAGCATCATAGTTCAAAATCGGTCTACACTGTTCTATTCTTTAACGATCGAGGAAAACCTTTTCGTCTTCAGTTTTTCACACTATTTCTTCGCTGAGAGGAAGAAATAGCCTGAGAAGAATGGAGAGGAAAAAGATTTTTCTCCCGTTATCGTAAGGATGCGCAGTGGATTCGCGGGATTCTTTGAAGATCTCGAGAGGCAATTACGAACAATAGCGATTGCCACTCGCGTTCGACTAATAATCTCAACCAATTATGCACGCCGACGCAGAAATACTTGTTTGACCTTTGAAAAGCGAAAAGTCTAAATCGATTTGAGATCTTATTTTGCAAAAATAACGATAAATAGCTACGCTTTACATTACTTGAGTTTAAAAAACTTAGCATATTTCATTTCAGAGCAGGCCCTCCAGATGCGAATGGATGTGCTACGGCTACACTATCGTGCACGGCGCCCGTAAAACCTCAATAACTTCAAAGGTCTTAAAAATTATTTGCTACATTGAACTTTCAGCCCGGACAAGTCGCGATTCTCGAAGTTAATGGTGATATAGGTACCAATCCTCCTGGAGAAACTGTAAGCAATTTTTTAAATTCACTTAAAATGCTAAATAAAAAACTAAGGTAACCTTCGCACTGATGTGCGACGCAAATGGACAATGGACGTCAACTCAACGTAAATTTATTTTATTTTTTAAATTGAAATTTCAATATTAACATTTGAGCTCCGACCCTAGTGATCACCAGCGCAGATTGTGCCTTTGCATAGTAATCTAATTTTTTGACTTAGTCATTAAGTTGTTACCTGTTGATTGATTTATGATGAATATAAAGTTATTATTGCTATGCTTTAGACAGTATGATGATGATACATGTATTGAATAGTCAAAAATCTGGAGGATAGAAAATGGGAGAGGAAGTAATTTGGCCAGTCTCCCTGTTTCGTGGGTTAAATATTCCTATTTTCAAGTTACAGAAATAACTGCACTACTTTACATTTACCAGATTTAGGATTAACGAGTATATGAATTAATAAATATATGTGTACCCACATAACCACATCATAATTGATTTTACCAAGTTCTTTCGTACTTGTCATCAAATATAAATATTTCATGCCTTTCGATGAGCCATAAAATAACGCTTGATGTGCGAAAAATGCGACCTAACAAACTTTATCAGTTTACCAATTGGAATTGAAACGTTTTATTTAACGACAATTAGAGACGCTAGCTCGTTAAATCGGAATATAAAATATCGAATCAAGACTTGCAGAATAGCAAATTCGTCGATACACATCTTAAGCTTGAGAAGTTTCATATCTGATTCGTATATTTAAGTTACTTATAATTTAGGTAGTTCACTAGATTTCCAATATCGACATCATGTTGCTTCGGATTTTATCTATTGTAGCATTTTTACTGGCTATATTAGATTATGGTAGAGCTCAAGTGCCACAATCACAAAGCTATAATATAACGCCAACACAAATACCGAATAATTTGACATACACGTATAATTCGTTGACGTCGTATCAAATCCATGTATTTGTATTTATCATATATCACCATTTAAATTAGGATTAATTTAGCTTATACCAAAAGGATGCGTAGTTTACGTGACGGTTGAATATCAAAACGCTAAAATTGAGTTGTACTGGGACGAACCACGGACTCTCGTTAATCCTAATCCTAAATCGTACTACGAAAGGTAATATATGACAAATGCTAAATTGTATTTAGCCGTGTGAGAAACTCAACCCTGCATAGATTTTGTAAGTCAGGGAAATCAAGCTATGTCCCTCGAAAATCGACTGTTCAACACAGCTTGGCCCAAGTTTCGATCGACTTTCACGATTTAATTACTGTGTGTCGTCCATTAATTTAGATAATTATCACCAAAACAACTGGATAATTGGTCAATTATCCTAGTTAGGCTGAAATTCCGGTTTCCTTCACGTTTAGCCATGAAAAATCAATAAAAGCCTTTAGTTGATCGAATTGCACTGTAAACTGCACGGATCCTGTCGAAAACGCTCTAAAAGAGTTAATTAATCGACTATTTAATTATTTGGATGCCAATTACCGAAACTATTTAACAAAAATCGCAAAAATCAATAGAAAATTAGGATAGCTCTTTTGAACAGTCGATTTATGAAGGGGGTGTGGCTTAATTTTCTCGACTTGCAAACTATACGCCGGATTGAGTTTTCACATAGCTCAATATAGTCATAATATTTTCAGTTTATCTACCGATAAAACGAACGTAACGATTAGTCCTAAAGCTGCCAATTTTTTGCTTAGCCTGGAAATGAATAATAGCACCATTAATAGCTCAACAGTAACGATAAAAATTACTGCAGCTGTAGCGCGTAACTAAACTAACATCTTAAGAGTGAATGTCAGAATTATTCAAAGTGGTGCGGAACAGGGGTCCGCCGATTTAGCTGATTTTCACATATATTGTTCAGTTTTTCACGCTGATTCTCGCGGTGCTATTCGTTTTTCGTAAAAATTATTGTATGCAGGATTACGGTAGCTTGAAGTTTTGACAGACCTGACCTCAAGAAAAAATTCATAACTTCCTTATTTGTGGATTAAATTAAACGCGGTTTTTAGCATTGGATAGCCCATGAAAAACTCTACAAATAATGCAACTATGACAAGTTGCAACAACCACCTGCTCTGGCGGGAAAAATAAAAACTAAAAATTTTGACTTTAACTCACCTTAGTTTTCAATTTTTTTCGACCAAAAAGAAGTTCGATCGCCGACCAAATATTAGCCCACGAGAAAGGGGATTCAATTCTGCACAAGATATGATCAATTTTGTTAAAAATTAGGGTGACCGAAATCACGAAAAATGCGTCCGAACGCATGAAACCAGGGTGATTATTTCATAGTATCAACTTTGACCCTTTATAACTTCCTTATTTCTCGACCAAATTGCATGATTATTTTTTTATTTTGTAGATACTGAGTAGGAGAATAAAGTAAAAATATAAAGATAATTTTTCAAAATTAATTTTAGCGGGAAAAAATTCCCCTAAGTTACTCTATATACTCGCACTGCATCTACAAGTGTAATGTGAGTTAACCTCGGAGTTTTCCATTAAATCTTGTAGAGCTCTTCAAGTTGATCAACTTTTGTTTCAGAACTTATTCTAGAACATGCACACACAGGGAGATATGATTTTTTGAAAATTTGTATTATAAAGGCATTATGTTGAATTTGGCCATTGCACTTCAAAAAATTCTGGAGCTCATACGAATGTGAATCCGAGATAAGTCCTGGAACGAAAGTTGTTCACTATGTCATTCTACACAACATACTGGAAGGACAGATTTTTCCCAACATCACTTACGCGTAAACGTAGTACGGGTATATAGGGTAACTTCGGATAACTTTTTCCTACCAAAATTAATTTCCAAAATTTTTCTTTTTATTTTTGCCATATTCTCCTCGACAAGATCGACGAAATAAAAAAATAATCGTAAAATTTGGTTCAGAAATAAGAAAGTTGTGGGGGGTCGAAGTTGATAGAATGCAATAATCATCCTGGTTTTACACATTCGGATGCATTTTTCGTGGTTTCGGTCACCCTAATTTTTAACAAAATTGATCATATCTTGTGCAGAATTGAATCCTCTTTCTCGTGGGCTAATATTTGGTCGGCGATCGAACTTCCTTTTGATCGAAAAAAATCGAAAACTAGGGGTATGTTAAAGTCACATTTTTGAATATTCTAATTTTTCCGCCAAATTAACGATTGCCGAGACTCATCGTAGTTACATTATTTGTAGTTTTTCATGGGCTATCCAATGCTAAAAACCGCGTTTAATTTAATCCACAAATAAGGAAGTTATGAATTTTTTCTTGAGGTCAGGTCTGTCAAAACTTCAAGCTACCGTAATCCTGCATACCATAATTTTTACGAAAAACGAATAGCACCGCGAGAATCAGCATGAAAAACTGAACAATATATGTGAAAATCAGCCAAATCGAAGGACCCCTGTTCCGCACCCCTTCCTTATGACTTTGATTTTTCCTGACATCCACTCTTAAATGAGCACCATGTTTAAATTCAGCTAACGTAAATGCATCGCCAAATCAACTGTCACCGGGATCAGGAATGCTTTATGATTTCGCTACAATGGGAGCCAATAATTCTGCTTCATCAACGACATTTATTGCAAGTAAGCATAAACGCATTATTATTAGGGACTGCATATGGTCTTGCAGCTTATAATTTTCGGCAGTCTTCACCCCAAACAGATCAATTAATAATGTAACTAAAACATTTAAAGATAAACAAAAATAATTTTTGATCGAAAAACCCCCCTCAACGGAGGCATCAGAATGAACACGTATTCAATGCACAAAATCGTCATGAGCATGCGAATTTCGCGTTGATTTTTAATACAAAGTCGTCTCACTAAACGGTCCATTGACTTATAGATTATGCCTTTTTATGCTTAGCCACTTTGAAGCATAGTTGTTTCTTATTTTTGAGTTTCTAACAACCGCTTTTTGAATGCAGGCAAAAACTGCAAGGGCGGAGTTTGTGGTCCCCAATCATTATTTATTAATTCAATTATAATATTAGATTCAAACGCTACTGATGGTCGTCTGGTATTATTCTTCGCTTGCGACGCGTCGAGAGTAAACCCGTTCAATCTTCCCAATCTTCAGAATTATTGCGCCAGAATCATGTTCTTCCAGGGATCAACCTATGTCGGAAAGTAAATATTTGTTTAGTTACTATTATATTAATACAGTATGTAAATTAAGTCTTCGAACCTACATGGAACAGGGCTCTATGATCACGAGTAATCTTATGCTCAAAAATTTGACGATCTACCAGTCTTATGTGCCAAATTTGTTCGCTCAGGTTTACATTCACTCACCGCAAGGTCTGATTATACTAATTTTGGCTGAGTATCGTTAGTCCCCACTCTCGTTTGAAACCCATTAAAATTGAAGGTGCGAACTAACGACACGGCTTATTGTTAGCAAAGTGGGGACTAGCAACACTCGACCACTAGTTTTCTAATTACGTTTAAATTTAGAAGATAATCGGTTCCTTGATAGATATGTCATATCGGCTAATGTGATTAAATCTGAATTGAATCCAACGAATCAATACAATGATAATTTACCAACTGAAATTGCCTTCGATCTCAGAGTCCATTTCGTAAAGCTCGAACAGAATAATCAAACGTATCTGAGCTATGTGAGCTTTAATTGCATATATTATTTCAAAACCTCCTATTTTAGGTCAATGTTTCACGAACAGCCAAATTACTTGTATACGAAGGTATCGCCGAAATTAAAGGATACGATCTACCGAAGGATAACTTAATCGCGACGATAACGTGAGGATGAAATTTCAAATGTTTAGATGAATTATCATGTTCAGCGCGAGCGATGAAGTTAATAATATGCAGCTAACAAAACCAGTCTATACTTTTGTCGCCATAAATGATTACGTCTATTACGAGATCACTGACAGTTATGGTTTCAAGGACTATGTTGCTAGCTTTGCTGCGAATTCAAGCAAATTTAACATCTTTTTAATGATTTTGTTAGCAGCTCTCACCATCAACTGTTGAATTATTCTGTTGTTATTATTTTATCATCGTGCTGATATAAAAAATATTGCATAATAAACGTGAAATTGCACAAAAACGCACTTAAACATAATAGGATTTTATATAGAGTTCTGATGCACTCGGCATGAAAAAGAACCAATTTCGTGCTTTGGTTAATCATAAAGAAGTTGTAAAAGCTTGTTGGCGAGAAAAATGCGATCAACTCTATCGAGTAACCAACATAAAATGATCCACCTCGTTTAAACGGGGAAGTTTGAGTGGTTATTCTTTTAGAGCCTATAAACATTTGGTTTTGATAAGACAAAATTCGTTAGGCAATTTTAAACCTAAGTCTTATCATAGCATGCCACACATACGGTTTTTACTTCACTGGAGAAGTAGTCTCTGTTTTTTTCTCAAAAATTTAGAAGCTCTTCGAAATACGAATGTGCCTTTGGGTTTATCTAGCTGGGCTTTGTGTAGTTTTTCCCAGATATGGTATCCATTTATGATCAAGATCTAAGACAAGTTCAGCTATCTAGGTATATGTCAGCTAGGTACGTCTGCTCCATCGTTTCCAATTAGCAAAAAAGACCAGATAAACATAACCGACAGCACTGAAGATCCATATATTAAGACGTACTATTTCAATAGCTCGTTGGAGACCTATGAAGTCCATGTAGCGACTGGAAGATGATTACTTCCAATAAAATAAACTTTTAGATTCATCCATTTGATAATAACATCCTCCAAATATCGATTATCTATGATAACGTGTATATGTGGACCGAATCGAATGATCTACTTCTATTTGCTGCAAACAACACAGGTCAAGTCATTACGTCGGGGTATTAGGCGAAATTCGGTGAAGTATCCGATGGATGTATTTTAAGACTCCCATTAAATCGGAACAAGGTCGAGCTGAGTCCACGAGCAACCACTGTCAGACTCTATCTAGATAATACACCCGACATGTCCCGGAATTCCATCGTAAACATTACCGTCAGGAGGAATAAGGGTTGAGAAATCACATTTTCTCCAAGTCTAAAAACATGTTCAGTAAACTCGTCAACGGAGAACAAGCTTGAACTCGGAAAGGGCCAATTGTACGATTTCTCAAAGATGAACGGTAGTTCGGCTGTAACGTATTCGCTTGGTATGATATTTCCTACTGAAAATCAAGTTGCTGTAATTGAAAACTGAAATCCAGCCAACGCAACTTCTGGCGGTCAATTGATCACATTTTTCGCGTGTGATGACTCTCGACTTAATTCGTTCATAGGGTCACTTGAAGGGGATCCTCACGAGCACCAAACCGATTACTGCGCTCGGGTTCTATTCTATCAGGGCTCTACATATTCTGGAAGGTAGTGTCATGAGATTTCTACATTTTTCAACTATTTATTCTCAGCTTATTGGGATATAGCAATCTGCTTGGTCAATCTATCATGACGTATAACATAAGCAGCCTGACAGTCTATCAAAATACCTGGCCGGACATGTTCGTGCAAATCTATTTCCATGCTACAACAGGCATCGATAACAATTAGGAAATTGTTCAAATGAATGTTGCAGCGGACCTTCGTTACTTCAGTCAATATAGGATAGCAGTCAATGATCTGTATTCGCATTTGTACGTTGAAACCACTGAACGTACCATAGCCTCACAAATTTATTATGCCGTTGAGGTTCGGTTCGTGAAACTTCAAGAGAACAATGCCAAATTCATTAACCACGTATTAAGACGCTCAAGGAATTAGGAAATAATGGTTTTTTTCTTTTTTTAGGTTTATTTGAACCGAACCGCTCAATTGCTGGTCTACGAAGGTATTGCTGAAATCAAAGGATACAACTTCCCAACGACTAACCTGGTTGCTACGATTACGTAGGGAGTTTTCAGGGAAAGATCCACTTACAACTAGAGGAGTTTTAGGCAAACCGGCAACGGTAACAATCTCCAGCTAACTGCGCCTGTGTATACGTTCGTCGCAATCAATGACTACGTGTACTATGAAATTTCTGACACTAACATCTATGTCGGGCCAACTAATAGAGCCGTTAATGATAACGAAAACGCTGTTATGCTTATGATGTACATCATATCATTTTATCTTGTATTTTGTTAACACCTTAAACTGTTATTGCTTTATTGCATACAAACTATGATCTAATAAAACTTCTTTTTTCTATCAAAAGAACTATCACATCTAAAAAATGATATGTTATGAAGTTTCAAGATTTGAACAAGTCTTTGTATTGCTTCCTCATTTCATTCTTTTGCACCTTCGTGAGCGTGTTTCTCGGCAGTTCCTTCACGAAGATCAGCTTTCGGGGCACCTGAAATTTAAATGCTCTTCCTTTTCCAGTTGTTCTACTGAACCTTGTATCCCGCGAGTTTCGCCTTCAAATCAGTGACGATCCTCTTTTCCAGTTCCGTTTTATCGCCGTCTTTATCGTAGAGCACGATCACGCCCACGACTGCTTCGCCGAAATCCGAGTGGGGTACACCTGAATTTCATCCAGCCTCTTTAGCCATCAGTACGATATTTTGATACCGATCACTGCGCTCTCTTCGATTTCGTCGAATTGATCCAATTGGTCTTCTACCTCTTTTGGATAGACGTTCAGCCCGCCCGTGATGATGACGTCCTTGCTTCTGCCGAGCAGCACGAGATTTCCTGAAAATGATCGTATTTTTAAAATTTCGCTGGCTCAATGGTTTAAGATTTTTACCGTTTTTATCCCACTGCCCCATATCGCCCGTGATGAAATATCCGTCTTGTGTGAAGTCCTTCGCCGTTTTCTCTGGGTTCTTCCAATAGCCCTTGAACAGCGAAGGCGACTTCACCTCGATGCTACCCGTGTCGGTGATTCTGACCTGAAACTTCAAGATTCCAAATTTTCACGAAATATTTTCTCACATCAACTCCTTTCAGAGGCTTTCCTTGAACACTTGGAGCGCGTTTCGAGACGTTGTACGAGTTGGAGGTGACGACCTGGGCTGGAATTTCACGTATTGTCGGCTACAAACCATAGAAAGCGAGCTATAACATTGGTGCACGAGAGGGAGAGAAATGTGCAAATGCTCACTTTTGTCGTGTCTTTTCCTAATGATTTTTCGTCAGAAGGATGGGAATGTGATAGCGAAAATTTTTTTTTTTTAAAAATGAAACAAGAAAACGAAGAAAATCGATGGCAACCGCGTTTGAATGAACAGACGAGAAATCGCGTATTCGTGGGCCTCTTGTATTTTTTACTCACCTTTTCTGGAAAATAGCAAGGGAAAGAGAAAAAAAAGGGAGATAAAAAAGTACAAGAGATCCACTCGTACACCTTTCTCTCTCCTGCTGTACCAATGTTACTTCGCTTCCGATGGGTTGAAATCAACAACTTTGTGATTTTGACCCAGTTTGCCTAACCTTCCGTCATTCCGTATCTTTCCAGAATCGTGTGGCCGCTCTTCTTCTGGAAGTCCTTCCATACCTCATCCGGCAGTGGGGCCGACGCGCAAATAAACACTCGGAACTTTTTGCACAAGTCTGGCGACAGTTTCGAGCTCCCACACAGTCGGCTGAAAAACGCAGATTTTGTGGCGGATCCCGATGATCCCAAACCTGTAATACGTTGGAACGCCCATCATGACTGTCGATTCGGGAATGTGCTTGATAACATCACTAACGTCGAACTTTGGCCTCCAGAGCAGGGTCGAGTGCGAGAAGATGGTGCAGTTGAACGCGACGAAGAGCCCGTGGATGTGGAAGAAGGGAAGACAGTGAAGTTGGCTGAAATTCGGCAAACTTTCACAGCATTCGATGCTTTCGGGATTACACATCGTTCTTCGAGAACTGCCAGCAGTCAATTAGCGCTTCGGCATTCGACGACAGCCCTCCGTGAGTCAGCATGGCTCCTTTCGGAAGTCCTGAAATATGTCAGTCTCATCACCCTTTTCCCCACTCTTCTTACCAGTCGTCCCCGAGGTGTAACAGATAACGCCGACGTCGTCCGACTCCAAATTCTCGACGTCCAAGTTCGGGCTCAGCTTCGACGTCGAGGCGCTCAGATCCGATTCCTTCAGGACGTGTTGCACCTTTCCGACGAACTCCTTATCAGCAGACTCGTTGCACGTCACAAAGAGGCTTGGGCCGGCGTCCTGGAAGGGAAGATGTTATGATAAAATAATGATGAAGTCTCTTCAGACCTTGACGAAATGCTCGGTTTCTTGCTTGGTGTAGGCTGGATTCAGAGGGACGTAGATGGCGCCCAGGCGCAAGCAAGCGACGTACAGCGCGATGGCGTCCACATTCTTCGCGACTCTTGCGAGAATTCGGTCACCTTTCTGGATTTTTAAGACTTTTTCAGGTTTTCATTATTTTTCTTACGGAGATTTTGTAGTGTTGATGGAGTGAAGCCACATATTGTCCGGCGCGCTTCAGAAAGTCCCCGTACGTGATCCTCTTACCGTCATCGATGATGAACACCTAAATTACGAAACTTCTTTGGTTTTGCTCCAATTCTTAGTACCTTATTTGGATCTTCATGCATTCGG
This sequence comes from Diploscapter coronatus, assembly GCA_964036155.1. Lineage (NCBI taxonomy): Eukaryota > Metazoa > Nematoda > Chromadorea > Rhabditida > Rhabditidae > Diploscapter > Diploscapter coronatus. The sequence goes on from OZ038422.1 coordinate 13,378,571, forward strand.
GCCCGAACAGTCAGGTTGTTTTCCCTACTGGCGATTTTGCGGATACCAAATGTCCAAACCGAGTTTCTCGAGAGAAGCTTCATTTTCTAAAATTTTAGAAAAAATAGACCTGCCACTTTTTATAAAGTTGGATTTTTGCGAATAATTTCGAATGGATACGAAGTGTTTTGGTCATCTTGTAGCCAGGCGGCCAAGCGTGTGGAAAACATCAAATATCGATTTTTTTTTGCAAAAAAAAGGTGTCGCTGCCGAAAAGTCTCCATTGACAAGCGCCGACCAAAGAATTGATAAGATTTTCACGAAATTCGATAAAGGTTAAATTTTGCTAAAATTCTTTAAAAATGTCCTCTTTCATTTTTCGTCGATTTTGCCACTTTTCACCGCTGAAATTATCAAGACAACGCGTTCGTTTTTTTTTTCTTTTTTACTTATGCCAAGTGTCATAAATCCTTCTCTTCCTTGATTCTTTATCACCACTTGATCTAATTACCCGATCCCCAATCACATAATCTACCTAACTTTATTCCCTTTCAAACCTATAAAATGGTAAACTACTTGTATTTTTACCCGGAACTATCCAAATTTGCCCAATTTCGGTCCCAAAGTTAAATTTCAAACTTTATCCAAGTTTTAGACCAAAATTCGATAGCAAAATGTAGATTTTTCTGAAAATTCGGTTGAAAAATGGTGGAGAAATTTTGAAAACCCATTCGATTTGACGACACTTGGTTGCATTGGTGCGGTTTTCTCCGCGTTTTCCCGTACTTCAGCTGATCGTTGTGACTGACAACTTTCCCCAAAGCCGCCTGTCCCAATTTTGGGCAATTATCCCCCAGAAACTTCCCAAATGTTCCCTAATTTTTTTCATTTCTTTCGAAAATCTCGAAATCGACGACCGGCATATCGAATGCCGAGAAAACTCGCCTGGATTTGACCGATATTGACCACTTTTCTTCGAATTTCTCGTAGAAATTCAATTGATTTTCACTAATTGCTTTCGCTTTCACTTTTCAAAATTCTAACTTTCCACGGTTTATTTTTGCAAGTTCCCTGTACAAAATCCAAATTTCAAGTTTTATTCTTGGGCCTTCTGAAAGTTTTCGGAAAATCATCGATTTTCCTCGATTATCGATCGATTTTTCCGGTTTTTCCTATTCAAGTCCGGCATTCAGGTGCTTGTTGGTAATTTGGGGCGATTTGACGCGTTTTGTACGGGTGATTTCTGGGATAGCAGTTCTAGCAAGGACCTCTGTTCCGCATTCGCGTTCCGGTTGATCCGGTTCTGTTCTGGTGCACATTTTTAGGTAATTTAAAAATTAACAGGATTCGGTATGGTTTCTCAAGATTCGGTAATTTTTTTTTATATAAAAATGCTATAATATTGTAAAAGCATAATTTGATCTATCCATATATTTTTTTTAATTTTAGTCACCGTTTTTTCGCCGCTCTGCATTTTTTCCACAAAATTTCGGCCCGACGATGATGATCAAAAGCCTCGTTGCTCTCGCCACGGAGAAGATGCTGCTCAAAACATCTGGGAAAACGTTTCTTAAAGGTTAGAAAATAAGAAAATAAAATAGCATTTGTGGAAAAAATTGTATAAATAAATAAAAGATAATTTCAAAAATTCCAGGAATAGACTTCATGTACGCAGCAGGTCTGGCCCCAGATCGCATCTCCGTGATGATGACCCAGTCCGGCAAGTACGTCCTCCAGTTCCACTCCAAGTGCGACATCCGGCCTTTCGCGGTATGTTTCAAAAATGGAAAAAGTATAGGTTTCGAAAAATCAACACTTCAAATGGAAAGCGAAAATTGATTTCCTTCGTTGTACGAAATTAAAATTAAAATTAATCGGAAAACATTGACTGCAGCAATTAAATTTCAAGAGGTTCACAGTAAGCATTAAAAATAAAGTAACAAATGACAATAAATTTAATTTTAAAAATAGCAATTTTCAGGCGAACTACCCTTCATTTTCGCGAGTGCTGCGCGGCATCGTGCACGTGAGGGCGTGGCGTCTGAAGTCGATCGAGTTCGTCAACGTCGCCTTCGACATCAGGGATCTGGAGAACATCGAGAGGGCTATCGATGTAAATTATTTGAATTAAAAACCACCTCTTGGAGAGTTAGATGAATTCCAAAGTCCTGTTATTTGAAAGGAAACAAACTAAGAGGCTTCAATATGAACAATGCTGCTAAAGGAGATAAACTCTAGATTTTTTAAAGAAAATAAATAAAATTTTAGAAACTCGGTGTTGAACTCGTTTTGCTCCGCAACTGCACATACCCGCACGTTCGACGTGGCGAGGAGGCGATTCGTTTCTTGAACGCGCTCAACAGGAAAAAGAATGTATGGTTTTAAAAAAAATGGAACCAAATTTTTTTCAACCCTGGCAATTATTATTAAAAAATTCGATATGTTCTTCAAAAAAAGATTTTATTTGAATATTTGAATAAAAAGATAAAATAAATGATTAAAAATGAAAATATGTTGCAGGCAGTGGTGTGCGAATATGGCGACGCGCGTCTGAAGCATCTGATCTCGCGCCGCTACTGCACTGCCGCGGGCCGCACACGACGTAGCATCGAGGAACGCGTCGCCATGGGCGGGGCTCTCGTCGGCGAAGGGGGTATATATTTTTTTCATTCATAACTTCAAAATGGTTTGAAAATTCACTCAAATTGGAGAACAAATTTATAATCCTTCTACACTAAAAGTTGTAACATTTGTCTCCTAAAGCGGGATTTTTACTAGGATAATTTTATAGAATAAGAAAACGAATTCCTTGAAAATCACCAATCTCCAGGAAACGTGGACGTCGCCGAGTCTGCGGAGGACGGCGAAGGAGTGGCCGGAGCGGGTCAACAGCCGCCCCTTCCCCAGATGCCGCTTCAACAGCCACAACCTGCAGGAGTACAGCCCGGCGAAATGGACGTGAATGTTGGCGGACAGGCTAATCAGGTATTTGCAAATAAACTCCAAAATACTGCTTCTTGGCGACTTCAATCACTTTCTTCCCTAGTATTCATTATTGCGCTTCAAAAATTGCCAACTTCCCAGCGAATCTTTTCTTCAAATAGCTCGATTGAAATTGATTCAAAATCATCTCTGCTTTATAATTAATTCGAGAATGTGAATTGAAACTTATTTCTGTTGGAGTTAGAACTTAACTCGAAACTAAAAACTCAAATTTCAGCCCCTCAATCTGAATCTGGTCTTGCCCGCGCCGAGTCACCTCCAGATGCCCCACAACAACAATCAACACGACCACCTCAACCAATAGCATCACGCTTAACCAACAACAACAATAATACAAAACAACGTGATATTCCAAAGCCCATTAGCCTTGAATGCCTAACTCGCGAGAAGTCGAGTAGCCGAGTGGTAAAATGTTTGCAACAAATCTCGTCATTTTACCCCAAACCATTTTCTTACTAGATGCTAATTTATGATTTTTTTTTTTTGCAAAAGTTCAACTTTTGTAAAACACTACCTCTAAATTAAAAGGGGCTCCTCGCGACTAGGACATCAAGGAAAATGAGAATTATGGGTAGCACAAGCTATGCGATGATACAGCCAACAAATGTACATACTTTTACTTTTTATCTATACATTTGCTTTTAATCCCGAAGATAGCTAAAAATTTGAAAAAGATTGCCGATTTTTTAAAATTTGTAGCTATTTTTCCAATTTATACTATCACCGTTGCCTTTTTACCATCTTACATACTGTGTTTTTAAACTTCCTTCGAAAAGTTGACAGAATAAATTTTATCGTTTTAATTTCAAAAATTGTTGACTTTTCAAGGAAGTTTCCATCTTTGAGCTACTTATCATTACAATTTTTTTTGCAAAAAATCGCGAAATCTCTTCAATTTTCTGGTATTTTTGCTGCTGAAATTTCGTTTTTAAAGCAGCCCTGTTTTATATTTATTTTTCGACTACCTTATTCCTGAACGTCTGCGGTCAAACTGTTAGGATGTCGAGTTTTCGAATTTTTGCAAAAATATTCGAATTTTCGAAAATTCTAACCCGACTCCTTTGTTGTTTATTCGTCGTGATTCTCTAGGTCTCGTGAACTTGACTTTTCTCTGCGTTCGGAGTTTGCAATTTTACCGACCTAAGCTCCACCCTCTATCGATTTTTTTTCCAAATAGTCGACAAAATTGTCTACTCTGATCGAGCTGGTTTGCTCATTAAAATTTTAAAATACCCAACTTGCGAGGCAACTGAGAGTAAGATATTCACACTTTGATGACTAAAAATTGTTTATTCGTTTGAAAAAGTCCAGATTTTTTCCGTCTAAAATCCCTAAATTATTCGTTTTATCTTGACTTTGATTGACTTGGCCCCATGAAATAAACTATTCTGGAAAATTTTTAATTTCTAACTTAGAATGGTTTAGTCCCATTAAAGTTGCTATTGAAATGGAGGATTTTAAAAATGGCATATTGATGGAAAATAGTGGCTAGACAGTTGTTTTCCCCGTCTTGCGAATCAATATGTTCTATTTTCCAAGTTGCCAAAATTTAAAGTGGTTAGATAGTCCAGTCGATAGGCTAGGTGGTTTTCATTTTTGGCAAAATCATGGCTTACTATCGACGCCGGCGCATTTCCGAGCTATTGCAAATGATTCAGGAGGCTGAAAGACGAAAACTCGAATACCAGGGAGATTCGAGGATCTACTACATGGATCGATCCGAGTGGTACAGAATTACGGTAGGGTTTTTCTTTCTAAAACTCAAGAAATTGGAAACAATAAGCAAAATAGAAACTTTTTTTTCCAATTGGGATCAAGATTCTCGGAATGGAAATACAATTTTTAAATGAGAAACAATATAAATTCCCAACTTTCAGAATGAGTCCCAACTCACTCCACTCTTGATGTCGACTTTCAAAGCCTCTTTTCTGGATCAGGACACTCAGAATTTTCTCGACTATTCTAACGACAGAGCTGACAGTTTTATGTTGCAAGTAGGATATTAAAACAGCGATATTTACTCAAATTACTCCATTGTAAATCACTCGCAAAAATGTTTTAAAATCACCATCTTTCAAAATTCCAATACACGACAATCCAAGTCTAATACTTCAAAACTGCACACCGTCTACGCGATTTGGCGAAATAGAGAAGGTATTGAAAACGTAATCTTTCTTTTCCCGGTTTTGCACAGTATTTCATCTTCCTTTATTTTCTTAAAGTATTAGTCTTGGATTGCCGTGGATAGAAATCCTAGTTTTAAAAATATATATTTAAAAAAAAAAATTTCTATTGTATACCGTTTAAAAAATAAAATTTGTCTCCGTTATGGTCAAAAAATCAAATTACAGTACTTTCGCAACGTGATGACGGCGATTCTTTCCATTTTCCTGTCGAAAACATCCATAAATGGCTTCCTCGGGTTCGGCAACATGTTCCTATTCTCAGAGGGCCAAATTCGCGAACTCTTCAACCTACCCGTGGAGTGGACTCACAAGGGAAAGAGGGTGAGGAAAATATGCCAACCTTTTGGAATTACGATATCTTCTAAAATATCTCAGGTTCTGGATTTGGGCGCGGGCAACGGAATGATCACGAAAAACCTTGCCGAGATCTATGAACATATCTATGCGACTGAAATGTCAACGGTAATTGATATTTTTTAGCCTCTAAAAATTCCAATTTTCAGACTATGCAATATCGCCTGAAACTACAAGGCTTTACTCTCTTGGATGCTCAAAAATGGCCCTCCGAAAATATCAAATTCGACTTGATTTGTGCCCTGAATCTACTTGATAGGTAAATTATAATGACTTTAGATTTAAAAAAAAAAAAAGTGGGCGTGGTTTATTTTCTAAGCTTTCAACTTTTAACCCCTCGTATTGCATTAAAAGGGGTTTGATCGAAAAAGGGCGAAGGCTTAAAAACTAAACTTTGTAGTTTTCAGACACTTCGACCCTAAGCTCCTGTTGAGTCAGATTCACTCGACCGCGTTGAAATCGAATTGCCCGGTTTTGATGGCCGTGGTTCTGCCCGTGAAACAATACGTCGAGTTCCATCCGACGAAATCAAGCAATAACCCGGGTAAACTTGATTTTCTTAGTTTCTAACCTGAAATTTGGAATATTTTCTAAAAACTATTCTACAATTTTTGTTCTTTAATGTCAAAATGATGTGAAATTAAAAATTCTGAGAGACGTTCTCTAGATTCAATATTTTCAATCTTGAACAAAGGTATGCAAATTTGAAAGAGATTTAGTTTGAATTTTTGAAAATTTCTAATTCCAGACCAAAAAATCAACGTCTACGGTCGCACTTTCGAGCAGCATGCCAATACGCTGGTTCAGAACGAATTCATCCCTGCCGGTTTTGAGCTGATTCGATGGACCAAATTACCGTATCTTTGCGAGGGCGATATGAAAGAGGTAAGAGCTAATGCGGTTTGACGTCCTCTGAAAATTTAACGCCTTTGATAATTTAATGTCATCTAAAAGAATTACTGTAATTGTGAATTTCAGAGTTTCTACCTTCTCTATGATGCCCTATTCCTATTGAAAGCGGTGCCCAAAAACGATGTTGTTTACGAAACGTCGGATGAAAATAAGGAAGTCCGAATTGAACTTTAAAACTATCTCAGGATTTTCTAATTTATTAAATTACATTTGTGGCTTACATACCCAATTTTTCTGCTGTGATAAGACCATGATTTTATATGATGACGGTTCTAATAAAGTTTAATTTCAAACATTATGTTCTAGAAATTGCCGTGATTCTCGGAATGAATATTTTTATTTTTAGGATTGTTAAATTTTGATTTTCAGATTAAAAATGGGAATCAAAGGACTTTGGCCCATTTTGGAGCCCTCGGGAAAGCCCATCAATTTGGAGACCTTGGAGGGAAAAACTTTGTCTGTTGGTGAGTAAAAAATTCAATTTTATTCTACTTTTCAAAACTAAAGCAATCTTTACAAATCAGCGAATCTTACCGTAATCTTGCAGATGTCTCCCTCTGGATTGGCCACGCGAAACTCGGACATTCATTCAACGTGCGGTGCGGCCATATCGCTCTCCTTCTAGGTAATGCATATTTTAATTTTCCGAAGTTAGTATATTTTTCTTCTCTATAAGATTTTTGGGGATAGTGAAAATAGCATCGAATTTCAAACGTTTCCGAATTTTCCGAAGATTAAAGATTTTAGAGAGGATGTGCAAGTTGTTGTACTACAAAATTCGACCCATCTTCGTCTTCGATGGACCGGGAGTGCCACATTTCAAAAAGAGGGTTCAGGTGGATTTTTTGGATATCTGTTTATTAAAATTTCTCTAAAGATCATTTGAGAAAATACAGTAGGAAAAATTTGATTTGCAAAATTTACCCAAAATTCATGCTACTTTGTTCTTCTGGAAAAAATCACTAAAATTATAGTAACCTTTATTTTTCAGAAAGAGCGTCGCCTCAGACGCCATCTCGACGAATTGGCGTTAACTCAAAGAGGCAAGAAGCAACTTGAAACTCTTCTTTTGGGCGGCCAAACCCAGGAAGAACTCGAGGACGTCGCACGCCACATTATCGTGCCGAGGAGGGGTGTCAAGGCTGATCTTAATATTTTTGACTTACCGTAATATTTTTCGCTTCTAATTCAAAACGGCTCACATCCCAGAATTAATTTTGCTGACATCAAGAAATATTATGAAAATACTTATTTTCTAGAAGCTACTTATAAAGAACTATACTTGAAGAGGAGACATATAGAGATTTGTTTAGTTAAAACCAAAACCATTTTTCAAGATTACGCCTTATTTTCAGATCAACGTCGGACTACATTCCTGAAGACCACGAAGATAATTCAGACGATGACGTCATCGATGTCACGGATGAGACGGAGGTCCAACGCATTGAGAGACTTGTGGACAAAAGGGAGAAGATCAGAGAGTCCAGACTTAGGCCTAATCAGGTTAACTATTGTTTTTTTACCTTAGAATTAAATTTGTCCCAGATCCCTCAAGACTCGAGCGAATTCAGTCAATTCCAGCTGAAAAGGATCGTTCAGAAGGGAGTTTTGAATGCAGAAATTGAAAGGGTAAGATTTTCTCAATTTGGGAGAAGATAGTTTGTAATTTTCAGAAAGTCAAGGACCTGACTGGACTTCAGAATATCTCCAGGAAGGTGGATGATGATATTGAGGTCAATTTTCAAAATGCTATTTTTAGAATTGTTAATATTGAAAAAAATTGCAGATTCTGGAAGGCGAGCAATCCTCATCTTCCGACCCTAAACGCCTCAAACTCACGTTGGACCTCTTCGCTCACAATTCTTCGGGAAATCAAGAAATCAAACCCGAAGTCGAAAACCCTGAATCTTCCACGGAAAAGCTCTCTTCCCAGGAGATTCTCAGCAAATTGGAAGAGGCAATTTTTCAATCTTATCCTTTTATTTTCTATTTTCTTCTTAATTTCAGGAGGATTCCAACTCGGAAAAAGGCGAATTTATCAGCAAAAGTTCCGTCGTTGAAATGATCGCATCGAAAAGAAAGTCTAGGGAAGCGGAGATTGTCACAGCTAGGGGTGAGATTGAAATTTCGAAGCTCTAAAAATATGGGTGGATGATTTTGAAAAAAAAATTGAAAAATCAAAATCTGTGCGATTTTGAGTATTACTCACAGTCGGGTGTTAGCAAAGCGAAACGATTCAATAACGAACAATATCGCAATATAAAAATAAATTTATTGATTAACACAGAAAAAGAAAACACTCAGCGATTCCTGAGAAATCGAATTAAAGCATGAGAAAAGCGGTAAAGAAAATCTCAAAGAGAGCAAAAGAAGAAAAAGCTGCAATATATCTACGAAATACAGAAAAAGTGCGTGATCGCACAAAATCAAAGAAAAAAGTTCAGAAGATAATTGGAGCTCGTCGTCATTCGATGATGACGATCTAATTGACGTCGACGACGAAGAAATGATGCGTCAGATTCAGGAGAAAATCGAGAAGGAGAGGTGGGCTTTGAAAGTGCTCATTGGTGATGCTATTAAAATTTTTTATTACTATAAAATTGAGTCATTTATTCCAGACCGAACTTCGAGAAAAATCGCTTTGAAGGCGAAGATATTGAAGATGAAGAGGAATGGGACCCCATGAGGGTAGGATTAAAAAGAGTAAATGTTCAAACTCGATTTCTCCTCTTAAGAATTACCCTGAAGATCGGCCCTCGACTTCGAAAATGGGCATTGACAACTATGGAAACGATGAAGATTCCGAAGTTCTACAGAGAGACTCGAAAATCCAGAAGGAGCTGCAGGTAAATTTTCTAAAAATAAAAAAAACATTGAAATAAAAATATTCAAAGATAAAAATGAAGATGAGAATATTGAGGAATTCCTTTCTGCCTGTGGTTTTCCGTGGGTCGAAGCTCCCGGTGAAGCTGAGGCACAATGCGTTGAACTAGAACGGCTGGAATTGGTTCAGGTAAGAAATTAAAGATTTTATTTTAAAAAATGATGTATTTTTATAACTTCCCATTTAAAAACCAACGTCCTCTAAAGTTACGCCTTCATTTTCAGGGCGTTGTTTCTGATGACAGTGATGTGTTCGCGTTCGGCGCCAAGAGCATCTACCGTAACCTGTTTTCGAAGAAGAAAGATAGTCAGTATTTCGAGACCAGGGCGATTCAGAGGAACTTGGGTAAAAATTCAAATTTCCTTTAAAAATTAATTTAAATATTCAAAAGTCCTAGAAAAAATTAGAAGAAAAGCTATAAAGATCGACAAACTATTGAATTTTACAGAAGTCTGTTGAATATTTTTATGGGAAAAAATAACTTGAGAAAATTCTAAATAAATGACATTTATGTGAAAAAATTGGTAATTTTCTAATTTATGCTAATATGCAAATTCGCAGGTCTCTCCCGAGTCGAATGTATCGCAGTAGCCATCATTTCTGGAGGCGACTATTCTCCGGGTCTGAAGTCCGTTGGAATGGTCACCGCGTTGGAGCTGATCGCGCAATTTGCGGAAAAACGAGACCAAGAAGAATTATCTCTGGAGCAAGTTCAGGAAAAGGTAAGTTGATAAGAAAATCTATTTTTTTCAATTTCGAAAAAATCTTTAAACTTTTTTTTTATAAAAGAATTCTTTTAGAATGCAAAATTTTGAAAAGTTTAGGTGACTAGCCTTCTCACTAAAATTAAAAACTGGCTACTGGACGAGAATAGAAGGGAACCAACGATGGAACTTCGAAAACTGAGGGAAACCATCGAAAAGGACAATGACAAAGAGGCGATTGAGGGAGTGAGCTTGAATTCAAAAAGTGTCATTCTTAAAAATCCTTTTTTTTCAGTTAATAAACCCCGACGTGATCCACGCCTATGTTTTTCCGAACGTCAATTCTTCGAGGGAGAAGTTCCGCTGGGGCAAAGTCGACATCGAAAAATTGAAAAAGCTACTCTTCGTCAATCTCGGATGGGATGAGAGGAAATACAACAACGTAAGGGGATTTTTAAAGAAAATATATTTTTTAGAATATAATTGTTTGCACTTGTATCACCACTAAACTACAAACTGCTTATTTGACTTGCGTAATACTGAAACTTATTTTTCCAGACAGTCGCCGACGCCTTCATTCGTTGGAACGAATTCATCAGCGGGAAGGCCTCGTACCAGAGACACATTACTTCGTACGCCTACTCCCTCGACAGAGACGAAAAAGAAATGAGCGAACAGTCCAAACGGGTGCAAGACGCTTTGAAGAGACTCGCGAACAGGACGAGTATGATTTTTAGTTAGAAAAACATTATTTTCTTATCGATATACTGTAAAAACTTATCATTTTTCTAATTTATTTAGCAACTTTTTCCAAGTTTTTAATGATGCTTGAAGAAAATGATTCTTATGATGGTTCATTTTTACGATATGATTTTCAGATTCCCAAATTGCTCCATCCACTTCAAATACCAGTCTTATCTGCCAATCCCGGCTAGTCGATCATGGAACTGTCACGCGGAAGAGTGGACGGGGCCAAACGACAAAGAGAACTGCAAGGGTCTGGCACATTTCTAATGAATATCATCGATGCCGAATATTCAGACCAAAAAGGGGCGTGGCCAGAAGCAGGCGAAGGCGGAGGCGCAGAAGGCGTTGAATTTGTCCGAGTCCAGTTCGGAAGAGGAAGAAGAAAACCCCAGAGATGCAAATTATCGACCTTAGATTATTTGAAATTGCCTATTTTTGAGAATAAATATCTTAGTGTTATAGTGCAGTAGTAGTGGATTGAGATCAAAATTCCTTGATCTCAAAAGTGTGATCCGTCGTTGATCGTCCTAGCCAAGAGATGCGTCGCTTATGACTCCTAGAAAAAGACACCGGGACACCAGGGCACCAGTTAGAAAAAGACCACTTTTGCCTATCTTTTTTTATTTCCCTCATATTATTTGCTAGAAAAAGTGATCTTTTTCTATTAGCCATTAGATTTTGAATAAAATTTTTAGAGAACATTTGAATTACATAATTGCATTAGAAAATCGTCTTTATTTTTTGAAAAATAATTGACTGGTAGCAATTTAAACTCAAGCATGGAATGGGTATTTTCTCGCAAAATGAGTAAAGCAAGAATTATCAAATGGGGACAAGGTACTCAATTCCTGAGTATAGATACTCTCACTTATAGGTTAGAAGTGCTCGTACGTTGAACAGAAGTACCCACAACAAAAGGAGCGATATCGACTCGATTTAAATTTCGATTGTTAAGTTGAATATGCACGCCTGAAACAGGAAGTTGGTGGGTGATGTGCATTGGGTAAGATAGGCATTTGAAAGCTGAAATTTGAAAAAAAAAATATATATATATAAAAATATGCTAATTCCATACCTAATTTGAATAAATCACGCACAGCCCTCGAATAGCTGGGATTTTTGATGAGCAGCGTCAGAGTCCCATACGTGCAGTGAGTGCTAAGAAAGAATAAAATCCAATTAACTGCGTCTGAAAAAAAAATGACGGCAATTTTCTGTATATCTAAAAAAAAATCGTACTTGGCGAACAAACTTTTAGAGCAGACAATATCACTATCATCGCGCAAGGCAAAAAAAAGAAGGTGAAATGCACGACGACCTAAACATGACATTTATTGTTAGGTCCATTAATTTAAGATGTACAAAATGGTGCACGGTTATTTTAGCGTGTTAGAAAGAGATACTGAACTAAGATCATTATTTCTTTTACCCATTTTCAACCTTCTAGATTTTCGACTTCAATAATAAAAATGAGAAAATTCGAAAGATTACCTGCATGACTATCGCAATGTACACGGATTTCTGAGCGTTTTTTGTCATTTGCGATACATTTGTAGCACCACTAATGAAGTAATAGGCGAAATATCCGAAAATGGTGGTCAAAATAAGAATGCAAAAAAAGTAGGATATCGTAGTATACTGAAAAATCCAGAACGGTATAAGCATCTCGCCATCATCAAATAGTGATAGCGCCAAGGCGTAAGGGTCGAATAACTCAGGGTGAACGCATTCTGGATGACTCTGAATTTGTACGTCATCAGATCGCTAAGAAATGCTGAGAATTTACCCTAACATGTTCGAGTTTAACTTTGGCTTGATTTGCGGGAACAATCGTATACTTGAAAAATAGCGCGAAAGATATGCATATTATGTGCAGAAAAACGATAATAGCGATCCGCGTATTTTCACTGGAGTAACGCTGAAGAAAATAATTGTAAGAATTTTATTCAATTTTTCAAACCTTGATCCAATTCCTCTCTGGCAACATGACGATGAATCGGTAATAGAATACGAGAACGATCGAATTACCAGTCATGAGTATGAGTAATATCGCAGTGAATGCGACTTCACGCAGTGGAAAGTTAAAAGACCTCAAAATACCGTGTGAAGTGATAGCCTCTGTGGGTATTAGCAGGACGGGAGTCATCAGTTTGGTCAGGTAGATTTCTGTCATGAACGCCCTGAATCAATATTTTTTTCGTAAAATATCATTCATAAGGCCACTTCGTTTTTCATCTAAAAACTCTCACCATATCATGAAGTATAGCAGCTTCTTCGAGTAATTCTTGGCGTGAAAAGGTGTCTTGAACAGAACGCAATAGAAAGCGACAGCATGGAGTGGCAGCGATATCACTAAAATAAAACATTGATACAACTCGAATTGAGCGAATTTTGGGAGAAATAATTCTGACAAGGAATTAAAAATTTCTGACCTATGAAATTGTTCATCGCAAAAAAATACCATTCCGGACGAGCGAAAATGTCGCTTTCGTTCATTCTATTTTAGACAATTTCTAAAAAAAAAAACTATCAGCCAAGAGTAAAGAGAATCTATTCTTTGAGACTGATATGATTTTCAGAAAGTCTACCTAAATTTAACTGAAATTGCACCTGCGCAGGCGAAATAACGAAATGTCGAAAGATGTGTTTTAGAATAACATTTACATTCTGCAAGTTAAAATTGAGTCTCTGTAATTCTCGAAGTTGCCTGAACCAAAGACTTCGGATAGGTATTAGATCCGGTTATTTGACTATATTCGATCTGGAGAACACGATTTTGGGGCTTTTCCCGAAGTTTTCAAGTCCAGGTTCGGGTACTGAGAGTCCGGGAGTCAAATTTCAAGTCACCCCGACACCCCGAAATCTATATCAGATTGTTCGGTTCGATGAGCTGAGTCGGTTGGTGCGAACATTTCTCGGATCTGATTTTCCTATCACAAGTCACGGCTAAAAACTGCAAAAATGCCAAAAATATGGATCGTTGGGGAAAAATAGAAATTTACATACAGTGTCGTAGGTATTACCTTCCAATATTTTCATCGAACAAAGTACATGCCCTACTAATGCTAATTCAGCAATTATTTCGAAAAATAGCAATAGCGACAACATTCTATCGAAAAATCGACTCGAAGTCGGATCTGGAAATTTCGGGAAAAAGCCCCAAAATCGTGTTTTCCAGGCTGAACATAGATAGAAAACACCCAGAAACCCCTTCAAAAACAAATTTGAAATCTCTGGTCCGAGCAGTTTCGAGAATTACAGAGACTCGGTCTTAAAAATCATACGAAATAACTAAAAATCGACATACAAATGACTCATAGAATACCATAATATTGAAACGTTTTATTTAAAAAAAAACTCAAATCATGATATCCAATACCTTCTTTTTCTCTTTATCTGTCCATAGTTGGCGATTTGCTACTAGTTTTTCATCTCTCCCTGTCATGCCTCAGGCATTGTATGCGAATGTTTTGTGACGGTCTAAATCTTTTCCCCGAGCTATTTCTCCCTTTCACATTTTTGAAGACCATGACTATGTGCTTGTGTATTTCCTTTTATGCATCTCTTTCTTGGAAATATTCCTTTTCTCTGAAAAATGAATACTATTTTTTATGCTCTAACTCTTCTTCTATTATAATTCCTTACTATTTCACTCCCTCTCTGACATTTTCCTTCTCTTCTCAAAAAGCTCTGACCACCGTCCTTTTCTTCTTTCTCTCCCCTCTTCTTAAATATCGTCGTTCTTGAAGCACCTCTTTCTGTCTCTCTCGCCGAGGCATTATTGGCTAATTATTTTTTATTCATTCCCAGTCAGCGTCTGTTTCGATCGAAAATGTATTGAAGATTTGCGTTCGATCTCGAATAAACTAATTTACTCTTTCGACTTTCATCTTCTTTAACTCACTTCCTATACTCTAGGATATCCGTATTTTGCGCTAATTGTTAGTTCTCTTCTCTTAAGACATCGTTTGTTCACTAAAAATCGTGAATATCAGCTTTTTCCCTACAAAATCGATCGTTTTTCATAGAAACCTTCACGAATATCATCTTTTATTTCATCATTGCTTTCAGTTTCATGCTAATTTCCAATAAAGCTAGCTATAAAATTCTCATGTGCGAAATATACACCTGCTTTTGGAAACTTTCATTCGCTACAGATAATCTCCTAGATCGGACTCGATTTTTGCAAGCTCTTTCTTTCTTTCTCCCCGTTTTCTTTTCTCTCTCCATTAACCGTACTGTTTCACCCCCTAATTCTTTCTCTACTTCACTTTATCCCCGAGGCAAGTAGCCATCCTGTCTATATTTCTCTGACCGGTTTTAGGCGCGCTCTTTACCTCTCAACCACTTGGCCAAAAAACTCGAGTAACTGCGCGAGGGAGGGAGAATTGACTCGACAAATCTATATATCCATATTTGTATGAAACAGACAGATGCTGTGGATGAGAGAAATAGCGTGGAAATTTGAGATAGTAAAAAGAAAGCAGAAATTTTTAGAGAATTTTTACAGAACGAGAGATATTGTTCTATTTTTAGAGCGCAATCTAGCAATACTTATCTCAACTTATAATATTATTGTGGATCTAGACATTTTCGAGATCATAATTATTAGACAGTCTAATGGCAACATTTTCCTCATAATATTAGATGACGTTATTAGAATCTTCGACAAAAGTCTTGAGTAACAATAATGCAAGCTTGCTATTTTGACGTCACATTACTACGAAAAGTGACTCACGCATTCGAATTCTTTTATATCCGAACTGTAAATTCCAATGATTCACACCAGCCGGTTTTAGGTTTGTATGCTTTTATCATGCAATGATAGTTTTAGCTAGTTCCTATTGTTGCCATTTTCATTTTATGTATATCTGTTTTCTCTTATTTTGCCGATACTATTTTTCTTTCTCTTCATTTTCTCTTTCGTTAACTATTTCGACTTTCACTCATTGGCAAATTAGCTATTTCCCTTTTGAGATTAGTCTTCACTGTATCTGTAGGATTAGATCACATATTTGGATTCGGATAATTTTTTCTTTATTCTTTGTGATTTAAACTGTTTATCACGGTGCTTTGGCTTGTCCGGTGTCTTTTTTTGGAAAAAGTTGAATATAACTTTTCATCTAATCATTATTATTTTAAAAATGTTCTCTACAATTTCATCAAGACATTTTTTAAAAATTTATTATAACTTTAAAAAATCGACTTTTGAGAACTTTTTAAAGGGCTTTTGCCGGACTAAGCAAAAAGAACAAGGCACTGTGATTATAGGCTTAAATATTGATTTTTTGAATCAATCTTCTATAATCTTCTATAAATACTTTCTAAAATACTACGATCTCAAAAATTTCATATCTTATTTCATTAATTTTCACGGTTCCTTTTTATTTAGATACTATTTCCGTGCCGAATATTAAATTTATCTCAAATTCGATAGCTAAAAATCTCGTAGCATATCTTATTCTTATAAAAGGACACTTGTCAGGAAAATTTTCTCTCTCCGTCTTCAAAAACTATATCTTCTCTTCTTATCGTCTTCATATATTCCCTTGGCATCGTCGCACGCGTGCGTCTTACTTCAGACGTTTTCGTTCTGTTTTTCTTCTTCTCTTCATAACGAAAGACTATTTCTCAAATCTGTGGCGATCTTCAACAAATCAATGCCGTTAGCCGCTTTTTCTCACTATTGCGCCATCGATTAATGGACGATTAACGTTATCCCTTGTCAAGTGTCTTTATCGCTATATCATTTCAAATTGACGATTTTATATATAAATCAGGTTTTACTTTTTATATGCCCTAGCATATAGGGTGAGATTCTGCACTCAAATCTTTTTAAAAATATATTTATTCCATAAGAAAGGCGACCATTAGATTTTTCGATGGATTTCCATTCCTTATAAATGTTGTTGCATATTTTATTCTTTTCAAATGACTCACTTTTTATTGACTGGTCAAAAACCTAGCTTTTTCCCAAAGAAATTAAAGAAAGTGGAACACATTACTTCTTTACTTCATTCCTCCAGACTGTTGCCATATTGTGTGGTGTACAACTTTTGCTGACTGTTTTGGGCCGGAAATCTGGTTAGGTCTTCCTATTTATGCCATGAAATCCCCTAAATCCGCTGGGCAAATGAAAGTGATGAAGCATCGAAAGTTTGCTGGGTTTTTTCATAAAAGTCAAATCTTCTTTCGGCAAAATATCGTTTACAGTTGCAAGTATCAAGATTCTTGACTGATATCTCCTTTACACTGTCCGATATTTCGCTTTATCTTGTGACTTAATCATTATCTTATCTCGCGCTAAAAGCTTGACTCTGTCAAAGTGTAAGGTTAATCAGCGTCTGGCTTGTATGTTCTGACTATGTAACTACTCACCAAGACACCCATTTAGGAAGAACGTCATACTTTTTACCCTGCCTGCAAGACATCTACTAGTTTGACGCTTCGAGGCGTGAAGATCAACCTTTTTGCTGCCGGTGGTTATCTAGCAAATAGTATCTGAATGGTGCTTGCATCAGGTACCGCAGTATT
Organism: Diploscapter coronatus; assembly: GCA_964036155.1. NCBI lineage: Eukaryota > Metazoa > Nematoda > Chromadorea > Rhabditida > Rhabditidae > Diploscapter > Diploscapter coronatus. Next base: position 13,395,874 of record OZ038422.1, read on the forward strand.
GATCATAGATGACTTAGTTTTGAGCTTATTTTGGAATATATTAATCTTATGTTGAAATTTGATCAGAATTAAATAGACTCATCTATGACTTATTTAAAATTAAATTAACCCTCTTCTGAAGTTGGTTTCAGGAGGCTGAAGGCTGTGATCTCAAGATCCATTCGTATTTCCTATGATCCTACGGATACTTATCTCCGTGGTGAATATCGCTGTTTCCGTTCAGGTATGTGTTTGCATAAAGTGTTTTAGAAAATTCGAAATATGATGGTCACTTTCATAGCATATTCTAGTCGCGTGTTCCGGTTCAAATAGATATTAAATTTGTTATGTTTCAAAACATTTCTTGACTTTGAATTCATTAGATCAGTTGATCTTAACACAATTTCATTCTGACTAAAGTCTCAGGAAACCTGGCACTTCTCGTATTTTTCCTATATCAATATGCTTCGCACATACCATTTTTCATTTACGACCCTGCGCGCTTCAATCGAAATATTTCACCATGCCAGAGTCGCTACGCTTCATCAGTTATTCGGAAAAGACGCAGAGGAAACAAGAAAGAATCTCTTGTAAAAACATCGTCAAAACTGTGAATTTGATTCTTTGAATTGTCTCGAAAATAGCCCACCCTCAATGCATAGTTTGCATAGGGAAGAAATGGCTCTTGAAATTTTATTCTCGTTCTTTTTCTCTCTCTCAAAAATACAATATAATCTATACTATCTCTCTTTTTCTCGATTTTCTTTTCTTATTATTTTGCCGTACTATTTTCTCAAGTTTCTAATGTGAAGTCTTACGCAACGTTCAAATGAAATGTCTGGATAGAATTAAAAAAAGAAACGATAAGTTTAACCAATCCAATTGATCCAAGATTATTTAAAGAAAAATCCAAAAGTTCGATCTTTGATCATAAAAATACTGTCCTCAGAGAATTGAATGGAAAATTAATCTATTCAGGGATTGCACCATAGGCTAACAAAAAGAGAACTATTGCATGTCTTCGGAGTCGATGAGCATAATAATGTACCTGAATATCGACTAATTAATACGCAGGCATAGATATTCAGACATTAAAAGTTATATTTGAATTTATTTAAGAGGCTATTTTCCGACCATGAAGATCCTACCGAACAAAGCTTGAAACGAATATCCTTCGATGCTTGGAATGAAACCTTCCATATCGAATTAGAGCCTAATCATAATAAACTTATTAGTCCGCATTTGGTAGGTTTTAAAAACAAGCTTGTAAAAATAGATAAATATTGGTCGATTTATTACTCATTCCTAGCGTTATCATAGTAATTTTATTCGATATACTTCAAAATAAATCCTACTAAATATCGAAAAATTATCGATAATTTACTCTCCTGTTTGGAATTAAAACAAAAATCGATATTACAGAAGTCCGTCATTCGATATGAAAATTCTAGTGTAGAGTTCAGCGGTTTACCTCATGTGTCTAATTGTCACTATAAGGTAATTAACTTAATTAACTAAGTTATTGAATATACCAAATTAGGGCCGCGTAATTTCTCATAATAATGCGCCAGCAGCTATATCAGATTGTGAAAAGGCCTTGCATGGTTCACTGGTTATGGACGATCATTTTCTAGTGCTACAAACGCTTCCGAAACGGGTTCAACATTTACAGGTAAAATATCTAATTAAAAAAAATTAAAAACAGTCCATCTATAGATTATATATTTAAAGCTGCAATTATAGCATTCAATTTTCTGAAAACATAAGTATTTTTTTGTTATTTTCAGGAAGAAAAACACATCATATACAAACGCGACGCCTCTTTATTAACCCGATTTGAGAGAAGTATTCAAGAAGAAGTTGCTCGTCTGCAGGACAAGGATGAGCCATTCTGCGATACTTCCGAATCGTTGGACGAGCCTAATTTGGGTAATCATATTTAAAGAACAACCTAAAATATCCTAATATTCAGCCCACCTTCTTCACAAGAACTACTCCATCCCCGAAGCGGCAAAATTGGACTCTCCCATCGTGTTCCCTCAACTCGATCCGATCACCCTGGAAATAGCCCTATTCTTGGACTCCAAGCTATTTGAGCATTTTGAGAGGTATTTATTATAATTCTTTTATTCAAATTATATTTATATATTCTAGGGAATATATTGAGGACGCTGAGAAACACTTGATGGATTTTTCCCTGGCTTTAATTAACAATGTTCACGTCTTATATCAACAACCAACCTTGTCGCCGAATTTGGAAATTGTCATTGTCAGATTCGAGATGTGGAAGTCTCAACCGGTAAGGTTCATTTACTTGGATACCTTTTAAATATATTATATATACCAGAATAATCTTGCAACATATGTTCACAAAAATGGCCAAGCGCAGAGTTTACTGGATGCATTCTGTCGACATCAGGCGCATATCAATCCAGGATCAGATTTGACTGACTTTGGGCACTGGGATCATGGAGTGTTGTTGACGGGGTATTTCATTTAAGCTGTGTTTCAAATTAAATCTAGTTAATTATTCTATACTATTGGTTGATATTGCACGTGTTCTTGACGCATAAAATATAATTTGAAAGTATTGATTATCAAGAACCAGAGATAACGGTCATCATAAAAATAATATGTTTCAAAATATCCTGTGCATAATGAATAGTTCAATTTATTATTTTGACTATCGGTAAAAAAAAAACCTATTCTATAAAATTGAAAATGATAATAGAATGATTCAGATACGATATCTACCACACGACTGCATCAGTGGCTGGGGTGGCGCCTGTAGCGAGGATGTGCGATCCGCTGTTCGCCTGCTCGCTAGTTGAAGGACTGCATCTGGGAAGGTCGTTCGTATTGGCGCATGAAATGGGGCATAAGTAAGAAAAAATACATTTCAAATTTTATGACACGACATGAAATAGCCTAATATTACTATAGTCATGCTTGGCTCAACAAATTTAAATAGCTCTAAAGACTCATTCAATAAAATGAATAATCACTTTATCACGCTCCTTAACGAAGAAAGACAGAGGCGCAACATAATTCCGAATGTTACAAGAATTATTCATAATCACGAAAAAGGGAAGGTATAGGCACCAAATAGCTCATTTCGAAAATTAGATTGAAATTGACCTAAAATCGATATGGCATAGCGCATTAACCACGCTCACTGACAACATGTAATCATTGCACAGGGAAATGTTCTCCGTTAATGAACATGAGAGTGACAATCAGTTGCAAAATTTCACGACGATCTTCTAAATCTAAACAAACCAAGATCCGATAATATATAATAGCATTTGCTCGTAAACTCCTAAAATTCCATTTTAAGCATGGGCATGGTGCACGATGGTGTGCAGAACCAGTGCAGTCGATCCTGCTGCTTGATGTCTGCTGTAAACGGTGCTGGAAAGACGACTTGGTCCGAGTGTTCCGTCAGAGAGTTCAATGCGTTTCTTCTTCAACTAGAGTGGGTTCTTGTCTTTTTGATCCGCATAACCTTCAATTTCAGCGAGTCTGGCAGAGGGAATTGTCTTCGCGACGCGTCTCCTGGACTCACCGAGCATAACCATCTGTCCGATGGTCGTCTTCCCGGCCAGAGGTACACTGCGGATCAACAGTGCTCCTATTTCTGGGGGAGAGAGTACAAAGTTGAAATTCCTTCCGGACGAACTATGGATGATATTTGTCGAATTCTCTGGTGCGGCAACGGGGGCTCGACGATTTCGACTGCGCACCCTGCGCTGGAGGGAAGTTGGTGCGGTCACAACAAGGTGCGTTTCGATCGCTCGAAAATAACGAACCGCGAGTTTCTAGTGGTGCAACGAAGGCCGTTGCCGAGGTTGGGCCCACTTCGAAATGGAATCTCCTCAACGCGTCGACGGAGGATGGTCGGATTGGGGTGGCGGAGAGAAACGATGCCCCATCCAACAGTGCCAAGTTACTGGGAGCATCACCGTCAGAGCGCAGCATAGGGACTGTATCAATCCAGCGTAAGTTGTCTGATATACGATAGTTAAACCCGTATCAACGATGAAATCGCTTTATAATTCACTCGTTCGCGTCTCCAACAATTTTAAACACAGGGACAATGCTCTAAAAAATTTAGCCCAAATAACGGCGGTCATACCTGCCGAGGCTCATCCATTCGTGGTCTGGTTTGCGGTACTATTAAAAGTCGCTGCCAAGGCTTCACTCGACAGGAGTTCTCCGACAAAGTCTGTAGCTCGATCAAGTACGACCCCCACAAGCCCGATCTGCAATTGACTGGAGAAGGATTTGAACGTGATTTTCAATGCTTTTTTTTTTTAAACCTTGTTTACCAAATTCCTTAGATTCCACGCAGCCATGTCGAGTCTGGTGCCATTTGATAGATTCTGAGTTGATCCGAAACAAAGGTCAATTCCCAGACGGAACTCCTTGCGGGGAGAATTCTTACTGCGTCGGGGGTCAATGCCTAGCTGTCGCCTGTAATAAGCAGGCGTTGGTCAGCTCGAACGGAGATTGCCCAGAGCAAACCATAGCGATCGCTGAGCCCGTAGCTAAATGGAAAGACTGGTGCCTTTATTCGTTTCTTTTTCGGAAAAACTAATCTGGAGAAAATTAGGTCTCCTTGGTCAGTGTGCTCAGCGTCCTGCGGTAGGGACGGTCACCAGCTGAGGAAGCGCGAGTGCACTCATAGTGGAAGGAAGGGGTGTTCCGGTAAGTTCGTCTCAAAAATGCCTAGGAAGTGTTTGGAATCAGGTCCACCGGAGGAATATCGCTCCTGCGTTCCCGAGCCGAAGCCCTGCTATGAGATGTCGGAATGGGGAAAGTGGAACGAGTGCGACGCGGAGTGCGGCGATGGACAGTAAGTCCCTGGATCACTAGGAAAATCCAATTTTCTCCTCTCAGACAAACCCGCAAGCGCATCTGCCTCGAAGGTGACTGCTACGGTGAAGAGATGGTTCAGCACAGGGGTTGCAGAAAGGTATTATGCTTCCAAAAATTGAAAGTTCATCTGGAAAATGATGAGTTCAGGGAGGATGCTGGGAAGAATGGGGTAGCTACAACGAGTGCAGCGCTTCTTGCGGAGGCGGAAGAAGAAGCCGAGCTAGGTTAGAGGGTTTTCAGAAAATTTTTGAAGTGCCTAAAAATTTTCAGAGATTGCCTTACCGGTGATTGCCGAGGAGAAACAACGGAATACGAGGATTGCAATACTCACGAGTGCCTTGTGGAGACCTGGAGCAGCTGGCTGCCCTGTTCGGTGTCGTGCGGGATTGGGTTCCAGATTAGAGAGAGGTCTTTTTATTATATTTTCAATAGGTTCGCATGCAAAACCAACTTATAAACTCACATCATGACGTTTATCAAATTTTGAAACTTATTGCATTTTCGACCAACTATTATCACATTCTACACAAAATCTCGAATGAATAGAGAGACCGCAAAACTCCGTCCCTTGCATTTTCCGCTCTTGTTCAAAAAGTGATCATTTTAAACCTCAAAAATGGGAAACAAGTACCCTTCAAAGTGGAAGAGGGCCACGAAAAGTCATTATCAAATTCGACGACCCAAACATAAAAATGAACTTTGGCCAGAAGATTATATCAGGGAGTGCGCGTACACTCATGATAATTACCGATGTATAGGCACGACATTTATACGTTTAACTGATTGGTTTTGGTTAATTCACTCGGTCAAAAATGATTTAAATTTAAATTTTAGTTTTTCTTCACCAATATTTCCGCTACATCGAATTTGACAATTTGAAGTAATACATTGTTGAAAACTATGAATCTTGCAAAACCATTTGCGGTCTCTATGAGCGAATACCTTGATGCTCAGAAACTTCAAATCATATCTGGGTTTCAGACTTTGCAATGGTGTGCTCTGCGCCACTGCGAACCGTCAAGCCAGAACTTGTAACGAGCAGGCATGTCCAGTTGAGACGACGCCCAAAGAAGAAGAAGAGGAAGAAGTAAAAGAGGAGGATCCTAATTCGTTCATATTTGGCGACTTCGAGGAGTGGTCACCCTGTTCTCAGACCTGTGGTGAAGGCACTCAGATTCAGAAGAGAAAGTGTCTCAAAGGTGCATATTATTTATCTTCCGACACAAATCACCAATCGCAACAGCGTACAAATTATCTTATGACTCTTCGAAACATCGACGCTTTTCTTTGAAACCTATAGAGTTCTTTTAGGCAAATGCCCCGACGGTCCCGAGTCCCAGCGAACTCGTCGATGCGTGCTTCGGCCTTGTCCCTCTTGGCAGGATTGGACTGAATGGAGCCAGTGCAACGACTGTTCTCCTATTAGGTAAGATTCTCTGAAAATCCAAATTTTAACCCCAGAACTACAGTACCCGAGCCCGAAGTCGTATCTGCGAAAGTGCTGCAGGGTTCCTGGATGCTGGACTCTGCGATGGGTCGCCCGTGGAATTAGAAACTTGCGAAAAAGCCTGCAATGACGGCGTCTTGCCATTCCTGAGTAATGATTTGAGGAGAAGGGTAAGTTCATCAGCTTTCAGAGAACGACATTATATCTTGAAAATTCCAGGCGCTATCCCAGAAAACGCTGAAACTTAACGAAGAATTCGGCGAATGGAGCAATTTTGGTCCATGCTCGAAGGAGTGTGGTGGTGGAACGCGGTCCAGGTTTCTTCATAGATCTTCCCCAGAAATTGACTTAAATTTTCAGAACCAGAGTTTGCTACGGTGAAAGTTGCGCTGAGAAGGTGCAGAAAGAAACTGAGAAGTGCAACGAGCAAGTGTGTGCTGATGATAATGGTATTGTTTTTTTGTTTTTTTTTTTTTTTTTTTTTTAAATTAACTACAGAACTCAAAGTTCATCTTCAGAATTCCGACCCTGGACGGATTGGTCGCTTTGCTCCGCTTCCTGTGGAGATACTGGCGTGCAAACTCGACGACGGCCCTGTCCTTTCTTCATCTTCAATGTAAACTCTTCCAACAACGAGTTCTTTTTCAAATTTTATCGTTCAGTGCGACGTGCCCACGCAAACCCGCCCATGTCCCAATATGCGCCCTTGCGAGTCCAATTCACCCTCTGAAAAGGACGCGATTCCTCAATGGTCCGAATGGTCGTCCTATTCCGCCTGCTCTTGCTTCACGAGCACTCAAACAAGACGACGATTCTGTCGAATACGAGATCCCTCGCTACAAGGCTTCTGCGCTGGACCGATCGTGGAGCAGCGGGCATGCAAAGCTACTTCTTGTGACCCAATAGCTGGCGGGTGGTCTTCGTGGTCGGAATGGTATGGCTACCATTTTTGGGTTTTTAATCAATGTTATCGTTTAGGTCCTTATGCTCCAAAGACTGTGGTGGTACTGGCCATCAGATTCGTAACAGGATGTGCTCAGAACCGATACCATCGAATCGTGGTGCTTATTGCGTTGGGTACTCCTTCGACCAACGACCTTGCTCTTCCAACGCAGTGTGTGGAGATAAGGTCGATGGAGACTGGGGTGAGTTACCGTAAAAAGCACCATTCGTTACCAATTGTGATTCCAGGCGAATGGCAAGAATGGTCTCAATGCAGCGATGACTGCACCAATGGGCACAAAAGCAGGACGAGGTAGAAATGCATCATTTGTTTGAGTCTGACAAGGAATTCAGATACTGCTCAAACCCTAGACCAGTGCAAGGAGGACTTCAGTGCTTCGGATCTGATTTTGAGCTGAAACCATGCTCAGATAAGACGAAGTGCAAGACATGTAAGTAGTTTTGGAAGAATGGTATCAGGAACGGATATGTTTTCTATCATTTCTGTACAGCTCCAGCTAAGTCGCACTGAATGTCTTGATGAGCTCTATGAGTATCGTCTTGTATTTTGAGGCATACATCAGTTTTCAAAAGAATTACTCTTTATTCATCTACCAAAATAAGAGTTCGGCCCTTTTCGTTTCAAGTTATTTGAACCATGCATCAAGGTGATTATTTCTGAAGCATGAATCTATACTATCCCTCCCACTTTCATGCTTCTTCAGTCTTGCACAACCACGTGCTTCCTGTCTCCCACTGGGGTTCGGATGCGGCTTGGGGGACTTGGTCTGCGTGGACGGAATGCCCTCAGGAATGCGGCTTCTCCTTGCAATCGCGTTACAGGATCTGTAAAACAGCTCTGAACTCGAGACTCCCCTGCGAAGGTCTAGCCCAGCAAACGTCCACTTGCCCGAATGAGCCTTGTGATGGTTCGGTTTGAAGATATTAGTTTAAAATATGCATGAAAGAAAGATGATATGTTTGAATACGTTTTCTAGAATGGTTTGAAAATACAATGCTTCATGAAAGTATTCCACCTGTGACCAGCGACTATTATTTGCTAAAATTATGTTGAGGAGTTTAGAAGATTTAATATTAATAGGTTTCATGGGAAAGCATGATCGCTATCTATCAAAAATATTTAGTTCGCGTATACCCTGCATATGATCGAAATTCAGAATCGCTCGACGGAGGTTGGTCAGCGTGGTCCGAGTTCTCTCCATGTTTCGGTAATTGCGGCTACGGCTCAAGAATAAGAACAAGGCAATGTTCCGCACCTGCTCCTAAAAATGGCGGCTCGCCCTGTTTCGGCAAGGCCTTCGAATCGGAGGACTGCGATGCGGACCCGAAGTTCTGCTATCCTTTCCTTCACAAATCATTGCTAGTCGAGGCTGATGTCCCTGATACGTTATAAATCGAGTTATAGAGTTACTGTCGACTAATCGATAAGAGGGTGTGGCTTGAAATTGCAACTTTGTAAACGATGCACATAGTTCTGAAAAGTATAAGTAAGCAGTGGCAGCTAAATTTAGGCGCTGTTGAAATTATTAGGTTGTGGCATAAGTAATGAGAATTTTTGCATGTTTTTTGTCCGTTCCTCTCTCTTTCATGTGTTATCAGGGGACAAAGTGCATTGGGGGGATAGATAGTGGGAGGGTCCCTATGCGTGAACAACCCACCATCATATCGACTCAGTCTACTAGTGAGACATGCCGAATGCTTTTATTCCCAACAATTTCCATTTACGGAATGTAGTTCTTTTTTTATTCCTAAGTGGCCTTAAAGTGAAGGATATCCATGAGAAACTTACTGCTACGTATGACACCAATGCTCCCTCTCAAACCACCATCTATCGTTATGTCGCTCGTTACAAGGAAGAAGACTACTCGTTTGAAGATGAACCCAAGTCAGGTCGTCCACGAGAGCTGGATTTGGACAAATTGCGGGAGATCGTGGAGGATGACGTCTATCTTACTACGCGGGAGATGGAGACAGTCCTTGGTGTTGACTGGTCCACTGTAGCCCGAGGACTGAAGACCATTGGGAAGAAGGCTAAGCTTGGAAGATGGGTACCCCATGCTCTTTCGGATTTCGACAAGGATAGGAGGGTTGATGCTGCTTTGAATCTTCTAACGTATCATCACACAACGAACTGGCTGGATCGTGTTATCACTGGGGACGAAAGGTGGGTCCTCTACGATAACAGTGAGAGAAGGGCAATGTGGGTCGATGAGGATGAACAACCAGAAGACGTCCCTAAACCCTCTCTACACCCCAAAAAGATCCTACTCTGTATATGGTGGAGTGTGAACGGTATTGAATACTGGGAGACATTGAAGGAGGGTGAAACAGTAACGGCACAGGTCTACACTGCACAGCTACGAAAGTTAAAGTTACATCTGGAAAACACTCGAGGAGCACAGGCCGAAATCTACTTCCAGCATGATAATGCTAGACCACATGTTGCAAGAAGTGTGAAGGCTGAACTGGAAGGATATGGATGGCACGTACTACCCCCATCCCTCTTATAGTCCCGACCTGGCCCCCTCTGATTACCACCTCTTCAGGCACCTCAGTCACTTCCTTAGAGGACAGAACTTCAAGGATCGTAAGGATGTCGAATCTGCACTGAAGGGATTCTTCGGCTCACAGACTGCGGAGTTCTACAGGGCTGGTATCCATGCTCTGCCAGGTCGTTGGAAGGAAACAGTCAATGCTAATGGCAATTACTTCTAATCCGTTCGTTGTCTCATTTTTGCGAAATATGATAAAATGTAAATGCCAAAATTTTCTCATTACTTATGCCACAACCTAATAATCAATATTCGGGGGGATTTAATCTCGAAATTTTGCAAGAAGTGCGCTATGTTTTTGCGAAAATAGGCAAAATAGTCAACAGTAATATCGTATGTTGCATAAAAATTGTAGTCGTATTGTAGATTTCTATGATCGTTATGTTTTTCGCATGAAAAGGAATAATTTACATATAACGATCAAAATTTCTCTAAATTAAGATTTTTATTCATTTCGTATCATTTTGTCATTGTCGCTGAATACGGTTCGAAATTTCTATCTTTCTATTTTTAAATTTTATACTATATCATCGCGCTAGTTTTCATGTATTCGAACGATCCCTATGTCTCTTCTGAAAATTTCGCTTTACCCTCCATACTCTATCTCAATTCACTTTGAAATGTTGGTGAAAATAGCTTTAATTTTGCATATAATTATAAAAAAGAATATGCAAATAATTTATACATTTCTTGCCTAATATATTTCTAAATATTTTATTTTAGAAAATATCGATCTCCTGCCATACCCCATGATGTATTTCTAATCGAGCTCTTTCAGTATAACTTCTCAAAGATATAGCACTTTTCTTTCAGTATATTTTTCGTCTTTCATAATTTCTGTTCATATCTGTAAAGATTTTTATGTGCGTCCTAATAAATTTTATTATTCCTGCATCCCAGAAGATTCACGGAAACATTTCTTGCGATAAATAGTTTTATATGACTCTTTCTTGGACTAAATTCAAATTTTTACAAGTTTCGGACATCAGCTTGAAGATTAGGAATAGTCGAAAAGATCACACCTGTTCAGATGAATAGAAAAAAATGTCTTTGGAAATTGAAAATTAAAGATCAAAATGAAACGATTTACCATAAATGATCTTAATATAATATTTAATCTTCGAATTTTCAACCCTTAAATAAAAAATATGATCAAGTGTCTCATAAACTCTGCTTTGAACTTGGAAACTGGAATTGGTCTAGTACAACAAGTGCATAAAATAGATTAAATGTCTCGTTTTGCGATTTAATTATTATGAAATATTGCTGGCTTTTGGTCCGGAGTTGGGGTCCACGCCTCTGAAAAGTTTTTAAGTTCGATAATTTTATAAATTGATTTAATTTAAAACTACTATCGTTCTATTATTTTTATTTTATTTAATCGGCAATAATATAGCCTTAAAATTATTATTTAAAGCATAACAGCTTTACACGTTCGGTAAAGCTAGATTAATTAAATTCAACATAACACATTTGCATAATATGTAAGTCGTGATAAACGATGTATTGATAAAACTCTAATTATATAATTTTTATTTAAATTCTACCTCGAAGTATGCTCTGCATAAGTTGTGGCATTAAAGTCATCAATTTCTGCACGCATGCCTAGAAATTTCCGGGTCGCTTGATTGTAGGGCTTTACATAATAAATTGTCACCAACGGTGAACAGGCCGGAAGGAAACTAAATACACTATTGTTAAATACAAATAAACTAATTTATAATAACTCATAATTTGACTGAAGAAGCAAATTTAAAACTGAATATAGTTTTTAAAAACTTAAAACCAACCTAAATATCGTATACACTAAGTATTCGATTATTGTATAGTTAATTAGCTCCAGGTGATAGACGAAGTATAGATTAATTGGCGGAAAGATGAAGAACAAAGGTAACGCCGCTTGTACGGTCAAAGCCTAAAATTCGTAATGAAAAAATTAAACGTCACTTTTTTATCCTAAGATTAAAATAATGGTTTCTCACAGAAGAAGTTCTCACGTAGGAACTCGCGGATCTTGATGAAACTTTCAGAATAGGGGTTTTCAATGACGGGGATTGTGATGGTGAAATCAGAATCCGTAAAATGGAAGCCCGGAAGAAGTCAGTTTTGACTGTTTTTGTTCGTATTTTTTGCAAGTAATGAGCAAAATTCGTTTGCCAAGCATGTATGCAAATTTTGCAATTTTACAAATAAAAGGAAGAAAACGGAATTTTCTTCGATCTCCAGACTCCAAGTCCCTATTTGACGGATTCCGACTTCATCGTCATAATCCCCGCCATCAAAAATCCCTATTCAGAGAGTTTCATCAAGACCTGTGAGTTCCTATGTGAAAATCTCCCTTGCTAATATGTTCGACACAAAGCTTAAATTCTAAATTAAATAAAAATCAACTTTCAAACCTGGATCAGTCTCCTATGTCCTTTAATGGTGCCTGGACTCATATTCTGAAAGATTATAGGACTTTTGACAACTAGTTTCACAAACTAACCGAATTATTCATCGTCAAGAACTTGTGGACTTTCTTGTAGAAGTAAATTACGACAACGTAAATTGGGAACATCGGTAGGACGATGGAAAACAATGTTATCACTGTTAGTTTTTGCTCTAGCATATGGTTTCCGGAAACCTGGAAAGTTGTCAAATTTAGTCTCGGCAACTCTATTTTAAACTTACCGGAAATGCGTCCAGGTCATATTGGGGCTTATTTTCTTTTAGATATTCCCGAATTCGCTCTTCCGGGGCCTGTGATTCAATGAAAAGGATCTAAAGCTAGATTTTTGTAAATTAAAAAAAGCAAGTTACATACATGCTGCCCAAAAGCGATTAGCCAAAGTCCAAAGCAAAATAACGAACACTGTCTGGCGGTCGGTACGGGTTTAATCTAATTTTGTCATTCATTAAAAATTATTTATATTAAAATGTTCGTACTAATATCCAGTATCTGAATCCGAACGAGATCGGGAAACATAAAAAGGTGTAGAATAGCGAATGCAGCATAACGCAGTACATCCAGTAGCCTCCCTAAATTATGGTAACTAGATCGATAATTATCGTTAGTTAGCATATTATTAGTTATACAACTATTACCTGAGGTCCCCCAATTTTGCCGGCTATGCCTAATGATACATAGGCGAAGGCCCATCGATTTGGGATTATTCTAGATTTTATTCATTAACAATAAGATTTTAAAATAACGTTAATTACCTAATTTGTGCTAGAGTGGTGGACAGCCCAAATACCAAGTCTCCTAGAGCTACATTAGCCATGAAGATTCGATATATCCTCAGACTTCGAGGGGATTTGCGCATGATGAGGAATAGGAGATAGAGGTTCGCCGGAATGGATATCGATCCGGTGATGTACCAAATACACGACGATACGTAGTCGTAGGTCGACCTATAATAGTTTTATGGAATCTTAAAATGACCAAACAGTCGATGACGGATCGAATTAATTATTATTTTTATCATTTAGAATCGCAAATTTTTAAAACGTCTTTTTCATGAAGACATACCATATTTGATTTTTGACTGTGGAATTTTGGGATAGTTGAAATTCATCATAGTCAGTATAGGTTTCGTTAGAGTGATTCATCATGAATATTAGAAACTACAATAATTCCACGGTGATAAAGTTTGATATTTAAACTAAATCGTATGATTAAATAAGATCGAAACGCTAGTATCAACCTTATCAGAAACGCGTAGGAAAGCTATTCTATATGTTAAGACGACGTTTATATATTGCTGTCAAGTAAAATAGGCAATTTTAACAATCTCATAAGAACTATAAACTCAATCACATAGTAAATAGGTTAACGCTCGAGCAAAATGGGCGAAAGCTATTATAATTCTCAATAAAATTATAAACTAAACCTATTACGTCCGCTAAATCAATTTCAACATATTCAAGTTCAAATATCTGTCTTATTTAGCATTTTTGATCATTGATATTGAGAAAAATTAAAAATCCTATGGATCAGAATTTACGTGTATTTTCAGTTTTAAAATAGGTTTATTTTTTGTAGTTTCAAGATTTCAAAGTCGTGGGAAAGCTACACGAGACGACGTTAATTTTTCGGAGTCAAAAATTACCGAGTTTAAGCAAAGGGTTTATTAATCAGGTAACAGTTTAGCAAATATTTTAAAAGCGAGTCATATAAATTTCGCCTCTTGGTCTTTCTTCTTGAACCTCCATATTATTAGGTTGATGCATTCCTGTTTTCCGTTTTTGATATGTGTACTTTGCTCCCTCCCCTCTGCGGCCGACCGCGACAAAAACCACTGTGCTCTATAATATAAACAACTTGTCCCTCCCTCTTATCAGTCGCAGTGCCACAACCAGCTAGTGAGCAGTCTAGTTCCCACAATGCCCCATCGATTCCACCCAAACAGTGTCCACATACGCAACGTAATGTTATTTCTCTTCCTCTCTGGCACCAAACCACCCGAGACCCACCGTCAACTGGCCCAAGTATATCCCCAGGAAGTCCCCTCCGAGCACACAGTACGCAATTGGTTCAAACGATTCGAGGCCCACAACTACAATCTCGAAGACGAGGAGAGGTCGCAACCTGCACGAGTGATGGATTTGGATTTGCTGCGCAGCACAGTCGAAGGGGATCCATTCGCTACTACGCGAGAAATAGCGCAGACTCTCGGAGTAGACCGGCAACTGTCGTTCGATGACTGAAGAAGCTCGGCAAGGTACGAAAGTTGGGCCGTTGGATTCCCCACGTCTTGAGCGACAAAAACAAGAATTGTCGAGTTGACACAGCAATGAGTCTTCTTACATACGAAAGGACGACGGCCTGGCTGGACAATCTCATAACGGGAGATGAGAAATGGATCGTCTACCATCACGTTGTGAGACGTGCCCAGTGGGTGGACAAGGAGGATCAGCCGGAACCCGTCGCCAAAGACGAAACGCACCAGAAGAAGGTGATGTTATCCGTATGGTGGGGCGTCCAAGGCCCCATCTACTGGGAGCTGCTACCCGAGGGTACGACGATCACGGGTGATGTCTACGCTCGCCAGCTGAGAGACTTGAAGGCTCACGTCCAATCCACTCCCTGGCTACGAGGTCGTCTTCACTTTCTCCACGACAACGCCCGCCCTCATGTGTGTAAACAAGTGAAAAAGGAGCTGGCAACGTTCGGATGGCACATTGTACCCCATGCTCCCTACTCGCCCGACATGGCACCTAGCGACTACTGGCTCTTCTCGGACATGCAGCGAGTCCTTGGCGAGACACACTTCAAGAACCGCGCGGAGGTCGATGCATGGTTGAAGACCTACTTCGCCTCCAAGCAGCCCGCTTGGTACGGCGAGGGAATCCGTAAGCTGCCTATTCGCTGGCAGAAGACTGTGGACAGCGATGGCGAATATTTCATCTAGTATCCTTGTTAGCCAATAAAGTTATGTTCTGTTGAACTGTTTCGCACAAATCGGAAAACAGGAATGCATCAACCTAATATAATGTCCACGACGTTTCTTGCATAACTGACAGCATATACAATGGTAAGTTAGTAACTTTCCTAGCTTGATGCAAAATTTTCGAATATACTTCCAACCAAAAATCAGAGCGAAAATTTGTTTCGACATTGTTCTAGCATTTTTCGAAGACGTTATAAACGAAAATATCGTCCAAATGGCCTAAATTAAAAGAAAAAAAAAGCGTTAAACTTTGGCTTTTAAGTACGTAAAAGACGGATCCTGTCGATCGTAGAATTAGTAGGTGAAAAATGAGTCGATATCCAAAAATTTTTCCCATAAATGCGATATAAAATATACACAATTCGAAATAGAACAAGAACTAAACTGGATATATTAAGTTTTGATGGTTGATGTTACTATTACCAAACTGATAAGCATTTGAATGCGCATTTGCCATTTGAAAGGTTCAAGGCGTTTGAATTTTTTCGAATTTTCACCGACTTTCATTCGAACGTATCGGAAGAAAATCTCGTAAAATCCTATCATGACTATTATCGACAATCGCATTATAAAACTAATAGCCTAAATATTTCAACTAATGACTAAATTATAACCCACTAATTTCTAAATGTCAATACGAATATTACAATGTTTATCCGTTCCAATATAGCAACTCCAAACGCTATGGTAGTGTTTTCAACGCTTTCGGTCGACTTTTCAAAGCACCACAATATCAACAGGGGATTTCCAATGCCACCTATAATTATCGATATCAGCCAAGTTAAGACGATAGCTGCTGTGAGAAGTGCTCTGAAATAAATGATATACATATAAATATTTTTCCTATATAATTTTCACGACTACCTAGACGTGATTCGTTTTAGAATCTTTATGTCTAGCATGTATGCAAGACGCTGTGTTGCTAATATTAGTGAGAGAATTGTGATCACGCTCAATAATACGGGTAGGGAGCATATCAGGAATACCGTGATGAATAAAATAATCCACATAATAAGTGTCACGATTAATCCAGCTAAAATTTAACGCTATCTAACTAATTGCGTGTCTAATGTGCGATTTTGTCAATGTATTCGTACCATCTTCATCATACAAGGCAGGAGAGATGATATACAAAAACGACGTTAAAGTGACAATCAAAATTCCCGAAGTAAATGCCAATAACGATGCGGTCATCATTTGGTATGCTATTGGATAGTATGGCTCCTAATTTTGTACTGTTAACTGAAATCATGCCTACAGCAAGGGATGTGCCCACAGGTACCAAAAAACCAAAAATTGCATCTGTATCTGCTAGTTTCAAAAATCCGTACCTTTACCTTACCTAGGATAAGATATTACCTTGCTTAGCCGTACCTTACTTGTGGACATCCCTATCTATAACGATTACTCATCAGATTTATAAATACCTTGAAATCGGTCGATAGCGTTGAACGTATCGCAATAGCGAATACCACCACAAATGGTAACGCTACAAATTGAAATAACGACGTAGCTAGTAACCCCGCGTATGAATATCCTTCTAGGAAAATGATATTCTCTGAATTATTACGATATACCATTTCACCAATAATACCAAGCATATCTTCTTCATTATAGTTCATATAGTGCAGATCCGGGTTTTCTGTATCGTTAGTTGTTAAAAATGTAAGGTTCGCCATATTTAGAAATAAAGTCGAGAACTCAAATCTTCGCTCTTTCGCGAACCTCTATACCAGCTGTTACGCATTCTGAGAATATTGTATCAATCGCTTAAATACTCGCAATATCAGAATAAAAAATAAATGTTAATTAAAATTCGACCACATGAATAAAATTAATGATTTTAACAGGTGATTTACAGAACATTAAGATTCCAATTCCAAGTATTTATTTCTCAGATGGCCATATAATTTAGAAATTAAATGATAGAAAATTAAAATTCCGTAAAGATTGTTCAGGTAACGAATATATTGCCAAAAGAAGCGCATATATAAGGTCTCTCGATTATGTGCAGATTTGTTTTTATATCTCACACACATAAGTCACACGAATTTTTTGTTGTCATAAATTTATAGCGCTCTTATGGCTAACTGGAAGAAGCTGAAATTCGGCAAACCTTCATGATTTGGACACCCCAACATGTGTGCCAAGTTTCAGCCGGATCGATCCATTGTGAAGGGCTGGGCTGATAGTCGTCAAAAATCCATGCCACTTCCAAGACTTTGAGCGGCACTGTAGGAATCGCCTACTTTAGTGGTCCATAAGAATTGTTCATCCTGTCAATTACTCTATAAACTATACTATATAGATATAATAAATAAAATTATTATTCACAAATATTGGTTCAAAACACCAAGATAAAATATAAATTAGTATTTATCTAAAAACTCTCAAAACTGGCAATTTGCATTTTTCCCATTATTAATTTTGCACTTGATTTATCAGAATTACAGAGAAATTGCAATGATTCATCTTATGTCATTATTTTGAACTCGAAACTCTTTTGAAACATTATCCAGGGTATAAAAGATTCAATTTTCCTCTTGAAAAGTTGTGCTGTGGTTTGTGCGATTTTCTAGTCTGCATGGCGGAAAATAATCGCTGAAATTAGAGAACATTGAAAGTGGAGAGAGGAAAGGATGGGAAAATACGCGTTCCCGACCGGTGTACAATGGGAAATGATGAGAAATGAAAAGAGTATCCGAAAATAAGAAACGAAAAAGAAACCGCGCCAAAGAGCAAGTGGCAAGAGTTGTATATAAACAGAAAGTTTGGTCTTTGGAAAATTTGAAATTTCTTCAGCAATCACTCTGCAAAATCCTATTTGATTTCTGAAACTACGAAACTATTTTGAAAAATTCGAATACAATGGGACGATTCAATGGAAAATCGGTTATTGTCACGGGTTCTTCGAACGGGATCGGAGCCGTCACAGCGCTGCAATTCGCTAAAGAGGGGGCCCAAGTCACGATTACTGGAAGGAAGGTCGAAAATTTGGAGGTTAGTTTGGAAAATATTATGTTTTTTCTTCATGTTTCAACAAGCAACACCTATCTGAATATTACCTTGAACATAACGGCCAAGATTTATATCTTCTGAAGCATATTTTAACTTTTGCCAATTTTCACATTAAAATTCGGAGATCAACTCAAGTATTGTTTCAAAATTTATTCTCAAGTTTTAAAAATATTGCAACACATATTTTAAAAAATCAACTATTTCCAGAAACTCCACGGTGAGATGGTCAAATCCGGCACTCCCGCTTTCAAACATTCACATCGTCGTTGGAGACATCACGAATGTTGACGTCCAAAAGAAAATTATCGAAGAAACAGTCAGCAAATTCGGGAAACTCGATATTTTGGTAGGTTTCGTTTTTAAAATCCTAATTTATTTCAAATTGATACTGCTTTGATCTATTCTAAACGACAAATCACAATAATCCTGCAAAAAGAATGAAATTGATATTCACGATGTTTAAAGCTATTCAAAATTATATTTAGATAAACGAGGTTTTGTTATAATTTATATCCATGGCATTTTATTTACTTGACTCTTTCTTTATTTTAGGTAAACAATGCCGGCGCGGCTTTTGGCGACGACAAATACCAGGGCACTTCTTCTCCAGACTCGATGAACCTCTTAGAGAAAAACCTTGACCTGAATTTGAAATCGTAGGGAAAAATTCAGAATTTTGAAACATTGCTCGATTTTTAGAGTGATGAGCATCACAAATATCGCGAAGCCTCACCTGATTGCTACCAAGGGCGAGGTTAGGAACAAAAATATTTCTGAGTCAATTATTATTTTGAACAAACAACAAAATCTTATCCGTTATTAATGAAAATTCTCGTGATCGTCATTTTATTAGCATCTCCTAATAATGCAAATAGTATAACTCGTGTGCAGTCGTTATGATAATAATCTCTCTTCAGGTCGTGAACATCAGTTCAATTGCTTCGCTGAATTTTGGGGTAGGTTTGAAAAAATATTACAAATTCATTCCTAAGAAGAAAATTATCTATAACTTTTCACATTTATAGATCTGAAACTTTTAAAATGTGATGTTATTATTATGGAATCGTTCGTTACAAAAGACATCTTTCTTTTTTCATCTTCCAAAACTTTGAAATCTAAAAAACTTTCAGGCCCTCTGGCACTCTTACTACTGTATAGCCAAGGCGGCTCTCGACCAACTAACCAGAGCCTTGGCTTTAGAGCTCATTGCGCAGGGAGTGCGCGTGAATTCCGTCAAGTTAGTGACTTGCATTTAGCATATTTTTCAAATTATTATATGGTTTTTTGAAATACGAATTCTGACCTTCATCCTACGGTTATGTTTGAAAAATCAAATTGGAGTATATATTTCCTTGTTCCAATAAATAAAAACAAATTTAGCCCTGGGATTATCGCGACCGGATTTCTTTCTGCCACTGGCATACCGGATGAGGCTTCGAAAAAGGTACTTTGTAGTATTCGAATAAAAACCCGTTGACCTGCATTTAAAATAGTTTTAATCGGATCTTATACTTTAGGCTTAGAATTTATTCAATATCTATGCTAATTTCAGATCTACAACTACGTAGCAACTCAACGAAAGGCTTTTCCGGCAGATAGGGTAGGAGTTCCCGATGACATCGCGAGCGTGATCCTGTTTTTGGCTGATAGAAAGGCTTCCTATTACATAGGTAGGGTTTTTTTTTTTTTAATTTAAACAGACAGTATCGGAATATGCTCATTACTAGATAGTTTATTAATATTATCCTGAGGATATTCGAGAGATATCTAATTTTTTATTTGAAAAGGTATTTAGTTGTTGTGAAAACTCCCCGAAAACGGCAGTATTAAGTATAAAAATTTCTAATTATGTTATGAAAAGCTGAAACTTAAAACAATAAATTTAAAATTTTAGTTGGCCAAACAATTATCGCCGATGGTGGCTCTTCAATTGTTATGGGCATGCATCTTATTGACATGCAAGCTGCATTCTCACAATAATAATCTTTAAAAGAATTTGAATCTCAGTTTCTGGTCATCATAATTCAAGAACGCAAACTTTAATATTTCCGAAACATGCATTTAGCCTGAACTTTGTTGTTAATTCTCGATAATTGTAATTTGAATTGCCTTTTCAGGGGTATTATTTGCATTTATCTCAAGTTAGGTAATTCTCTTCAACTTTAGTTTTGCACTAGACTTTGCAATATCTTTCATCTTATGTTTGGTTAATTAATTGACGAATAAACTCTTCTTTGATAAAATCTGCGTCTTGAGATTTTGCAGATCCACGATAAAATGATAAATCCAACTATGAATTATTCACTTGTGGGTGATAATAACATTGCTCACTTAACAAAATACACACACACCAACTTATTCAGCACTGTCTTAAATTCTTATTATTTTGCATCGTCACAGGTGTAATTTAGAGTTTTGACTATTTCAGCCATCTTATCATAATTTCAATATTTTAATTTAGTTCCTATGACTTGGTGTTCACTGTAAGATGATCAAATATATTCCAAATACCTGGATTTAGATAAAATGGATTATCTAACAATTTGGGACTTTAGCTATACATGGTGGATTATGACATTTATGACTATACTATCAGTGCCTTTATACATTTATATTTTGATCTTTCTATTATGCAGATTCCGAGCCCACAATCACTTTTCTAGTTTATTCTATAGACTAACTTTTAATCAGGCATAAATTTCATCAAATTCAATTTATAACATATAAATTTAGGGCATCATCGATTTACTTTGTATGGCAAATCATTACATTTTCATGGGTTTCAAGGGTACTGAATTATATTCACAAATATTCTATCGGTTTGACAATACTTGGGTGCCAGGTAATTTCAAATAGAATATTTTTTGAAAATATATTTTTTTAAGTCTGGATGTACGACTATGTATATTTCTTTCTGTATTTTCGAATTATCGGTATTCTGACGATAACTTTGCATCGATTTTTCGCCTGTGTGCATCCAAATTCGAAAATAACGAGGGTAGCTAACATTATTAGCCTGATTAAATATTTGATTACACTATTTTTTTAGAGAATCTTCGATTTTTCTCCTGGTTTAGTTTTGATAACCCAGTTTGTTCTGGTGATGGTTTTATGTAGTCCGCTATTTTTTCATACAGCTTATTTCTCCGATCCCATTTCAATGGAAGCTAAACAGAATGGAACTAACATGCAGGTTCTAGAAACATAGAAATTAATCTAAGTTTAGAATTGAGTTTTAAAATCACTGCTAAAATGATTAGAAATATCTTGAGCTAAAATTTTCATTTAAATTAAATTTAGAAAAATAACTCTAGGAAAAATTTAAATAAGTATCTATTTTAAATTTAGCTAAACACTTTAATGGGAGCAAGCATCACAATTGCAGCCGGACTTATTTGCTTCGCAAGCTATTGGGTGATATTTTCGAGAATCGTCATTTCGAAGAAATTTCTGTAGGCTATGAAATTTTACAGAATATTAACAAATAAACAACTTCGATCTCTCGAGTAGGCCGTAATTATCATAAAAATCCAAATTCATATCATTTTTTTTTTAAATTGCGCAGTTTTTACAAGATCAGAAAAAGTTATCGAATTTGTTTAAACTTATTCTTATTAGTGTGTTGTCAAATGGTGCGCGATTTTTGAAAGGTCATTACAAATTAAAGCCATTCTTTTACATTTGTGTTATTAGTGTCTTACAATATCTTCCAACAGTAAATTTCGCTGGAAAAATCCATTTTAGACGTCAAAAAGATCGTCACCATGAGTAACAATATCATCATTCAACTTGGTATATTGCTGCTCGCATTTTCGACTCTAACCGCCCATTACACGATCATGTTCATCAGCATAGTTCACGGGATGGTTAGCTATATAGCTATTCTTTAAGTTTCAAAACTCTTAATGATTCGCTAAAAGTGCATATTTGAATCGATAAGAGTCTAATACAAATCTCATTGATAGTCTTATAAATAAGGAATTTTTTAAATGATCAATTATAAAATATTATGTTTCGCGAGATTCATAGTGGTCTTCCCTACAAATCTATCAATAATCGCTATTCAGAGCTGAATCTACAAATATCATATTAAAGAGAATCTCATGATTTCAGGACGCCGACTTCTTGAACAAAATTCGCTCATTTTACCATATCTGGTCATCTTTGTTGTCTTATGTCACGCCCTGGTCGATTCTATTTTTAAATAAATCGGTGAACTCGCATTTGTTCCGATTCCGAAGCCATCAAACCTCGTCGAATTTTCAAAATAACGCCTTCGAGAGAAAGGTCAATCAATCGCTCAAATTGACGCGGGTTTTGACGCTCACTTAAAATGATGCTGTGAATATGAATTAAAATATTTATAGTTGAAACTTTATACGCAGGATTAAAAGATGAATTGTCAATTTAAAATGTAATAAAGATATATTTAGTTTTTGTATAATACTTTAAACGTAATACACTATTAAATTAAGACATGAATTGTAGATTAAATTACAAGAAAAATGACACATGTTTGCATATGGGAATCCAGTGTGGATGAGGTGCTGAAAATTACGCTCTAAATAATCGGACTGAGAAGAAACTTTCCTCAAATGATAGTCTTGCTTCAATAGCGCTATTAAAATTGAGATCACTACTTCCGAGTGATCTGAAAGGTCGAATTAAAACATTTTTCTATACAAATAATCACCATCGTATTGAATTCGTCGAACTATCCTCTTCATTGATATCATTTTGATCATTTACTTTTTGTTCTTCGAGAATATACCAGTTTATCACTCGAATCAATTTATCATTCTTGTCACACCATTTAAAATTGAACTGATACCAACATTTTCTCAGAATCATTTATTTCGAACTCCAAGAATATATACAATCAATCGTACAGGAAAATCATGAAAGCATCGGTAAATTCACTCAAAATTATGGTAATTTAACTTAAAAGGAAATTGTGATCAACTAAACCCGTCTTGGTATGAATTCCAGACTTGGTACCTAGCCTTCTGTAAGCTAATAGCGTCGAATGATCAGGGAAAAAAACTTGCACATTATATATGAAATGCATACATTTTAGGCTAAAGTCTCCTTGTTATTAAACTCATGATTAATATGTGTGCATTTAACATATTACATAGCTATCTACAAGAGCCATAAAGTCTGTGGGGTGGTCGTGCAAATTAAATTATGGGCCGGAATTGCAGCGAAAGCAGCCAAAACTATGCCAAGGGTACCCGCTGGCGAGACGATTGAAATCGCGAACTCACGCTGATAGGAGGGGGTCTGAAACTGATTAAATAGAAAATACATCGTATGCCAACTATAAAATGTATATTTTTTAAATATGCACTGATCGTGGTATAACATTTTTCCTATTAATAATCGTATTTAAAGCTCCACCCTTTATTGCTAGAGTCGATTTTCAAAATAACTATCGAATTGCTATTTTTATTGGTATTGTTGAAATTAATATTCACCGTTCTATGCACGTAGTCGAATAGGTTAACGTAAGCGACTCCACCAAGAATGCCTTCAAAGAAGGCCATGAATGAGGCGACGCCGAAATGGGGGATGAATACGAACATCGTGTTCATCAGAAAGACGATTGTGAGTAGAACCTGTAATATATTAAATCACACTATTACCAGAACATACAGTTGAACGAGGAAAATGAAGTAAATTTTGTTCCTTTTGAATAGATGATTTCTTGAAACATAAAATTCAACAGACTTTGCAGATTTGCAAGAAAATAATATTTCCGAATCGGGTAGATAACTTTTAGAAATTGAACAAACTGAATAAGAAGATCATCTATTCTACCAAAGATAATATGAAGCAGAAGAATTTACTGTAAAAATATCCCTACCTGCAACCACGGGAAGATCAGCATTGCCACGACTCCAAAGCCAACGAGCTGCTTCGACGACCTCGAAATGAAGACACCCCATTGGTACAGCACCTGGTACCATCGGTACTGGGCGAGAGGACCCTCGCCGAACGAGTGGGAACAGTCATAAATAGTCAGTTCCAGCTGAATTTGGTGCTATTAATTACAATTTACCATAAAGTGGGGGTAACTTCTGTTATACTCTGGCAATAAACTCGGAAAAATATGGAATTTCTGAATAAATGAAATATAGAATGTACTTACGATAAATGCTATTTGCCAAAAAAATGGAAGTTTGAATTTTAAAATTATAACTGCATGAAATTCAAATTCCTGGTATAAAGATAATCTTACCAATCCCTGATTGACGAAATATTGAGCGAAGTACAATAGGGTAAACATGATTATGAATTTAAGAAGTTTCTTGAAAGTCTCCTTTTTCGACACTTTGGCCACCTCTTCGCCGTTTTCATCACTAAATTTTTAAAATTATTATCCTTTCTTTCAAATATTTGAAACTCTATCGCTTTTCTTGGTTCGAGTAATACTGATATCATATTTACTCGTAAATTTTTCGTAAAAATCACTAATTTCCTATCATATCATCGGTTTTATCATTTTATCGATCGAAATCCATATCGCATGACTTGATTTATCATAGTGATAAGAGAAAACCCCGTGGTAGAAAAATGGTTTGATGCTACTGTATGTTCAGTGTGTTCAGAGACAAACGTTGTCGTGAAAATAAAAACAAAAAGTAAGCGAGAAAAACCTACGTAGTATTTTCCATTCTGATGGCTTGTCTGTCGATCTTTGTTGGTCGGATAAGTAGGAAGTAATATCTAAAAAAAAATATTCGTTTTTTCAAATGATAAATATAGGAGTTAAAGATAGAGTTTTAATATCAGTACTCGGAGATATTGTTGTTTAAAATACAATTTTTATGTTAAAATCATACAAATTGCAAATTATTTTAAACCTACGTCATGATATTCGCCACCGGTATAATTAAGGTGCATAATATGGCTATTGTAGGTGATAATCCAATCAATCTGCTGTCAGTTAGAATGGAGTAGAAGAAGGAGCTAACGACTCCTGCCAAACCGGTGCCGGAAGCCCAACCACCAATCGTTTCCTTGTGATATAGTGCTGTCATGGCCATCTAAAGTATAGATATTAAATCTTAAATCATTAATTACGGATTAATTTAGATTGTTTTTTATTAAAAATGTAATGTTAAAGTGCGATGTTCGATACTATTGATTTCTAATTACTCACCATCAAAGTCTCCCCCAGTCCATTAACAAAAGATCCTAAAGCTACTCCGGCTAGATTAATCCACATCACATGCCCCGTAGCGATAATTATTGAAGCGATAGCTTGTCCTACACAGACGAACCATAAGCCTAACCTGAAAGTGGCATCGTTGGTATCAAATGATGATATTTCGGTGTGAAATAGTAACATTTTGATGATAATGATAACCTACCCATATGGTATCTTCTTTAGATGGAATGGAGCTATGATTTTCGCTATCAGACTAGGGAAAATATTGCACAGTAGCACGAAACCCGCTGAATGTTCGAAACATTTTCGATGTGATACGTCTTTCTGAGATTTGTGAATTAGTTGAATTATTTCCAACTTTAAATTACAATGCATTCGTCGGCGATATGCTTCTTCGTCGCGAAAGTATCGTTGCCTAATCGACTTAGGACAGAGTTGGGTGATAACTGCTCTGCTTCTTTAGATTTGGCCAAGATATCCTGAGCGGCGGTTAACATAACCACAAACGTGAAGGTCTTGCAGAAGCCGAATACCCTGAAATTAGCTCTTTCAATATAGTTTCATTGTTTTATTTAAGCCTTAATTTTTTATTAGTTTTTAAATTTAAAGCTACCAAAAAGACACGATGTTCCTCCAATTCTCGCCTTTCTTCGGAGTCTCCTCTCGATCATTACTCTCTTCCTTCATGATGTATATTTTACAAATAAACCTGAAATTTTGAGTAATCGTTGCATTTGAAATGAATCATAGAATCGGTATATATTTGAGATACGATGATCGAATAGTAAACATAGCGAATATGATATCGTCATTAAATTATCATAGATCTAAAATATCAGAATTTGAAATATCACGAGTTTCAGAAAGTGATGTTATGAAGAAGATCTATTATTATATGGCGTCAAATCTTCACAGTCTATTATTATATATCGATAATATTGACTAAATTATTAAATTGGCCATTTGATGAACTTCATACTTTTTCACAAGAATTGAGGTTAAACTTCGTTTTCAATTATGTCATCTAACAATAGAGGTCAAGAAAATGATAACAAACAAAGAAAAGGCTATCAATATAATTCGACTCCTTTTATAATTCATAAAATTCGAAAAATAATTGATAGAGTAGTACAAGCAAGAATTATTAATGCCATACTATGGGTTGCGTGATATTTTATAAACAGTAGTTAAGGTTCCAACAAACCACCCCTTTTCCCGAAAAAAGAAGTTCTCTCAATTTGTCGTGATTAATTGATAAAAAGTAATGATATGATATCAAAATTATCAGAGAGGCGTCAGAATCTTATCACTGCCCACACTAATTTTCACTGATTAATGGCTGTAAAGATACTTACTCTGTCACTTTATTCTTAACCATGAGATAGTCTAGAAACGCCGAAAAATAGTACTCCTTCAGTCCTATGCTTAACCGTTGAAATGTCAGAGACGGATAGGAAGTCTTGTGAGACTTATTCTGGTTCTACACTTTACGTGGAACGAAAAATCAAAATCTACCCTTTCCATACTTCTCTTTGGAAGTGGTTACAGTACTATTTCTTACTTTAATCCTATTTAGAGATTTATATTTGTAGACCTCGGAAAGTAGAAATCAATATTTGAAAATATAGCATTCAAGGCTAAATTTCAATACATAGAATATAGAAATGATGGTATGTTAATGAGGAAAAATACTGAATTAAAAATAATTTTTAAAAAGTCAAAATAGAAATTTATAACAGTTTATGAAATAAAGAAGTGAAAGAAATGAATTTTGAATTAAACCGATGTCTTAAGCAAAATGATCGCAACGCATCTTCATTTCATTTTAAAAGGAGAAAACCTATCATTTCGAGTCGCAGTTTGGTTAAGATGAGTATTTCTTTGTAATGATCTAATAGGGCATGTAGATGACGAAGATATTGTCATCTGTTGTTTGGGGGATAATCATGACAACGACAATAAAACCTATCATATAGGTTTTGTTACCAATTAATCAATTATTTCCTAAGCTATTGTATCAAAGTAAAGATCTTACGGAACCAGAGAATTGAAATGACAGATTTTGACATCTGTTGTCGAGACAACGATGAAAACGACAAAGTCTGTTGACGGGTATAGTTGGAGGCATTCCCTTATCATTATATCAAAGATAAGACTTCTTCTAAGAAAGCCACGATAAATCAAATTTTCCCTGCTTCTTTTCTCATCTTTTCCTATCAAAGGTTATCATAATATTTCGCCCGTTTTTCACCGAACTTGATATGTTGAAGAAAACATCGTATGGCGATAGTGTTAAGTCCGAAAATAGAAAGTTTATCGATGATTTAATGATTGGGCAAAAAATCGATAAAAATAAATTACAAACTAACAAAATAGGTCATACAGAATACAAGTTAATAGTAACTTAGCTATATCAAGACGAGTCATCATAATGTGAAACATTTACAACAACAAAAAAACATCAATATTTTTGGAGGGCGTGCGTTGTTCAACAAAGTGAGGCGATGTTCAACACAAATATTTTGCTGTAGCGATATTCAACAGATTGACATAAACTGTGGCGTTATTCAGCGAAGGTCAAGATTGAACTATTGAGATTTTAGTTCAGTGATAAACTAAGGATGGCAATATAATTAGATTGCTTTAGGAAGAGACAGAGCTAGGGGATAGGGTAGGTGTAGGATAGAGTAGGTCATCTAGTGCGGCAAAATAGAATCAGAATTGTCTAGATTTGTTTAATTTGGGTTCGATTAAACAAGTTCTTCAACGTAAAAAACAAGGGTATGATTATTTTATGGTTTAACTTTGAGGCTGAATTCCAGGAGTGAAATAACAAATGTAAAAAGTGTTGTTGAACAACGCTACGGATTCAATATTTTTTATTTAAATATACCGTATTTTTAAACATTTTATTTTACGAAATACAACTTGCATAGTATGTACCTACAGACTTCAAATGCGCTGTAAAATAATGTCATGATTGCATGGAATTGATAAGGTCTCCGGATCTCTTGATTAAAATCTACTAATTAATGATTTATCACAAATATCAGATTGCATAATATTCATTTTCACTGCAATTATACGCACTTTTTGAGCTCACCTTAAACCTTACCAATGTCAAAAGTGATCAGTGATCTTGGACTTCTAAAACGCTAAAAATAAAGAAACAAGGAAAAATCTTTACTTATATGATAAAGCATAGTCCCTCAAAATTATACTATATATGACATAAAATATTTGATAGAGCATTCGAATACGAAACAATACGCCGACAGCTCCAGTATTCTTATTAAATGATGACAATTTTCAAATAATAAAAGCTTTGATCAACAACTTTTGTAGAATTTCGTGCTAAATGAAGACTTGAAGAGTTTTCAGAATGTTTTCTTGAAGCATTATTCATTTCAGTTCATTCTCTCTGATATTTGTTAATTTAAGTTATTTTTATCGTCGTTCAAAACTTGAAACATAAAATTTCTAGTCGATTTTTTTAGAAGTTTGGGAATTTTTTTGGAAATGTGGCTTCAAATTATTGCGATTTTGTTCTTATCATTTCAAATTACCATCAATGCTAGTTGTTCAAACCTATTTGAAGAAAACTGATTCGTGGAAAGCGAGAATGATTAGGTTCGTTCTTAAATTAGTCAGGAATTTTTCTCACTCCAAAAAACAATGCTCAAGTTTATGTCTTTAATAGCTTTAAGATTTTTTGATTTTACAAATAAGTCTGGAATAGAATTTGCCTAGTCGCCACTTAATAGAAATGATTAAGTTTATGATTTGCCCAAATTCTCAATCATATCTTTCCGATAGTTTACACACCTGGAACCAAAATCAGCGATCAGTTAGGTTTCTCAGACATGAAAATGGTTACACTGATGATGTAATTCATAAGAAAAACTAGACCTTGAAATATGAACTTAAATCATAGTCATTTCGAAACTCTCCAAACTTACAAAAATCAATAAAATTAAAATAAAGAAAAAAAAAACCACTTTTAGGGGTGGTACCTATTCCCAATACCTTGAAGAGGTCAATTTACGAAGGGCCAAATTTTCTGGTAATGATGTGGTATCATCCCAGCAAATTACCGACTACTACGATAAGGTTTTCCTTGGTGAATTCCAACTTGGAACTCCAGATACCAAGAAGTTAAATAAATATATTTATATTTCAAATGTATGTAGTATTTTGAAAGATTACGACAATGCCGGTTTCTTGCAAAGTGGATGTGAAGTTTCGCCTTTTTTTGAGCACCTACAAGTTTCAACTTTAGGAACTGCAATATATATCTGAAGTTTAACTTCTAAGCATGATGCTAAAATTATTTTAACTTCACATCTTTAGTCTAATTTCTAAATTTCAACTATAATTGAAGATTAACTTCATTTAACTTTAAAATTTCACTATATTTTAAGGTTTAATTTTAGAAATCTTACGTAACATCGTTCCAGCCTCCTACCCGATTGTAAAAATGGCCTTCGGTACATAAATCAGTCACAAGCTAAAGTTAAATATCGATAAATTATCTGAACGAATTCATACCATCACACAATAAGAGTCCGAATTTTGCCCGGAAAAATCTGAAATATATGATATTTAAACTTGCATATATAATTTTAAATTTAATTTATACATACTAGGTTCATTCTCTTCCCAATGGGTCCAACTCCACTTGGTTCCATCGATCCAACGGAAAGATCCAAGAAACTAAAACTTAGATTTTTATTTTATTTTATGCTAACTTATTCTTTAGTTTTAAAATTATTACATTTCTCGGTTTAACATCAGCACCAATATGCGTCATATTGAATACGCTCTGCTTTTGACCGGTACTTGCAACGCCTAAAATAATCAATATTTTAGTTTTAAATACCCAATTTTATCATCTAAAACATACGAATTTCCATTATTCAATTAATTCAGATTATATAAACGAAAATTAAGATTAAATTTCAAATTTATTACTGATAGCAAAGTCATTTTCAGCCTGGTCTCGAATAGATGCTAAAGTAGCTCCTACAGCTTCGCATTCCGCTTTAGCTGGGTCCCATTCTATCGAGGTTGGTAGGACCTTCCAGCATGAGTTTGTGCCCTAAGTATGAAAATTAGAACAATATTTGAACATTTTAAAAATTACAATCTTCATGTTTCAACTTATAAGTGGCCTCAATATTTTACATAGTTAAAATAATACTATTGAGAAATACTTGAGTTTGAATAGTTTACACCTACAATTTAATTACCTCATAATAGCTCCAACCTTCCTCACATTTTTGTGGAATATTTACAACAATCTTGCATAAAGGATAGGCAGGTAAATTACAGTCCTAAAATAGTTCATTAATTTATTTATAATTCAGCTATCGAAGATACTTGATCGTTCCAGAACCCGAATTTTCCGCCATATCTATCAGCTTCCTTCCAGAATACTGGGTCTGAGATGAATTGAATCTGGAATTTTAAACTTAGAAAAAGTAAATAAAATTAAAATAATTACGCAATTCGGGTTAGCATCGATATTGTTCGGCTCTCCAGGGCCAAACATAGTATAGCTTCTGACCGAACCATCCGCCCATTTAAAATGTTTCGATCTCTAACATTAACAGTCCCGAAAATTATTCACCGATTTTTCATACCTCCCCAGGATTCCTACTCATTCCGATCCACAATGTCTCATTAAACCCGATTTTCGCACCAGTAGTAAAGCTGTCTGAAGAAGCAGATATTTCTTAACATTAACATAATCAAACCCCTAATGAAGCTATTTTCTTCTTCTGTCAAAATACTAGCAAGTTCTGAGCCTTGAGATTTGCATGCTGCACTAGCATCGGTCCAAGGAACTTGACTTGGGAGCTTCTGAATTTTGGGAATGAAAAAGTTAACAAAATCTGGGAATAATTGAGAATTACCGTATAGCAATAACCCCCACTCCAGTGTTTCCAATCTGGACTGGGACATTGCGCTTCTTAAATTTCAAATTGGAATAAAAGTTTGAATTTTAAAACCTGCATAATGACTAACTAGTAGAATAATGAATATATCGATATAGAAAATATGAGTTCGAAACATAACTACTTTGCAAAATGAAATCGAATTCTAGCCGTTCGAAAAGGAACTGAAAGCGGATAAAAATAATTATTTTCAATTAAAAAGGTGCATTTTTACATCAAAAATTGTTGATAATCCTCCCACTAAACAGTATTGTAAAATACGATATTTCATTAGGATTATCTGAAGTATGGGGTAACTCTTTTATTTATTATAGCATCGGGCCAGAAAATCCGTCCAATTACATTTTTCTCACATTTTCGATCAACCTGCAGGCACTGCGAACTTCAGACCCGTAGACGATTTATGATTTTTCTCATTGATCTAGAAAAAACCATTTTTAAATCATCGAAATTATTTTGGCTCAGAAATAATGAAATTTGATCTGATAAATAAACTAAAATAAATAAACCAAATGAGCCATCGAAAAGCTATAAAAAAATAAATAGTCGATGATAATTTATCAGTCAAAATCAAAGAATGATGCCTCTTTCTTTGCTCATATTTTGCATTGCGTTTACAACTACTCTTGCCGCCGACGCTTTGCTATATTGGTATTTTAATTTGTTCTTTAGTTTTCAAATCGATCTCTTTCTTATGTCAAAAATTTCAGGAATCTAACCTGCACTGGTCCCCAACTTTCTGTGCGTTTCCAATGGAACTGTCGTGAGAAAACTGATGCCGGTAAAAATATCATTTGCATTTTTTCAATCTTTTTAATTTAAGAATTTATTTTATTTATATTTAACAAACTCCAGATGACGACAGCGTACTTTATTCCGATGCCCCGAAAGGTGGCATAATTTGCGAGGATGGCAAGGACATGCTGAAATCGTTGCAAGAGGGCGAAACTCGTCATATAATCACTCCCATCGAAAAAGATGGTATTTAATTTAAGTTTTCTCTCTAATTTCTGATTCAAATTCTTCAGGACGCTACCTCAACACGAACAGATATCGATTAATTGAGGGGCTTAGGTAAAAATTTCGAAAAAAAAAAGTTTAGAGGTCAAAATGTATTCTTTTCTGGAAAATTCCAATTTCAGACCGAACTATAACTCAACCACTCGCTACTTCAAGGACGGATTAAATGTCGACGCTCAAAGTCTGAAAGCCTGCTCTCTGTCGTATTTTGTCTACAGAAACTACGACAAATTCGAAGAAAAACTTTCGGATATCCTTGTGCAATCTCATCATAGTAAAGCTATTGAAGAGGGGGTTGAAGATTTTGCTAAATACCTGAAAACTGAATTGAAGAAAATGATGCCTGATGATTAAAATTCCAAATAAATATTTATTTTGAAACTATTGTTTATGTCAGAAGATAAATGAAGTTGATCAAGTTCGCGGCTTGAAAAATGACCATGCAAATTCGATTCAGCGTAAAGTGCTCTCTCCAAGTTGGCTTGTCTCGCTTGCTGAAATAAAACTTTCAAAAAATTCATTTTAATTTCAATCTAAATTTAAGTGCAAACCGAGGTCCGAACACTCTGATGTCATATTTAGCCAAAAAGTTAACGTATTTCCGTTTGAATATGGGATAAGCCACTATTATAGCTATTGCTGCGACCATTAAAATCATGTTAACCGTTACATAAATCGCTGAAATTGAATATATTTTAAAGAACTAAGAAATAGCATACCTAAGACCGGTAAATCCCTAGTTTTCGGCATTGAATCCTGAAGTATTCCGAGGATAAATGTCATTGACATTATAGACGTCAAACACACTGTTAGCTAAATCGTAAACTATGTGACAATCGTCCAAATGTAGCTTACTTTACTGATCAAATCCGAAGTTTGAATAAAAATGCCCACTATCGACAAAGTATTTACCACGAAAGATGGAATTATGACCATAGTCAGGTAAAACATGTAGTTTCTCTTCAGGGTAATTACGAATGAGTTCTAAATGTGAAACTATTTGATTCAACAATTATCTTAGACCATACAAGTTCACTGAAAATCAATCCTGTAGCGTTATCAACAAATGGTAGCTTGGAAATATCGATATTTTCTAAAACCCATTCCGAATTTCCCTAAATTTAAACCTTTAAAATAAGGATCAGAGCTGAGACGAAGTTTAAATCTGCAAATTCGAAGTCGAAGTTGGCTCAAAAACTCGAAATTTCGACTTTCGAAGTCGAAATCGAAACTTCGTCTCAGCTCTTATAAGGATTGAATTTAAATCTTACCAATTCCTCTAAAGATTTTACTAAACCCAACCGGAAATTATATCGAACTTCAGTAATTTGGTAAGAATATGGTATCATAGAAATTTGACAAACTTGCGTATCAAAGGGAAACTTCCTGATCTACAAATTTAGCTTTAGAGATAAAATTTAAAAAAAAAAAGTTACATCGTATCTACAGACAACCGATATAACGTAGGGCACGTAAACTGCGACGGAACCATTGGAATTTATTATAGCCTGTCGGGTGTATATCGTATCAAACAGATCTTGTGAATGTCTAAAATGATATAGTAATTTAAAAATAATATTAAATTTACAAATCCACGATAGGACATTCAGGGATCCAAATTTTATCGATATTTGTATAAACGTGGTCAATATTACTGAATTCTCTCGGATCCCACTGTAGCCTATTGTCTTGATATGTCTAAATTTAAATATAAAATTTATTTTTTTATTAAAAACACCATTGCAAACTCGTATGTCACGGTAAGTCTTTCTTCAGATTCTTTCTGAATTTTGAATTTAAAAATGTTAAGCAAAAATCGACTTACCACTTCAATCAATTTAAGCATCGCCAGAGATATCGTAAGCACAAATGGATCATACCCCGTCGAATTTTCCAGATCAGCTATTGTCAAATTTGGATCCAAAAGATCACATTTTTCTACCATTTATATTACAAACACAATATATAATTATACAATTATATATACCAGAGAATATCATTTTATATAAAATTGAATATGCACTTACTGACTGGTTTTATTGCTGGAATCGCGGAATTATATTCGGTAAATAGATATTCATGCAGCCTTTGTTGATCGATAATATATTGCTCATATACTAAAATTATTGTGAAATTTCTAGAAGTTATATTTCAAAATATACCCGGTTTTGACCTGTTTTTGGCTGAGTACACCGTATGAGAAGTTAATATTAACAAAAATAGTTTCAAGAGCATTTATCTGAAAAAATATGAAAAATGAAGTTCCGAATTCATATGACCGGGAAAATAATTAACTTTCAGACATGAAATTTAAACTCACAATAAAATAGTCCAGATGAAAATGATTTCTAACCTAAAATGCAGGCTAAATTGAGTGCAAGCCATTCGAGCACCTGCAGAATTAATTCGATCGCTAAAGGTTTGCAGTTTGCATTTATCTTCGAATTTCTATCTTCATCTCCGATAAAGTTATCTAGACATAATGTCAACACATTATTCGAAATAATAGACAGAATAGACTAGAGTAAATTTTTGAGTAATCCGAGATCTTGTGGGTCTCCAATATGAATGCTATTGTCAAATTCTAAATTAAAGAGAAATAATCCAGAAAAACTTGATCGTCCTATAATGTAGGGAGGCCAAGTGTCCCCTTTTTGAGGGAGAGAAAGAATGCATGAATTTTTCGACGTTTCAATTATCGTTAATTATTCCGTTAATTAGTTGATAATTTCATGAAAGCAAGACGCCAATTAGGGTAATAAAATACGTCCGAAGTGATGGCGCCGTTGGTTTTTCGAAAGTCCTTCTGAAGGCATGAACGACGTCGGATCTCGCGATACAGGTCACTTTCCAACAGGTTTCCAACGGATTCGGAAACTACGACATCGATTTAGTTTATCGGCATTGACGGTTTGTTAACTTAGGTCGCCGCAAAGGTCCAAATCGGTAACGAAAATTCCTTTTTTGAGCAACGATTTTCGTACTATTTAATTGTGCACTCCTCGCAGTACGCGTAAATACGGAGTGAGAAAAGGGGAAATCGATCGATAATGATAATTATCAATTTGACTATCACCCAAGCACCATTTGGTAATATTTTGAGGAGTTTCACGCCTAATTAGGTTAATTAGTGTAAACGCAGTGCAATTTTCTTGTCGGAAAAATTTGGGAAGGCCACTGCAGGAACGAATTGCCGCACAAAAATGGTCATAACTTTTGATAGGATGGACCATTTTTGAAAATTTAAAAAGCTTTGAGTTTGTACCGATCTCGGCTATCACACTGATATCAAATTTACCCAATTTAACCTATTTTGAAAAACCACTTGGCCTCCCTAAGTACGCAGAAACAAATGAGAAAGGTTGACTTTTTTTATTGAGGACCCCGTATTTTTAGCGTTTTTGCGCTGTTTTTAGCCGTAACTTATGATAGAAAGGTCGGATCTGAAAAAATTTTCGCACCAATCGACTCAGCCCATCGAACTGAACAATCTGATATAGGTTTCGAAGTGTTAGACTGACTTTTGAAATTTGACCCCCGGACCCCGGTACCCAGACCTGGACTTGAAAACTCCGGGAAAAAGTCCCAGAATCGTGTTCTCCAGTTCAAATATAGGTAGAAAACACTCAAATATCTCTTCAAAAGCGAATTTGAAGTCTCTGGTCCGACCTCTTCCTTGAGATCGTCGAGAATTACAAAGGCTCTGTTTTAAAGTTGAAAGTAAATATTTATTTTGAAACTATTGTTTATGTCAGAAGATAAATGAAGTTGATCAAGTTCGCGGCTTGAAAAATGACCATGCAAATTCGATTCAGCGTAAAGTGCTCTCTCCAAGTTGGCTTGTCTCGTTTGCTGAAATAAAACTTTCAAAAAATTCATTTTAATTTCAATTTAAATTTAAGTGCAAACCGAGGTCCGAACACTCTGATGTCATATTTAGCCAAAAAGTTAACGTATTTCCGCTTGAATATGGGATAAGCCACTATTATAGCTATTGCTGCGACCATTAAAATCATGTTAACCGTTACGTAAATCGCTGCAATTAAACATATTTTAAAGATTTAAAGAACTAAAAATAGCATACCTAAGACTGGTAAATCCCTAGTTTTCGGCATTGAATCCTGAAGTATTCCGAGGATAAATGTCATTGACATTATAGACGTCAAACACACTGTTAGCTAAATCGTAAACTATGTGACAATCGTCCAAATGTAGCTTACTTTACTGATCAAATCCGAAGTTTGAATAAAAATGCCCACTATCGACAAAGTATTTACCACGAAAGATGGAATTATGACCATAGTCAGGTAAAACATGTAGTTTCTCTTCAGGGTAATTACGAATGAGTTCTAAATGTGAAACTATTTGATTCAACAATTATTTTAGACCATACAATTTCATTGAAAAGTAATCCTGTAGCATTATCAATTAATGGTAGCTTGAAAATATCGATATCTTCTAAAACCCATTCCGAATTTCCCTAGATTTGAAACTTTAAAATAACTTCAAATTTAATTTGAATTTTACCAATTCCTCTAAAGATTTTACCAAATTCAACTGGAAATTGTATCGGAATTCAGTAATTTGATAAGAATATGATACCATAGAAATTTGACAATTTTGTGTATCAAAGGGGAACTTCCTGATCTACAAATTTAGCTTTAGAGATAAAATTTAAAAAAAAAAAAGTTACATCGTATCTACAGACAACCGATATAACGTAGGGCACGTAAACCGTGACGGAACCATTGGAATTTATTATAGCCTGTCGGGTGTATATCGTATCAAACAGATCTTGTGAATGTCTAAAATGATATAGTAAGTTAAAAATGATATTAAATTTACAAATCCACGATAGGACATTCAGGGATCCAAATTTTATCGATATTTGTATAAACGTGGTCAATATTACTGAACTCTCTCGGATCCCACTGTAGCCTATTGTCTCGATATGTCTAAATTTAAATATAAAATTTATTTTGTTATTAAAAACACCATTGCAAACTCGTATATCGCGGAGAGTTTTTCTTCGGATTCTTTCTGAATTTTGAATTTAAAAATGTTAAATAAAAATCAACTTACCACTTCAATCAGTTTAAACATCATCAGAGATATCGTGAGCATAAATGGATCATACCCCGTTGAATTTTCCAGATCATCTATTGTCAAATTTGGATCCAAAAGATCACATTTTTCTACCATTTATATTACAAACACAATATATAATTATACAATTATATATACCAGAGAATATCATTTTATATAAAATTGAATATGCACTTACTGACTGGTTTTATTGCTGGAATCACGGAATTATATTCGGTAAATAGATAATCATGCAGCCTTTGTTGATCGATAATATATTGCTCATATACTAAAACTATTGTGAAATTTCTAGAAGTTATATTTCAAAATATACCCGGTTTTGACCTGTTTTTGGCAGAGTACACCGTATGAGAAGTTAATATTAGCAAAAATAATTTTAAACTCATTTATCTGAAAATATAAAAAGTGAAGTTTCAAGTTCATACGATCGAGAAAAAAACCAATTAATTTTCAAACATAAAATTTAAATTCACAACAAAATAGCCCAGATGAAAATGATTTCTAACCTAAAATGCAGGTTAAATTGGGTGCAATTCATTCAAGCACCTGCAGAAATAATTCAATCGCTAAGAGTTTCCATAATTTGCACATTTATTTTCGAATTTCTATCTTCACCCCCGGTAAAGTTGATGTCAGACGTAATGTCAACACATTACTCGAAACAATAGACAAATAATAAGTTCGAGTAAATTTTTGAGTAATCCGAGATCTTGTGGGCCAAATTTGTGGGTCTCCAATATGAATCATGTCATTGTTAAATTCCAAACTAAAGAGAAAAAATCCCGAAAAACTTGATCGTCATATAATGCAAACTGATACTTGTAATCGATAGAAAATCGCTGAAAAATAAACGTATAGCTTCAAAATAGTGTCAGTCATTAACTAAAATGATCAAGATACTATTCTGTCTGTGTGTAACTTTATGTGTTTCAATTCAAGTTATATTCGCTGGAAATTCATTGTTGTATTGGTAATTCTTTTCTACTCCCTTTAAAATATCATGATCTTAAAAATTGAGGCAAATGAAATGTATCGGCCCGCAACAATTGGTTCGTTTTGAGTGGAATTGCGCTGTCAGGTATAAGTTTTATAAATTTCATAGATGATTTAATCCTAAGATTAGACTTACCTTGGAACAGAATGCTAATAGTTCATGATCATTTTAAAAATAACACATTTAACAGATTTACTCTCAGTAAATTTAATTCCAGGAAAGTCGAGGACCCGAATTATCGCCATTATAATCCCCGCGTTGAAAAAGATGAACTTTATTGTGTGAATGGAAGGGACGTCGTTCAATCTCTGCAATCTCGAGAGCACGCCAATTTGCATATCAAACAAGGGGTCAATGGTAGGAATTTCGTTAACTCAGGAAATATGAAACCGTTTAAATCGTATATAGCATATGGTAGTCCTCATGCCTACATAAACTAAGGATAATTTTGGCCTATTGATTTTTTAGAAATTTCAGGCAGATATCTGGACACAAACATGTACCGCGTTGTCTTCGGGAAAGTCTATGGAAATGAGAAGACATACGAATTCAAGCCTGGCTTCAGAACCGAGAAAATCGAGCCAGGATGCTCACTTTCTTACTATATTTATGGGAACTTCGATGTCCTCGAAGACAAACTGATAGACGTCTTGATGGTTGCGAGTCAGCCAGAACTGATCGATGATAGAATCAAGGACCTGGGGAAGTTGATCAAGTCTCAGGTATCAGAATCATACATTAATAAGGCCTAGATCAAATTTAGTTGCAGTTTTAAATAGTCTAAGATTCTGATTTCAGATGGAAATTGATAACAAAGTCGAAACTACTGCTATATACACGATTCCCACAAATTTCACTACAACTCCAGAAGCACTCGAAGACAAATCCACTGTTGAAACAGAAGCTGTTGTTGGTTGATCGATTAATTTTTAAAATAAATTTTTGAAACCACTGATCGATCGATCAATGGACTTTCAATCTTTAATATTTCTATTCAATTCACGGAAAACCCATTCCCCGAAAATTTCGGTGTTTGGCCTATAGTTTTTATGAATCATCTCCAGTGAATAAATTTAGCTTCTAAATTTCCCAACAATGGGAAATGAGACATTTTCTCGAATTTCTCCATTCATTCGCGCTTAATATAGTCGTTTATGTGTCACCCAGGGAAAATCGTTCGAAACAATGGAGAAATTTATCGGTGAGCAAAGACCCTCATGAACTGTCTGAAAAAATGGCTATAAAAGCCCGGAAATTCCCTTGGAAGGTCATCATTCGATCGACTCATCGGGTCTCGTCCCTACCGGAGCAATATGAAGTTCATCCTGGTTCTCGCCACGACCGCGTTCGCCCAATACGAACAATACCAGGTACTAGGATTTTCCATATCCATAGAAACCTGGAAAGTCGAACAACTTTTTTTTTCAGAGTTT
Organism: Diploscapter coronatus; assembly: GCA_964036155.1. Classification (NCBI taxonomy): domain Eukaryota; kingdom Metazoa; phylum Nematoda; class Chromadorea; order Rhabditida; family Rhabditidae; genus Diploscapter; species Diploscapter coronatus. Next base: position 13,435,830 of record OZ038422.1, read on the forward strand.
TGAAGATTTTTTTCCAATAATACTGGTTTTCTGTAATGAAAGAGATTTCAGCAGCCCATCCCTCAGCCACCGATCATCCTCCCTCCTCAGGATGTGCCCACTGTTCCACCCCCACCCCCAGTTATGACGCCGAAACGTAAGCCTATTTTCTCATCTCAAGAGGCAAAACTCGAATTTCAGCCAATCTGTGCGGAAGCTGCATGGAGGTGAAGACGAACTTCGACCCGGCCCTCATTCGTCAGGCTAACTGCGCTAGACTCGGCATTGACCTCGTATGATTTCGGAATATTATTTCTCGGTTTTTTTTTTGATTTTACGATACAGTGTATGCGAAATAGGTTCTGTGTAGACAATCTCTAATTTTGGATGATACAGATATTGTGTCGATCACAATGACCACAAATGAGATACCATTTTGAAACCTGAGGCTAGTAGATTATCGGGAACTTTTCATATTATCACCATATCATTCTTATCACTAGTGAGAGGCTGATATCCATTGATTGTTATAAAAGTCGGCGTCAGTTGAACTCTGAATTCTGACGACGACGCTAGAAAACGATTCAGTTCAACCCGAATTTTGACACAACTCTTTGTCCTTATCCTAATGATGAATTATATGCAAAATTGTCTGATTTTCAAACTTCCAGATCAACTACGAGATCCTCTCCGCTATGCGCTTGAACACGAACACCGACTCCGAGTGCCGTCAGACGATCAAGTGCTCCGACTACGCTACGGACTCCATCTGGATCGGCAACTTCGAGGTTCATCATCCAACCAATTCTAAAATGATAAATAATTGCAGGGACAATTCTCGTGCCACCACGACAACGTCTTCGAGTACCACACCACCTGCACCGACGGTCTGCGCTTCGTCGACCAGGATCGCGACCACATGTACGCCCTCGTCTGCTTGAAGAAGGTCGAGCGCTTCACTCAGCCACCAGCCACCCTCCCACCGGCAACTCTCCCACCTGCAACCCTCCCACCTGCAACCCTCCCACCAGGTAGCAATTTTTGGACATGTTGAATTCTTCGCAGCATTGCAACACGCAAATTGGAGAAATAGTGTATAGCTTCAGGGAAGGCTTTACTAACCTGCACTGGCAGTTGTTTTTACCTTTGAAGCAAAAAGGGCGTTTGCGCTCCCTTTCCCAGTCTTACTCGCCATGATTTCGTCATATTGCTACACTTCCAAATTTCCAATTTCTACGTCATTTTTCCCGACTAATAGAAGTGTTCAGTTATCCCCGAGATCCCCACCGTTGCTCCAGATGTCCCAGCCGCCAACGGCTACTCCGGCTATTGAGCGATCTAATCCAAGACTCTATTTAATTTTTCGTTTTACAAAACTGTAGTTCACAATAAATCGTATTTTATAAATTTATTGTACAAATAAAATTTGTTCTAGTCACAATTCATATATCTAAATAAAAAAAATGCATGAGAACTCTCGTCATTCCAAGATTTTCTTACTCCTGCTAAATTAGGCTGAAGATTCCATTTCTCCCTTCCCTCTTCTGACGCATCCCAGGAGCCTTCGCATCGTCTTTCTGTAATCATATTCATAGTTTTTCGAGCTTCAAAAATAAACTTTTGTGTTAGCAACTGCCGATAGTTTTCTACATTTCAGAATCTTGAGCTAATTTAATAACTGCTATAGCTGCGCTCATACACATTCTACAATGAAATCTTATGCTTTATTTTCAGACTTAACAATTTTTGACTTTAATTCATATAATTTTGAATTCATTTTATCAATCATATACCTGAGCTCATAAACGTTTGACAGAAGAATCAGCGGTGTAATTACGGGCACGTAAATATTGCTGATCGTGCAGGCCATTGCAAGGGTGCCTATCGGAATCGTGAACAGAATACAGAAGTAGATGACCATGAAGGGAAGTGCGGAAAACGAGAAGTTGGCCACTGCCTGAAATGTTGGAACTCTAGAAACTTCAAGAGCGAGTTCAATAACTCCGAGTCAACTTCAAAAACCTCAAAAATTTCAAGTAACTCTAGATGAAGATGAAATCTGGAGTTACTTGGCTCAATTTCCGAAGAAACTCCAATGATATGAAAGAACTTTTAAGAGCACACACTAAAACTTACAATAAAGGTAAAAGCATTAACAGTGGACAGGGTTCTCCTGAACGCCACATTCGAAGTCGAGCAATTTCCATCGCTCCGAACCTTATTCGAAATCAACGACGCTGATACGATTGTGATGCAGTAGACTAGGACGAGAGTGAATAGTTCTACACCTGCCATGACACGACTTTCGGGGGTCTTAAAATGAGCTTTTAGGCAATAACTATCTTTCAAAATAATCATTTTCACAACATAAATTAAGACCCAGACTTAACCTAGCATTATTGAATAATGTATAAATTTTTCCTGACCATAAAACCTTAACACACACTTCGACCCACCATATTGAAAGCGTAGAAGCTATAGTTTGCGTGATTGGTGTATCCTTCGACAATATTTTGATCTCTCACGAAATCTCGATTTTCCTCAAAAGTATCCATCATGCAAATCAGCACCCAAGACGGGATGAAAATCGTCAGAAAGACGATAACGAACATGGTTATGAATTGTTTTGGGCATAATTGGTAGCCTCTGAAATAAAACAATCTTATATTAGAAGACCCATGCAAGTCCGCCTGAAAATAAAAGACACCAGATCTATATTTTAAAATTCACCTGCAGATATTCAAATATCTCAGCACGAATATCAACGATGAGCTAAGTTGTGACGTATGACAGCAGGCAAAAAATAGGGTCAGGAAAAATCGCTCCGTACGACCGTCCAGGGTTTGAACAGGTCCGGAAAATATCACGAAGGCGAATAATTCATCTCGTAAAACGTAAATCTTAAAAAAAAATTTTCTTTGAAATTTCCTATGTTTCAAATTCATACCGGCTGAATCAAATAGAACGATATAGCGATCAATAAGTTGGTTATTGCGATGAACTGAAATTTCTCAGTGTTAAAGAATAGGCATTTTAGCCAGAACTAGGCAGCACTTGAGCCAGATCCTTCGTGCGAACCCCTCTTAAGCCAAAAATTCTGCCTAGGTCTGTCTGATTCTGACCCACACTTTATACGATATTGAGTGTTGTGAAACTAAAACTTACCCGAAATATCGTGAAATAGAACGGCTGAATCACGGTTTGTCGTTCCTTGCATTTCCTTACAATAGTTAATAGAAATATGTTTAGCCCGAAAGACCCGAAAAAGCATAAGTTCGCTAGTGGTTGAGTTATGATAAACACGGTTATCATAGCTTTGAACTCAACGATAAGTAATGAACCTAAGCTTTTGAGCTCGCAATATGCAACTTTGACAGTTTTGAATTCTTTTCTCGAATGATAATTTCATAGCAACCATATTTTAATAATTATAGCTTTGCCAAATATCGAGATCAAATCGCTACAATTATGGTCCGACTTCAAATATCATCGCATGTTTACTTTAATTCTCGAGTTTAGATTGGTCTTGTCTTGAAATTAAATTAAATTGGCAGGCCTTTGTATGCTTCTTATTCATAACTTCTTGACAGGCAAATATAGGAATGAAAGCATTCAAGATGATGCCGAAAACTTCGAATTTTCATATTTTCGTAGAAGAAATTTTGAGTTTCAGAAACTCTTCTCGACTAGTTGAGCTCATCCAAATTGAGAACTGACGGATATTCGCAGGGATTTCGTTACGCTGCATAATAGAATTATATGCATTCCTTAAGACCCACGTCCGTAAATGATAAAAGCAATGCTGAAGAAGGGGCCAACATTATAACTAATAGAAAAAATTAGACAATAATCAAATCAGTAGTTGCATAATAAGATGAAATTTCTATAAAATACCATCGAATGATCTTGATATCATAATGGAATAATGCTAGGCATATATGATGTCATTCTTAAATAGTAAAACCGGCAATTAAAAGAGGCTAATTAGTTGTTTTACGCTACATTCCATTAATACATATATTCTAAGATATCTCTAGAAGAATTGAATAATTCATGCACCACCAAATTTCAATGGTAAGGTATTATTCATTAGAAAGAATTATAATATCACAATTGTTTGAAACAACAAACTGGCTAGGAAACTAGTGGTTTATGGGGAACGGAAGAATTTATAAAGAAACTATTCAGCCTCATTCTGAAGAAATTCTAAATATTAGATAATCAAACTTTATCGTGGTAAAAGTAAATATTATGAATTGAAGTCGAAGAAAATTTTCACTATTCTGAACACACATCAAGAGGGCTGACTTCAATAATAATCTATGGAGAGAGGAATATCATTTTTAGCATCAATGCCTATGCACTCGGATTAAATATAAAATATTCATCCACCAAATTTACGGAGACGGCTGCAGTGCTTAACAAAACACAAAAGTTGCAATAACTATGAATGATATACTGGAAATAGATGATCAAATACTGCCTATCACTAGCGGTCAAACGCAATTTGTTTGTCTATTATCCTTGAATTGATGATCACGAAAATGAATTATCATTCAGTAATTATTATTGAACCCTCATTTATACTATTAGATACTAGCCAACGATATTATGTTCAAATGATTATTAGGCCTTCTTCAAAGGTTTTATTTTTAAAAAAATTTTAAAAACGAATATTTATTGTCAATACTTGCTGAGATTCTATCATTTTTAAAGAATAAGGAACTTATGTAACTTAAAATCATTGCATAAATGAAGCATAATTAGGTATACCCTTGGAAACAATGCAAAAATATATAACAATTGAAAGAATAACTGAAAAGCAAAGTAAGCCTAGTATAAAAGTCGAGATTTTCTGCTACCAGCTCATGCCTGTTCCTGAAACATTTCTTATGACTTTAAAATTACAAGGTAAGGGAAAAGGATCTCCGTAACCCAATGAATAATTTCCCTAATTTCTCTGCCAGCAATATACCATAATGATAAAACTCTTTAAATAAAGCCTATTGTCACTGGATTTGGGACACTCTTCCAATTTACTAAATGTAGTTATACCTTCACTTTTTTCATTAACATCCGGATAATAGTTATCTTGATTGTCGTTTGAGGTATCGTTATTCCCTTCATCATTCCCTTTATCATTAGTGTCGTCACCAGTGTCTTGATTGCCGTCATTGGTGTCTTGATTGTCGTCATTGGTGTCTTGATTGTCGTTGTCTTTATCGTCTGAATTTATCACTTAAACATGAAAAATAAATATTTCTGAAATTCATTTTATTTCTACCAACGTTATATCAATCTTAATTCTATGCTAATTAAGGTTAATACATGCTAAGTCAATATAAAATCGGTTATAAATCGATTTCAAGAAGAACCCTAACCATCAGCATCTCCCCAGGAAATTCCGACGCCATTGCTTCTTTCGTTTACGTCAGGATAGAATTCATCATTTTTCTCATTGCTAATCAAATTCGTGTTTTGCTCATTGACAACCGTGTTTGAAGTTCTACCTGAAAATAAGAATTTATTCGTTTCGGATCTGCTTTAACCTCAAGTTAAACCTTACTCAATTTTTGCGAAAAATTATGTCTACTTTGGTAGTTTTTGTACTAAACTGAGGCTTATACTTCGAAACTTTTACCAAGACTAATAAAGCCGGCCTTCTTACCTCCTGAGGTATGATGCCCATCTCCTTTGTCGTGGTGATAATGATGATGGTATACGTTTTGGCTCGACCCTCCACCACGATGACTACTGCCTCCGTCTGAAATTAGAACTTTCATTCTGATTAGTAATTTCAAAATGATTTCAAGATTCCGAAAAAACAACTTTATTAGAGGTCTAAAAATCTACAATTGAGCAGGAAACTGTTTCTTCGGCAAATGCTCTTCAGATAAGGGATAGGGTACAATTGGCAAGTAAGTAAGGAATGATGTATTTAATTATGGATAGAAAGATCATTACCTAACCGTAATAGGAACTATGTTTAAGGCAAATGTTAATTCAGGAAAAAAATCAAAGTTCTCATATAAAGGCTTCTAGGAAATTTCACCAGATTTTGATCGTCAATTCAATCATAAAAAGGACTTTCAAAATGAGTGATGGGTAAACTTTCCAAGGAAGTTATACTTAATAGTCGCGATTGGGCACTAATTCCCTACCTTCACAACATCCGCACAGCATGTGCTTACATTGGTAGTAGACAAAACAACAGCAACATATCGACAGAAGGGCGATCACAATCAAAATGATCACCAGCCACGTCTTCCAGCCCAGTCCTTCGCTTTTAGAACTCGTGGAGCCGTCTGAAACGAGTTTCTCTTTCATTTTTTTTTTTTTAAATAATTCTTTTAAACTTCTAAAAATTACGATCTGAAACTAGTTTCTTTAGTAACCTCTCGATTTTTTTCAACTTTAATAAAATTCCCAGATACTTGCAACTTCAAAAAATCTCACAATTGTTCTGATTGTAGTTATTCTGAGATGGCTGTTGGGGATTTTGCGGGACATTCTGGACCGGCTTGACTGGCTGAGGTTTCGGAATGTTTGGTTGAGGTTTCGGTTGGGGTCTCTGAGTCGGTCTCGGCGCTGGTTGTGGTTTCTTTGAGAGGGTTTTCTCCCTGAATTTGGGAACTTCAAAAATTGTTCGAGGACACGGAAAAATCCAAGAACGTCAAACAACTATGTTCTAGAACATAAAAATACGTTTCAGCACTCATCTTACCAAATATCTCTGACAATCCCCAATAATCCCTGAGTAATCTGCTTGTTCTTGAAGTGTGGAGCAGCCTTGGCGATGATTTCTTGGATTTCAGGATCTCGTAAAGGCATGCGTTCATCTCGCGCTGACCAAAGTTTCTTGTCGTCGACAGCCATCTGGATGCGAATTGTACGATCAGGAAATTTGTATGCGAACCTTCCTCATAGGAATGCGGCCCAATCAGACTTAGGCAGAATTGAAAATTTTAGGGGAGGGAGTAAGCACGATTAAATTTTTCTATAGAAAAGTTATACATGGAGGTGTGCGCAACAAAACTTTGGCAGAGTATTTTAGCTAAAGGGGAATACTCAAGAACGTTTCGGCAAAGTTCTACCTAGACCTGATAAAATTTGGAAAGCGTTATTTTTTCTTCTATTGCTCATCTGAAAATTCCAGAGATATAGTTTCCCACTTACCACAAGAACCACGGACTTCTTGCAGTCAGGATCGAGCATCCAAGAATGTTTGAATTTTTCACCCATCGCTTTGACACCATCCTGATTGTGGCCTTTGACCTTCCTGGCCAGGGCGATGCCAGCAGTGACGCCCTTTTTCTGGCAGAAATCCGGGTGGTTGTCCTGGAAACTTGTACTATTTTCTGGTACCTTCAAATATTCTCATTTTTTCAAGCATCCTCATCAATAGTAAATTTGCCAGATACTTAACTTTGTTTAGATTTTTCGGGTACCATTTTACCTGTCGAGTTCGAGTTTCGAGCTGTTGAAGCTCATGATTCAATCGATACCTATCGGACTCGGAGAGAATGTTGTCGGGGTCGCAGATATAACTCGAAGTCTTAATTTAAACCATTTGCTTAGAGTATCTTTAAGCAATCTAAACGTTTTAGATAATTATAAAACTGGTTCTCCATGATTAGAATTATCATTCGTTCTTCATATAAAAATTGAATACTTTAAATTCGCAAAAGTACAGTTTTCACAATATTGACATTTTGAAGGTTGTCTCTATTAATTTTTATTTTTATCTTAAACTTGGTACCTTCATGCCACATTTCTGAAAATCGATGACCGGATTGGGGTAGTCGTTCGCGCCCCAGTCCTTCGCAAAAGATAATTGGAAAGAGATTAATGCGAAAAAGGCGAGCCATTCAATGTGAATTGCTGGTTTCATTGCCCCTAAATTTCTAAATAATTTAGAAAATATGAAAAAATAACTTTATATACATGGAGCCTCCAAATTTACGGACACTAAATCGAGTTTTTAGGATAGCAGTAAAAGATTAACTCTATGATAAATGAATTAGACAATTGCAAAGGTTAGATAGGATTTTAAAAATGTTAAAGTCTGATAAGAGGAGAATTATTCATTGAGTTGAATTTATTTGGCTAGAAGCAAAAATTTTCAACGAATATCAACTGTTTCCTCAAAAATGAAAATAAACGAAATCAACAATTTAACTAGAAATAAAGAATTTTCAATGAAGTCCAGCTTTTTCAATAAAAAAATAAAAGAATAGAAAATCAATTTTACTAAAATCCAAGATTCAATATTTTCAAAATCTAAACGAACTGCAGAAACGCCGGCCGAAAGAATTGTCGAAGAATGGATAGGTCATAAAACGAACAGGGACGGAGAAAATAAAGAGAAAGATGGGAGTCGGCCTGGTGCAAGGGAACGCCGCAAAAAACGCAGAAATACTGAAAGAAGAGATGAAAAAGTGCAAAATGAAAGAAGGGTGCAGGGAAACGACGCGCCACTGAAACAAACTCCATCGTTCATGACCAGGAACATTCTTGGAGTTTGTTACTTATCGATTTTTATCAAAACACTGAAACCTCGAAGCCACTTCGCCTTAGCCTTGAAATTAAAGTATAATTGAAGAAAAATTTTCGAAATTGAGTCGAAAAGAAGAAAGACTGCTAGATTTTGATTCAAAGGATTATAGGATCTTGACCGATCAGATTAATTGATACATAGATCCTGAGGGATTGATAAATGAGATCTTTGAAATCCTGAGCAACTTTGAGGCATGTTTAAACGGGCAGTAAATTTTCATATTATAGATATATGATAGAACAGAAGATAAAAGTAGGATGTAGATGATATTATGATAATACCAATGCGAGTACTCATGAAGACAAGTGATTCTAACGTTCTTAATTCCATCATCTTGATTGATTAAGATCACGCAGGCTACTTCTTGAAGGTGGACTTGGTATCTCGAATTTAGCATACTCTCGGTGGGCTGAATTTCATTATCAATATCAAACCCAATTTATCCATGAAACCCACCTAACTTTACTTATTTACTCAAAGAGGCTTAGAACGACTAAAATGGAAGAGCTTTCTCTGATCATGGCCTATTCTGAAACATTGTCATTTAATTAATTCAACAGAGAATCCGCGATCGGATTAATCTCTAAGAGTTTCTAATTAATTTTTAGCTCTTCAAAGACATTTTTATAAGAATGGTAAATTTTCTTCCGTGTTCCAAACTTGGTTGCAGGTGATTTGAATTCTTGCAAGTAGATAAGGTCTCTGAAAACGTTTTAGCAGAAAGTCATATGCAAGTCGATGACAACCCATGATTAAATAAGACCTAAACCATTCATTTTCATTTTTAAAATTCACACGATCTGCCTAAGTCTATCGATCTCACTTGGTTCTCGATAACAATGAATGATACCGAAAAATTCTTCCTACCATCGACATATCTGCTAACTATGCATTCTTTCACAGGTCAGACCATTCAAAAATCAATATTTAAAAGTAAAAAAATTTCAGTAGTTAGCTTAATTTTGCACATTATAGCCTTTTATTGCATATTGTATAAAACGCCTCATCACGCTAAAACATATTCAAAAACTTTGCTGAATCATACCATAACGTGAGTTGAGATATCGGTTTTTAGATATAATATATCAAATTTAGGGGTTTTCTAACCGAACTAATATTATGCGGTGGCTCTACTGTCATACTCTTATTTCCTGTGCCTGGAGTAGCAATGGTTGGGTTGCTTCGAGTTCTGAATGTTTCAGCGAGAGTACAACTGTGTTTATTTTTAACTATGCTTGGATGTAAGTAAAAATCAACAATAACTTTAAAATCGATGTTTCAGTTACCGGCAACAGCATATTGGTTATATTCGTTTACAGGTTGATTACCGTATCCCCAAGTTCGAGTTGGGTTACTGTAATTTTATGCCTGAATTTAAAATATAATTACGTGTTTAAGATATTCCGTAACGATCGAGTCAAATACATAACAACTTTGATACTTTATACAATACCAATTTGGGTAGTACCTTTATTCAATATCACTACCATGCCAGATCAAATATTAGCTAAGAAAGACGCTAGAACGGTATTTTTCGATTCTGAGTATTTATAAGATATAATTTTCAGAGATACTCATATTGCTATAATCCTTTAGTTGACGATTGGTCCGTAGTTGTATTTTCATACGCTGTTCCCAGCACATGGCCATTCTGGACTAGTCAGGTAATAATAACTTATTTTTACATATTAGATTTTATATTTCAGGTAGTCATTGCTGGCTATGTTTTCATAGTAGTAATTTTCGTATTAATATGCTCATACTATTCTCATCGATACATTCACCTAGCGAACCATATTTCGATTCAAACTAAGCGCGCCCAAAATAGAGCTTCAATATCATTGGCTATTCAAGTAATTTATGTTTAAAATACTTTTACAAAATTTTTAAAATAGTTTTTTGTACACATGTCAGCTATCGGGATACCATTGATGGTAATAGTTTTATTGATGTTTATCGGGATATGTTGGCCTGGTAAGCCTTACTTTTAAATCAATATTTATACTATTTTTAAGACTTTGTAAATTTTCTATGCTTTATAATATCCACCTCTAATACTTGCGGAATTTTGATTATGCTCATTTCAAACCCGAGTTATCGTCATGCCACCTTGAAAATATTTGCTTATTGTAGGTTTCTAGTTTATCTTCAAGATTGAGTAAAAATTTAGGTCTAAGATTTTTGAAAATACCTTCACTTGAAAAACTCATATCAGACTCATCGGTTAATGAACTCTCCAAGAACGACTTCCGATTCAGTAAATTTACGGCAGAACAAAGAAAGCGGGCTTCTCAGGGACGGATTATTTTGGTTCAATAAAATATCCTTGATAAATGATTCTCGTTATCGAATCATTTGACCTGATATAAAAATGAAACTTTTCCATTTTTGTAAAATTTGTGTTTATAGCAACCACGATTCTTGATATTTAAAAAAAAAAAAGTTTATTTAACTTTAACACCTGTTTTAAAATAAACTCATGTTTCTACGGAACAAGTAAACTCGTATTTCTGAGTCATGGCTTCTAATTTTTCTCCTCCACGATGTCATTCGTATGTCCGAAGTTTGGTTTTCTTTTCGTCAAAAACGCATCAATGCCCTCTTGCGCGTCCTGCAGCTTCAGGTTGCCCACCATCACTTTGCTACCATACCTAAAATTTGATAATTAAAAAACAATATTTTCGGTAAAATCCTATTATTATTTTACGTTTCAAATCTAAAAAGACTTCATTTCATGCTCAAATTATAGTCAAATAATAAAACGTTCTCATATGAGCTAGCTAGATAGAGTGCTAATTTTGAGGAGCAGGTGAACCTGTAGAAAAAATACCTATAAGCGTCGGCCTGTTTGAGTTCAATTTGAGCGTAGAAAAAGGCCTTTCCCAGCGCCGTCACGGATTTTGAGTGTTTTCCGATCGACTCGGCGATTTTCAGCGCTTCGAACTTCACTTGGTCGTCCTTGACGACTCTCGACACAAGGCCGGCTCGCAGGGCGGCTGAATTGCAATTTTTATCCATTAATTCCGTCTCTTGTTGATAGTTCCAATATCTACTGTGCATTCACATTGCAAATTCAATAAAGCCCTGCTCCTTAGTTATTTTTTTCCGGAAATTTCTCTACCTTGTGCATCAATCGGGTCTCCCGTTAGGAGCATGTCCAGTGCAACCTTCCTGGGAACGGCACGAGCCAGCGGGATTCCGGGCGTTGAGCAGAACAGGCCGATTTTCTGGCTGCAAGAAGGAAAGCTTGTCTTTATTTCGGAGGAAATTTTTCACCCAGGAACCAGAAACCTCGAGGATTCACCCGCCACGACGACATCGCACGCCGCTACCAGCTGACATCCCGCTGCGGCCGCTACTCCATTTACCTAAAATTTCATATCTTGCTCTGCTATTTTGGGGTCTTTTATTCAAAATTTCTTCTATCTTCCATGCTCTAAACTTTTATTTTGTAAAATAAAGTCTCAACCTCAGCGATGACCGGAATTTGCATCTGCTGAATGAACATCATCATGTCGGAGCATTTGTCGAACAACTCGCAATGGAGCGCGTTCCCCGCTTGCGAGGTCTGAAGAAAGTTCCGTTTCCAAAATGCCGATTTTTCAGTTTTACCAATTCCTTCACTTCGTGTCCTGCCGAAAACGCGGGTCCTTGCGCGGCGATGATCACGGATCGGACCTGAAATTGTTCCGCATTTTTCCAAATTCGATTTGCGTTCCTTACCTTTTCAACTTTGTCGATGCCCTTCAGTTCCGCGTGCAGTTCCTCGATCAACTTCAGCGAGAGGGCGTTCCGCTTTTTGTCGTTCAGAATCAGCCGGACCACCGTGTTTTCCTGAGTTTTGTATATTGTAATTTAAACAAACAATTCCTATTTTTACATGGTAGAGCTCCCTTTCGAGCAGAGAACCGTACGCTTCGGTTGCGAAATTCCGAAAATTTACAATATGCCGCACGCTCTTCGGGACCAATTTCCAACGACCGACGTTGTGTAGAAGCATTATTCTGGAATAGGCTATTTGGAAATTTGGAAACCTCAAGCCCTCAAGCCATGCGAAATAGAATGAGAAATGGTAAGGAAAAGATTTTTTCACTATTTCGCGTGGCTTGAGGTTCCCAAATTGCCTCTGGAATAAATGAAGTTTAAAGTTCAAAACCAAATTAAAAAGCGTGCAAATATTGAAAGCTCGGTTGAACTTATTTCAAGTGATAGATTGAACAATTTGGAAATAGCATTTATTTATTTATTTATTAAAATTCAAATATTTAAAATTAAGATATAAAAAATAAATATTAAGAAAACGGAATTTTAGTTGCACTTTTGGAATTGAAATTTATAGCTGAATTTTAGAACGAAACACGAAGATTTTTGATTAGGCGTACAAAATTTAGAGCGACACCTCGTAGCCACGAAAAATAAGCGAATTTGAATGATAATTAGGTGGTAGTTAAGTATACTTAATTGGGGGTAATTAAAGTGAGATAACTAGGTAATTAAACCAATCTGGAGTTAAAGTTTGGAAAGTAGATGACATGAAATGAGCCACAACCTCATGGAAATATAAATATTCTCGAGTATGAAGAAAATGTTCGTTCCTTCAAACATTTTTCTCTATACTCAAAGCTAGAAATTTGTTGTAGTACATGAAAATACTATGCATAGACTTATCAAGTGTAACTGATAATTGAACAAAAATAATTAGAGTATTGCCGAAAACATCACAATGACATACTGTAATAAACGTAAGGCAAAAACTTTTGAGAGTAGAGAACTTTAGAAGCTCGTGTAAAATTAAAATAAATCATAAAATAAAAAAATATATTACTGGCTAAATTCAGGTTAAAATCTTTAATCATCTGCAAAATTGATTCCGGCTGACGCGGGGAAGGTTATCTGAAATTTCGAAAATTAAATTTAAAAAAATATCTTATCAAATTTCTATCCATAAATAAATAAATTTTACGTTTAGCAAATTGAGTTTATATACAAAAATGGAAACAAGGTCTTTTCCAAAATTTATCTATAAAATAAATTTCAAAATTATCGTTTTTTTTTTTTATTTTAAATCCTACCTCCTTCTTGGTCAGGCTCTTCTGCACGACGGTGACCGTCTTTTCCCCGGTGTTCGGATCAACATCTTCAATTGTTTCTTCCGTCACTTCATTCGCGAGGATTTTCTGATTCGGAGAAATCCTGGGTTGTGTTGAACCGTCTTCAGCGATCGAGGATAGAGCCTAAATTAAGAAAAAGATCATAGGTTTCGAAATTTTTGAAATTTAGATTAGATTTGAAGAGTAGTGGTACACCGAACTTGTCTAAGCGGTCAAAATAAAATCGTAAATGTTTCAAAAACTTGTAATCTACGTGGAAAATTCGATGATTTCAATTCTTGCATCTTGTCTGTCATAATAAAATATCTTATACTGAAAGGAAACCCCTAAGAAATATGCTATGCTCCAGTATGTATTTGATGACTGCATGGAAAATCTTACCGAAGAAAGATTCAGTCTTTCGATGATAGCATCGGATTCATTCCGTTCCTGGTCGATGGATTTCAATCTGGCGGCTCTCCATTCACTTCTTCTTTGCTGTTCCAAGGCCTTCCTCTCGACTTCGTTCAGAGCATCGTCCACCGGCTGAATGAGTCCCGCAGCGATCGCTCGGTTCTCAGCCTTCTTTGTCCGAATGATCGAAGGTTGGCGGGGGAAAGGGCTGAAATGTGAAAATTATTCCTGTTTCAAGAAATTCCTCGATTGTTATCAAATGTTCGAAGGTATTGCGGAGATTGACGCTAGACGATATAATAATAATAATAATAATAATAATAATAATAATAATAATAATAAACTATCGCGGAGTTAAGAATATTTCGTGAATATTACTTTTTTAATTATTCGTATTTCACAGATTTTCAAAGATTAGAATTAAGAAAAGTTAATACCAGTAGCACAAGCGGTCTCGATAATACGATTCATATTATTACCTATCATCCAGCAAATGCTCGAAGAACTCGTCGCTCTTTTCTGGACTCAGTTGCTGCTGCTGCTGCTGTTGATGGAACGAGTTGTTCATTTTCTTCGCCTCCTCTTCCTTCATCTTCTTCATGTCTTCTTCGGAGAGTAGCCGCTTCTTTTCTGAAAAGAGATCAGTCGTATTCTCTTGAAAAGCGATAAATCGATTTTCCTGGGACTAATTAAGTGTTTCTTGAAAAGGGGTCGATAATTTTCAGAAACGATTAAAAATCCTACCCGGCGGTGCCCTCGAGCCTCCTCCAACCACGACCGGAGATGGGACTTTGTCGTCGTTGATCTGGACCTTGAATTTCTGCAGCTTCGATTGGAAGGTCAATTTTTCAGGGTTGTCGGAGTCCAAATTTTGAGAGGGTGGGACATTCTGATCTTGAGGTGGAACAGCACGAATTTGGGGCTTCGGAGCCACCGGCGGAGGGATTTTGGAGGGTTTCTGAAACTTGTTCATGTTGCAGAAAAGTATTCGTCGTAGTGGTTTAAATTCTAGCTATTGAAATGAGAACTTGATGGATAAATTAAACAGGAAAAATTCCTTTTTCAATTTCAAATATTCCATGTTTCAAGACATCGATTGACTAGATTATTTTCTCCACAAAATATTAATCCGAAAAAAATTGCATGTCATATCATATTATATAAAAAAAAAACATGTTCCAATCTAACCTTTGATTAAATAATTTGCAAAAGGTTAATTTTGAATTTTCTCTCAAGACTAAAAAATAATCGTTACCGGCGCTGTGGCAGGTGGTGTGGGTTTCTCTCTCAAACTTGACGGAGGCAGTGGGCTCGAAGCTGCTACTGGAGCCTCGCTCGACAGGGACGAATTCAGCGAGAAGTTCCCGATGTGGGTTTCCCGGACCGGGATTTTCGAGGTCTGGAAGATATTTCATGAAACAGATTTTTTCAAAATATATTCTTTAACACATGAAATTCAACAACCATTATTCTATTTAAAAGTTTTTTTAGTATGCGCTTTCAAGAAACATACATATAATTTCTACCTTTTCAAATTCTTTTCGAAATAAAAACCCCAGGCTTACCGATTCCTGACCCGTATTCCTCTCCGAAGCCCCATTGATGATTGAGTGGATCGGTAGGTTCACGACTGGGCTTGCACCATTTTGGTTTCCACTGCTCCCATTGGTACCATATTCTTTGGTAGCGCTACCATACGAGTAGGTGGCTGGTCTGTTCGGGGTGCTCGTGGATACGGGCTGTGGTGGGTTCGACGTGGTTAGCGTGGTTGGGCTGAGAACCCTTGGGGTGGATCGGGACGACGAGGGAGTAGCGTCGTGGGTCGTACTGCTGGTGGAATGATGGCTTCCGTTCTGAAATAATTGGAGTATTTTTTGATGATATTTTGTAACCCTTGAGAATATCGCTTAATTTTTCCTATTGCGTTTCAACAAATTTCCGATATCACTAGGAAAAATTACTGATATTTTCCACCGTCTAAGAATATTTGCAAAAATAATTTGTCTTCGATTTTTAATCTATTTCTACGTTTTTCCACTTACCACATTTCAGATAAAGGCTAAATTGACCTACCTCCGATCAACTCAAATTCCGAAAATAATGAAAATAATACAAAACAAGGGAAAATAGGACGCCATGCAAAGCGAATAGAAAATTTAGAAGCACAAAACTAACTGATTATGAAAAAATCGATTAAATTACTATAGTTTTGAAAGTTGTGTGTTTTTCCTCTAATGTTGTGACGACATTTAATTCACGGTGAATGGTGGGCTTATTTCTAACGGTTTTAGTATGGAAGCTGACATTTAATAAGGGGAGATTTTGCACATTCTTTAAAATTTAAAGATAGAAATAGAAGTTTTCTGTCAAATAGTTACATGAAAGTGATGGCATATGTTAGGCTTTAGGCGGTTAAAGCGCTAGCTAATTATTATATTCGATTTTCGAATTTCCGAAAAATTTATGATAACCTAAATTCAACTCAACGATTTAGGTATCTTAGATATTTTACCAACACAAAACAACGTAAAGTTCCGATATATGGGGGGTAGATTCAAGCATAGTATACCGTATATACTGGGTAAATTAAAATGGGAGGAGCGTATACTTTCTTACCTTATTCAGAAAAACTAACCACGCCCCATTAAAATAAATTGCAAAATTTGTGCATGGAAGTGCGCCACCAAACACCACGAATTGAATCGCCCAATAATTAAAAAAGATAATTCGAAAATAACACAACCATTCAAAATTCGATATACAAATTATGGAAGAATGTGCGAATAGAGGAAAATATAATTTACGAAACAAAATGAGTCCGAAACTACGATACAACAGAATGAAAAGTGCTGAATCTAAAGTGATGTAAAATGAAATTCAAAGTTTTAAAGAAAATAATAAATTCATTCAAATATCATAATTGAAAATATCTAAAATAGACTAGGGAAAGTTATTTAGAAGCTTATTTTCATCGGATTTAGTGAGTTGAATAATAAATTATAAAGCGGATGATCAAGAAATTTCAATTTTAAGTGAAGGCAAGTTTATACCTTTCATAAAAATAAAAATCTCAAAATAGTGGAAAGTCTCGATGGAAAAGGCCACAACTTATACAATGATTTTCACAACTTTGAAAAATATTACGAGGATCTGATCTAAAATATCACAGAGATGATTTGTATGTTAGATTGATAGAATTTGATTGCAAAATGTTCGAAATTTGATTTTCTACGTGAAAAGAGCATCAACATTCACAACTTTAACCCTGAATTTGATGATATTAAATATTTTAAAAGTGGAAAAATAGCTGCAAATAGGCACAACCATTTGTAAAACGTCATAAACCCGCTATTGAAATATCATAGTCTTAATTGAAATTCATAGATTTGTCAAGCTTAAAGCCTAGGGAATGGGAGTTTTGAGTTGATCGGAGGAAGGGCTAATGGCATTAAAAACAGATAAAAATATAATAGGAAGGCTATGACATAGATTCACAAAAATGGTATAATAGTTGTATATGATGATATATTTTGCTCTTTTTAGATGTATATACTCAACTTAATGATACTACTCATTTCCATTTGTGTTTGTGTTGAATAAAATTTCAAAATACATTCGCTACACAAAAGATCTCAAATCGCATTATTCGCTATCTCAGAATCTCAAATATACCATGACATATCAACTTTTATACATCGTATGTCACAACCTTAAACAATCAACGTGTGTTGTCGTCCATTACTTACCATGGGTTGCACATTCGAACTACTGGGGGTTCTCTGTTTTCTGTTGTAGCCGTCACAAACCAGCAGTCTCAAATCGTTATCCCTTTTCAGAATGTCTGCAGCTTCGTTCCTCGTGCATCCGAGCAGGGAGAGTCCATTCACTTCGATGATGCGTTGGCCCTGGATGAGCCCCGCGTGTTCCGCGACAGTATTCAGGTCGACCTAATAGTTGAGCCAATTACTTGATTAAAATAGTTAGACTGATGAGTGTCTCAGAAATCAAAGACAGAATGGCTTTTAAATCATATCATTTTGCGACATAAATAAATCCACTACTTATTGGGCCTATTTTTAGAATAGGTTTCCGTCCATAAGTCAAGACAATAACTGATGATATCTTATTCAGCCAATTCATCGATGCCTAAATTTTTAACCTTTCAAGATTGCATACCTTCTGAATGAAGATTCCCTCGTCGGTCTCATCGTCTGGGTTCTCCTTGCATCCGACGCCGCCGTGGATCGACATGCCCAACTGACCGTGGGGTATTTCGCGACGAACTGAAATTTTTAACCACCGTTAGTATGTATTTTCAGAAACTAAGAAGGGAAATAATCATTATTTAAAAACAAAATACTTCACCTGTCTTAACTCTGAAACTTATTGAGTGCAGTCTCAAATTGTAAATACATCATTTCTAGATAATTTCAGAAAGAAAAAAGTTTACATATAACGAAAACTTTGCAGATAATGTTATCCTCTAAAGATTTAAAACTCACGGAAGACTTCCCTGAGCCCGCTGGGTTGTGGGTCATGAGTCACCATCAGGGTCACTTTCGTTCCACTGCTCTTCAAGGCTTCTACCGCAGTGAGATGTGGCGCTTTGCTAACATCCCTTCCATTCACTCG
Source organism: Diploscapter coronatus (assembly GCA_964036155.1). Classification (NCBI taxonomy): domain Eukaryota; kingdom Metazoa; phylum Nematoda; class Chromadorea; order Rhabditida; family Rhabditidae; genus Diploscapter; species Diploscapter coronatus. Next base: position 13,454,502 of record OZ038422.1, read on the forward strand.
CAAAATCCGATCACCAATCCTGAGCCTTCCACATTTGTCGGCAGGAGACTGAGAAGCAATCTTCGAAATGAACACCCCGGGGGAGTTGACACCAAATGGGTGGCTGGAGTGGTCAATGCCTTAATTTTGATAAGTTTTTTTTTTTTAATTATTCACTGCGACTGGAAAATTAAATGTTTATTTTACTCAAACATGATTCCAGCGAAAATTTAAAATATACGCAATAAATTACTTGAATTTTATTTTCATTTATTTCAATCTGATTTGCAAAGTAGCAACTTTCATATTAGTGTTGCATCAAGCTTTTAATTTTCGTAATATTCTGAAGCATTTTCAATCAAATTTCGTTGCATAAAAAATTTCATGTGATTTCAAATCATACCTCCAACGATGCTCAATCCCAGCGCTCTGCCCTCCTTGTGCAAATCCACGGTCTCCGTCTTTCCATCCCAACTTGTCGTGTCTCCTAGCTGATTCAGAGGGACAGACGCCGACGTCGTTCGTTTCAGGTTCGACGTCGAAGACGCTCCAGAAGCCGATGACGTAGAGGTGTACGGCAGATTTTGGCTTGGAGGAGACTTGGATGACGTTCCATTGACAGTGCTCGGAATAACAGGAGTCGAGGGGAGTGGAGAGGAGAGTGATGGGCGGTCGCGCTAAAATTAGAGAACTTTTCAAATTTAGGCAAGTTTCAGAAAACTTCTTAGGATTTTTGAGAATGAAGTAAAATATTGAATTCGGTAACATATGCTTAACTATAATACAAAAACCATTTAAAGAGTTATGTGAATACTACAAAATACCTTAAATATTTTACAATTCAATCTTTTTATATTGTGTCCTGCGTCTCTTAGACAAATTCAAAACATTCTCACCTGAACGACCAAGTACACATCTTCCTGGGGATGTCCTGTCAACAACGCCACTGCTTGGTCGTGTCTGACTCCCTTCATCGTCGTACCATTGATCGATATCACTTTATCTCCCACCTAAAACACCATTTTGCTATCATTTGGTGACAAAGCTACCATTACCATCAGCTTCTGTCTGTCCGCTGAGCCACCCGGAGTGATGTGGGAAACGTAAATTCCATCCCGGCCGGAACCAACTCCACCAGCCACAGTGAACCCTGGAGAACCAGATGGGTCTCTGAAATTGGGCCAAATTACCAAAAATGGCATCATTATCACTTTACCTTCTCAAAGTAATCGAAATTTTCTCCCTCGAAACTCCGCTCGAAAGATCGCCAGCGTCAGAAACGAATGACAAATCAGCAGTGTGTTCGGGAGAGGCCTGAAAGTTTGAGTAATTTTCCAACTTATTAATTTTCTCTATATAGTAAGATTCCATGTTAGATTTGTCTATTCACATGTTAGTCAATATATCTAATAATCGACGATACTTCCATCTACCAGAATGACACAAAATCTTACATTTTTACAAATGTGCTATGCCGTTCTATAAGGATAATCTATTAGACTTTAATAAATCATAAAGTCTCATATAGGGGTTTTTTGTTTAAATAAAAATATAAGACCCGTTAAACCCTTACCTTGAAAGCTCCAGAGATATCATGACTGGACGCGTTGGTTTGATTCGGATCTTCTAGTCTCAGCACCGTCAATTCCACTCTTTCTGAAGCTCGTTTCATGGCAGTCACCGCTTGATCGTGGGTTGAATTGGAGACACTCGTATCGTCAACCCTAATGCCAAAGAATAAGCACTTACAAATCTTAAACCGCCTTAGATACCTGATGAGTTTATCCCCGAGCTTGAGACCAGCATTCTGGGCAGGGCCTCCCGGAACAAGTTTGGAGACGAACAAGCCGTTATCACCTTCCTGGAAATTCAACTTTAAAACTCAATAGACACATATATTATTTATAATTTGAAAATTGGACGACGTTTAACCCCGTACTTTTAATTAATAGCATTTGTTTTAAAATTCTTTACCTTGTATGGCGTGCTCTCTTTTCCTCCTGCAATCGACAACCCAAGTTCGCCTTTTTGATCTCTACGAATCACGATTGTTTTGACCTGAGCCTCAACCCCGGCGATCGTCCTGGACGAGGTGCGGGCGTCCTAAACAATAAAAATTAGAATTTTAGGTCCGACCTAAAATTCATTCCCTACATGACAGCCAATAGAACATAACGATAAGCTACCCCATTCCTTATTTGAAAAATGGTATACTTACCTCCAAAATTCGAGGTAAGTATACACAAGAAAGTTGAAATTTACGACAGTTTGATAGACTTTTCATGCTATTCAGAATGAAAATACGATAGCGCAACTTATAGTGTCATAACATAATATTCAGCATTTCTAAAATAGACTAACTCAATATTGATAGGGTGATACATTTTTGAGAAAAAGAGACTTATGTTTCGAAATTTCGCATAACCAAATATAGTCTGAAAGTTTCGATTTGAAATGAACTTTGACTGAAATAATACCGAAAAATAGAAAATCCAAAGGGCGTGCAAGATTCATAGCTTTTGTATGCGATAGCGAACGAAACCATATGCAGACTGGAATTTTTAAAGTCGCGATTTCGTGATATCTTTTTCCATCAATATCAAACCACACAGACTCTTCATCGAAATGTAGATCTCGTCGAGAGCTTCAATTTGACACCCGTCATGGATATACCAATTCTCTTTAACAACTCACAAAATCACGCCTTTAAAAACTCCGGAAATTAGCATGGTCATTTTCGAATTACGATACTTTTTGCAGGTGTTTGTCCGTGGGCAGAGCGCCTCTGACGCCCTTGTAATGGGGCGTATTGATACGCTTCAATTTGGTGCCGCCCTGGGATGTCTCGGTGATGTCGTCAACGAACGCGACGACTCGTTCCTGCAGCGTTTCCCGCGATTATTTGGAAAATTTTCCCGTCAAATTTCTAGGCTAACGCCATTTTTCGCACGATATCGATTGTTCGCTTGATTCGATCGGTTTTTCACTCTTTCAATGTTAAGGTTATTGATTTCGCCGATCGAACCATTTTGAACATGAAGCTTAGCGCAAAAATGCTCAATTTAGCGCGTTACATGTGTTACGATATTGAGATTTCATGACCAAAATGATCGATATTAATGAATTTTAAGAGGGTAGAAGCTTACAATTTTCCATATATCGATGACACCCGCAAATGCCTGCCCTTAAAAATCTGCTCCAGCGCTAAATTTGGCTTAAATTTAGCGCTAGACTAGATTTTTGACGCGAGTATTTAGCGGGTGTTATTTTTAAGCGCACAACAGGTACATTTACTTTACACGACTGCGGAGTGACTTTTGTAGACGCGACGCTGTGACCGAACAATTAGAAGACAGGACTCAGGATTTTGAGCGTTTTTTCTTTAATTAACGTCATAACGTCATTTTTAAATAACGCCATTTTAAACGACGCCACGACGCCAAATTATAAACGCTCAGATAGAATAGAAGTCCTTGCATAATAATCAACATAGATTTTCTCCAAACGATGATACAGGTACTCTCAAGGTGCTTGACATATCATTTGATGTCACATGTATTTGGAATAATGACAAATCGACATACCATGTCGTTGGTGGTAGCGTGGGTGCGGGATTGAGTTGGGTTGGGTAGGGGGTTGGAGGAAGAGGGCTGACGTTGAGAGGGTTCGGGGTCGTATCTAAAAATTGAATTTAATAAGTTTTAAAATTCTATTCCGCTTCGATATTTTTTTATATCAGTTGCTATCACTGATCCTGAGCCAACTAATATTACTAGCCCAAACATAGACATTTCGCATTTCCTATGCTTAAAAACAGCACTTCTATGCGATAACTGTTCGGCGTATAATTCGATTACTTCTTGCTCGACAGCCCATAATTAGCGTTTTAAATTTAAAATGCAAATATCGCGATTCTCAATCATATATTTAATTCTGCCTTCTTCAAAAGTAGAAGGAAAACAATTCAACTTTTATTTAAAAAGAAAAAAAAAATACTCACTGCGTAGGCGGTACATTCTGGTACTTCATGGCAGATCTGGGTGCGGGTTGAGGCAGTGCGTTCGCGGGCGAGGTGACACTTGACGTCGAGCTCTTCTTGTGCAGTGCAATCGAATCAGGCTGCTGGCCGTCGTGATGGATGACGTGGCCATCAATACTGCTCTTTTTAAGTTTCTAAAATTCTACCTTTTAGGGGTTTTTTTTCAGGAAACTATATGTCCTTCAATATTTGCTTTATTCATTTGATACCAAACTCGGATATTCTGATTTGCCTCATTTAACTTAAGAAATTCGAAACCCCCTGCCTGAGGTTTCGGGTGCGGCGTGTCGTGTCTCTCAAACTGCCCGATGGGCATTTTCTCCTCGTCCACGGTTGATTCCTGGTCTGGGAAGTGGACTTTCGGACCGCCCAAGAACGATCTGGACTGGCCCTTTTCTGGTCCGGTGGACTGCACACTTTGTTGGGGTAGGAGGTAGCAGGTCAGGACTTTCACTCCAGTCCTTGGGTCGCGATCCTGTTGAAGCTTCAGCATGGCTTGGCTCTGAAAAGTTTTGATATGATTCAAGAAATTCGATAAAGAGATTCATTGTTCATAGTTTAGTTTATATGTTGATGGTCAATCGATTTTAAAATATAGTGTTTCATCAATTTAAATAGCAATTGTTTCTATCATCATTTTACATCTGTTCAGCGTAAATTTTCAAGAGAAATATTTTTTTAAAAATAAAATCATCTATCAAAAATTCTTCAAAACTTATCTACTCCTCGGTCTTTGGAACAAAGCATTAGTAACATTCGAAAAATATTTTAGAAAACCCTTACCTGATTCTCACTCAACCACAACGCCTGTAGCTTGTAGAGGACATTGATGGTGAACGGCAAATATGACAATTTATTCGAGCACAGATCGAGCACCGTCAGATTCTCGCATTTGCCAACATCCATGGGTAGTTCCGCGATCTTGTTTTCTCTCAGGGAAAGAACCGACAAGGAAATGCAGTTTCCGATCTAAAAATTTAGAAACTATTTCAAGCAAGCAAGAATTTTTATGCCTTATCATGGAATATTATAATTTGCATCGCTTTTAGATTGAAGTTAAAATAAAATTGCAACTTACTGAAGCTGGGATAGTTGAAAGCTGATTCTTGTCGAGGTTCAGGTTTTTCAGCTGCTTCAGGTTTCCAATGGACGAGGGAACTTCCTAGAATTTTCAATTTTATCGATTTTTCCGAGTTAATCTTACCGCCAACAAATTATCAGTCAGGAAACATTCCGTCAGGGATTCACAATTTCCAATAGACGATGTTAGTGCTGTGATCGCGTTTCTGTCGACCTTCAAAATCGCCAGCTTCTTCAAGCGACCTGAAAATTCTCGTTTCAAAGCATTCCAAAGCTAAATTACGATCAATAAAACTAATAGAGTTTCAAGAAGGCTCCAAAATAAAAACATACTACAAAAATCTCAAAATAAAGAGTTATTCAATAATTTCTGATATGATATGGTCACTGTTGCTAGACGACAAATCTAAAAATGAAAGTCTTACCCATCGAACTTGGCAGCGCTTGAAGGCAGTTTTGCGACACGTTGACGTCCGTCAGGTTGACCAGGTCGCCAAATTCGTGAGGTAATGAAGCCAGCTTATTCTCAGAAACGTCTGTAATCAAGCATTTAATTACCCTATTAACTCAACTCAATTAGTCTAATTACCTAATTGCTCCAGCAGTCGGCAATGGGTGATCTGATCTGGCAAAGTTTCCAGATCATTTGCATCTACGTACAGTTCACGCAGAGATTCCAAAGTTCCCATATCGGCTGGCTGTAATTAAAACCAATTAGACAACGAGCACTCTAATTAAGTATGTAATTGTTCTAATTAAATAGCTAGTTAGTTAATTACCAGGTGGTCGATTTCATTTTGACCGAGATCCAGGACTTGGAGTTTTGCGAGTCGACTAATCGAGGGTGGTAATTGACGAATCAGGTTTTCGCGGACCTAAGAATTTCATTTCTATTTCTAAAATATTGGCTTCAAAATTACTTCTATGAAGACCAAGTAACCACCAAAATGTTTGTGATTGTTATATAGCTTAGTTTCATGTACAACAAATTTAAATCTTGCCCCACTTTCAACATTACGGTTCAAGCTAGAGAGGCCATGTTTGAAAATTTAGCAATATTTTAATTACTATAGGCACTGAAAGTGAAATAAAAGATAGAACTAACCTCCAAACTCCTTAAATTGGCCAATGATCCAATATCTGCAGGTAGCTGCGTCAGGGAGACGTCGTTCAGGGACAACTGGGTGAGTTGAGTGCACTGCGCGATCGTGTCTGGCAGTCTGGTGATCGGATTGGACGACAAGTCCAGAACCATCAATTGTTTGCACTCCTTCAACTGCTCAGGCAGGTCGGAAATATCTGCAAAAAGGTAGTAATTAAGTTTCATATTCAAAGGTAGGTGTTATTATTTCTAGAAAATGTCACATTCTTATAAGTTTCTAACTATTATTATTCATTCGAAGAGCTGATCTTCGTCATTAAACGTAGAGGAAATATCGTTTTAAAGTCTCGTTTTCACGATTAATTGATTCTAAAATGGAAAAAAGATTCTAGATACTTCGTCATTTAAATATTTTTTATTCGATTTTCTAGAATTTAATTAACTTCCTAACCATTTCTGGAAAGATTGAGTTCGACGAGATTGGCGAGGTTGGCAATTTCCGGCGGCACGCAGTAGATGTCGTTATCTGATAGATCTAGCAATCGAAGACGCGGCAGACGGAACAGGGGCTGCAAATTGAAAATTGCATTTAAAATAAAAATAAATAACATCATTAAATTAGATAAGCTTTAAAATTTTCTGCATTTTCCACTTTATTCTCAAAGTCTAATTTGATCGCACTTACGCAACTGATTTGCAAGTTTGAGAACTATGAGTTCGTGCAATAATTATATGATTTAAACATTACGACGTCTAAAAATGCCTTAAAATCGACATATTCTCAGTAGGTTTATGAAGTTGTTCTCTGCTCAGGTAATTCGTTAAAATTAAATTAACCGACCTTAGGCAACTCCTTGATATGGTTCATAGCCAAAAGAAGCTCCTCCAAACTTCGGTATCTTAAATTTTTTTTCTCCAATCATTTCAATTAATTTATTTTAGTTACCTTTCAATATCATGAGGTACTTGCTGGAGGTTATTCTGTCTTCGATCTAAAGAATCTATTTGCCGGTTACAGGCTAACGGAAGACAGAAAAATGAAGGCATGTTGCGCAACTTTTTCGAAGCTGCTCTTCGAGATTTCCGAAACTGTAGAGGGAGCTACCCAAGAATAGAATAATTCGAATGGACTCTCAATGCGATGATCAATATTGGTTTAGACTGCGTACCTGAATAATATCTTTAAGCAAAAATATATGAACGAATCAGAAAGCGATATCAATAATAACTCGCGTAAAAAATTATATCTAAAGTATGAAATATAAGATAAGATATGAATTTTAGAAACGATAAAATTTGTAATGAAAACATATCTCTCTGAATACGCTATACTTCATATTCTTTGCATTAAATTCTTATCGTGAAATAGCGAAAATAAGGAAAGGTCAACAATTATGTGTTTTATTCTATTTTTCAAGAACTAAATGTGCCCCAAATATCATACATAAATGCATGTTTTTGCAAGACCAAAAGAATTTCTTCCGACCCCAAAATGCAAAGAAATCGAGGTCTTACTTCTCTAGAAAGGGTAGAGCTTCTCTAAACAATAAGTAGTCGGTCTTAATTAACGCAATTTTAAACTTTAGTTTGATGTAATTTAAGTATCAAAAACTAGAATTTAAAGCCAAAGTTAAAATTTCAACTTTAGGCTCAAAGTGTCTTGGTCATTTTTCAGGATTTTGAAAGCATGGAAATATTTCGAGCCAGAGAAAGAGAGACATCAGTTGAGGTCTATAGCATATGTTGTACGTAATTGTGCTTCGGAAAAAAAACGACTGGGATATTTGGAAAGTAGAGAGAGAGAGAAAGAAAGGGAAATAGTATGGGAACGTGGAAGGAAGGGAAAGAAAGAAAATATGAAATAGTATGAAAAATTAGAGGAAATGACGCGAACTAGTTGAGGAATGTTGGAGAGTAATCAATAATAGCCATACGGAAAGAGAGAGAAGACAAGCCTAACGAGATAGAAAAATTATAGAGTACGGGAAAACAAGAGGGCGGAAGAGAGAGAGGAAGGAAAAGCTTCTCTAGCAACAAGCTGAAGTCCAATGGTTGGAGAAAAAAAGAAGAAGGGAAATAGTATGTGAGCGAGAAAAATATCCTTCTCTCCATTTTTCTTTTTCTACATACTATTTCTTCCTCTCCTCATCATTCCCCAATATGTACACATTGCTCAAAAAATCGGCAATTTTCTGCAGAAAAAAGACGGTTTTCGTTTGGCGAAAAATAAACTCGCTTGAAATACGGCGCACAACAAAATTGATAAATATCGAAAACATTTGCCTATTGGAAAAGCTCTGAACCAAATTCGATATGGAGTCTGATAAATAAAATGAAGGCCGTAAACATCATTATTTCCCGTGAAAATTGTGGCAAAATTAGAATAAATTTTTGAACAACTATATTCAGCTCATGTTAAGTTATGAAAAATTTTCGAAATGTACTCGAATTAAAGAAAAACAAATTTTTGTAAGTTATGAGAAATACTCAATTTAAGAAAAAGTAGTCAAAATATTTTGAACATTCGTTCGTAAACGTTTGTCCTCGGACTCGGATATGTCTGTCTGCGAGTCTGAATGACCAACTGCTATATTTTCCTCTCTGCTCATGATATTCTTATCTAATCTTATCTTTTCTCTTCTAGCATCAATCTTTTTCTCTGTTCTACGTTCTCTATATTATAGCTCGATCAATTTCGACACTTCATAACTAAGAGTGGACTGGGGGTCTGAATTTTGAAAATTCAGAGTTTGGATTTATAAAAGCTCCGAGGTCGTCAGAGTTTCTAATTTTTATAATGACTAAAATCTCAAAAAAAAACTTTAGTTGTGGACATTATTTACCGAATCTGAAAATTCTGCTTTCTCAGTATTATTTACGCTGGATCAACTCTAAGTGGTAGAGGCTAACTCGAAAATAGTGCGCTGGTCAATAATTCATATTTTTAAATCTTAGAATTTTATAATTTACTAAATGAATTATTCCTATGATATATCCTAGTTGTATTGTTACCAAAACTGAAAAAAACAACGTCAATTCTAACAATTTAGGGTTAACTCTTGTTTAGCCCTAACCACTTAGTTAAATTCCAAATCTTGGGGTACACTCAGCTCATTCTCATGGGTGTTTTGTAGAAGGAGCTCGAAAACTTTAGCAGAAAGTGGAAAAGAAAAAATGTGAGGAAATAGTGCGAAAATAAGAGAAAAAGAAAGAGAGTTTTAGGAAATAGTGAAGAAAAGGAAAAAGTGGAGAAAGAAGAAAAAAGTGAGCCCGAAGGATGATTGTTTATTTTCTCATGGGGTCGCCAGAGCTTCTGAGGAAAGAGCTTAGATTCTGAAAGTTTGCGAGACTAGACAAATTTGAGAGAGTGCAAAGACGCAGATGAAAGATTCGAGAAAATGTAGTTCAAATAGAATTTAGAGAAAAAGACAACTTGCTTTACTAATCAAAAAGAAATAGTATTCATTCTTCAGAGGGTAAAGAAGAAATAGTGGTGATTAGGTGGAAACTCTAATCACGTGTTGAAGCATAGCCGCGAAAAAACGTCTGATGTAAAATTGTAAATATATCGATTTTTGGTCGGCTAATAAGGCGCAATTACCCGAGAGTTTTGCAGCGCTTTTTTCGAGCGAGAAATGTCCTCTAAAATCGCGTTCAGACTAAGTTCGGTGTAATTAAGCTCGCATTCAGGGAAAAACACATGCGAGATTCAAGCTCAATTTTCCGAAACTGGGCAAAAATCAAAGAAAACTCGAAACTAGAATCAAAATCCAGTGAAGATCAGCTTTTCTTCTTCGAGTATATGATGAGGGATAGGTTAGAGAACTCAGATAATATACGGCATTGAATATTTTAGATAAATTCCAGCTAGCGCCTGCAAAATTCCTATAGAAAGTGACATGGGATGGCGCATAATGACTCATGAATGGTGATATGCATTATAAAAATTGGAGGGAAAGACAATGTGAAAATAAGTGAGTGAAAGAGTTAAAGAAAAGTTAGAGATAATGGAAAGTAGGAAAGGGTGGAAGTGAGAGAAAGAATGGAATAATGCGTGAATGATGTCCATCATAGGAATTTGGAAGTCTGCCATCAAAATGCAGGGAATTCGATTTCTTTTTTCTCTTAAAAATTTCATACTATTTCTTCTTTATCTCTCTTCTTCCCTCCCATATCTCGTACTATTTCCATCTCAAGTCATGAACATTTTTCCAATTTGATGCACACCAAAATGTGCGCTTGCCAATCAAAAGTCAGAGACGAGAATGTGAAATTTTAGAGATCAGAAAGAATCAGGAAATTTTGAAATAGTATATGAATTTTAGAGATGAAAAGGCAATTTTAAGGACCCATCCGCTAGCCTTAATGCTCTAAAATGGAATCGATAATTTTCATATTTTGATAAGAAGTGTATGAAACCTCATACCATGTCGATTTCAACAAGTTTCAAAACAAAATGGCGAAAATTCACCAGTGCTACAGAAAAATTTTAACCTACCGAAATAAACAAATTCAAATTTATCATCGAAGTTTCAAAGTGAGTCATATCGATTTCACGTCATTAGCAATGAAACCTATTTTTAGCTCGAAATATGAAAACTTTGAACATTGTCTAAAGTCTGAAAATGACAGGAAGAAAATTAACAAAGATTCTTGAAAGTTTCAGGGGTGAAAGTAAAAAAATCTAAAAAAGATCCTTTAGTTAAAAAAGATAATCAGATAAAGCCATTGATATTCTCTTTTTCCGATCGAAAATATCACCAAATTAGGGTGAAAGCTTGTCAGATTCGCATTCTTGTCATTCTAATTTCCTATTTGTCTCTCAAAATTACGTGCTATTTCTTTCTCTTCATAAATTCTTCCCATCTTTTCTACGCCATTCATAGAATTCCTGTCTTTTCGCATAGAAAATTCACAGAAAGACCACCTATTGAATCAAAATTCGCCGAAAAATATTATTTTCAAAAATTCGTCTCAAACAATCACATGCGACTAAAAACGACGTGGTTGAGTCCCAAGTAAAACAAACATGTCCCAGGTAAAAAGGTGAAAAGTCAAAGTATCATTGAGCAAAAATGCCCCCAAAATGTGGTGGGGATTAATTTTATTCTCAGTTTTTGGGAGGGAAATCGAGTTCTCCCTAAATAGGACGACGAAAAGAGGAAGAGGACGGTAATCGATGAATCAGAAAGAAGGGAGAAAATCGCTTACGAATGAGCAAGCCCCCTCCCTCTCATTCCCTCACATTTTCGTACCAAATACGGGACTCGATTTCTCTCTTCCACTGTCTCGCTTTCTCTTGGTTCTCCATACTCTCTAAAGGCATGAATAAGCTGCTTAAAGTTGAGACTTTGATGTGCAAATTAGGAAATATCGAACAGTACCTTTGTAGAAAGATAAATGCCCTTTTCTCTGTACAAAAGTACGGAAAACCTCATTTCCATATATCAATAGGCACTTTTACAGAGAACAGTATTCACGAGACCCTCTGTATGTCTAACACTCTTAATGATAAAACATAGACGAAAGGCTAGAGTATGAGAAATAGTACAAAGGAAAAGAAAATGCAAATACAGGTAGTTTCTCTCACATCAAGTAGGGATCGTTTTTAGCCACGCACCTCACTTTTTCTTTCTCTATCCTCTCTACACATATTCCTTGATTCTCTGCATCTCTCGCTCTTTTCATCGATTGATTCCCAGATAAGGGATGGAGGTCAGACGGCTAGGGAAACGGAAATAGTACGGCATTTTTGAAGAAAAAGACAATACTGTATAGAGAGAATATTGACTTTCTGGAATTTTTCACCAAAATGATTAAAAACGTGTAAGGGAATTCGTTCGGCGGTACTCGATTCGGCATATCTGAAAGCGCGCTCGAATACGAAAAAAAGAAAAACGAAGGAAAAAAATAAAGAAGGAAACGAAAAAATGATTCCAACTGTGATTTACGCACAGCATTGCCACTTGGTGTTTGTCGTAGGATCGTAAAATTTCAGACGTAGGCCATAAAATTGTGCTTTCTTCAAGAGAAAAAATGAAAGCAAAAGCTTAAAATAGCTTCAGAAAATCGCAAAATAGACATTTTTCGTCAAAAAATAACAAATTTCCATAAAAATCGTTTTCCGAAGAGATGAGAAAATCAATTTTGTCGACGCGAAATTGGGAAATGAGGACTGTTGTTGTGCTCGTTGCGCCTCTCTTTCCTTTCATGTCTTACAAAACGCGCAGTAGAAAATGAAAGACACTTTCACCATTCGGCCTAGTTCTATTTCGTTTTCTTTTTCGCCTCCCTATAATTTTGCCCCTCAAAAATTTTGTGCATGACTCATCTAAACAATTTATCATTCGTCGCGATTCTTATATTATTAAGAAATTTTGGCACCCTTAAAGATCTAAGTATTTAAAACGAAAAGGAATTAACTAAAAACACCTGTTAAGATATCGAAATTTAAAAATTAGGAAAATATAAATTAATCAATATCCTATACCTAGAGCCATACACAAATCTCCCATAGATTGACTTTATCCCTTTCTTTTTCACTCTATCAAAATTCCCTACTATTTCTAAAACTAAAGCGCTTCATATTTCGGAGATCAAACACTGCATATCTCTATGTCAATAAAATTTCGAGGCTAGGGGTCGGCAAATTTTCGCTCTACGAGAAGCTAAAATTTCATGTCTCTGAACAAATTACCAAAGCCAATGGTGGGAGATTAGAGACTATGAGATTTCAATTTTTAGGTAAGTTTTAAAATTCTAGAAAATTTAGATATGACTAAATAAGTTGATTGGAGGAAAGATTGTAAATCTAAAAGAGCAATAATATTAAAATTTATGCAAGAAAATGATTTTGGTAAAAAATATTAGGAAAATTTGGATAGATCTCGAAAATATAATGTGCTCGAAATAATTTACGCAATATTACACCTATGTTGACCTTGCATAACGCGTAATCCCTATAAATTGCACTACAAATTGATCCAGAATTGGGAGAAATTTCGGGCATTTATTAAAAGAATGTAGATATTCTAGAATTTTTGCTCTAATAAAAATCAGAGGATCATAATCATCTTGTTAAGCAGAAATTGCACTCAAACTTCGAAATTGAAATAAAAATATAAGTAAAGCTGAATTTAAAATACGAAATTCAGAAATGCATCTTTCCGCGAAAGCTCAAATTAGCCGCTTTCTCACGGAAATAAAGCGAATAACGCTCCCCGTTTTACGATTGAAGAACGCAAAAAACGCCTCGCGCATCTCATTAATTCACACAGGCAAATTTCCAATTTATTTAAAATTTTTTAAATTCAATTTACACAAAGGACGCTTCTTTTTCTGTAAAGGCCATGCAAAATTTTAAAAGGAAAAAAGAAAAATGCGGATTAAAGTGCGATGGGAGAGTCTTTTCTATTTTCTATCGATCGAACGGTAAGGGACAGTGCGAGGAAGAAAAAAGAGAATGACGAAATAGTACCATCTCAAAAGAGAGCACAGACAGTCAAATCCTCTCCCCATTCTTCTTTCTCTATGGTCCGTTACAGAAATAGCGCAGGTAAAATGGAAATAACACTGTAAATAGATATTCTAAAGATAGAGAAAAGGACGAAATAGTATGGGAAATAAGAGCTAGAGAAAGAGTCGGACGACCTTCTAAATATAATGATCAAGGGAAGGACGCTCTACTTGTACCTTTGCATTCTCTTTCTTTTCCTATCTCTTCCCTTCCCATACTATTTCCCTTCGGTAGGACTACCTTATTTGTGCCTCACAAAAGAACGAACGCAGGTGGAAAATAGAGAATTAGTACCTGGAAGAAAGAGAGCATAGAGAAAGAAAAATGGAGAAATAGTATGAAAAAAATGAGATTCGTGACGTCATTTTGGAAGTAAATCGACATGCAAAACATATGTTTGTGTCTTCATACAAATGGCTATAATTAATTTCTCAGTATTTAGGCGACAAATATTCTTTGTTGTAAGTATTTACCGTAACTTGGGAAAATAATATGGCAAAATTAGAAAGAGTAGAGAAAGGGGAGTTTAGCATAGTAGCTTCTATGGAAAGCAAATATGGGAGAAGCTAGAGGGAGAGAGAGAGAGAAAGAAAGAATGATGAGAAAAAAGGAGAGATTAGAGAGTGTAGAGTTTCACGAGAGCCTAGATAATTAGAACGAGGTCGATTGGAATCAGATTTCCTATTTCCCTTTGCAGAGCTGATTCCAATAAATTCGAGCCGCCAAAGGCCGAAATTGGGAGGAATGTTTGACGCAAAATGGCCAATTTGGGAAGTCCAATAGAATTTCCGAAATGGTCGGCAACAAATTTGAAATTTCAGGGGACATTCAAGAGAATTTTAGATTGAGTTTCAAAGATGATGAAATGACACAGGATTTTTACAATATTTATGCTTTTTTGGAAATGCGTTTTAAACCGAGAGCAATTCTAGGTTTCAAAATTTGCATATTATTCTTCATATATTATTAGAAGAACATCCGCTTAGATACCTAGGGAGGACGATTGTCAGAAACTCATTGCAACCTACCCCCAGTATAATTTCTTAATAACTTTCCTTCCATAGCCTGTAATTATTCAAAATTTTCACCAGTGGGACCTGATATCATAACTAGTTTCGCTCTTGCAACCTACCTTTCGTATTTTTTGGTCTAACGAAAGTGCTCCCTAGTTTTATGCACTTCCAAAAAGAGCTGTACTTCAATAAAACTTTATCTCTAATTCCACAAACTAAAACTTTACAGCATGTCGGTTCAAAAATATACCCGTTTTTCTAAATTACAAATTTTATTGTATTTGCGGAGTATTTTCTGCCGGTACAGCTTGTCTAACTGAGGTGATTTTCAAGTCGTAGAAAAGTTTTGAGCCTCTCAAAGAATTCGTTAGATCCTAAAATTTGGTCTAAATTCTCAAAAACTCAAACATTTTAAACCTCTAAAAAATTCGTCACATTTTTCTCCCCGTCCTCTACGTTCCCCAGAAAAACCACCACGGTATACAAGTCTTGCTCGATATTATCACCAAAAAGTGTCTAAAATTGTTGAATTACAGTAAGAAAAGAGTTATACGGTGTATTCAGGTATAATTCTAGCATTTCAAGTAAAATAAAGTATTTTCACATATAACCTACTATAATATTTCAAGTAGATTCAGGCATAAAACTTACAATCCCATCATCCCCAAATGGCTCGAACTCTCTGAGAACGTTTGGACCTTCGGGGCTCCTTTCTGATTTCAAGCGGTTCTTAATAAAATTTGCGATTCGTTCATGGCAGTCGAACGGGATAGTGGGGCTTGGCTGAAATTTTAGGCCTCCTATAATCTTTACATCTAAGTTAACTTTACCCTTTGGTGGTTTTTAGCCATTTTAGAAAAAGCAAGGGAAAAAGAAGAAAAAGGGTAAAATCGACAATGGAAGAAGGCAACGTAGAGGTAAAAGCTACAAGAGACTAAGTTTTACTTTGTAGGAGCGAATATTGAAATTTGATCTTACTGTACATTTTTCGAGTATCCCTATTAAAAGGATTTTTTGTTAAATAATAATAATATCTATTGTAAGGTTTTGAGTGTAGTTAAAAGGTGGAGATTGAAATTCTTCTTACTGTAGGTTTTTGCGGGTCATGGTTCGACGGTGCAGGAAATTTGAAGACGAAAGGCATAGAGGCTTCGTAGCCCTGGAACAAAACTATAAAAATTTGACCGATTTATTAGATTTAGTAAATAGTCTTATCATTTTTTGAAATTTCATTATTTATCATCGTTTTGTTTAAACACAAGAAGAACTTTGAAAATTCCTGAAACATACTTGGCACGGTTCTGCTGCATTCGCAGTGGAAAATCTGTTGGCCAGACGGTGGTAGCCAAAACCTGAAAATGAAAATACGTAAATTCCAAAAATAATAAAACACCATAAAAGGGTTCTGCCAACTGGTTGTTTCTGTCGTACAAAATGGCGACGAATTTGGCGTTAGTTTTTTTGTTGAACATAACCATTTTATCGATGAAATTGTAGTTGTTGTCGATGGTGTGGATCGCCTGAAAGTGAAGCTTTCCTCGTTTTTAATTAATTTCTAGAAATATTTGATCATCCTATATTTTTTAATGAAAAAAGACTAGAATATGTGACTTATCCATGAAATTTCTGATCACAGATATTGGAAGTAACGTTTACGTCAGAATGTGCTAATTTAGAAATTATAAGAAACTATTGGATGAAAAAACATTTAAATAAAAATACCTTTATATCTTCTTCGCTACAGTAATGCCAGAGAACGTCGGTAAAATAGAGCGAGAATTTGGCCATCAAAAGATTGTAGAATTTAATGAACCAGTTGATCGCTCGATTTCGGGGCTGGTCGCCTTTTATGCTGAAAATAGACATAAATAAAAGATTTAAACATAAAAAATTGAAAAAAAACCTGAAAAACAGGATTTTCTTCTTGGGCACAGCGCTTTCAACCGCTTTGATCCAGAAGTCGAATCGCTCTCGAATTTCTTTCAGTTGGACCAAGGAGTCGAACATCTGGAAATCAATTGTTAAATTTTTCCTAGCTTTTTCACCAATTTGAACAATTTTCTTTAAAAATAACCATCTTAATTTGTTATATTTTTCGGAAACTTTGAAAAATGTTTAAATTAAAAGAAAAAGAAACCTACCCTACAATTCATGATGTGAATTTGGGAGCTAATCAGTAATCGCAGAATGTCGATTTCTTCCACAAGAACGTGGGCAAGCGGCTCCAGCAACGGGTGATGCACTGATTTGAGTCTCTTCGAGTTTTGATCCGCTTTTTCAGCGATTGAGGACCAGGGCATAGAACGGTTGCCGGCTGGAATATTTTATTTATTTTCAAAAAATACTACTTTTTCCCATAAAAAATATTCCAGAATTCTATAGCAAAATATCAAAAGTTATAATTTTTAAAGTTTCTTTAAAAGAAAAGCTAAATCTTTCAGAAAAGGATCAAATTTTTCAAAATTAAAACAAGAAAAAATACTAACTCAAGGTGGATAAATAATTGTAGTATCCGATCATCTCCATCCGCACTTCCACATAGCTTTGGCACTGGGAAAGAAGGAGGCCGATCACGGAGGCCGGACTCACCGAGTTCAACCCGTTCGTGGCAGAGACGAACGAGAGTGCTCGGGTTAGGCCTTCGCTGAAAATATTTATCCTTTTATTTTTCTTCAAAAATGTTATCCCCTTAGTCGAAAGCCTCTGTTCGGTAGGTTTCATCAAAATCTGTGCACTTTTCATAAATTGATAAGCGAGACTAATACAAAAGTAATTTCATCAAAATTTTTAAAACATTAAAAAAAAACTCACTAAACAGAGTAATACTGCGACCTCAGCGGGTTTTCTCTTCGCAAAATCTTGGTTTGGGCTAACAGATTCAGTGTGTAGTAGTTCTTATCACAGGAGCAAATCTGGAAAGAGACCCAAAATAAAATTTTAAAAAATCGTTTGCCTGAATCAGCGCCGAAAATAACGAAGCTAGAGAACTGTCCTGCGCGTTATTTATCACGGATAGATTTTGGGACCGAAATCTTTCAAGAACGAGTCGGGCTTGGTCGAACTGAAAATATTGATAAATAATATTTTAAAATAAAAAGAAACACCTGAAAGTTGCCGACGTATCGCCCATATTCGTTCAGAACGCGTTCAACTTCTCCGTGTGTAATCGGGCCCGTTGAGCTGACGTCTAAAATTTTCAAGTGAACAAAAAGTGAACCTTTCATTATTTTTTAATTTTGTAAGAATATATCTGCAGAAAAATTGCCAGCAATTCATTTTAAAACTAAAAAGAATAAACCCACCATCTGCACTGTTGAAATTGGACACGCTTCCGAACTGAGACAGGGATTGGACGCTGATTATGGCTTCCTCGGCTGGATCTGTACCACTTGACGTTGATGGCTCATCAACTTCCATCATTGCTCAACTCTGAACCAAAAAACGCGAAATTTCAAATCCAAAAACTCGTTTCAAAGATGAAAACGAAGCTGAACAGTTAGAGCTTGATGGAAAGTTCATCTACATTGGTGATCAGACGAAAAGATTTCGGATAGAAGAAAAACGACCAAATTTTTGAATGAAAACAATAAATTGTCGATTTTCACGAAACAGGTTATGAACGAAGTACAATTAAATGGAATGCAACTAAACATACAGCCATTTTACAATTTCAAACTTTTCGTTTTTACGATTTATTATTTTTGAAAATCTCATGCAACATTTGGAATCTCATTTTTGGCGGTCCGGTGTTCGGAAGGTCTTGTTATGGTAATGTGGGGTTGAATGGCCGAAAGTTTCGTTCCGGAACAGCGTAGTTTATCTCGCATCTTCTTGTTCATTGATAGGTACACGAATGGGGGTAGACCTAAAAATAAAAAAAAAAGATATTTTCCAAAATTTTCAAAATTCCCACAGTGAATTAGTTGATAGGCACTGTGGACCGCCATCGGTATGACATTATTCAATTCAGAAAACTGCATTATGACATAGCAAAATCCAACGATCACGTTGCATATCGCAATTATCGCGGCTTGAATAAAGGTCTGAAAATTGATATTTTTCGATTTTTTCAAGTAACAACTACACCTGAATACTCATTTTGTTATTACTGGACTTGAAAAATTCGCTAAATTTCTTGTAGAAGGCACAGCAGAAAATGGCGTATAGGACGCTAGCGCCGATGCAAAATATCATGTTATTGATTTCTTGTAGATAGCTTCGGTACTGTAATTTTTCAATTAAAAGTAAAATCCTTCATTTTGGCGAAGTAAGGCACACTCGTACCAGTTCGGCCTTGTTCGGGAAAATATAAGGATCAAAATAAACTGCCATTTTCGGAGAGTAGGTTGAGGCTGGTGGCGAGAAAAAGAAAGCGTACAGGGCATAGGCGAAACTCAAAAACAGGTAAAAGTAAATTTTCCACCTGAAATTTAAAATTAAATAAAGTTTATTGTAGCTTTTACCCTCCGAAAATTTTTGGTATGTAATTTGGGTAGCAAACGTCGATAATTCGATTTGACGCTAGAATGAAGCACAATGAGCTCTCCCAGGCCCAAAACACTAAATAGACTTTGCCTAGAAAAGTAGACGGTCTTGATTTTGAAAATTGCAAACCCACGCATAATCGCATTTCCACTGATGTACATGAAGTCGGGTGATGAACAGAAAACGTAGCCTCTGATTAGGGTGTATCCATGAATTAGGCAGCCGCAGACTTAAGTTTATTTTCAGTGATAAAAATTGATTTAGGAGCCCACTGATTCCTCCGATATCGGCAAAAGCGATGCTCAACATAAGCTTGTAGCAGACGAGTTGACGGAAGTTCTTGGATGCCATCACGATGATGCAAGGAATATAACAGATCTGAAAGGTATCAATCTTACTTCATGAAAAGGATTTTAGGCGTTAGGTTTCCTTACATTTTCCGCCTACTCTATCATTCAGCAAAGTGCAATTTTAAAATCATGATTCTTCAGGCGAAGATTGACAATGCTTCTTACCGATGCTATCGATCCAAGGATAATGTCATAAGTCCCCACGAATACATGCGGCTCTCCCAACCTCTTGGTCCATTCTTCACTGGTGTAATTTCTAAATCTATCCTTTACAATCTAAAAAATGAAAAATTACCCGCAATTATACAACTCCAAATTCTGAGAACCACCACATGCAATGAATCTTTCCATGCTAAAATGTACGAATACAAATAAGTACAAGAGATTTATTCAGATCATCAGATAAGGAGAATACTGTACAAGTGAAAATCAAATTTTTGCGCTACCCGTATTTTTCTATATAAAATTTGTTTTAAGTGAACTTTTAGAGGTATGGGTATGCGCAAAAACTTATAAGAAATATATATATATATATAAAAGATAAAAATTCGAGAAAAAAATGAAGTCATTTTTTCCAATGATTTTCTAGGAGCTGGAAAATTTTCTCGGTGGCGTTTTGGTCTGAATGCCGCTTTTCGAGAAATTCCATGTAGGGCTTGACAGATTCCAAATCTTCGTTCTGCAAAGGTTACAATTATCTCAAAATTATCCAAACCATTTTTTCATACCCTATCCTTAAAAATTATGGAAGAATAAAAAATAACCGCTTTCAAAAACGAAATTTTACGACTTTGTTCGCGTTTTAAAAATCATACCAAATATGATTTTCAAATTTTATAAGTCGCAATTTTCGCGCTTTTAAAAGATTACAAGATCAAAAAATGAAGTCGGAGCATACTAAAAATTACCGTATTTCGGTACTGTTCGATCAGTTTTTCATATTCGGATAGGGGCTTTTGATGTTGACCAGTAGCGTTAGAATAGTTGGGTTGACTGTTCATAATATTCCAATCTGAAAATATGATATGAAATAAAAAAAATCTCTAAACTAGCATCACGCAACAAGATATGGTTTTTCGATACACAAGTGCTAAGATGGTGCAAGGCAAGTGTCAATAGGGAAGATTGCTATTTCAAGGAAAAACCAGCAAGGTTCTGACCTTTCAAAGATATCAATTTGATAAATTTTCCGATTTGTGACGCAATAATTTGATGACGTAATGAGTTCAGCGAATTTCAAAGAATGAAATAAAAGAAAGAATAAGAAATGTCGTTGACCGAAGTTGGACAATGTGAGATAAGTTACAACGTGATGGGGGCTTTTAAGAAAGATGGTTAGAGAGCGAGAGAAAAAGATAGAAAATAGCATGATATTTTAGAAAGAAGAGAAGTGATACAAAATAAGTTTTCAAAGAAAGAAGTCATACACAACGAAATAGCAAACAAGAAGACATACGCGAGAATAGTCGCTTAGGGTCCAACTACCGTTATCTTTCAGAAAATAATTTAATCTAATATGGTCTAAAGAGTAAATAACTTCCGATTGAGTTTGAAAGTGGGAAGAACGATATGTTTACCGGTCACATGAAGTCCATAAAAACGTCTAAATACGGCGGAAACGGATTTGTCTCAAATTTTTTATCGGCGAGTTTTTATAATCCGGCTGATTTTGGGTTTTCAGTTGAAATATGACGTGTGTCGTCAAATTTCGAACATCAAAATCAAAATGTACAATAAATGTAAACACTCAGTTTTCGAGGAAAATTTCAAGGAAAAATTCTAAAAAAATATTTTGCTCCGGCCTTTTCCAACGTTGAACTCTAAGTTTTCGATCTTGTAAATATTTCGATTCGTTAGGTGCAAAATAGGGCCTAGGTCTATGTAGAGACACTGAACCTGTTGCAGAACAAAATGGTCTAGAAAAGTTAAAATTATCAAAAATTGGTCCGAGTTTGACCTCTTTTATTTACAAATGTCTATTTTGAAGCGAAGCGTTATAAGTTTGCACAAAGTCAAACGTGAGTGGTTCAAATTTGCAGAATTTAGATCATTTTGAACCACTAACACGACAGTGCTTATCTAAAACCATATAATAAAGGTTAGAGATGCAGTGTGTATAATAGTAACAACAAAGTAAAGCATCGCGTCAGAAATGATAACGTTGTAAAACATGACAAAATGTTTCGGGCTTGAACAATCTAAGTTCGAACCTAAAGGTTTTCGGTTCATGTAACTGTTTTAGTTTCTTTCACTATTCTCTCATGGTATTCATTTTTCTAACCGATTTCTATCTTTTGCTCTCGCGATTTTCCATGATATTTCCTAGTTCCAAGTTGATCTTTTCCTTGGAGTCTTTCGTTCAGTAAACAGCCCCCTCCTCCCAATTGGCACCCTGAAATTGGTCCTCTGCGTCTTTACATTTGGTCTATGGTTAAGCATACAGACTCTGGCCCGTCTAGCATATAGCACGGTTAAACATCTGCATCATGCCGGCTTGCGCCCTAATATGAAAACCTATGTTTGAGATTTGCGATTTTAGATAAATAAATTTGGCGACGAGAGAAAGAGGATATATCAAATCTAGATACATGAAATTTTTTATATCTTTCGTTTTCCTCTGAATTTTTATCTTCGCTAAA
The DNA here is from genome assembly GCA_964036155.1 of Diploscapter coronatus. Classification (NCBI taxonomy): domain Eukaryota; kingdom Metazoa; phylum Nematoda; class Chromadorea; order Rhabditida; family Rhabditidae; genus Diploscapter; species Diploscapter coronatus. The sequence goes on from OZ038422.1 coordinate 13,476,705, forward strand.
TTCCCACCCAAAGTTAAAAGTAATATTTCCTGATTACTAAGATTGCCTTTCGATTACTAATAATCCGTACAATTAATTAATTAATGGCCCTTTTGACCTAAATAAATCTGCTGGAAAAACTTCTTTTTTCTCTGAACTTTAAAGTTTTATTAACCCTTGAAAATTCTAGTGAAAGTCCATACACAGACTAGAAAATTCGTTGAATGTTTGGTTGTAAATTATACCCATTAAACCTACAATCATAATCACCAAAAATGAATCTCCAATTAAACAAACGAATGAATATAAACGAAATTCCCTAACCATTAAAAATTTTGTGCGAAAACCCGTTTAGAATTAAAAGATTGATTTAGGTAAAATAGGCAAGTATTATTGGCAATTTAAATAATATCATCCAGTTCAAGAAAAAAGCTAAATTTCTTGAAAGCTGATAATAAAAATCCTTTAAAATTGGAAGTACGCCCATATAAGAGTGACAAAATAGAGACTGGATTTTTATTTTAATTTCCAAGATATTTTTCTTTAATTTTGTATTTTTTTCTTGAAGTAGACAAGATAAGGCGCATGCACAACCACTTGTAAAATTTTCGCGGTCAACCCTTTTTTCTTCTAAACAATTCAAGAGGAATGTGTCAATAATTTTCGTGAAATGCCGCCTTTTGTGAAATGAAAAGTTCGGGACAAATATTGGCCAAATTGGATGTATAGTCTAGAAATCTATCTTTTGAGAAAGATCAAAAGATCAATTATAAAATTGTCATGACTTGTTAATTAACACTTATCAAGATGATAAGGAAAGCTCGAAACTTAACAAATTATGTAAAATATCAGTCGAGAATGAAATAGAAAGCAACCTGGAAAAGTAGCTTTGCAACATCGTAACACTCGAAATAGCATAAGAAAATATCTTGCTCGCCGCTGAAAAGATCACGCTCCAATAAGAAATGGGAAGGCACCTATTTCGCATTGGAGCACGCTGTTTCCAGCGCCGAATTCTCTAACGGTGAGCACAATATTTTCTACCTTACTTACGCCTTATCCTATCATAGCCTATACTATTTCGAGTGATATATCTTTTCCAAATTTTCAAATAGTTGTGCAGTAGCAATGCAGAATTAAACATATATGTTCCACCCCTTTAATTAGCATAGATAGGAAGGGGATGGGCCTCAGTATTGAATACCCATTTATCCAAAGGCAGAATGGTCTGGTCATCAGCAAATAGAAGGTAGAGGTATTTCAAAGTCTCGGCTAGGAAAAACGACTCCATGAGATCGCTAAATATTTTTTATGAGCATTTCTTTAGGTTTAAGTAAATTTGATCAAAGCAACCTGAGCATAGTAAATTGATGCCCAACTATTAAATTCAACATTCTTTTGAAATATAAAATTTTTTAACGATCTATAATTTTAAAAGGCAAGATTGACCTCAATAGCGAAAAGAATACAGTGATAAACGATATTTTGAAACCTATCATTTTATTTCAAATTTTACATACCGGTGCCCAACTGGCATTTTCTTCACGCTATGTACTGAGGAATATCCGTTCGCTACTTTTGCATGTTTTTCGATCGCTTCGAACGCAGCCCAGCCCCATTCTTGGTATATTGGGTCTTCTAAATAATAGGAGATAAAAAAGGCCCTTTCAAATAATTCATAAAATAAAGAACCATTAAAATAGCATTTAATTAAGATCATAAAGGTTTAAAATGGTTTTTTTCTTAAATTTAAAGAAAAATTTGCAATTAAAAGACCCACTTGTAATTCTGTACAGATAGAACCACCCTTCAATCGCTTCAGGTCGAAGTAAACAATGAGCGTCGAGAGGCTGAAAATTAAAATGAGAACTAGAAGATACAAATTAAAAATAAGTGCCTTGATGTACAGATCCGTTTTACTTCCCGGCAGCATGTTATAGTACGCGATTTCCGGTCCTAGGCCGGTAGGATTTTCGTACATTGCGTGACACGCTTGGGCTAGGCTCTAAAGTTGAATGTTCTAAAAGTGACAATAAAATAAACAAATTTAAAATACCTTAGCAATATCCAAATGACTTTTGGGCATGCCATTTTCAGTTCCATGAGCTAGAGTTCCGGCTAGGAAGCAAGTTAGATGATCCTGAATTATGAAAAAAATTAGAAAAGCTTAGACTTGAAGAAATATCGACCATTTTCGGCGAGTAATTTTCGCCAGCCAACAGTTCCCCGACAAAGCTGTAGTTGTGTGGTTGAGACTTTCGCAGAAGAAACTTCTCCATGGCGTTCATAGCTTCGAGGTAGTCTTCCCGAAGCCTGGATATCGAATTTTGGAAAAAATAACTTTTCTTTAGTATTTTAGCAAAAACGGTGTTTTCTATAGAATTTAAAATTTGAAAAAATTTAAGATTACCAATCAATCGTCTTTCCAGTCTGAATCCATTGCTTGAAAAGGTACTCGTAGTAACTGTCCGCTCTTGCACCAAAGGTTATCGTTGTACCGCCTTAGAAATAATTATAAGAAATAAAAAACAAACAAAATACTTTTAAATTTCCCGCTTTTTACGTCCAAGTACATATCGCACAGGCCTTCATGCCGACTGCAGCCGATCTCGTGAATCTTCTTACTTACAGTAAAGGCCATGTCCTGAAAAAATGTTTCAAAGTTTTATAAGTTAATTATTTCAATCAAACTATTCATTGCGAGGCAGCAAAACTCTCCTAGATGAATGGATGAAATGTTCCAAAATTTTTCAAATTTACGAGTTATGTGAAAATGTTTGATTAGCAGACAGTACAACCGCATAAATGAAAATCTTCAAATTCGTAATTCCTTTAAAAATTTACATCTCGCATTTGAACTGTTCGAAGTAAAAGCAAGTACCAACCTCATATGTGCTATTATTCAGAACCCTTGACAAGTCTCTGAATTCCAATTGAACCGTCGTGATTTCTGACAAAGAAGATTCTGCGGCCCACTGGGGGCTTTTCGCGTCTCTGAAAATAACAAAAACTGTTTAAAAGTGACAAAAATAAAACCTGCTCTGTAAATTCACATCACTTAGCGGTATCCAAGTAGTGGATTTCTTGAAGCTGTACGATAGCCTCTCCGCGATGTCTTGAGATTTCTCCAGGAACATCTGAAGTTAAAAACATAGTTTTTTTTAATTGAAAAAGCTACCTTATCCCCAGAAAGATGGTATGCACTCAAAAGTCCGCCAAGAACTCGAATTGTGGCCTCGAAAAAGTTGACGTAGCGGTTTTTGTCGAAAGACATATCGCGGATGTATTCAGTCGCGTCGGCGACTTCTGAAAGTTTTAAACTCAATTGTTTTAAACGGACATGCTAAAACGCTGCTGTATTGAGTTGGAAAAATATATTTAAGAAAAAATTGACTTGTTACAAATATTGTAAATGTTAGGAAAATGTCCGCTTCAAAATTCTCCAAATGAATGAAAATTTCGCCAAACATTAGATTTTGAAGCGACTTTTGAGAATATTGCCAACCTTCGTGCAGTCCCATGATCATGGCGGTGTCCAAACCGTCTATCAATGTCAGGGATGTGTCGAACCAATCAGAATAGCCTTTGCTGAAAATCACGAGTATTTAAAATCCTTAGATATGTAAAAATGAAGAATATTGAATCCTAAGAAATACAAAGGCCAAGGGTTTATAAGCAGACTTGGAAGTCGGATCGAAAAATGCGATTCGATCGGGTTAAAAGTTCCAAGTCTGTTGTTTATGAGCCCCCACCTGATCGGTTTCAGCTGATCATGACCCCAGGCGTATTTCTTGTATCCATCCCATCCGTGTTTGAACGCCCGTACAACCGCCCTCTGCCGATCATTTTCGGGGCCTGAAAATAAAAGTTTCAAAAACTCAAGTAAAACTTTCAACCTTTAAACTGCGAGAGCACATTTTTTCTGGGCTCTTTCAGGACGGGTTCTTGATTTTCAATCGCTTCTTTATTTCCTGGTTCCTGGGCCTTTTCAAAGTTCTCGTTCTGATTTTCGATGGCTTCCTTGAAATCTCGTTTGTCCTCTATCGAAATTTCTTCTGAAATATCGAAATGTGTACGGTTTGAAAAATAAAGTTTTGCAAAGTGCGGCACGGCTTTATTTTACCTGTTTGTGCTGTGTAGTGCATCATGGCGAGAATGAGAAACCCGAAAATTAGGATCATCAAAATTACCGATCGTTTGAGTCTCGGAACGGAACGCCACCACTGAAACTTTGGAAACTAGGTATAAAACGGCAGACTTTAAAAAATCAATCTTTCGGTTAACAGGAAATTCAGAAACTTCGAAAACTTCCAGAATATTCTTTTGAAACTTCTAGAAGTTTCGAAAACTTTTTTCTAGAATTAGAGGAAGAACTTTCACTTTCTAATGCATAAAGAGGTCAAATCGAAATCGCTCAATAGTTACTTTACACTTTTTCTGCATTGTAAAGATCTATATTTTCTGCTCTTGAGACGAGATTTGTGGGAGATAAATGTATAAACAAAAACAGAAAATGCAAAAATCTAATTTTTCTACCCTTAGTAGACTGAACGACTTCTGACGATCCGATGTCGCATAAAATGGCAGTTCCATCTCGTCGTTTCGTCGCAACTTCATCTGAATCCTCGAAATTTTAAACAAGTTTCCCGAAAATAAACAAACGACGAAAATGAAAAATAGAAACGATTTCCTGCAAGTGCGATTAATGAATGAGCAGTGCACGGAATTTACGCGAAATCATGCATTATCCATGATTTACTTGAAACGGTAATTTTTTTCAACCTCTCCCTCAAAAAATGCTGGCTTTTCTGTGGGATTTGCGGAAATTGTATGTTAAGCATTGGAAAAATTATTAGCAAAGCGCTAGAGAATTGTAATAGCGCAATTTTTGACTAATCGACGAAAAATCGTCATCAAAAAGAGATGGCAAGTCCCGATAAGGGAAAACGGGAAATTGATTATAATTGTCTTGTTTTTCCAAGCTTTCCCTTTATTTTTAAGCCCCCTAGTTTGAGTAGTCCCTCATTCATCACTATCTAACCAAAAATTACCTAAATTGTCCAGAAATCAGTCCAATTTTAAAATTTCTATTGAAGTATCAAAATTTTCAAAATTTATCAGAAATTCGATCGAATTTTGTCTAAAAAGTAAGTTTTATTTGAAAATGTCCCAATATTTGAGTGAAAAATTTCACGCGGAGCGTGGGTTTTTTCTCGATGATAGAGTAGAGGGCTTTCTTGAGACGTGTTGTCTCTTTCCCCTCCCTCTCGATCTCCCCTGTCTCTCAATTTTTGCATCATTCTTGACATAGGGGCCGCCTGAAAGACCGACTTTTGACGTTAAACATTCTCATTTTCTTCCAAAATGCTCCCGAAAGCATCGTTTTCTTCCCAACCCATAACTTTACTAGCTATCATGAAAATGTCTCATTTCGACGTTTTTATCACTCATTAAAAGTCAACAGCACTCATTTTTATCAGTTCTTTTCAAAAATTTGACGTTTTCCCAGAAATAATGTGATTTTTCCATTTCCTCACCTATTCTGTGAAAGCTGTCAAATTCTGTTATTTTAGTCTATTATCGACTGATAATCGAATGATTGAGTGATTGAATTATCGTCATTTTTGAACATGTTACGTGGCGATCTTGTAAATTTTCCGGTCAAAAAATTCTCCCTGGGTGCGTTTTCCCTGTCTATCTTTAACCATTCATCTAGAAATTTCGGCAATTCAATCACATCAACTCGCCTTGCTTGCCGCTGGGTGAGAATCATAGAAATGCGTCTCCACATATTTATGACACTTCAGCCCTTTTTCTATTGACTGCGCATTCTAGCAAAAGCTGGTTTCCTCTACGTGTCTTACCTTCCCTAATGCTAAAATGTAGGCAAAAACGTCAGAGTAATCCTATTTTCGACCTTTTTGAACCTGTTTTCACACTATTCTCTACAGTTTTTAGCTTTTGATCAGGAAATTTATTTTTGAACTCTCAGAAAAATGCCTACTTATTGACGACCGGTCTACTTCGAACGCAGTCTAGAAAAATTTCGAAACTTACCTACAAAAATGACCAACTCTGTCAGAATATGCAGAATTTCGCGATTTTTCTCGAAAATAACCACCGTAATCTCGAGCTTACGCATAAATTTCCGTTTTACCGCATATAAAATTCGCCCCTAACACACCAACTTCATCCATGATTAATGTGGCTGTCACTAAAATCCCCTAATCCAACGATAAGGGGTACCCCTTGAAAAATTATCGGAATTTCTAATTTCCCTCCGGAAGTCGCACGCGATTTTATCACTGCCCTCTAATGGAATTGGTCTTTATCTGTCAGGTATTGCGTGCTTGCATATTTTAGTCTGGATATATAAGATCTTGGTTTAAAAGAAAATTTCATCACTTCTTGCGTCATATTTTGACCCTAGACTACACTTTTTGGTTTGTTTTTCAAAATTCCGAACCTACACGTTATACAAACACCCTGAATTTGTATACAAAACGGTTTTCATTCCCATTCTCTAGCATGTGTAGAGTAAATATGCCATTCTTTCGCCTTTTTCAATCTCCGCCCACTTTTACCCCTTCACATTTTGCATTACTCCCTTCTATTGATTCACCTGTGGTCTTTCTTATAAATTTTCCCTAATTGCCGTCGCGTTAATTTCCAATTTTGAACTTTCAGACCTCTAAATCCGGTGTACGCTTTGGTATTGACGCGTCTCCGAGCGGTTGATCTACAAATATGGCAGCCGGAAATTTGACCGGCAAAAAATGTGGATGCCCGGTTCTGCTGCTATTCAAGTTGCTATTGCAGGTCGGTAAATTTTGTATTTTGAAATATTTGAAAGACAACAATACAAAGATCCGAATAGCGTTGAATTTATTCATTCGTTAAGGAATCTTTTTGAAGCATAATTTTTTTACAAAATGACCATATGCATTTACTATTCATTTTACGGAGCGTTGCAACAAGCAGTAGTGCAATTTTCACTAATTTATTCCACCAATTTCTTGCAACTTATCAATTTTAGCTATAATAATTTTTACAAAAAACGACAATATTGCAATTTTCGTCATTTCATTCTAAGACTTCTCTGAAACTTATTAAATTTCCAATTTTTGGCAAAAATCAATTTTCAGATAGTCGTCGCAGCGAGCAGCAGGATTCAGCTGTCGAGTTTCGTCGGTTTTCAACCGGACCACCTTCACAAGCTGCCGGAGGGTCAAAATCAGGCAGTATCGGTCGCAATCCGTGTCCCGCCAGAGCATTTCTCCCAAATTGCTCCAGATGACAAATGGAATCTATCTGTCAGGTAGTTAAATACTTAATTATTATAGTATAATTCAGATTTAATTAGGGCAATTGAACGAGTTAATTGGGGTAACTAAACCAACTATCTTTCAGTTCTTACCATCCCGATGTGGCTACTTCGGACACTCAATTTCAATTCGAAAAGTCTGACTTCAAATTCGACAATGCAACGCAATTCTACCGGGTTGATGTGAGTTAATTGAGGAATTATTTAATAAACACTAATTGGACAAGTACCCCGAAGTAAATGAAAATTATGCCATTTTTATGCTATTTCTTTGACTTGTAAATATTTTTGGGGGATATCATTTATCAGAAAGAGGAAGCAATTATTTCCATTTTTATGGCGACTATTTTGAGGGGATACACATTATTTATCAGAACGATAGTTGCTGTTGATCAGGAAATAATCTCTTTCCAGAAACCAATTATTGTCGTCGGACATAAGTTGGGGAAGACGGGTATGCGAGTCAGGCTGGTTCCTGCAAAGGATTGGCTCGAAACCGACAATCAATCAACTTTTCTGACTGAGAGCAATTACAATGAGGTAAAAATTATTTTGATTACTGTATCTTTTCTTCTAAAAACTCGTGGCAGGAGTTGATAGGGATAGTTTGACATCTGACGTTCGGTGATTCTGATCAATTTTGAGATAATCGCCACTCTTGGCCCCCTATTCTACCATACCTATTCTTTCTTTTACTTTCTCTCTCATTCGCACACTATTTCGTCTTTTCTTGCTTCTCTTATAATTACTTTTACATTTTGAGGAACTTTTCGTACTTAGACTTATCCAATCAGGCTGAAATTTTATAGGAAGTTTGGACAAGCAGGGGCTTTTCATTTGACCTGTTGTACACTTTTAAAAAGTAAAAAAAAAAAGTTTAAATTTCGTTTTTTTTTTCAGAACTCGCCCCTCTATCGTCGTTTTGACGAGTCGGAGAAACTGTTGGATGTTTGGATCCTTCGTTCGGACGAGTCCAAACTGCTCACTGGGCTGTTCGTGGCATCCATCGGAGTCCTCATGTCGATAGCTAATGTCATGATGGGATGCGAGGTAGACAAATTTATTAACTTACTTCTTTGAATTTGCATAAGTTCGTGGAGATAGAACCATTCTGAGAAGTTTTGTAAACTAATAGATTGATAAGAGATTCCGGAAAAATGAAATATTTTATTAAATTTTTGCGTTTTTTCTAATATAAATATTGATTTCATCCAGTATATTGATAAATTCTTGAATGTGACATCTTTAGAACCTATTTGTTTTCATTTCAGCTCGATCTAGCCACGATTTGGAAAACCATCAAGCGGCCTGTCGCTCCCGCAATTGGTCTATTCACCCAATTCATTCTGATGCCTTTAGTATGTTTTAAAAATCTTCTCAAATTTCAACTGCTACTTGAGTAAAACTCGAATGATATAATCTATGATTGGCTTATTTGATTACCCCAATTCTCTTTAGCTCTCCTACATTATCGCTGTCACGATCTTCACTCCCCGAGGTCTCTACTCGATGGCTCTGGGTATTTTCGTGACGGGCTGCGCGCCTGCAGGCGGAGCGTCAAATTTCTGGACCCTACTTCTGGATGGCAACGTCTCTTTGTCAATCACGATGACGTTCATTTCGACGTGCGCGTCGTTAGGTAGGATCCTGAAGGCTTGGCAAAAGGATCACTTGAGCATTTCTTAAAATTAATAGTAATTTTGAAAATGGATGAAAATTACTGTGTATTTGAAAATGCTACAGTAGTCTTGACGTCAAATATGGATCATGAAACTCGTCGTCGATTACTGTAATGCATTTATTTTCAGTGATGATGCCCCTTTGGATTCACTTGTTGGCTGGTCCGTTTCTGCAAGGCTTCTCTCGAGATTCTCGCATAAAAATTCCCTACAGGAACATCATTGGAACGATCGCCTTTCTAGTCGTTCCGCTTTTGATCGGAGTCGGAATTCAGAAGTGGAAGCCGAACTGGGCTGCCAATGCTAGAAAAGTGAGACTTTTTACTTACAAGGGTGGAAGAATTCATTTTCAGGTAATGCGCCCTTTCGTGATTTTCGTTCTGATCTTCGTGGTCGTCTTCGGCTCGCTGACGCAACTCTACATGTTCCGGATGATGAATTTCCCCGCGATTATTGGGTTAGTTTTAGAGGAAAAGTTGGAAATATCTAAATCTAAGATAGATGATAATTTCTGTTCCACACTCAACTTTTCTTTGATTTAAAATGAGACATCATCATTCAACTTAATTTTGCAAAATTTAGTTTGAAATGAAGACTGAAAATAATTAATAAAAGGCAATTTCTCAGAGGCTTGCTGCTTCCCTGGTGCGGGTTCATGTTCGGCTGCTTTACGGCGATCATCACGCGGAGAGAGCCTCCCGACGTGACTGCCATTGCAATCGAAACTGGCATCCAGAATACGGGGATTGCGATTTTATTACTCAAGGTATTTTTTAGACTTTTAAAAATCCTTATATCGAATAGAATCATTTTTGGATATTATTTTATGCCCTTTATATCAGCTATTATAATTAGGTCAAATATTAACTTTCAAACCTAACATTTTTATAAGCTAAAAGAGATTTTAACTTCAAGTTATAAAATTCGTAAATATTACCAGATCAGTGTTCAAAAAATTAATTAAATCGATAATTACCCTAATTATTTTGATTACTACTTAATTATTCATCTGACTACCTAATTACTGCCGAGTGGAAATGAACGAAAGTATTACACTCAAATGTATGCATTTGCACGTCAACCGCGTCGCAACCAATGCGGCAATTATCGTCAACTCTTTCTCGTTTATTTTTAAAATTATTTTTTCGTTTTTTTTCAAAGATTATTATCCTTCAAAATTCTGAAACAACTCAACAGCCCCAAACTATTCCTGACGCATCTTCTATCGTTTCAGTAGCTATATCTAGTAAACTGATAAAGAATCGGCAAAATCATCAAAAATTGGAATGAAAAACGAAGAAATAATAATAAAAACAAGCGTGAAAAAGAGTTGACGACATTTGCGCATTGATGCACACATGCATAACTTTGGGGGTATGAGACTTCCGCTCATTTCCACCCGCTAATACCCCTTATAATTTAGGCTTCATTCGCGCAGCCAGACGCGGATATTGGTATGGTGCTGCCTGTAATCGTGGCCTGCTTCACGCCATTCCCACTGCTGTTTGGTGCGGCCGTACACCACACCATCAAATACATCAAGAAGAAGAGACAGGTTGGGAAATTGTATTATTTCTAGTTTTTTTTCGAAGGTTTATTTATTTTTTATTATTAGGTCAGATTTGGAGCAAGAACAATAGAACTAAAGAAAATCGAACCAAAGTTCTGATATTTTGAAACGCAGTTTTCCCATTTTTTCTGAAGATAAGAGATATGTAATTCAAACAAGAAACAGTGACGAAAGGCATGGAATATGTTTTGAATGAATATAGTCTGATCCGAACCAAGAAAAAGCGGTATTTTCTCGAATTAAGTGATATGATGAATTTGGTTAAACTTACAAATACTAATAACTATATGAAAGTCTTCGAGAGCTTCAAACAATAGAGAAAATCTTAGAAAAATACGTTATATTTGTGTTAAAACTTATAACAATCCTATTTGTTCAGAAATTAAGTTTAAAGTTTCAGGGTCCAGTCGACGTCGAGAAACCCGCTATGATTCTGGAAAAGACTGAGGATAAACAGACGACGCTGCTTCTGAAGGACAGCGACAACTTGGCGCCGTCTGGTTTGTCGTCACCGATTCTGAAGGACTCGAAGACATCAATGACGACAATGCTGACGACGACGTCTGGCATCGGAACCTCCACGACGGGATCACAGGAATCCACGGACAAATGCTAGCTTTTTCAATCTTTTTATTATTTTTATTTCATTTTTCAAAGATAATTTTTCTATAAAATATCCCATAATTTCTCGAATTCCGGGTCAAAATCTTACCTACTTTTGAATTCTGATTTTCGAATCCGGCTTTACAGCAACCTACTTTTTTTATGAATTTTGCAATAAGCATTTCTCTTTTGTTCGAAGTTTTATTTCAAAGTGATAATAATTAGGGTCGAAGGAGAATTCTAAACTATGGCTGGCTAGCTCTCATTGATTGAATTTTGGTTTTTGAATTCTGACAGAAATTTAATTTCACATGATTTTGCATATCTCTTGTCGATGAATTTTGACTCATGGAAAACCTATTTATCATTTCCTTCAGATAGGACACGGAGTAGTTTTTGATCTAGGTAGAATAGAACTATGGGTAAATCAGATTTTCAGATATTTAGGGATTTCTAAAGATAGATTTATTTTTGATTTGATGATCGTAATTTTATCTTCTCCCATGTGATAACGTTTTCTCGTTAATTTCTTCATACAAATCCATTTTTTCTTTCGATTTTTTTTGAATAGGCTAATAAAAGTTTTTCTTCTTTCCGTGTAAAATGAAGATTTATACGTTGCTTCGGTAGAGTGATATTTTAGATTTTTTTTATTTTGGAATTTTTTCTTAATTTCAGTATGCTCAAAGATTCTGATCTCGAAAATTAGTGATTTTTTAATTCGGAAAACAAAATCAAGAAAAAGCCATGGACGGGTGGGATGCCGGCGTGATGATTCTTTCGGAGGTAACGATTTAAAGTTTTTTTGAGGAAGTAATTTCTTTTTCAAATTACCGTACCTATTTCCAGATTCTCTTCTTCGTATTCGGATGGCTCTTTTTCATGAAGCAGTTGTTCAAAAACTACGAAGTTCATAACTGGTAAAGAAAAGTTATTGATATTTAATTGAGTTTTAATAAATAATTTAAAAGAAAAGTTGAAAAATTTCCAGGGTCGTCCAACTTCTGTTCTCGATCACATTCGCCCTTTCATGCACGATGTTCGAGTTGATCATCTTCGAAATCGTCAATGTTATGGACTCGAGGTATTTTTGTTGATTCTTAAGGAATATTTTTTACCATTATGGGATGACCTATTAACATAATAAAATTATCCTTGAATATCTAGAATTTTGGAACCTACATAGAAAATCTTCAGTGCAGATTTGGATTTTTTTTTTTTTAAATTATAACCCTCTCGCATTGAATTTTTAAATAGAGATCAACATGTTCTAAAGTCTTGAAGCCTACATTTTTGCTTTCAGATCCCGTTATTCATCCTGGCGCTACACTCTGTCTTCGATGCTTTTCTTACTGATTGTCGTTTTGCCGATTTACGTGGCCTATTCACTGATCAGGAGTATTGCTTTCAGTAAGTTTCAAGAAATATTGACTGATCATCTTTATAAAATATGGTTTTATCTTCAATCTACCACGGCTCCATATCATATAAGGGAAAATGGTATTACGAAAAGGTGAGATTTCAAAACTTTCAGTTCGTTCTCGCTACGTCGCTTCCTTGACCACGATGTTCTGGTTGGTGTTCATCTACTTTTTCTGGAAACTTGGCGATCCGTTCCCGATTTTATCGTCAAAGCATGGTAATTTTCCTTGAACTTAGAATTTTTCCAGACTTTATTCTCGAGTTTTTAAATTCTTCCCAGAATCTTCTGGATTTTTAACATTTTAGCTTATTCCAGAATTTTAGGAATCTTCACCATCGAACAGGCGATCAGTCGTATCGGAGTGATTGGGGTGACTGTGATGGCAGTTCTCTCAGGTTTTGGTGCGGTGAACGCCCCCTATTGCTACATGACGGTATTCATGAGAAAGGTAGGAGTTTTGATTATGCTCCAAAATTTTGGATTGCATAGATTAGAAGATATTCTTTGATAGAGGCATAAAAACGCTATCATTGAATGATAAATATACAATAAAAATAGATTTGTTCCAAAAATTCTCAATTTCAATACTTTGCGAAATTATTTAATTCTGCCTTCTTATTAGCTTGCTATATTAAACAAATAACTAAGCATCATTTTTTCAGGTCGACCAAAATTCCATCAACCAGATGGAGTTGAAGCTCAACCAAACCCTTGGGATGATCGTTGCCAAAAAAAGAAGATTAGCCCACTACGAGCGTGAATTACAAAGGAGTGCATTTTCTAGGGGTAAAATCTGATTTTCTATTTTGAAATCTTGCCCTTATTTTTCAAACTACGTCCCTCTTTTTATTATGTCGCACTTTCCAGGCACAAACGACAATACGGGTTTGTTCCATCGTCTCTGGGGCACGGTTTCCAGCGTCGCGACGGGAGGCACATTGAGCGATCAAATTAGGTAATTAATTGAGTCGATTAGTCTTTTAGTTAGGATAATTAACTATTTAATTAGGCAATTAAACGACGAAATTCAACCTTTGGAAGAGCTAAGTCGACATCTTTTCTTGGCTCTGGTGGAATTGAGAAATATGAAGGATCGATTGGATTACAGGTAAAATTATCGACTTCTTAAAATTGACAACTTTGGTGCCACTTTGTAGCCCTTTTCACTCTTCAAAATCAAAATGTATATGATTAATCTAAAAAGTTTATTCTTGAAAACAGTTACGAATTTAAAAAATGCTTTGAATTTTAGCCAAACATGGATGGGCCAGTATTTCAACGTGCTGGGCCATTTCTTCTCGGTCTACTGTATATGGAAGATTTTCATTTGTACCGTCAACATCGTTTTTGATCGGTAAAATTTATTCTTTTTATTTAAGAACAATAATTTTCAGAGTTGGGAAAGTGGATCCTGTAACGAAAGGAATCGAAATTGGAGTACATTGGATGGGATTTGAATTGGATGTGAGTTTTTTTTTTTTTAAATTAAAGTCATCCCAGTAGTAAAAGACGATATTTTCATCAAATTTATGGCAAGTTTTGAAATATTTTAATCCTAAACGCTCGTAACGACAATCAGGTATTCAAAAATAAAACAGTTGTGCAATTTTTAGGTGCGTTTCTGGTCGCAGCACATCTCGTTCATGCTGGTTGGCGTGATTGCCGTCACCTCTATTCGTGGGCTTCTAATCACGTTGACCAAGTTCTTCCTCGCCATTTCGTCAACCAAGTCATCAAACATCATCGTTTTGTTGCTCGCTCAGATTATGGTAAGGATGAATTTAAAAATTAGATTTTGTTAAATTAAAAATTCATATAATTTTCTTTTTTAATTTTGCATCTTTTTATGTATTAGATTTAGAGATTGTCTGTGTGCAAATCTGTACATATCATGTTGGATACAACATTTTGAAATTGAGCAAACATGAATAATCGAAATTTATCATCCCATCTTCAGGGTATGTACTTCGTCTCTTCCGTTCTCCTGATGCGAATGAACATGCCTCTCGAATATCGAGTGATCATCACCGAAGTACTGGGAGATTTGCAGTTCAACTTCTACCACAGATGGTTTGACGTGATTTTCCTCATTTCTGCGCTATCATCAATTCTTTTCCTGTATTTGGCTCATAAACAAACTCCTATTCATTAGGGGGGTTTCAGAAGTCCCTTTTTTGAATAGAAAAGGATTACATATATCCCATTCTCAAAATACCAATCTTGAATTGATGAAAAATGATCAGAGCTAAAAATTAATTTATTTTTCCCCTTTGGAATTTTGTCTAAACTGTGATATATCGGGTTTTATTATTTCATTCACTTTTGCTATCAGAACAATGTTTCAATTTTAAATACGGGAATTTATTTATTAACAAGTGGAGTTTCAGGTGCGTATTAGACACAAATGTACTAATAAATTTCGAATATTTTCTTTTCGTAGTAAAGATAAAGCATAGGTTTGACAGAAATCTATTTCTAGACTAGCATTTTCCAAATAGTCGAATGAAAGGAAACTTGGGAAAATCTCAAAAATAAGAAATTAAGCATTAAACAAATTAAGATAAGAACAAAGATATAAATGAAAAAGCAATTACTACTTAAGACACGAGTTATTCAATTTTGACCCCACGCAGTGATAAATATAAGTACAAGGTCTTCGTTATAATAATTTAATAACTTATCTCTGAATAACTTCTTTTAGAAAAATTACTCTGGAAAACGGTCAACGGGATTCAATTTAGCTCTGAGAGATTTATGAAAACATGTTTTACCCCTTTTCCTGGAATTACCCGCAAAAAATAGATTTTTTTCACCTTTAAACTTCCTGGACAAATTTGGTATGAAAAATGCAATTTTATGTTGATTCCGAATCTGAAGACCGTTTTTAATTTGCATCGATGCATAGGAATTTGTGATCGAAAAATCGCACGCTTAATGTTAAGGAAAAACTTGGAAATGTTACCTCCTCACCGGTATGTTCAGAGAATACTGTAGGAGGAAAGTGGGTAAAATAATGTAATTTCGTTACTATCCTACTGATCTAAATAAGAATACCGTTTTCCAAAATAATTTTTTTCTAAAGAAAGTTATTAAAAATGAGTTATTATTAAATTATAAATGAACACTCTGTACAACCTTCGCGCGCCATCGTCTGTCGACGGCAGCACGATTAGAGTATAGATTGGATAAAGCCCCTTTTAAGCTACGATAAATACGAAAATCAAATATCGATTAGATCATATTTGAGAACGTAATCATCACGCGAACACTCCAAAAAGTGTCGCAAATGTTAGCGAATTTTCAACGAAATTTCACTATTAGAATATCAGCGGACCAAAAATAAATTTAAAAAAGGTAAAGGAAATATGGATTTTTCACGAATAGTGGTCCGTGAGTTCAAATCCAATAAAATGAGTTTTTGACGTGAAAAATCCGAAAATATGACAATTTTTTGAGTTTCCAGGTTTTTCGAAAAATCGATCTAAAAATTTTCGATCTCGGGATTTTAGTCTTATTGAAAGACGATTTCGGCATTTTCGAATATTTCCGATCTTCTTGAAGGGGACCTAATTTTTAGAGGTTCAAAATTAGGACGTGCTCAGTCTTGGCGTAAATTTGTCCAGAGCTTATTGAGAAAATCTAAAATTTTACGAATTAGAAAAATATCGTGATGACGTCCTTTTAAAATTTGGATGGTTTCATGGCGTCCGATTATTACCTTCTGATCCGGATCATATATCACGTCCATGACGCTGTCCCTTCTCTCTTCGACCGGCAAATTGTCGAAATCTCGCACGCAATTGAACGGGTTGTTGCGCGATTCATCAGCGGCGATCTAAATTAGGGCAGTTGTCTCTTTAATCTCCCTAATCATTGTTGAGCTAGTTACCTCAAAAAGCTTTTCCATAGACATTTCTCCATCTTGCTCGAGGAGATTCAAAATTACCGCTTCCAGTGAGTTGCTTCTCACCGTTACCAGCGTGACGAACTCCAGGAATTTGGTTGGAACCAATTTGCCCAGGGGTTTGGTGACCGTCGTGGCGAGCAGACCGTGTTTCAGCAGTTGTCCTACGCTGAGACACTCCGGAATGCTGTGGTTGTACAGGTGGCCGATTTCCGTCTGAAAATACTCAGTTTCCCCTTTAGAGATCACAACAAAAATTACCTTGATCAAATCGTTGTATTCCTTCAATTCGACAGGTCCATGCTTCCTGTAGATTGTTTTTACCGTGTAAATGGCGACCTCGAGATTTTGACGATAGTCCGCTGAATACAGTTCGATGGCAAGCTGCTTGGCGACCTTCATCCTATTGTTTTTGAAGACCTCCGAGTCCAATTTGTTGAACTCGACTTTGCTGGTCTAAAATTCGACTTGTCCTCGGATTCTAGAAACTCAAGCTCACGATCAGGGCGTTGAACGCCTTGAGCAGCTCCCAGTTGAGTTGGCTGCCTCCGAACGCTAGCGAGTTGGCCTTGTTGTTGTAGTTGTCAAGCAGCTCTTCGACCTTGTCAGCGTCCTGAAGATCTTCCCAGATCTGGGAAAGCAGCGGCGTCTCCTTCTTGATAGAGCGCATCTCGGCATCGCAATGAGGAGCGAACGACATAAGCGCCTGAAGAAACATTATCATCACAACGTGGTAAGATTTTAGAACTAGCAAGAGTTGAATATCAAAATTTGTTGATTTGAACGTCATAAAATGACGATTTTACTCCCTCTTCAACTGGAAACGAGATCATGGAAAAGGACGAGTGGACAGATCATAGTAGCGGATTTATATATATATCTCTAATTTATCAGATCACGAATTTCTACCTCAAAAAACTCCTGATATTTTGGCGAGGAGGCCTTCTTGCGCTCGGTAGATTTCGACAAAGATGACAGGCTTGTCGGGGATGGCTGACGTCCAGTGGTTGCGGGCACGTTCGAGTTGACTCTTCTCGGGGATCTAAGTGCTCCTTGAATTTCTAGCCTCACGCAAAAGATGCCTACTCCGCGGGGGTTCTGAGTCGTTTTCCGACGGGACTGTTGAACCCAGAGGTGGACGAAGGCGGAGTTCTGTAGCCCTCCATTTCATTTTCAGTAGAACTGAAGGATTCGGCTCTGTTGTTCATGACTGCGGGATTCTGAAAAGGTTGTTCATTTCTTCGACCTATCACAGCATCGATTTCCTACTTGCTGCGTAGTGCTGATTCTTCCAATTTCCAAATCGACCATGTTGCGGCATGCTTCGGGTCTGCCATTAATGACTCGATTGTAGTCCGTTTGGAATTGCGCATCCATTTGCGGGGTTGGCACGCCGAACTGAAATAAAATCGTTATTTCGGTAGAATGACGACGTCATGGGTTACCTTTTTGTAGCCGAAGAGGGCGGCTTCGCGACGATCTCTGGTAGGAGTGGCGACTCCTCGGCTTTCAGCGCGTGCGTCGCTATGATTGTCATTAGGCCTCCAATTGTTGTCGCTTGCGTAGGTGTTGCCAGCTCGACGCCCGTAATAGTCGTTCTTCGACCCGGCGTAAGCATTTCGCGACGGCTGCCCTCGTTTAAAACTGGAAGGTGAAGTCAGCGAGCGTTCATCACGACGCGGCAAGTAGGACTGGGAGTTATCTCCGTCCCGACTTTCTTCCGAATAACCTTGATTTCGAGTGTCGTATTGCCGGTAAGAGTCACGTGGCTCGTGCGGATCTCTCGAGATTGTGTTAGGCGACTGAAAACAATAATCTTGATAGTTTGTCGATATCATTATCCACTTAGTTATCGTGTATCTTTCTTATTCGGTACAATTAGAGAATGCGCTCCAATGCGAAAATCGAAACACGAGTACCGTAAAATCTAAAATAGAAGTCCCTCTAAATTAGTAGTCCTCCTATAATAGAAATTCACCTCCTAGAATTCCGAAACTACTATTACTCTACTTAAATCATCCCAGAAATGTATATAGTAACGGATTTAGTGGTGATTTGAAAATATGAATTGTCGAAAATAGAAGTTCATGAACTTCTATTTTAGATTTTATCGTAATAATAGTCAAAAATGTCTCGTTTTTCGCTCATTTCTCACCGTTCCCGCCCAGAGATTGTGACATCTTCATATAATTGTTCGAACATTACGTTAAAGAAAATCATCTTTTGCGAAAGAAAGACGGAAACCGAGTGAAAAGCGGCGTGTTTGCGAATGATTATTGTACGTGCCTTGATTCATTCTCGCATTGGAGAGCATTCTCCGATTTTACCGAATAAACAAAAGATCCACGATAATTGGATGATTCACTCATTATGATGATCAACTTTCTTGAAAGATTCTAAAATTCACTTACTCGTCGTCTGCTTTCCTCCGCTCCTTGTTGCTGCTCTTGGTCAGCGGGTGCGCCATAATAATAGTCTGAGGTCATTAGATAGGCTCCATCGTCGCTGAGCAGCATGTCTTTGAGCTCAAAATCGTTGATGAGCATCTCGAGCGCCCCTCTGAAGGAGGACACTGCTGCGACGCGTGGAATCGGCTGCTTGTTTCTTCGCCGACAGAAATCCATCAGTGTCTCATGGAGTGTTTCTATGTGAATGTACCCCTAAACGTTAAAATTACTGATTTTTTTCTCTTGCAAATAATCACCTGTTTATTCTTGTCGAGTTCGTTCGTGATAAAGGCGGACAATTCCATTCGCGTCCCAAATTGGTTCGTCATTTTCTGAAAAAATATTGTTAAATGACCGATTACTTGAAATAAATTTAAATAAAAGACTATTTGATGCGTGAGAATTAGCGCGTTGTTTGCAGCAAACCTTACGACAATTCATCGATCTGATAAATGAATATGACGATTATTTATAAATACGCAATGTACACTTTGCATATTCTAATTTTTGGATCATTTGGTCTCAAGTTATCGATCATCTACAATACCGTAATCTTCAAAAATCGAAAAAAAAAACTCGATGTTTTATAAATTGCAGTAATTCCAAAATGAATAAAAACGCTGTTTTGGAAATCACCTAAGAAAGAGAATGCTGAACGTCAATGCCCAACTCGACGCGGCTAAGGATCAAAGCAGTCACTTTTTGCTAGCACTTTATTTCAGAAAACTGTTTCGATCGATATATTCTCTGCATGTCTTACCGATGAGTTTGGATGATAAGTGGAGACGGTGGTTTTCACACAGAAGCAGAGTCAGCGTTCATTGAATCGGAGATTCTTCCTGAAAATAAGAAATGTTTCGAAAAGATTGTCGCGAATTATACTGCACGAAATAAGAAGTTTGACCATCTTTGAGCAAAGAGACTTGAAAGAAAAATGAATGTGAGAAAACAGATAAGGAAGTTTTTCGTCTATAGGAAGGAATATGCATATACAAGGTCTGACATCGCTTGACTCTTATTGAATTCATAAAGTATTGCGCAATGCGAGCATTGAAAGTATTAGTGAGAATGAGTCAAAAATGGGATGCTAGAAACTTTCAGTTTTTTTTCCTACTCTCATTGGCAAATTTCAAGAACAGGTAGGACTAAAATTTCGCAGGTTCACTTAGGAGAGAATTTTCGAAAATGGCGAGACGACCGTTTTTCGATCCCTTCGAAAGCCTTAGACATCGCCCATTTTAGCAGAATTACGGTAGCTTCGAGTTCTGCCCACTTCTCCCAGAGAATTTTTGATCGAAAAATAAGAATTGAACGTTGCACAAGCGAGGAAAAGGCTATTTATCATCTTCAGAAGGAGTATAAACTAGAAAATAAATGATTGAGAAAAATGAAGCAAAATTACAATTTTGGCAAAAAGGAAGGAAACGAGGGTCGAAACGTCCAAAATGAATGGAAAGTGGGTGATAAGCAACTAAACAAGTTGGCCACCTGTCGTCAGCCAGTTTCCACCATTTGCGGGTTCTTTCCAAATGAGACGCGATTCAGATTGACACTGGTCAAAACTCCAAGTTTCTATAAGAAAACTGACAGTTGCACGGAAAATGACTTTGTAGAAAATCGAAAACGAACAGAAAATGAAATTTTGGAGGAAATTAGAGGAAAGATACTGTAGTTCAGGTAATATGGTATGAATTAACTAGAAAGCAAATGATATCTTTGCACCGCAACACTAACGAGTCTATTATTTCTGGTCGGTGAAACCTGATACTCTCGTAAGTTTTGATGCGATTCATTAGATATATACCTAGGGAGAACGATCGTCCGAAACTTCTCGCAACTTATCCCCTACAGTTTATTTTCGTCTGACAAAAGTGTTCCCTAGATTTGATTAGATAAGATAAAAGAATGTGTTTTGATGATTTTTGGTTAAGATCAATTCATTCGAACTCTAAACGAGAAAATTTGAATAACAAACAAACAAGCTTCATTTTAATTTTTAAAGGTACAAATTACAGTAATCTACATTCAAAAGGATGAGATTTTCACAACGTCAAATTTAGCTGTTATATCTACACGAAAATAGCATGCGGTCTTTCGAATGAATTTCAAATTTTCTCTTCCATTCAAATGCTCGAGACTGTCGAGTAAGTCTGACGCGGAAGTAATAAAAACTATAGAAACTAAATATTACCTCTTCGCATGCCAAACATAGGCCCTGAAAATCGCCTGGGATGATTTCAGATTAGAGAACTCAAGCTTATGTTAAACTATAGGGCCTCAAAAACAGCTAGAATATAATTTGCAGTCTCATGATTGAAAATCGAATATTTTCCGCATAGCAAGCGAGTGTATGAAAGGCAAAAAAGTCCAGAAAAAAGATAGTTCTGGTTTTTAGAGAACACGCAAAAGTACAGACGAAATTGTATTGATTTTAGAGAGAGGGAAAAAAGGATAAAAAATGGCTGCTTTGCTCTGCAATATAGAAACGATAAGGCCAGTTGTGTCTGGTGCAAGAGAGAAAGAAGAAAGGAAAGACGAAATATTGTTGTTGGAAAACGAGAGATAGCAGTTTAGAAAAGAAACAAGAAAATTGCGAAATAGCGTGTGAAATTGAGAGAAAAAAATCATAAACGGAAAATTCTAAATGAAGATGAATATCTGGAAGCGGGTGCTGAGATGAGCCAAAGGGGTTAGTGTGTATCTGGTAGGAAATTGTATTGGTGGAAAATGGGAAGCAATTGCTCATTGTTTAGGTTTTATATACTAAACGTAGGACCACAAACTCTTTTCATTGCTCGCTTTTGTTTTAAAAAAAAGTTGTCATTTGAAGCTCCAAAATTGAGAAGCAAGTACCCTTTAAAATGGATCGGCATAATCAAATTCGATAAACCATATTCGGAGAAATGGATTTTGGTCAAAAGATAGAATCGTTAAATGAACGAATATCTTCAACGCGTGCGTTTTAAGGCTCAAAGAAAGGGGGAAGAAAGAAAGACGTTCCTTTTACTTCGCCTCAAGTTATCAGTCCTTTACAATAAGATAAAAAGGAAGCATATCTTCGAAACATTTCGAAAATGCCGAAAAATAACGTGCACAGAGAAATAAGATTTGAAAAAGGCAGAAATATTCAATCAATCATTTATTCACACGTGGATCATCGCGCGTGCCGCGTTTGCATAATTCTGCACAAGTTGCAGATGCACCAAAAATGAGCACGGGTTCATATCGGATTGGCGGAAAGAATGGTGGAGTGAGGAGAATTGAGTGCAATTTGGGGTGGAAAATGAGCACACGTGCAGGTGGGAAGTTGCTCGTGTGGTAAAAGGGAGAGCTTGTCCGAGCGCGAGCAAATGGGCCTATTTGTAGTTCACATAGAGCAAATGACGCTTCTTGTTCTCGTTCGGATGAAAGACGGTCGGCTCGAAGCGAATTGCCTTGAGGTTCGCGTAGATGTAGTCGATCGCCAGCTAGAAATGGTAAAATCGATAACTTCTTGGTGCACGATGTCCAGAGTTGGTAGCAAATGGTATTCATCAAATAATATATGATTTGAGATTAAAGTATCAAGAAATGGTATCTCTACCTTGTTGCGACACGGCAGCGAGTCACCTTGGAGCATCTTCTGCAGGTCGATGTTCTGCTGGATGCGAATCTGGATCTTCTGGCCAATGAATAACAGTCCGTTGGTGGGGCGCGCTAGGATGCGGCCGTCGGCGTTCGACTGAAGGAAAATCCTTTATTTCCAGAAATCGAAGATCTTTTCCTCACCTTAAGAGCCCACATGATGGGTTTGGAAGAGACGTTTGCGAGGCTCACGTAGCGCGCTCTGTTCGCGTTACTCAGATCGACCTGTTAGTAGAAAATCACGGTGTTTATTTCTGAATTTGAAGATACCTGCTGGAATGGCGACGTGATGATGTCGCCAACTCTGAGCTCAATCGTCTGGTCCGGGTCCGTCGTCATGTTGCTGTCCTGGTAAGGCGTGACCACGCGAGTGATGTTGCCGAACATTCTTGGCGGGTTGGGGTCGTTGTCGTTCCTCTCCGAGTCGCTTCCCTAGAGTCAAAGTAATCATGATTAGATTAGCTTCGAAGTTGGCATCTTTTTTGCATTGGCTTGAAAAATTAGTGTCCATCGTGAAACGAGGATTAACAATGCCACTATTCGCTGCAACAACAAAAGATTCAAAGAGAAACCTTCGAAGCCAAATCCTGGGATTGGAGTGCACGGGCAGAATTTTTTAGCTTAATTTTCGGTATCAACATGCTCGAGTAGACTTACTGTGAAATTCTGATCCGGATCCGTTATTAACACACCATTTACATTCTTTTGTAAAGTTGATTACATGCCTTCTCCTTTTCCTCCTCACTACTACTTCCTTCGACCGTATCGTCTAAGTCGCTATCCTCCTCACTCGACGTCGTCATGTCGCGCTGCGTCTCCTCGAATTCGACGTTCTCCATCGTGCTGTTAATGTTGTTGGCCGTGGACGTGGAGTGCCAAGCACGGGACGATCTGAGGAATTGATGACGTCATTGTCAGCTAACGTTCAATCCAATGCCTATCATCCTCCGAGAACGCGGTGATGGGGATGTGAGGCGATGCGGGGCCAGTTGTATTCGTCACCGAGTGATCGTACGCGCCCACCTTCATGCGCTTGTAAGACGTCGACAGGAGTTGGTCCTGTAGTCGTATCATTCGAAATTTTTGACGGCATAATCAACATATACCCCTAAATGGCTAATGTTCGTCTCGTCGAAGTTCAGCTTCTCGTGCCCGAAGTCGATGTTGGCGCGACGCTGCACCCAGACGCACACAGTCGGATTCCTGTGCGCCGCGTGCCCGAACAGCACTGTCATCACGCAAAACTTGACCAGCTGATAGCTGCGATGTTCAGATATTATGCTATTGGTTCCATTCAGTATTTTACCCGAACGCCTGACGGAATATGGGATCAACAACGGCCGAAGCGCCGTGCACCGTCCAGTAGAAGAGGATCGACTTGTGGCCGCCCAAGGTGGAGGAGTCCGGCGACGTTAACACATGGTAGGTGAAGATGGCCACGGGCACGGAGGTCAGCAGCGTGCACAGAAGCTGAAGATGCAAGATGGCGTCATCGTTAAACAACGCCATGACGTTACCTCGGCGTAGGAACCATCGAGCATGTAGACGGCGGAGACGAATAGCGCAAGACATGTCCATTCCTTGCCGGCAAGACGACCCTGGAATCGCAAGAATTACATTTACGTCTTGGAGCGTAATTTGCGAACCTGGAGAAAGCCGACGGATTTCTGTCTGTGGCGCGGCGTCGTGTTGCCATATCGCATGTGAGAGCGATCTGAGTGGATTGTGGCTGAAAATGGAGCGTCGTGAAATCACCCGAATTTCATGGTGACGTCATTTTTGACGTGTGTCGTTTTCTTACAGTATTCGGTGATGAACGAGTGCTGCTCGGCGGGAGAGTCGACCATTTGACGGCCGATGACTGGCATCTTTCGAGTTGAAAACGACACAACCAATCCAAGACGCCCTTTATAAGCATTTTTACAAAGCCGAGTTGCTAATTTTTCAAAGGGAGCTAAAATAGAAACAAAGTGAAGCCTGAAGACCATGAATAACCACGACGTTTCATGGTGAAATGAAATCGTGCAAAGTCAAAGTCGGAACTATCTATTTTGCTGAATAGATTGGTCATTCTATTCCGAAGAAAAATTTCTACGGAGGACCTCTGTTGAACACACTCGGCTCTGTTGAACAGAAAATCTGCTACAGATAATTAGTTTGGTTTTCTTTTTCTTTTATTCTCCTTTCTTTAATCTTTCTAAAGTTTCATTTTCGATCTTCTCTTCGGTAACGTTCTATTCCGCCTTTATCTCTCTGAATTTACGCGTCATTCTCGTAATTCGCACGGTTTCTATTCCTTATTTCGAGAAAATCTATTTTTCAGGAAGAAATGATGAATTTATCGCGTCCGTCGTCGGGTTCGTCATCCAGCAAGCGGGTTTCCTCGAGAATCGAGCAAAACGAAGCGACGCGAGTGCTAGATGATGCTTCTAGGTATGAGAAATGACGACGGCAAACTTTGCTGTTCGCTGTTTTCTATTGTTTTCCAAGAAAGACAACGACCAAATGACAAAATCTGTCGCCATCACAAAAAGATGAGGTTCAAAATGAAAACATTCTAGGGAAAAAGCTACAGTAACCTGTTGTTTTCCAAGAGAGGACAATGACAAATGACAGAAGTTGTCATTGCCGTTTCACTTTTCTCGGCGAAATGCATTTGAAAAAGTCCAGAAAGCTAATTTTAGCTTCTATATTTTCCAGAAATCGCCGTCTGAAACGTCAATTGGACGCGCTGGAACAGGACAACGCGCATGAGGACCCTCACGCCAATCTCGTCTGGCATAAGGTATTTATTTTATTTTTGGTTCTTATTATAAAACTTCGAAAAAAAAACTTTAGAAGAAAACTTATCGCTCACCCGTATGAAGATTCTCTTCATTTTTCTTTTTCAACACTTCTTTTCCAAAATACATCTCGATTTCCGCGAATCCTATTCTTATTTTTTTAATCTTAAAAATTTCAGGCCATCCCCAAATTCGAGGACGGCGAGGTCGCGGGTCCGTCGGGGAAGACTCAGAAATCTAAAAAGGACAAATCTAGGGATGGCAGCGAGAGAAAGAAGCGCAAATTCGGCACGGAAATCGCGAAAACGAGATTCCGAAAGAACTTCCTGCAAATGTTGGAGGAGGAGAATAATGTGGGCCTTTTATTATTTTTAAACATAATCTTTGTAAAATATTTCATCGAATTTTATTCCTCCTGGAAAGATGTATCAATTCTTTGACTTTTGTTCTAAAAATCGATCATTTTTAAGACACCCCTAGAAAGATAAAGAAAGTTGTCTTTGAATTTTAAATTATAACTCTTCTAGAAATTGGAAGAATAGAAAATGAAGGAGATGTTTTCGAGTTTTTTTTTCAAATAAAAGATCTAAGATTTTAAGACTAACAAAGACAACCCCAAGCTGTTCAACGCGTATATGCGAGCGTACGCCCCGACGCCGAAGCGACCCGCTCGACATTTTTGCGCTGTGTGCGGCTACTTCTCGAATTATAAGTGTACCAAATGCGGTGCAAGGTTGGAATTTTTCTCTTTGAAGATTTGATCATTTTTAAAGAAACCTTATTCAAAGACTCAATTTTTCCAATGAAAACTCGAGACGCTGTTGTTATTTTCTTCAGATATTTTGAAAGAAAATTGAAAAATTTATGATCTAATTTTTTGAATTTCAGGTACTGCTCGATTCGATGCAGAGACGTGCACGCTGACACGCGGTGCATGAAATGGACCGCCTAGAACTTTAAATTTTGAAATTATTTAAAATCATTTTTCTCAATTATTCATTTCTCATATCTTTCTTCATTCCACTATTCACTTGGTTGCAATTTTATACCGGTATTTTTGGTAATTTTATCGTTTTCGTGTCGTTAATTGTTTAAAAACCCGATTTTCGCATTTTTTCCCGAAGATGTATACTTTGCGAAAATCTGGTTCAGGTAATTTCAAAACGAAATAAAAATTTCAGACTGACTCAAAATGGGCTCCAAAGACGAAAAAGCGCACGTGGAAAAGCTCTCGGAGGCGGGAGAGAAATTCAAGGTTAGGGAAAAGTTAAATTATTCCTTGTCTAATGATAAAAGATATGGAAAGAAAGCAGGCTGGGATAATATTTAAAATTAATTTTTAGGGCTACGCAGTTGAATGGTGGAACTTGGCTACTAAGGAGAAACGACCCAAACCGGACCCGAAAAATTTCGTCTCTGTCAACGAGGTGAGCTTTTCATTAACATTTTTTATTTAAAGAAATTTCATTGGAAAGTCATTTTTGCAACTTTTGATAATTTGAAGAGCAAAATAATCAAACTTATCTAAAAATTTCGTATTATCTAATTTTGCATAAATTCTTATAAATTTTAGTGAAGTGCTAATTTACTGAACTTGATGAACAGCTTGAAATATCAGAAATCTTAATCTTATTTATTTTTTTCTCAATCAAAGTGATCTGGTCAAATTGGGAATTATCATATTTTATTTCTAAAAGATGTAGTCTTTGGAAATAATATAAAATCGAATTTTTCAGCTGCCACTCTACTCCGAGGACGAATCAAAGGCCCCTTATAAATTCGTGCCCGCAGAGCCGGTGCCCTTCCAGGGAGAGTTCAGGAATTTCCGCAAAGTCTTCAACACTGAATATGAGAGAGTCACGGTAAGAAAATTTTATTTTTAGGATTCGTTTTTATCAAAAACTATTTGTATCTGATCTTTTATTTACTTATTTTTTCGAATTTTAAAATTTAAAACCTCAGGAGAAATTCGGAATCGTCGATAAGGCCGTGACGAAGACTCAGGATGCTGCTTGCAGTGAGTTTTGAACTTGTATTTAATGAAAAATAGGTTATTTTCAGAAGTGAACAAATACGTGAACGAGGAGTGGACAGTTCTGCCGAAGGCTGGCGCGATTACCGTCGGAGGCATGGCTGGTTTTGTGCTCGGGCTTAAACGGTTTTTTTTTTTTTTTTAAATAAATTTTTATGTTTAAACTTCTTATTTTCATGTATCAACAGAAGGAGTTACTAATTGACAACTTTCATTTATTACTTTTGGTCGAGATTTTTTAATCTCTAAAATATCTTAAAATAACATTTTTAAAAATTATTTACAATCAAACTCATAAAAAGTAAACAAATAGCAAGCTGTTTTTTCAAAATCAAAGTAGTTTACTGTAGATTTTAAAAATATAAAACTCAATTTCAAGAACTTTTATAGAAATTAAAAAAAAAAAAAAAAAAAAAACTCCAGAGGCTTCATCGGCCGTGTGCTCTACACCTCGATTGGGTTCCTGACGATGGCCGCGTTCTGTTATCCACACGAAACCGTCGACATCATTCGGACGGGCATTGCACATTCGGAACAGACCTGGGAGAGCTTCAAAGCTTGTAAGATTTTTCTTTTTCTTTAAATATGCAGGTTTTCTTAAGAATTGATAGTTTGGTTATTTGAAAGAAGTTTAGCTGCATTGTTATATTCAATCTCAGTTTTATGCTCCTGAATTTCGAAAGATTTGATATGCTTGCTTTTGAAGAAAATGTCAATATTTTTAGACAAGCGCATCATAACGGAAGCTAGTTTTAAAGTATTTCAAAAACGTTATACCTAACCCTCTGAATTTATTATTGTTCGGTCGAGGATCTCACAACATCTTTATTTTGAAGGGAATATAATTTCAGCACCCGTCCCGCAAAAGACGAAGAAAAGTCCTGACTTCAGTCCTCCAAAATAGGCAACTGGATTGCTCAAAGATAGTCGGCTAGTCTCGCGAATTTTCTGAGTTTAGGTAAAATTGTCAACATAAGAAGACTCATTTTGATTGTGCACTACGAATTTTTCCTATTGAGTTTCAATTGAAAAGATTTATTCAGTATTTTCATTTTCACTGCAAAAATGAAGTCTTTTCGAGCGATTTCAATTTATTTTAGTGAAGTATAGATTTATGAAAACGAAAGAATAAATAAATATGGGTTTCGGATTTTCTGAAATTCAAGTGTAGATTTTATTATTTTATATGTATTCCGAAAAATAGCGATAAAAAATAACTTGAGATCACAACATCTGAGATAATTAATCATGGTAATTAAGTATAGTTGAGCTCGTAATTAATGTATGATAATTACCCAATCAAGTTCAAAATAGCAATAATTACAACTCCTCATGCCGATTATGAGCCTTGGCCGCGGGTAGTCTCGATTTCAAGGCGTCCGTTCCGATCGATTTCGGGACGGTGTTCGTCCAGAAGTCGTAGGCTTCGGGTCGGAAAGTGTCGGAAATCTAAATTAGGAAGTAAGTTCCGAAATTCTACATAGAAATCTTATAGAGGCTTCGAGTTGATAGCTCGTTTCATGTCCTCCTTGAAAAATAATTTCCTAAAAGCCCACCTTCGGTTTCGGTCCCAGTCTAACATGCCTAGTCGGAAAGTCGTCGGTTAATGCTGGCCAGTTGAAGGAGTTAGTTGATGGGTCGCTGAAATCTGATTCTTCAAGAGTTTGCTATAATTTTTCAAGTTTATACCCATTTTTAATGAAATTGACCAGCCCCTCGACTAGGAATTCTTTGAATTTTTGATCTTCTTCGTTCAACTTCGCTTTTCCGTTTCCGAAAAGGTATCTGGTTTCAGAACCGTGGGGCACTCCTAAAACACGTTTTAAGATAACTTAAAGCGTTGCTTTTTCTATTATGATATTTGAAATGTTTACATATCTGAATATTTCATTTTAAAACATGAAATTATTATTTTATAAAAAAAAAAAAAATTGCCTGAAACCGGAATTTGGGGGTCTGTCACTGCGTCACTGGCGTAGTCCGTCACGTAGAAATACGTCTCCCATCCATGCTTTCTCTTCATATCCAGTTCATGCAGTACAGGGATATTGTACTGTAGATCACTCAGGAGTTCACAGTAACGTCCCAGGTAGAATTTAGAATCATTGTCGTCGGATTCTGAGTCCTGACGATGAACGTAGAAGTCGGCTACGAGGTCGTAGAACACCGCTGCGTTAGAGCCAAGCTCGGATTCGGGGGCGACTAAAATAACGCTATTCAGATGATGCCATACGTATTGAATTTGACGTTAATTCTTGTTGCATTATTAATCGGTGCTAGAATAATAGAATCAACAAGAATGAACGCTGAACCTAATATTTATTTACTAACTTCGTTCCTTAATAAACCCTTTGAGTTGTTCCTTGCCATAGGACGACCAGTTTGTTTTCGGAACTGCCAACACATCGATAATTTGGGGGAAGAATACTGTAATTTAAACAAAATCGATAAATGCTGGTTTTATATCTAAATTTACCATAATAACTGCTCTCCAAATTAGTGACACCTTGTAGAGTCTTTTTCTTGGGCGCATTTTGGACCATTGTATCGATAGAATTAGTCAAGAACTCTCCATCGTTTCGCATATGGAATTTGTTTTTCCTGACATACGGACGGAAGCTTCCCTTAATTGAGGAAGGTAACTAGGATAATTAAATGCGATGCTTAGGGTAATTAACTCACAATTTTCTCTATCCCTTCCAAAATTTCATCAGCAGTGCGTTCCTTCATGCACTCGTGAATAGATTTGGAATTTTTCGTTGAGCAACCAACAGCCTTAGCGAGTCTAGTACTATCTGAAATACGATTCTAGAAATCTCAAATATTTTGTAATTTTATCTAAATTTAGTGCGCGGATGTTAATTTCGGCTAATAATCAAACAAAATATGTTTCATCAAGGTTGAAGTATTGAATATTCTAAAAGACGCTATTTCGTGGTAACTCAATTCATATAATCATTTAATAAAATATAAACTATTACCCTTAACCACCTGCTCACTGATAGCCCACTCAGAAAATACGGACCCAGATAATTGGATGGCTTGAGAGAATAGTCCATCAGAATCCGGCGAATATAACAAAGCCGACACTATCGCTGATCCAGCGGAAAAGCCTCCGAGAGTGATTTTGGATTTATCGCCTCCGAAAGCGTGAATCGTCTAAATATAAATATAGTTTTAAGTTTAAATAAATATAATCATTAATATCGAAATTTTGAATTGAATTTGATAAATACTTACCTCGTGCAAGAACTTCAACGCCATCGTGACATCCCACAATCCCATATTTCCCGGAATTTCTTTATCGCCAGTAGAGAAGAAGCCTAAATCCATTAAAATTATGATATTCTATCTGAAGCGTTTACCAAATGGTCCCAATCGATACTGTACGGACACAAAAATGATGTCATTCTTGACAAAGTTCTCTGCGGCGTGCTCAAAACCAATTGATTCCGTATTACCCATGTGAAAAGCTCCGCCATGTATGTAGACGAAGACAGGGAGGTCTTTCTTCTGGAAAAGTATTGGAATGAGTACTTTCCAAAATATATTATATAATTTTTTAGAAGGTCTGAGTACTTTTCCACCAATTTGAATACATTTGCTTTCCAATGAATACTTTCTGAAGATCCAACCTTTCCGCTTGGAGTAATAATATTCAAGAAAAGACAATCTTCGGAGTAGTTCCTCTCATCTTCCAGGTCCTTCCTGGTAGCTGGGATACACGAAGCCCGGAAATGTGTTGCATGATGGACTAGGGGATCCCAAGCTTCTACCATTACAGGTTTCTTAAATGGTATAATTTATTAAAATTTGATAATATTAAGTTAGGGCTTGAATTGATGAAATTTAGCTTTAACCAGTGTGATAGTATTCGAGAAATTCTGAAACCTTACCTCGAATCTCAACATTGCATCCGGTGCTTGAGCGTATCTAATGCCCAAGTATGCGTTGACCGTCGTCCCATCTAAATTTTATAAACTAAGAAAAATATTGCAAGTTTTTAAACCTGCTAATTTATGGGTAGTTCCATCCATAGACCCCAAATGGGTTGAAACTGACGGCTTGGGTTGGGCATTAGAAAATAGCGGATAGAAAAGTAATATGGAAAACCGCAACAATAATATCATAGTATCTAAAATAAATTATAGAAATTTTGAAAATACGTTCGATACAGGATGAGTAAAGGTAGAGTAGAATAGATAAAGAAAGGGGGGAGACGTAGAGGTTAGATAAACAGAATAAGAGGGGGTACCGCTTGCCATTTCCTTATTGAAAAGATCGAACACAAATACTATTTGAGCTGTGGGAAATAGCGTTCGAAGATAAGATACAGAAAGAAAAATGATAGGCCTGTAGGAAAATCTACGCACAAAAATCGATAGCGAGACCATTCTCCACTTTTACTCCCACGGTTTGTGGATGAATCATGATTTTATCATATTCGTGTCTCTAAACTAAGCTAGAAGTTATTACCACGCTTTTACAATTGCTATATTTCATAAAATATCAATTTTAAACTTTTTATTGATTTTTGTACAATGTTTTTAAGCACACATATATTTTAAAATATAATAAAACATTCAGCACTAGTAATTTTTGGCACCGATATTCTAAAATGGCTAGGATGAAAGATTACGGTATAAATAAATTGTGCTAATTTTTACTATACTATAAATTAACACATTATTTTCCGTAACCGAACATATTCGTTTGACCCATTGTTGGGAAAGAAATCGGATTCTGTTGAACATCTACCAATGTTGTCACGCCGTGGGCTTGCTGAAATTAAACGAAATGATTAAATATCGATATTTCTTTTTTTTATCTAATTGCTCAATATCAAACTATCCTACATAATAATAATTAAGAAATCGATATGTCTCAAACAAATATGACCTTCAAGTTTCAATCTACAACTCTTATGCATTTCATTCTGTATACTTTAATATCATTTATTTTATTTTTGAATTATATAAGGTAAAATTTTAAATATAAGTCCTAATGTCTCACCGAAGCAGTGCCCGCAGTTCCAGTTGAAGGAGTGTTGAAGTTGAAGAGATTCAGCAACGAGAGGAGTGGATTCGCAAGTGGGTTTGATGCGGATGAGGCTGACGACGCTGAAGCAGCTGCAGCTGGAGCGGCGACAGAGGGGGTGATGGACTAAAATTCGAGTAATTCATATTCTGGCTTAGAATCTAAAGAGAATTTAATATTGCACCGAAATCTTTGAGTAAATCATGTGAAATCTCAAAACATATCGCTTTTTCAGAATATAAGCTTGACGGTGTCACTGATTTATTGTCTCCGGGTGAAATGATCACATTAGATTTATAACTTCAGATACCTTATGATGTGCAAATTTGTATCATATCTATGGTATTTTATATGCCAAAACTGAATAACAGAATATTGAGCTATTTTTCTGATTTAAATAGCACTTTATACCTGTTGCCCATATTGTTGTCCCTGCTGTTGTTGTCCGTAGTAGTTGTTCTGATATTGTTGCTGTTGTTGGTATGGCTGGTAGTTGTTCTGTACTTGAGGCGTCTGCACTACAGTTTGCCCTTTAGCATCGTATTGTGGCATGATGACGTTCTGCTGAGGTACGGCCTGTTGAAGAGCCGCTCCGAAGGCCTGGGGTTGGGAGGTCTGGAATTTTTTCCTTGAATTTCTAATTTTTAATATACTCGTGTTCAAAAAATCTCGTTTACACACAATATTTATGAAATCTAAGCTTTAAAGTGAAATTTTGAATCATGACAAAAGTCGACCTTTTCACCAGAAGCGCTTTGCCAGTAAAATCGCTGTTAAACTTTTTCACTTTGAAAAGGAAAGTTCTGAATCATACTTCAATGAAGTATGAAAATCTGATTTCAAGATAGATTTCGAAATTTTCAACCTGAGAAAGGTAGTGCGTTCCTGCTCTGGGCAATTTTCCATCGGGCAAGAACCAGTACGGATTGGGGATGGTGGCTTGAGGATACTGTGCTTTGTAGGCCAAGGATTGCTCGAGGAAATCGTCGTACTCTTAAAATGTCATTATTTTAAAATGTCGTAACTTTTCACAACTTGATAAAACAATATATGCAAGTTAGAAGGATATTTGGGATGTTAGAAATAACTCTCCTCCCTTGGCTTCAGGGTTGTACAAAGATTTCCGTTCCGTTTCCGAAAATCTCAAAAGTCAATTTCGTACAGCCCTGCTTGACTTATTATTTTTAAAAATAATATATGAATTTTCAGGTTACCTTCGATTTCTGCCAAAAGATTGGAATCAGCCTGATCACGACCAATTGGCGAAGGCTTGGGCCTGAAATTTTAGATATGATTCAACATATTCTAAGTTAGAAATATAATTTGTGATGTTGATCGTTTAACATTAATGCTCAATATTCGATCATAAAATATCAATGTTTCTGCTAATGATATATAAATGAATGGATGCTTTAAATCTTTGAACGGTCCAAATCTAATGATTTAGAACGATGTGTTAAAACTTGTTGTAGTAAAAATAGAATTTTCTAAATCTTTTAATTCAGGTTCAGATGTTTAACTATTTGACGATTATTGATTCAGTGCTAATCAATCAACGATTAGTCTTTGAATACCACAAGAAAACATTTAACATATCTAGTGCTACGTACTATCAGAAATTCAAACTACCTAAAGACGAATGGAGGGTAGGTAGGCCTTGGAGGCAGGGTGCTTGCATAGACGGCACCTCGGGGAGCGACTTGTCTCGGCCGCTTTACACCATTCGATCCTGAATCGACTTCGGTTAATCTTGATCGTGCAATATTTGTAAATCTAACATGTTACACAATATATATGCTTAATTTAAAATGAATATTTATAATAGTAATCGAACACCATCACAATAACTGATCCTTAATGATCTAGGATATTAAAGTTAATATGTTACATCAAAATATGCGTCATTATTTTAATTATGTCATATCATAATCGTCTCATTGTCTGGATCATAATATCAAAGATAATATACAGTGGCGGGTAAAAGTTTAGAAACGCAATATTTTTTTCAACTTGTCTAGAAAAATCGTTTATCATCGCCAGATTTGGATAAAATCGGGCACACATATTGAATACGCTACATAATCCTGCCAAATTTCAGATGGACAGGATCATATTGAGCAGACTAAACTACCATTTAAAAATGATCGAGCGTTTCCAGACTTTTGCTCGCCGCTGTATTTTAAAATCCTACTCAAAGCCTCCAATCCTTGATGAGTAGGTATGTGAGTCTCATGAACTTGCCGTCTGTATGATGAAACTATTTGAGGCTTCTTGCGCTGAAACAGAATTCATAGGTTTCAAAAATTCTCGAATCAAGGGTAAATTTAAAATTTTAGTCTATGGGTGGAATATTGGAATTCTGAAAGTTAGTAGACACTTCAAATATTATTAGAATATGCTGCTATTTTTAGAAGATGTTAGAAATAGTGATATCAATCATGCTGTCATTCCGCTACTTTTGAAGAAAATGAGTTTTTGCTAACGTTGCTAGTGAAATGACGTTAAATTTCATGCACCACAAAAGCCTACGTCTTCATCGTCTTCCGAAAGTTCATCGTCGTATGTTAAATCCGACTAAACTTAGGACCCCTTTATAATATTTTGCAAAACTCTAATATAAGATCTCTATTCTTCTTTAAAAATAAATTAGGAACTTCTATTTTATAAATACTCATTAAACCAGTATTTAGCTTTCAAAAAGCGTTAGATTGAGAAAGAATACAGATTTCAAGCGATAGAGTAGAATTTTCTACGTTTTTTTACTATGCTTACGTGGTAGTCCGAAGGAATCTCTCTCTTCGTCTTACTTCTTCGATTATCAGTAGCGAGTTCCAACGAGCTATCTTCGATCTGAACTTATTTTTAAAATTAAATTTAAAAGTAAATATTTACGTCATTATTTTCGACTTGCTCTTTATTCTCGTCGTTCGAGTGGAAATTACCGTCATCGTCGAAATAGCCGTTTAGTCTGAATGTGAAACTTAGGTTTCAAATCATCGACATTCACCAAATTATTTTATATTCAGATTCTTAGAACATCAAAATCTTCGAAATATGACCCAATTATTTTCTATTAAAAGTGATCAAAAGTTAACATAATTCTTGGATTCATTCACATATCCAAATCTTTTAAACCTGTATTTCAACTTAAATCTAAATATTTTATATGAAGAATACCTCGATTCCGGTTTGGGCGGGAGTTCAGGGACGTTGTTTACGCCGTATGAATTCAGGGAGATGGTTGGAATTGTGGGAGGGGTGGGCTTAGCGGTTGGTTTGGTGCTTGGAGGAGGTAGGGTTGAGGTGAGCTTATAGATTACTGCAAACTCTTAGAAATTATCTTATTGGACCGGATAAAAGGCTGATATTAATGTAACTCATCATTCTTCGAATTTTATCAATTAGATTTGTATAAAATTATAATCTAGAATGTACAGTATTTAATGACCGATTTTTAGATTATGATCGTCTTTGAAAACAAACATAATTGTCTGGAATTGCTATAATATTATTGTCTTTCCGGGATTTTGAATCATAGTCGAAGTGTTCGATCGTTATTCAGCAATTTCACTTTGGTCATTTAGGATTAACGTTGGAACGTTGTAATTTACAATGATACTTTGTCATTCTTTCCTCTCTTCATTTTCTCCGTTATTTCTTCAGCCACCTGCGGAAAAGTGCCTAGATTCTCTCAGAATGACGCGCTATTTCTCAGACCTCCTTGAAAACAATAAGCTGTTGATGATGCTTGAATTACAAAAAGTCACACCCACTTAAGCTGGATCTCTTCTCATATTTTCGAGGAAGTCATGAAATACAATGAAATGAAAGCTTCCGGTCGGAATTTACTACAGACTTTGTAAGCTATTTAACTGTAACTAGAGAAAATCGCAGAATAAATAATTAGGTGAAAAGTTGCTTGAGCTATTCAGTTAATAGTCCAAAAATTACCTTCATCATGAGTCATGGGTAGCGGCGGAAGTCCTTGTAACCGGGGTTGACCTTCTGAAAGCAATAGTTCAAGTGTAACTGTATTCGAGATAATACGTGAGAAACCAATAATGAAGGTCATATATTTTTTCTATGAAAACACATTTTGGGGTATAATTTCTTGCCTACCTATATCGGCAAGTCCTCTAATAGTTCCATGTTGAATGGCTTCTTGCAACTGCCCAAACCCGTATAAATTACCCGTTTGTAAAATACGACCATATTGACCTAACTGCAAATAAATATATTCATTTTAGAATACAACAGCTCAAGAATGTGTTATGACATAATGTGTATAAAAATAAGATAGAAATTATGTTACTACATCCAACTTATATAGTATAAAACAATACCTGTGAAGGTCCATAAGGTTGTTGTGCATATATTGAAACTGCCAAATATATAAGTGAAATTAATTGATACATCTGAAAAAGCGATATTCTGACTATTAATTTATCCACGAATAGGCAAGAATTCGATGATGATTTGATATAAATTATGATGGCATAGAAGCTTTGTGAGAAGAATGGGAATTCTGTTAAGGATAAGATAAAATCACCAAGTCAATAACGGGATTTGACAGAAAGATAAATTGGAAACATGTGATGCAAACGGCTAAGAAAACTAAAAAATATTCCAAGATTTTATGATAAAATATACAAGTACATAGTAAAAATATATCTGTTTAGGTATGGTTAAAGTATACTACATGATTTCAATAATAAATGGTAAAATTATATATTGATTCAATAAAACCTATTTCTAAAACCAAGAGAATATCTAAAATAGTATATTTTTTTTTTTATATATCCTACAAAATATTCCTTCAGGTATAGTATGGATTATATTCACAGTCAAAAACACTTTCTTCAATCCTTACAATTCTCTCATTCTTTCCGTCATACTTTCGTTATTTTCCCATTCACAAATCTCCATCCCTTCAGAAATGCCTCAAACAATTATCGGTTTCATTCAAAGTAATGTGAATAATTTTTAGTCAGAAATTTGATTCATATTTGGAAAAATTAAACAGGATATGGATCTAAAAAATTTGATGAGTGGTTCAGGAAAAAAGCGTAGATAGGTGTAAAATATAGGAAAAACAGCAATTAATATTGTCGTAGTGACATATTATTTACAAAACAACACCATCTGTATGCTTATCTAGATGTTACATCTAAAAATATATGAATATTTTCCAAAAAATTAAAAATATAATGAATATTCAAGGACTCATTCCATACCGTAGTACGATAAACTCAAATAAAATAGTGAATTCAGATGATTCACAATTTAATAATTAAAAGCTTTAAAATACCGAAAAAAACACTCAAAGCTAATAAATCTCTGACGAAATCGCGATTCTCTAAAACATGGCACTGTGATAAATCTCAAGACTTTGCTGGTAGATGAACAGGAAAACTTCATGGCTTTTTGGCGGCTAGAAGGAGGAGAATATCCGAGATTTCTCCTTATCATTCAAAGGCATTGTCTAATGAAGGAGGAGGGGGCAGTTAAGCTTCAGCTTGTTTGGGACATCTCTTTCTCTAGATATCTCTCTATTTCTGACGATCCCTAACCCTATTATTTTTCCTTTCATCTCTTCATGATTCAGCATTTCTCGATATCCCAATCGTTATCCACTATCTTTCCTCTCTCAGGGCATAAAATCCGATCCGAGATTCGACGCGGCAAAGGGCTGCCATTTCAAGTCAATAAAGAAACACATACGTTCGTTCGTTGGATACTCAAACATCTAGAAGCTTAAGAATATAATAAAAAGTAACGTGAATTGTTTCATACATTCCTATAAATAGCTAGAATACTAGTATAGATAATGATCTCTAGTAAAACACACGAAATATAAATATATACAACAAAACATTACTATTAAATTTAAACAGGTAAATTAAAGAATATAGTTGTTAATCAATAACTCAGATCTGTCCCTCATATAATAACAATCAGGCTTTATGAGGCATATCTAACGTCCCTGGCGTGGATCAAGTGTCATGTCTTCATGCTTAGCAGCGGATAGACAAAATCTTTGCCTTTCAATGGGGGAGGGGATAAAAAGTGGAGAAAGATATACAGATCTACAAGGATAAATACGGAAATGGGGGGATTTTATGCGGATATTTGGAATAAGAAATGCCTAAGACATCGCCCGAGGCTATGTCTTAGGCATGTCTTTTTCTCTCTATTAATTATACAGTCCTTTATTTCTGTTTCTTTCTGCCGTGGTATTTTCTCATTCAATATTTATCTGTGTCCTCTGAGACTATGCTATTTCTTTATTTTGCATCTCTCCCAACTTCTCTAAGCTATATAGTTTCCCTTTCAAATAATTCTTCAGGCGACCAGCAATTTGCTATATATCATCGTTTTTCTTATTCTTTCTGAAATTCATGCTATTTCTTCTTTTCTAGTATCTTTATGACTCTCATTCGTTTTATTATCTTTAGATCTTTAGAATTCATAATATTTTCTTCGGGCAAAATCAACGTAGAGTTGCATAGGAAATAGAAAAATATGCATGCAAAAATGAAAATTAACAGTAGATAGATAATTCACACGATAGAATGGCATTAATTATATGACACAGTCAGATAAATATGATATCAACTTTTTCCCGAAAATCAATGTGAATGATATTTTGCGCAGAACTAGAAGTGGCGCAGGTAGGATTCAAAAATATGCTGAAAATTGACTCTATTCTGGTTCCAACGCCCTAAAGGGCAATATATTAGGTGATATGTCACGTAGAACTTTTCAGAATCTAAATCCTCAACGCCCGAGCTACAAGTACATCAGAAGTATAGTGTTCCTACCTACGGTGGAAGTTTCAGAAGTTTTAGTTGAATAAAATCATGGCATTAGGGTAAAATTTCCGAAATTGAACAAAATCGCTGTCTTTAATGGTTGGATCTAGGTAATTTATGGAATAGAAATGCTTCAAAATCTGGCAAAGATGCTGCAAATCCTTACTAATATTTATTTCTAGTCTTGACCTTCTTTCGTGCTTTAAATTTGTTTAAATTTAAAAATTTACATTTTTCATTGGCTATAATATTTGTTTCAATATATATACTTTTTCGAAATTTCTCTGAAAATAAAACTTAATTGATATTGAACGTTTTAAATGTGTGTTTTGATGTATTGACTTTGTGTCATTAGTAACAGAATGTTAACAGTCGTTATCATTTTAACTCCTAACATATGACGTTAAAAAATAAACAGATAGACCCAATTTTTGATCGGCAAGATAAGACAAGTAAACTTGAGAAAATATTTGAAAATTTTCGATTTTGAACTATTTAAATAGTTCTTTTGATATCCTTTTATATTAAATGTAAAATTTAAACAAACGTGTTATTTTATCAATTTTCTCTACTTTAGTTGGTGTGACCTTTGACTACTTCATGAAATAATAATGATAACCTTATCAAAATTGATAGATTTTAGCTACGCTTTAGTCAGTGGCCGTTGATCAAGAAAATGATCAAATAATTTCCGAAATTATCATTCGATATTTGAGACGGTTTAACTTGCCTATCCTTAAACATATCAAGAATTATTTCTTATCAATATTTGTCGATGCTTCATTTGTGTAGTTTTTCTGATTGAGAAAATAGATATTTTGAGAAATTTAATAACTACAAATTTGAAAACTCTATAAAAGCGTGGTATTTTCTAAAATTCTAAAAATCTCTTTATTGAAAGTATTTTTAAGAGTTATTTTTATATCTGATTATTAAAATGTGCCTTATCAAATGGCTAAAGATCATTACCAGTACAAATTTTTCTTCCGCCTTTATGAGATAAGATTAATAGTCAACACAGTTGTGAATTTTTATCGACTTATGAATTTCATTATTCCTAAAAATGGTCTTCGTACGTTGAAATGTTCACTTTAGATACATTTTAAATTGATTCGTGATTTAAGTTTATTTCTTCTTTTAACTCCAAATTTTTAAAATAAATTGAATTTAGTTAGATCTTTTCAGATATAATGGTCTAAATCTCTCCTATTTTTTTATTTTCACGTTTAACTTACCTTTTTGTTTTTAGCTCGAATTATAAATAATCTAAATTGTATATTTTTAGATAAATAATGTCGGCTATAATAGTACTATCTTTTCTATTAGTTCTTCTATCATTTATAGTCAAGCCTTTATTGAAAATCTTCCGATTATATTGGAAAACCCGTCATATTCATGCCTCTGAAGGGCATTATTTACTAGGGCAAACTTTGAAAGTTGGACTTCTTAAGTCTCATGGTACGAATTCTTTAACTTAAGCATATTATTCAGATATTGGTCCTAATTCAAGAAGATCACTAATAAAGTATCAAGCTCGTTATTTTAACTAGTACAGCATAAGCAGATGAAATCTGTAAATTAATAAACTCATGAATTAATTTAATCGATATTGCCATGTTCCAATTATTAGTTGCAATTTTGATCTGCATAGTTTATTTTAATATAAATCGCCATTTTTATTAAGCTAAAATTTTTATGTTTTTTCAGAGCGACTTCCGTTTCTTATCAGGCAAACTATTATTACTGCGAAAAATGGCGAATCAATTTTTCGACTTTGGCTGGGCGGAAAACTATGGATCATACCTATCAATGGGAAGGCTGTTAAAGTAGCCATTTAAAAATCAATAAAGTTGAAAAAAACTGACACTTAGGATATTCTTGACTCTAATGAGGAGTTAGAAAAGGGTGACGCTTATGATTTTCTGGGCGATTGGATTGGGGATGGGCTGCTAATTAGGTAATTAGTTAGTTAATTATAACTCAATTGTCCAACTAATTAAGTATCGGCAGTAAATGGAAGGGCAGGAGGAAGTTAATCACTCCATCGTTCCATTTCGGCATGCTAGCTGGATACATGGAGACCTTTAATTATCACGCGAGGGTAATTAATTTTCAGCCACCGCAGCTAAATATTCAATTACCCTAATTAAGATAATGATGGAGATATTGGAAGGCGAAGTTGGAAAGGAATTCAATATGTACAACAATGTCAAACGAGCTGCGTTGGATATTATTTGTGGTAATTCATTCATAATAAAAACGTTAATAATAAAACTGACCATTTTTAATCGGTTAAATAATTGTCAATTAAAATAATTAATTATATTAACTGTTTTATTTATCTCAAGACGCTGCAATGGGAGTTCACGCTTCGGCCCAAACCAACCCCAACCACCCCTATGTCATTGCCGTCGGAAAATTCAACTTATTGACAGTGTAATTTCGTGTGTTTTTCTAAACTTTGATATTTATGCCAATTTTTAGCGACTACATATTCAAGCCCTGGTTGCAAATACCCATACTTTATAGTTTGTTTGGGTTCGCTAAAGAGAAACAAGACCAACTCGATATTTTAATATCGTTTTCCAAGAAAGTAAGTTGTGTCCTAAAGCTGCAAGAGAAGACTAAGCCCCGCCCCTTTAGGTCATAAAGGAGAGAAAAATGGAGATAGCTCAGGGCAATGTCCAAGAGAGGAATGGGAAGAAGACATTTTTGGACATGCTTTTGACGCTGGAAGGTTTGACTGATAGGGATATTCAAGA
Source organism: Diploscapter coronatus (assembly GCA_964036155.1). Lineage (NCBI taxonomy): Eukaryota > Metazoa > Nematoda > Chromadorea > Rhabditida > Rhabditidae > Diploscapter > Diploscapter coronatus. The sequence goes on from OZ038422.1 coordinate 13,518,684, forward strand.
TGAGGTTGATACGTTCATGTTTGAAGGTGGGACTTGTTGTTTGATCTCAAATTTTAGAAGTGTATCATTATATACAAATTTACGCTTCTTAAAAAACTCCGGAAGAATCGACATTATGATTTGCATATTAGCGTAATTTATTTTTGAATCATAATTGATTTATCCTATTGATGATTACCATTTTCAAAGTTAAAAATTCTCAAATTTATATGATAAGAGAATTTTAGGTCACGACACGACTTCTTCTGGCACATGTTGGATCCTTTGGTGCCTCGCTTGCCATCCCCACTTCCAAGAGAAGGTCCACGAGGAAATCTACTCGATTTTTGGTAAATCAATAGAAATTCCAGGAATACGACGATTTTAAAAATTTAGGAGACTCGGATCGCGATATGGAAAATGAAGATCTGCCAAAATTGCCCTATTTTGACCGGTTTATCAGAGAATGCATTCGATTTAGGCCGCCTGTGCCGATAATTCAACGGCTACTTAATAACGATTTTAACATGGGTATGATATGGGCATTGTTGGAAGGAAGATGCTAATTTTTAGGAGATAAAACAATTCCGAAGGGCGCATTTATCCTAATATCGCCCATGCTCCAACACCATAATCCTGAGATTTTTCCGGATCCCGAAAAATTCGACCCCGACCGGTTTTTACCGGAGAATATTTCGTCGAGACATCCTTACGATTATATTCCTTTTTCTGCGGGGCCGAGGAATTGCGTCGGTAAGTCAAAACAAAAAAATTACAAAAATTTGCTCCCAGAATGTGAGAATAAAAGTTGCCAATTTAGAAATATACCAGGACAATTTTAAAATTCATTTTTAGTTATAATAAAAAAATAATAATCCCCAAAAGCTTTCAATCGAAAAATATCCGGAACAAACTTTATATGTATAATTTAGGCCAGAAATTCGCCATATACGAGCAAAAATGCATCGTTTCGTGGATAATTCGGAAGTTCCGTATTGAGGCGAAGTCTGAATTGACCTCTAACAAGCCGTGTCCAGAAGTTGTCTTAGTTCCTAGTAATCAATTATACGTAACTCTTCATAAGCGATAAAATAAACATTCCCCGTTGTTAACACAGGCAATTGAATAAGTAAAGCCGCCTGGATGTGCGGCACAAGACATTCAAGGAAAATCTCTAATTATAAATTGTAGTTTTTTGTTAATTTTGCTCTTCCCGGATTTATTTTTAATTTGCCAGTTTGATTGTTGCGAAATATTCAACCTTTTAGTATTTTTTATAAAGTGTGTTTGTTTGTGTGTCCAAGCTTATTTCTATCTTATTTGTCATGTTTTATCTCTACACAGACTCAAGGAGAATTTTCGCCAGACGAAGAAATTATACGGGGAATAAGTTGCACAAGAGATTTCTTATTTATGATACTAAGTTGTGTAGACGAACATTTAGGCTAATTGCAGGTTAAGAAATAAACTTGCCAATAAATTATACTGGGGATAGATCGCAATGGGTTTCTGACGATCGTCCTCCTTGGTTCTGCTCCTACATATTAGATATAGTTTTATAAGTAATTACCTAACAGTGTGCAACGTAACTTTTCCTACGACTTTTGACCTATCTATTAGGTAATTTTACTCAAAAAAACTATTTAATTCTTGAATTTTAATAAATCCTCGATTTGTGGTTACTTATGACCCAATAAAAGTAGTATCCAAAAGAGAGGGAGCGAAATAAATCTAATCAAGTCTTTACGCGTAATGCAATTTTTCTGAAGAAGAGAATTGTTTTGAGCTCCGACTTGGAAATACGGAAGCTGATAGAATTATAGGCTGATTTATAAGACTTCTAAGTGATCTTGAAGTCTTTTTCTAATTTACTCCAGCCTAATTGCTATTTGTCTCGAGTTTTATAATTCATATGAGGGTTTTGTGAGATTTGAAAGTTTAGTATTTTTAAGTGTCAGTCCTTTTTTGCTCAACAAACTAAATAATTTCAGAAGTTTAGCACTTATTTAAAATTTTGAAACGTCATCTTTGAAAAATGGATTTTCATGAGAACTTCACGAGACATGGTAAATTGTTTTATTAAATATTAATTTGAACTTTCTAACTGAAACGCTTAATTTTAGAACTGATAGTCGATAATTTCTCGGCAATATTCATTGTAATCCACGTAATTTGCGATATTTTGGGTTCATTCCTAAATTTGCTTATGATATATTTATGTCTGTACCATTCTCCACCCATAATCAAACGATATTCTTTAATCATGCTGAATCTAGCCATAGCTGATTTGGGAGCCTGTCTAGCAGATTTGTTTGTTATAAATCGGTATTTTAAATTCATGCTTTAGAATTGATGCTAATTTCAGCATAATCCCAACCGGATACAGCTTAGCCTTCATAGCCAACGGACCTTGTGTATTTTTCGACCCTTCAGCTTGCTTTATAGGGTAGTATTTATATGTAAATTCCAGGATTTATTTTAAAATTTAGGAATTCAATAATGCTGCATTTCTTTGAACATTCATTTTACACAGTCGTCTTTTCATTTGCTTATCGATACTATATCTTGACGCGGGCTGCACCGAAGAAAAATATTTTGATATTGTGCATTTTAATTGTGTATCTACCTAGTTTAATTCAGGCTGTAAGTATTTCGTAGTTTAAATAATTTGAATTTTTAATTTAGATAACATATTCTTTTGCTCAGGACGATAGTAACGAAATTCGAAAGATTGTCGAAGATAGATATCCAATGTATGATTTAACAGGATCAACAATATATGGAATTGTTGACATATTCAGTTTCCGTGCTATGTATTGCATATTACTGGATGTAAATTTAAACACCTCTCATTTTTGAAATATATTATTTAGACACTCTCCATTTGGCCCGGATATATCGCTATATTTATTTTAAGACGAAAGACAATCCAGAAACTTGAAGAATCCGTCAGTCAAATGCGTGATTCCACCAGGAAAATGCATAGGAATTTGTTGAAGGTAAATTTTGTTCTGTATCTTATCATCAACGCACAAAAACGGTTACTCAAGCATATGATACTGCTTTTCCGAATTATCAATATTATAAAATGAAATTTTTCAGGCTCTAACCTGCCAAGCTATACTTCCATTCATATTTTCAATAACTGCTATCAGTTATGGCGTTGGACAACTAGGCAAGTTCAGATGTTTCAAAATTTCATATCAAATATAACGATATTATAGTAAGATTAATCCGCATTTGTTACAAGAGTAAATAAAACAAGCATCTTTGGCTAAAAATCATTTTCCAGGAATTCTTAACCACCCCTTTCTGGAGTATCTTACGTTTACCACTATGCTGCCGATACCAATATTAAACCCCCTATTTGGAATATGTTTCGTTCGACCATACCGGTCTGCAATATCACGCTGGATCACGAAAAGATATCGTATTAGTATTGCAATAACTCAACTCCCCCCTGTAACTTTTACGACTAAACAATCTAGTGGGTTAAATCAAACTGAAAATTAGATATTTCAATAAATTATTTTAATAGTGATCGAAGCTTCTATTTTTCGCTAAACATAATTGTTGTTTACTACATATCATTTAATCTTTGATGTTATTTTGCAAAAACATGCATGTTTTTAATTTTCTAGTTCTTGGGAATATTTATTGTCTTTAGACAGGTTTTATTATCACAACTCTTTTGAATATTATGCTACCAGAACGATAATAATAAAATGGCTATTCAAAGTTCAAATAGCGAAAAAAGAAGTATATTCAACCATTAAATTATCACAAGAAACTCCCATTTTTAGACAACAATTAAAGTGACTAACGCTGAATGATAAAATTAGATCATGCACTAAATTTGAATCCCCGGATTTTGTTAAAATTTGAAATGGTGAAATTAAAATAAAGTTAAAATAAGTCATAGCATATCGTATTCCAAAGTGAAATAGGTTTTCAAATTATTTGACATAATTGGAAATATGTTTTTTAGAATACGATATATATTATACATCAATTTAAAATGTAAAAAAAAACTATTATATAGATATAATAAATGATGCTAAAAATAATACCCTTTGAAATATAAATAACAACAATACTTATGCAGTGATTTTGAAGGTTCCTTCCTTCGTCAGAGAATACACCGTTCCATTCACTATGGCTAATTCTCCCTCAGGTAGGTTTTCAGCGACCAGTTTCCATTCGGGGTTCTCGGGAAGTCCACTCAGTTTCCAAGCAAACGCACAGAACTTGCTGCCGGTCATGCCTGGAATAAAGACAAATGATATGTGTGTTAAGGATTATTGTTGCATAAAATAGTGTGTAATAATGAAATCCAAATTCTGACTCACCAACTTGCTCACTTCCGCCGACGTGGATCCACTCGTTTGCATGCACGCCTCTCGCGTGTGCGCCCGTGAAACCGCAACGGGGGCCGTCGGAAAAGTCGCCGGGAATCTGAAACGTAAAAACATAAATATAAAATACAAGTACTATTTGTTTAAATATCAAATACAATTAAATTATCCTATATGATTCGTAAAAAGCATGAATGATATATATATAATAAGCATATGAGTAGTATGATAAACGCATCATAATAGCATTTAAAAATTCGTTAAACAGAAATATACCTGAACAGCCTGAGCAGTTTTATTCTGGACATCGACGACGATGAGTCTGTTCTTCTCCCATCGGAAGCCGCAGCCGTGGACGCCGAAGAAAATAAACAACTTTCCGCCGAACAGCGCGGCAGAGACGGCTTGGCCACGCTGAAAAAAAAAAAGCTGTAAATTTAAAAATGGTATTGATTTGTTTTTTAAATCTATTTACATTCAACATGAAAGTGGCACTATTTTCATGGTTAATTAATTATCCAAGACGTAAAATCTTATAGTATAATAAATTTTTCACATTTAAAGTTGTGACGGCCATCATATACCGAAATTGAATAATAGTTGAAGTTCATAAAGATATTACATAAAACCCATTTAAAATATAATATTCAAAACTGCGTACCATATTGTTAACGTCGTCAGGAACCTTCAACAATAGTTCCATAGCTCCAGCCGAAGTGAGCTTGAAGACGTGCATATCGCCGTTGATGTTGGCGACGATGAATGTCACATCAGCCATTTCGCCGTCACAAGCGATAGCCTCGACTCGAGTCTTTGAATCCGACAGGCGGATCGTTTCGAAGTTCTGCAAATTAAGCCACGATAAATTGAATAGGTCTATTTTAATATCGGAGATCGTGAAGTCGGCTGATTATTTTAACAAAATTTAATTCCATTTCCATTAAATTGGAGCATATTTGGTAGTTCTACAACATTATTTGTCTAAAATCATTTCTCAAGTATACGAAAAATTTTTGATTTGTATCAGCGACAAAATGGAAATGATGTTTCAAATGACTAAACAGTTGATATTCTGACTTTCGAGACTTCGAATGTAACATAAGTAAGTTTCAATGAAACGATCATCTTCAAATACCATAATATCAAGCATTAAAACCTTATTAGTTGAAAAAAATCATAAATTGAAAATACTACCTGAAAGACCTGTGTATGCTCGAATCTGTTGCCGTTCCACTTGAACATCTGCAGCACAGAGAAGCTGCCGAAGTTCGGATGCAGCAGCATGTAAATCGAGCCATTCAGCACGAACAAGACCTCCTCGACGTTCTCGTCCTGGGACACGGGAGGGTACTGGAAAAAGAATAATTAAAGTAGGTCTTAAATGTCTAGGTTTTAGAATTTGAATAAAAGTGAGTACTGAAGAATAATTTAAGCGTCAAGATATTTCATAAATTTCTATATCAACTATGTATAATAATAGTGAATGTAGAAGCGAACGTAGTGACTTTTGAAAATGATTTGTGGAAGTTATGTTCCAAAGTTTTACAGAAATTACCGGTACTCCGTTGTCTAATAAGTTCAGGAAGCTATTGCAAAATTTCAAAATAGCTACGTTTCAAAAATGATTTACGATAAAGAAGTTTTTCATGTTCAATGATTGAACTGTTTTGGGAGGAGGGGCTAATTAACAAAAAAGGAATACAAAATCTAACCTCCTTCTTCTCGCCCCATTGATTGGTGTTGGTGTCGTAGCAAACCGCGTATCCGCCGGCGAACGTGGGGCGATGTCCCCAGTTGAACGAGGGCTGGTTGACGAATTTTCGAGTGAACATCCAGATATGCGAGCCGACCACCTGAAACTCATTTTTCTAATTCGGAGTTAAATAATTTTATCAATCTCTAGCTCAGAATAATAATCGTTAGCTTTTATTTGACTTTTTTAAAGGGTGAAAAATGAAATACCAAAGTCGTCCAATATTGATGTTCATCCAAGGGCGTGGCGACAGTTGTGAAAGCGTCACCGACTTTTTCAGCGGGCATGATTTCGAAAATTTCTGAAATTTTAAAAATTAGGGGAAATTTCACGATTTTAAAAAGAAAATAAGGAGAAACGAGTTTTTCAAGAAATTCAATATTTGAGCTCATGAAGCAAAAATTCAAGAGTTGTAAAGTTCAAAAAGACTAGACTGACAAGAGAACAAGATAAGATGAAAGATATCAGTTTAAAACTCTGGGCGAACCTCTTGGAAAATAAAAAATAGATAGATAAATAGAAAGTCAAACTATAAAAAATCGTGAATTTCAACAGAAAATGATGTTGTTCATATTTCCGCGTAATAACTCGTCAAAAATATCGAAATAATCCCGTTTTCTGTTCGAAATTTGAAAGGGAAATGGAAGCAAAAATAGAAAAGAGATTCACTTACCAACTAAAGTGAATCCGCTCTCCTTTGAATTGAAAATCAATGAAAACGGGGCTCTTACTTGTCGTGTCTCTTTTATGCGCTATAGCGTGCAAGCGAGAGCGAGAGTAATGTTTGCGAAATCGGAAAAGAGGCGTGGCTTAGATGAGTCATCAAAAAGACTGTTGAAATAACCAATATAGATACAGGTGCGCGCGGGAAAAACAAGATTTTTCGAATTTCGGAGATTTTGAAATTCGGTAAACAAAAATGAATTTTTACGTGATGAGAATAAGTTTTAAAAAATGAGTCAAATCTTTCCTAGAAAGATATTTTTGAAAACAGCCAACGGGATTCAACTCAGCTCAGAGGTGGATTTATGAAAACATATAGTTTTACCCCTTTTCCTATTACAGTATGCCCTGGGCATACCGGTGGGAAGGTAAAATTTCTGTTTTTCCTTGCATTGAGTCTGCGGTTTTGGGCATAAATCACTTTGGATCGGTGTAGGTTAAAAACGGTCTTCAGATTCGGAATCAACATAAAATTCTGCATATCTTTCATACTAAATTTCTCCATGAAATTAAAATTTAACAAATTTCGATTTTTCGGTCACCAACTTCGGTGCAATGGTAATGTTATTGCTGTCATCCCTTTTGGTGTTTATTTTGACGTATAAGATGCAGAATTACTTGGAGAATTCGAATATTATGAAATTTATTTTTGCTAAATACTCACAACATTTTTCAGTAGAAGCGATTTTATGCAAAATATAGGTGTTGCGAAACCCCAACTTTTGACTTCGGGATCCCCTCCCGCACCCAACAAATGGCTAACTCCCCTAAACCAATATATTTTTAGAAAGTACATTCCATGGTTATGTTCATCCTTTTAAAATTGTTTGAAAACCTTTTATAGCAAAAAAATTTCTTTGTACCTCCTGACGGTGTCATTTTCAAACTTCAAATTAGCATAACTTCGCCCACAAAGGGCGAAATCTAATTTTTACATTTTGTGACTAGGACCCTAGGGAGTATCCACCCATATGGGGTTGGTTCGGATTCGGAACACTTTTGCAATTGTCCAAGCCCTCTTTGACAGTTATTCTGTTTATTCGTGTAATGGCTATTAAGCCGTTTGTGATTTATATTTATGATATTTTATATTTTAAAATCTCAGTTCTAATGGGTACTATCACGATTTGATTCAACTGTATGAAATATGTATAAATTTATTATTCAACTAAAATAACAAGTTATAAAAGAAAATCTAGAATTTTTCGTCGGGGTGACATTTCTGGTAGTATTCGACAACGTCTTCCACCATAGCCAAAGTCTTTTCACGGATTCTCTCCAATACCCAAAAATGTAATTTATAACTTAGGTCAATGTTAATTCTTATATAAATTAAAATTTTTAGATAAGTATTAATTACTAAGTAATTACCTCCTCTCTGTCTGATCTTTCTGAGTTGTTATTGGTCTCAAATAACGCCTGGATTATGATAACGATGAGTATTCCCGCAAAAGCCATGAAATTATTGCAGCACGTTTCAAGCTAGAAAAATTTGTATTTTGGGAGCGTTGTCTATTTTTAATATATTGCAATACCTGCGCAAAGGTGTAGGGAGGTTCAGCGCCGTCCATTTCTTCTTCGAGATATTTATATAAGGTCTTCAAAACTTCGTCTTTATATTTTCTTCGATCCGTCCCAGATAAAGATGCCATTAAAAACCGACAAACGTCCACAGCGGGGCATCCGAAATGCGAAATCTAAATTTCTAGCGACGACATTTTCTCAGAGTACGCTCAAATACCTGCCAATCAATTATAGCGGCTAGTTCGTGACGACCATTATCTTTCTTCCAGAGAAAATTCGCGGACCACAGATCACCGTGACATAGGACCCTACTAATGCCTGAATTATAAAATTATTTTTTGATTAATTAATGGATCTATGCAATACTGCATAATTTAGTGGGCGAAGCCTATTCTTTCTTCTCGTCTTTTCAAAAGAGTTGAAATAGGGGGGAAAGAGCACGCTCATAAAGAGTGAGACATTGCATAGTGATATTTATTTTTGAGGTGGTAATATTTCGATTTAAATAAATACCGAGAATATCCGATAGGGTATCATTTCTTTTGATCCCTTCCTCAGCCATCTCTTTTTCGAAGACATAGGAGAACTTATCCAAAGTCTCCTTAGGAATAGACCCATTGTCGAACTTTCGGAACTGATCGAGAAATTGTTTTCTTTTCTGAAACATATTTTTAAATTAAATTTTATTTAAATTATACTTCATCAGTGAACATTTCACTGAACAAATTTGAATACTGGTTAATTGGAAGCTTCTCTTTCGTTTCTTCATCTAATTTAGTGCCAATAGCTTGAAAAACGGCTATCATTCTGAGGGGCTGAATTTGAATTTGAATGCATTATTATTATTATTATTTTTCAAATTTAAATTTACCTCTTTCATATCTTCGAAAGTAATGTTATCATAGATTTGTAGTTCGCAAGACTCAACGTATTCCATCATCAAATTGCCCTTATGGGTATTGTGTTCGTCGAATTTTTTCGTCGCCATAACCTGCAGTTTAAAATATATTTGAACTCAATCTTAAATATACAAGCAAGCTTTGATGTTCTTAGCCTGTTTAAAAGCTGATCTTCACATGCATAATGTTGAATGCTGCTTACGAAGGGAATCTTAATTTTTCCATTCGCATACTTCTGGATGATTTCATAGGTCAGACATTCGGTATTATGCACTTGAGTGCAAACATTTTGCCACATTTCGAGCATTCGATCATCGATATTCCAGTCTCTGCCTTTCTGGACCATTAGTTCGTTGAAATCCAGAAAATTCATCACTGATGGGATCTGAAATAAGCGGATATATGAAATTCGGATTTCTCAAAACTCGATCCACAGAAAAATAGTGTATCTTTTCAAGAGAAGAAAAGAAAACGTGCTCTTTTACTCTCTCAATATGGCAACTATTATTTTTGCGAATAGTTTTGAGAAGTATCGAAATCCCTTAAATTTTAAGTATATTAAAATACCTTGGCAATTAAAGCCTTCGGTAATCGATCTTCCCCATTCTGCCAATCCGGCTCTATCAGTGCCATTCGAGAGGTAAATCCTCTGCCCAAACTCAGATTCCTAACGGTTTTGTTCGGACCAAATGTGGCCTTGGTTTTCAATGCATTTTGAGCGTCTTGTTCGATTTCTTCCCAGGAAATATGGGTTTTCAGAATACCGTCTCCGGGAGTGGAAAGGAGTTTCGACATTTTCTGAAACTAAACAAAATTGAAAAATATAGAATTTTTAGAATAGACCAGACATGCGCACGTGCAATTTGTACTTAAACAATGGAAGTACACGAGTTTATCATTCGTTCCCAAGAAACATTAATATATTTCGAGACCTTAGAACTAATTATCAATTGATAAGGGGAGATTCTACCCAATAAGGTCGAATTAAATGCTCTATGCCATACCTAAGTCATGTAAAGTCGCCTATTCCTAACCGTTAGCATAGGGATTTTTCCTGGCTATTGCCAGAACATAAACTATTTAAATGAGCAAAAAACGGGACTATGTTAATGATAAACCTTATCTAACCGATGCAATTTTCCCCAATAAAATCGAAATTTATTTCTGGTACAAAACAAATCAAGGAATTTTGAATGTCTAGACTTTTTCCGATAGAAAAATACAAGTCCTAAAATTATGATTTAAAATTAGCATACATTCTAAAGATCATAAATCCAGAAAATTCCGATACAAAATTTGGATACATTTTTTAAAATAATAACAGACTGTACTACATGACTGAAAAATAATTGATTACAACAGTTCTCCCGCTATAATGTCATGCCTTTCATATTTGTTTCTAGAAAATTGAACAACGATGATGACTGACCAACGCTTGACGTTCTTCTTTTTGAACTTGGTTGATACTTTGTGGAATTCGTCGAGTTGGAAAATCTTTCTTAAATTTGGATTTTTTTTTCAGATTATCTACCACCCTTCCTGCTTCAATTGGCTTCTTCATCTTCTTATGATCCTTCTTGCCCTCTTTCGTGCCATCCGTTTTGCACTTCGTTTTAACCTTCGTCTGCTTATTGTCGTCGTCTTTCTTATCGGCGTGATTCGCATCCTTCCTGTTCTTGTCCTTTTCGTTGTCGTCTTTGTCTTCTTTCGATCCTTCCGCCCGATCCGCGTCCGTCATTTTTTCTTTACTGTTTCCTCAAGAATTTCAGAATGTAAGCCAGTTTTAAAAAATATATTCCAAAACTAAGATAAATGTAATGTAAACTAATTTCTTCGAATTTCTAATATCTAAAGAATGTTAACCTTAGATATCTGAATCATGTCTAAAAATAAAGCTCGCTTTTCATGACAAAAAATTACTCTGATTTCAAACTATTTTCTTTCTCTGATTATCTTTCAAATGATCGGTTTGACCGAGGCAAATATCGCTTCTTAATGCTATTCTTGTTAGATTTCTCTGAAATGTTATCGATACAGATGAATTTTCTTTTAGTTCGTTGAAATTGCTTCTATTTGAGGTCTGTATCGCAGAAAAACTAGAATTTACTCCAGGTGCTATAAGAATTTTGCCGATCAGGAATTACGCTTAAAAAGGCTAAGAATTGCCGCGGTCTTCTAAAAATACAAAAATACCCCAGGACATTTATCTTTACGCTGATATTTTCCTTTTAGTGGGTGAAGAGTTTTCATATCCTGTTTTTTCTATGGGATTTCCGGATCCGTATTTAGAGTTTAGATATTTTTCCAAAGTTCAATAGTGAAAATGTTATACATATTATAAACTTGTGATCCTTTTATAATTAGACTGGTTTAAAAATATCACTTTATTTTTTTCTTTCAAAGAGCTATGTGATATATTCTAAATTTTTGGATCATGTGATGATGATTCATTTGAAATTCGGCTCAGATTTATAATTCAACGATTTATTTTTCATATATGCATAGAAAATAGGCCCTTGAATTTTCTTGCACCTTTAAAATTCTCCGATAAATGTCAGTGTCACGTTGTGCCCTGAGGGTCGGCGCGCACACATGATAAACGACCGGAAAGAGTGCCGGAAAAAACGGCATCTAAATTATTTACTCAAACAAACGGGAGGGGACCTCCCTGAATAATTCATTCTAAATCCAGGCCAACATTCTACTTGCTATTCTCTACCATATATGCAGAGAAAAAGCTCTAGTCTTTCAGAATTCGAAAGAGTGCGGGGGTCAGTGGAACAAATGATGTCTTGAAAATTAACCCTTCGGCAAATATTGGTGGCCAAGTACAAATTTGTGCATCGCTAAAATTGTCGTGTTTTCTCGTTTTTCAGCAGAAATGTCGGAATTTGCATAAATCTAGAAGATTTCGAATATCGCGTTTGGAATTTTAAGCTTTAATTTCGGAGGCTAAGCTTTAAATTTAGACGGGGTATCTAATTTTACGCATCCAGGAATTGCCTCATCGCTCTTTCGAAGCATACGTTATTCTGAACTTGAAAAAGTTAATCCTCTGCGTCTTTCTCAACTTTCAATGACTAAAGGTAGGAACTCTGTCAAGCTAGAGTAAATTAAAAATCTAAATGCACGCAAGAGTTCAAGAAATAGCTGAATAGATTAGCACTTCTAAATTACATTTGTGTGTTCTATGCTTTAAAATGTAAAGACGTTTACTTTAAATACCGAATATATAATATACGATATATGAGTGAAAATAGTTATTAGGTAAAGATATTATGCGGAATACAATACTTGATTGATTTAGAGGAAATTCAACAATTGCATGATACAAAGTCCAATCGTACCCGGATTTTTCGCAGATTGAAATACAACAATGAATGTAACACGTCAGACGAAGATACAGACAAAATCAACAGAAAATTTAGGTTTAAATACAAGTGATTCATATCAGGCTTTCAAAGTTAGTTTAAAATTCCAAAGTTCTTATTTTGAAAACCCGAAACATGTTTCGCCGAAACCAACAGAAGAATCGTAAATAAATAAGATTTTCTACACCAATGATACAATGCTGACTTTTAGCCAAATTTAATGAGTTCTCAGAAATTTTAAGATGAACCAACAAGAAACCGCCAAATTCTGAGAATCAATGGGTATGTCGTATTCTCTAGAACCTACATAAATTAAGAATGTTCAAATTGTAGTTCGAGGTAGAGACTTTGAACGATGAGAATACGATTCAGATGCTCAATATCATAACAGGGAAAAACGAGGTCCTTGGCCCTGAAATTGATACAATTAGCCTCTAATCACGGTGATTAACATAAAAATGAATAAACCAATAGACGAGGTTAAAATTGTCTAATTAACGTAATTAACTCACCTGATTAGGCATCCAATAAGCACTGCTGCATGAGTTCGTTCGACTGTGGGAATATCATCGAGGCCTTCGCCATGACCGCCATCACACAGTCCCACGATCGACAGTCGTTCAGTCTTCTGTAATCAGATTCAGTTATTTCAGACTCAGATTTAATTTTGATATTGATTAATACTAGCTTAAATAAACTGTTTATGAATATATTACCTAGCGATCGAGAACCCGTGCGGAAAGGGAAACGCAGCTGCGGCACACTGTGCGGATCGCTTGCGGAGCACTTCTTGGGGCAGGGCCATGATCTGCAAATTGTCGTAATTTTTCCTGTAAGTTTCAGCAAAGTTCAAGATATTCTACATCTGATCTATTGATATTGGTCAATTTCGAATATTCCGACTATGATAGTTTAATATTGTATTGATTAGGAGGAAGCTATGGCATCGAAATGTATAAGATGTGAGTTTCGAAAATATATTGGTCAGATACTTTGCCCCAATAATTGTTCTGTAACGAACCCTGTTCTTAGTCAAACTCATAGAAACCTGGAATTTTCTAAATCTCCCGCTCTTCGTCCTTTGATCTTCCATTTATCAATGATTAGCGCCACGTGAGTTTAGATTTGTTCAAAATTGTGACGCAACGAGGTCAAATCTCCACGATTTTGGATGTAAAACACGCGAAATTTTGCTAGCAGACGATCGAATTAAGGTCATCTACTGTACAGACGTTTCTGCTTTGATTAGACATCAAATAATCAGAGATTTTTTTCGTCATATTTTCAAAATTATATCAACCCAAAATGAAAAAGCTAGAGGTCAAGGGTTCTACCGAAGCTAGTGACGAGTTAACAAATCTTTCATTAAATATGCAGTAAAACAGGAAATTCGGATATTAATAAAAAGCTTGTAGGAAGTCCTCTTTTCAAATAATGTCTTCCTAAAACTTGCTAATAATCTATGTATGGAGTCTGAGTTTGCAATTTTTTCTAATTTAAAAATGCGAGACTCCTAAAATTGTCCTCGCATTAACTTTGAACGAGTACCAATTGCCTAATGGACTTTCAAAAATCTACAAATTGCGGTAAACAAAAGGTAAGCGTTCGTTTGTCCGAAAGTTCAAGGTGACCTTTCCATCTATTTCGTTAATTTCCTAACTATTGGAAAATCTCCAGTCTGATTCGATATACTTCCTCGTACAAGAATTTCGTTGCGTCATCGCAATCGTTTTCAATCTCATTCAGATATCAGATGAAAATAATTGCGATTCTGACGTGTGAAAATCCGCGCATTTTTTACATCGCTCACATTTTTCTCACGACTTTCAAAATAAAAAATATAGCTACATAGTTATAAGAAAAGAATAAAAGATACCGATTTTCCATCGTGCCCCTGAAGAAATGGAGGTAAGGTGATCGGCAAAGCTTTGGGTTGGCGGGACTGAAAGGTCATAAATTACTTTAAAAATGAGGTTATTCCGAATTCCGTGAACCCATAAGATTAAACTTTTGAGTAAATGTTGAAGAGAAAAAACGACAAACATCAAAGTTTCGTGAAATTTTCAAAAATCCAAAAACTTACCAGATTTTCCATGGCCGAGTTAACCGCTACCATTGTTACTAGAAAGCAAACGAAGGTTGACAATTGGGAAATCATCTTTGTCTCGCAATCGGTCTGAAAATATTTAAAAAAATTTTTAAATCCATAAAGTTGAAAAACGATGTTCAACCAATTAACGTACTATCTTCACGATGTAGCGATTTTTTGAGTTGCTCGAAAAAAGTGGGATGAGAGAAAAAACTGGAGCAAAGAATATTCGAATCTCGACCAGATGCAGATGTGATATAGAAAACGCTGCGACTTTTGTTTCGAGAGACGCGTAGCGAGGAGGGCGGGACTTGAATATTTATAGACTAGAGATGTGCGCATCTTCTAAAGTCAAGGATTTTGGAGTTTTTAACTTCAGGAAAATAGCTTCAACTTCACAAAATAACTTCGGAACTTTATGAAGTTTCTGAAGTTAAGGTTCAAAGCAAGAAGTTGTAAATTCAAGAAAAGAGATTCAATGCAGAAGGTAAAATACTGAATCTGGATTTTAACTTGAAATTGAAAGTTGATGATACAGTACCCGAAGGTTAACAATTTTCTGCTTCAAAGAAGATCCAACCCAGAATCTTAGACCTATTTATACCCGCTTATCTAAAAATGCGTGTTCTCTAATGAAATTGCGGTGGTCAAGCCACGCCTACATTTTTTCAAAGAGGGCGTTCTTTCGAGTTCTTTATGCTTAGAGGTAAAAATTCAATGGAGCAGGTGATTCATTTGTGGAAAAAGTTTAAAAGTATACCAGAATAAAACATAGACACTTATGGTATGAATTTCTAATTAGTGGCATAAGATTCAAATTGAGCACCTTTATATTTAGCATCAGATGGATTATGGATCTAAAACCAAAAAAATTATTATCTTCAAATTTTAAAACGATAGTTACGTTTTGGAATAAAGGAACTAAAAATTTCGTGAATAAAACAACCTCCGCTTTTATTTTTTAATATAAAACCCTTTTGAATGGGTTTAACTTTTTTCTTTAAATTTGATTTGGTCTTGTACAGTTTTAACAAACCAAACTAAATACTCCCTTCAAAATACTAATAGATTTTAATCCCAGAAAATAAAAATTGAGTTTTAGTAGGAAAAAACCCGAGCATCCGGTCAAACTATGAAATTAGAAAGTGCATGTTAAACTCAAAATAACGTAGATTGTGATGCATTAGTGTTTATCTTTAAGCTTTATCGGAAGATGATCACAAACGATAAAAAGTCTGCAGAAAAATAGAAGAAAGTGTTGAAACGTGGAATTTTAGACGTACTCATGCCTTTCAAAATAAAATGAAGATCTTTGCCCTTTGGCAAAAAATAATATTTAAAATCTAAATCTTTTAAAGTCTAGCAAAAATGTATGAGAGGGTAGAATTTTTCGAGTTTTTTACTCTTGGCAACATTCTACGCTTAAAATTCTCGCGTTAATGTTGATCTTTATATTATTAAAGGCCAAGAATTTCACCAAATCTCGTAAACATCTGGCAAAATAAAATTTTTATCTTCGGATTCGAGCGTTATTTATTCTTTAGCCCCTATTTTTATACTATTCAATTATTGCGGTTTTATATTGCGATAAACAATTGCAAAAATGTTACACGCATTTTGGGTAGATATTTTGGGCATACCAATCGCATAAAAGTGCGTCTGAATAATGAAATCTCGGAGATATGCGCGATAATCAAATTACCCAATCCCCCCAACATGTTGCACTACGTGTAAAAGCGCGTACCCACGTTACTTATTCATCTCATTAATTAAGTTACAAACGAGTATTTTAATCTTTTAACTTGCAAACCACAGAACGAAAAATAATGATTAATTTAGTTTAATCGAATTAGATAAAAATAAAATACCGACCACCTAGGTAGGTAAGTATGAAAGTAAATTGGAATTTTCGAAATTTCGCATTTTGGCTACATTTAAGGAAACGAGCATGACTGGTACTGGTTGGAACCACCTTGAGTTTTTCAGACTTTCGAGTAAATATGAAAATGTCACATAAACGATACTTTAACCTCCGAATACAAAAATTCGCTATTAATCTACTAAACTATAAATGTCTCGAACAGGCTTAAGTTCTGAGAACTTTCGAGTAAACTTTTTAGAAAGCGTTCTTGGAGTTAAAATTTTCAAAGATATATTGAAATTTAGGTCCAAAATATCTTATTTTTAAGGCATAGGCTATATGGACTAGAAATTTTGCGCTACGTAGAATACAATTAAAGGAGTTGTTTAAAGTTAGAGGAGAAATATTTTCGAAATATAAAAATGTTTCCCCGTAAAATGATGATGTAGAACAATATAATCTATGCATCCTTACAACCCGTGTTTTGAAGAACAAGAATGCAGAAAAAAGTGATAACAAATAAAAGTGGAAATCAACATTTTAGTGGGACGAAAGCCAGCGAAACATATTGAAGGTTACAATTTGAAAGTTTCGGAAGAAAAAATCTCAAAATTTGTATCTTCTGACCTAAGTTTCAAAATTGATCAAAATCATGAGTTTTTAACTACAATTTGGCGTAACTTCTAAATGCGACTAATCCAAAATCGAGGTTTTTATTCTAATAGCCTAAGTTTCAAAACTCATCAAGATTTATGTATCAAGACTATTTTAGTTTTGAATTTAAAAGGACTTGATTTATCCAAAAATCGACAAAGTTTCCTAATTTAATCAAAGCTCCATTCTGACATTCATTATAAAAATTACCATCTGCTAATTGAAACCTAGGCTAATTTTACCTAAAAATTCCTATCATTTTATGTTGCCACTGTGTTCGCTTTTTCGACGTAAAATATGAACTTTCACGCTAAAAATGGCGCGGTGAGAATTAAACATTTATTCGAGCTCATGAAACTTTTATTTATTTCAATTTCTGGAGCGATTTTGAAAAAAATCGCCAGACATTTTGCGATATTAAAAATGACAAATACCAGCAAAAAGCAGGGAGTGTTGAATTGTGGATAAGAATAGCCAAAAATTGAATCTACGTAATTCGTAAATATAATGGTTGGAAAGTGCTATAAAATAAATACCATCATTCTTTTACTGCTTGTTATCTAAATTATTGTGTCTACTTCAGAAATAGCTTACTCTACACAAATAGGCCAAGCGACAAACAGGGCTTGAAATTTTGAGCCCGCTGTAATTAGAGGCTTTTGAATTTTTCTGAAGAATTTTGAAATTTCGCCTGGTTTGAAAGACTATTTTTACGCTCTCGAACGTGAAATCATAAAGGCGGAAAATTTTCAATTGCATAACTCTTTTATTACCGTATGGGGGAAATTGCGAAGGGGAAATAATTGAAATTTATGCAAACTTAATGTTTTCGATAAATCCTAGCTGGTGCTTTATTGTACTCCACATAAAATTTGTTGCAAAAGCTCATTTTATCGTTTCGTAAAAACCAATCCACTAAAATATAGCATATTTACATAAAAAAAAAACGGGGGAAACTTATAATACTTGAGTAAAAATGTCTTCCTTATGTCGTCATATTTCGAGGAGTTTATTTAAGAAATTCTTATTCCAGGTAAAGTAAATATGAAATTCGACACAAGTGTCTGGGCTTCCATGAATGGAGCAAAAACTAACCTGTGATTTGAAATAGCAAAAGGTTATTTATATTTTATCTCAGACATGCTTGCTAATCATATTATCTTTGAAGCATCAAAATGGCCGTTCCTAGTACGAACTAATACATCTTATAGTTAGTTTGAAAAGCCATGATATTATTATTTGAAAATTTATTTATTAGCAAAATTAATATATTCTAGCTGAAAAGACAATTCATATAATATTTACGACAGATTATAAATTCAGTTGGAAAAAGCTTAAATAAAAAGAAAGAAAAATGGCATCAAATCTAGAAAAGAATAAAAATACCCGATTTGAATTTAGGAAAACTTGGTCCTAGAAATTGAATTTCAAAAAATTTAGCGACTGAGTAATTATCTTTGCAAGGCAAACTGAAATTGCACAGGAAGTTTCAAGAAATAAATGCAAATTTCCAATTTAAGTTATAAATGAAAAATAAGCATGGCAATTGCTAATATGACTGTACGCGAAATGGTGATAACTTTTGTCAAGAAATTAAATTATTATTCAAAAGTCCTCAGTTATTATTTAAATTACAAGAAACCGATGTATCAGATTTATACTATGAATGAATCTGCAGTAGAATTAATGATCAAAAAGCAATTCAAATCGCATCTTTTACATTGAAGGTTCATAGTATCGTTCAATACACCAATAATGCCATACACTTTAGTGGGCGGAGCTTGTCGCCTGCTGTTGCGGCTTGGGCGCAGGGCTCATCGATCGTCTGTAAAAGCGTACTTTTGATTATTTCGAATTCGGATTAATTTAAAATTTCAGGTCAACTTGGCTAAATTACTATACATATATATTACCTATGAGTATTTTCAGAGTCTCTGTCCTTCAAACTGTCCGAAATGCGTTTCTTCAACTCAGTCGGGAATCTATCGTAGCACCTCTTGCACGTGGGCTTCATATCGAATTCATAGAATTTCGTTCTGAAAATATAAATTACCATGGAACATTTTCCCCATTTCAAGAAAATTATTTACAATAATCGTAAGGTTCAGGAAAATCTTACGCTCTAGATTCAATATTGTGTAAGATTAATCCAGAAACTGGCACAAATTGATCATTATTTCAAATACTCAAATATATAAGTTTCAGAATAACTTTTACATGGGTGCATTAAATTTGAAGTATTGGCGTTTTTGTTCATAGGTATATGATATAGCAAGATCAATTTAGTTCTTCCTTACTTATGATCCATTTTCTTGTCGCAGAAGGAGCATCCGAAGCATTTGATGCACCAAGTTTTGCCGAGCGCCTGGAAGACCTCGCCACCGCACGGCTCGCTGCATTTGAAGCACACGTTTCCGAATAGCTGTAAAAGATTCGTGTGTTACAATTTTTTCTATAAAAAATTTGAGATTTCATTAATACTGATGCGTACGCGGACTTTGCATATCAATATTTGAACCAAGATTATTTGCTTAAGCAAAGTAAATTTATATCTTGTGAGATCCGTAGTTTCATGATACTGGCATGAAAACAGCCTTGATGAACCAATATCAGAATCGTGAATATTTGTCTAGTTAATTAGAATGAATACCTTATGATAATGATGCTCACAGTACGCCAATCCTTTACGCTCATAATGACGATGACCCAGGAATGGTTTCTCACAGACGGAGCAGACAAAATGCTGAAGGAGGGAAGTTTTGAAGGTATTCATGAAAATGTCAAAATACCTCAACATGCCAATTCTTCCCCAATGCAGTGACGACTCTCTCCTCGATGGGCCTGTGACAGGCACCGCAAATCGGAATGCCCATCGTGTCGTGACACCGCAGACAGTACAGCTCGCCACCCACTTCGCGGGAATCCACTGTCAGCTCGACGCTGAAATAATATGAACCATATTGAAAGCTCGAAAATCAATGGTACTGAATGGTTACGTGACACATCCTAAAGCAGAATTACAAGTCATTGAATGCGTTTTCATCTTCGATTTTCTTGAATCATACAGCCCATTCTCCTTCTTTCACCAAAAATTCATGATATTAATGTGTTTCGTGTTCTGGTCCAAATTCGGATTACAAGACATTTTAAATCTTTTCTTTCTCAGTAGTTTTAAACCATATTGACATTTTCGTGGAATCAAGATCTTCTTTCGTAAATTTAAATCCAACACTTACTTGCACCGTTTACACTTGAAGTGGTACGGATGGAAAGAGTCGCCTCTGAATTTGATGTGCTGTCCTTCGTCGATCATCGCATGACATTTGTGGCACACATATCTGCCCGATCCGGCCGCCTTCTCCCTTTCATTACATTCACGGCAGAGGGCTCTGAATTCAATTTCAATTTCAATCATTATTTTGAAGTTCTCCACTAGTGCCGAGCTGTTCCGGGTTTATTCGAGTCCACTATCGTATTTTCTCAACGAATAAACCAAAGTGCTGACGAAAAACCTTAGAGTGGTTTTAATTTTGAACTAGTTAAGAGGAAAAATCGGAACTTGCGAATCATTTTGAAGCATCTTTTACCTCCCAGCATTCCTTAAGAAGCCCACATCTGCCAGCTGCTTACTGCACAACTCGCAGCAGAAGCACTGCGGATGCCACGACGCATTCATCGCCTTTATCACTCGTCCGACGATGAATTCGTCTGCAAGAATCGATTGAGAACATTTCTTGGGAACGAAATTTTAGAACGTACTGCATTTCCCGCAGCAGGGAGCGTAGAGAACGTGGAAGTCATGTTCGCAGTACTTCCTTCCCTCGAATTCGAAGTAGATTCCATCGGGGAACGGCTCGAAGCACTGTGCGCAGCTGAAATTCGTACATTCAATCAATATATGGCGGGGCTAAAACTATGCGGCAGATTACAAATCTTCTTTCTTTCGCAAGTACCGCACGGTTTTCACTCTTCTTTCTTACACGAAGCATTCAGTATGCCAGACTTGACCAGAGGAGTTTACCATTTGATCTTGGAGCGAAAAGCCATCGTTGCATCTGAAGGTGATGGGATTTAAGGGAGAAGGTCTTGAGCTTCCAGAAAATCAAGGAAACTTTGGGAAATTCCCAGAAGTTTTTGGAAGTTCGAGGGTTCTCTTCCTTACCTGACGCAGACGAGGTTCTCGAAACCGTGCGCGAGATCGCCGTTGATGTGATGGTCTATCGCTTCCATGCCGCCACACACCATCTGAAAAGGCGTCATAAGAAAATTTATAGGCGACGTCATGACGTCATGGCGCATGTAACGTATGGGACGTTCACTAGTTCCTTCATTAATCCACAGTATTTCTTTAAAAATTAGTGAACATACTGAACATTCCAAAATCTAACGCCACGACATCAAGCCGTAGTATAAACAGTGGATCGATATTTTAAAGAAATAAGAGAAAGAGGAAAGTTAAGAATGGCACTATGATGTGCAGCTTCAGAGCCTGGGGTGTAAAGTAAGTTGATGAGAGGAAGCGTAGAGATAAAGCCGGATTTAAGAGGATTAGTGAGGTAGAAAAATGGAAATAGAAAGGATTTTGAGAGATTTAGGAAAGAAAGATAGAAAAAAGCGGAAATAGTATTGATCTAAAGAGGATTAGGCAAGCAAAGGTGGCGAAAAAGCGAGGATAAAGCTCTGAGTTTCTGCCGAAGTGTAACAGAAGCCTTCCTACAGGAAGGCAAAGGGGTATTGAAATTTTCCAGAGTCCGCAAGAGACAGAATATAAATGCACTCACGAATAGATAGAAGATAAATTTAGAAAACTTTACGAGGATTTTTAAGAGTATTGATTTTCGGTGATAAATATGCAGAAATTATGCTCGCGATGCAATTCAAACTTTATGGAAAGTTAAATACGTTGAAGATATTGTGGTTTACAATAACTATAGAAATGAGGGGGAAACTAATAAATTTGGATTTGTAAAATCATTTGATATTTCGTGAAACCAATAATATTGATTGCAATTTGGATGATGTAATTGATAATGATGTAAAAACCCCTTTTCTGCTCTACTATTCTTATACATCACACAAGTTTTCATGAAACCTATAATAATTTTGCACACATAATGCTAAGATTTATTGTTATAAACCCATTCTATACGAGGAACAAGTACTCATTTTGCATTTCATGAACCTATAAATTTTCCAGAAACCTACCCTGGCATTATTGAGACTTAGCATAGAGTTGTATCCTTGCTGCGGCATAATTCAATAATAGTTAAATTCAGATCAATTATAAGTCAGTTATAGTACCTTAGCAATCAATTTCTCGCATCGGTCATTCAGATTATATTAGATAGTTAGATAGGGCATACATACAGAAACTGTGTGAAGAGATGGTATATTTTCTATCACAAAGAAAAAGATCACGAAAATAGTATCATAAAATTAGAGAGGAAAAGAAATCGGCAAATTTGATATAACGAAGAAAGAGGAAGGGATAGTAGTGTTGATGTGTAGGCCGAATGTGACGAGAGTCCAGGCATGCAGAGTGCAATGAATAAGAGATGACCAAGAGTCATGGACGCAGAGGATCGGCTGCATTATTTGAATGAAAGCCTATGCAAATAACTCGGGTTTTAAATTTATTTATGGAGTTTTCAAAATTACTTCATTTTAGATGTCAATCACTGTAGCGGCTTCAGTGTTAGCGCTAAATGATCTACAGTGGCTGAATGATAGGATACCAGAGAATGGTTGGTTTTTGGATTTTTATATTTGAAACCAAAGAATTGCTAAAACCATATGAAGTGTAACTTGAGCTTTATTTCAAATCATCTTAAACGTAAATTTTTCGAATTTTAGCTATTTGATAAATATCAAATTAAAACCGTGCTCATACAACTTAATCATTGACACTTTTGAAATATCAAATATTTAGTTTTTTTCGACTCTCACAATTTTCTAGAATCTCGAATGCAATTGAATTAGAATGACGCTTTCATAAATTCAGTTAATATTTTAAAAATATACTATTCAGGTATTTAATTGGGTATTTCAGAAGATGCTGGTCACGTATTCCTAGAATGCATCCAAAAACATCTCGTCGATGGTATTCCTGAGAATAAAATGGCTAAAGCAGCAAGTAAGCATTTTAAATAGTCTTAAAAATTATTAAAATTCAGAACTCGTCGACTTAACCGTTGAACAGTTACAGGAAGCTTTAACCGGAATATTCAAACTCTACCTGTCCGTTTCTAATATGGAAGAAGAGAGGGTGATAATATATTTTTGTAAAAATAAGCATTGGGCTTCTATTTGAAACTTCGTTTTTGGATTTCTATCCAATATATATGCAATATAAATTCAGTCCTTTCATTCAAATTTTATCTAAAATATAGCCAAAGGTCTTCTATTTTGAGAAACTTCTAGTTCAACTGTCCTTCTATTTTTGATTTATAGGCATTTAATTTTAGGGAGATGCAATGTTATCAGCGAATTTGGATAGTGCAGGCTTTACCGAACAATCCAAATCCGTCATTTTCGAGGGAATCAATCTATTCCGTGAATCTTCAAACAGCAAACTATTGTACAAACAGGCCATACAGTCAGCGACACTTGGAAATTACGTCAATTCATCTTGGCGGGCTGATATTCAGGTTATTTTAAACAATTTTTAGACTGTTTCGAAAATTTACAAATCTAATCTGCAGTTTTATTGTTTCAGTAACTATAGGTTACAAAGCCAAATTTAATAGATTGAATAAATTTCGTAAACGTTTTAATATTAACTGGGTTCCTCAAATTTTAACACCATATTATTTCGACAATATTTATTATTTTGTTGCTACACAAGAATGTTCAATTAAATTAATCGTAAAAATAACTCACAGGGGGAGTGTACAGATAGGAAATCGTAAATCTCGACAAAAACTTTTAGACAGGGGTTTTCGATGACGGAGATTACGATAGTGAATTCCAAAAGCGCTGAATAGGTGTGCCTTGAGAAAGGCTATTTTTAGCGTTGTTTTTACTCGCATTTTTTTTAATGAAAAAGCAAATTCTCTTGTTAAAATGTATGCAAATTTTCAAATTCGTAAAAAAAAAAGTCAAGAGATGAGGATTTTCAGCGATTTTCAGGCCCCAGAGTGCTATTTAGCACTTTCTGACGTCACCATCGTGATTCTCGTCGTTGAAAACCTCTGTTTGGAAAGTTTCGTTAAGATTTGCGATTTCCTATCTGTGCACTTCCCTTGTCAGGTTTAAATTTAAGCTCGCTCAACGCTCCTTACCCGTGATGGAAGAAACACCGGTAAAATTTCAATGGAGGTTGAAACTGAATGATTCCGATGAAGAGAAAACTCTAACTGTTTCTGCTGCTATGTTGGAAAGATTAGGTTTAATTTAATCGAGACTAATTATTTAAATTGGAATATTTCAGGTGAACAATTAGACTTGGTTTTGGCTGAGTTAGCCAAAGTTAAGAAATAATCGTTCTTCCAAAATGTATTATTGCGATTTTAAAATCTTGAATATATGATAGAGAAAAGAGTTGAATATTGAACCTCAAGAATTTTCCACATGTCGTAAAATTCTCTGAAACCTACTCAATTATTTTACCAACGACGTATCTGCATCAGTTCAATTCCACAATGGAATTTAAAAATTTCATAATTGCTTCTTTGTTAGATGATTAGTGTGACCATCGCTCATTTTTGAGCCATTCTTTAAAATATCACTTTGCGGGTTTAAGTATTAACTATATTTTAATAAAGACGATTTTTATTATTTCATTTTTATTTTAAAATGACTCTTTTCGTATTTTATTATTTGATTGATGAAGATCCAAAATTAAGATCTTCTTCTATTCGTTTTCATGTTTTTCGATATCCTCATTAATTTGACGAAATATCATTGAGCTTAGATGATCAGAAAAGATGCAGAATTATCATTTTAGAGAGCAAAATACTTGAGAAAATGCCTATAAAACAATTGCGAAAAGAATGAAAGTCCTGAAGAAAATATATGCGAAGAAGAATAAAAGACATGGAAAATGATTTTTTTTCTAGAGAATAAAAGATTTCATTAATATATATTGTTAAAAAAACATAACGTTTGAAAGATAATGAGTAATGAGTGGAAAAATAGGGAATTCTTGGAGAAAAAATAAATAGAAAATATGAGAAGCAGAAGAAAGAGAAAAGGCAAAAATATAATTCGTTTCTAGAGAACAAAAGCTTTAGGGAATATAAGGTTTGAAAGAGAAAAAATAAGGTACTTTCGCCGAAAATAGCGTTGAGCCTTTACTAATTGGAAACGGGACTGGTGGCTTTTGCCTCTGGCTTCTCTGCAAAAATGAGGCTTGACAAAAGAAGCTTGAAAAGCTGGTTTCTAGATAGAATGATGTCATGCGAGAATAGTGAGTTTTGCATAGAAATTAGGACGAATCGAAGAGTAAATAGGAATAAATTGGGAAAATAATGAGATGAAGTGTTTTGGCATTTCATTTTTCCATAACATAACATTCATAACTTTGATCGTTTTGTCAAATTATGACATATAAAAGTTGATCTCCATCTATTTTTTAATATTTGTTTCAGGTTTTACCATTATCAAATGTGGCTTATTTCGATGAAATGCGCCGATTTCGGAACAATATTCTAATATCCTAATTTCATTGATTCTCACAAATTTTCTGTTATTTTGATTTAAGTTTTTCTCAATTTTCTCATACCTAATGGATCTTTACTTATTGAAAAATTCTCTGTATATGACAGCGCGAAAAATATCGTAGAAGCTAGACAAAAAGAAAGGGTTGGAGATAAATATCTTTAGAGGAGAGTTCAGGCAGTCAAAGAAAGACGAAAGAGTGCTGTAGGAGATAGATAAATTAGAGAGGGAAAGAGTATCTTCGGCAAGTATCGATTCCCCTAAAGCCACACTTGGTAAAAGGCGGAGCCCTAAGGGAAAATCGAGGGAATAGAGCTGAGAAATGAGAGTGCAGAGACGCAGAAATGAAAGGGAGCGAAGAAAAAAAAAGAGAAGGAGAGAAAAAAGAAGAGAAAGGAAAAGATAGTGAGTAAAAAGAGAGAAAAAGAAAAAGACGGCCACAGGGACATGCATCCCTTTTAGCCATTTGTGCAGTCGGGGCTTCTGGGCCCCTAGCCACCAATGTCTGGCAAGGCCTACAAGATCCTGTGCTTTCAGAAAGACCAACCACGTTTGTTCGATTTTTTCCGAAGAATTCACTAGGGTTTGAATTTACGATTCGAAATTTTAACTTCTTGGATAGGTCTTAAAATTTAAAGGAAGTCATTGATCTGTTTAATGAACTATTGCAACATATGCTTGTGACTGATATTAAATACATAAGTTTCAACATTTTGGCTATATATTGTATATTTTAGAAAGAATTGAATGTATGAGGATAGTATTTTTGCGTAATCCACTTATACATCTGAAACGATGCATGTGTTTCATAGCCATGCGCTCTATAGCATAAAATATTCATTATGCTGGTGTGTGAAGCGGGAAAAACATGGCTAATTTTTTTTACAATTTTCTAGAAAAAAGCCTAAATGTTATCCATATTTAATTTGACTATTCTACCTTTCCGCTCATATATTATTCTTTGAACTATATTTATTTCTTGCCTAAATTAAACAAGTAAACTTCATAGTTTCGTGTTATGCTGAGTTTAAGTTGAAGTTAAATTATAGAACTTAAGTTTTATATTTTATCCTAATATCCAGCTCATACATTTCCCCCAACCTTTCAACTATATCTGGTTTCCAACTTCTCTATATGGGCTCTTTCATATATACTTCCGGCACCCGCGTAGACTTCATGAAATGGGGGCCTTTCTGGTATATATTCTAGTAGGGTTTTTAAAATACGTCATTATTATACATATCTGGAAATGTGGGCATTTTGCTTATTACATTCCTTCCAGATACTACTTCGAAAAAGCACTCATTTTTCATGAATATCTTTAATTTCATACTTTATGAATACTTTTCAATTCAAACACTGTTTTTCGTCGATATAGGAGAAAAGCACTCATTTTGGGAGACAATTTTTCCATGTCTAAATACGTTATTTTTCATGCATATTTGAGAACTTCATTTTTGATATAAACGGGCATTTTTCTGAAGAAGGATATGAAATTCTCGGAATCTTAGAATTCATTTGAGATAGAGTGAATTTGATATTTATGAAATCACAGTGCGTTCTCTGAAATATGACAAATGTAGCATTTAGGGACATAATGAATGTATGCTACAAAATATTCAGTGTTAGCTACAAAGATATTTGAATAATCCATTTTTGCCTTCTAATGAATTGGATAAAAATTTTCCATTTTTATTTTATAAGTTGTAAAGAATTTCAAATGTTAAACACGAAATAGTTTCGATAATTATTTCGTCTTTTCTTCGATCAACCGAAATACCAGAGATTTATTTTTCGAAAATCTCAACAAATTTTAACCAAAATATCCATGCCCGTTTGAAATGTCGGTTGTACTTGACATCGTTTTTTTCCCTTTTCAACGATTATCAATCTATTTTCTAAGCCGTTTTTCCCTCTCTCGAATTTTTCATGAATTGTGTCATTTTCCGGCTCATTTTTCATATTTCATCTAAAATATGTTCATTTCGCAGAAATTCGAGAATTTTTATTGTTTTACTTTTAAAAAATATTTTCCACGCTTTCTATTTAAAACTGTTGATATTTTCCTTTGCCGTTTCAATTTTATTTCGAACTTATCAAATTTCCAGATTCACCATCATCACTAGATTATTCGGGTCCTAGCATTGTAGCCATAGTCAAATTCTTATCTCAACTTGAAGAAAAGTCTCTCAAAACTATTATTCCGTCTCTAAAAATTTCCAATTTCAACCTGATTCACCTATTTGGTTGGGCCCTTTAGGCAAGTTCTTCAGAAGACTAAAATTGACAAACATTTTCCATTTTAGGCGGCCCACTTGCCCCGAATGTCGTACGGTCGTGGAGCTTGGAGGACGTCAAGCGCTTCTGAATCTCGACGACGACCACAGACGACGTCGCTTCGCCTTCTGAAGGCTGCCGAAGTGACGTCGTCACTCCTAATCATTCGATCCATAGTTAATCTAGATCCAAAAGAAAAAAGAAATCAAGGGGTAATTAAGCCGAGTTAATTGGGGTAGTTAAATGAGATAGTCTGGGTAATTAAGGTAGCTAATTACCGTCTCTGATGTCTTGGCCCGAGGGCCTGGACCCAACGGCGCTGCTCACTTCGGAAGGTCTCTCTCGTGCTGCAGTCATCGTAGCCGTTGAGTTACTCCTCTTCACGTCGGCACTGTAAGTTTTACGGTCAAATAGTCCAGTTGTAATGTGTTAATCCTTTTTTTTTTTGCAAAAAGGGTTAAGCCCAAATCCAATCACTTTATTATTTTTTCAAATTGAAAACACTACCATTACACTGTCATTTGCACACATGTGGTACAATGGTAGTGCATTGGATCCTTGTTTAAAGCAACAGGTTAATTTCAGCCACTCAATGATTTTGCAAAAATGCAGAAAGATATTTCAGTCTCAACATATCAGCCATTGCGACGACTGAAGACTCCTTCGGAGTGATTGGGTGTTACTTGGTGGGATTTTATTTCATATTCAAATCATTTTTCCTTTCTATTCTTCAGCCTATAAAATTTGCCGATGAAAGATCTGCACTAAGATATATCATAATTCACTCTGATAAAACTATATTTCGGAAAGTAGTCTATTTTAAATCCGCAGTAACAACAATTTTCGACTTTTAGCTTGATTAAAATGTCGCTAGCAGCTGCTTTATAGCGAAAATTAATATAGAGTTATACACTCTTCGTCTTGCACCATTCACATGCATTAGAATAGAGACTTCGGTCATTCTTGGTAGTGATATCGAGATTGTACATCTCGAAAACGCACGGGGTTTTACGAAACAAAATACAACTCTTTACATGATGCCATTTTACTACCATAGATTTTTAACCATTCGGGCATTGAAATAACCATGCGCACTAACGAAATCTTAGCTTCAAATTTATATTTGACACTTCAATAAACATAGACCCCTCAAGTCCTTTATCTTTTGAGGTTTCAGTAATTTCTCTGTCTGCTTCTTTCTATATCCGCATTTTCCACGCTATTTCTCAATCCAGGCTTTACTCAGGAAAGCTAAATCATTAATTGGGAAATGCAGCAGCGTGAAAGAAAGAAAAGAAAAAAAGAGAAAGGAGAGGGAGAGAAAAGCGTTTTGCCGTCTGAAATACTGAGGACAAAAGCTTTGCTCCATAAAAGGCAAAAAAGGGACTGGAACTGAAGCAAGCAAAATCAGGAATATGGATATTTGTTGTCAAGAATATCGATTTTCTTGAGAACATAAAAAAAATTAGAACTTCTCACTAAAATTTAACTTCAAAAATATGCTGTTTCGTATTTCCAGCCGGTTTTGCGCATTTTTCCCTGTGCTTTGACATGTGGAGATATGAAAATGTTGCAAAAGTATCGATTACCTGAAATTTACAATGGCGATCAAAACATTGTATCAACGTTGCTCGGGTTACAAAATCGCAAAAATCATGTATATTAGATAGGTGAAATTCGAAGAATGCTTCGAACTTTAAACACCTGCAAACATTGCCTTCAAGGTTGTGTAAACGAAAACTTAGCCAGTGTTTCAATAAAAACTAAAGCTTTGCTAAACTTTAAGATAAAAAGTGAACGGATGATACTTTAGCAACTAGAATAATGTACAAGATCTGGATCGGAAAGCAATTTGTGCCAAGAAATTGAACCTCAAATTAACATCAATCCAAAATCTAGGAAGTTGTCTATTTAGTAATGCTGGAGATGGAATTAGAAAAGTAGGAGTTCAATTGGAGCTTTAAGTCGAAATATTTTTAATTTCGATCATACTAAATAGCAAAGTTATACCGAAATATGAAACTTCAGCTCCAGCTCTAAGAGGATAAAGTTAGCGTTCGAAGTTTCTAAAGGAACTTCTTTACTTTGATCATTGAACA
The DNA here is from genome assembly GCA_964036155.1 of Diploscapter coronatus. Lineage (NCBI taxonomy): Eukaryota > Metazoa > Nematoda > Chromadorea > Rhabditida > Rhabditidae > Diploscapter > Diploscapter coronatus. The sequence continues at coordinate 13,548,926 of OZ038422.1, forward strand.
ATTGTCCCGACTCTAGCAGACATCATTAGACGCGACGCAAAGTCAATGACGTAGCTCGGCATAATTAATTTGTGGTCGGGGCTTTCGTGAGATTTAACTCGAGATCTTGACTCGAATTTCTCATAATTTGATAAAATAATCCAAAATGGAATTCACAATAAATAAATAGAGCGTCAAATAAAACCGATTCAATTTTGAAGCTAATTAGATAAGTTGATTTTTAGAAAAATAACCGCTATTGCAATAAACCGATTATCTCAAAATGATTAGCTATGAACTTTAAAATGTATTCATAAAATTCCAGATATCACTCTCTTTCGCCGACCTTCTCACGTCCGTGTTCATAGTTCCGTTGAGCATCTACAGTGCTTTGGATCCTTCCTGGAAGTTTCAGGGCGACAATTCAATGATTTGCAAGGGCACCGCCTACCTTCAAATTGCTCTCTTTTGCTCAACCGTCTACACGTTCGCGTGGATCTGCATCGACCGGTGAGTCTTTCTTCCTTCCCCCTCCCCCCTACATAGTCAAATGGTAAAGCTCATCCCCACCATGAAATTGTTTTCGCATCCGCTTTCAATTCCAAGTTGTTGCAATCATTTTTTTTCCAAAAATCACGTGCTACTTTGAACTGGAGTTTTCATAATTGGGCATAATTGTATTAGCTTGGTATCAAACTACAGAATTCGGCAAATGAATCGCACAGTTTGATATCTCCAAAATCAATCTCTCCTTCCGTGTTTATTTATTTATTTCGTAGCAGCAGCAGCAGCAAATTCGTTCACGCGGCCTTTTCTCATCAGTCTTCTTTTGGCTAAGGAAACCTCTAGGGACATCGTTAACCAAAGAAAATTTTAAAGGCAGATTGAACAGTGCTATCATTTTAATAGGGATTTTTAAAGTTATTATATTAAAAAGTATGAAACTTGAGAAATTTTTCATTTTTTATTAGTTTATATTGAAGCATGCCTAATAATTGCCTGGGGGTAGAATAGAAAAAAGTAGAATAATAAGCCTCCAAATGACGACGCTTCGGCTCATTACATTTGCACACACACACTCGCTCTCTCCAAGCTAATCTGCAATTCCAAACATATTATTTCTGAAATGGGAAGTAAATCGATAGTGCAACGTCTTTTTCTTAAAATAGAAGAAATTTCGAAAAAATATATTCCTGAAGAAACTTTCATAGACTTGTAGAGCTTGAAGAGTACTATAAACCATATAAATTTTTGCACTTTATAATCATTCGAAGATCAATGAATTTTATATCATTTTGAAGCGCCTTAAAGTCTCCACAAAATATATAACATTTAAATATATTTTAAAAATAAAATTAAAAGTTATGGTTTTTAGCGTTAGATAGTTTAGGTACTCTGCGATGATGAAACCAGCTCGTTACGCGGATCAATCTCTGACTCGATGCAAATGTTGGATCGTGTTCAGTTGGATCACATCACTGCTATTGTGCTGTCCGATTATAATCGCTAGAATGCAGGTATTTATTGAGAACTAATTTGATTAAATTTGTCTTAAATTCCACTTTATATTAGCGACAAGTAAGTTCTGCGTTAAATCTGCTTATCTGGCGAAATAGTTTAGATTAAACATTTCACATGGTTTTCATAGTTTAACTTATATAAAGATTTTAACTTCTCATTCGTTTTCTTTGAAGAGCCGTGAAATAAGACAAAATTCATATCACAAGACTTCAAAACCCAGAGTTCTACCATTTTTCTTCTCGTACTTTGATTGGCTGAATTGAATTTGGTCCGAATTTGAGATATCCTTGGATATCTCAAATCTGAATCAATTTACTCCTCTTTCTCACAATCTGAGAGTAGATCAATTCTTTTCTTCTCTAGAAATCCCACAATATTTAACATCCAAGTTCCAATTTTTACTCCTTTGGGATATGTGAAAGAAACGCGCAATGCCTGAATAATCTTACGTTTTTCTTGACTCTATTCCCATAAAAGTGACGCCATGTTTGAGCTAAATTCCAAGAAATTATTTGGAAACACGGGTTTAGGATAAAATATGACAATAAAACTAAATCATAAATAAAAAAAATTAGAGAGACTAGACTAGAGTAGTTTTATATTTCAGGTCGTGTTTTACGAAGACGCTCAATTATGTGTATTAAATTGGTCCGCTACCACTGCGTATAGGCATGTATATTTAATATAATAATATAATTATAATATATTAATAAAATATTAAATATATAATTTAATCATATGCATATATTAGGTCTTTATTTTAGCATGACAATGTTCATCCTGGTTTTTCTACCGACCGCAGTAACGATAGCGAATATAGGATATAAAATTATCAGCGCTATGCGGAATCCGGACGATGTGAGTTTTAAAAAAATAGAATATTTAATTTAAATACTAGCTATATACTTCTATTATATCTTATATTTCAATATATCAAGCTACTTTCACTGTAATTCATATCAGTGAGTTGACTATTTCACTATTATTGTGTGTAAAATTGTATTTAAAATGTATAATATTGTGTAACATGTAATATAAAATATCAAGCATAAATAGGGACCGCAAATAGTTTTGCAAAATTGGTATATTTCGGCAAGTTTCAGTTCTAACAGATAAATCACGATGTAGCTAAAACATCCGTGAAGAAAAAATAAAATAAAGTCGTTCGTACTCGAAATATTCCACCAAAAGCGATAATAAAAATGAACACGTTTTTAATTCGAAAAATCGTCGCGAGCACGCGAATTTCTCGTTGATTTTGATATAAAGTCGTTTCACCAAACGGTTCATCTCATTAGACCACGCTTTTTTACGCTTAGCCACCTTGAAGCATAGTTGCTCCCTATTTTTGTGGCTTCAAATGTGCACTTTTTGAAACAAGTCGACGAGTGAAAGGGGGCAGAGTTTGCGGTCCCTAAATATAAATATTCAAAATATATTTACGTATAACCAAAATTATTTCAGTTAGAGGAGAACCAGCGCGCGGTGATCGAGAATGACCCGAATTTCATTTTAACTCTATTTCTTCTCGTCGCCTTCATTCTTTCATGGCTGCCATTGTTAGCGCTCAAAATCTACGAATACCTCTGGCCCGTGCCGCCCGATATCGATTTATCAATGGTAATGGACGAGGCTTAGTTATATACTGCAATTTTGCCACACTTTTCTAGCTTAAACTTTCAACCCCTGTAACTTTCTTAGAATGAGTTGAAATTGTACTAAATTTAGGATCATTTTGTAGATCTCTAAGAGCTCTACAAGATGATGTAAAAATGACGAAATTTAGTGGCATATTGAAGATCTTGAAAAGATCGACAAATTATGATGAAATCAAATATTCAGATTACATTTATCTTCACCTGGCTCGGAATCATGGGGCCGTCGTCCCGGTTTCTGATCTACATGTTCACAAATGGCACGTTTCGACGGAGCGTGGTTGAGCTGAGTCCCTGCTTGACTTGTTGTTGTAATCGAAGAAACCGGAGTGAGTACAGGGATATTACCTATGGAGGATATCTTTGATAGGAGGTGATAATAATGATAAGCACTGACACTTGATAAGTAAAGTATGATGTGATCATGATATTATCGTTTAAAATAGATTTAAGCTGTCGTGAGATGCTTAATGTCGTATTTTTGTCATCCGCTAGAACGATAATTGTTTGAATTTCAAACCTATTTTGACCAATAATGCCATGAAACATACAGTCTTGCACAATTTCAAATTATAAAAAAGCATTGCTTTACGTGATTCCAAAATCTTGCAAATGTTAAAAGTCCGATATATATGAATAATAATATCATTCGTCATGTATTATACGTTCGAGGGTATACAAATTTTGTTTCGATTTTTCAAATTTTATCTAGTTTTAACAAATTTGAAACGGGTCCGGATTTTATGTTATTTGGTGTTCTCTCGCAATTTTTTTTATCAATACTATCGATTTGCTGCGAGTCTAACCTCATAGTATATATTAAACATTAAATTATTATATCATTGGTTTAATCTACTCTTGAATACTTGCAATTAGATATTGAATCGATGACATAATTATTTAAATCGCTTAATTTCACTGTGTTTTCTCAAATTTCTCCTTCGAATTTTTATCCAAAGGCCGCGTTTTTCTCTTGACCACTCTATTGCTCACAATTTCAAGACATTGCTCTTCTTTTTAAATTCTTAAAAATTATCAGATGTTAAATTATCACTGTTAAATTATCTCTAGATTATCATAGACGTTTAAGTTATAGCATTTATTTATTGTTTCGAATCCAAACTCTATCGCTCAGCATTTAAATAGTGTAAGAGATTTTTTCTATTTTATGAAAATAAATTCCTAAACACATTAATTTAATTTGTATATGATACCCTTAGATATGTGACCGGAATTCAAGTTTATATGAGTTCAATTTAACCGTAGTGCACCCGTAATGTTATAGCATTTTTCTCGATATATTGAGACTATTCAAATTTGGGAAAAGCTAAAACTATAATCGTTCAATATTAGGGGCTTAGTCTGGTCATTCTTAGGTATCCTTGAATTTTGAGTATGTGGTTCAGTTATCTAAAGAGTTAGTCTTTAAAAATTACACTAAGAAAAACTAAAGTACCTGAACTCCAGAATCCGAATTCGACGTTGAAGTTCTTTCTTCTGAATCCGTCGACATTTCATCGTTAGATGACGTCGACTGACTGTTGCAAGAGTGCATGCCAGAATCAAATGTCTCTTCCTTTGCATCTACAATATCACGTTCTTCTTCCTCCACGCCGTGACCTCCTTCGTGATTCAGTGGTAGTGAGTTAATCGAGTTCGACTCATCGCAGGATTTCTTTAAATTCAGTTTCTTTGCAAGGGCTAATCCAACAATTTTACCTCCAGACTAAGCCAGTCCTGATTCAAAGGGATTTCAAGGACTTCGGATAATAAGTGGATATCTCGGGGAATATTGTAAATAATCTCGGAATATACGAAGGGTATTGTTTTATTTAAACTGATATGGATCTAAAGTTTCAAATTATACCGATTTTGGGTGAAAATAGTCTTACAACTCTCTTATCCAAAGGTGATAAACCTCCATCAGCAATCTTGCACGAAAGCATCGAAAATGGATCTTTCATAACGTCCTCATGGATCAGTGGTTGCGTGCTAGCCTCACAATGAACGACCAGAATCTAATCCACCTTGAATTTATTGCACAAAATAAAATTTTCTGACTTTATCCGCTTCAGAAATCGCATTTTTGTACCATCTGTAGACGTTTTCAGCGATTTTTTCTGCATCAAGTCTATCATAGAGCAGGGTGTGCTGGGAATTTCTGAAGATTGGGGTTTTTTCATAGAAAATTTAGGCAAAGATACCTAATTACGTTAGCTAGATGATTGACGATATTGACATCGATATCATTAACTGGTGAGGCTAATATGAGATACTTGTAGGTATAATCTAAAAAATTGGTATATTTTAAAAACTTCAAAATCAAATTGAACATTTTAAAATTGGTTGCACACTACCGATCCTTTGCCATTGTGGAGCTTCCGTAAAAAGTGAGCATTGCGATCGAAACCTCCCCTTTCTGTTGCTCTGCGCTCTCTCAAAGATCTTTTTCACTTAACCCATAATAACTCAGCCGAAGGAAAATGCATCGTGACGGGATGGATAGGAGAGTTGCTCGTAGCGGTACGAGTCATTTTGCATTTATTAGCGAGTTCAAATTTTCGAAAAATTCAATCGCAATGCGCATTTTTGTGAAAACATCGCAAATGATGAAAGATCGACAGTACTATGATTTATTGTTAGTGAGAATAAAACAGACTTACCTTCATGGAAGTCAATAATAGGTTTCTGATCGCTTTGATTTATCGATAGAATATTAACTGATTTCTTCAGTAGTCTATTCTTCTTCACCAAAAATCGAACCAATAAAAACAATATAAATAACGATAAAAATAGTCCAAACAAAATTAATAGCGTCAAAAATATCAAATGTCCATTTTTATCGACGGCATTTTTCGAAATCGCCGGTAGGGTTGGGTTTGGTAGCTCTTAAAATTAAGTTGAAATTAAATTTAAAAAAAGCCTACCTTTGTAAGTAATCTGAGGTATGGCGAAAATATCGGATTTTATTGTAATACAGTGGCAATCCGTACAAATACAGGGCTTATTTTTAGGTTGCGCAGCCAATAGTTTGATCATCAGCTTTTCTTCCCTGAAAAGATTTATATAAAAATTAGGCTAAAACAGTTTCCTCACCTGGGCATATTTTTGAAAACATATCTCAACTGTTTCCCTTTCCCAGTTGAATTTAGCATTGCGTAGCCCAGAATTTGCGCGGTTTTTATCGATTGTATGTATAGCGAATAATGATTAATACACAGCGATTTTGGGGCGGGATAAAATGAGACCTAAATTTAAACATAAATAAGTTTTAAGAAAAGTTGGAAACCGAGATAAATTCTCAATATCATTTTTCCTGAATTTTTTTTCTAACGCATAAAATTCCACATATAATACACAAGTTTCGATACAATTCAAGTATAACTGCCAATTTTCAAATACAATTCCTCTGCTTTAAGAAAAGATAAATTATTAAATTTCATTAAAAATTGATAGATTCAAGTTTAATAGAACTACAGATATCAAGCTAAACATCGTAGAACGGTTTCTTTAGGTTATTGGTTTAAAAATATGAAAAAATCACCTCAACCTCCGCAGTGACTTCATGCGCTATCAACTCGACGAAGGTTGGCACCCATTTTCGTGCCACGTCCTTCGTCTCCTTTCCACAGACATCATTCTTCGGGGGACTTCTAAAGGCCTCATTTTCAATTTCGTTTCTTCCATTCAGTCCTTCCGGGTAAAAACTGATTTCCACTTTATAATCAGTGTCGAAATCGAAAATATTTGTCGAATCAATGTTAAATTCAATCGATGAATAGTTTTCCGACAGAGTATGAATAGGTTTTCCAAGCTTAGCTAGGTAAGTCTTGGTCGGTCCACTGAAAAATTTCTTCTTATCTTTAAAATATTCAAAACTTTCGTACCTTGGATCAGAAATATTTAGCTTCGGAGTTACTCTAATCAAAAATCCTTCTAACGGTGTGGGTAATTTAATCGGTTCATAAGTATAAGGTAGCAGCCATCTGATCGAAGTCCTAAGGGCCAAATTTAGAGTTTTCGGGTCGGTCTGAATTTTTAAAAATTATTTTTTCTCAAGTATTTTTTAATTTCCAGACGATTTCCTATCAGGAGATTATAATTTAATGTCAGTAAGTTTAATTTCTGTCGAAAATTGCTAATTCTCTCTTTCAATCAAAAATTTCTAATACAAAAAAATGAAAATGAGAAGTGACAACTCCGATTTTCGCGAATTTTTTGATTTACAAAGAAGTCAGTTTGGAAATCAGATCAATTTTGAAAAATTTACTTCCTGAATCATTAACAACTAACCGATGAGAAATTTTAACATTTACGATATTTTTTTCGTAAATAACATTCAGATAACACTTATTGCACACGAAAGAAGTACGAGTTTTATTCAAAATTTCAAGATCTATCTAAAACATTACATCATTCTCTTCAAAATAGCATCAAACTTTGACAAGCAAACAGACTATCTCCGTTCAAAAGTCATGTGAAATTGATGAGTTCTTGGAAACTTCGCGAAAATTTATGGCTTTCGTCCTAAAAACTTGCCTTGATGGCGACGAAGGCCCACAGTTTCGGTTTCAAGTCTCTCCAATCGATCGACGAATTCTCGTTCCTTATCATGCTAATTTCTGCGACTTCACAAGGCAGTGCTGGATATTTCGAGCAGCTTTTCTCGTTTTGCAAAATTGCTTTGGATACGGCGCAGAAAAACAGCAGCAGAATAGGAATAACTGTAGCTTTGCCCATTCTGGGCTAGATTTTTGAAATGAATATCGAGATTTTGATGGGTCCCTGAAAATGGCAATCATGATAACAGATCACGACATTCGATTTCAAAAATCAATGGTAACGAAAAAACCTATCATCAGATCAAGATAAGTGGGCGTAATTTTCGAGTAGGATAAAGATAATTAGGTTAACAACAGCTATATAAGATACATGGGAAAATCGCTTGAGGTACGACACAGCATATTTAAAGAAAGACTAGGATTGATAAGAAGAGGTGGAGAGAAATGAAGAAATTAGACAGAGGTAAAGATTGAGTTAATTAAAGAGAGGACAAGAAAGAGAACATTCCTTTTTTCGACTGTTCGTGAGACTGTCGATAAATGAACCGGCTGGAATTTCATATCTGACTTCTTTTCCCTTTCTCAATTCTTATCACTGTCATCCACGATTTTTCATATTCTAATCTCTTTTCCTCTATCAATTTTCTGTGCTATTTTCCTATCATTTTATCACCTTTCCACCATTTATAGGGGTCGGCTGTAGAGAATACGTAAATAAAACGACGATAAGAAAATGATAAGTTAATGAGAGAAAAAGAAGCGATTTTCCGAGTAACGAGATCGAAGATTGCAAGGGAAAAGGAAATGAAATTACTACTAGTCTGTTTACCACTTTCGGGTACTCTTTATCATTTCTTGTTACCATTTTTGGTGCCATTTGGTAATCTGCGAAGTCCAGAGTATCATTTCATGGGTCTTTACAAACCAGGATAGAACCATAAGCATCTTTAATAATTGTGTCCCACTTTTTGGGCACTCTGTACAATTTCTTGTTACCATTTTCACTAACAAAAACATGTTTTCCATTCACATGGCTTTATTAGCCTAGCGGGGGATGAGGGGAGAGGAGTGGTAGACGACGGAGTGACGAGGAGGGAAGGGTGCAGAGAGAGAGAGAGAGAGGTCGTTGGTGGCAGGTGGCGGTGGTAGAGAGGTGGACTGTTGTCCGCTCAAGGGTTGTACTCGATCGGCAGATTCTTCCTGCGCACCATGCCGTCTCCCTGAAATTTTGAAATGAATATTTTGCAAGAGTTCAGAATAATATTAAGTGTTTTCCTGCTTTTTTCCTGGAAGATTCAAACCGCGCAAAATAAGCTGGGAATGTGAGCCAATTCTCAGCTTTGCATGACTTGAGGTTTTCAAGTTGTCGGAATTTTCGAGTACCTGGAACCACTCGCGACGGAACTGCTTCGCGGCACCCTCAGGAGTGTTCGTCCACTCGACGGTGATACGATCGTTGTTGGTGTCCTGAAAATCAGATTTATTAGTTTGAGGGTTTATTGAGTTTGATATCAAATGATAGCTTTTGAATAGGACTGTCGTTTAATATTGGATTTAAGATTTTTTTCACTAGTACCTCCTGTCCGTAGGCGAACGCGTCGCAGCTCACAGCCATGAGAGTCGACTCCTTCGGGTCCAGAACGCCGCAGGGCGGGTCGACGCCGAGACGCTTCATGTTGGTGGTCTTGATTGCCCAGCCGATGCGACGAGCACTCGAGTTGATGATCCAGAATTTGGAAATTAGTTTTTCGGTAATATCTTTGATTTTAGCACGATATTTGCAAGCTTGTTTTCCAACTTTCGACAAGAATTTTTCATTTTTGTCATTTTCCAGCATTTTCTCCATACCTTGATGTGATAAGTGTGCTTGTCGTCATAGGGGGCGTTGAAGACGATCTTCGCGTTGGGCTGCGTCTGGATATCGCCGGGTGGCACGGATTGAGCCATGTCTGCTTGGTCGCTTGGAGGCTAGTGGTTCTTTGTCGAGAGACGAAGAGAATGCCGGACAAATGAAAATTTCGCTATTTATACCCGAATATCGAGGCTATCTTAGACTAGATATTTTGATGCCAATTTCGACAAGTCTGTTCATTGCCCACGCTATCTAAAGTTAGATAGGTAATTTCTGTCACGAATTTGTGAGGGTATAAAAGGCAAAAATTTATTTGTGCAAATCATTATCACAATCGTCTTCCCACGAAGACATCGAACAGAAAACCACTCGATCAAAATCGACGACGTTCAAAATGGCCCAATTCGTACCCTCTTTCTATCTCGCTGATGTGGGTTTGAAGAAAAAGTTGAAAAATCACTATACCACTACGCCGAGAACTTGCAAAAATTTCTGCGAAAACGCAAAAAACCTTTTAAGGCCGAAGTTTCTGCCGGGAAACCGAACGCACTGCGCTACGTCGAAGCCGGCTTTTGTGGACTGCACGTGCAACACTCGGACGAGCCGACGACTGCCATCGAGTCGGACGACGCCGACGTGCAGACCGCCATTGCGGGACACTACGATGCAGGTGTGCATCAGAAAATTGAAAACATCTCTCACAGGAACTTGGAAACTTCATGTTGTCACACGAGGTTTCCGAGTTTCCTTCGCACAACAGCCTCAAACCCGGGGAAGCCAGCAAAAATCGTCTAATCCGCCAATTCTGCAGGTGGTGTGATGCGCATCCCAGCTCCGGGCAACCCGCGCTACCTGGTGAACGAGGCGTTCTACGACGCGGAGAACAACATCTTCTGGGACGGTCAGCAAGCGTGGATCTACATCGAACCGGTCCCGAACCGTGCAGCCGAATCCTGGTCGGCGACCACCGCACTCGAGCCCGCCCAACTCCATCCTGGTACGTTTTGAATGTCGTTCAAAGCTGCATTTTCTCCCTTTCATCATAGGAGTAAAACTGGCAAAAATCTTATTTCTCCCCTTTGAAAAGGAGGAAGAAGAAGACCACCTCCAGAAAAGTGTGTACGGCACTGCAAACTTTTAATTTTCGTTGAAACGATAATATTGCCCATTTTCAGAGGCGATTTGTTCCGCCTATCTGATGGAGACCTAATTGCTGTGCTGCTCGACTACCGTCCATCTCCTGTCTCTGCACCTTCACCCACCAACAACGCGACTCCTCAATTCGTCTAGACCCCTTTCTGCGTCTCGTACGATCCCCGCCTGCCCCAATCGAGGCCCCCAGTTTTGGTCCACTCTTCGATGCGCACTATCGCTTTGCATCGCCCCACACTCCAATAAAATTTTTTTGTAAGAAAACCCGAAAAATGAACGAAATTTAACCAAATTCTCGAGTGTAAACGACAAATTTCATCAAACACGACTCGACAAAAGAGCAAGATTTATTGCACAATTGATACAATGACATAATGGAATGTTGATCATCTTAGGCAATTAACGAGCGATAGTTAGGGAAATTAAAATTGTAAAGTGACCAGAGTACAGCGAAAGTATTGACATGAGGCCGCGTGAGATCGTTGGGACTTGAAATGCACACATATGGCAATCGATAATTGGATAATTAAGGCACACATAGATAATTGCTGAGCAGTTAACGGGATAATTAGGCACGTACACTAATCTTGCTACGAGTCGGACCAGCAGTTTTTGCGAGTGCAGGCCTAAAATTGGGTAATTATCGGGGGTAGTTAAGTGAGTTAATTACGTTTGGCATCATAATTAGAAGTGCTGGTAGAACGAATTGAGCATAAATGAAGCCGTAAACTAGCGAGACGACGTTTAGAATGGCAATGTAGAGGAATATCTTGATCGAAGTGGTCAAAACGGGTAGCAAAATGATCGAACCAATGATGGTACTCTGAAAGAATGCTATTTTATGTTTCAAAAGAATGTTGCACGAGTATGTTGAAAATTTTAATGATTTCCCATGGAGATAAATATTCGAAATGGAATTGTTTCCGAAATTCTACGTTTCACGAATATTCACGTTAGCTCTGATGGAGAACAATATGTTCCGCCGATGCTACGCGTGACATAATGGTTTCAAAAACCTAACTTTCAAGGTAACCTTGTATTAGTTTGCCTGAAAATCGAGTAATCCTCATTTATCTTTTCTATCATGATTAAAAATCTCGGCTCGTAGAAAAAAACACCGGCTTTTTTCTTTTCCTACCTTGCCTTCCCGTACTATTTCTTAGAAAACCCGGTGTCTTTTTCTGTGAGCCAAAAATCTCATATCGCTGACCATGATCACCGGGAACAGGGACCGTCTATGGGTTTCCTGTATCTTCTCTAACGCATCCCTCTTGTCAGTTATCACGATAGCCTGATAGAAGAAGTAGCAAATATGGGTGGAATATTTTGCCGCTATTGCGTAGAGAATATAAATAACAGCTGTTGAGAAAGGATTCAGTGTCATTCCAAAAATGGAGCATAGACATAGGGTCGCTGAAATATACAAATTTTGAAAAGGAAAATCACATATTATCACCAATTTTATGATAGCTTTCACCATATTTTAAGTTATCATTGCTACAATATTGAAATTTCGAAGAGAACTTTTTACTATCAGTTTTATGCGAGTTTTCCTCATATTTCGAGGTAAAAAAGATGATTTCCTCTAATTCTTACCTGTTGGAATAGCATAGGCCGAAATCGCTACCAATAACCCGATGAAAATATTGTACGTCATCATGAAGAACACGAGGAAAATGAACGCCGGTATCGAAAACGAAAGTCTAAAATCAGAAACTCAGAAGAACACTCTGCTCTCTTCATTACGTGAATAAGAAGCAAGGTATTTGATTAATGACGTCCGCCATACCAACTTCCGTGTCGAAAGGTACAGCTTCGAACTCGGGGTAGTAAGAGGAAACCTAAACTTGTTTCTTTTTTTGTTTTATTTTCTCCTTCTTCCTGTCTTTTTATCATTTTTATTTTATAGAAGCTTCCCCAGAAACGTTTACTTTTTCGAGCCTTTAAACCTCTCCGTTTCTAATGCTCTCCCGCCTCTGCTGATCAAGCGCATAATACATAATGCAAAAATGCGAGTCTCCTCTCATGGCAGTGTGATGTATTGAATAGCGAGTTAGATTTTTGCCTTTATTCTGGATGATTAGCCAGAGATTTTTTTTTAAAAAAAAAAGAGGCACAGAGAAGCTCGGAAAAATAAATTTTTCTGTGAAAACGAGTATTTCTCGTATTTTTAAAATTTGATTTTCTTACATTTCTACAGGCTTCGACGATTTTTCCCTTATCAGCTAGCGTTTGCGCTCCTTGGAACGCGATCATGAAGACCATCCTCAGAATTTCAACCGACCCATCGTCATTATATGAATATCTGACTCCCGAATTCCAAGCGGAGTAGATGCCGTCGGTTATGAAGGACTTGAAAGCTGTCATGTTTAGGGAAGTAGCATCGGCAGGGGATTTAACGAATCGCTTGAAGTCCTTGACCCATAGCATATTCGACTCAGGCCCGATGGCTCCTTTCAAATGTTCCAAGTCGTGAATGAAATTCTGAAAGTTGAAACTTCCTTTTATATTGGAGTTCGAGAATATCTTGCAGAAGCTAAAGTAACTCTAGTTAAAGTTCATGAAGTTTCCGAAGTTTAAAGACGAAATTTATATTTATTGAGTCTAGCATAGCATGGATGAAGACAGACAATTTTAGTTGAAGTTCATCAAATTTCGACTAAATTGTCAAACTCTAACCTCAAACTTCATGTAGTCCTTGGGGTCAGTGAAATTCGGCGGTCGTTCGATGAAAATGACGATATGCAGGAAGTCTGGCCAGACGACGTCACTCATGATTTCCACTCCCTTGTTGTTCGGGGAATCTGGAGGCAATAGATGGCGATAGTCCAGGTTAGCTTCGATCTGAAAAGTTTGAAATTTATGTTTGCTTCAGAGAATTTCTGGATATTTAGATAGGAAAACAATATTTATTCAGACACTTCCATTATTACTATTTAGTTTATCAAAATTGATGAACAACCAAAAATCATTGTTTTTTCTTTTTTTTTTTTAAATAAAAACACTTTTGATCATTCTAAAGAAAAATGACCATCTTTTCCAAGGGTTATTTTTGATTCATTCACAAAGCTATTATTTATACTTTTACAGATCTTACACTGTTGCTCCCAGCATAGATCACGAATCCTGTACAGACGAAGACGAAAAACACCGCGAAGATCTTTAATAGTGTTGAAGACGCTAGCCATTTTGCGTATTTGTCTAGATTTCTTTTCTGGAAAAAAGAGATCTAAAAAATTTGCTTACCCATGAAATTCAGCAACCACCTGATGCCTTTGCAGCATGGTTCTGGAAATTGCGAAAGTTTCCGGTGAATTTTGGCTGGGAAACACCATAACATGCATGGGGCGAAGAAGAAGATCTGAATTTTAGTGTTTGAAAAAATTCGAGAGTTTTTAAAAATATCTAAGCCCAGAACTATTTTCTTACCACATAAAAATAAGTCATAACTGCAGAAATTCCTAGAAGAAGTGAGAAATTCGCTAGTTCTTCTATGGGATAAAACGCTCCCAGAAATAGCGTTAAAGCTGTAGAAAATACGATTGTAATCGACGGGAAACAGGCTGCGAATACCTAATTCACTTGATGAATACTCAATTAGCTACTTAATTATATTTATTAGGCTAATTACCTCCATCATATGTTCTGAGTTGCCATCCCTTTTCAGATTCGTCTCCACTAACCATGTATTGTAGAGCATTAAAATCGCATCCAACCCTAAATTTTTTTATAATTATTTTTTAAAATCGATAATTATACCTAATCCATAGCTCAACAAAGGTGACAGGAACATTAGAGCGTTGATATACTTTCCGGTCAAATTGAAAATCGCAAAGGCTACGATTAAAGATAGCGCCGGTACCAGAGCTGCTATAGGCCATAGGAATACCACTCTGAAATCAATATTTCAGTCTTCGCTCCCTTCTCGTCAAGATCGAAAATTGTTACATTGGCGCCGCTCTGTGATGGAACCAAGCCATTCCCAGAAGAGTGATCAAAATTATGAAGACGGTCAAGAAGAAGCCTGTAAATTATTGAATTTTAGATTTTTCTTTCAAAAATCTCGTACCGATAGTAAATCGATTGATCAACACTTGTGTCCCTCTGCGCATTTCCGTCTTCATACCGACTGCACCATGCTGCGTAAGCATGGTGTAAGTAGACTCGTTCGCGTTATGCTTTTTGACTTCCCTGAAAAAGGAAATTTGAAGGGGCAATTTGAATCTTTCTTGGGTGAAAGTTTGCAAAAATTCCTTACTCCGCTACTAGTCGTTCGAAATGCTCCATATCTTTGTTAACGGTCGTCGAATTTATGAAGACCATGAAATATAGCGCTGATAGATTGGAAGATTTTATTCCTCCGTCCTAAATTTGAACTTATCCCGATTGTTTTTTGAAATTTAAAACACCTTATCCATTTCGCGTTTAAAGAAATGTTTTCCGATATTGGACTCGTAGCCAAAAACGCTGGATACAGGCCATGATAGTCCTAATATGCTCATGTCCTGAGGTCAATAAATTGAAATCTAATGGCAAGATAAAAAAATTACATATGTTTTAAATACGACGTCATTGAAACCACACATATTCGTGCAATAGTCGTAATAATTGTAAGTTCGATTTCCTTCCTTTTTGATGATCAGGTCTTTCTTGAGGTGCTGAAATTTATTTAAATTACACTTCAGAAAGTAAATCTATTTCCTTTCATTCACTAATAAGAAATGATTCTTAAGCAGCTATTTGCAAACTATCGATACCTAATAAAACTTCCTAAGCTCTAGGCTATGCTTCAAAAATCCTCCACTCTTGTTCCAAAATTTAAACAAATCATGAGTAGATATTTTCTTGTGATTATTGGAAAAATGTTCACCTTATAAAATCTCTCAAACTCGTAGAACTCTTTGGTGCCTATCATAGATCCCCCCTTCCTCTTCGGTTCAGCGAATAAGGCCATGTACCAGGGAGCACCCTGGTCTCCGAAAAATTGCACCTGGGCTTGGAGTTCTTTTATCGAGGGTGCATCAGGCTTTGTGTAGCCGGTTTCGAATGATAGCTTGATTTCTGGCCTGAAATATCATATTTGAAAAATCTATTGATGAATATACGCTTTAATTTAAAGAATATCGAAATTCTATAATGGAATATTAGTGCTTGGAAATCTTCGTTGAAACTAAAAATCCACAAACTTCTGATTATGCTTCACGCTATTTCTTATGAAGATCATATTTTAAGGATGACAATTTTCGGAAAATATATACGACTCATCCAAATTAAAATCACGTGTTTTAGCGCTTACCTCCAAACAATTAAGCTGACCAGCGATATTCCAGCTGTCAACAGACTAATTATGAAACATAACAGTGGCCAGCCGCCGACGAAGGCCCCCACACTTCCGAAACCACGTGCGAGTGGCTTCATTTTCGAGCCTGAAATGAAAATTTGAAGTTCGTGACTTTCAAAAATTTCACTAGGTACAGTGCATTAGATTCGTAATATTTAAGCATTAAATTAAATGATAAAGTTTATGAAGCTCAGAGATTGAATTCTTAACTAAATTTTGAAGTTAAACCTAGAGTTAAATGGAGTTGTGTGAAATAAAATATTGTGAAAATGAATACGATTTGAGTAAAAATGATTAATTTCAAGCTTCATTAATAAGGATAGTCGAAAGTACGTGACTCAGCGTAAAAATTCGTAAGTCTAAATGAAAATTGTTTAGAAATTCGACAGAGTGCAAGTGTGTATACTGATTAATGGCCCAAACTATAGACCGAAAAAATAAGAGAGTTTGAGAAAGTGAAAAGCTAGAGATAGCGTAATATAGAGAGGTTAAAGAATCAGGAAAGTGAGAGAGTATGGAAAAATGAAATAAAAGAAAAATAACTGACAGAGAAAGATTCTTTTAGCTACATGTGAGCTCATAAAGTGACACGTGCTTTGAAACACTCTTCTTCTGCCAATTTTCCTGAAGCTCAATCTTGGGCTAGAGAAAAAAGAGCTTCCTATTTGCTAAATTGAGATGCAATTTTGGTGAAACTTGAAAATGGCACTATGTAGATATTTTTAAGCAGAATAACATGAATATGAAAAGTATTCGTGTTTCTATACCATTTAGAATAGAACCCAACAGCCTGGGTAATTCGTTACTTCGTTGGCTACGAAATAGCATAGTAAAAGATTTCTTCTTATTTCCCCTACGCCCTCAACTATGTGTAGCTAAGTGACGAATTATTTCAGTTTTTATGCAATCGCGATCCAGAATTAAATCCATTTTCTAACTTTAGACCCTATAATATTTAGAAACTTATGGCATGATATGGCGAATAGTTGTTTTAATAAAATTATCACGAAAGTCACATGCGATATTGGATAAACGATGAATCTACGATTTTAACTCAGTTAAAAATCCTAAAAATAAAAGTTAAATTTGATTTTGATGAAGTCCAAAACCAAATATCAAAATGTACCAGCGGCTAGCAAATGTTTACATCATACTGCTCCTCGCAATTCTCTCTGATGATGGCAGTTCTGCATTTGATTGGTAGTAAGCTAGATATCATTACAAAATAAGAAACCAAAAGATGAAGAAAAAGAATTATCACTAAAAGCTGAGAGTGCCCAGAGAAATTTGTTCATTTTACTACCAGATGAGTGATAAAAATATCGGGAGATAACGATAAAAGTTGAGAGATCTGGATAAAGAGAGCATTTTAGTTTGACTACGTTTCAAACCATAAATTAAGATATACCCTGATCACTTATGCATAAATTAAGGTAGACTTCATGATAATTTTAGCTTTTGAGCAGGTGAAGTTCAGAAATATTTAAAGATGAACGATACTTACGAAAATCGAATACGAAACTATTCAATTTGAGAAAATAGTTCAAATTTTCAGGAAAAATGTGCTAAAATACGAAGTATATTGAGTTTCAGTGTGCTCTGAAAACTATTACTCATGGGGAGAGGGATTTTCAAAACATCTTTGTCATTGTAAATATGTACGAATTTTTTTCAAAGAACAAAAGAGTAGAATACGATGATATTTAAAATATTTAAAAATTATATGCCACCTCTAAAATATAAAATGACACATGCAAATCTAGCGATAAATGAAGCCCTTATCAAAGTACTTCAAAAGCACTTTGTACATGCAAGTTATAAGCTTCTTAAGATGAGAAAATAATGATTATCTTTGATCTAGACTAGATTAAATCAATCAAACTTCAGAATCTATGAAAAAACTTTAATTTCAGAAAATCAATAAAACGCCCAAATTCTCAGAGATAGATATTCAAAATATAAAGAAACAAAATAATTTTAGGCGTAAATAATACGTTCAAAAATCAAAAACTATCTATGAACCCCAAAATATATAAGAAATAAGCCATATTTTTTTTAGAGTTTCGATTTTTAAACTAATGTATAAATTTTTAAACCAGTGCGTCATAGACTCTAGCAGAAATGTTCTAGTTGCTGGGGCGAAAATTGAAAAATCCAGGCCGAAAAACGTTTCTCTGCCAATCCGTTCTTCACGGATCCATTCTCATTTTTAAGCCCATTATTCATCGCTAAAAGTCGAGAGTCCGGATGAGAAAAATGAAAGAAAAATAATCGATCATTTGAGTCAAATGTCACAAGCACTACAATTTATAGCCCATCAACGAAACTTGGTTCAAATAATCAGTTTTCTTTAGCTGTGATACAAAATTTTAGAAATCCATATGAAAGACATATAATTGTCTTGCTCGTCACACCAGTTTACAGCATATACAGAATATGAGAACCCTAAGAATTCAATAAGTTTCAGGATTTTCAAAACCACAAACAAATCAAAATCTAATCAGCTCTTCATTAATTTGTATATGATTTAGGGGCAAAGGTATGAATAATATGGAATTCCTTCTCATCGAATCCTTTAACAAATATCGACATCTAATCATTATCAATTTATTACTTATTTGCCTGATTAAAGTAAGGAATTAACGGGTTTAGTGCCAGCCTCAGGGCCGTCAATAACAACGCGGTTGGGGAGGGAAAAAGACGATGTTTAGTGCAGCAGAAATTGAAAATAAGACATAAAATAGTCACAATATTTGGGCTCTTTAGCTTGAATTTTAAATAACAACGTGACGAAAGTGAACTGATTTAGAACACTCATTATTAGGCTTCTCGTATGATATTGAATCAAAGCCATACCTTTATCAAAATGTTTTCAATTTAAGTATGTTAAAAGAAAAATGAAATTACAACGATCTTTCTGAGTGCTATTTAAAAAAAATACAAATTACAAAAAGGGAATGATTATCAGCTATGTCGCAAAATTTAGAACACCAGACAATGAAAATTTTGGTTAACTCGCAATAACCCAAAGGGATATTTTAAATTATTTACGACCAAAATCGAAATCAAAAACCCCAATATTCATGCGTAAATGGAGCTTCTCGCTGTTATGATAGCGGAGGTCCTTTCTTATCACTCGCCTCTAAAATTGAATGGGGGTAGCTTCGTCTATACGAAGCTTCTCCAGTAAACAAAAACTGCCCCCAAACTTTCCCCATTATGGCCTGATAACTTTAGGCTCCATTGGAATTATCCGAGAAAATCAATCAAACTCTTGAAAAATCACCTCAAATTGACAGTTTACATTTACGTGTGTTATCAACGTCCGTTCAAAGTATCGGATTTTGAATGACATTGATACAATATCGTAAAGTACAATGAATAATGAACTTGCTCAACTGCGTTTTAGCAAATTTCGTTTGAGGCAATTCTATTAAATATACTTATCAAAGCTTTATTTATATATTTTGAAAAAAAAACTGCGTATCAAGCGTTCTCTGGTAAATTGCGTTGGAATATATTCTATTTTAGATTTTAGATAGATTCATGTAGAAAATGTCGTCGCGTTTCATCCCGGAATGCGCTAAAATCGACGCGGGCCAAATCAAGCGGTTCGTCAATTTGGTCTCTACAGTCGATCGGCTACTCGTACTTACCGGAGCCGGAATTTCGACGGAATCTGGTAAGTTTAAAAATATTTATTTTAAATCATTATGCATTTTTATTTGAATTATTCATTATTTCCATTTGAATATGCTTACTTTAAAAGTTAAAACCCGATTTATTTTAAAGGTCTATAAAATAAAATGCCGAGGAGGACTATTAATATTCCAAAGCTAAATATAATGACGATAAAATATGAAACGCAACTTGAAAGAGTAATTTGGTTATAGATTACTCTTCCAGGTATTCCCGATTACCGTTCCCCGAAAATCGGGTTGTACGAGCGCTCCAACCACCGGCCGATGATGCATCAGGATTTTATGAAATCAGCCGCGTCTAGACGTAGGTCGTTGATTATTTTTCTGGGTAAAATTCTCGTATTTTAAAACTTCAGGTACTGGGCCCGAAATTTCCTGGCATGGCCTAATTTCTCAAAGGCAGTTTGCAACGAAACGCACCTGACACTTGCGAAATGGGAGGCTTCGGATAGATTCACCTGGCTGATTACCCAGAATGTCGATGGGCTGCATACAAAGTAAGCTTTTTTTTTTTTTAATTTTTAACTTATCCTTAAGCCATTTTGAAAACTATAGAATTAATGTAATGAAATTTTTATATAAATTTGCTAAAAATTTAAACTTATGTGCCCAAAGTTATATTATTTTTTGATAGCAAGTATTATATTCTGAATATCCTCACATATTCGTAAATTAATGTACATGCATCAAATATAATTTTTATGATAAATGCCAAGATTAAAATTATAATCTACCTAAAAAATATTTCAGAGCCGGTTCAGCGATGTTATCCGAATTGCATGGTTGTGGTCACCGCGTTCGATGCATGAGTTGCCACTCAATAATGTCTAGACAGGACTATCAGGTATCTCAAATTAACCCATAAATTCAGACCTAATTTTCAGGTCTCTCTAGCCGCGGCAAACCCTCATTGGACCACGAAAGAGGGACCCGGAGAGTTGAAGCCCGACGGAGACATTCATATTGAACCTGGAGCTGAAGAAGTGCGAGTTTAATCTGAATTCTATTCTTTAGTTCGTACTTAGTGCTCAAACACTAATTTTAAAATAATGTTTAATTCAGGATTTTAAAGTTGTTCCTTGCCGAAATTGTGGAGGGATCATGAAAACGGATGTGATTTTTTTCGGAGACAACGTCCCACTGAAGATGGTCGAGGCCTGCTATGAAAAGGTAGGTTATTTTTTAAGTTTAATGTAATCATGAAAATAAAACAAAAACTATCTTTCTGAACATTTTCTCTATAATTGTTATGCATATAATTTAACTCACTACCATTTATAGATAGATTTTATTTAATTTTTTGTTTAACTCTTCCTAGGCATTTTCAGATGCATAACATTTTTCAGCTCGATCAGTCTGATGGTATTCTCGTTCTGGGTTCTTCATTAGAAGTGATGTCTGGGTACCGATTCGTCTACTACATGAATATTCAGGCTCGTCGTTTGAAATTATGTTTCAAATAGTTAGCTATCAAGTATAACATTTTATCATATGCTTCTGATGCACTACTCATTTTTAATCCAATGAATAGATTTTAGTTCGTTCGCTTAATCATAAAAGTACTCTAATTTTGCAGAAGAAGCCAATATTTATCGTAAACATTGGTTCGACGAGAGCTGACGATTTAGCCACTGCAAAAATCGAGGCCAAAGCTTCCGAAATCGTCAAGGCAATCTAACTAATCTAGTCCAAATATGGGTGATATTAAATTCTAGAAATCAGGGTATTTTATGATTTGTAAAATTATTATCAAATGTATAGTTCAGAATTTGAAGTAATAAACTTACAAGGTTTATGGCTTAGTTTCTTGAATCTCGACTGATACTAGATAATTTTCAAAATATTTATTCACAACACTCGACCAAGCAAAAATATCATATGAGCCAAAAATTAGCATATCATAATAAGCAGGTTAAAATGAGGATTACAAAAACTTGCTCAAAATCGCTGACGAACCACCTTCTGGATCGAGTAGCGCTTCGAGACTAGATATTGGAATGGCTCTGAATCCTGACAGAGCAATTAGCAATCGAGCACATCTATAATTTGATAATTAAATGGTATAACTAGGATAATTAGATATAGTTAATTGAGGTAGTTAAGTAGGTTAATTACCTAATTGGATTGGGATGATTCCTGAGACAATGCTGCTGAAGCATCATCAGTGATTGCTCAAGATTGTTATCTTCCTCCGGATTTGAAATCGCATCTGAAGTTTTCATTTTTTTCAAATTTATGTTTAAAAAATTCAGGCTCTATGTAATATTTTAATAGTTCATTGATTGTTTGCTTTATTCGCCTATTCACCTAAAATCTATAAAAAAAATAAATAACGTATAGTTGGAAATACCTTAAATTCAATTTTCTAAAATAGACCCTAGATAAATTCTCTTTGAATCATAAAAAAATATTTTGATCAACGAAAATCTCCCTAACTTGAATTTTCCGAAAATTAGATCTGAAAGAAATTCACTGAGCTCTGCCATTTGTTGGTTCCATTCGCAGATTTTCGGTATCTCGTCCCGAAAGTTACTTTAGCTCTTCCTATTTGCTCTAGGCAATTTCAAAGTTCCATGTTAGGGCGCGCTGCGTGAAAAGCCTGGGGAATAAAATGAAATTGAGATGGACTTTTTTCTCTGACCCTTTCTATTTCGTCGTCTACCATATAAAATGTAGTGTATCAGATGTCTATTTCTGCTGTTTTCTCTCTTAAAATTTCGTACTATTTCTCTCTTCTCTATCATTTTCCTACTATTTCTACCAATTCTGACTCGTTACCCATGCTATTTCCCATTTCTCTGCCTTCTAACTTTTCTCTGTGCTCTCCCACTTTTGCGTAGTCTATGAGCGGTTGTCACTAACTAGATTTGGGCATTGAGAGCCATGCTTTTGGCCGGATGCTATTCAACACACCGCCCTATCCTCGAAACCATCAATTCAATGACATAGAGCACGAAATGAAAGAAGGATTACGGTAGGTTTGT
Source organism: Diploscapter coronatus (assembly GCA_964036155.1). Taxonomy (NCBI): domain Eukaryota; kingdom Metazoa; phylum Nematoda; class Chromadorea; order Rhabditida; family Rhabditidae; genus Diploscapter; species Diploscapter coronatus. Next base: position 13,571,673 of record OZ038422.1, read on the forward strand.
AATTGAGGAATTTTCTGAGCAATTGGAGCTGGAACTACCAATTCTGAGAGGATTTCATATTTGGTGCAAAAATATTAAAACCAGTCATAAAATCAGTTTGATTGATAATTTTGCTAATTATAGTTGATAGGTTAAAAGTGTATTGCATGCTTTCATGATTGGTCCGAATTTCTGAAACTTCTTATTCGAAATTTCAACCATTTCTTTAATGAAATCGGACCTTTAATTTATAGGTTCCAGAAATCGTATCCAGTCACAAATATCATTGATAGTCTTGGACGGCAAAAATTATATCAAGCATAAAAAATTAGTTTAAAAAATAATGCTGACCTGTCGCGGCAAAAAGCGCTATCGCCTTCAGACAATTGTACTCGGTCCTATCCGGGTTTAGGTTCATCAGATTTATCACCGCTGATTTCAGTTGTCTATCCTCACAGTTGTCACCCAGATTCATTTCAGCTAGCGATAAACACAATAACAGAGGCCAGGAATTAGAAATTAGCGACTTCTGGATGGAGTCGGGTAGTGAATGGTAGCTAAAATACAAACAAATAAAACTGATCCTCATGGCGACTTTCACCTAGGTAAACTATGGAGCCATAGAATAGCAGAATCTAGAGCCTTCGAAATACCTCCTGAGGTAGGACTGTCTTTCTGAATTAAAACTATATGGCGGGATCATTAGTGACAGGTTATTCGAAATGACAATAGCTATGATTTGAAACAACTTGAAGCATATCTTATTTCAAACATTTCTGCAAACTATGCCATAGTAGAATGGTTACACTTAATGATATAAGATTAGATTTTATAAAATTTAGAAACACTCAATTTTCAAATCACCTTTTCCTCGTCCGTTTTCGTTTCGCTGTGCTCCGAGTTTGGAGAATCGTCCCTCTTTATCGACTCATTTTGCGATAAGACTGCAGAAACCGCACCGGCGTATTCTCTAGAATGTAAATTTAAAATAAAATGAAGTGCAAAGGCAGCTGTTATTTGACGAACTTACGGACCCTTTTTAGAGTTCGCCAGTTTGTCATTTGGTAACTGTCATAAAAACTTTAAGATCCCACCTCAAAAATCTCTGCGGATCGAGATCTGCGGTACTTGGTCGGATTGTGGCTGTGTTCCGCGGCTGTCTCTCGTTCTGCACGGCTGAAATGAAGTCGGACTTCACTTGAATCGCTTAACAAAAACGAAAAATTCTCCAAAACGTCGCACGCTTTTCTTAGTTAATTGCAGTGAGATCGCATGTTTTTTTGGTCCACCCTTTTTTTACAAAACTCAATTTTTAATGCAATCTCAATACGATGAACTGCTTTCTAATTTTTGCAAGGATATTGTAAAATGGTGGAATCAAATTTCAGGCAAAAATTGAAAGAGAACGACTCCCCCATCTTACTCCGGGCTAACTCACCATCCTTGTTCATCCCTTTCGAGAGACACTTCTTCAGCCGACACGCTTGGCACTGGTTTCGATGCGCTTTATCGACAACGCATGCGCCGGTTCCGGCTTGGCATCGATAGATTAATCTGCGACGGACGGACCGTTTGAAAAAGCCGGAACATCCGTTACAGGCGAGAATTCCTTAATTCATCGGTTTACTATGTGATTTTTTGGATTTTATGAAGATATTTCTTAACTTGACGATAAATTAAGAAAGAGTAACTGTGAATCGAAAATCTGGAAAAATGTTGAATACGTTTGAAAAATAACATTATCACTGAATTATCAAATTCATTAAAAAAATCGAGCTTTCAACAATTTTGAAACATATCTAATTTTATGTTTAATTCTAAACTACCATAATGTTTTCCGCTGCTGACATCGCCACAAACTGCGCAACAGAGTGTGGGCGACGACGTGATTGGAGGGCTATCTCTGATTGAAGTGCATGCAAACGAGTTCACACTCACTGTAGTCGGGTCGAATTCCGAAGGACTAAATTTTAGAATAGGTTTATGAAATTTAAAAGCAAGGATTGAAAATTATATCGGCGTTATTTGAATGTGCGGAAGTAGCATACATTCATATTTCCTAGATATTCTGATGGATTGAATGTTGGTTTCAGAATTTTAAGGTATCAACTAAAATATGCTAACGGTACTCAGCTTTCATGTCTTATGAAAAATGACAGGGTACAATTTCGAGAAAAAAACGATAAGATTACCTTGTAGGCATTCTCTGTTGATTCATTGTCATTGCTAGCGCTGCTGCGAAATGTGGTGGCATAATATCTGAATTTTTTCTTAAATTTTAATTTAACATAAAATGCTATACTTGTATTTAGGAATCCATGGGGGAATAGTAAAGGTGCATGTAGCATAGACCGAATTCCGGCTATTCGACTATCTAGTTTAGAATCATTGGTATTCGACTCTTCTAAAATCACGATATTATAATAGTTCACTAAACTCAATCGTATAAAGATCATATTTTTAATCTCATTATGATATCATAATCTTTAAAGTCATAACATGCTTTAGAATTAAATAAATAATATTATTTTTAACCTTATTATGATATTTATTATTCTAAAAATATGGTATGATTAAAAATATGTTTATTTTCACAAAATGCCACTTTATTTGCATCAATTTATCTATCATATGATATGGCAAGTGCGTAATAATTATGTTTATTTTTTAAATATCCCATTTTTAATTTTAAACATGATATTTCAACAAGGATAAATATAAAAATGATTATAAGGCGAGGAATTTTTGGTATTAGATTGAAAATATAGCCATGTGCTGAGAGATAGAGGTTTAAGACCGGATTGGATGCTTTTGACTTTTGCGTGAAGTGCCACCGTAATTTCCGGGAAATTTTGCAATCAAATATGGGAGGTTCTATAACATATCAAAAGTGAGTGCGCATTTTCAAAGGAAATCATAAGTTATCCGAAAAGCTAAATACGACAAAAACGCATATGGTTAATAAACCGAGTCATATTTTGAAAATATGATTCAAGTATGACTTCATGAAGAAGCTTCCGCATCAAAATTTATATCTAATGATTTGTGACTTCAAAATATGTCATATGATTTCAGAGAAAATATATGATATTTCACAGCATTAGTCTTGAACCACAATAATTTCACGTTGTTTCGGAACATTAAAATTTGAAGGTTAGGATATAAAATAGAAGATTTGAGAATAAAAAGTGATGGGATTTAAAGTGAGCCTGATTTCGCAGGTGTAAATGACATTATTTAGAATCGTCATGGAAATATACATATTAAGATTTCGCTCAAAAGCCATGATCGAACTAATAATTCAAATAGAATGGTAATGATTGATAAATTTTAAAGCATACCATTAGTCGAAGAGAAATTCAGCGGTTCGTCTGTGTCGCTCATTTGTTAATCCTGAAATTCACCGAATATGTTTCAAACAAATTAAACTTTCAAATAAAAGATTCACCAAAAATAATCTAGTATCAATATTGGGGGAACGATGATAAATTTAGAAAAAAATCATAAGTTTAAAATAAAATCCACTGTCAAAATTTAATTGTAAAATCCAAATCTCTCTGATCAGATCAGGATTAAGGTAAAAATCAAAATGAAATTGAGCAAGAAATTAGCATAAAGTTCTTAATTCTAAACCCACCTACCGTAATCCTTCGACTCTATTGCCTATTCGAGAGAGCAGCTGTTGAATGCCAATAGAGCTTGGGGGCGCGGCCTTTGCTCAGGATCTGAAAAGGAAAGGAAAAGAGAAAAAGGGAGGAGGGGGTATCTTCGAAAGAGCCCATATCTGGATATCTATTTCTTTTTCTCTCTTATAAAATGACGTACTATTCCTCCATCTTTTCACTCTCGGAATTTTATATAATATCTATCACTGGTTCAAACTAAGAAACTTCCAAGATAAAGCCCCGCTCACTTACGCTTAGAATGGTTGAAATTCAAGAATATCTTGAAGGAAAGAAAAAGACAATGGTATAATGATGAATAATGCCCAAAAACGGGTTGGATATCTGCAATCCATAACAGGTTGTATATCTGTTTGTATGTCCGAACCACCCATCTGTTAGGCTGATGTTATTGTTTCCACTTTCCCTGGCTCGGCACAAGCTCAAACAAAAGGACGAACATGAAAGGGATCAGGTCAATTTTCCATTATTCCATTATCCGATTAGCATAGGATACTATTTTATGCCGATATATCAATTAATTTTAGGATGCAATAAAGCAATTCGTTTGCTAAAACAGTACATTTCTTTAAGACATCAAATATGATAATTCTACTGAGGTATGAAATACCTTTATTACAGATTTCAGTTTTTAACCAGGTGATGTTCTCGTTAAATGATATGTCACATCTAGAGAGGACTATCCCTAAATAATTATAAAATTTTAGTTTTATCGTGATACAATGATTTTCGACATACATCTAATTGCAACACTTTTTACAGCGAATATTAGAATGCCTATTCCTGACCTCATCTCTACATTTGAGCTCTTGACACAATTCCAGCTTTATCTAGTCTAATTCATATCATTTATACCCGATTGGCTTCATAAGTGGTTCTATCTGAGCTCGAAAGAAGAAATCAAACTGCTAAAGGCAGGACTCTCATGTGCATCTGACGGGCCGATTCCTGCAAGGAGCGAGACAGAAAGTGTCAACCTCCCTTAACCTACTCAAAATCAATTGGCTAAATTTATTCAGGGTAAAGTCTGTAAATGAGGGATAAATAAGGGATTTATATTTATTGTTTGGTTCTAAAAATAATGTTCATGAAAAATGACGAACAAAATATTGTGATACACTTTATATATCGGATATCTTTCCTGCAAATGTTAAATCACTATAAATCTGCAATGTATCTATCAAAGCCACTGGGAAAAACTGAAATATTATATTAATGAAGATCAACTTTTTAATAACTTTGTAATGCTAGTCGGTATAATCCAATGTGTACCCATCAAAATTACTTGTCTATATCTTTTCATAGAACCAATATCCCTGTGTCATCTGCAAATTATATGCTTCAATTTATTGAATTTATTCTCGCATATATGCCTTTTGTCATTCGAGCAAATTTGCCGCACGAAATAAATAAGCCCCGCCCACAAATAGTCGGAAGGAAAGAAACGGAAGATAATTGAATTTAGCAGGGCCAAATCAGATGAAAGAGAATGGAGGGATAGAGCAAGATAAGGGAAATGGGTAAAATTTAGAAATTTCGATTGTTATTATTATTATGATTTAAATATTTAATTTGATCCATATATGAGAGCAAAAGCAAGAGCATCATTTAAGAAATTCGCAATTATTTCAAATAGCTTTTGAAACAATTCATAAATACGGTTCAATCGATTTTTAAAATTTCCAATCTAATGCTGAGGGATCTGCAATTGGTTTATTTTTTCCCATAATTTTGCCTGGAATTTTAATAAAACATAGCTTCGAAATCGAAATTTATTATTCATACTGCAAATGGTAAAAATAAAGCCTCATATTTTGACTCGAATAAGAAAATGTATAAATGAAAATGGAATTGCAAAATGTTCTATAATAGAATACTCACGAAGTTCTGGATATGCAGAATAAAATTTCAGAAACGAGAGATAAACATTACAATATAAATATACGGCATTTTAGAAGCTCCATAAGAAATAATAAAAATAGGAAATTCAAAGAACCCGGGATTCAATAATAATTATGTTGGGGATGTTTTCAAATGGAGTGGGAAAAGTTTTCTCTATTAGTGTGAACAGCATTCAACAAATATTCATCAAGGAATTCAAAGAAATTTCAGAAACTTTTGTGGCAGGGAATTTTTAGATTTGTGATTCTTAATACGATCTGGGATATAAAATACGACGAAACAAAGAAAATTAATAGTTCAGTCTGAAAAGAAAATCTTGTAAAAAGATGGTCGGATTCATTTCAAAGATAGGAATAAAGATGAAGAATATAAATCTAGCAATAAAATAATGTTTTGAATGATAATTATGTGAAAATATGGTGGCATTAACAATTACATTATTCTTCGATCAATTCAGTAGTGGTATGTTCCTGGACCATCGTACTCTCGCTACCGTCAGCGTGTTTAGTTACGGTAGTCGTGATGATGGTTTTGACGCCCTCTTTTTCTATCACCTAAATTATGATGTTTTATAATTGGCTAGTTTAATATGGTCGTGAACATTTAAAAGGATTGACGATTTGACTTACAATATTTTGAAATATTTCAAATTTTCTTACCTCAGTTGACACTGTCGTTGTCTCTCCATTTTCTTCTGTCGTTACTACTGTCGGTTCAGTATGATGTTCTTCGAAATGGTCATGCTGAACTGGTGAAGCCGTTCTTAAGCTCGCCTAAAGTAAGTTAGATAGCTACCCAATTATCTATAATTTGCTTAGCTAATTACCTTTTCCAAAGCTTCCTCAATCTTGTGCCTAGCTTCAGCAATTTCCTCCGGGACTTGCACCGTCTCCGCAACTCTTCTAGCAGTTTGTTCTATCGTTGTAGTTTCATTTCCAGATGCGTCCATGGTTGTCTACAATATGACCTCTATTTCGAATTTATGCTTCAAAATTCCATTTCAAGTAGCGCTTTCAACACACGCAATCAAACCTTGATGTAATAAGTCTAATCAAATCGTTTACAATTTCAAAAGAACCATATCTGATCTTCATAGTAGAATTATTATGTTTCAGAAAACGTCTTTTTCAAATTTATTTTTCTATCGTGTAATCGCTTTTTGCAAGATACTTAGTAATATCTAACAAAATATCGCCAAATATTACTACTGTTTGACAAATTCAAGAATACTGCAATCCACTGTACCTCTTCAATTCTTCGTCGCTCAACGCCCTCGTCATCCACAGTCCTCTCCTCGATCGTCCTGGTAACTTCTCCATCGGTTTCTACTACCGTTTCCTCCATCGTTTTGGCTTCTTTACCATCTGAATTTTATGGTTACAAAATGGTACGGGTTTCCAAGAATTGTGTAAGATACCAATGAAATGGTAAAAGTTACCATAATAGCACAATAATCTAGTAAAAATGATTTCTATTTAAAAGAAGCGGAAAAAATTACGTAAAAAAGCACGAGTTCCCAGAATAATCCAAAACGGTACCTGTATGAGTAACAATCGTTTTCGTAGTGGTAACAATGGTAGCGTGTGGCTCCTCGGAGGCCCCAGACAATTGGGACCCTCGTCTATGCTTTTCCAACTTATGCTCTACTTTTTCGATGATCCGAACCCCAGGGACAGCATTATTCGACGTACCATTAGTGCCATTCGTTAGGGGTTGTGCGGCTAAAATTATTAACTTAGTTTTTTATTCTGGAAAACTTTTTAATCGGGTTAAATTTCAGAATTCGCATTCGTACAGGTTTTAAAGATATTTTTAGATTGAAATTTATTTACAATTTTTAAAACTGGTAAGCAAGAGCTCGAAAACTCATTTAGATTTTGATTTTCTTGATACGTAACCAATAATAAATTGACGATATGATATGTAATAAACATCTTTTCTTTCAGAAAATAAATGAAGATTCTTTTTAAACATCAGTACTAACAATCCCCCCAATAATTGCACTTTGCCTAATGAAATTATCCAGGCTAAAATCCTCACATTTCACGCTTCCGTGATGTCCATTTTCGAAGTGTTCCTTCGTCAGGTAAATTGGGGTGTAGGTGAAGGGTCCATTGATGGCGATTTTTCCCTTCTCGTCTGATTCTTCCACGGGTTGGGGTCCCGCAACGAATGGAGCCATCGAGTTTCGAGTGTCTCTAGTTGATAATTCACCAATTTCAATTGGAACCTCTAAGAGTAAATTCGATCCGAGGGTGATCTGAAATTGATGCTTTAAATTAATGGGGATCGCAGATGATATGAAAATCTATAGCTCGCCTGTAGTACGCTTACTTATTTCAAATTCTTCAATTTTTAAAAGATGTTTTAAATTATCTAAGCTCAAGTCATGTGAATAAAAATCAATAGACGTTTGATCTAATCTTCCAGTAATAAAACTCTAAAATTCTCAACAGAAATATAATTCCAGTACCTGAAGAGCATATTCGACCTTCAAGAACGGTTTCTTCCTCAATCTTAGCGTCGCCGTGCTTGGTGATTCGAGAAGATGTCCGAATGGTGACGATTTAGCGTTGTTGTTCAACGATTCAGAGTCATCTGAATAATTAGGGTAATTGTCTCGATTGAATATTTAATTGTGGTAGTTGTCTGCTAGTTGTCTAACTATCTTACATTTCGTCGAAGGAACAACCGGAGGAATGGTCATCAAATAGATTCCATCCCTCTGAATAGCGCCCTTGTAACCTTTAGCATCGCCGTCGTTCGGGTCCAGTTTTCTGTAAAATTATTATTCCAAAATTGCAGATTTTCTTACGTTGAAACATAATATGCAAGAATATATGATGAATAACGAGTTTTATTACTATACTTTTCTCAAGCTGAAATATTTTTAGTCACCTGTAGAATAGGGTACGATTGGGGGAAACTGCGGCTTTTTCTGGGTCAGTAATACCTCCGACGTTCCGAACTCGATCAACCAATCGGACTTCGATCTGAAATTGAATATCTTTCGTGATAAATAAATGCCCTCTTTCGAATTCTCGTAGCAATCATTGAAATAGTGTCAGTTAATATAGATAAAATATGCTTCAAAGTTATGCGCTTATTGCAATATTTTAGAATATTTCAATGAGACGTTCGATTCTTACTCTAAAATCCAGCTACTTTTGAAATAAATTTGTTCAAATCATTCTGTAGCTCTTTCCTACCATTTTGAAATAATCCCTCATTGGGATTAGACGCAATAAACTCATGAATAGTTTACCTGGTTCAGAATATCCTTCGGATGTTTGTTACCGATTTTCAGGTCACCGAAAACCGCTTCTCCTGGGATGTATCCAGTCTTAGGCAGCGTAATTTCACCGGTCAGCTGGAATTTAAAACACGGAGATTTCTTCGATTTTTTTTTTAAATTTACCCGTCCTTTACAGCAGCATTTTCCATAGACTGCGGTATCCTTGGCTGCAGCGGATTCTCCAGAAACCACGTGGCCTTCAGATGGAGCGATCAGAGAGAAAACCTTCTTGCCGTAGTATTCGTACTTAAATTGAAAAAATATCATAATTTTGAGACTTGTTTTAATTGACCAAAATCATATTCCATCGGCAGGTGCGAATGGGTTGGTTTTGCAAAAATTTACTTTAGTTAAGCATTTATCTGAATCTAACATCACACCAATTCAAAATTGAAATCTCATAAATATGAAGATCAACTTTAATCATCTAAAGTCAAAATCTAACCGTTCTCCCATCAGTTTCCTCATGAACCAGACTGGCTCGGATGAAGTACCGAATAAACGCGTGTGGGCCTTCGTAACTCGAAGGACAACCCTTCGGCAAGGGACATTCAAAGGGAAGGGAATACGTGAAGTTGCCGATCCACGTGAAGTGACCCGGCTCGGGTTTGCCTGGGGGACGTTCGAGTAGGGTGAAGTCCTGGTCGAAGTAGACCTAAAGATACATCTGTTTTGACTTTAATATTTTAGCAATCAGTCTCCATCATACAATATTTTACAGATCATACTGTCAGATCAAAATTATTTCGAAACATAATAATTTGCTTTTTTTCTATTTTACTGGTGCTACGATGTAAGTTATTGCTTGAAAGATAATATTTTCATATCATGAATTATATAATTTATTTTAAAAAAAAGTCAAAATGTATAATTTATTCATTTTATCTCATTAGGTGAACGAACTAAGACTTAAACTCTGTTTACGGTTTCCACTTTAACGTAACATATCTTCTACGAAATTTACCTTTTCAATATCCTCATTTTTCATCGGATCGATCCACGCCGCGCGGCCTTTCATCTGGATTTTTATCGCGTTTATCACGATTGGTCTGCTAAGTTCAATTTGGAGTTTTCCAGTGATAACTTCCCCTCCTGAATTAAACAGTGAGAAAATAGTTATTTTCGACAAACAGTATTTAAACCAAGACGTCATTCTTAAAAATAATTCAATAAAGCTATGCTAGATTATGAAAATTAAGATATCATCATCATTAAAGATGTAATTTTCGGGGTAATAATTTAAAACTTACCTTTGAATACAGGCTCTGACCCCGCATCCATCTGAATGTCGAATCGGGTAACGACGGGATCGGCCTGGACTTGGGAAACTTCATCTTGCTGACTTTTATCCTTATTCTTGGAAGCCACCATTTTGAGGAGCCTGAAAATATTTGCATACGTTTTTAAATGTTGCAGATCTATGATAATTTAATAAATCGTACGAGAATGACAAATTAAATAACATGTTGAAAGAGTAAATTAAGTTATGATTTTAAACAGACCTAGATATTTTGGGATAATTTGAAGAATTTAATAATTAACCTAATAAGTCTAATGAAGACGAAGAGTTAAATCCAATTGAAAAAATGCAATTCAAACAATCCTTTGAAGCAGAATTTAATGAAATATCATATCGCAGGAGCAAAGGATAACGAAATATAGGCTAATCAATAAACTTGAGATTTAATGAAAAGATAGTAGACCGGTTAGAGAATCAAGTGATCCAAAAATAGATCAAAGGCTTGGGAGAAAATATCATTGATTTTTGAGAGTCTAAAGAAAGCGAATCTGCCGACAAAAGATGAGTAAACAGTACAAATGCCACACTCTCGAGCGATATATCAAATACACGTGTGCCGTACTCCAGACGGTCTTCGATTTGAGATTATCTGCTTTTCTTCTCTCTCTTCTTTTCTCATTACTTACTAACGAATAAAACTGCAAAATAAAAAGACCAAAACAACTTCAGAATAATAAATAAATCCCCAATGGAACTTCAAAAACCGGCTGGCGCGAAATTTATGACTTTCGAAAAACAACGAATTTCTAAACAGGATAAAATGTCTTGTTTCGGGAACTTGTAAATTGTATTTGGGAGGAAAAAAGCGTGTGGTGTAAAATAGCGTGGGAAAAGATTGGAACGAAATTTTCAAGAGTGCAAAAAGCGTAAGTTTCAAATAAACGAGGTGGGGGAGCGTCTTTAGTTTGAGAAATTTTGTGCGGTTGACAATAAACGCGTTTTGTTTTGTTAAAGAAGACGGGAGAAATTGATTTTCGAAATTTTTTAAGTGAAAACCTTTCAGGAGAAATTACAAAAAATGAGACTTTTAGTTAAATTTATAGAAAATTGTTTAAAAAATGGTAAATAATCGAATTTTCGGTACTGAAAATATTTATATGTTGTGGGTAAAATAGCAAATATTATGGAAGGCAAGGTATAATAGAGATAATGACTCACTATGTCGGAATTTCAGTATTGCAATATTTTGCCTTGCAGCGCAAGTACCACGATGCAATTATTTCGTAATAGTTAGAGAAGTAAGCAATATTGTTACAAGTGAAAACAAATAGTTAGATATGCTGCTGCAATAGATCTTATTCATGAAAATAAAATAATTATTCATCGATTGTAATTGCTTCTGTGCTCTAAAAATTGAAAATACCTAAATTCTTACAAGTAGAAAGTTTTGAAGATGTCTCAAAAATTATTGATATCTTCGAATCGCAGAAACTTCGAATAATGGAAACATGCCTTTCAGCAATATTACTTCTTGTTGCGTTGTTCCGCTGTTTCGGGAACATTTCGGGAAAAAGAAGATCAAATCCCCCGCCACTTAGGAATGCCAAATTAGTCCTCGAAAGCAGAAGGTTGGATAAAAATGAGAATAATATATTTTCTTGTTTTGGGAACAGTTGGGAACAGTTTCCTTCCAAGGAAAACTGGGAGCATTTGCTCCTCGAATTTGAGAACATTTGGGAAGAAAGAAGATCAATTCCCTTGGCCACTTGGGGATGCCAAATTAGTCCTCGAAAGCAGAAGGTTGGAGATGGCAAATGAGAGTGGAGAAGAAGAAAATTGGAAAAGAATGGAAGAATAAAGGGCACCAAATAAGGAATGAGATGATACCGAATATGGGAATTTTTAGGGTGGAAATAACACGAAGCTTTGCAAATATCGTGAAAATAGATAACTTTCAATAATAGGCGAAAACACAGATAAAGTGCTAAGTATAAGAATGACTGAAAAGAGAAATAACGAAATATTTTTGAAATTTTGAAAGAATAGAAGTTTGCTAAAACGACAAAGATCGAAGATATCAAAACTCATAAAATCTATTCAATTCTTAAAAATTTCAAAATCTATCCGATCAAAATTTGTGGAAAATTAAATTGTTTATAAAACAAAGCCCCTCTCTTTGTTTTTAGATCTGTTCCTAAGATCCTGTGATTTTGACCTTTGGCATATGGAGTAAATCCTGAGGACGCTGACCTTAAGGAAACGGAAATAGTATGAGATAATTAGAGGGAAAAGGAAGCAGAAAAGGCGAAATAGTATTGCAAAGTAAGAAAAAGAGAAATAAAGTCTTCCCTTATTGCCAACTCTCTAGTAAAGCATCTGGATGGCCTAAACAAAGTGCGCAAGTGCTTTTTTCTCTAGTTCTTTCTTGCTCTCTTTAAATTCAGTACTATTTCCATCTTCTTTGACTTTCTCAATCAGAACTCTTTCCTAGCATTTCCTCTCCATTAACTTGAACCTTCCTTGCCTCTCTTGTTTCAAAATACTCGACTACTAACGACAAAAGTAGCGCATTACGTACTTTGCCGATGAGAATGCAACAGATTTGACAACTAATCGGGAAAATGTGACTTATTTTGCAACAATTTGCAGAAAAGTAGCAATGAAATGGAACGTTTATGCCATACCACTTAACCTATTACTTACTCAAGACTGAGTGCTCTAACCCACTTGTTCCAAATCAAAAATGCATGGAGCGCATTTGCAAAATATTGATGTCAAGTATATTTCAACCTTAGAATGTCAAGTAATGCGCTCAGTTCAGTTTTATAAGCATATTCTTAGCAAATCGCGTTGGACGAAACTCAACAAGATTGACACCGATAAAAATGGACTTCAAAATAGCAGTTGTCCGTTTTTCGTGTGTTTTCGAAGTATGAAATTTTGAGGCGAAAGATTAGGTTGACAGACGAGAAAAATGGTTGCTCCGACTTTACGAATTAATTAATTTCACTAATTTTCCTTCAAAACAAGAAAAATCTCTAGTCCCGTGTTAAAGCATAGAAATAAAAATATGTGGAACCGTTTGACGATACGGAGAAAGTAGTTCGAGGAAATATTCAAGAAAGTCCAGTCACAAAGATAAGAAATTCGCAAGGCCTTTGCTCTTTTTATAGAAAGAAGGAAAAGGGAAGAAAGAAGAAGAGATGGAGAGAAATAAAGTTGAAAAGGGAGAGAAAGAAGGAAAAATGACGAGAAAGAAAGAAAAGGAAAGAAATAGTGGTGCAAAATGAAGAGAGTCAATGAGTCATCATTTGTCAAAATTCAAAACGGCCGAAAGACAAAAGCCGGCCCCAATGAGACTAAAAGCTGCCACAACCGAATAAGGAACGGGGAATAAGAAATCAGAAAGAAAATAGCATGGAAAACGGGGAGAGAAGGAGAGAAATTGATCCACTCGGGCTAAAGGCTAGAAATGAGATTGTGGTTTGATATAAAATTGTGGCGAATCATAAAACATTCTTTTTGTGGCAAATTTTCTTCAAAAATCAGGAAAAATGGAGTTTTGTCTGTTGAGAACTTGAACCATAGCGAAATTTTGCAAACTGAATTTTGCTCTGGGGATAATTGGGCATGAGGAGAATTATAAAATGTTGTTTTATTTTATTTTGAGAAAAGCCAATACAGTCATCATCAATCTTGCAAATTTTAATTTTGCACTAAATAAATTTGAAACATAAAGTAAGAATTATTTTTTTAATTTTTCATTGAAAAGTCACGTAATGCCATTTTTAGGATTAGGTTGAAATTTGGCCCTAAATTTACCAAATTTAAGTCTGCAAACACGCATCAATTTGCTTTTGGGACGAATCCAGAAGAAGGAGAAAAGAAAAAGCGAAAGTAAAGCGAAACGAAACAAGATAAGCAAGAAAAATGAAAACCAAAAATGGGCAAATTGTGAAAAATTTCTGTAAGATCATTTTTTAAATTTTTTTGGAAATATTTGCCGAAATTAACAAAAAATCTCAAAATTGACTTTCTCATGAGCGGCATCTTTTGGTAAACAAAGAACTGAACGTTGAAGCTCTGAAGTGGAAATGAAAAGCTGCAGAGAGAGAGAAAGAGCGTATTTTAAATTTCTAGAGAGAATGACGCAGAAAATGATTGCATGATGCTTTTTCCGAAACTAATGAGAAAAATGGACCCAACTCACTCTTTGAAGAAAGCGAAATCAATTAAATATATTATCCAAACAGGCTTTAAATTTGTATCTTTTAACATGGCTAAAGAAATTCGGAAAAACAGGGTAAGTTATCCAGAATCACTATGGAAACTGATCATATCAAATGTCAAAGCATTGCGCTTTTGCAAAAGAAAAGAGTTATGGGTAATGGGTAAACTAAATTTAGATCCTGATGTTTACTTTAAAGTTCGAGGAACTTTAAAATAATTGTGCAGAGAAAACTCAAAATTAAATGTCTAGAATGGCAATAGAGTGTCAGAGAAAGATTCAAGCTAGAGAGTTTAAGAGGTTATAGAAAAGAGAAATAGTATTAGATTTTTAGAGAGAAAGTAAGAAATCGGGTAAAAGAGGCCAACCGCGTTCGATCGATATTACGGACTGCAGAAAAAGTGGGAGTAATGTCAAATTGAGAAATAGTATGGGGAAATGGGAGGGATAAAAAGGATCAGACAGAGAAAATGAGAGATAATGATTTTTGAGAGATTCGAGAGAGATAGAGCAAGGATTATATATCTCAATAATTCTCTGCAAAAGTTGTAGTAATCCGGTCATAGTAAACCTGAATACTGGAAATCTAGATTTCGGAGATGAAAGTAGGGATTTTCGGACAATATTACAATTATTCCGAACTAGCACTATTGTTAAAAATTTTATACAAAATCTATAAATTTATCTGTACACATATATATCAAAGAAAAATAACCATCTGTTTTAACACCATTATATTCTCATTTAAACCCCTTTATTCATCATGCTTTGGTATGTAATATGTATAGACAGTCATAACGCGAGTCTTGAATATTAAATTCAGCAACTTTAAACCCGATCTTCTCTAGGCTATAACTATACCAGTAAAATTTCCTGTAGTTTTCATTCTCTTCCACCCATAATCTATAAGTGCAGCAATTATTTCAAAATTTGGCTAAGTTTTACCTTCCACTTATAGAAATTTGTTTGATATGGTTCTTATTACTCAAGAATTTTGTAGTTAGGGATAGTAAGTCCCATTCACCTCCTTGTAGATCGATCACAAGCAAATCAATATTTGAATTCGAATTTTCGAAATACATTTCAAAGTTTCGTCGATTCCTGAACATTTTCTATGATTCATTAGCCGATCTTTATTTATAGCAAATAATTAAACCTCGAAAAATTTCTGATATCAACATGCGCATACTGGGCATAGGAGCTTGTATAATTTTCAGGAAGCTTTGAATTTCTAAACTTAATGTTATTTTTTACTAATCATCTAAAGCCTACCTGAATACAATGATAGAGCTTGTATCCTTCGATAAGTGATCAGTGCAAAATGGTGCTATTGCATATTGAACACTTTTACACACATTATGGGTATTCTTCAAAAAATTCAACAATCTACTCTTCTCTTCTCTAGGTGAGCCTAAAATTCACAAACTTTTCAATAAACATTAAAAATTCCAAACCTAAACCAAACACTGGCGGCAACCTATTTGTTAACTTATCGTCTGGTACCTTGGCTAGGCTTACATGATATCTAAAATGAGGCAATTATCCTGATTAGCCGAGTAATTAATCTAATTGGTCCTTTAACTACCTGCAATTCCTTTCTTCAAACCCACAGATTCCATTTGAAGATGAGCCAATAATTGCATAATTATAATCGAAAAATAGTCTGTAAAATACTTGGTGCCTAAAAATCACCCTGAATTTCTAGACTTTCTAACAAAATTTACCATTTTCCCATATCGATGACTTCATTTCTCGTTCTTCCTGAGGCATGTACTGTAATTGCTAGGTGGGTTGGATTAATTTCCTAAAAATTTCTAAATTTGAGTCATTAGCTAAAAGCAGTATGCAAAACTATAGATTCTAAATTTTCGTCGCTATAAAATACCATATCTGATTCGAGTTTTTCTTACCACTTTATTAATTACTCTTTCTAGTAGATACAAAATATTACCGATAGAATTTTCACGAAAGCTTCAGGTTGATCATTAGTCTTTAATTGTGATGTATAAAGATCGAATTTCGCTATGTCAAAATTCCTATTCTTTACAGAATTAATTAGTTCGTAAGTATCAAAATGCTCCCAATTTTGAAGGTCCATTAGATAATGAACTTCTACGTCCACGTCACCTGAAAATATCAGTTAAAATTATTAAACACCTATAAAAAAAAACCTTTTAAACTGTCTAAAATTCTTGTATCTTGCGTTAAAAACACAGTGTATCTACTTGCATTTAGATTTTGTTCAAATTGACCCGAAGACATTGAGTTTACACTAATAATTAAAGCGTTTCTGAAATACTTAAATAAAATTAGCTTTCTATCGAGATATAACCTGATTTTCCCCAACTCTTTACAAATCGTATAGGTTTCATAGGGGTCAGAAATTCGCTCAGGTATTTCGCATTTATATTGAACACCCGCAAACAATTCATTTAGTCGCATTCTTTCTGCTAAACTATCATTTAAAAATGGTGGGCTGTAAATATCCACTGTATCCCAGTCTATTCGAGGTTTTTCAGTCCTGAATTAAATCTAAAACTTAAAAATATCGATTAGTCCTTACTCTTTCAGCTTTTCTCCAACTTTCGATTCCAAACGATATTCATAATAAAGTTTAGCGATTAATAAAATATAAGCTGCTATGAATAATAATCTCAGGAAGTTTAATTGATTTAGCATATTTGAAATATAATAATACTAAAACTTGGTCAGATCGCCTTGTTTAGACCCTTACCTTCTCTCTTCTTCGTCTGAGAGTGTTCCATTCTGACCTTGGGGGTATTATAATTGAAGGTAGGTAAGACGGAAAAGAAGAAAAAATATGCCGCGACTTGCAGAAATCACCAAAATTGCAAACCCTCCACGCGGTCATTCATCAGAAATAATTGGCGAGGTGGAAGATGAAAGAAAAACTCGCAGCAAACTATTCAATAGTTTTGCCATTTTCGAGATTTTTGAGTCCAACTTTTGCAATATTACATTCTCTTTGAAGATGCAAAATTTGCACTACCACATATTATTTTTTGGAATAGTATATTACAATACATCACAAGTTCTCCATCAAAATAATTCCCATAATATGACAAGTGGATCTATTTAAAATATTCCATATGTAACATTATTTAATATATTACTTTTTTAGAACACTACAGAATGATTCACGAATTTCTAGGACATTTTAGTTGAATGTTTCTCCAAAATAATTGCATTATTTCAGAAAATTTTTAACTACATTTTATTCTACTCAGCAGGAGAAGCCTGAAAATATATGGTTTTACCTATTTTCCATTTACGGGTAGACCTAAGCGTAACGATGGACAGGTTAAGTTTCAAAGTCTTATCCTAACATTGACCCTACGGTTTTTCGAGCACAAATCGATATTCGTTCGATGCAAATCAAAAACGGTTTTCAGATTCGGAACCAGCATCAAATTCTGCATACTTTTCATACCAAATCTAGTCAAGAACCAGAAAATAAAATTTCCGATTGTTTTGCATCTAAGTCCGAATAAAGGGTCGCCGTCGGTATGTCTAGGTCTACCCATAAATAAAAGTGAGTAAAATCATATACTTTCATGCTTCTCCCACTGAGCAGAATAAAGTGCAGTTGGAGATTTTTCAAAATAATGTTTTTGGAGAAACTTATCCAGCTAAAATGTCCTAAAAATTCATGGTCCACCCTGTGACTATACAATACATATGTCAGGAGTTCTATATCAAAATAATTCCCACCATGAGACAAGTAAATGCATATTAAATTATATATATATATATATATATATGAAATTTTAATATATTAAACTTATTTGCACAATATCAACATATTCAAGTTTATTTCTTTCTTTTCTACTTCCATACATCCGTCTTTTTGGCATTGACTAAGCCCCGCCCTTGTTGCCTCCTTTCCTCTTTATTTCAGTGTTGAGAAGCTCACCGCTTTTGGCATTTTCGGACTTTCAGTTTTATATACCAGCCTAGTTTTCATTCCTATGTTGATGCACATAAAAATACTCTTTATATTCTAATTTATAAATCTATTGTACAAACCTGTTTTGGATTTGTATTCTTTATCACTGGGCTAGAGGTTGTTTGTAGATTGAAATTTTACGCAAATCTAAAGTGTGGTTTTGACAAGTCTCTCTTTGCAACTGAATTGAGAAATTTTCATTTCACATGGCTTTATTTATCGCTGTTTAATTGGCTAGAGTCTGGACATTATTATCAGAAAATTCACTTACTTGGAAAATTTTCTCCTACTCTTTTTGGATCAATAATCTTTTAAATAACCGTCATTTTTCAATTCGTCTTAATTTAATTATTATGTTCAGATATAAAATAGCCTATCAAGCTGAAGTTTCATTCAATCCTCGGGATTTTTTGGATTTCACAAGTCCATTTTTGGATGATTTTCACTCACTTAACTCGACTGGTATTATTATTACCGGATTTATCCAATGCCGAAGTCGATAAATTATCCGAGATATCGCAGTCTCAGAAGGTAAAATATTATTATTCAATCTATTTTTAATTTATACAAATACATATTATGTGTCACCTTAAATAATATAGAATTTTATCTGTATTACGATTAGTTCTTTAGGAGCTTATTTCAATTGTAAGCTCTTTCAGGGTTTATAAACTGAATATATCACCTTTATTTTTATCCACAATCTAACATTTTTCGGTAATTTAGTCATTCACGTTCATGTTCAAATGCGATGATGGATTATATATTGGTCTCATTTGCTATTTTCATATCTGAACCATCATCAAATTAATATTCGAATTCATGAAAATTAAATTTGAGCAAAAATTCTTGGGCGTTCAGATATTTCTTTGAATTGAATTTTTCATGAGTTCGCATCCCAACAAATTTTGAGCTCATCATGAAAATATGATCTTTGTCTGAAAATGCATTATTATTTTTGGCTGAAACAATATGATTTTTAAGAGCTAGGTTATACGGGATAGTAAAAAATTTAAGATTTCTAATTTAAAAAAAAAAATCATTGAACATAACATTTTGAATAATATTTTCTGAGGTTCAAAACTACTGGACAAAGTTAAAATCTCAAAACTTCTAACTTTCCGAACTTCCTTGAATCTAGAAATTGAATGATCAACTTCCCAAATCCGGCTCTAATCTTTGTCTTCTCAGCGCTCATTATTCCGCTTATTTTATGCGTTAATAACGCTGAAGCTGGCACAAAAGAATGAGAGATTAGGTAAAATAGCGGAAAAAGAAAAAGATGAAGAAAAAGGATTTGGGTAAAGAGGAGCCGAAATTCCCTTCCTTACCAAATAGAAAAGTATGATGTAATAATGGATTAAGCAAACTGGATAATGAAATTTCGAAAATTTTCTTTCTGTCAATAACTCATTTAACGCTTCAAGAAGCATAAAAATTTAAAGTCTATCAAAAATTTTGTAAAAATTGAATGTTTTGAAAATTATCAAAAAAACACGTGCAAGGTCCATCTCGAGGATAATGGGGAGTATAAAAATCTAAAACAAACATTTCAGAATCAACATCACATTTCTTCCGACCATTACCATTCAAGTTCGAACTCAAGAGACCCCGACTTGAACCCAGTCTACGCTAACAATTTCGAGTCCGACCCCTCTTTCAATAGCAATGGCAGACGCTCTTCATCTGGAGGCAAGAAGAAAAAGGCGAGGAAGGATAAATTCAGCATCAAAACTGGCCAAGAACCCTGTATTCCAGTGAACGAAACTCTGAGGAAAAGACTTTTGCAGGTCAGTATTCAAGAAAATCATTCACTAGTGCTATCTTGAAATAATAATAGCTAGTTATCGATTGCATTAAATAAATCTTTTCTTCTAGATAAAATATTTTGAAACGTTTGAAAAATGTACTCGCAAGCGTTTTATGACGATAACTGCAGATATTAAGCAACTCGAAGCAATTTCTCTCGATTTTTAAATTTCGTCCTAATACTTTGAATCCTATCTTCCAAAATTTGCATCAATATTTTCCAAGTCTAAAAATGCCATTCTCCTTCAAACCATGAGATTTTTTGCACGTAAAACCGAATTTAAATCGAAAATTCTTTCAACTCGAAAGATTTATTTATTCCGGACCCTAAGCGGCCGATCTAATTAGGACCAGGGGCTAACCGGCTCCAAAGTAATTATCCCAGTCAGTTTTCTTTTGCTATCCTTAGCCACGTGATTAGGGAGTTCTTAAATCCCTAGCCTATTTGTTTGTTTTGAAATTGGAAAGAACCACTTGGTTTCTTGGACCCGTCTCCTGATAGGCAAGTTCAGATTTAGTAGGTCTTTTGGTGACGTCACCTTTGCTCAGTAGTAGTGCAGCGGAGCCTGTCAATTTTTCTGGTGACGGGTTCAAGTTTTCGCTGACAGCGAATTTTTACCATAATTATCATGTCAAAAAAGCCTTTTAGGTATGGTTGAACCGAACAAAAACTTATTGAATATTCCGCTAAATCTGGGAAAATCTTGCAAAAACTCTTAGGAGATCATATCTTTCAAAAATTCCGGAGAAAAAATTATGGCACGAAAAACCTTCTCACGATCATTTAGGTCCAGAAATGCCGAGTTTGCAAACTTCAAACTCCAGTTGATTAAAAATTCGTCGACGTTGGTCTCATAAAAACTTGTATATTCCAACCAGTACATTTGATTTCGTAGTTTCATGGACAAAATTAGAAACTCGACAAAGTTCACCCTTAAGTTTCAGTGTTGCATCTAAATCGTTTTAGGGGTCTATATCTCACCATATAGAAACATTTTCATAATAAATTATACGGTGTTGTATTCAAATAATTTCGCAAGCCTATGCTCAATCATATAATTTAACTTTCGTAGACATTTGGTCAGCGAATTTAGTGAATCAGCGAAAGTTTCGTGGAACACCAAAAAATGTGCCAAAAGCAATTAACCGCCTAAGGAAGAAGGCGGGTCGAAACTTTGACAGCCGAATTTTATTAGGGCAATTTTAAAGCTCGTGTTAAGGTGTACTATGGTTTAGGGAATTTCAAATATGGATTTATTTAAACTATAAAAGTATATTTAGCATTGGAAGTAATATTTTAACTAGTAATTTTTGATGTGTATTTAAACTATAAGATTCCGCTTAAATTAAGTCACATTGTTCAACGTAGGCTATATGTTTAATATGGACCTTCACCATAAAATCCCCAAAATTCCATTCTTTAGTCCCTATTTTTCCAGAATAATTAAATTATTTCTCGAGTGTCTTCTAATAATCTTCATACTAAATCCGGCCAAGTGCAAGAAAATTAATGACCATTAAAAATCTCATAGTTTGAATAATGTTCATCTATTTGCGTCATATTTTCGCTAGCGCGTGAATATTTTGGTCCGAAATTATGTTTGATCACTTTCTCCAGGAGTAGAGTTTGAGCAGAGCCTCGGAAGGATAGCCCAAAACTTGAAGATAGACCTGAAAGGGAAATTACTTGAAGAAGATAAGAAAATACTATTTGAAATTGAGATACCGAAAGAATGATATATGAAAAATATCATATTCTTTGAAGAGAATAAAAGGATAGCATATCCTTTCTTTGCAGAAAGACATAATAATAGGAAATGCCTGAAATGGAGGAGACAGAAAAATTCTCTAACTATGTGTTGAAAGGTAGAATACCAAATTCGGTTGGGATATATGAAATCTCCTATTTTGCAGAACCCACTTCCTACATTTGCATCAAAAAGAGCGACTAAAATAATATTTTCCTGGAATATTTTGAATTCAGTATTAAAGATTAATTTTAAGTAACGTATCAATATGATCTGGGAAAGGACACAGACCATATGATAAAGCAGCGATCTCTAAAACGTATTTTATACGACACAACAGATTTGAGATTTAAAGGTAATTTTTGTGCTTTGAAAAAGAGGTCGCAGAACAGATTTTCTACGATACAACAAATTTGAGGCTTAAAACTGGCTAACAATAAACTTTTAATGATTCTTGAGGTTTTCATGATTGAAAGGCGAACGCTTTCTTCATGCATTGCAAATTTTCGAGAGCGCTAACAAACCCAATTTTCGGATACCTGAATATCCGGAAAAAGCACCTGAGAATATCGAATTTCGTATATTAAAGTCCAAAGAATTTTCTCTGAGGACTAGACTTTTTCTCATATATAAAAACAATATATCATTCGAGATAGTAATTTGGCAGAGTTATTACTGCATAGTTGCCAATTCTACGAAATTATGACTTCCAGTTCGGAACATAAAATTTGGTGAAGAATGAACGTTTTAGGGGTTGAATATATACGAAATTTCGAATTTTAGTTACGTAATAACTCTTAAGAATAATATTAAGACAAAAAATAGCATTGAATTCTAATTCTAAACTCTTTCTCTTTAAAAAGATGCAATTTTGGAGATTTGTGCTTAAAATTATATAAATTTGGCCAGAAAACGTGATAACTCGGAATTCTTCTTTTGATTTTTAATCTTCCTTTTGTTTTGATTAATTTAACCCTAACTGCGTCATGAAAGGCACATAAAATTCAGCAGGAAAAACAAAATAGAAAATATTTTGAGGCAAAAAATTTCAGGATCTCTTTTCTGATGATAATTACGATAAGAACACGCTGCCAAGTGCAAATTATACCACGGTAAGTTCAAATTTCATTTTTATTTCGAATTATTACGATTTCACCGTTTTAAATTAATGTGACACGTAATAGCATGATCAGATAATCTTCATTCATAAAGTGTCAGACTAATGATGAATTAGAGTAGATTTTATGAATAGGTTTGTGAGACGAGCTGAAGCAATTGGCGAAATGCTCATTCATGCTCATATTACACGTCAAATTACGAAATTGTACGATCAAAACCAGAAAATTCTTAACTTTATGAAGATAGAAACATTTTGAAGAATCAAAAAAGTTATTGTAAAATATGAAAAATTGTCGAAACTTATTTTGAATTTATGAATTCCAAACACAAATTAGCCAAAGAATAAATTCATAAAATCATTAAAAATCTTAGAAATCTTGAAGCTTATCAAAATAAAATCAAGTCTAGGTCGTAGTCGAGTTGACGGTTCAGTCGATAACCGAAATCTCCGAATTTTCTTCGAGCTTCAAAGCCGACGTCTGGTTTTCTCAGATCTGGCGCGACCCAAGGCTGGACTTCACTGAGCGGAATTATTGTTTGTCAAACATGTCTCTGGCTAGTCATAAGCTACCGAACCTTTGGCAGGTAAAGCAATTCATTTTTATTATGAAAACCGTTCTCATCTAACTCTATTGGCAATCATAACTTGCTAAAGCATGCCAAGAAATGTGTTGAAGTATAATTATTTTTTTCAAGTGGCATGTATCTATCGTATTTTACTGCGACAAAAGACCTATCTGGGCTATTTCTTTCTGTTCTTAAAGTCATCATGAAACTTCTTGAAACATAAATATTCTTATCGAAATGTTAGATTGTAGTTTGAAGGTTGTCATAGGTAATTATGGCTACCCTATATTACAAATCGAATTCCTGAACAGGAGTTTAGATTTTCAAACCCCTTATAAAATTGCCTGTAACTGATCTTTTTTCTAATTCAAAACTTCAGCCCAACGTCTGTTTCGTCAACTCGAAGAAAGTGGAAATTCACGCATCTCCCGACAAAAACATCCTACTTCTCCTATTTCCTAACGGAACTGTCTGGTTGAATTTTCGGGTCTCTCTAATTGGTCCCTGTAAATTGGATCTTACTTATTTCCCGATGGATCGACAGTCTTGTAACCTAATTTTCGAGGTAATTAATTGCTTAACTACCCTAACTAAATGCTTAATTATCCTAATTAAGTCATACTCCTACAATATCGCCGAGGTTCGCATCGTCTGGCGTGATTGGGAGCCCGTCTCCATTCCAGATCCCGATTCAAAAAATCTGCCGGACTTTGAATTAACCAATTTCACGTAATTATTATAATTAGGGTAATTAATACTTAGTTATACCAGTTTAGTCATCATTCAACGACACTGGATTACACTGCAGGTGGCTGGGATCAGTTAGAAGTGAAGTTCACCTTTAGACGGCTATATGGATATTACGTTCTGCAGGTAATGAAAGGCAATTAAGAAGATAATTAGGACAACTAATTAAGGCGTATATGCCAACATATCTGTCGGTTTTCATATCTTGGATTGCTTTCTGGATAGATACGAAAGCTCTTCCGGCAAGAATTACATTGGGTGTCTCTTCATTAATGGCACTAACTTTTCAATTTGGTAAGGAAGAATCACCACTCAGGAATGTTTAAATGTGCTCTTCTTGAAGACCTGCTTCATTGCAAATATCAGTGAATGTTCTTCTCTAATTTAGCAATGGAGCAGATTTTGTGTAATTTTGCTATTTTCAGCTTTTATGGCAACAATTTAGGTAATATCGTGAAAAACCTTCCAAGAGTCAGTTACGTGAAAGCCTTGGATATTTGGATGTTCGGTTGCGTCGGGTTCATATTTTTATCAGTGGTCGAGGTACTTTTTTTCGATTTTGCCATTTTGATAGATTAACAAAAAAAATTCTCAAATTTCAGTTAGCCGTGGTTGGTTTTGCGGATAAAATAGACACAAAAAGAAGAAAATACATCAAGAACAAGGAGCAGATGATGATGCGCTCCGACTCTGAACAGCAGTGGCTCAGTCGGCTAGCGAGTGGGACGCGTTCCGGCACGAACCCAAATTCTCCACTCCTTGTTTCACCCCCTCCTTCCGCAGGACTCATGCTCCCGGCCGACGCAAGGATAGATGGTAAGACTTCTTCATATCAGGGCGGTTCATGGTTTAGTCGGTTAGTGGTTCAAATTTTCACGAACTCGACTTCGGACCTTGGTAGAATCAGCTTTTAGCAAAAAAATACCTTTAACATTTTGCAAAACTGAGGAACTTTCGAGTTTTTCCATTACCCTTTTTTATGGCTGGGTGGATTTCAACTCAAAATTGGGCCAGGAACAAAATTAAATTCCAAATCTGCCCAGCACTGGTGCTCAATTTCATGATTACTTGGATAGGGGGAAAGACGAATGGCAATTTCCCTTCAAAAATAGAGGAACTTTACCATTTTTGCTTGGTCAAAGTCGAAGAATAAACCTGGAAAAATGACTGAGAGATCTAAGATTGTGAAATAGAGCAAGTTACAAGGATGCTTAATCTATTTTAGGAAAAAATCTGAGTAAACACTTGACTAATATTGGGTGACAGATCTTTTTTTTTTTTTATTTTCAGACCTCAACTATATTTTATTTCATTTCAATTATAATGTGAAAAATATAGGGGGAAAAACGTAATAAATTTTTAAATATACGATTTCTAGCGGTTTAGATCATTTTATTTTTCAGCAGACTACGGACCTTCAAACGTTTCTCCATTATTATTGTCGAAAGAGGGTCATCATAGTCACAACAACGGTTTGAATTCTTTGCCGCATCATAGAAGGAAGAAATCTGAGGACAAATACAAGCAGAAGATTATCGTCCAAAGCGAACAGCCCGCCAGAGTGAATGGCGAGAAAATTGACGAGGTTGGTTAATTTTTTTTTAATTTCTAGCATAAAAACAACGATGTATTGCAAATTTTTTATTTGAAGTATTTTGAAGCATAATTTCAAAATTTTATGATTTTTAATTAACCAAGATTTCATATCATTTTTCCTATTTTAAATATCGATGTTTTTTTCACGAAAGAATTATTATTGGGAGATTTTATATCTGAAAAATTTTATAACATACCAAATGAAATGATCTTTAGATCTCGGCAAAATTGTTCCCTTTAATGTTTACCGCTTTCAACATATTCTACTGGTAAATAAATTTTATTACCACCTAAAATCACATTGACAACTTTCAGGTTTTACTATATAGGCATGTCGGGTGGTATTTTCTAAATTTCTAACTATTTTCCTGTAAAAAAATTTCGATAAAATCGCCTCAAAATACGGGTTATTCGTCAATTATTTATCAAATATTGTATATTGTAAATTTTCCCCACTTTATCATAATAAAATTCCGATTTTTTCCAATAATCTTTGATTCTATTTTTATTTTTGCAAATCCTGAAAATACGCGAGGAAAGATTTTCCCGTTTTAAAGCTGATTTTTCACGTATAAAAATGATTTTTATTGATTATGTATTGAAAGATGGGAAATTGAAATGGCTTGGATATCAGAAACAGTTTCCAGAAGGAATGAATGTAATATTGTTGGTGCGAGGATAAGAGAAAATATAACATAGGTGTTGCTTTTATGATCTTTTATGACTCAAGATTCCAAGGACGTCTCAACAAGAGTAAACCATAGTCTATTTTTCAAATCTTATGTTAATTTCTTCCATACTAGATTAATCTTATCCTTTTTTAATTACTTGTAGAAATCTTAGCTCCATATTTAAGATATCGTACCCGTCTCGTCTGGGACAGATTTTAGATACCTTCACAAAATTGGCAATTTTACCAAAAAGAAAGATCAAAAGATCGGCTGTCAGACAATTTGATTTGGGAATTTTGTTTCGCGCTCACCACGCCGCTTCGCGCTGAACTTTCATCGGCGATTTTCTCTTCTCTCTCGATTTTCAGTACTATTTCCTTATCATTCCTGAAAATAGTACGATAAAATTAGAGGTTTAAAGATGCCAGAAAAGGCCGTAGTTTATGTTCCTTTCCCGATGTCAAATTGAATTAGAAGAGGTAATTTCTCATTTTGCTGAATCAGAAATGATCAATCAGTCTGAAAAAGTGCGCGTCCATACCTACACTTATAGTCTTGATTCATGAAGTTGCATTTAACCGAGGCGAGACTGATAATTTCCTAATTTGCAGAAAAAGACCACAAATTGCCAAATATGACATCATGTTTATGAAAATCAGCTTTTAAATTAAATTTTCTATAATAAAATGCAAAAGAGAGAGCTCATGCCATTTTATTCTAATCATGCATAAGTTCGACCTAAAAAGTTCTGAGATTTATTTTGATGATGAAAATTAAATTCAATCTATATCAGGAAGGCATGATTTTGATAAGAGTCCAAAATAAGTCGATTTTCATTCGAAAGAAAATAATTCGAAATTTTTCAGTTCTCTAGACGCGGTCCGGTTACAGTGGAATTTTATCAAAAATTCGAGCAAACTAACAAAATTTCGAGAAAAACTCCCTTTCCCTTCCAAATGATAAATTCTCCGAGGTTGGTTCCTGTGAGAGTGAGCTACCGTTCGACTGATCTTTATTGAAATGGTCAATGACGTCATATCTTGATTTTCACAACTTTTCCATTTCAAACTGAAAATGGACAAAATTGTCAAGAAATCAAAAAATCAACATGGTACAACTTGTATCAGTTTCTCGCAAAAATTAGTTCGCTAAACTTCGAATTTTTTAATCACAGCAAAATTCGTGAAATCAATAAATTTTTGAACCCAGAATCAATACACAGAATAGTTTAATTAAGCGAAAATGACCTAAAATAACTATTGCAAAACTTTAAATCGTCTCGTTTTTGTATTTTGCTTGCTCCTTATCATTAATCCTTGTCCCGTGTCTGGAAAGTTTGTGCCAATCTGTTTTCGACTTGTTCTTTTGATTCTTCAAAAATTTGTAAATATTTAAGAGAGTGCTTCGCAAAAAAGTCAATCTGCAGAATTTTTTAGGAGTTACTCTCGAAAAAGACTCGGAAAAAATGAAATTCAATTTTTCACTTGCAATAATTGGAATTAGGTCTGATTTTGTTATTTTTGGAAATGCTGATCTTGAACTGTCTTTTCTTCTATGAATTGACCGATTTGCAGACACCAGTCCTACAGTCTCTTACCTATTTCTCTTGAAATACCCCTGAAATGAGAGAAATTAGAAGACCTCTAAAATTTTCCTGCTCTTTTTTTCGGAAATTTGGAAAATACCGCTGAAGAATTCGATAAGAAAAAGAGGACAGAGTCTCGAGATTTGCGCTACAGTCTTTTCTCTGCCCGATTCTACAGTCAGAATCACGTGAAAAGGGGGTGCGTTCTTCTCAATCAGACTGACATTTCGATACAAAAATCTTCTCCCCTTTTATTGCCAATTTTTCATCTTTTTTCGTGAAAGATAGCCTCTCTCTAATTGTCAAAAACAGAGCTGTAAATTACTATAAAAGGCACACCAAGACTTCTGTCGCAGGGAATTAGTGGTCGACCAAAGTTGAACTTTAGGACTCGTGCTACATCGTAACTAGCGAATTCCTCGATTTAAGCTTAAACCTCAAGTTTAGATCTGGAATTTTAACTTCAAATTTTTAAATTTAACTTTCTTGCTCTGGAGAAGTTGAAGTGGTGTTGAAGTTACTTCAGTTAAATTTTATGTCAAGCAATATCAATCTAACTTCGAAGTCTTACTTCAAACTTCAAGCTTCAATTCCAATTCAACTTAAACTTAGAACGTTACTCTATTATTGTTAATAAAACTGACTTAAAATTTATCTCGAGTTATCAAAGATTATCTCGAAAAATTCCATTGAAAACGACTTATCGCTAACCGTTAAAATTGCAATTTGTAGCCCACCGCAAGACGCTAATCGAACCATACATTCCAATGATAATTGCCCGACTTAATTGGAATGTGATAATTGGCTTAATTGGCCTGATTAGCTATGTGAAATGCTACAAGATCTTGGTATTCGCTCCTGCAGTCACGAGATCGCATATGATGGCTAATAGCAGGATAGCCGACACTTTAGCCAGCGCAGGACATGATGTTGTAAGTGAAAGCTAATCGGGGTAATTAAAGAGGAGTTGAAATCTAGTTGGTCAATTATGAATAAATGTTCGGCATTGAATTACATTTTATTAGGAATAACTTCTTCTCAGTTGGCTATTACAAGTCTTAAACCTCCCAAATCTAGACCCTATTCGAGCCGGATTTTCTAAACGGCCTCTATTCTGATATTGAAACCACGAAAATTGCGAAACGGTGGATCGAAACGGGATTTTCGAATGCTCTATGGGATTCGTTACAAGGTTTAAAAACATAAAATAATCAGCCCCCAAGATTTCCAAACCCCTAAAAGCTTAGAATTCTCCGAGGACGCCTTCGCTTCAAAATCACTATTCACTACCGTCTCAGAGCTCGTTCCGGTTATGAGGGCCTACAACCAATTATGTCGAGGTAAATAGCAATTTAATGAACCCAATTATCTTCTTAGTTATCCTAATTAGACCAATTAAGACTTGTTCAACAGAGATGAACTCATGGAGAAATTACGAGCTGAAAAATACGACGCTATCTTCTCCGAGCAAATTAATCTATGTGGCCATGGGGTTGGAAAAGCTCTAGGGATCAAGACCTTCTTTTGGATAGTTAGGTAATTAACTGGGATAATTGCCCTGATTAAATATTCAATTACCCCGATTAAGTTGTCCTCTTGACGAACAGACCGCTTATAAGCTTGGACTACCAATACCGTATGCCTATGCCAATTCGCTAGTTGGATACCGTCTCCCGAAAAACGTATTTTTTACCCTAATTATTTTTTTTAATTACACAATTATCTCCAGCCTAACTTTTTCCAACGGGCCTACAATACGCTGGCAAATTTCGGGTATGCCTATTACCTGGGAAAACTCGACGATGAACTGTCTGATTTCTACAAGGAAAAATTCGGGTGGGTTTGTTGGCGACAGACCTCAGACCTATGGAGGACTTGAGTTAGGATGGTCGTGCGACTTATCCTCTATAATACTTCCTTCACAATTTTGTATCTCTAGCCCTGAATTTTCAAAAAAAAAATTCTCCATTGATGATGGAGTAGTAACGTAAATTTCACTCCTGCAGCCTGCCTCCTGTATAGTTTTTGAGTCTGACTCAAATGCTACCTAGGTCTGGCTGATAAAAAATGTTCAGGGACGACTTCCCAAATCTGAGTGATATTTCCGCGGATTCCGACCTGATTTTCATTTTGACCGATGAATTTTTGGAAGTCCAAAAACCGGAAATGCCCAATTTCGTGCATATTGGCGGTTTGGGATTCGAAAATGATCGGGTTCAGAAATTGGATGAGGTAGATTTCGGAGAATTTCCTGATACTTTGAGATTTTTATATAGTTGATTTACGTATCTTCCCTGCCTCCTTAGTGCAACAATAAAATTTTCGTTTCAAAAAACTCTCTAGGATTTTTACTTTTCCCTAATCTTGTTATGCTGTGAAATAACCTACATCAGTTAATCAAAAGTTTAAAAGAATATGATGTTTTAAAAAGTTTGATATGATTTTGAAACTCCTTTATTAGGTTAACTCATAGATCACGGTTAGATAACCCTTTATCAAATGCTTTCTAAGACAATCGATTTGTTCAGGTAACATCGCAAGAAATGGGGAATGGCAAGAATGGCGTCATCTACTTCTCCCTTGGTACTACCCTTAACACTTCGATGTACGGTAAATTAACTTATTAAAAAAATAATTTAATATCAAAGTAAAACTTCGACTGCTTTTTAACAAATATGAATGCTTTTTATCAGAACTTAATACTTCGTTTCCAAAATATCAACTCTTTAATACTTTTTATAAAAGTAAATAACAAGATATTGTATCTCGAAAAAAAATCCTTCAAAACAATCTGACCCAATTTAGTCAACAACCCTTTATGATGCATACTGTGATGGATACAGTAAAGGCTTTTCCCGATTATCACTTCATCATCAAAGTTGACCAATTTGACCCTGTAGATCATCATTTCCAAGAAAAAGAATCAATCTTTTCAAATTTAGCACGCTTGGAAGTTCGCTGAGGGACTTTCAAACGTTTTCGTTACAGGTTGGGTGGACCAACGGGCTTTGCTAGGTTCGTTGTTCTAGAAAAAATTGAAAGGATATACAAGTCTTTAGAACATCCCAGAGTAAAGGCTTATATAACGCACTCTGGATATAATTCCATTATGGAATCGGCTAGAGCGGGAGTACCATTGGTTATGATACCATTCATGTTCGATCAGGCTAGGTTAGTCCAGAAAATTTCGAAAAAATCGATAAAACGAAACAAATTTTAGGAACACCCTTGCTGTGGAACAAACTGGTTGGGGGGTTTCTGTAGCGAGGGAATCCTTGCGTGACGACCCAAAACAACTACAAGTCGCTTTGAAAGAAGTGCTGGAAAATGAGAAGTAAGCGAAGTAATGCTTAAGATATTCTGTAGCAAATAGCCTGCCGAACAGATCTGGAACCTGTTCGACAGTAAATTTGCTATAAAGAATTTCTGCTGAATAGACTTGATCTATCTGTGCAGCAAAAAATTGCTACCGAGAATTTTGTCGAACAGAGTTTACTCGAGAAGAAAATTCTCTGTAGCAATTGTTGTAAATATTATTGAACTTAGCTAGATCATTATTTTCATTGATTTTTTTTTTCAACTTTCATCAATTATTTTGATTTTAGATACAGAAAATCGGCGATGCGTTTGAAGAACCTAATTCGAACAAAGCCCTTTTCCGCAAGGTATGCCGTCTTTTTTGATAACATATTAGACTTTAATCTAAAGAGTAGGAAATATTAACGTTTTAAGTTGCTTTAATTTGAACTAATTAAGCTAAATTAGCATTTCCAAATAAAATTTTAGCGCTAATTTCGAGTTTTAACCAATCATGGCAATTTCAGGGATCGATTGGTCCAAATGACAGAGTTTGTTTTGGATAACGGTGGAATGAAGGAGTTAATCAGCCCAGCCCGGCATTTATCGATAATTCAACTGTACAATATCGATGTATATATTTTCTTCGTTGTATTTACTGTTTTTGCGATTTACATTTTTGCGAAGTTCGTACAATTATTTTGCTCAGTGACCATAAGGACAAGTACAAATGTGAAAAAACATAAGGTTCAATAAATATTTCTATCTTTAATAAGCTTATTTGAATTATAAGTGAATGAAAATCATAATTTTAACGCTAATGAATGCTAGATAAAATAATTTATATAATGCACACTCTGGTAGTACGTCGTACTCTGAGTAAATTTAGTCGTCTTTATCTGAATTCTAGTTAATTTCTATTTTTTCCTTTTCGAATTAACTTTCCGTTTTGAAATTCCTTGTTTCGAAGAAAAATAATATTCATATTATATCTATCCGTACTTTGCGCGAATATCGTAGTTTTCAATTTCAGTATGCTTGTTCAATGCTGAGGCGTTTCGTTGCGAAATTCGCGAGAATCATGTCCAACATTCAAGAGGCAGTCCTCCCTGAGACTTCGGCAGCTGCAAAAGAGGCTGCAAGTCCGGCCTTAAAGATAACCGAAGTTGGAAATCCCGCCAGGAAACCAAAGTGGGCATTTTAAAAATTTATAGGAACCAGTCGAATAAGAATAGAGTACCAATTATAAGATCTTGAAGTTTCGTTAAAAATTTGAAACTTGCAATAATTTTTGAACTTGATATTCTACCGACAAGAAACTGGATCGTTGAATATTTCATCTTCTTGATACATTTAAATTTCTGAAACCTATATTTTTCATTGATTTTTATATTTTATGTCAAGTGCGCAAATTAAAGTGAAAGAAATGCAAGTTTTCCGATTCAAAGAATTTTTTAAATTTACAAATTCAATTTCAGAGCCTACAAATATGCGATGATGTTGTGCTATCAGGGACAGAAGTACTGGGGAATGCAGGTCGGGAATTGAAATTTGGAAAAGAAAAAGCCGAATTTGCAGATCCAAAAAGACGTACCCACCATCGAGGGTAAGCTCTTCGAGGCGATGCTCAAATTGGGCTGGATCACGCAGGAGAACATCGACCATCCCATTACGGTAATTACAGTAATCTTTATTTTTTTGTGATTTAACTTTTTTAAATTTATACAATTGAAATGAAAAATTGGTGAAATTTTCAAGATTTTATTATTATTATTTTTTTAGAGTTATTATTTTCAGTTTCACTTTCAAAGATGTGCCCGGACTGACAAGCACGTTTCCGCTGCGAGACAGGTTCGAATTCTTTTATTGTTGAAGGAAGAATCATTTCAGATCGTCGGCATGCACCTTCCGAGGGATTTCGACTACGAAAAGCTCGGCCCGGTCTCGTTGAACGAGATTTTGCCTGAGGACATCAGGGTTTTGGGTAAACTTTCATATTTGATTTCAAATTATTTTTATTGTCAAATTTTAGTCTTTTTCAATTTTCTTGAAATGTATTAGTTTTAATTTTTTCAGGCATGGCCCGGGCCACGAACCTATTTCACCCTCATAAGATGTGCAACGCTCGGACGTACAGCTACACAATTCCCACGTATGCGTTTGCCAAGCCTCACGAAGTACTTTTTAATTATTTAAAATTTACTTTTAATTTTGTTTCAGTTGACGAATTCGAAATTCCGGATCACCAAAGAGACTTTGAAAGAAATTCAATCCCTTCTGAACATCTACCTGGGCACGCACAACTTCTACAACTACACTTCGGGAATGTGAGTATTTCAAAATATCCTAAATAGTTTTCCTATTTTATACTTCCTCTTTTATGCTGACCAACTACCGTTCGGATCGACTTTAAAACGACGAATTACCCATTTCAACGTTTGAAACATATGGAGATACTTATTTCTCCTTGAATTAATTAGTTTTCAAATAGTAAAAATGCGGACCAATGTTAGTTCCGCGCGAAATTGCGGAATCCTTTCTTAATTTTAAACAGCTCTTGGCAGGGCTTAGGCCAAACCATTTGAGCGTACCCCTTCAAACCAAAACATTCTGCTAAAGTCTTGTTGTGTATCCCCTATATATCCATTTTCTATAGAAAAATTCTAATTTTCGCACCCCTTTCTCTATAATTTTTCGTTTTGGCTGAAAGTGCCTAGGTCTGATTTAAAAAGAAAATTCAGGGTGTACGAAATGAACTCCTGCAATCGGTACATTATGTCCTTCGAATGTGGGGAGCCGTTCACCTTCCACGACGACTTCAGAAACGAGGACGTCGAATTCGTGCAGATCACCATCAAAGGGCAGAGCTTCGTCCTCCATCAGATACGGAAAATGATCGGTTTGATTATTCATTTTTATCTTGATGAAATTTTCTATCGTCAGACAGTAATTGTATTGGATATTTATATTGTCGACTGAATAAGCGGATATTGCATACTCTTTGCAACTCGCTTTTACACACGCCCCGCTTTTCTTTTCGCCTCTCCGGAAAAGTGTAGAGAAATAGAGGCGGAGCATGGGGAGGCAATTTGCAAAGAGTAGGCAATATTCACTTGCTCACAGTCGATAATAATTATTTTGTCGACAATTTATGAAACGTACTTCTAAAATAAAACATAACTTAAATTTGACCTTTATTTTCAGGCATGGTGATCGCCGTAGTGCGTGAGCTCCAGCTCAAAAGCTACATTCAAAGAAGCTTTGAGAATGAAAGGCTGGACGTCCCAAAGGCACCTGGTCTGGGTCTACTTTTGGAGAGGGTTCACTTCGATACTTATGACAAAAAGTAGGGAAATATTCAGCTAGAAAGAATTAGCTAAGGAAAATAATTCAAAGAAATAGAATAAAAATTTCAGATACCACAAAACTCACGCAACATTGTCTTTCTGGAACGAAGAAGTTGAAAAGGAGGCGAAGCGAGTGAAGTTCGAATTGATCACCAAGGAAATGCTCGAATCGGACATCAGACAACAAGTGTAGGACTCTTATTTAAAATAAAAATTTTCTAAAATAAAAGGCATGGTTCTTTTATTTCAAATACTTTCTTTAAGGGGTCTTTTATTAAAATATAGGATGTTCTATTTTTGAAAAAAAAACGAAATTACAGGACCCTCCAGTGGCTGGCCTCGCTCGCGTTCCACTCCTTCCCGACCAGCAATGAAGATATGGCTCAACCTAAGTAAAAATTAGAATAAATTTATTTCTTCTTAATTTTGTATTTTCAGGAATACTTTCGTGACTCTGGCGAATAAGCAAGTGGCCTTGGCGAAGGAAGAAATGGAAGCGAAAGAGGCTGAAGAATCTGAAGAATCTGAAGAAAAGGAGAAGGTGAAAGAAGAACCGAAGAACGATGACGAGGTGATCGCTTTAAAAATATTATTTGGAAAAATTCTCGGTTATTATTCTTCTACTTACGATAAAGGAAAGCTTCACCATTAAAGTTAATGCCCTAAGGCACAATATGAATTTTAAAGCATGAAAAATATTTGATTTCAGGAAATCCCCGCGAAACGCATTAAGTTGGAGGGAAAGGTTGAAATTCCTGAACCCTTGGAAAATCCAGAACAGGTCAAGGAAGACATCAACGAGGAAATCAAAGAAGAGGTCAAAGTTGCCGCGGGGTCGGGATAAATTCTGAATTATCAATGATAAGATCACGAAAAACTAATTTAGACTTGTTTGTTAGACTTTTTTGTCCTTTATTATGATGTTTCATTTGTTAGGGTGTTTCTTTCCTTTATCAAATTGTTGATTTTCCCTGTTCTTTTAAAAAGAATAAAGTTCAAGTTTAGAAAAGACGTTGTTATCAATTCAATTCAAAGATTAAAAATAGTAAATTCAGGAAATGATATCATATGATTTATAGTTCCGGAATATAATAGTGATCATCATTCCAAAATCTTAAAAATCATAGAGTATTGGGAAATTTAAAGTTAAATATCAAAGCCAACAATGAAATTTTATCATTAAACCCCTAAATCGCATTAACTCATGAAGCAAATTTAATTGATTCTATCATCAGTAGTTAATGGCTTAATAAATACTGTGAAAATCATTGTCACATCATATTGCATATGACCATAAAACTGTCTGGAATGATTAAGTAAAAATTATAGATTTTACCATTGACTCATAAAATTTCAACATCAAGAAGTGTTTAGTCTGAGATATTCCACACTATATCATTAGACTACTAGAATTCTGCAATTCTTGTCTCCTATAAAATTTTCCAAATAAAAAATAATTTAAAATATTATTTTTAAGTGTTTAAATTCTGATCTTTAAAATTTAACACCAGACGTGAAATAATCTGCAAAAACTCCACAAATTTGCTGATAAAAATCGATGCGTCTCAGTTTATTTTGAACTAGTCAGGAAATATTTGATGCTAACGTCATGTTTCAACGAGTTAAACTGACACATTACCTATTTATTGTTATGTTTTCTTTTAATGTTATATTTATTAACGCGTTACCCGTTATTGAATACGTTTGTAACGACGATGCTCAATATATTGCGAGGTTTGGTGTTAATTAAAATTTTTAATTAATATACCGATTTTAGCGCTAATTATTGCGTTAAAGCTGTCTCCTCAAATGATTTTTATAGTGTATGTGTAAAATTATAAATGCATTTAAATAATTATATCCAGGCTGAAGTTACTTGTTTACAATTGAATGGATATTTACCTTCGATAAATAACAGTGATACTAATGATTATGTTATCGATTATATGAAAAGTATGTTAAATTTAAATATATGTATATTTTGTACATTTAAATATTCTATATATTTAGATTTGTACACCTCTGAAAATATATGGATCGGTATGGACATTAGAAACGAATGGCTAGACGGTTCTAAATCGATATACCGAAATTTCAATGTTAATGACTCACTCAACAGTAAATAATATTTTAGTAACTTTTGTTATATATTTTATTTAGCATATAATTCTTCACATGGTTGCATATCTTTGAACATAAATAATGGTTATTGGAGTCGTACTAACTGTAGTAAATATCTACCGTTTTCTTGTATATTCGGGCCGGTTTATGTTAGTGTTTTCATTTCAATCGTATTGCTTAATATTTGAATATATCATTTAAATATATTACTTTCTAAAGCATATTTAATATTTAGGCCAATACTCCTCCAACTACCACTTCTACCTCTCCAGCAACCACTGTTACTCTTGATCGACAATGTCGTGAAAATTCAAATAATAATTATTTATTTTCAAGTTCTAATAAATACGCTGATCTGACTGTCTTAAATTGCCAAGGTAATTATTCTTATTCCATTAGCCTTTTCAAGTGTCTTATTAAGTCGGTAATTGCTATGACTGGCAAGTAGGTGGGTTAATTTTATTGAACGAAAATAATAGTGTCGATGAACAAATCAGTCTATTCAAAAAGACTATGAATGCGGTAATTACCTTATATAATTGCCTAGTTATTTGAAATTATAGTATTTTAGGCAGTAGAAGATTGTCATTCAGGATCGACATTGTTCATTGTAACTCCTATGATAGCAATGGATAATACATATATAACGCCTAAGGCCGTTAGTATATCTAGAGAGCGCAAGTCTCGTCCACTCTGTGAAGACAAAGCGAAAGAAAGAAATTTCGTTAAAATTTTCAAAAATTTCTAGAAATTCTGCGGAGAGATATTTTTCTTCTTCCACTATTAGGTATAGACCTAGGGAATATTTTTTCTTCCAGAATATCGCCCTGAAACATGACTTGAACCGGCCAAAACGTATAATGAAATTTTCAAATTGCTCGTTTGAACAAATTCCCTGGAGTGCATTCTGTAGAATGTGTATTTGATTTTTCTGAACATTTTGAGCCAAAAATCATACGAAAATCCCGCTAATCGTCATCAAGAGCGGTTTGAAACGAAGAACTGCTAACGCCTTGCATCGTTATTTGACACCTGTCTCGCGGCTTTTGCGGCAAAATTGCAGAATGAGCGTGGCCTCTCATCATGGGAATAAAAAGAAAATACAATTGATCTGGAATATTCCGGAAACAAGCAAAATAACTCAAATAAACGTCTTTACAAAGCCGTTCTCCCTTTGGAATAGTCTTGTCTCCATTGACTGCAATGACAGGGCACGCTTTTCTCATTGCGAAAATCGCTATTTAAACGGGGTTTTCGAATATCATCTTCAAGTCTTCAAAAATTCATATATTTGATTATACTGATCCATTTTTCAAGCAATTTTTTTTACATAAGCTTGATTAGCCCTGCAAGTTTAAAGAAATACTTTCATAACCTTGTCTTCACATCCAGAGTTTCAATTGCGCCCTCTAAGTATGCCATAATTATTTAATAAAATAAATGAACTTTGTTAATTTTTTGATTGATAGTGGAGTTGAGGCTTCATATAGTAGACTGAATTTTTAACCATATTTCGAAATAAATATCTACTCTAATATAATATTGTCGATTGTAAACAAGGTGTCCATTGCTTAGCGCCCTTCGCAACAGGGAAGGTGCGAAACGCGTCGCGTCCTCATGCGTTGCGGCTTTCGTTGTGAAAAGCATTTCTCACACAGGATTCTGATTTTCCATCGGAATTTCGCAATTATCCGCTAATTAATGACAATTAGTGCTAATTATGGTTAGATTATCGACTGTTGAGTGAAAACGCTCTTTATCTCATTTTTAGCGATTTCTAGACGATTTATTGAAATTTGAACATTTTTATGATTTCCTTCGACAGAACTTTTAAAATTATCGATAATTGGTAGATATTTAGAGAATCATTACAGACACAGACTTCAATTTCGTCTTATTCCGTGTTTTTCGTAATTTTTCGCGAGTTTTTTCGCCTCGTTTTTCAATAAAATGATTTCTTGAGCAGTTTTTAGGCATGAGCAAGTCCTACCATTTGCGTGCCGCCCTGCAACGAGCTCCTCCAAATCAGCGCCACCGTTCTGTAGAATAAAATCATTAAAAATGTTTCAATTCCAATAAATCGTCCAGAAATCGCTAAAAACAAGATAAAAGCAAATTTTCACGCAACAATCGATAATCTAATCATAATTAGCACTAGTTGTCATTAATTAGTGGATAATTGCGAAATTCCGACGGAAAATCAGAATCTTGTGTGAGAAATGCTTTTCACAACGAAAGCCGCAACGCATGAGGACGCGACGCATTTCGCACCTTCCCTGTTGCGAAGGGCACTAAGCAATGGACATCTCGTTTACAATCGACAATATCTTAAATTTAATAATGGTATCATAGGTGACCCCAAATAACAAACAATTTCTATTCGACAGCCTACTAAATAGCACAAACGTTATTCCGAGAACCAATTTATCAGCATCTGCCATGACAGTATTAATGCTTAACCATACGGTATTAGATTTAGAAAATGTATTTCTGAAATATCAAATTCAGGCGACTTTTCTACAACAGAATTCCGTATCCGGTGACAAAGGGAGTATCATTTATTTCATGACTGATTTCGGCTGTGATGACCTTTGCCGTGATGAACTACTTAGTGCGCAGGTTTAATTATATCTTAACCTTTGTAAATTGATCATTTTCAGTCTGCTTTATTAGAGGCAATATATGAGACGAACACGCATATTAGATTATTCTATTCCGGAACTAACGCTAAATCGGAATATGGTAGGATATTTTTATTATGATATTTTAGGGATTCATTTTAGAATGTCTAAAGAATATCTTTTCTAAATGCGATTCCATTCATGATCCAGATAAATGTAATTTCGGCCAATTAGGTCCGAACTCGAAAAATGACGTCGAATCCGCGTGCAAGCCTTATAACAACCCTACTCTACAAATCTTAGGTAAATTAATTTTAATTAAATTTAGACACTAACGATTCTAGGCATTATTGTTGGAATATTATTCTTTCTAGCCATTATTATGGGCATAATCATGCGCTGTTATTATAAATGCACTAATGGGCGGCACATTTTTGTGGACCTATTCAAATTAACCCCCTGTTACAAAAAGAAAAAGCGCGAAGGCATTATTGGGAGGTAAATTTTCCTCATTTTTTTGTTTTTAAATTAATAGAATTCAGTATGGCTCTTCAAAATCGAAATGCTATCAGTGCTGAAAACTACTACTATGAAATGCAACTTGGCGGAAGGTAATTATCGAATTATTTCAACTTAATTACCTGTTTGATTACCAAATTAAGACCTTCCGAATGGGAAATCGACCCTAATAATTTGCTAGTCGTCGAAACCAAGCCCCTGGGTAGCGGTGCGTTTGCTAAAGTCTACGAAGGGATTTTGAAGGGCGAAATTCCATTGTCGAAAATTGTGGGACACCATTTGGGCATCAAAATGGAGGGAGACGGGACTTATCGGGTAATTTCTCAAATTTCCTATAAAGCATTAGGGCTTTTTCCAGGTAGCCGTGAAAAAGCTACCTCCGTACGCTAATTCCGAGGCTATCAACGATTTTCGACACGAAATCGCATTTATGAAGCAATTAGGCTATCATGCGCATATTTTGAGGTAAAAATAATTTGAAGAGGAATTTCATTTTTTTTAAAGTTTACTCGGTTGCGTTACGGAATCCACCGAACCCATGATACTCACTGAAATTTGCCCGCATGGCGACGTTCTCTCGTTTGTTAGGTCGAGGAAGGACAATTTGATTGAGGTTTGTGCAAACTCTTATAAAAAATTTCTAGTAGTTCTTTTCTGAAGAGAATTTTAGGAGGATTCAAATTACTACTTCGAGAACGGGCTAAAAATCAAGGACTTGATTTCTATCGCCTGGCAAACTGCGGATGGAATGGTTTGTTTCAGTAAAAAACTTGGCAAAAACAATGAATCATCAGATTTACCTCTCGACAAAGAATATTGTCCACAGGGACATCGCTGCGAGGAATGTCCTACTGACGGAGAGCATGGTTGCTAAAGTAAGAGTGTTTTGGCAAAAAAATAAATATATCTTTTCAAAAAAATCCACGTGTTTAAGATAGCCGATTTCGGTCTTTGCCGTTTAGTCGATCAAGCCCTTTATACTTCTAAGGGAGGCAGGCTACCCATCAAATGGATGGCTCTAGAATCTTTAAAATATTACGAGTACACTCTACAAAGTGATATGTGAGATTTTTGCTTCTAATTCGATCGAACGTGTATACTAATTTTTAACCTAACAGTCATTTTTGACATCATGCTAATTTAGCTGGTCTCTCGGGGTCTTCCTTTTTGAGTTGTTCTCCCTAGGAGAAACCCCTTATGCTACCGTTCAACCAGCTGATATGCCGGACTATTTGGAGTCGGGGAAACGACTACCGAAACCGGAAAAGTGCCCAGAGAAAATGTTAGCCGGTTTTTTTTTTATTTTATAAAAAAAAATATCAATTTTAGATATCAAATGATGGCGGAATGCTGGAAGGTAGAGTCTGACGCGAGGCCAAAAATTGAGAAGGTATGTTTCAAAATTAAATACAAAAATTCAAATAAATTCCAGTCTTTTATTGATTAGTGGGCTTATTTCTATATTAACAAAATAATTTAGATCCGAGAAGACCTCTCGAAACTTCTGACTTCGGCCACTGAAACTTACGGATATTTGGATATCGAAGCGCAACGACAAACTTCTTTCGTTGACGAAGGAGAAATATGCGGCATCCCTGCAGATATTTTTGGTCCCGCCCCTTCTTCGCCAAAGCCAGAAGATGAAGAAATTAGCTCCACCCATTCTAGAACAAATACAAGAGAAGTCGAAGATATTTCAAGCCATTCTAGAACAAAGTCACAAGAAGCTGAAGATAGCCCAATACGTTCTGGAACAAGATCAAGTGAAACTCAAAACTGTCTAGAACGTTCCGGTTCAAATTCAAAAGTTAATGAAACGCCGAAATCCGGCGACTTCGAAGAAAATAACTCCATTCATTCTATGGAAGAGTCGGAAGAAGCTGGAAATGGTCCAGATTTTTCAAGATCAAATTCGAAAATTAGTGATAACAATACACAGGATTAATTTAATAGATTAAATTTATGTCAGAATTAAAAATACGGGTATTTATTGCCAAATCATGTATCAGATTGTCGATATTTACATAAATAATATGATAGATATACTTCTCAGAAGTTACAATTATAAACATAGAATTTTTAATATTGCAATTTCTCATCGTTCTTAATTTCTGATAGACCGATATTAATTTGACCGTCACGTCGGTGATGCATTTTACTCTCAGCCTCGTACCGCTTTTTCTTCGACATGAATAAAAGCTCGACCTAAAAAATCAATAATACCATCGTTTATAATGAAAAAATGATAAGATGCATAGAGTTTGTCTCTTTTCAAAAGAAGAGAAGTATAATATGTCTTGTCACTGCAGTAGGAAGGGCTTGACCCCGCGCATTATCGATTTTACCCTCTATAAAAGCGATCTTACCTCATCAATACTATAGTTTCTCGTCTCCGGTACAAAGAAAATTACAAATAGCAGCGCTATACACGTTATGCCGCAATATATGAAGAATGTACCTGAAACTATCAATATTTCCACTTTTTAAATAACAATTTACCATATTTTGTGGCGGCCTGGGTTAAGGATAGGAAAGTTAGAGAAATTATCAGATTGAATATCCAATTCATCGCGGTGGCTATTGAAACACAGGTGCTTCGGGCCCATAACGGGTAAAATTCAGCGTTCATTACCCAGGGTAGAGGGGCGTATCCTGAAATATGTTTTTTTTTCAAATAAAGACCATTATTTAATGAAGATAATCCAATAAAAGTCAATGTAAGTAGTAAAAATTCGGATATTCTACGAATAGCTTCGTGATGTAAAGACCATTGATGAAATAGCTCAACAAAGCCTATGATGAAAGTAATATATTTAGAAGTACAATTAATCAAATTCGATATGATATCTCTTGTCATAGTTATATTAGTGGTTTGTATATTTCAAATTTAATTTACCCGACGAAAAGAACGATAGATAAATAACCATCAGGATAATGGGAATGAAGGTGAATTTCGTCTTACAAAACGCGTCGCCCCATTCATAGGCGTTGTTTGGCTCTTTGGTCAAATTCATGCAAGGCCCAAATTCGGACTCTTTCATGGGATTTTTTGTGGACTGTTCGATACAGTAGCCTAAAATCTGATCGGTATTTTTTCACTAATAACCATTTGCTTGACTAAATAAAATATCATATGACTAAATTTTCATTGTGATACGAAATTCCATTGAAACATAGAATATTTTGACTTAAACGCATTTAAAGATTAATGACAATGAGATATACTTATTGTCAATATTCTTCATTTATAAGTGTAATAATTTGAAACATATTCATGAATTTTAAATTAACTTTATACCTTGATTATTCTCTACCGTCGTCGGCTGACAGAAACCACAGTGTTCATCCGTAACGCAGTAATCGCAATTTCTCAAATATCATAATGTTGAAGACACAAATATGCAAAACTATTACGAGTATTTAAAACAATGACTCTCATTTCTATCGTTTCCAGCCATATCGTAATCCGGTGTTAGGGTTATACCAGAATCCCTAAAATCAATATTTTATTTTAATATAATTTACATTAAATACCGGTTAATGATAAAGAACGCCAGTCCCATTAAAAATAGCGTAACCGCGACGCCAATTACAGAGGTGATTAATAGAAAACGTCTTCCGACTTTTTCAATCAAGTACATTGGTATGAAGGTACAGAAGAAGTTAACGGCTAAATCTCACCGATTGATTGACCTTTTATAATAATTTTATAATTCTAAAAAGGCATGGATGCATTATTGCGCAAGCAATATTTTCAGTATTTAATTTCCTGAAACCTACACGAAATCCCGACTGAAATCCAAATTATTGTATGGACGT
Organism: Diploscapter coronatus; assembly: GCA_964036155.1. NCBI lineage: Eukaryota > Metazoa > Nematoda > Chromadorea > Rhabditida > Rhabditidae > Diploscapter > Diploscapter coronatus. Next base: position 13,615,533 of record OZ038422.1, read on the forward strand.
TACTGACTCCCGACGCTTGAATGATTTTACCGGTATAATACCTAAATTTTCTAATTATGTCTGAGAAAATAACAATTTACTAACATTATAGTGTTAACCCCCGACAATTGTTGAAAAGCCTGTAGCAAACAACCAATAATTAAAGCTTTCCGTACATGAGGCGTCTTCAAAATTCGTAATATTACGGAATTCGAATCTGAACTTATTCTTAACCTAACTTTAGACTTAAAATATCGTACTTCCCATTTCTTCTCTAGCCCGTCTTTCTTGCTCCTGGGCCGCAGCAATTTCAGACAATTCGTAGGTAATCCAGTCTTTGTTACCGGAGTAGACTTTATCCAAGACCTAAATTAACAACTAATAGTAAGGGTATATTCTAAGGTATGATATATCGAAATTTACATTAATATAAGCATACCTTTTCGGCATCTTCCTTATATCCCCTCTTGAATAGCCATCTTGGACTTTCTGGTAAATAGAAGAACATCACGAATTGAATGGCTGCCGGTACCGCGGCGAATCCAAACATTAACCTAAAAATCGAAGATAACTTTATCTTTTTAATTTAAATAAAATACCTCTTAATCCTATGACAATTACCTACTTTACATGTGTTTTGATATTGACATTTTAAAACATAATTAATTAAAAATCATATATAACAATAAATTTTATGTTAATGAGACTCTTCATTCATTCTATTCCGAGAAATGTTCTCTGCAAAATGGATATCTTTTATTTCTACTCGTCCCCTAAAAGTGTATCTTGGATTGCAATTTTGTCGTGCTAATTGAGAAAACATCCTGAATTCTGAATATCAGAATATGTCACATGGTAAAGCTTGAATATATCCGAAACATTTTGTATTCCTACCCCTCAGCACATAACAATTTTCACACACGAAACTCAGACGCTAAGGGTCTTTTCCTAGGGTTATTTCATTGGAATAAATTAGACTTAAAACTAAAACTAGAACCTCTCAACATTTCTCGCAAACCTAAGCGGGCATTCATAGGAAAGACTAAACTTCGCTTTAAATCTGGGAACAATTTCTGAGAATAAATCAAATTCTAGGAACAAACTCCACGTTTACCTCCATCCAATATTATTCGGATCAATATAACTGAATCCTCCGGCGAAAATATTAGCCGCAAGCAACCCGAAAGTAATCATAAGTTGAAATCCGGTCACTAATCTTCCTCTGATATGGGACGGCGATGCCTCTCCAACATAGACTGGCACGATCATGCTAGCAAAACCTGGAATTAAATTTAAATTTAAATATTAGTTTCAAAGATAAGCATTATATTTTAAAAATATTTATTGGTATATTTAGTAAAGATTTCATTGGCACATTTGTTTAAAAACTGATACTGTCTTCGTTGTTATGTCATTTTACATTACCCTATCGCTATTGTTTTATATGAAAAATAAGATTTAGGAAAAATAATTTAAAATAAATTCATCTTTACCTATAGCAATACCCAACAAGGTTCTTCCGACTAAAAGCATGTACTTTTCAAAGGCGATCCCGCAAATAATGCCTCCCATCGTAAAAATAAACGATGATGCGAGGATGACTTTCTTTCGGCCGAAATAATCCGAGGCTGGGCCGGATAACAGCGCTCCTATTGTGGCCATACCTAAATACCTTGATTATGTTAATTATTTAAGGATCGTCTAAAGTATTGTCAATATCTTTCATACTCTCAATTTGAGCATAAGATATTTCGAAGTATGTACACTTTTTATCTTCATAGCACAACAGGCAATAATGCGATTTCAATGTCATAATGTCGTCAACCTCGTCACTTCACTTTTTAAAGCATAACTTAATCATTCACAAATACATACCCGGCGTAATACTGACGATGACTTCCTGCCAAACCGTGCCCATAGGCTGCATAGCCGCACTATTGGGAACGAAGAGCATTGCGGAAGAAACGATTCCGGTATCATATCTGAAAAACATGATTTTTTTAAAATCATTTGAAATCGAAAAAATCATACCCGAACAGAAATCCTCCTATCACCGCTGTGAAAGCTAACGAATACACAAATAACCCTAGTCTTGGCTCATAAGTAGGCCGATCCGGACTGTTTCCGGCTGGCTGGATCTGAAATTTTTTTTTAAAAGATTAAAAATTGAATCCTTACCACACTGACTTGCACCATGCTTGAATTCTTACAAATTGATCGGTGAAACCTCCATAAGATTCAGCTGAAAGTTTAAAATTTCGAATTGAAGTATTTGGTATGACTAAAGTTCATATGGATAGACTATTGCTAAAGGCGAATGAATAATTTGGAATGTTCCTGGAAAATGTAGAAGCAAAGTAATTGCAGAAAGATTTGGATAATGACGATAGAGTAAACTCGAGTGTGATGTTAGAAAGTTTTAAATTCACAAACAAGTCGGAGGCATCAGTAGGGGATAAACTTCTTTCATTCGATGTGGAAAATCTTGTAACTTATCGAAAAATTATCATAAGAAATAAATATTTTTGAAAATATAATACAAAATAGTGAACAATTCGCAATAAATTTAAAAATTTTCAAAAATCCCCACTGAAATTTTAAATCGATTTGAAAAATCAGCGCTATTTACAAGGTTTCGCATCGAAAAACCCACAGATATTGCCAAATTATCGACAAACCTTTGCAAAAGTTCCAGTTATTCGATTCGGAATCGACGGGGATTTTTCGGCGAAGTGTTTGATCTCTGTTTTTAATCTCTGCATGGTGTAGCGCTTATTTTTCAGATTGGTATCTCCGAACTCGTTCCGAGTAAAGAGTAGTTAAAATTAGCAGAAAACATGACAATGGTATAAAATATAGTTAATATGATATCATAGACTATAAATCGATTTTACAAACATAAATATGAACTAATCGCAAAATCAATATATGGGTACGAAGTTTGACAATGTTGAATGAATAGAGTATACTTTGATTCTCAATGTATGAATAAAATAAATTAAATTAATTCGCCAGATTCAAGGAAGTGTTCGCTTATCTTGAACAAATTCCAATTAACCTAATAGCTAAATTTACTTTCTCGAATGATGTGACATTTCTCTTTCAATGCTGAAGCATATGCCCGAAAACCCGGCCGAAGATACGAATTCTTTGATGCTATGTTGACCGAAAATCGTGTGGGTTGAATGGCGACATGTCAAGAAATACAAGAAATGTAACACTTCAAAAACAGTCTAGACTTACATTACCTAACCTGGAAAATAGATTTAAACTAAAGGCAGGCGAGGAATGAATATTTGAAACTAAACTTGACAAATGATTTTTGAAATTCTACGTAAAAGCATGGATATGTTTCGAAAATTTCGAGAAAAAAAATGAAATTTCTACGTTCACTGTGCCGCTGTCAAATATGGTATAATTATAAAATTTGAAAGTATTACGAAAAATCTGCATTTTTAAAAATTTTTGAACACTTTAAAAAGTTTTCTGCTTTTACTAGAAATCGCCAGGAAAGACATAACCGTTAAATTTTCTATATAAGAAAGTCTTAAAATGATGGCAAAAATGTTATAGGTTTCAGAAAATTGTAGAAATACAAATTTGAAACAATTAGATGGCACGGATTTTAGCGAGTTTATCTATAACAAATCAAATGCATGCGTGATTTTCTCATCAAAATTCAAAGGATTGCGAAAAAGTCCAAAATTCTACGTCCGCGTTTTGGATAAAGTCAGAAATCCCTATTTAATGAGAAGATTTTTGCAGAAAATCGTGGGAAATGCCGGATCTTGAAAAAGTTTTGTTTACGTATGAAAGTCTATCAGAAAGATGAAACTTTAAGGGACTTGATCATAAATTTGATCTAATAGTTTATAAAACAGTAAGAAAACTTATTTTTGAAAAAAAAAACTCCAGAAAAGGAAATCATCTTCAAAATCAACAGACAGATTAGATGTTATCATTGACAAATGATCGAGTGTTTCGTATTTTAACGTTATCACTTCGCTGAACAAGTGATTCCATATAAAAATGTCATATCACCCAGGGCTGACTAATAATAAAAATCAATAAGAATATCCTATCCTCAAAATAGATTATGTTAATTCTCAAATATTTTCGAAAACAAAAGTTCACTTCACTTTAAAAAATGAAAATAATCTTTAAAAATTCACCAAAAACTATATGGTTGAGAAAAATAGAGTGTAGGGTAATTGCTCCTGGTTTGAATACAAGAGAACTTTGCCCGTCCTCAAACACTCTTCTCATAATTGAGTCAGAGGGGATATCATATATCCTTATAGAGAAAAAGCGTGTATCTCAGAAAATCGCCATACAATCTCTGCATCTTTACCGACTTATGTGGTTAGAGATGACATAAAATAAGAAAATAAATCAGGTTTCTGCAAGATAACCCCGAAAAATAGATGTTCAAGGAACGAAAAATAACCTCAAAACTAGGGTTAATGCAACTCATTTTGCAACGAAAATGAGAACCGATTTTCTCATTTCTCATTCCGAGTATAAACATTCAAGAAAGAAAGTTGATTAATGTAAACGCTCAACTAATCCCTACTGTAATCATTGAAACTAAAATCAATATACCTATCAATTAATAATAGAAATATTTACTTAAATTATAATAATAATCTAATCCTACAGTACAATATTTACCTAGAGATCAATATTTAATTCTTGATCAATAAGTAAACATGCTCAGGTACGAAAACACATGCTAGGAAACCGCGTTTTCTGAATACCATTCATGCGTTTCTTGCAATCCTGTTTTGACTGTGAATCATAATATTATCACTCACATGTACGATTTTTCAACATACAAATGCATAAAATAACATTATTTAAATTCGCAAAGAATACCTCAACCATGAATCTTTATTTATAAAATGTGCCCCTTCTAGTGACTCAATGTAACTGAGTGAAATTTTAGTTCCTCACACATCGACAATACCTGTGGAAAAATTATAAATCAGAAACGTTTATTAAAATTCGCAAATAATACATAAATCATTAAAGTTCAGCGAATTAAATTATGCCTTTTAGAGATCATACTGAGTGTACAAGTATCAAGGTAGTTCTTTACGAAAAATATAAAATAGTACAATGAATGACCAATTACTAGGTAGAGCACAAACTCGTTCATTTACCAAAGATAAAGTCCTGATTTACAAATATTTTGAAAATTATAAGATATCTCAGAAGAATATTCGTACTCCTCTAAGTACCAGTATTCCCTTCTTGTTTATTATTTTCCGTTTTATTTTGAGGTAGGGCAAATACGGATTCAGCCATCAATTTGCGTTCACTTTTAACCGCATTCTTCAAGGCTGTAATTCTGGAGAGCAATTCTTCTCTTCGCAAGAGTGCAACGGTCTCTTTCGGCGTGTAGGCGGTACGGTAGTTCGGATGGGTGGGACGGGAACAGACCCAGCGACATACCTAAAATTCGAATTTATCCAGGTAAGTTTTAAAATATCAATCGACATACTTTCGAACGTCTAATTTATTAAACAAAGGTTAATTGCTATTTTACCTCTATCTGGTACTTTTTCCTGTCCACCACTCCATGAGCGAAGTGTTCTGGTCGAAAGATGTGGGGGTTGACTGCGGATCTTTTCGGAATTAACCTGAAAATCAACCTTCAGAAAAAGTAAAGCTTTACGAAATACCAAATCAACGAGACGAAATTCTGCATGAAATAATCGGTCGTGATCGAAGTTATTTGTCCATAATAGGGCAGTTCACTATCCTTATCCACCAACGCCACGACATCACCAATGGAATACATCGTATTCTGAATAATTTCCCTAATTAACTGATTTAATTACACGGACTAAGTCCTACATCATGAATAACTTCTTTCCTCCCCGCAATGAATTCCTCCTCAAACCCAAGTCTCGTGGGTTTATTCGTCTTGAAAAATATCGACCGCCGGTTTTCGTACTTCTTGTACAACGCGTTTAATAGGGCCGTTCTGAAATTATCCTGATTTAAGCCTCATCGTTTTTTGTTAAAGTCGAGAACTAACGTGCTCTTGGGTTTCGCTGCATTGGAATTCGCAGGTCTATCTATGAATCGTCTTCCAGCGGTTTTTCGCTTGTGACGTTTTCGAATAGACAATGATTCTTCGAATTTCAGGATCGACCTATCGATACCGGACTTCTAAAATTTTATTTTACTGATTTTTAGCTGTCTATGTCATCCATATCTCTCAATTTCTTCATAAAATTTGAAACTTATTAAAATTTTTGAAACTAAAAAAGTACATCGTCGTCAGTGGACAGAGCCTTCCTCGCTCTTAAGGTTGCTGCAGACGGTTTTCTGCCTCGTCTTTCAATATACGGACGGCCATCTTCGCTGCAAAATTAAGAAGTCTTAACTTGACAGCCACGGTAGTCTACTGAATCGCATACCTGTATTTGATTTTGCAGGGATCAACTTTCAAATCGATTTCAATATTGTCAGTCATCTAAAAATTCCCATTTTTCCTGACAAGTTCCATTTTTCTGGTATTTTTGTGAATCTAACACTTTTTTCCAATTTTTAGAGAAAATTTGAGTCAAATCGTTTATTTTGCGAAAAACGACAAAAATCATCATCAAATAAAATAAAATATAAATTCTTTTGAAAAGGAAATTAGGCATATTCGTATAAAAATTTATACGAATCAAATTTAACACTGGTTGTCTTGAACTTGGTTTGGAAATAAAGTTTCAAATTGCCTCCTTTTTCAATCTTGATTTCAAACAAAAAATGAAAAGGAAGCAGTTTTGCGGGTTTTTTCACATAATCTTTCAATTTACATGTTATACACAGGTTAAGGATAGGTGTTAGCATCTGAAAATAAATTTTCAAGTCTACTAACACCCTAACGAAATTATAAAGAGTGGATTTATAAAATTCTTCCTTTATAATTTTACTCGATTGATGACAAAATGATCACTAAATAATAATCAGCAGCAGCAAAAATAAAGAAATCCCACATTTAGATCGTACTTAAAGAATTAGACTAAAGAAAATAACACATGAAGAAAAGTTCAATTGAGAGCTCACCAAAACGGCATTAATTTTTGGGTCGAGGGTATGATGTTTTTCAAAAATTTGCCAAGATACCCTCTCAGTGTGTGAATAGCAGTTTAGGTGAACGACTTTACCCTATAGTAAGAAACATTTTTTAAATGGGAGGAGCTTAAAATTAAAATTTAGAAAGGCCGCCCAATTTTCGTTAGAATAAAGGGGAGACTGACCGTGCATAGAAAACTAGATAAGAGTAGAATGAGAGATTTTCATCGATAAGACGTTAGCTTCTTTCTTATCACTATAAATCTGGTTAAAAAAGTGAATCTAAAGAAAGCTTCATATTTCAAAAATGAATGTTTCCTTAGATTTTGCAAAAATTTGGAATTTAGAAGTTTGTTTAAAGTTCAGGACAAACAGGAAAGTATCAAAGGGAAAAGTAACTTTTAAGAATGTAGTATGAAATCTGGTGATTGGAGATGTTAAAAATAATAAGATTGGGGCCTAAAAGCATGGTTGTCATAGAGCATGTTTCACAGTTTCAGATACTGCTTTCGCGTCCCAATCGAAAATTTCGCCTAGTTTTACAACAAAAATATAGAAAAAAATTCTTCGAATCGTTCATATTTCTGTATCAATTGTACGCAAAATGGAATAACCAGACAGTCATATGTTGAAGCACAGGGATAAAAATAATGCCATTTCAAATATAATTCTGATTGCTTCATTTTGCCTCAATTTAATAGTTTTCGTCGTCCTAATTTCCGATGATCACCGGTGCTCCGCCGTTGGGGGGCTGCTGTTCGTTTTGGGGCTGCGGGGCATTCTGAGGGGGCGGAGCTTGTTGAGGTCCGGCAGCTTGCGGTGCGTTCGGCGGACCGATCTGGGGAACAGCGATGGCCGCGGCGGAGTTTTGACCTGAAATTTGCTAAGTCATAAAATTTCATGTTTTAAAAATTAATTTTTTTTCAGAAGGAATGATTATATATATATATATATATATATAATACCTAATTCAGAAGTGTTCCGTTTCAAGAAAATATCCTACTCCTTTCGTGACAAGTTTCAAGAGAAACCAAGTTGTCTATCAAAAATAAATTCATAATCCGCGCACATGGTTTATAGGAGGGAAGATAATCATTAAAAATTATTTAAAACTTCAAAAAGAAAACGAAAATCTGCTTTCTCACCGGGAGTGGCGTCGAGGAAGTCCCAGATGAGGATGGTGTCGTCGTGAGACGAGGAGACGATTTGGAAGTCATCGAACTGCAGTCGGAACACGCGACCCGTGTGTTGCTGAAAAGATTTTTTTGTTTACTTTTAAAAGATAATAGATAATGTTAATGATAGAAAACGAAAACTTATTTTTTCATATTTTATTGTTTTATTTCATCTTCCCACTTCCACTAAATCCCCTCTTCTTTTCCATTTCTTATGTCTTCTTTCCTGCGCGCACGCTCCCCCCTTCCTTCGCATTTTTTGTTTGCGCTATTTTTTATTACCTTATAGATCGAAGAAATGAAGAGAGTCTAGAGAGAGAAAACCTCTCTAAGTAGTTCTCTTTTTAAAGAGAGGGAACACCTTAGGAAATAAACATTTCTCTGTCTCCTTCTCTCTAAAAAAATTCTACACTATTTCCCCTTTCCCTATATCCTTCTTCTTCATACTATTTTCCCCAATTTTCGTGACTAGTTATATTCACTCGTATAATAACCGCATGTAATACGTAGTACACACACGTACATTATTTGAAGTCGATTTTCTCCACAACGTTAACTTATTCTCTCTCATCTTTAACCCCCTAATCTGAATTTGTAACTTGTTAAGCAAAGAATTTCGACATTTCAGCCTCTAACCTAATTTATTTTTCGACTTCTCAAAACACCAAAATACATTCCCATTTGACCAAGTTTTTATCAGTAAAAGTTTGACCGACAAAGAATGGCCAAAATAACTTCGCTACAGTACAAAAAATTACCATGAAGCCAAGTTTTTGATTTCGTATAGTACGAAAAATTCAATATTTGGCTAGAAAGGTGCGGCTTTTCCGAAAAGAATAAAATCGTGCTTTCCAGAACAAATACAGCCTATCACATAACTTTCTAGAACTGAAGTACCTATCATGATATCAAGAATTGCATTATCTCATCGCTTACTATCAAAGTAAATAAAGTCGAGATCTATTACTTTTTTGGTCCCGCAATACTATTTCGAAAGAAAACTTTGGCAAACGTATTGAAAATGTCCATTCAGCAGAGCTATTACGATAATTACAAGCATGATCGAGCGTCATAATTATAGTCGATATTCTTGGTATTCATTATTTTTTAATTTTCAACTGCATACTACGAAATATTACAAGTAAAAAATAGTTTCCCCCAAAAATGTTCCGAAATCCATTTCAATTTCTAATCCCCAATTTTTTACTTTCATTCATTTTATTCAAAAATTCTTATTCTTGCGAAAAACGTCATTTTGAACACATGTTTTATAACGACATTCCATACTTAAACCACGCGCCATGGTAACCAAGAAAAAGCGTAGAAAGCGCGAAAGACATTTCCTTTTTCTTTGCCCAAATTTCTTATTCAAACCTAACCATGTGAAAACTCAAATCACCTTATTATTCATGCTCGACTTCATCAATTTTAATCGAGTATAAAACGATCATTTCAAAATAAGAAATAGAATGACCTGACTTTACGAAGAAAAAACAAATAAAGATCTAAACTAGTCCTGGTTTCACAAGAACTAAAGAACTCACCACAAGCGTACTGAGGCAAAGCGCAGTGGACGAAATCCGCGGATCGAGGGCGGCCTGCAGATCCCACACTTTGATTTTGCCGTCGTACGCTCCCGAAACAATGCGTTTCTCGTCGAATCGAATGCAGCGAACCAGCTCCTCGTGACCTTCGAGCACGCGCAGACACAAACCGGAGTGGATGTCCCAAAGTCTGGAAGAAGTAAAATTAAAAAGCGCTCAAAATTCTAAGAAAATATATCATTTACAATTTATAATAGCTATCAATCCTCAGTTTCGGTCAAAAATGTAAAATAATCAATTTATCTTTGTTTTTGTAAATTTTCTTATCAATAAAAATGATAACGTACCTGATAGTGTTATCACTTGATCCGGAGACGACGAGTCGGCCTCTGTATTGGAGACAGGCAATTCCGCGCTTGTGGCCGGACAGCGTGCGCACGAATTCGAGTGAATCGGCAGACCAGACCTTGAAAAAATAAGTTTTAACTAAATGAGAAGTCAATTCAAAACGCGCATTAAAGGGAAATGTTCACACTTCGCTGCGCTAAATTTTGAAACATATACAAACTGTTTTAGCTATGCTTTAATATTTTATAACTTTTGGATGGGAATTCCTTAAATTCAATCATATATTTCAAAATATTCAGTCATACGGAGGATCCTATTGAAAGCGAATTCATTCGAGTAATCCCCCAAATTTTGAAAGGTATTCAAAAATTAAAAAAAAAAAAAAAAAAAAACCTTAATAGTCCGGTCTCCGCTGGCACTGACGATGTATCGATCGTCGAAGTCGACGACGTTGACGGCGGCTCTGTGGCCGACCAGCACTCTTCTCATATTGATCTCCCTGGGAGAGACCATGTCCCAAACAGCGATCGAGCGATCTTTCGAACTGAAAATGATCCACGTTTCAAGAAGATAGAATGGTAATGTAGAGAAATTAACTGATATTGGAAATGGGAGTATTTTATCTAGGCCAAAAATACCAAATTTGAAAAAAAAAAAAACTAAATTGGTGTAAAAAGTTCTCTATTCGCCTGTCCAATAAATGTAACCTTCAAAGAATGTTTATTAGAAAAATTCTCCAAATGTTTCAAAAAATTTCAAAGTTTTGCACAAAATATCTAATATTTGACGGAAAGATAAGTCAACAATATCTTCGCCAAAACTGACAGACCATCAGACTTACCACGTAACCATGACGCCATCGGAGAATCGCAGGTGGAGGACGGCTTCGATGTGGTGGATCATCGTGTTGAGCAACTCGCCCGTGTGTACGTCCCACACTCTGACTGTCGCGTCAGAAGAACCTGCAAAAATCTCATTCTTTTAGAAAAGGAAACGATTTCAATAAAACTGGCATTTTACGATTTTTTTTTCGGAATTCTTGGAAAGTTCATACCATTCATATTCTAAACATTGGAAAAATAGCCATAAAAGTCATCCTCTTCCCTTCTTTGCAACGATAATTTCAAATAAGAATGTCCGAACTTTCCAAATAAAAGTGCATAAACAATTTTTTTAATGAGTTCCCCAGAAAAGGCAGTACTTTCAAATCACGTACCCGAAACAATAACCCGATTGTCGTACTGGAGGCAAAGAACGGAACCCGTATGGCCTGTTAAAACTCTGGTGCAGGAGAGGTCCTTGCGATCCCAGATTTTGATGGTGTTGTCGCGAAGACCGGAGACGATTTTTTCGTCGTCATACTGAAAAGAAGACAATAAATGGTTATTTTTAAAGTAATTCACGCAGAAAGCGATGTTTCAAAAAATTTCCCGCAAATAATTTCAAATTTAAAAAAATGACCTATTGCACTTTCGAGAGAAGGTATCACTAATCCTTTAAAATTCTTATGGTTCAGAACTTCTCCCTTTCAATTGAAATTCAGCCTTCTTGTTTTTAATTTCAACATCTGGTTTACTGCATGGTAGTAAGAAAATCGATAATGAATTTCATCCAACATCATTAAGTCAAAGTACAACTCATAATTAAAGTACCTGAAGACAATAGACGCCCTTGCTATTCTCGGATCGGCAGTTGATGCGGTAGAGGTTGAAGTTGCCCGTGCGCCAGTTGTTCTCGATTGTCTGGATGTCGTTCACGATATGCGGATACAGCGACCTACAAAGAAAATCAATAAAGTCATAGTAATCCTATTTCAATTGTTAGATAGATAGACCTGTTTATCGCAGATAAGATTTACGGAATATTTTTTTTTACAAAATCAGACCACAAAGTTTCATAATTTTGGAGCGTACTTAAATTCACTTGCATGACAAGTTTTCTTCAACGTTTATCACAAACCGTGCTCACACAATAAATTTCTAGCATTTCTTCTGCCAGCTTCAGAAATCTTGTAACATAATCAAACATTCAATGTCGTATCCTATCCAGTTTTTCAGCTAAAAAATTCAAATTTTCCAACCTGTAGAATTTGTGCATGAGGATCATAAGCTCGTAGGTGCCCTTCAGATTGTCGAAGTTAAGCTTTTTCTTCTCGCAAATCAGCTGCGCCGCCGCGTCCCTGCTCACCAACACGTATTTCCTCCTGAAATTAAAAAAAGAAAATTAATGAAAAATCGATATTTCAAGGTGTAGGGCTTAAATTTCAAGAGTTTTTACTTTGCCAAATCGAAAATTATGGATTGGATATCTTATAAAACTGCATAATTTAATTGGTATCAGACTGTTTCGAGTCTTCGAATCGTCAAGAACAGACGATAAAGTGACTGTCTCGGAAATTTTGAAACGTAACTCAGCAATTTTAATAAAATTGAAAACCGACCACTTGCGCTTCTCGGCGAGTCCCCTCCAGAGGTTGTCCGCCCGGACGTTGGCCTCGATGAGCTTTTTCCACATTTGACCTCCTATAATGGCAAGTTTATTCTTTGAATTCAAAATTAGCATAAACTAGATTTTAATTTTCGATTAAAGCCTACCCGCGATAGCACTTCTCCAATTGTGCGAGACTTGTTCAGAGCAAGTCAGAGTGGTCGCGTCCACGTTGCCCATAATTAATTCGGCCAGGTTCGCTACAAAATAGACCTCATGAGAATCGAAGATTGGTTAATTTCAAATGCACTTTCAATATCTGGACCAAATGCGGTACAACTTTTAAATTTGCATTTCCGAAATGCAATTTTGCAAAACGGAGTCTTTAATATTCAATTTTCTTAAGCTCACGAGGCAAATTGGAGATGAAGTCTCTCTGGAGCATGGGACGAATGAACTCATCGATTCGACCCAACTGGAAGTGACCCAACAACGGTAGCATTTTCTCCATCAGGTCCATCTGCTCCTCCTCGTTCCATTCTGCAAATTTCTTGTTAAAACCCAGTCACATGTTTGCAAAATCATCGCATATCTATTTCTCATCATTTCTTCATTCAAACCTTTATCTTTTCTACTAAAAATCAATCAGCAGACACACAGCGCCGCGATTTTGCAAATTTGCTGCCGACTTACTCTGGAACTGATAGAGGAACTTCTCTGCGTCCTGTAGATAGCTCGCGCCCAGATGGCGCTCGCGGTCCGACTCGCACAGCGACAGATCGGCCAGCAAGCGAGTGGGCGCCGGGGGACCGAATTGACTGTTCAACTGAAAATAGCAAAATTAAAAAAAAAAAAAAAAAAAAAAAAGAAAAGTTTCCTACGATTAGTACGGTATTTTCTTTGTAGATATCAAATGTTGTGTTTAAAGAAGGAAAAACGCCTTCCAAAATCGGCGCGTTTTTGTTGCTTTCTTATAATTCAGGATGGGGTATCCTTATAAAGATAATTTTCAGGTTGAACATAGAAATTCAACGCATCAACAATTTAAGATTTGATCATTAGGTTAAATATGACATTTTGTGAAACTTATAAAATCTGGGTCAAAATCCAACGTCATTCCCCTTAACAAGTACCCCCTTATACCACAAAATCCAAAAAGATGCTTCCACCTCTCAAAAATCCATAAACAACGTCATTTCCTACGAATACACTTGAAATCCCTTTGAATTTTCAATTGAAGCATCAAGTGAAGATCAGTTACAAAATTAGACATGAAAGACGGCAAAAATAGCATCATCGTGCTTAGCGTTTTATTGTGTTACGCGCTTTTATGAATTTTTTTGCTTTGTTTAGTCAAAATGTATTGTTCAACTCTTTCATTTTCCATACTGCTTTTCTCTTTATCTTTCTAACCCTCTATCTGAAACATTATCTCTCTAAAAGAAAGGCTAGAGACTCAGAGACAACAATAGTTCTATTGTATTCAATACTTCAGCAAATTACTCTCGCTCTTTGTTCTCTACTCGATTTTATCAAAGACAAAAGAAAATCGATAAAACACCCATATGATTTGGCGTGATTTTGAAAAATGTTTCAGAAAACTGAAAATTACGAAAATTTGCCAGAATTAGTCACCTATTCAGTTTCTTTTCCTCAAAATCAAATTATTTTAGATGTTCCAAAATTTTTCGAAGCCTTTATCAATTTTGAAAAGTAATGATATCCACTTTCAATTCAATAGAAATAAAAAATGTTTTAAAATTTTGTTCATTTCCGTCATTTTTACCTAGATTAATTCTTTTCTTTCTAAACTCACATAAAACCTTATCAAAACTTCCCCTAAATTAATAAGGTCAACTTTCCTCTCCTTTAGACTTTTCTCGTTAATTAGACCTTATCTCGTCCCGTTTTGGGCTGATAATAAATTCGTTCTCTTCTCAAAAATGGAATAACAAATTAGCCCAGAGGCACGCAACCTAGCACTAAATAATCGATCATTTTCGGCAGGAAAGGAAAAAGTTTCCCAACTTCCCGGTTAAAAATGGGAAAAAGGTAAAATTTTCATTAAGCTTTAGGGAAAAATGAAATTCAAAGAATAAATATTTCGGTATAAATTTTAGTTTTGAAAGAAAACGATAAAAATTGATAAATACCCAAAATGGTCTGATTTTAACGTTTTAGGCAGAAAAGATAGACTGAAATTCTCTTTGCTAGAAAAGGTGGGTGCGTTTCAAAACTAGTTATACACCACGCGTTTTGTCATCATCGAAAATTTGTAAATTTCGAAATTATACCAGATGATTTTCTTATCCTATTCTTCAAAATGCAATAAAAAGTGACGCCAAATTTCATAGCGAAAAATTAGATGTAAATTGGTTAAATCGGAAAGTTTTTACCTAAATTCGAATGTCAATTTGATTTACCGGAAATGTATCAGTAATTTGCTAAGCATGTGACATTCGCACTGATAAAAATTGATTACTACGCATTTTAGGTCATCACCAAAATAGATAGACATCAGGCAACCCCCTCTATTTTGATATCAACAAAGACGAAGATGCTCATAAACAGGTCAAAATCTAGTTTGGAAATCAGAAATCTTATTGAAAAGAAACGAGGCTCCTTCAGAAAACTAGGCTCAAAATGATCAAGTTTCTTATCAGCACTTTGTCTAAAAAATCGAGCATTGAAACTCGGAGTTTTTCAAAGGCTTTTGTTCGAAATGGATGCGTAAAAACTTGGCGTTCAGAAAAGAAATGTTTAAAACTTTCAATCATGACTGCTAAAATTGAATAAATGATCGTCCTTTGAGGTATTTCAATAATTTAAATTTTGAAAAATTCAAATAATAAAAGAAATTGGAAATGTCTTAAATTTTTGAAATCAAAATAAGTCCCTTTCCAAAGTGCCCATCCCTTCACACGGCACACAAAGTTTCTCAACAATAATTTAGACTTTCAGAAAATTACTTCACAAACATTTTCAAGACGCTCTATTTGTTATAAAGCGCATCTATTTCATAGAAATTTAGCCCCATTTGTTGTAAACTCTACCTCCTTTGTCGAATTTTCACAGTCCATAGCCATGTCTTCATCAGTGGATGTGCGCGGTGTGGCAGCTTTCTCCTTGTCCCTCTCCTGTTCGTTCGTCGATCGTGTAGACGTATTAGTCAGGTCCGACGTCGAGGCTAGCGTCCTGCAAGTTGGAATGTTAACTAGCGCTGTTTTCTTCAGAGAACGACTTAATGTCAACTTGTTATTGATTTTTACTATATGATTTTCTCAAAATAGTAATCCTTCTAAAAAAATGATTGATTTTTAACTAGCGTTATATTCCTAGATTATGAAAAATAAGCCACATACCCGAAACGCTTACTATCTTCCGTATCTTCTTGCTCTTCCCTTCCGACCATCACGATGTCGTCGTCGAGTGCGTACTCGCCTGAAAAAAATCAATTATTTAAAAAAAAAAAAAAGCGCACTTTGAAAAAATCGATTTTTGCAAAAATTGCATACGACTTAAAGAAGTCAATTTGAGTGGGACAGCCTACTCAAATTACTCATTAGCAAAGTGTTAGGTTTATCAATGGCATCTGCGCATTATAAATAAGTAAATTGACCGGAAATGACATTACTTTTTCGTCAATCAAAAGATCGTAAAATGAATAAATTTATAACTACTATTGACTAAAGCTACTAAATTTGGCACCTATTCTATAAAGCCTACACTAAACTTCGAAGTATTTTCACAAGGGCCCGCAGAATTGATAACTGAAGTCATTTAATATCAAAATGTTTTATGAAGCCTAACTAATAACGTTTTTTTCGACATTTTGATAAGCTGATAAAATCAGGGTAAAGTTTAACAATAACTGACCGGATGACGGACTCCCACCGTCTCTGCTCATTTTGCCCTGGTTTAGTCGACCAGGCGCACCTAAATCAAGAAAATCAATCCTTTTGAAAAAAAAATATTAATTTTATCGATTTTCTCGAGCTTCTGGATCAACAACAATGATGCAAAACGTTGTAAACACGATGAAACTGATCACTTTGGTGACGTCTTTTTGCAAGAATGCGCCTCGCTCAAAAATCGCGTCGTTGTCATTCGAAACTCCGGGGAATATTCGATAATTTTTCGGGAGAAAGAACGCAGAAATAGCGATTTTTTGTAAAGTTCTTCGAGAAAAAAGTAAGGAAATATTGATTTTTGGAAAAAAAATGGCAAATGGTTACAAATTAGCCAACAGATTTTGGTGTTGTTGTTGTTATGGTAACGGAAAAGAAATGACAAGGTTTGTTGTTTGGGGAGAAACTTCGAGAAATATTGATTTTAAGCTAATTTTGACAAAAATCGATATTGGATCGGCGTTTAGCGTACCGTCAGAATCCGCTGGAAAATCAGCTAAACGCAACACGAATCAGGTCAAATTGATAGAGCACTGCGTAGAGGGTGATTGAGGAAATTGGCACTGAAAAAAATTAAAAATCGATGAGAAAAACCAAACTAATTCAGAGAAACGGCAAGTTTGCAGTAAAAACGAACCATTTCGATGAGAAAAAGCAAGAAATCAATTAGATTCGTAAGTTTCAGTGTTTTTAGACAGCAAAAAACAACATTTTGAAATCAATTCGCCTCAAACACTGGATATAATTGACGAAACCCGACAAATTTACTCGAAACAAAGCAAAAATCGCGTATTTTCAACGATTCTTGCACCGTTTTCGCGGTTATTTTCGATGTAAAATCGCTAAAAATACCCGATAATTGATTGGCCGAATGGTCATTTATGGAAATATAATCGAGTTTGATAGGGAAGGTGAAAAGGGGGTAAAATCGACGGGTAACGATGTGGGGTTTTCACCCTGCTGCTGCATAGCAGTCTCAGCCTCCTCTCTTTCCCTTCCCTTTGCTTGGGAACTAGGCGTGCGCGCATTAGACCCTCCACTCACAGATGACATAGAGATAGAGGAAAGACGCAGAAAATCGATAAATAGTCCAAAAAATTTGGAGGGCGCAGAGAAACGAAACGTAGGAAAAGAGTAAAGAAAGAGAAAACAGGAAAATAGTAGGGAAAAATGAGAGAAAAAGAGAAATAAGCAGCAAAGCCCTCAGCACAAGCAGGCGCCGACGAAAGGGCGAGGCGAAACAAGAGACGAAAAGAGGCAGACAGACAGACACTAGGCGAAAATCGATCTGTAGCATTGGGGGGGCAAGGCCTAGGGAATCAAATCGCAATTGCGCCGCACGGCTTGTCTGCTACACTACATTTTTATGAAGCAAAAAGATTCAATTGAACTAAAAAAGCGTTTTTCCTCATTTTCTTTCTGATGCAGGATATAAAATAAAGCAAATACGTTTATTTTTCGTTGTGGTTTGTATACAATTTCTGAGCATATACGCATGAAAACTGACCACTTTAAATAAAAAAAAAAAGTATACAAAGAAAATACTGGCAAGATAATATGAAGTATGTGTTATTCAGAGAACAAAGATTACTGCAAAATACGAAAAATATGGAAGGAGAAATCTAAATATTTGAGGTTTCGTAAAATAGTGGATTACGATGATAATTGCTACACAAAGATAATTCTCATAACTACCCGCCTAATTTATATTTTCTAAAGTTTTCGTTAAATAATACACTGGTACAGTAATCTTAAATCAAATATGTTGAACTTGATCGTTAAACTTATATTTTCAAGGCCCCAAATCTGATGAAAACTATTCGGTGTTCTTGTACTTGATCAAATACGCTATATCGGGTTTAGTAATGAATATTTCTTACTAAACAAATGTTACTACACATAACACAGCGTATTTCTTAGGTTGAGCTAGAATTTTAGGATTTTAAGAGAAATCACAATAGCTTTTCAAGTCATTGATGATGAAAATCAGGTAAAAGTCGGCAAGTCTTGAAAATTTCAAACTTCATGGTAAAACAATGAAGGATTTCGTTAAATTTGTACGAGCGCATATTTTTACTATGCACCCTTAGATTGATCACAATTTACTGGTCCTTATACGATAAATATTCACTGTTAAGGAATATCTTTGGGGGTAGCCTAAAAATTTGAATTTCCACCAAAAATGTTCTCTTACAGTACAAAAATGGCATCACTGGATGGGTTTTATTAGGACTAAAGCGTCAGATCTATTATTCTTAAAATTTGAGAAAATCAAGAGCCAAAATATGGGATTTAGTTCAAATATAATGTGCTAGATTTCTGTCGGGATTATGAATTAGCATATTTCATTTCTGCCACTTTGGGACTGCGAGCTTTCATTGCCGCTTTCTCGATCGACGTCAGATACGCTTCTTTTCAGGAAGGACGAGATGCGGTCGGTGGCATTTTCGATGTCCTGAAATTTGTACTCATTATATGTTTCTAAGATTTATAGGAGAATCATTTTAAGCTTCTATGCGCCAAATATGCTATTAGTTGAAGCGCATACAAGCGATATTATTCATTGATGCATTTTTAAGATTTATATTCGCAGGTATCCATTGAAATAATTAATATTTCAAAATCCCTTTCACTCTACTGAAAGCCGATGCATACATTTAGAAATTCCACGATATTTCTGCATACCTGTATCAGCATGGTGTGACTCTTCAGCATCCCCGAAATCGCTTCATCGTCCGTCATACCGATGCCCGACGTCCTGACTGATGCAAGTGAAGAGACTTCAGAAGCGTCTGATGGGGTTGTTTGGTTTGACGACGACGCGACGGTTTCTTCCGGAAGCGTGGTGCGGTATGAGACGTCAGTTTGTGAGGGAGCGAGGCTGAAAATTTTTCTGCATTTGTATTCGGACTTCCTATCACAGCTAAACCTTAGCATTAATCTATTAACATTCTTGAAACATTTCTGACAAGGACAAGCAATCTTCTCAAACGTTAAATAGATTAGAAGCTTGAAATTTTTATCTTTAAAAACTCTATAGCAGCTTTTACTATTCTTTCAGACTTCCTGGAAAGCTCATCTTTTTTCTTATTAAAAATATGTCTAGCTTTTAAAAGTCGGTAGACTTTCCAGGGAGTCTTCTTTCTATGAGGAAAACTTACACAATAGGATGACTCCCTGGGTTCGGTTCCGCATTTTTATCATGGTGAGCACCGCCGATCAGCTGCTGAGCCAGAAGGATCACGCCGGAACCGAGCGATCGGGGACGGTTGTGCTCTTTCGACCATTCCTCAGCATCTTCGCTCATGATCGAAATCAGGACGGGGTCTTCTTCCTGAAATATTCAATGCTATTGAGTCTTTTTATGATAAGTTATAAAGCTTCTTTGGATCAATAGCTTTTCGTGCTCTTCAACGCGACGATAGAGCTTCTTTCTTACAATCAAAATAAGTTCTAGAATTCCTCAAGATTTATCTTGTTCATAAATTACATATCTGTTGATGGTGATGGATCGTGCAATTACAGTACTTCAAATAAGCTATGCAAATTTTCAAGAATAATAGCAATTTTTGTAAGATCTTCATTAAGTATAGCGCGACTCGCTGTAAATAGTCTAGTCCAAAAATGATACAAATCCCTCACCTTTTCAATTTCGTATCTCCCATCGTCCTCATATGGTGGCGGAGCTGTGGGGACGTAGGCTGGAGGGTTCGCGGGTGGTGCTTCTAGCCTGCTGCTTGACGAGCTCGCCGTCAATGACTGATTCTTGGCCGATGTCTGGCCTGTGGCGAGATTCGACAGCTGTGCGTGCGATCCTCGGTCCGATGCGAGTGATGCGGCACCAATGCTGCGCTGTTCGTGGATGGAGTCGGAGATACGCTCGAGGTTCCGCAACGAAGTGTTGTAGTCGGACTTCTTCTGACGGACCTGAAATTCGGAGATCATTATTCTGGCCTAAAACCGTATTCCATCGACATTTTCTACAGAAAACTTGATTCTCTTTGAAGTTTTGGCCTTAGATTCTTTTTCGAGATTTGGTTCGAAAAACTTTATTCCTTCGACATTTCCCTCATTTTGACAAAACTTCTTGCATTTCATGTTTTAGATATGATCTCGATCGAGAATTGACGTGTTTTTGTAAACTTTCCATATTTCGAAGTCGAGAATAGTCGCTTTTGAGTGTAAAAGTCTAATTGTAAAGTGAAATGCTTAATAAAGTGGTACATGATATTCGAAACGTTTTTCGGACCTATACTAATACGTTGTACACGGTTTTCAATGTGGATATAATATGGCTTTGTTCTAAGACAGTGACATTAATAAGATGGCATTTACAATGGGGAAGCGCGTGAAGTGAGAATATTAGAAAATCGTGAGAATTGCATGATTCTTTAGGACGAAAGGTAACTTTCCGGAAAAATCAACAAAAATTTTCTTGTGCTGTCGAAGAATGACGCATTAATTTTATCTAACAAATCTTTCATTTCAAATTTCTTGAAATCTAACTGAAATTTTGTTAAATTGGTTATTTTATCTTTGGAATATCAGCAACGTATAATTTTAAATTTCATATATATTTTATCCTAAAATTTTCGGAAGCCAATATTACGAAATCATTCGATTTTTTTAATCATATTTTGCCTACGTCAATTAACCCCTTGCCCAAAAATCGACCGATTTATTTATTCAGCTTTCCCTGAATTTTTCGTCTGACCCCTTAAAATCCAAAATGCCAGTTTTTGCGTGTTTTCGAAATCCCTGTGACGAAATTGCTCATGACATTTAACTTTATCCAAAAATAGTAAGCAGAAAAATGTCGTGATAGAATTCATTACTCAATTTTTCAGAATATCAAATTTACCTCTGACTCCAGCCTCAGAATGAGCTCCTTCTGTTTTTCCAGGACTCGTGTGAATTCTAGCCGCTGTTCGAAGTAATTTCGTGACTTCTTGATGGATGTCCTAAAAAAATTAAATAAGGGAAAAAAGTGCGAGGCATCCTAGAAAAATAAGGAATTTGCGAGTTGGGGTATTGTTAATTTTTATATTACCGATTATCTTTCTCCATCTTCTTAATAGTCTCTGAGAGTTCGTGCATTTTCTCAGTGATCGTTCGGTGCTCTTCTTCAGCGGCCTTCCTTTCCTGCTCAGCCTCAGACACTCGACGTGTATGATGGTTTAGGACCTGAAAGGACGAAAATTATTTATGTTTCATAAACTTTAGCTCATTTTCTTTGATTTCATGCTGCTAACACATCGAATCTCATTTCATTAATATCAAGGTTTAAAATATCCTATATTTTGAGCAAATTCAATTTAATGTGCCATTCATCTTTCAAGATTTCAATCTCGAAGCATCACACAAACAAAATGTGTTTCGTGAAAATCCTGGAACAATTTGTTTTGAGCTATTTTCAATCCGTCATTCAAATCATTCGTCCCAAACACACGTAATATAATGCATTACAAAATTGAATTGAATCACATGTTTTCCTTCATAAAAATCCATTATTTTCATCACAATAGATTATTTTTTTGCAAAAATACCCTTGTGAATTAAACTTCATTAAAACATCTACTACGTTATCACTAGACTATCGTACCTCGTAGCATTCTGGCGGGACGGCGGTTTGTCTACTGAGGGAGTCTTGAGTGAGGTTGACTTGCTGCTTTGCGACTGCAAGTAGGGAAGTGGCTCTTTCGAACCGTTCTGCAGCCCGCTGGGACTCATCGCGGAGTTTCCGTTCCTGAAAAGAAACTATAAAAATTGTTTTCAGAAAGAGATCGTTTTTAGAAATAAAATCCCCCATATTTCTTGATCTAATGACTAAAATGTTGCACTTTCTTGACATAGTGTAAATCGACCGAGTGTGTAAACCACTGCGTTATTCCTTGGTATGCGCATAAGAAGAACATTAATTATGTGCGTCGAGAGAAGAATGTGATCAAATTATCACATGATATACGACACTTTGAGAGAACGAGAGGAACTATTGAGACAAATTATTTTGACTCACTAAAGATAGCTAAAAAAATTTTTTTATATGTTGCAATGTTGAGGATAAGTACGCTTCTAGCTTTTTATATCAATGTGTTGCTAGTCCGTTACATTAATCTATCAAAGTACTCGAAGACAATATTTTTACTCTACTTTATAATGCTCTAGCCGATTTTCTTTATTATGTGAAAACATGTGCTTTTAGCTATGAAATATATATCGAAAACCAATATATCGGCCATATGTCTTGACGAATCGAAGAAATCAGAAGGAGATATCAATTTTATATAACGCGCACAAGTTAGAGGTTCGTATTACGTTTTACTACACAGATATGACTCAGATTTCTAGAGCTTTCTCAAAATTCGTCAAAATCCGAAGGAATGGTTGCTATGTTGTGTGAAAACTTTAAAATTGATACGGAACTATAGTATATAAAATTAACATGAAATTTATTCATTCAGAGCTTTGAAATTAACCAAAATAGTCCATTTTTACGAAACATATTCTTCAAAATTTCCGATTGCTTTCTTTTTTGCTAAACAAATTCTGCTTCGAAAAGCGTTAAGCGCAAAAATGTTTGTCCTGAAAATGCGCAAGCATTCATTCAGGCTTTCATATTTTTTCTATGTTTCTTCGCAAACAGCCGGAATGAAAGCTTGTCAGGCTCGATTTTGAAGCCTCAAGCTTAGCGATACAAGATTGACACGAACTGGCATGCAATGACACAAGACCAAGAGAACGGAGGTCGAATCTTCTGGATCACGATTTGGTGATCAGTCAAAATGTGTTTCAAGGAATTTCTTATGAATCGAGATTTTAAATAAATTTTAATAGACATGCGTCGAGGGAGGTACGTTAAATAATTCTATAAATGCGTCTTAAAAGTAAGTGTAAGGAGGGAATGTTTTCAAAAATCAATTCCGTATACGTTTCGATGATATAAAACTAGGTCTTTGAAATTGTGCAAAATAGGATTCAAAATTTAGCCTCAAATAAAATGTTTTGACAGAGTTACTGGTAAAAGTTTTTTTTTTTTAAACTCTTCGATAAATTTCATAATCTATCCCCAAAAAATAGTCGGAAATTCCCCGTGCCTTTCCACAGTGCGTAGGTCAGATTCTCAATTCTCAAGTAGGCCTTTTATCGGCGCTTTTTGCTACTACGTCGGCGCCACTGCGCGTCGAACACAAAGCGGAACGCGGCAAAACCGGAAAATGACTGACTTTTCCTCCTGAAAGCTCTCAACCACCTGCTAGAAATCAATAAACCAATAATTTGTAAATCATCATTTTTATAGTATTATAAGTGTTTAAAGGCCTGTTTTTTTCTATTATAAAAATAGCATTATCTTGTTTTGCTCAAAAGTTTTCCATTGATAACACGATCTTGAATGATCAAATTTCGATCAGTGAGTTTGAACGTTTTGGCTACGCAAGGATATAACGAAATTGATATGTTCCAAAATAAACAGATCATCTGATAGATTGAAACCCCGATACTGAATTTGTATAAACATCAAATCATCGACAGGAAAAGAACCACTCGTACAATTAGGATTAGTTATTGATCGCTATGAATTCATTGGGCCTAAATCGTAAAAACATAATTTTGACGTATTTAATTTACATTTGCACGCCCTCAAAATAGTCAACACGCACATTCTTTCTATTGTTAACGTGTAAATTCCAGCGCTAAATGTGTTTACATCGTAAATAATCATGCACCCTCGAGTAATAGGCGCAGAGTAAATATATTTCAGAGCACTTTTCACTCGCCTGAAAGTGCGCACCATTGACAATTTTCCCTTCGTTTTAGCGATGGAGCGCGATTTCAGTAGCTCCACAATTTTGCACGTAAAGACACTGAATTTCTGAATCTTGAGGAATTTTCAGCAAACATTTGCTATTTTAAGTCAACAAAACGCGAGAGCTGATCTGATTTTCGCGAAATATCACTTAAAATAGGATACGTAAAGAAGGAGTAAAAATAGTGCGGCGATTTTAAGAGGTTTAGAGAAATGATCAATAGTATGACAGAGCAAATACGATCTTTAGAGAGTTCAGAACGAAACTTTGAAGCCTTGCCCACTTGAAAGTATGACTCAACAATTACTCACTAAGCACTAAATGTTCAAGATCATAGTGATGGTATCGATTCAGAAATGACCGCAACGCAACTGCAACGCATGGAAGAAATGGCACTGTGTCAAGAGAGAAACCGACATTCATCACGTCAATTTGACAAGGAAAAACTAACCTGAGCTTTCGCTTCGTAGTACGGTCTGGCTTTTTGTATAGCGGAATTGTACTTTTTCGATAGTTCCTTAAGTCGTTCAGACCATGTGCCTTGGATTTCCCTGAAACGTTAAAATTAGCATAAACCTGTGACATGATAATTGTTTTTTTTTGCATTTTTACAAATCTTATCAGAGTCGGGAGTTTCAATTTAACTGATCATCTAAAATTAGATGTCATATTTATCTTCTTCATGATAAAGATAAGAGAGCGTCTCATGTTCTGTTTACTGATAAATTTTTCCAACTTCCAATTTTAGAGCCGGTTTAAAATTTTCGGAACTTTTACGGAGAGGACACTCAATCTGACCGGAAGAGTCGCTGTATGAAAGAAGACTCCCTTTTAGGGATCAGCAAAACAAACAGATTCACTACGGTGCCGAGCTCGGAGCGTGCAGGAGAATGAAATTCAAGGAGCCCGTAGACCCGGAAACGAAAATTGATCGTTTTACGGCACGGTAAATTTACGCAATTTTTTTGTACCATTTTCTCAAAAATTGACAATTTTTAGTAATTTTGGACTGTTTAAGTTGATATTCTTCAAATTATGATCAGTTTCATATCAAAACAGCCCTAAAATTATGCTATTTTAGTCCTATCAAATTGTTTTCATTCTCTAGAGTTCTGACTTATAATTAGATTATATGATTTCGCAAGAAGAAAATCAATTTTATCGATTTTGGGTCACGGTTACTTCCCCGCGCTTCGACAATTACTTTTGACAAGGTCGGCGATTGGGAGAACTTTTCAAGTAGGTAAAACGGTAAATTTATAATTCTTTCGGAAGAGGGGGTTGTTTCGTTTTGATAGGCACTAAAAGAATTATACAAAATGGCAAAAACGTTTGGGGTTCTTGGACGCGCAAAACTGGTTATGTTTCTGCATTTTCCAACGTCGAAATTCCGACATTCCCCGACTTTCTCTCAGTCAGAAGATGGGCTAGAGATTAGAGAAATAAATTATTCTGGGAAAAATCTAGAGTCAGGTACGGTCTGCGTCTCTGCCGCTTTGAATGCTGAAAGATAAGATAGTAGAGGAAACTAGTCTCCGGATTTTTTTTTAGGAATTCTCTAAAACATCCCTCGCAAAATAAAACATTAGCTAATAATGACAGCCCTTAATGTGTTCGCGCTAAGAAATTGGATGAGAGAATCTTGGGAAAGCGCGATGTGCTTAGGATGAGGATTAACTTATCAAAGAAAGGAGAAAGATTTTTAGTGAATGTCTTAAAGATTTCAGACTATGAAAAGGAAAAATTCTATTTAAAAAATATGGCTGCAGCTGAATACGAAAAAAATACAAAGATAAATATTTCAAAAATTCGACGGTGAAAATCCAGATATGGAAAAATAATCAGTCTGATGTGCTACGTCTAATAAGTAAAAATGGTTAATGAAAACTCTGTCTACCTAAAATTGATCCTGGCCGAATCAAGCTGTACTTCCAATTTGTTGATGACCTCAGTGGCGATGTTCAACTTCTCCAACTCTTCGTGAACCATATTCATGTGTTTTGGGTCTAACGGGGGCGCTTCTTCATCGTAATCGCATTCGGAATACAGACACGAGTCCGCGGATGACTCTGAAACCGTGCTTTGTGTAAATTGCGTCATTTAAAGTTCATTTTAACTGTACTCAGGTAAACTTCGTTGTTTTAAATTAATCGGTATTTATCATCTGTATTTAGTTGGAATGGACTTTGAAAAAAATTCACGTTAGTTCCTATTTATCCAATTTCCATTCTAAACTGCAGCCAAAACCAGCGGCCGGATTTCTATTTTTCGATTTTCCATAATTTCGTTTACTTTTCCCTTTTTAGCAAGAGCGATTTTTTTTTTGCAAATTGACCCAAATCCGTCCCCTCCAGAGGAAAGGGAAAACGGGCGAAAATCCAGGGAAAACCAAGAGGGCGAAAACTCGCTATTCTGAGGCTTTGCATGGAAAATTTCTTGAATTTCCAATGTTTCGAGCTCGAGTAAAAGGCTGAATTTTTGAGTTCGTTATGCTTCAAAAAGCCAAAGTGTCATGAAAATTTGCGAAGCAAGTGAAAGAAATTTGATACTTTTTCGAAAGGTTCCATTAAAACTCGTTCGAAGGTTCCGTGATCTCTAAAATTTGACGATCTATTGAAAAACGCAAGGATTATCGCCGACTATATGATAGCCACCAGGGTTTGTGTTGTGAAATCGAAATCCGGCCGGTTTTTGTTAATCGCTTCTAATTGAATCACGAGATTTATTTGGAATAACGTAACAACAAGACGAATTTCTATCATTTCAGATAAATTTTAGGCAATTTGAATTTGTTGCGACTTCGCAAGCTGAAAAAATTATGCAAGCTAATGGAGCGCTTTCCTATCCTCTCCTAACCATGCACCCTATTCCGCCAGGTACAACAAATCAAAATTCCTCAAATCTTGAAATTTTTCGGACTTGCAGGAAAACAAATTTGAGGTTCAGGAAACTTAAAGTTCCAATTTCAAATTACCTCCAGAAGAGTTTATCGACATCGCCTTTGATGAGGTCGGACCTGCGCCGTCTGGGCCGAGGTCGTGATTGACGACGACGTCATGACGCTGCTCCTCCACTAGAACTTCGCCCGCCTTCAAAACGTCGCCCATTGGACTTGTTTACAAAGATAAAGCGGTCATCAAGCGACTAGGTAGCGTAGTGGTTGGATTCCTGAAGACCATATTTTGGCAAAAATAGACGGTTTCCCGTGACGAATTATACAAATTCGAGGTCAGAATTAATATTTTTAGGCGTGAAAAGGTGAAAATGAGAATTTTTGAGGTTAGAATTAAAGAAAAATAATTGTTAAGCCACGTGACGTTGAAAATGGCGTAAAATCGAAGGCGATGCAAGGCAGGTGCTTGGCAGACACCTTTTCGCCTAACTATCTGCCTCTCTCACTAGTGCGAGGTTATTGGAGATTGCAAGGGGAAAGAAAATGGAAAAAGAGGAGAGCGGAAAAGACAACGACAAAGAGTCAGTCCGGGGCCGGTCTTCTACTAGAAAGCGAAGAGAGGGGTGAGACACAGAAAAGTGGGCGGGGCTTACGGATTGGAGCGAACGAACAATGCAAAATCTCAGCTTCCGGTCAAGAAACGGCTTTTTTGCAAAAGTAGCGCAGGTTTTTGCTTAGATCTACGACTTCAAATTCAGTAATAAAAGTGGTAGAAATTCAGAATCAGAAAGAAACCCTATTATTTATGAATCGAGGTCACTTTCGATAGTGTTTGAATACAATGGGAAGCATAAAATTGCCTCAATTTTGTGTGGAGAATTGTACAAAGTGATTTCAAAATAGAAGAGGCCAGATATTAGTCATAAAGAGTGAGAAAACGAGCAGGCTATGTTGATATTTTACAATGTTAAATGTCAATTGTATGAGCAATTGGAAGAAATCGATAATAGTATTGATTAATTTTTGAAACGATTAGTGGATTCGTTACACGACTACTTTATCGAAAGCAATGATATCTTCTTAAGATTGCTTCGTCCTGCTTAAAAATGACGTTATTTAAAAGTGTCAACTAACGTCATAAAATACAATCTATTAATTTTAGATAGGGAATTAGGAAATGCTCGTGTTTTTTGTTTTTCTTTTTCCCAGATGTGCCAAACTCTCAAACCCTCCCCCATGATGACTCATTCAAAAACTAAAAGAGCACCGTCATTGCTGAAAAATCCATTTTTCGCACAACGAGCAAAATAGTTTTGATAAAAAAGCGTTCGATAATAAAAAATAAATATTTTAAATCAAATAATATGAAATTGATTTAATGTAAGAATTGAAAAAAAACAGATTATGGAATGAATAGTTAGAAAATTTAGAGATTTTTTATTATCAGTAAAATAAAAGAGATCAAAATAAAAAACCTTCATATAAGAAGTTTCAAAAACTTATGCAGGAAATTATAGAAATGCTCTAAAAAGATATCGGAATGCGGCGAAAATCCATCAAATTCATAATATTCCACAAACATTCTGAAATGTATCCGAAAAATCCCAGTAATTTCAAAAATTCACGACGTTTTCCAATAAAGTCCGCTAAAATTACTAACTTCCAAAATTTTTCCTACTAACTGAAAATTCTATCATGAGACCACTTTGCCTCTCCCCCCGTTAGAGAGCGAATGATAAACTGATAATCGACTCTTTGTTCGAACCAAAGTTTGAAAATATTCCAGCCATTTTAAGTCCCTATTCTTCAGCATTACATTGATTTTCTATAGGGGGTATCTCATAAATTATCGAAAAATCTCGTAAAGAGTTCAGTGAACCTTGAGAAACGCGAAATAAGATCGAAAAATAGCGAATAATGTTCGAAATTGCGGTTGATTAGTTATCATGATCGAATCAATAAATGACGTATATTCGATATATGCATCAGGAGAAGTGATAAAAGATTAGATGATAAATATGTTGATAGCGATGACTCATCTACAGATTTACAATATCGCTAAATATAAAACCTTAAACCCAAATGTAAATAATGTTATCGATAAAAGAAATTGATGGTATCCTAGATAAAATATCTAAAGGATGAAAAATATCCACGGAATATCTAGAAAACATTCCATTTTATCCACGCACGTGATCTTACCATCATTCCTTTTTATGAACTTTTCTAGAGCTCCTAAGCTTCCCCTCTAAAACGTTATGTTTACGAGCTTTTTCCTATGCAAACTTGATGATTTCACAATTCGCCAGGCTTAAATTCTTAATTTTCGATCATTTGAAATAAGTCGGGGAAATTGTAAACTATCGGGTTATTTTTTAAACAAATCAAACTTCCGATTGAAAGAAAACATGAGAAATATGGAAAATCCAAATATTGTCATATATTGTAGAAAATTGGCAGAGTTTTGATGCGTATATTATAGAATCTTTCGCGAATAATAGAAAAGTGCAGGCGTACACGACATGAAAAGCAACCATTTTATGACGGCAATCCACTTTTTCTATTTACGATTCACGCGTGCCGTTTTTTTCATTATTTGCAGCTAATTTGCGCATGTTTTTGTTTATGAAACTACGAAAATAGAAAAGCTCTGAATCCAGGCTCAAGAATAAAAACAATAATGAAAATTTTTAAAATTTGATATAGAAGGAAATATTTTTCAATTATTATAGAAAACACAAGTGAAATGATACCTAATAATGTTTTATATAGAAGAAATAATGTAAAAAAAGTTTTAATCGAGAAAAATGCGCGAAATCTATATATTTCCGGTCAAGAATCCCGAATGAAATGGAGGTATTTTGAAATCCTAGAAGATCGAGAAAAGTTCCCCATCGTAGAAATTGGAGCTTTACTCCGAATGCTTGAAGCTTAGGCGAATCGATTTTCGCAAGGCAAGAGAATGTGCTAGCTTATATTAGACGTGCAAATATACGCATATTTCATGGATAGGGCGTGACCTCTAAGAGGGATTACTCATGGGAATACTAAATTATCTACGAAATAGAAAATTTTAGATTACGATGGTTTTTTTTTAAATAAACTATGATTTTTGAAAGGGAATACTGTTGTAATGAAAGATTAATGCTATCTTAATTTTTTGAAACATATAAATTTGATAGATATTAAATGTTAACAAAAGAAAAAAGTCAACATTGTTTTAGAATTACTCTCATTTTTCACTAAATATATCACAACTCTATTTAAACCAAACTTCATCTTTCAAAATACCAAAGGATAAATGATCAGTTAAAACCTTATGGAAGCCAAAAA
Organism: Diploscapter coronatus; assembly: GCA_964036155.1. Taxonomy (NCBI): domain Eukaryota; kingdom Metazoa; phylum Nematoda; class Chromadorea; order Rhabditida; family Rhabditidae; genus Diploscapter; species Diploscapter coronatus. The sequence continues at coordinate 13,646,022 of OZ038422.1, forward strand.
ATAAAAAATTCAAGAAACGACATTTGTTTCGGCCCTTGAGCCTCATTTCTACGTGAAGAAAGATGTCAATCTTCTTTTTCTAACTTATCCTCAAGCGCTTAGATAAAGCCTATCCATCAGTGTAAAAAGTCGCTGAGAAAAATCGGAAGAAACCAGAAAATTCCGGCGGAGAAAATCATGTTATTCACGCTTCAAAAACAAGATAATATCGGAAAATTAGGGAAGTTAAATTATACCCAATCCGATAAATTTCTATATCCCATCCTTCACAAAAGAAGAAATGTTAGTAATTTGATCAGAAAATCAGATTTTTATGTCCAATCCGGTAAAATTCCAGATCCCATTTCTCGCCATGCGCGGAAAATTCAAGTAATTTGATATTTAGATAAAGTGAGAAGCGCGGAAAACATGACGCATGAAGACATGTAACGCGACGAATTTGCGTTGCTAAGGAATTCAGGAAACAGTGAGCCTAGAAAGCGAATTTCTATGATAAAGCATAGGACCAGAAACCAGATGAATATAAAATGGGGATATAGTCAAAATGACGCGTTGAATATATCGATTTATATCCGTGGTTTATCCAGGCAATTGTGTCAATAAATTCGACATTCGAGGTCAAAGGATATTGGATTTAGGGGGATTTCAATGAAATGATCATGAAACGTCAATCAAGTTTTGGGGTATGTTTTAGAGAAGTTGAAATTTTGAAACGAAATTTTATAAACATTCACGGCGTGTAGTGGGAAAAATGTAAACTTACGAACAATAACTTCAGAAAATAATTAAGTTTCAAGAAAATTGAACGTTTCAGCTAATAAAATAGAATATTCGCGGCAGACCTAGGGAGGATGATCATCGGAAGCTCCTTGCGACCTACTCCCAGTATATATTCTTAACGAATTTCTATCTCTCATCTTTAATAAATCGAACTTTTAACCAGTACGATCTAGCATCATAGCTATGAATTCGCTCGTGTGACCTGTCCCCTATAGTTTATTTTCGTCTGGCGAGAGTGCTCTCTAGATCTGATCCGCGGATTGTTTTGGTTTTAGATATAGAAATTCATAAAATAAAATCTAACCTATAGATCAATATACCAAGATACCAATCGATAAACGTTGTTGTATTCAGAACCAGTTCGTAATTGTAATCGTTACGACCAAAAGCGCTAGTAGAAGGAGACCTTGAGAAGGGTCGTTAGCAGAGATTCTAGAGAAATATCATAGGCAAAAGAAAACCAGACCTACTTCACCATAGAAAATAGCGCTGTATTTCTATAGACAGAAAGAATGTATATATGCAAAGTGGTTATTGTCATCGGTTATTTGGAACATGGTTCAATAACGATGAGGTATAGGGCTGGAAACCGGAAATTCTACGACACAGACTATAGGAAAACATGCACTCCCACTCTTTTCATTCGACAAATACCTTTTCAGGATGACGCGAATGATATGATAACACATACGTGACTTGAAAATGGCAGAAACAACCAATAATAAAATGAAAAAATCAATCATTTTAGCGAGAATTTGCATGAAGATTAAAATCTGACCAAATTTTGCTGGAGCTCGAAGCCAGATGGTGAAGACACACATAAAAGTGAATAGAAGAAAGGAAAGAGTGGTTGCGTATTCAAGAAAAGAAGTTAGAGAAAGGAGAAATAGTATGGGAAAGCGAGATAAGAAGAAACAGGAGGAGAGAAATAGCGTGGGAAAGGAATAAGGAGGCGCGCGTGAATTCAAGCCCCAGGGGAAGGAAAACTAAGAGCGAGTTCTATCTTTTCCTCTCCAAGTTTCGCATTCTATTTCTCTCCTCTAACTATCTTGTTTTGACATACTATTTTCTATGTTTCTTCTGTCTTTTTTCCGCGTTATTTCAAATCCTCTACCCGTGAAAGAGACGATTGCGAAATCGCTATAACTGGCTGTGGAAGCCGACGTTGATGAAAAGATGAATGAAAAAAGGAAAAATGAAGGATGTACTTCAAAGAATCTCTGCAAAACGGCATTATGCAAAAAGAGGGAGGGATCAAATCAGATGTAAAAGTGATCAGACTATGAAAAAAGATATAATTATAAGAGGTCGAGTAATGGAAAAGGATTAAACTTATTTAGATAAAAATTAATTAAACTATGAAAAAAATCAAACGATCCAGATATCCCTTATAATTTAAAGTGACATTTTGAAGGTGTTAATTTCAACTTTTGCAAATCGAAAAATGATACCCTTCAATTTGAATGTCATCTCTTTGCATAGTGTAGAATTACAGAAAGTTCGAGCAAGTAAGATAATTATGGTTTTGAAGTCAAACACGAACTAGATACAAAGTTGCATTGCATACATATGACAATGCAGAATCTAGCGTCAGTCGGCGCCAGCATATATTTACGCGTCAGGATGTTATCCTTGTTTATTCTCCCTAGTTTTTTTTTTTTTTTTTTAAATAAAACAATTATTTTTTAGAATAATTTGAAGATGACGACGTTTCATTCCATCGAAATATACGCGATTGTAGGGTTTATAGCGTTATTTCTTTACTTCAGTCTCGACGGCGATAAAATACCGTTCTATTTATATACTCCTATCAGAACTCTCCAATTTCTCGGTATATCATTTTTTTTTTTAAATTACAATAACTAAGTCATAAATTCAGATGTATTCATGTGCCTTTAGCGGGTTCATACGTTGTTTAATATGAACTTTGCAAAGAAACTCTTCACAAGGTATATAAATCGAATTTAAAATATGATAAATTTAGCACTTCAGCTATATTTTCTTTTTCTTATGGGCTTTAGCGTTCACAATTTTGAGTTTCGTCATTTCACTGGTGCGATTTTATGTCCTTCCCCCGGGTGTACCTGGCTTTGAATCTTTTGAAATTTTACTTGTTCCATATTATGTTTGTACATAATAATTCAATTGAAATTTATAATTAGTAAATAATCAATTTAGGCCGATTACGTATTGCGTTTATTAGGAATATTATTGTGCATTGTGGTATATTTTTCTGCATTCTGGAAATACCGCCCTTTCCGAAGACAGGCGACCAGCAAATTGAATTTCGCTCAATCTAAGGGGAACCCTTTGCTATTGCAAGCTATTCCGCTGATAATTGTTAATTTGGTAACAAAAACGGGCAATTTGAATAATTCGTTACCTCGTTACCCATAGCTAAGTGTATAGAGCAAGGTAGAGGGAGATCTTATCCTATACTATTTCCTAGGTAATGAAGTAACGAATTATTCCGATTGCCCAATAATTCAAGCATCTAAAAATTGTAATAATTCAAATTTTTCGATAGAAACAATAATGCAAGTAGCGATGGACTATGTTTTGCATTTAGTCGTTAAATACGATTTGTGGTTTGAAGAATATGTGGTAGCGTTCTGCACCGGAAATGCTCATCTCTTTCCCATAGGATTGATCCCATTTACCGCCTATTGTTATGCTTTATCCGTACCTCTAACATTTTTGCTTGGAAGTCAGCGAAAACGTCAGATCATCGTGAATCTAATCACCGATATCGCGATTGTACTCAATATTCACAAAGAACCAATTATGATTTCACATATTAAGAATATTTCATCAACACAACCTATTTTATTTTCTTCGAGAAGGAATAAAATGTGAATGTTTTGATCGTTTATCGTATAATTATATAAACTTCATATCGGCAATATATACAAGTTATTAGATGACAAGGAAATTTCTCATGCACAAATATCTGCATCACTTTTTTGCAATTTCAGATGAAATTTAAAGTTGATACGCCTAACAAAATCGACATTTAAAAACATACAATAATGATATCTCATTTTAAATATCATTTTCTGCCTTGCGCACGCAGATGAAATTACAGGTGTAGTTCACACAGAGCAAAACGCCATAATTATGTATCGAAATGAAATGAAAATGTTTCTTAAACTTTAAGATAATGATATGTTTGAACATGCAATGCAGCTCACTAGAGTCAGTAGAAAATTCAACAACTTTTATTCTAGACCATTAAAATTCTTCAGTTGTATCCTCATTACTTGGCTATATTTGCTAAACATGGGCGGAAAGAGATATGACGATAGCTATGATTTTGATGATGTGCTTGTCGATCAAAGAGTCTACAATAAATGCGTCGATATTCTGTATACTATAGGGACTGAAGCGTACTATTGGGATCAAGATGATATTGAAATATACGATAAATATGTTGACGGACTCAAATGGTTTATTGCTCTAAAAAAATTCTTCTACATTACAATCAAATACGAACTGATAACAATATTGGTTATAGCTCACCTGTTATTCATCTATACAATTAAGGCTTTATACAAAGAAGAGAAACATGTACACTTATCCAATTAGATAATTAGTGTAGATCATACTCATTTAGCTATCATACTATCACGTGATGGTATACACCGAGATTTGCGCCTTATTTGGATTTTTATTAATGTTACCTCAGTTTGATATGCATGGTATTCCACCATTATATACATACATACCTATAAGAACTATGCAGTTTTTGGGTAAGAACAATAAAACTATGTTTATAATATAACATGCTAATATAGACATGTTTCTATGTCTTCAAAGAGTCGGTGCATTATTTAATTCGGATAATAATTTCTATCAGATATTTCATAGGTAATTTGATCAAAGAGAAAAAAGATTATTTTTATTTTATTTTCTAGTAAAACATATTTATGGTTTCTAATATTCGTATTACTGAGCATCGTTCTATCATATGGCCGTTTCAATGCTGCTCCGCCGAATCTTCCTGGGTTTAAGAATTCCATATACTTGGAAACTATTTACTGTGTAAGTAGATAGCGTTATATCACAAAATCATGCTCATTAACAGCTAACGCTCTAAATTCAGGCCAGGGAAGAGGGAAAGTGGCAAAGGAAAATGAGACGCTGTGCTCTTTCCTTCTTTTTCAAGGGAGAAAGCAGAGCGCAAAGAAGCTAGGCGGTAAATCGCGTTGTTTTCCAGTTAATAGCATGATTTTGTACTATATAAAATGTTTCCAATTTCATAGTTATAGACCGATCTCGTTATGCGAATATTCTGTATTAGCACATGCATTACCATATACTTAAAGGCATTTCAAAAAATACGAGAATTTCGCAAACAAGCCGAATCGTCGACTAACCAATCGGAAAATCCCGAAATAGGAATTGTGCTTCAAACGATTCCAATGGTCATTGTGAACCTGGTATATTGAAATATGAATATATGAACTGATAAATATTTACGCGCAAGATTAATAAATTTAGATCGAACTATATCTTCAATTTTATACCGACTATCTCGTATATTTAATCATTGACAATCAGTTATGGCTCAATTATATTGTTTACACATTCTATAGTGGTAAATATGCCTATGTTACTCAGACTTTCATCGCTTACATTGCGCTCTGTCATTCATTGGACGTACCTATGACGTTCATATTAGGAAGCCGACGAAAAAGAGAGATCATATTCAAATTATTCAAGAAAATTCCATTTTGTTTGAGAATTCCTGAAAATCATGTTCTACCAGTATCGACGATTGGATACAAGCCCACCAACTTGTCGCAAGTAACGAAATAAATAATTATTGTTTTTACTTTCAAACATATAACTTATTGCTAGTCATGAGTTTATCAAAACATAGTTACATATTTGAAATACTAAATTATGCAAAATCAGTAATGATGATTCAATCCAAAGTTACGTATTGTAAAAAATATTGCCCATGCGGTAAATTTCCATAACCTGAATTTGACCAATTTAGTAGTAGTATGAAATTTCGACGTTTTGTTGATCAAAACAGCCAGAAGTAATCTCACTTAAAAATAAATGGAGCGTTACGTTTTAAATGCGATTTAGCATAAAATAAAATCATCTGTAAACAACTCGTTATTTTGTTAATCGTTTTGATTTCAATACCTATTTAACCCATATTAAAATATCAATAAAACAATTTTTAATGTCTTTCATTTATGGCATTTTTAAAATTTATTGACCATAACGATTTTCATGAGTCCGAATCCTCGAAATTTTTCAAAAAAAAACATAGACTATAACATCTATAAAAAATAATGTGAAATTGAATTTCATTATTTGCCCCTCGGAAATCCTGCATAAAACAACAAAAATATCGCTAATCTCTTGAAAGTGACGATATTTTCCTGCCGAAACAAAGAGAGATCAATATAGGGTCAGGCACCGCCCTTTTTAGAGTGATACTTCGACTTTGACTTTTCGAATTTATGCACGTAGTTTTTCAGTTTTTGTTATTGTCGCTAGCGGAATTTTAACGAATTGCAAGATTGATCTATAAAAGCCAAGGATAAATTCGATTTCACTAAAATTCCCACTGAAATGAAGTCGGAGAAAAGGGCTAATCAGGGTAAGTTGATTTTTCTTGATCTAAGTTTTCTTCCTTATTTTCCAAGCTAATTACTAAAAGTGGTACACGAAGATTGAATAAAATAAACCATCATTAATAGATTAAAGTTAACACTTGTAGTTTGCCAACTATTTTTTAAAATTAGTTAAAATTTTTTGGTTAATTTTAGAAGTCCTAGTAACGGGCGCGTCAGGGTATGTTGGTCTTCATTGCGTTAAAGAATTGCTTGAACAGGGATACTCGGTTAGAGGAACCGTCAGAGATAAAAATAATCAGCAGAAGGTGAAAATTTATTAGTCTTATCATATTTTTATTAGTATAGTATAGTGCTATTTTGATGTAAATAAAACGAACTGTGACCCAGCAAATTTAGATTGGACCCCTTCTTCGAATGCCTTATGCTAATGAACGACTTGAGCTCTGTGAAGCGAACCTCTTGAATCAAGATGACTGGCCTGGGTAAGTTAAAAGTTTTAGAAATTATTTTCTGTTTGAAATTTAGGAAAAATCTTGCCATAATTAATATTTCGGTCTTGGATGATTTTACGGGGCTATATTATAACTTTTTCTCAAACACTGAAGTTCAAGTTTAACATCTTAAAGTCCATAGATCGGCTGAAAACGTCGTTGGAATGGTACCATCATAGTACAAACAACTTAGGGAGTTGTTTTATTGCAAATAAAGACACAAAGTTTGCCGAATTGTGGTTCGATTTGTGTAGGGAACTGTGTGCCTTGATAAGATACAGCTATCGCTTTTAGCGAATTTTTGATGAGAGTAAATGATCATTCGATTCACTTATATGGGAAACCAAAGAAACTACAAGAAAAAATCATTGATTTCGAGAATTTGCACGAATAATTTAAAATATTATTCTTGATTTCACGCAAAATTTCGGTAGATAATTTAGATGACTTGTTTATCAGCGCGAATTTGAGGTTCATAGAAATTAAATAATAAAATTCGATAGGTTTAAAAATTACGCAATAATATCAACAATCATAAGTGAATTAATTAGTGTTATCCTCAGATATAGAGATAGTAGGTTATGAAGATAAGTTTTCCAGAGCCATTTCCGGCTGTACCTTCATTCTCCACGTTGCTTCGCCCTGGCCTATCGTCGCTGACAAATCCACGATCACAATCGCTGTCAACGGCACGTACAACGTGCTTCACGCTGCGGCTGCCTGTAATACCGTCAAGAAGGTCGTCATCACCAGTTCCTGTTCTGCAATTAACGGTAATTAACTAGATAATTAGAATAACTAGCGCTATTTGTTGAGTAATTAACTACATTAATTTTCCCACCACCAATACAAATCTTATTATTCTGAAAAATATAGATGTCCCCCAAAATTTTTTTGAAACATCGGATTCAGATGGTTGGTCAAATGATGGACATGTCTTTGATGAGTCCTACTGGTCTGACTTGAAGTCTTCGAAGATCGAAAATTACGCGAGATCCAAGACCCTCTCTGAAAAGGCGGCGTGGAATTATTGGACAAGCATTGAACGTAAATGTTATCAATTTGATACCAAAAATAAATATTTCTCACCAAAATGACCAATTCCTTACCATTTCAGACGGTAACAAATTCGACCTGACCATCCTAAACCCGACCTTCATTACTGGACCCGTACTTTCGAATGTAAAGCATGGAAGTGCGACGGTATTTCCTGGAATCGAAAAATGACTCTTCTAGAAAAAAAACTTAGATAATCTCTCGAATGATGGATTACCGAACCTTTCTGGCTGCTCCGAAAGCCTCTCTAGGTGTCGTCGACGTCAGGGATGTCGCCAGGGCGCATGTTGGTAAAATTTTTTAATGCTTTTCGAAGTTGCGCCTGAGATTTAGACGCCTTATCGAATCCAAAAACCAACGGGCAGAGAATTTTGATCACCTCTCAACCATCAGTTTGGTTCAGCGATTGGAGAAAATGGTTGCAGGAAGAGTTTGGGAATAAAGGTGCGTATTCTACACATTTCTGGGGATGCTTTGTCTCAAAACGGGTATCTTTTCTTATTTTGGCATAAAAGTGCCTGGGGTTTACTTTATCAAAAACCTCGTAAATGAATGGAATTTAGCTAATAGTGCCGCTCACACACCTCAGACAGCCAAGACATTCCACAAATTCTGACAATTTCAGGAATGAAATATTTGCGAAACCAAGTCTGTTTTCTCCTCATCGGTGTGTGTGTGCGCGCATTTTTGCCAATAATCGAAAATCGAAATATTGGCAACTTACCACTGCGCTATTTTGTCCCTATCTTCTGACTTGCAGGGTACCGCATAACCCCGATAGTCGCACCAAATTGGTTGGTGAAAATCTACTCTAAGACAGGGTTTGATGAACAGGCCAAGGCCCTTATCCACCGAATCGGTCCTGAGCTGAAATTCGACAATTCAAAGGTGAAATATCGTCAATGACCGATAGCTTGGGGCAAAATAAATGAGGCGAAATTCTGATGCGCGGGAATTAGCGTGGGTTGTAGCACACGTTACGACAGCTTATATATTTATTGAGTTGAATGAGATGACCATTTGAAATTGATCTATGCCCATTTTGCACATTCGAACTTGAGCATTATTTATTTCGTCCAAGTTATCAGTCCTTGGCAATAGTACGAATTTACTTTTGAATATCGTAAATTCAGAGCATTGAATTGATGAATATTGAATACATGGACCCGAAAAAATCTCTGATTGATATGGTTTATAGCATGATTGACATGGAAATGATACCCAAATCGAAAAGTTTGCAGAAACTAAACCTCAAGAAGAGCTCCGATAAGAATCAGAACGACGTAGTTGTTTCGCAATGACTTTTGTTATTTATTTTCTTAGATGTTCTCCTTGTAAATCAAATTTTTTATTGATTGTATTTATCATTCTTCTCAAAATGAAGATAATTTTAGGATCTGAAGATTTTCTTTTCGGACGTCAATATCTCGAATTCACCATGTAATTTTCAATTATTTCAGAACCGTGAGCTTGAATTTTCGGCTGGTCTTTGAATATTTGAGAATCGTTTTTGTGAATTACGAATTTTTTAATGATAAATAGTAAAAATTATATCTTATTACCAATTCAAAAGCAGACTTACGACAGGTGCAAAAAGCCATTTTGTAAACTAGTCCCTCGACAAAATCTAAACCAAATATCTATTCGTGCAGCTTTAGCGAACATTTTTTATTCAGCTTATTTTTCAAACCACCCAAAATTATTCTAGATGATTACTTGTTCATTATCGAATTTCTTATGATAACTATTCTCGAAATTTGATCCCCTATTATTAAGAGCAAGCTTAAATTTAATCTATCACTTAGGAAACATTTACATAATTTCATGCTTGAGCTAACCTCCCATGTTTTGAATTAAGTTCAACTTTCTTACGTAAAATGTCCTGAAACATCACATTTTGCACTTTATCACAAGTTTCAGAATTTTCATCTATGAATGAACAATACTACCGATTCGAAATGGAACTTTCCATATTTCTACGTGACTTCCATGCACCTTGGGATGCTATTCTCCGTACCTTTACATATCGTTGCATTTTGGTGTATCATTTACAAAACTCCATCACACTCCAAGCAATTCAGTAAAATTCTGCTGAATCTGTTATTTTGGTAAGTTTCATCGAAAATTGACTTCAAATTTCTAATAGCATAATTAATTTGATCTTTCATTGACATTGAAGAACATGATATAAATTTAAATGTCATTACGATATGTTTCAATAAAATGGCTTCAAAATAAAAGTTTTATCTAATGATGTTCCGGCAACTTTGGAGTAAATTAAAATTTCAGGTCCTTCACCACCGAGTTCACAATGAGTACCGCGGTAACTCCGATACTTATTTTACCCGTCCCTGGCTATTACGCGGCTGGCTTATTCAATTTGCTGAATATCCCAACCATTTGCCAAGGATGCATTGTATTTGAATGCATGCTAAGTAGGCTTTAAAATTTCAAAAATTAACCCTTTGAAAAAGTTGCCTAGTTTGTAGGGAGGGAAAGTCTTCATCAGGGCTACAAATGTTTAGACACGCACGCATGCGTCTAAAAATTTACAGCCTTGGTCTTCATATTGAAAAATTATCAAGAATTAGCCAATATTCTAAAATATCAGGAAAAATGTTCAGTAACCAGTGTCAGTATTTGCCATATCTATTATCATCGGTTTATCAATGTATTGCCTGAAGGAAGTTGGATCATGAAGTTGTACAAACCATTTCGATGGTTCGCTCCAGGACTTGCATATATTGTCATTATGACAGTGCCAATTATAATCCTTTACTTTACGATACCATCCGATCAAGAGGGCGCCAAGAATTATATTATAGCTTTAAGTTTAATATATTTCTTCTTAAATTCAATTCACTATTTCAGAATTACCGAGACTGCGTAAGTCAACGTTTATACGACGAACCCCGAATGGCAGTTATACCTTGGGATGGATACAAAGCCGTGCTTCGATTTGACTGGGCTGTAGCTTTAGCTCTATTGGCACTTTGCGTCGTTGCGGGGTATCAATTTTTATCCACACAAGAAATTAATAAATTTAAATTTCAGGGTTGTCGGTATTTTGTGCCTGATAACATTTTACTACATCAATAAAATGTCCTCGAAATTTGTTTCTCCGAAAACGATTCGGGCTCAGAAGGTTCTCTACATTGCCATTGTAGTTCAGGTAAAGATAATTTAAGCAATCGATTGAAAGCTATTTTAGAGCCTAGTGCATGCTTTCCTATTCATTTTGCCGATTTTTGCAATTATTTGTATTCTACTCTTTCAAATTTGCCTTCCGGGCCTCAATAATGTTGTATTATTCATCTTATCTTATCACTGTAGCTGTGGTACTGTAACGCTACTAATCATGACCCCAAGCTACCGGAAAGCGATTGAAATTAAACTTGGATATGGTATAAATTTATCCCAACATAATTAAAGAGAAGGCTTAATTTCAGTGTTTTACATAGCGAAATTCAAGAACCGAGTCAGGTCGATAAGTGAACCAACTAATGCTCCGAGGGTTTCAATAAGACACTTGAACGTCAACGTTATCACTATGAGAGGATAAACTTCATAGTTTTATTCTTTATTTATACATCAATACATATGGGTGCAATTGTTCAAAATCTATATATGTCATATGATGAATAAACCTCATAAAATTTGAATATATCATTGAACAAGGCCATGATTCTGGCAGTCATAATTGTAAAGGCAGGGCTGGGAAAGGATAAAGGCAAGAAGATACGAAAAAAAGAGAAAAGGAAAAACAATGTGTTCTTTTTTCGAGGCGAGAAGGAGCAAAGTGTAAAGAAGAAAATAACTAATCGTGTTGTGTGTTGACTGTTAATGAGCGTGAATTTGTGAAATACGGATAAATCATTGACTGTGATCAAATAAATTCTCAAGCAATAACCATTATCCATTAAGGTTGAGAAATGGAATTAATGGAATTTTTAAATTCCTCGAATTTCCTCTGAACCTCTTCGTAATTTTCAGGGAATTCGCCCAACCAGTCCAAGTATTCCTTGATGATCGTTTGAGCAGATTCAAGCTTGTAAGCAGGAAGCTGAAAAAAAAAGTCTACAGTAAAGTCTCTAATTGAGGCTCCGCCCCCACTTGAAGCCCTCTTCCGAGAGGTGTTGAAATTAAAAACCCCCTGATTTCTATTATAGGTTTTACGGTTATTTAAATTTTAACTGTCAATACCGTTTTACTTGCTGCAATACGCCCCTTCTCATTGTGGGCGTAGGTCTCGCACGTCCTACGTAGGTCGCAGACCTTTCGGAATTGTTCGTCTGCTTCGCGATTGAGCTCTGCATTCCTCACATAATGAGCAACGTCAGTCTGAAGGAGATGATCAGTGATTTTATCCCAAATGAAACACTTACTGCGATACGCTTTGGGCCATCATAAGTGATCGTGAAATTCTCCTTCTTGTTCGAAGATTTTTCAGTGTGTGTAACATGTAAGATTCCATTGTGATCGATGTGGAAGTCGGTCTGCAATATTTATTCCAGTGTCAGTAATTTTTTTTCTCAAAACTTACGACGTGCGTACTCCCTCGTGGTGTTGGAGCAAGATTCTTCATCAAAATCGTGCCGATTTTGATATTATCGCAAGTGCGCGCTCGTTCACCTTCATAGATCTCCGCCCTGAATTCGGGCTGATTGTCCATTACTGTACGGGTGACTTGCGAGATCTAAAACATTTATTCGTCGACGATAGAGTCGATTAATCGTCCTACAGTGATTGGGTAGGGAGTCCCACGTGGGATGACAACCTTGACGAGTTTGCCACGAAGTTCCATGCCAATCGATAATGGAATGGCCTCGCAAATGTCCAACGCCATGTACACCGCCTCGTAGGGCTCATTGGAGTTGTTCGGGTCGAGATCATTCGCATTTACCGGACGTGGCGGCTAAACTCAATTTGTCTATTTTTTGTTAGAATTTTACTGAATTACGGTCTTTTGTATTCCACACCCGATTTTAGGTGAAGAAGTATGGGAATGTGGTAGGGGAAAGAAAAAGGGGTGTGGAATACACTAGGCCACTGATTACCGGTTTATCCTTTCTTTCAAGTTGAGCAGCATAAATGGCAGCGCCGATCGCGATAGCTTCATCGGGATTCACATTCTGGAGAATTTCCGCTCGAGAGAACTTTTTCTTAATCAGTTCTCTGATCCGGGGAATTCTCGTCGAACCACCGACGAGCAACTAAAACACCGCGTTTTTACTTAGGAAAAAAACATTCTGATTTACAATATCATCGATTTCGTCATGCGACAGTTTAGCATCACGGAGAGCATCGTCTATAATAGCCATCGTACAATTAAGACTTGGTTCACAGAGCTTATTGAATTTGGTGCGGTTGATCTTATACTCTAGAGGATAATCCTCACCGCCGATGTTGAACGTCATCTAAATCATTAGTCGTAAATCCACATTGGGTTGGATCACTACCTCAATAGACAGATCAGAATTAATCCCCATGATATTTTCTTTCACTTCACGGCACTGGTTTTTCAATCTTCGCCTCATGACTTTGTCATCAGGAAATGAAACCTCATACTTCTTCTCGAAGTCGGCAATGAAATCCTTGATGATAAGTTCATCAAAGTCTTCACCACCTGAAGATAGCCTATGGTTTAAATATGCAATTCTTCTACTTTAGTACCTAAGTGCGCATCTCCACCGATGGCTAGAATTTTCAACTTCTGATCAGTAATTCTGCCGATCGACACATCGAAGGTACCTCCGCCGAGATCGTAGATTAAAATCGTTCGGTCTGTTTTTTGTTTTTTCATAGCAAGTGCAATTGCCGCAGCCGTCGGTTCCGTGAGGAGTTGGACGTTCGTGAGACCGGCATATTGGGCCGCGCGTTCAGTGGCTTCTCTTTGACGCATATCAAAATATGCTGGCACTGTTATGACCGCATCTGTCACTTTTTGGCCTCCCAAATGTGACTGAAATTCGTGCCACTTTACAGGAATCAGACATTTTTAAAGTCTACCTCAGCGTATTGCTTCATCGCTTTCAGCAACTCGCTCGATGCCTCTTCTGGTGCAACTAATCGGTCTATAATTCCCTCCGGTTTTCTTTCCGTTATTTTGATCATTGCCTTTCCCTAAAATTTACGATACATTGACTATGGGGATCGTAATGCACCTGTTCATCGGAAGCGTTTTCCCTCACGACGTCAAATGACCATCCAGCTCGATCTCTGATAACGCAGTCATCGTTGAATTGGCGCCCAATCAGCCGCTTCGAATCATAGATCAAGTTTTTGCCTGTTGACGGAGCGTTGATCGCTGTGAGGCCGACCTTCACTCCACCATGGTTGTAGAGTATCCACGAAGGCGTTGTGTTGCCTCCTAAATTTAAAGAAACATTTGATTATTTTTTACTAAAATTACCCAAATCATTTAGAATTGTCTGCGGTCTCCCATTATCATCAACAGTCGCCACACAACATCGTGTTGTCCCCAAGTCAATTCCAATGGCGTTCTTTTTCGAAGTTTCACTCGTTTCATTCGTTTCACTCATTTCACTCATTTTAGTTCAAAGCCTAAAATATTTCAGAATCGGGAAATAAATGTGTAAAATCGAGACGACTTGATCAATACTTGTGTAGAAAGTGCAAATAGATAACGAGTGCCATAGGGAAGAATTGGAAGCTAGAGACTTCCATGCCATAACATTTGTCAGCAAGCGCAATATTTAGCGCCTTCTTTCATTTCCTCGATTATTGTAGCATTTTCTTCCTATCACTCAATGAACTACTTCCCATTTCACGGTATAAGCGACGGACGAGAAAAGAAAAAAAGCGAAAAAATAGCGTGCGAACAGGGATGTTTGCGGTGCGGTGTGCCATTTTACTCCACTGCCAACATCCCTGCGTGCGAAATAAAAAGGCACAGATTTCTCTTTTTAACCAGGGCAGGTCTTAAAAATTTGGGCCTGGGCCTGAAAACCAGGTCCAGATCCTGACCAGGACCTGATCCAACCTTTTGAGCCCTGAACGAGGGAACAACCGAAATCTTCGAGCTATATAAATAGGCCAATTACTGATTTATGACGAATGCTATAACGAATTTTATCTCTTTCACTGAGAGGTACAGAGAAAAAGAAGAAAAGTGAAAAGGGGAGCCGTGTGATGCAGTGGTGACAACAACTAGTGTTCATCAGAGTTTTCAACTCTTTCACGATGTTCTGATAATAACTTTATTCGCGATTAATCACAGAACCTTGTGAAAAGAAGTTTATGCTCGACTGGGACCACCACGTATTTATCAATTGGATGTTATGAGAAGTGTTTGTAAATTAAACTAAAAACACATTATGATTTGCATCTTGAGAAACATCCAGTGTTCTGCTTTGGTTTCGGTGAAAGAATAACTCCGGAAGCTCGTACTTCGATGTCTTCAATCGCCAGCAGTTCTCTGAATTCCTCTTCAATTTATCCCAGAACACAATTTGTCTGCTACCTGGCCAATTGAAGGATGGTTTGGTCGACATTTTGCCCATTCTTGGCGCTGGTTTCCACAAAGAGGACCCCGAGGCTCTGGAAACTCAAAAATATGTTGTTTTTAATTTAAAGCCAGTGTACCGCTGCCACTGCCGCTCCATCGCTCTTCGGCACACCATCATTGCCCGACCTCAGGTCAGACTTGTTTCCAACCATGATGATTGGGATATTTCTTTCTACCGACTCCTGAAAACCGCTATTATTTTTTTTTTATAATTCAGAACCTGTTTCGAACCTTAATGGTGTCGATCCAGTCCCTCACTCTCAAGAACGAGTGCTCAGAGGTGACGTCGTACACGAGGATGGCTCCGTCCGCTCTTCTGAAGTAGGACTTGCACAGGGAGCGGAACCTGAAATTCTTCGCATGAAGCAAGCTTTTCCCGAAGTTGTCTACCTCTCCTGCCCAGCCGTGTCCCACAACTGAAGAGCGACATTGTGCCCATCGACATTGACAGTCTTAACGTGAAAGTCCACCCCAAGCGTGGAGGGGAGTCCGGAAGAGAATTCGTTCTTCACCAAACGGAACACCAAGCTGCTCTTGCCCACTGCGGCATCTCCGCACATCACGATTCTGAAGGTGCGTTCAGCAGGGCCGTTGGCTTCGTTCAGACCCTGGAAAATCATCATCGTCATCTCTTGAGCATTCTTGCGAAAGACGCTTACAACCAAAGCCTTCTCCACTGGCGTAGTTTTAACATCAGTGTCGCTCGAATTATTGGAACCACCGTCCATGGTCAGACCGGAGTCTCCTGTAACTAGGAAGCAATTAGAATATTTAAGGAAAGGAGGTGGTCACCATCGTCGTCCACCCCATAACTTCCCAAGTTACTCTGGGACATTTGGCTGTAGAGGTTTCCGGCAAGCGGGGATTGACTTTGGAGCGACCCAACCGGGGAATCGCGGTACACCGACGGAGATGGGGTTCTCTGAGGAACGTCTTGATGAAGAAACGCATAGAAAAAAACGTTACTAGATTGAATTGACGCAGGACTGCTGCGCGGTTATCCAAAGCGAATCTCAAGCTCTCGTTAGTCTCATGGAGTTTGTTGTTGGCGTCACTAAAGGTCAATCTTTCGCCGAATAAGGAAGTTTGAGCTCACAATAAAAGTTGCAGTTGACGTTGCATGTTCTCGGCTTCACCAGCAGACTTGCCGAAGTGTTCTGGAACCGATTTAAAAAAAAAAATAACTTCTTCTAAAACATCACAATTACCTTTATGACGAACGAGTTCACTCTCTTTGTGCTCATAGTCTGATCGAATATGGGCGAGTTCAGACTTGATCATAGCGAGTTCAACGTGGTTCTCAGCGAGCCCCTTCCTCAGTTCGTCGTTTTCATCATTAACCTCCTGAAACATATATTTTTGTATAAACTTTCTGAGATAAATAATTTTCACTAAAGATGTTCTATCCCGAAAATTTTCTGAAACCTACCCTCAACTTCTCCTGGAGCTTTTTCTCCTGGCTTAATTTTTCGCCCTCCTGCTCTAGAACCCGTTCCATCTTCTGCAATCGTGCGATGTTCTCCCGCATTTCCCTCATTTCGGATTCGAGTTTCTCACGCATCTCCTCCTTTTCCCGGTTGAGCCGTTCTCGCTCCTGAAATCAGTCGATATTTGCGCTCCGTTTATCTGTAATCTCGGTAATTAGCATACCTCTTCCCTGGCTTTCTTCTGCGCTATTTGTAATTGCTCATCGATTTCGGATTCCACTTCTTCCATACGACGATTATACATTTCTCTTTCACTAAATTTTTTTAAAGAAAATTGAAAAGTTAATTCTGAAAAAAAAACTATTCTACAGAGTTTTCGTCTTTCCGAATTTCTGAAACATCTAGGTTTACCTTTCATAAACGTGTTGAAGTTTCTCGTTTTCGTGTTTCTTCTCCTTCAACTCTTTGTAGAAGGATCCAACGACTTTTTCGTATTTCTTCAATAGTTGAGGCATGCCGGCGCTTTGCAGCTGCTGATACAGCATGAGGACTTCGTCTTGGCTAAACATGATGTATTTTTAAATATAGAAACCTCCATAGAATAGAAGCCTGTGTTATTCAAGAATCTTACCAAGGCATAGCAAAGTCGATTCCCATATTGGTGTCTGACTCTGATTGAATTTCGTCTTCGAAGGGGGCCAGTAGATTAGGTCGATTCTAGGTTTTTCTTTAAATAGAAGACCGGAGTCATATTAAATTTTACAGAAGTTTCCGCGTCGCTATCGAAGATTTCCTCTTCTTGTCTAAATTTCTGTCGCCGCTTGACCAAAGGCACTGGACGTCCCGAGGAACCACTTCTAATGGAAACGCGACGCTGCATGCCGCTTCTTCCTGGAGGGATAATTGGCTAATCATGGTAGTTAAGCTAGAGCAAATCGACATTTAATTACAACAATTAGATAAACTTATGATCACATCGACAATAAACAGTTAAACTAAAACAAATACTCTTCTGGACTTGACAATTTTCCGAGACATACACGGTTTCAATCATGCTACACTTAGCATGCCTAACCTATGTCAGTGATAAATTCTTCAAAGCTCCCATCCACTTTCGTAGCATAATCATCTGTTAGTAAGGCGTGAATCAGAATATTAGTTATAGATAATTAGGATAATTAAGTAAGTGAATTACCATGTTTTTCGCCATTCATAACGGCGCTCTCGAAACCAACAACGAATTCATTCTTCTCGATATGCCCAGAACCATCGGTATCTAATTGGGTAAAAATGAAGGAGACGTCCTGAAATATATAAATTAAAAGAAAAAAACCAATAAATCGATAAATAATGACATTTATTTAAATTAAAAACACTCATCTTTCTTTGTAACAACTTTTAATTTCAAAGAATATCATGATACTCTCTATTTCACACAAAATTTCCGCTCTCCCCAGTTTTTCTCGTTTCTTATTCGTCTCCATTTTCGCTTATCTCTCAGCTAACGATTCTAAATATGCCAAAATTATTGCAAAGGAGAAAACCGAAACCTTCCTCCGCTAGAAGTATGAGGGAAGAATGGGAAAAATAACGTATGAAAATAGGAGAATAATAAGAAGCGAGAAAAATGAAGGTGAGCGGAGATTTTGTGGGAAATACAGGATATTTAAAATAAATACTAGGAGCTTCTGGAAAAATGAGAAAACTTTCGGAAACTTCAGATAGAATTAAAAATCCTAGAAACTTCAAGATGATTTAAAATAATGAAACCTCTAACTTTACCTGATCGTCCAGCTCCGGGCAAACCTTCTTCAGATCTTGTTCAGTCAAGTAACCCTTCCCCTCGGAATCGCATATTTGAAATAACCGCTCGACCTCGGTTTTGTCCATAGTTATCTTAACACAAATGAATAGGGAAAGATTGATAAATTAAAAGGGTAGAGCAATTTTATGAATGAACACGCCGCAATAAAATCGAATCTAATAATGGAATGAAATATTTTGATTCAATTGAGCAAGTGAAAGGAAAATGTATTGATTTTCGGGAATAGTGAAATAATAAACCCGTAAAATCTTATCATTGCACTATGTTCACTAGATTACTACGATGCTAGCAGATTAAGATTATATGAATTTTCAAAATTATAGCCGAAATTTTGAAACATATAATTTTATTCAAATTTGATAAGTTCGATGAAGTTCAAAATTTCGCAACATCCCTCATAGCGAATTATGAAATATCTCGCGGAAATAAAAGGATATCGAAATTCGATTTTCGAATGGGGGAGTGATTTTTTCGTAGTCAACACTCAATACAACAGCTATTCAAACAATTACCCAATTCGAAAAAAATCACAATATTTCATCGATTAAATGAAAATTTTAATACACTGATTTCACAATAATTAAACATCAATTTTCGAGAATTTTTCACGTTAATTCCAGCTAATATTATGACGTTAATTTGATATATAATTATTAGCAATAAAAATTGAACAGTTTTAAAGAATGAAAGAATAAATCTCCATGCCAAATAAAGCGAGTGGCAAAAATGCGATTTTGAATCGATTTTTGAATTTTTCTCGATTTTCCATTTATCTCATTTTCAATTCGATTAATAATGGGTGTGAGTCGATGCATTTTCACATCGCATAAATAAAAAAAGTGCGATTTACCGAAATTATTCCATTTATTATATTTGCTCATTCAGATTCCACACTCACATTATGAAATTTTATGCATATTATTCATATAATTTAGATTATTGACTATTGAAATATATACGTTACAATTATTTTCTTATAATGAGTTAAATTATAAATAGATGAAATAGCCAAAATTACTGAATAAATAAACGCTTTTTTGTTGAAAATATGGGGATATGTTACAATTATTTCCTTCTTAAAATTCCGGAAGAAAACATTATTGGTTAAAGCATTGACTCTGTTATAAAAATTGTATTCCAGTTCAACTTCCAACGCAAAAATGTCATATGCCTTTCATAGTTTCACGGGGGCTGCTTATTTGCCGCTCATCCTGGCACGTTTTCAAGCACTCTCAGACACACGAGTTTTGACCCACCAATTTTACTGATAAGCTTGTTTGCATCTCATATTTAAACCTCTGTGATTTATTAGTAAAGCTATTTAATTCCCCCGTCAAAATGGTATTCTTTCTAGCATTTGTGGTAATTCCCGAAATGGCACTACTTTCCGGAATAGCGATTTCTAATCCAAAGGATAGTAAACCTAAGCAGTCCAGATCAAGATCTTCAACTGTTAATTCTGGTAGGGGTTTCTTTCAACTTGTAGAAAATTCTAGCATTTCAGAACTAGGCCGAAAATCCCGGTCTCAAACGAAGAGCTCGCTTTTCGAAGTCGCACTTTATCCATCGGCTAGAAGCTGTTCAAACGCTTTCAAAACTAGTTAGAGGACTTTTAATCGATATTCTTGATCTTAAGATGACATATCACAAACTATTGGTTTTCTGTAGATTTTCATTGTAGACACATTATTTCTTGAAACATGTAAATAGAACTCTCTTTATTTTACCCACTTCATATGGATAAATTTTTCTATCGTAATTACTAGGTTCGTAAAATCAATCCGATTTCCGTAATAACGAATACAATATTCTTGCATAATTTTGTTCAGTAGACAATCTGAAAGTTGAATTTTCCCCAAAATATGAATCGCACACTTACCACCGAACTAACCGAGATCGTTTGTATCCGACTTTTTGTGGAACAGAGTATGAAGCTGCGATACGGCTCGTTAGCGCCAATTAGCGATAACGTGGCGATACATCCGTGCAAGCCGATTAAAATAAAGCAGAAGTTATTCGCACCTGAATATCTATTTTTATTTAAGTAAAAATTGAAACTATAAGAGAAAATTTATAGATGTTTAGTTCCCGTCAATTTATAAGAATATTTTGAATTATAACAAAAATGATGTTAATAAAAGTAGTAAGAAAAATCATAATAGTGAAATTTTCATCAATTTATAATGAATATTTGGTGTAATTTTTATGAGAATACCTTGAGAGTAGATAGTTGTCATGAAGAAGAAAGTTATCGGCAATTGGAGCACGAAGAAAGGGATGGCTATCTGAAAATTGAAATGGCTAGAAACAAGTCTGATGAACAGCTCATATAATGCTAAAATTCTAGGAAGTAATTAAAGTAACTCTAAAATCCAATAGAAAATTCCTAGAAGCATTTGTTGAATTCATAAAGTTATGCTGCTTTCACCTGTATGCATAGGGACTTTAGGTAAGTTCTTTGGATCTTTTTCCGGCGCTCTGACATGTATCTGGATTTTTTCAATACCAAGAACGAATCAACCGCGAAAAACATGACTATCGCGTAGACGAACCACGCAAGGGCCGTGACGGTGACATGAATATAACTGAGTTTGGTATTGGCGACTATCAAACAATTCCAACGGAATAACTCGTTGCGATTTATGGTTGGTGACTAAACTTGTTTGTGTAATATATGATAATTTTTGCTAACGTTTCAGAAAAATGTATGATTTTTTGTTTAAATTATAAATTTCAATTTTTTCGAATGTGAAAAGAAAAATCGATAATTTAAGGCAAGTATGCAACATTTTAAATTGTGAAACTTACAAGTTGCATTAACTCCACCTTGGCGACATTTTGATCATCGGGATATGCCGGGTAGACGATAAATGCGAGATTGTAGATGAGGAGGAAAAAGAAGAGCCGAAAGAATAGTCGTTTCTTGCCCCGCAAAGCTCGGGGATGATCTGGAGGACAAATGACATGATGGCGATGCTCGAATAAGTCCATCGTAGCTACCACTACCCCTATAAACATATTTAGGTAACTAATTACTTAGCATTTTAAAATCATTTAAAAACTTGGTGGCCAGGGCTGGACGAAAGTTTTTTTCTAAGATTTTCATTTTTATACAACTTTAGATGATTACCCGCAAATAAAGCGATGTAAAAATGTAGTTGAATGGGCACAGGTATTCCTAGAAATGACATTAATCCATTCGAGCATCCGGATAAATATGGAAAATACAGTGTTGGCGCGGCACCTATCGTAGTTGTAAAATCGAGAATAGAATTGCTGAAGTTTTAAAGTTAGTTTGGTTAATAATTAGCAGAAATGCTCTGGATTGATTGAAATCATACATGAATATCTATAGTTTCCGAATATTTTGTAACTTACGTACGAACCTATCAGTTATCAAATTAATCATAATTTAGAGTGAGAGAATGAAACATCAATTTCGTCGTAAATTACAAAATTCTCAAATTATTTTAAGACCTACCAAAGTTCATGATGCAGTAACAACCATTTGTAATTCTTCATGACTTTCGGCGTTGTGAATAGAATCAGAAAAATCCCGAATGAATTTATAGGTAGTTCTACGAAGCCCATGATATTCTAAAATGAATTTTAAAATAGAGATTTAAAAGGTGGTCTGGAACGATTTGTAGAAATATTTGGTGAGGCATCTCAGTAAATTTCTTACAAATCACCCCAGACTTCCAAAATTGAATACCAAATAAATGACATAATCATCGATATTCTCTAACCATTGAAATGCCCTAGTTTGGTTCATGTCACTGAAATCTATCAAACAATAATATTATCGTAGTTTATTTTAGAACGAACGTCATAACATCATGAGTATAGAATCAATTATAATGATAGCATGGAAAGATAATGAGACGCACTTTCAGGTGTTAAGCGGATTTATAGGAAAAATTCGAAAGTCTAATCGAGTTTTTATTCCGAGAATTTTCAATCCAATTGGGTTCATGGTTCTTGTGACTCTATTGAATATAAAGAAAAACAAACAAAAACTACTAACCCAATTATTTTTATATAGTATTAAATTTTACTGAAGTAAATTGCTGCGGTATACAATAAAAGATGAAAAAGACAATTTGAAAGTTTCCAGATTTAAATAATCTATACTAATTTAAACTTTTATGTTTAAATAAATATGATATAGTTTCAAAAAAGTACAAATATCAAAATGTGTCATAGCTTTCAGTTTGCAAGATTATCTAACGACTGTTGAAACCATTAGAGTTGAGTATTACAAATATTCAGGCTTCATTGCATTTCACGATAATTCATCCTTGATTCGAAATAAAAAAAAACGAGGTAACATTTTCCCTAGTAAAAATCACAAAAAATAGCATGCTTCGATGAGATTATCGCTACGCGTCCATCAATATTACGGGAATTCGACATATTTTGCTCGAAGTAAAGTTTGTAATCCTTTTCTTATTACTTTTAAGGTTAATATTTTCTAGTTTAATATCAATGAACATACACAGTTGAGAAAATTGAGCTTGAATTAAAAACATCGCAAATTTATATAGATTGAACGCGTTAATCTTATCATGATATTCACAACTGTAATGATTAGATTTTTCAAATTTTAAAACTTATGATAATCCCTTTATTAAAAAGAAAGTAGATTATTATTGCTATTTTTTATCATACTTGTACGTAGAAAATCTTAAAAGCATAATTTCATATCAAAAATCTTCCAGAACCATAATTTACACCTTTTCCGTCAAAATACTCGAGTATATCTGCTATCATTGAGTGGTTCTCTTGAGTCACGGTGTTCTTATTATTTTTCTTTTCTTTTTTTTTGTTTTTTGTTTTTTTGTTTTTCTTTCGGGTCCCGCAACGATCAAAGCTAACCGCAAAATACAAGTGGTCCATGAAAAACGGCTCAAGTGCATTGAGCAATAAGTAAGGACAATAATGGATTGCATAACTTTCTCCCCTTGTATTTCCTATTTCTTGAAAATTTGAAGGAGAATCTCGAATAATCTAATTGGCATAAATCAATGAACTATGAACTTATTTTAGACAAGTTCACTAATTATTGCATATGGTGATATTTCGGAATTATCACATTAAAACTTCAACAATAAATAAATGATAATTTCTAAAACGTATACGATTTACGAGCTCTATTTATTTTTCATATATTTATTTTAAAACTATCGAGAACCAGAGTACACCGTTACTATTATCGAAATATTCTTTTTCATACGAATTACGCTATTTTCTGAAATATATATATGATTGACAGATTTTAATTTTGTGAAGTAATGAAAAATAAGTTTCAGGCACTTTCTCAAGTAGATCTGTCTATTGACAAATTAAATTGTCGGTGAAAATGAAAGGGCGTTCAAACACACCGCCAAAATGCCTATAGGAATGAGTGCTCTCGATATCCAAGAAGATCCTCTAAAGAAGGAGACAAGCGTGTGCAGCGGACGATAATTAGGTGAGAAATTATGAGCAACTTGTAAATTATTCGACTTTGTTTCAACCTTCTCTGACTATCTTTCTCTCAATATTAATTTAGTCCGATGGAACTGTTTTGGTTGATAAAGTTGGAATTTCTTATGTTTTACCGAATTTCATGAAGATGTTGAAACAATTTCAATGAGGTCAAAAATGTTTCAAATTTTCCCAAATCCTCAAATTATTTTCATTCCCTTTTTTGATTTCAAATTTTTATAATTATGCTTAGGAACCGCAAATGGTTTTACAAAACTCCTAGTCCCAGCAATGTTTAACTACAGATTATCTAATTCAATGTAACTAAGATATTCGAGAATAAAATGATAAATCTAAAATCGCTTTTGATCGAAAGAATTGGCATAAATCGACCAGATAAACGAATAACATTTTTACTTCCGCACCGATAATCATCTTGAGTGTACGCGCACTTCCTGATATAGCTTTTTGATCAAAGTCCATTTCTATGAATGGTTCATCGAATGCGATTATGCTGGTTTGTGTCGATCCACTTTGAAGGGTATTTGCCTCCTATTTTTAGTCTCAAAAGATCACTTTTTGAACGAAAAAGAAATGGGCAACTGAGAAATGACGGGATGACGTGAGGACGTGAGCTATTTTTTTTCACACTATTTCTTCCTACTTTCCTTCCTTCGCCTATCCCTAACTATAGCGCACGTCTTCATGCCATCATATCACTTCAAAATTGCCGTGAAAATGCAAGGGAAAGAAGTTTTTTGTCTTTAACTATGCTCCTATACTCTCTATTATGTTGTATCGGTCAGATTAAGTGACAGTTCGTGTGTTAAAGAGCGCTGTTGCGAAAAATGTGCGTCACAACTATACCGCAAAGAGGAAGGCTAGAGCGCAGAGAAAGAGAGTCAGCGGGGGACAATTGAAAGAGTGGTGCGCAATTTGCTGTTTCTGTCTTTTTTCCATTTTTCAACACCCGAACTTTCACTCAATTTGACCGCTAAAATAATCATTTCGGTTATAATAGAGAGTAATTTGTATCGTTTGCCAAAAATTGCTCTTCCTATCTCGGTAAGGTTTAAAGGGGGGTAGGGATAAATGATCCAAAGATAGGAAAGAAGACAGGTGAGAGCAATACCTAATTGGGCAATCTTTTTCGGATTAGCGGATCAATGATATGTATGGAGGAGAGGGGAAGAGAAGCAGAAAATTGAGAATAGTATTGGATTTGAGGAGATTAGTGAGAAAAGAGAGTAAGAGATGAGAAAGAATGCAAAAGCGAAAGAAATATACAAATTTTCGATACAGATAGGCATGAAACCGGTAAACAGAGTAGGTTTTTCCTATTTTCATTCTTTTCTACTCTCTTTCTCCCTCTTTCTAATTTGACTGATATTTCTCTTCTTTTGATCTATCATTATCGCTGCGTGAGCCCGTAGATATCATCGATACTTTTACGAGGTGTCAGATTGGA
Organism: Diploscapter coronatus; assembly: GCA_964036155.1. Classification (NCBI taxonomy): domain Eukaryota; kingdom Metazoa; phylum Nematoda; class Chromadorea; order Rhabditida; family Rhabditidae; genus Diploscapter; species Diploscapter coronatus. Next base: position 13,671,663 of record OZ038422.1, read on the forward strand.
GTTATTACTTTGTTCGCGCGATTTTATCGTAGTAACTATTAGCGCATCCGGTTTTATGCTAATTTGATTTAAATTATTTTAAAAATCTTTTCGTTGTATTTTGCGAAAAACTAGCGCTAGATTCATGCTAGAACTAATGCCAACGAAGGTTTTTTTTCTCATTCCAGGATTTTTAAAAAATACTTTTATATTCTATCTTTCAATTTTGAAACTCGATTTTCGAAACTTTGTATTCCCCGAAAATCCAGTATAATGAACTTCAAATTCTAGCATTTCTTGTGCTAACTTGACTACCCTACATGATTTTCTGCGTTATGTTTCAAAGAGTTTTGCATTCAATTACAACGTTTTCATCCAATTTTCGCAATCTGGCCTTCGAAAGTAGAACATCCATTTTCGTTAATTTACCAAATTGTTGCAAGTATCTCTTTATTTTGTCCCAAAAATAACACTAACAACCCGAGTTACGTAATAAGCTAGAGTCAGCTAGGGAGTTTAGGCCGGATGTTACTGTATCAAGTGAGAAGAGGGAAAATAGTGCTTGGTTTCTAGAGAGCTAAAGAAATCACACCAAAAATAAATACCAGGTCCTTTTCCGGCTCCTATCGAATATCATCAGTTTACAACCAACAATTACATAACGACGAAAATCCGGCGTAAGTACGGTATTCCAACCGTCTTTTATTTCTAGCATTATACTATTTTAGTGTAGTGGTAATGCATTCTCAACTAAAATTTTGAATTCTTCACATTTTATGGGGCCGATCTAATTCTAAATTGGGTAAATATTTTTTTGCAAAAATAATCGATCGACATTTCTGCTTTATCTAACATTTGTAGATTTTACTCTCGAGAATATATCTCCTAGTTTATTCGCCCTTATGATAATCCGTCCGCATTTTCTACTGATAGGAGATTTCATATACTCCATAGAAATTCGTAGGTGCGAGGACAATAGATTAGATGTTCTGGGTGAAAAACGACAAGAGTTTGGGATTAAGTTACGTTGCAAAGGCATCTGAAGCCCTATATGGACTTTTTCTTCTCTTCTTTATGATATTTTTAATCACAAGTTATCGTCCGGTATTTAACATTGAAAACATCATAATCCTTACCCTGAAGCCGCAACTTGGCTTGAATAGAGGACACTGTAAAGATCTTGTACATCTTTAGATTTTTTCCTACATAATAAACAGTAGATTTATTTTGCAAGGAAATGCCGAGTTTGAGAAGAATAGTTTCAAATTGCATTAGCGACTAAATGCATATTTTGCAAAGACTGTATGCTTCAGGAAGTTCTTTGATTCACTTATTTTCTTACAAAATAATATGAATCTTCAGTTTGATTTAGTTTATGAAGTATTGATTTTAAAAATTTAATCTCTTCATTTTGATATTGTTTTAAAAAATTTATGATGATTCAAAATTTCAATTTCCCAACAATACATCGTTGAGTACAAAAATTCAATCCTCAAATTTTCCCTAATTTATCGAACCTTCACTATTTTCCCTAGAGGATTACTTTCTAAAAATCTCACTTTCCCTCTAGCAAAATTGTGATCAATCTATTGTTAAACTTGACAGGTACTATAATAGGATTACGATTTTCTCCGTGGCATTTCAACAGTCCCTGGATTTTTGGATATGGGGTGGATTTCATAGAGTCAAAGGGATTTATCCCTCTACAAAGAGGTCCGCGTCATGAAAAGGTCAAATAACTGAGAAAGAAAGTGGGACGGTAATATCGACATTTATGTGCAAATACCCGCGATCTAGCACTTTAGCAATACCCTGCCGACCGACACCTTTCTGCTAATTTTTCGTGACTTGATTTTAACCAATGACACCGATACAATTGATAGTCATTTTCAAAGACTAGGATGTGGAAAATTTTGAAACATAGCCTAAAATTATTATTTCTACTTAAGTTTCGTTCTGATGAAATTTTATTGACTAGCCTAGTCTCTGTAGAATATTCATCATTACTGGAGTCCAGACTTGACAAATCCTGAAACCTTTTTAATTTAATTTTTGCAAAAATTTCTCTTAAAACTTCACTTTATCAGCATTGTTTTTGTCATTTCATCTCTACCGTAATCCTAATCTGAAAATCCAATTACACTTTACATCTTATTTGTGTTTACTTCAAAATTTCTCCTGAAAACTCCATTCTTGTCTAAAATCTTCTTAATTTCGCGCTATCTTCATTTTCTCCTCAAATCCGACCGTATAAGCCCCTACGGATAATTATAATCTCTTTGTTTTAAGGGCGGGGCGACCTTAGTGAAATCCTAAGTCTATCCTCAAATCTAGGAGTTAAGCCACCTTCCTAATATAAATCCCAAAATCCGATTTACCTGATTTATCCCTATCATTTTCGATAATTCAAGGTCAAGCCCTAGCCTTTATCGATTGAAAATCAAAATCTAAAATAAAAATTGAATTATTGAAATTTTATGGATCATCTCATTGGGTAAATGAGTTACGGTAGCCCCGCCTCCTTTTATAGATTTACCAACCTATTGTCTCGGATAAATACCTCGAGACATCGTCTTTTATCTTCCCTTGAGTATAAGAGATTAGATGGATTTTTCAGAATTTTGAATTTGTCCTGTTGAAATTATCAATTTTTTTGAATTTATGTGAAAAGTTGACCGGATTTCCTGTGACATATGTAATTTCGCGATAGTTTATTCCTTCTTTGACATTTTTAAAGCTATTCCTTTTATATATAAAGTAATTGAATAAGTATTGAAAAAATTTGAAAATCAATAGCTCAAAATAATTCAATATTCCTCCGAATTTACACGCGTTAAAAGTTATTCACCCACTAACATCGCTATGATACATCCTCAATACTTGTACTTTTCGAAGAAATTTCATTTCAGTAATGCAAAATCATATGCCTTGGAATGTCCTGGCGCCTTCGCTTCTTTTCCTCTCAAAACTCTTTACTGCTTCTCGATTTTCTCTATCTTTTTCTCTCTCATATATCTGAGATCCCTGCCTAATCCGGTCTTATCAGTACTTCCGAATCCATTAGCGCTTCTCCTCAAGGTATTCCTTTTATCACTTTATCAGCTACCGTATGCCTCTCTCTTTTCATGCTCTTTCTCAATTTTCCGTTTCTCTAGCTCCTTCAAGATTCTTAATACTTCTACATTTTCTATATCTTTTATCATCCATCTCAATAATATTTTCATTTTTTCTTTCTTTTCCTATATTTTCATGTTATTTCTTCATCTTCTGATTTCTCTTTTCCTCCAAACTCGAATAGTATTTTCAGAATTTCTTCCATGGTTTCCAACTCGTCGCCTCCCTTTCCCTATCATCCGTTTCACGCATTCAGGTGAGCATATTTTACAACGTTCTGAAGTTTCCGCTTTTTATTGTGAGCTTCCAATTGATGAAAATGAAAAATATCGAATTTTGAACGTTTAAATGAATGATCACTTTGCGAGTGCACACGTACACATTATTCGACGATACTTCTAATTGGAAAGATAGGAAATTGTCGCAAGCTAATGTGCATGTGTGCATCAGAGAAATAATCATTCATTCAGGAGTTCAAAATTCGATACTCTTTATTTTCATCTCAAGTAATCGGACGCCAATAATATCAAGTAATATCAAGTGATCGAAAAATCTCCGATCACCTGTTTATTTGAGGAAATAATTGCTCGAAAAGTAGAACCTAAGAAACGTCATTTTTCTTCTTTTATTATTTGAAGTTATTTTTACATTTTTTGGCAACCTCTGGAACTTAAAAAAATCAATTTCTCCGGATGATAGGGGTAATTTCAGTGCTGCAGCGGCTGCAGCTTCCAATCCAGGCTTGCAATATCCGTTTCCACCTTACTTTCCTCTGTCCAATCCGAATCAACCTCCACTGGCACAGTTCGCTCCGACACACGCAGGTAGGGGCTCCTCCCGTACCAACATAAAAAAAAAACCGAATACGGCGATTCAGGCACTACGTCGAATTTCACTCCTGCCCTCGGAGCCGTACCACCAACTCTACCACCTGTGATCCAACATACTATATCATCCGTGCAGCCACCCAATCCAAGTTCCATCGCTACCACCCCAGTGGATACCAGTCAGAACCAACCACCTGCTGAGTCACCAACATCGAACCAGAACCAGTTGATACCTACCCCACCCCTACATCCCATTTCCACTTCTTCGAGCGATATTCCCCCAACTCCAACATCGAACTCGTCAGGCTCTATGAAGTAGGTACTTTGATGTAGTGGTATAATGGTTGATCATCTTGGCAAAATTAGTTGCTAGTATTATTGCATTTATTTTAGCGTTGTTTACGAATTGGTCTGTAACATAGTTTGCATAATTTTCTCTTACAAAGATTATATCGGATTGTGGAGATTTGCACCAAATCGCCTTATATCATAATCTTCTTATGATTATGCCTGGAGCTCAGTAAAGTTTACTATTCAAGATTATCTTGCAAGGAAATATTGTCTGGCAAGTAGTTTGGATCAGAGAGTTCAAGTATTGATAAAATTAGCTATTTCTAGTTTTTAACGGAAAACACCAAAATTTGACAATATGGAGCACTTTCTAAATCTGGAAAGTATTTTTATCATCGAGCTTAACCAACGATAAAATCCACTCGATTGCTGAGTTTTAGCTAAAAGTATGATAAAGTTTAGCACTAAAACTTCAGATATCGGAAAACCTGCTCCATTTCTCATTTCTAGGAAGGAATTCTCTAAAATTTGACAGTTGAGCATACCTTCAACATTATCAAATTTCAGTGACTCGATGCGCCGTGGTGGCAGAAGGGAGCGGACCTCGTTCAACCGATTTCAACTCGATCAACTTGAGGCTGTATTTCGGACCTGCCAATACCCAGACCTGTACAAGCGGGACGAGTTGGCGAAAATCATCCATCTACCTGAGGGCAGGGTCCAGGTGATTACGGTACATTCGATCATATACTAATGTGATGGTTGTGTGGTGATGTTTAATGGGAAAGAAGAAAATTGAACAAACATTCTTGAATTTTCGTAAGAATCTCTCTGAAACCTACAAATTTGATATAGTCATCTATTATCATAAATGATTACGGTAGCAAGCGTGTGGCGTGTGCGATCTTTTCACGTTTTCATACAGATTTTCATGAAGCATAAGTACTTGGAAATCAAGTTCTTTATTATTCACTAGATATATTCTACTGTATCAAACTACGAAAAACCTCATACATTTTAAGACGTGTAAGAGAAATTTTGAAACTTATTTGACAGCTATTTCTTGCAGATTTTCGCTTCAAACAAGCGCATTTCCGGTGTGAATCGAAATGATAAAATCATGCGCTTCTTCAAACTCAATCGCAACATCACTCTAACATCATCCAGCCCTAAACATTTTAATATTCACGTTTTGTCCAGAAAATCTTGCAAATTCCTAACGTCCATAACGTTTCCGGATTTTGAATTTTCCAAATGTTGGCTACTGTAACTTCGTCATAAAATTCAAATAAAAAGGAAAGCTTGAAAATTTCAGGTTTGGTTCAAAAATCGCCGTGCTAAAGATCGTCAGCAAAAGAAGCAAAACGAAAGATCCCGGCCTTCGGGGTACATTTTTCTAAAATAATTTTTAGTACTTTGTTTCCAAAATCGAGATAAAAGTAAAACGGTGACAAAGTACTCCTCTAACCATCAAATAATATAGATCCTAGCCACAAAATTTCAAACCGTGCGTCTTTTCTTTCGTCCATAGTTAAAGATATAGACTCTAACCATTCGAGTTTAGTTCGTCCACGGAGTCGCCTCCCCCCGAGCCTCAAAAGCCGGAAACCAAGCCAATGATGCCTCTGATTCCTCTTCCTGGAACCGAAGAATTCAACCAACGTTGCGAAGCCAAGTACCAGGTAAAGTCAGGAAAAATACCATCTTTAAAGTTCGATTATATAAAGTATCATTAAAAATAATAGACTAGTCATTATTTATCCAAACCATAATTCATATCCGATGACTTTTTAAAATAAAATAAAATAGACAATGTTTAAAAAATCATTTTATCAAAATCAAATCATATTTTATAAGTTACAAAATATCATGGATTTTAAAATGGCTTAAAATTCTCAATATTTGACTATTTCAGCTAAACTCATCTCCGTCTGCTTTGCTAATAAAGCCAGAACCGATAATCGACGATCAGAAATTCATCCCTGCCATGGATACTGTGAAGTACGAACCCACGACGACTCCATTCGTACCTAACGAGACTTTGGTGGCAGGTAAAAATTTCACTTTAAATATTACCGAAATCGAGCATTGTCATTCTTCGTTTCTCGAAAAAAAACCGGAATCATTATTCTATACTACAAAAATAATGTCATTAACTTAAAGTTTACTTTTTTTAAGTCTCACTATTCAAGCATATTATATAACATTAGTTTTACGAACCAAGTATATGATTTAGACAGTTTAATCAAAACAAAGAAACGCACGATAATTGACTTAGAATTTATATAATCGGTCAAAATATGTCGTAATCTAAATCTTCTCAACCCATCGGATCATCCTATGGCTAATCCTAGAAAGCTGATTAACTTGTTAGCCTTCAGCGGTTCACCTTAATCTAGAAATCCTTTAAATCTTTGCGCCAAAATTTGCATAAAAGCAAAATAAATATACTTTTCTACAATTCTTCAACCTTTTATTATCTAGAAATTAGTTTTCGAACTGCACTTTTATAACTATTCAACAACGCAATTTAGTATACGAGAGTCAGAAAAATCGACTTCAATATTACATCTTTTGAAGCCCCACAAGGCTTTCCATGTAGCTATGAACGTAGAACTAATCCAGAAAACTAGGGATTTCGAAAAATGGAGAAAATATAGATTGTTGAATTTTCAGGTTGGTCAAGCTACCCAATTTCTACGACTGGATATTTCTATAATTCACCCTATTTTCCTCCGAATTATTATAATTACGCCGGTGGTTATTCTGGAGATTATACACCGAATAACATGAATTATTGTGGAAATCTGTAAAAGTCACTCGAGTTTTAGCCTCGCCCACTTTTCCTTGCACCGTTTTTGCAAATTTAATTATCTTTGCAAAGTAGGCGGGGTAATTTCTATTTATTGTGTAAAATATTATCATATCATGACGACATTCTCAAACATTGATCTCAACACTTCATATCAGTAGTACTTCATTTTATGCCAGTGCTTTGGGCATGGCTTTAAAAATTATTTCTGCTGATAAATTTCATGTAAGTTTTGTCTATGAGCTTGATATATTTGTGAACTTAGTCGAAATTGAATTGATTTAGTACTACAAAATTGAAAGAATAAAGTTATTTTAATTTTATTCAATTTTGGGCACATTTTCGAGTTCGAGTACTTTCGGGAGCATGCTGCTTCTAAATTCGAAAACTCTTCCCGAATGAGTTAATCAAGTGAGTGTGGCCGGAATATGCAATATACTTATGAGAGAAAATATAGAGTAAGAAAATTCCTAGAGATTGAAAAATTCGGGAGAAATAAGAAAAAGTAAAAGGCGAGCCGCCCGGGAAGGTATCTCAGAGGTAAAAGGCTCTTAAAGGAAGGCTTCCATCTAAGTCATAATGAGTGACATAAAGTGAGAAATACAAACATCATTCCTATCGGCGAAATCTTTTACCTAATTTAGGAAGCGCTAAAGGTCAGAAAGAGTAAATGAAGTTGAATTTGCGAAATTTTTACAAGTCTCAAAAAGTATCTTGAAATTTCAGAAAATCCTAGGTTTCGGTAACTTTTAAGTTTCTGAAACATTAATGAGATTCAAATTACAGTAATCTGGCTACGTAATTACAGTAGTCCAATAATTATTACCTTAATTCGATTATGTAAGTAAATTGTGCATGAAAATTGCGCGATGGATTAGAAATTTGGCAATCGAGCATGATAAACGTAATTATGGCTAGAGATAAATGCACGGTCTATTTTATAAGCTTCTGATATCACTCATATCAAACTTTTTTTTTTTATAAACCTTCAGAATTTTTGCAACTACTCATATTATGAGTTTTTACTTGCTAAATTATATTTTAAGTTGAAAATAACGTTAACGTATCGAAATAGGAGATTCCAGATGAAGTTTCTTTCTTTCTGAAACATATTCACAAAAAAATTTATACTAGTCAAGTATGAGGTCAATCTGATCCTTTCGGCTTCTTTGGTAATTTGATATTCGGTACTTGTTTCGTAATATTTGATACGATACGATATTGACCCTCTATGCAACACCCTTCCATTCCATATAAAAAATAAAAATAAAAGGTGTTTTATAATTTCTCCTAAGCTTACTCGCATTGAAGATAATAGTTAAAAATCAGAATTCTTCTTCAAGCAAATTTCGAAATAATAAAGAGATGAATAAATAACATTTCGCAGCGTTATTTCCCAACGAACGCTTAAAATCGATACTGCTACCGTATACCTTTAATTTCAGAAGCTAATAAGCATCGGATCCGGCTTTGGGAGATAAAAGACCCTTTTCATTCTTTTGTTCAATATCCACTTGTATGCACTTAGCAATAGAGGCATCTCGTTAATCCCGTACCCATTCAAATATTGAATACAAGATACGAGGAATTCCCTGTAAAGAAGCCGATATGTGAAAAGAGGTATATCTGCAAGTAATTAGGATATCGATCAAAAAAGTCAATTATTCTAAAATAAAAAAATATAAAAGTGATTTCCCTGACGCAATTTACTCTTAGTCAAATTTGTCGAAATGGCTAAACATATTGCAAGGATCAACTTGTATAATATATCCAAAGAAAAATTAGAGGAGCATGAATAGGGTTTTTGAAAAATACCCGTTTTTAATTTAGGAGTTCATTTCTCAATGAATAACACACCTCCAAATTTTGACCTTCATAAAAACCCTGATTCAAAAGATTATCGAGTTTTGAAAGCAATATTTCATAAATTTTCACACATATACCTGTCAAATTAATGAAGCGTGAATGCTCAATCAAAAACGCTCTGTTAACACAGTTCTTGAGTGAATTAGAAAAATCTAAGCCTAATGCTGAAAGATACAAACCTAAAATCGACTGGATATGCATAAACTGATATTAGCTTAATTTGCTCTACGCTTTCATTGTAACTTGTTAAGTGTCTCGTTTCTCTCATCTCTGAAAACTTCGAATCTCACTTTTCAAGATTCACAATTCACCCTTAACCATGAAGCTATATATTGCCTAATTAGTCATCTATATCGAATTTCAAATATTCTAATATAAATAAATATTTACTATCAAATTCGCTTCATATATTCCACATATAAATTCTTATATATCAAAATTAATTATATGTCCCCCCAAAATGACGTTCACTATGTCGATTATGTATCTTTACAATACCACCGTGTTTGGTGATTTGCATCATGTTCCTGTGGTGATATTTCCGGCACCCCCAGGTTCAGGTAAGATGAGCTGTCATTTAAATATTCTCTAATTAGAGTCCGCCCACTTTGAAGCAAAAATTGAGCACATTTTTTGTTCCTCGTTAATTATGTTGCTAATTGGGCAATTTCGAACAAAATTTTCTTCTACAATTATTCAAATATGTTTATAGACGAGCGATTTGCACCATTAAAACGCTATAAATTAAGTCTAGAACTGTTCTGGAACCGCTCAAAAAGTGTTTGTTAACGAAATTTCGAGAAAAATAATTTCTGAAACTTCACAAAGATTCCACTCGAAAGCATCTAGTACGTTCTTTTAGATCTGAATGTGCCGCATATTTTAGAACAATCAATTTTCAAAAATGATCAACAACAGCCTGTTTGAAGTCGCTATTTTCAAAAGCACACAATGCACAACTTTTGATAGAAACATCAGTTTGGAAAAAGAAAAAAACTACCCATTGCTTTTCAAAACAGACCCGATTCAATGACATAGGTTTTGGAACTTTATCTTCAATTTCTCAAAATCACTTTCGGGTCCTAATTATATTTAAAGCTTTGTATTTTAATCTGAAAAATAAATTTCAAATATAATGTCTAAACTCATATATTTCAGATCGAACCGTCATAAATATTTGCGCATATTTTGAATTCTTATTCATGACTATAACTTTAATCCAATGGTTCACGTTATATATCCCCATGAAAAAGTCACCCCTTTTGCACAATAACTTCGTGCAAATTTTTTATTTCGCACATTTTGTACACATAATTTCCGGAGCTAGCAGGGTCGTATTGTATCTCTATGAAACGGGATATTTGGTCATTGAGGGTAAGATATCAGATAAATTTAAGATACATGATTTAAAGCATTTAAATTCTATATTATTCTTTCACATATATCATTCTGTCTTTGATGGTACATTTTAAATTGGAATAATTTCTACTGAAGACGTGTTGCAATAAAATAGTAGTGAATTTTTACTCAAATAATAAGATGTATTATTTGAAAATTACCTAAATTATTAAATACTTATACTCAGAATCAACCCCTTGCTACGGTCTCTTAGTTGCGAATTTTATTCGAATCGCTACCATTCATCAAGCCCTTATGACTTTTCCATGCATTACTGCAGGTGATAATTAAGTATTTTTGATATACAAATAATAATTAATCACTTACTCAATTAATCAGTCATTAGCATACTTGATTAAATAATAATAATTGTGAAATTTTGAGAAAATAGTTCTTTAAAAATTGAATATACAAGAAATGCTCATTTCAATGCCATTTCGTCAAACTTTGCTACTTTCATATTATCATGATTGTAAAATTTAGATTTAAAATAAATATGAAAATATCATCATATATAATTATGTTCCAGAACGGGCTCTGGCTACATATTTCATATTTGACTACGAGCGTAAATTGCGATCCTGGATTTGGCGTTCACTGTGCTTATTATCATGCATAATCGTCAGTATTTCTACCATATCATTCATCTTATGTAAGTCGATATTTCCACATTTACGAATTTTTATTTTAACGCTTCAATAACTCAAATCGCTTTGTAGTTTAGTAGGTTTGCAGTGTAACATTTGCACGTAAAATCATGCTTTGATACTTGGAAATGAGAAATTATTTTGTTAAAAATAGGTGCATTTCCTTGATGATGAATAATAACTATTTGGACTAAGTAATCTTAAATGTAAAATTAAAATACAACAATTACTATATGACGGAGAAAGGAAGGACGTAGTATATAGTTAGGTGAGAGTAGGGAGAAATAGTGAAAAAGATACTCTCTGTCACTCTGTTGTTGCCTTATAACGCATACAACGAGAATCATGAATACCAATGATGTGAAGGCTAAAATTTTCATGTTCACCTTTAAATAAACACATTTTAGTTAGCTCCTTAGCCTCTGGTATGCTGATATTCTATATAACTTGCGAACTAGGCCTAATTATATTATGTTTTCTACTATTTACCCTATTATATCGTTACAACTCTAATAAATTAACCCTACTAAATAAGTCCAAGAAAGGAAAGGATATTTACACTCTTAGCGTGAAATTTCAAGTTTCTGCGAATGTAAGAGTTATGAAGGTAAAATATTTCCAGATTATTTTTAGAACAAGCTAATACTTTAGACAGTAATATCGTCGATCACAATGCTATCTGCAGCTTCATGTATTTTAATATCGTTTTTCATTATTGGAGTTGTCTTGAGAGGATATTATTTCGAATTTTACTATTCCAGCATTTGCATCGGATTTTTCCAAATGATTCTTGAAGCGTTAGTATTTTTAAAATATAATTATCTTAAACTTTATATTTTAGAAGCATTAACGCTTCGGCTATATTTATCTACCCTCAATTACAAATAAAGCGTCACTTATTAGCGAATATTTCTTGTGTGTTTAATAGGTAACAAGATTTTAAATATATAATTTTAAGAGTATATTTTAGAAGAAAAAATGCTATAAACCCGGATAATATCTATTCTAAAGACGCTAAAAAGAAGCAACTTCCAGAATGGTTGCAAATGAAAAATACCGAATTTGAAATCTACTTCACTCAACTAGAGGAAGCTTGGAAATAAATACAGTTTCACTTTTTTATGAAGCGAATTTAATAGAAGTAGTACGTCGTTCTGTGAATGTAGTTTTACCATCAATAAAAGTAGTACTCAAAGTCTGCTAAATGATTCATGAGTTTCTAAATACGCAAATGTTCATTTGACTATGCAATGCTACATTTATTAAAGGCAGTACTATTATCAATCTACAGCGTACTATCTTTATTATTATTACCTTTTCCGAATAAATACGTTTCACTTTTTTCGAGAAATCTTGCAGAATTGTGTTTTAATCGATATTTTAAACTAAATATAACGAAATTTTAGGTAACTACCAAAACCTTGAGACTCTCTAATTATTTCGGTAAATATAGAATTCTCACAAAAACAATCGGTTTCAAAAATCTCCTTAAAATGACAAATATAACGCTAATAAACCGGAGTTTTGCACCTGCTCGCACGTCTACAGAAAAATAGTCTGTGAAGAATAATCATTATTGACTTAAGCCGGCTCTTTCTTTATATTTCTAGTTATTCTCTGCTAGTAGTTCTTAAATCTACTAATCCAATAGATTTAACGTAATTTTGGATCTATAACATTACAAAAAGTATTCTCATATGGTGTTTGTATCCTTCGAGACTTTTCGAAAAGTTGAATAACTATTAATTTCAAACTGACATGTTGATGATGCTTCTTTATAACACTACATTATTCGGAGAAAAATATAATTTCCCAATTATGATATTCCTACCTCCAAAAGAGACAGATAGGACATTGTTAAATATATTCGCAATCATCGAATTTATATTTATGCTAGTTACCCTATTTCAATTCTTTAATTTATTTCTACCCTTAAGAAGAGCACCTTTTTTACATAAAAATTTTGTGCACATTTTTTATTTCGCACATTTAACTCATATCTTTTGTAATATGAGCCGTGTGATATTATATTTGTATGAAATTGAGATTTTAACTATGGATGGTGGGTAGATTTTATCTTATTTGACATTATTTGATGCGAGTCTAATGTAACACAATTAACACATAATAATTGTTCAAATTATAATGCAAAACTTTGATATATAATTACTATTTTTAACTATTAGGTCTAGATAACTATTGTTGATTATAAATATTGATTTTCAGAAAACTCTCCGAGCTATGCTCTCTTAATCGCAAATTTTATTCGCATTTTAACAACGCACCATGCTCTATTAACATTCCCCTGTATGACCGCAGGTGATAAAGTTGAAGTTCAACTTTAATTTTTAATCATTAAAACTCCTTGAACCCACATTCAATTTTCCGATTGTCCAATTAAATTTAAATAAAGATCAGGTGACATTTTAAAATTGAAATCTGATATTCAGAACGAGCTTTGGCCACTTATTTCATAACAGATTATGAAAAGAGGGATCGACCAGTTATTTGGCAAGGTTTAGTGACGATAAACTTCGCAATATGCCTATTTTCTACGGCTTTATTTATATTTTGTAAGGATTTTTTGAAAATTACGTCGCATTCTATATCGTAAAAATTGAAATATTTAAAAATATAATTTGCAACTGCAATGGTGAAGACAAAAATTTATAATTTTAGTATCCACCCTTGATTCAATTTACCTATTGATATTCATCGCTTGTGAAGTACTTCTTATAGCGACATGTTTCACACTATTTATCTTGTTGTATCGATATAACGAGAAAAAGTTGACTACTTTGAATAAAACCAAGGAAGGAAAGGATTTCTACACTTTAAGCGCTAAATTCCAACTTACCGCTAATGTTAAGGTTATGAAGGTATGCTTTTAAACTATATATTTAGCATGAATATAAAATTTAGAGTGTCATTCACTATTTAACAATACTATCTGCTACCTCTTTCATATTAGTGCCTGTTTTCAGTATTGGTATCATTCTACGGGGTTATTTTGATGAACTATATTATTCGAGTATTTTTATCGCCATTTTTCAAATGGCTATGGAAATGTAATTTTAGCTAGTATTGTTAAAATAATTAAAAATTTTAAGAATCCCTAATTTCTGTGCGATATTTATTTATTCTAAATTCGAAATAAAAAGGGACTTATGTTTTGATTTATTCGGGGTATCTAGAAATAGCACTACTGTATATCCAGGTAAAATTATTAAATTGTTGATAACTATTCTTATCTATTAGCGAACGCGATGAATTAATATAAATTAATAGCTGATAGCTATTTTAAAACATCTAATTTAGATAATGTTTACCATGGAACTAAAAGAAAGCTACCCGAATGGCTGAAAATGCGTAATGTCGAAACTGAACTCTACTTCAATCAACTTGTAGAGTCTTGGAGATGAGATAAAATAAATTTATTTAATAATTTGGCAAGATATGTTACATGTTAAGGCCTGTCAAATCAGCATGATAAAACGTAATTCCAGCAATGCCATCAAAGATAAAGATAAATAAGTCAAAAACTCCTAGCAACCCTAGGAGTTAAATTAGGTGACAAATGGTGTTGATATGGCGAAGCTATGCTATGACTCGGCATAATATACGACTGGTTCGGACTTATGAACCCGATATTCAATGTTTTCATTTCATTTTGAGGCGTTACTAACACTACGCTTGGGGGTCTAATCATAGGTTTGGATTTCGTTCTGCCCTTACAAGTTAATTTGGGTCGTAACGAAATTAATAACGCTATTGTACCCATAGGGTTGTGCAAAGCCACTAGAATTTCGTCGAAATATATCAATTCTGAAATTTTATCATACACAGTGGTGAATAAAAGTTTGGAACATTTTGTGATTTTTGGATAAATGCCTAATTAACTCATAGTGACCAGGTCCGTTTGAAATTTTGTGCACATATTGAGATATATAAGAAACGACTGTGTGATAACTTTCAGCACGATTCGAATCAATTTATGCAGTTTTCAGAATTTTTGAAAATTTTATAAAAGTTCGAAATTTTGCATGCTATGAAAAATTTTCAGAAATATCCAAAAACCACAATGTTCCAAACTTTTGTTCACCACTGTATGCAAATTTAAATTTCCAATAATTACCAGAAATATAAATCTCGGCGTACATAAAGTAGCACAAAATCTGCACAGTGGGAAATAAAATTGCTATACAGAATATTAACATCTAAAATATGAGCTATCAAAAAATCAAATAAGAAAAACTAGCCTGTCCAATAAGCGAATTAGCCGCTTTTCGATGTAGTCTCAGGGTTTTCGGGGAGAATTTCATTGAATCGCAATTTCGTCGTAGTTTTTGCAATGTGTGCAAAGCGTAAATTAGAATAAGGCTCATTCCGATAGCACATATTAATAATGCCAACCCAACGAAAAAAAATGTCACCCAACTACCAAAATCCAAAATAGCGATTTTTGAGCGCATAAAGGTGGAAATGCAACGAACCTCGTTAGGATTCTGAATTAGCATTTTTAAAAAAAATATTTTATGTCTCGTAAATAGCCGAGGAAATCTTTAAAAAATCATTGATAGTATAGTTCAAATGAGAAACTGCCTTCATAAACATAATAGTCATTCAAATGCTCTTATTATAGTTAGCTATGTTTCAGAAAAGCTCGTGAATATAATGCTGATATGAAAGAATGTTCAGTGTAACGTTTAGTTTCTGCTTAATAAAAACTCACCTCTCTTAAAAAATTCTCCAATAGCTCTCCTTGGGTTGTTATGAAGATACTTGTAACCGATAGTAAAAACCCACTAGAAATTGTGGTGAATTGAAAAACGCTGTAGAAATTCTTGGAGAACGTCAAGATCTAAAAATATCACGCTAATTTGAATTTAAGGAAGACTATTTACGCATGATTTTCCGCATATTCGTTTATGGTTGTGATAAAACGCAAATCCGATAGAAAGACACGATGCAGAATGAGTTAGAATAAATAGGAACTGAATTTTCCAGATTTAAAACAAATTAGAATATGGAAACCTCGTGATTTCATGATATTATAAATAGAAAAAAGCAAAACGCAGAGTCATGCCGCGAGGTTTCCACGCTCAAAAATAATCGTTAGTTTAATTTTGATTTAAGACTATCAGGTCATTTAAAGACTAAAACTCTTACTATCGGCGTAGAAGGAGGTAGATATCTCAACAGTCCCGTAGCAAGAAATGCTTTATGCGATGGGAAAAATACCAAATTGCAAAGGATATTTAGCGTTATATCACAACATAGGCCACTAATCTAAAACATTAGCGTATCTAGAACAAAAAGGAAAAGACTAAAATACCTGAACTAGCAACAAATATTTTCGGAAATATCTCATGGACTTTGGAGCCTTCACGAATATGAAATAGCACGCAACTATCGAGAGCGGAGTTGAAATGGAAGTCACCACCCTTTGGAACGTCGTTACAAAAGTCCAGTTTATAAACGCGCCTGGTTCATCGCACATTATCGCCTAATCTAGGGAAGTCACCGATGAGGGATAAGTTTTCCTTAAAAACTTGCAAAAAATATCGACGAAATTTCGTAACCTGTGAAGCGTGAAATACGCCTATAAATTTTGTTTTCTTAAAACTTGGAAAGAAAATCTAGCTTGTGACTTTGGAACTTATTCGATAAAAATTTAATCGCATCTGAAAAAGCCTACGTACCTAAGCTAATATTGTTTCTTGTGATCCTAGTCATTATAAAAAAAATCAATTGAAGAAAAATAAAACCCGTTTATTAACTTTCTGAGATCATAACTTTAAAATAAATTAGTTTTCATAAGGTTTTTAGAATTTCAAATCCTCAATTAGGACTTTGTAGCTGTGATTTAGGAGATAGTAGATATGATATGACAGTCCCAAAATTGATCCAGAATTAAACGATCGTTTCTTCATTATTTCCCATACATCCAAATTATGTTTCGTCAGTTCATTCTGAAAATAGCAAAATTAAAAAAAAAAAGTTCATAAAGGAAATTACTTTCAAATCTTCGACGATTTCTTTCAACTCCATCCTCAGACCCATATTCAGCTTGTGGGCGGACCGAATCTAAAAAAATCATCCTTTATCCTCAACAAATGAAAAAACCCTACCAAATTAATAATGTTCCTGTTCAGTCTCGAAGGATGGTCGTTAGGTTGCGGAACTAATCTCAATGCTTTCTGCAGGAATTTTTCAACCTAAAATCATAATTTTGTCAAACATCGAAATTAAGAAACTCACCGTTGGGCTAGCGTTTGGAATGCTTTCCTTCCTGATTCTGGAAGTAACGTGGTGGATAATCGTCAATAAATCAGTGATATCTTTCTGAAAGAAAATTTTTAGAAATCTGAAAACCCCAGAAACCTACCACTTCGTCTTGCTTAATGAAGTTCGTCTCAATATAGCTGACTTTCAGCATGTCTAATTTCTCATCCAGCGATAAAATATCGTCCGCAGACAAAGAAAAGTACTGAATCGAAAGATTCCTTGGAAAGATCTCAAAATTCTGAAACTCACCTCATTTTTCATTTTCCTATACTCTCTCTGCTTCTCGGCGTTTTCAAACGATTCGAACATTTTGATCATCACTTGACTTTCGAGGTCTGAAATAAAAATAGATCAAATCCAGAAATAAAATGAAAAATGAAAATACCATCTTTTTGATCAAGGCAAAAGGCAATAGCGATGAAAATCGATAGAACAGATAAGCTTAGAGCGGAGGTTAAGAATCGCTGCATAATTTATTCAGAAATATTCCAAGTTTAGGACCAAATGCTTCAACACAATTCATTGAAGCTTCGGAGTTTATATAGTCGTGCCTTCGTTTTCTCTTCATATCATCGCTTTCTATATTCACTAGCTTCCTTCACTTCCCAAATAGTTGTTCCATCATTGAGATGTTTTCTTGATGGTCTCTCACTCCTATCATAACTTCTTTCTCCACACTATTTCTCCTGAAATTGCGTTCTGTCCAAAACAACACTATTCTCTTGAATTCTTCAACTTTCCTCTATTAATTTCGTGAACTATATCATCTACCCCATACTTGGCCAATTTCTTTGGTGATAAACTCTCTCTCCATGCTATTTCTTCGGAACTTTGTATTTTTCTTAAAACCTCGGTATTTTCATGACTTTTCATCTTTCCTCCAAGTTCTCTGGTGATCGTCCCCGATTCACCCCGTGAAAGTCACGCTTCGCTGTCCATGACAAACCCGCGATCTTCGCCGCGGTTTGGCGTTTTGTTGGTGAAATTCTGCAGGCGAAGAAAAACTTAGCTGAACGCGGCCGTCTCCACGAGACTTTTCAAAGACATCTCAGAAAAGTCGCCAAGTTTTCTAAATTTATCAACATCAACCGTCAAATAATTACTCGAAGTGATTCTTAGACCGTGTTTAGATTAGAATTTCAGGGAAATTCTTTAGAAGTCAATGAATTTCCTCTTGCAGCAATAGGTTGTAAATAGCATCATTTCTACGTAAAATATTTGGTCAAACAAATAATATTTCGAACTCATTTAGCCAAATAATGATTAATATGAAATCAAGTAATTTTGTCAATGCATTCTAAGTTATGACGACACTTCGCTGAATAGTCAAGTCACTCATTTGGTGTAATGCGAATTGATGCAATAATAACGACAACAAAGTTCGCTAATTATAATATGATTTGTATCAAAAACGAGTTGAATTCTTACCCTTTTAAATTTTAGGGCATACGTTTTAAACGATAGAAAGATCATGACGTTTTCAGTCTCTGCGAGTTCAAGAAATCATCAATCAAGAGTTGTTTCAAGTAGCCTAAGATACTAAGAAAATCTTATTTTAACCTAGCTATTTTACTTTTTACTTCAATAATTTCACCTAAATAGCATAATAATACATTTTTTGAAAATAGTTTTAAATTTAATGACGCAAAGCTTGGCGAGGACGCTCGGTTGAGTTTGAACAGAACTTTTTGCCAATCTGATCCGCATCTCAAACCATCTGGAAAATCAAATTTCAAAATTTTATTATTTACATTCACAATGCAAAGATCCTAGAAGAATGATCGTTTTTGGAATTCAAAGCTGCTTTTTCGAAATTGACACGTTTTGACTAGACTTCATGATAAGCAAACTCTTAAATCACAAGATTATGTAGCAAGGAAGAATATTATCATACACATGAAATGCTATGGCGAAAATGGATAATTAAGGATTTAGATGTGAATTTCAAACGAGTGAGTGATTTGTTACGTTACAAATAGAACATCAAAGCTTAAGAATAATGATTATTAGAAGAGTAGGGCTTTATAATAATTCTAAAATATAGGACCCTGCTCTTCTATGCCTTGGAATTAAAGACCCTATATTTAAGATTCATTACTCCGCTTCGCCGACTTTTGAGGATAGTATTTGCCGATGCACCAGTGAGTAGTAAAGCCCTTCGGGGTCCCGCATCAACTCGGAATGTGAACCCGTCTGAAATTAACCGTACTTTGAGTTAATATCGCTGGAAAATAATTTAACAGCAATTTGAGTCAACGATGTTCGCTGAAATGAACTTCATCGAAGTGTACCTGTATAAGACTGCCCTTGTAAATGACGGCGATTCGATCGGCTTTCTCTATCGTCGAAAGTCGATGCGCTATGATGATAACGGTACGCTCTTTGGCGCATCTGGAATTGAGAACTATGAGGAGGTAGTAAAAATTAGTATAGCTCGTTAATTAGCATTATCTAACGATGGTTAGCATATTTTAAAACTAGAAATACCGATTTATCGCGTCCTGAACGATTGCTTCAGATTCAGCATCCAAAGCGGAGGTAGCTTCGTCGAGAATTAGAACCGCTGGATTCCTGACCAGAGCTCGAGCGATCGAAATTCGCTGCTTCTGGCCGCCTAAAATTTGATGTTTCAGAAACTCATTTCATTCGTAAAAATCTCTTCAAATATTGAAGCTTTTGCGTGAACATAATACAATAAATCAAATATAATTCCATGTCTTAAAAGATCTCGAATTTTCATTGTTCAAATGCTACCAACTTCGAATGTCTCTCATATAAAAAATAAGATATCCATAAGTTTCAAAAATTCATCCAACTTTCATCGACTATTTTCAAACAATGTGTCACTTAGGCTTTGGTAAAAATGAAAAAAAAAAATCCTACCCGACATCTGTACGCCCTTCTCTCCACAATTCGTGTCGTACCCCTTTTCGAACTCCATGACGAAGTCGTGAACATTTGCTGTTTTTGCCGCCTCTAGCATGTCATCCTCTGTTGCCCAGTCACAGCCGTAAAGAATGTTGTATCGCACTGAGCCATCATACAGAATAGGCTCCTGTGCAACCAGAGCGATCTGAATTTAGTATCGTAATCCTGGGAAACGGAGTTGGTTTTAATTATGTTTTAATTGGAGCTAATAAATTAATGGCAATTGAGGCATTGCTTTATTCCGATATTTTTTTGAAAATTTTCAAACCAAATCAAGAAACCAACCTTCTGATGATAAAACACATGCGCAATGTCTTTAACAGGGATGCCATCCAGCATAATTTGTCCTCGCTGCGGCTCGTAGAAGTGTTCGATCAAAGAGACGACCGAGGTTTTGCCACCGCCTGAAGGGCCGACCAATGCGACTGTTTCTCCCGGCGAAATTCGCAGATTCAAACCCTGAAAATTTGGTAAGTTGATTTCTTACTCGAACGCGCTATATATTGAAATTAAATTCGAATTCTATAAAGATTCCCTTGAAACATAAACATCGACTTTAAAATGCTACAGTAATTTTCACAAATTTGAGAAAGCTACCTTCAAAACCGGATTATTCGGTCGTGACGGATACGAAAAGTCGACGTTGTTGAATTCGATGCAGCCGTTGACTTCTGGACGATGCTTGCCTTCGTACTGAATGGCCGGTTTTCGGTGAATGTATTCGAAGACCTGAAAAATTCAATTCGAATAAAATTCAATTTAAAAAATCGAAAAAAAAAACCTTTCTCGAGGCCCCCACACATTCCATCAAGTTCGTGACGCAGTAGGAGAGCCACTGAAAAATTTAGAAACTTTGAAAAAAGAAAAACACGAGGAACATTAATTTTAAATAAAATAATTTTTAATCTTGAAAATCTTAAAACTTACATATAGATTTTCACCCATTTGCATTTGGTACAGCAAGAATCGAATCAGCTCGTCGACAGTCATTTTACCTGGAAATCAAAAAGAGTCAATTTAATTATGCAATATTAGATAAAACTAATATTTTCATTAAAGTTGCGTCTAAATTTAAAAAAAAATAATTTAAACGTATCGTGAAGTTAAAAGAAAATAACTTTGCATTTAAAGAACATGAAACAATTTTCAGAAGTTAGTAGCAAAAATTTTGAATTATAATATTTCCTTAAAAATAAAAAAAAATACCTGTCATAACCAGATGACCTCCGTAAAACAACACACCCACCAAGAGGACGCTGTCGAAGAACTCTTTTATCCACGTGTAGCCCATAAATGCAATTGCTCTGAAAATTTATTCTTAGCAAGAAAGTTTTAAATCCGAGCATTTTGAATCTAAAATTTGAAACACAAGTTTTGAACCCACTTCTTTTTGCTCACATCCAGCGTCTTGTTGACTAGACCATTGAACCGAGTGGCTTCTCGTTTCTCACAGGCAAAAGATCTCAAATAAATAAATATAATAAAAATAACCAAGTGAAAACTAACCTAATAGTCCTCATCGTCGAAAGCACCTCCTCGGCCACCTCGTTCGCTCTAGCGATCGTGTTTTGCATTCGTTCGGAGAGGCGCTGAATTTGTAAAAAATTGAATTTTTGTTTCAACTGAACACTTTAAAATCCCTACATCATAATAGGCACCGTAAAGCTTCGTAATCAACCCGATAAAGGGCACGGCAATGAAGGTTACCTGGAATAAAGATAAATAAATAAATATTAAATCATTAAAACTAAATTTTAAAAGACCAAACAATTCTGCTCATCAATAACCTTAGGAGATTTCTTTTCAAAAAATACCAACGAGCTGTCTTTTTTTTATCAAAACGCTGAGATAACATAAAAATATCAGAATGCAACAAATAATTTATTTAAAAAAATATCCTACCATAGCCAATCTCCAGGATAGAATGAACATGAAGATCACGCCTCCGATGAGCATGACACCGTTCCTTAGGAACGTGTTCAGATTGTTCGAAATGGTCGAGGATACGGTAGCGCAATCAGCAGTTAGACGGGAGACCAAGTCGCCTGGAAATTAGAATGTTCTAGTTTATTTTTTAGAAAATTAAAAGGGACATAAAATTATAAAATATCACCAAAATGTCATTAGCGACATTTGTTGAACGATAATTTCGACTTTGTATTTAGGATAAAGAAAATCCAAGGTAACATAATATCAACCCTCTCATCAGGAAGTTCAATTTGTTTGAAGCCTAATAAATGATTTGTTAAATTGTTTTTTTCGAGCCAAATCAAGAATAAACTAATAAAAATTCGAAAAAATTGCCTGTTTTAGTCTGATCGAAAAACCCAATTTCTTGTTGAACCAACGAATTGAAGAGCTCCAGTCTGACTTGTCTGGAAACCAGAGCGGTCGCATAGTCAAAGCACCCACTTCTCAAGCCTCCGAAAATCGTGCTAAAACATTGAATTTCAAAATTTAGGGAAATTTTGTTAGAAAATAGGTAATTTGATGGTAGATCAAAAATTGTGCCGAAGAAACGAAGACGAAAAATTCAGAATAAATCTAATTTTATAGTGGAACGAGTAATTTAAAATGTAAGCAAAATCGCGCATTTATAAGTTTAGCAAAAATGTTCAAATTTACCTAATCATCGTCAATCCGCTCATAATCAAAACCGCCCTCGTCAAAGCGCCAATTCCCTTGACACCGACGATATCCGCGATTACGACACCCATGAAATTCGGCATCAGGACTCGGGCTGGAAAATTGGAATATGCTTCCATGCTATATGGGACCAAAGAAAGTGAGAATAAAATTGAATGTAGCGAATGGCTATTTTTAAAAGATCGGATTTTTTCGAACGACTAAATAAAATAAAAATAATCTTTTTTTAAATTTACCTGTAGAATAAATAATGAGAAACACGAATCCGGGCAGGAACCAGCGCCACTGCTGACCGCAGTAACGCAGCAATCGAACGATGTGCTGGAAAGTCGTGAGGATCTTCTGTTTTGGAGTCGTCGGTTCCGCTGAAAAATTTGCTTAAAATGTGTTTCAGAGAATCAAGGCTTTATAATATGATTTTCTTAAAATATTCAAGCATTTCCATTTAAATTATTTTTTAATTGGTTAACATTTCCAGGTTTCAAAATAATAAGACTTTCTTTATGTAATTTTTAGCAACATTTAATTATTCGTTTTGGTAAAATTCACAAAAAAGTCATGTTTAAAAAACACCGCTTTCTTATATGATTTCTCTAGATACTACGGTAAATACATTTAGGTCTTATAAAACTTAGAATATAAAAAATAACGGAACCATTTTCGGCCTCCAAGTTAGTCTCGACCGTCCTTGGCGAGTCGGAGTTCTGGGAGACGGTTCGCTCGACTTCGATTGTCAAAAGTTGCTGATAATCCAACGTGTTTGCAGCCAGAACGAAGTACCAAAGCACGGCGAAAATCACCGATGAGCCAATCGACCAAATCAGGGACATGTAGACGCCTGCAAACGAAAAGAATGGTATTGTTTATTTTTAATTTAAAGAATCAAATAATGATCATTTTGATGAAATTCGACTGGTTTAAAAGTTTGAAATAAATTATGAAAATTTTTAAAATCAAAATTGTAAATTTTCTGATAGTGAGATCAGGATTACGTGGATAATATATGCAATCGGATTTAGAAAATCAAACAAGTAGTTTAAAAATTGACTAAATAAAAACGCATATACACGATAAAATTAAATAATTTTAGATCTGGAATCGACGTCGATATAAAATAGAAAACACATACCCGCAAATTTGAGGGTCTCCAGATTCTCCGAGAAGGCGAGGAATTTGATTAGGGAATAGGAATAGGTGAACACCGCGTATCCGAGGATGACCTTGAACGAGTCCCGAACAAACTCGTCCTTGTGGATCGCAACCAAAGTCACTGCTATCGTCAGGAAGAAGACCCTAGAAATTAGAAAATTACGAATTTAAATTTTTTATTCTAAAGACGTTCAATGAACATTATTTCAATCACCGCATCTTGATCGACTAAATCTTAGAACTAATCATTTTCAGATAGTTTTACTTTTTCAAATAAGCAGAGTATTCCTACAGTGAAAACTAACTTTTCAATAGCCAACTAACTTGATAAGTATTATTTTAAAATATATATTTTTAAGTCGTTTAAAATTTTGAAAAGTCTAACCGTATTAAAAACAGGATCGCGAAATCAAGTGGATTCCTCAGGAATTCGTATCCATCGATGCAGAACACGAAATTGTACACCAGATCGAAGTCGAATTCGAGTTTGGCCTGAGAAATGTTAGAAATTATTTTTATCTTTTTCTTTGGTTTCTGAAGTTCTTTTTAAAGAATTACTGTCTAGCGAAAAGGGAGAGCTTCTCAAATAATTTTGATCTTATGTCCTCTAAAAAATTCATCAACTTCTATTTTTTAACAGCATCATTTCATATCAAAACTGGGTGAATTTTTAAATTTTGATTGGTGAAAGAGGGTAGATCTTAAGTTTTTAATTTTGATTTCACCTGATAATACCCGAATGCACCGATCGTCAGAAGTCCATCTACAGCGATGTAGAGAAAGACGAGTAGAGCGTAAAAACGCATTTTTACTTGCGTTTAAAATCGACCAAAATCGATCAAAGCCGGACAGGCATTTACCCGTAAAAATGGCGAAGTCTGAAAAAATCAAAAGAAAATTTTAAAAATAGGAAGAAAAGGAACTTTTTTCTGAAAAATCTAAAAAGAAGATAAATGCTAAAAAGGTAGCAATGAAAACAATTTTTAGAAGAAATGAAAGATTTTGAAAAGAGGCACGATAAACAACAATAGGCGCTAAAATACTGCGATAGAATTGCGAAAGAAAGAAGTGATGAATCATTCTCAGGGTGCGAAGCAGCAGGTGATATTACTGTTAAGGATAATTTGAAATTTCGTCAGGAATTTCAAAAGAATTCAAATTTTAGGTAGAAATCGAAATTCAAAGATAATGAATGATTTCAACAAGTGGTTGTCAATTAATTCGCACAAGCGTCGAATTTGCACAGAATTCACCTGTTTTCTCTAACTTCCTCGATTTTAACACTTTTTCACACATGAGTAAAAATTGAAGCTTGTTTTTGTTTGAAACCGATTTTTTTTGTTGTATTTTTCGCGATTCAATTTCATTTTAGCTTAACGTATTTTTGCACGCGTTTTACTATGACAATCTATAACGTGACTCTATGCAGCGCTCAACTTTCGTACACTCGCTTATCGATTCCTACTAAATCTTGGGATCGGTCCTATCTTATCAGTTTTCAAATCCATTAGAAACTTTGAAACTTATCCAAATCTCTTCAACTATCTCATTTTCTCTGGCATTATTATTATCAGCTGGGAAAAGTCGACATTTTCATTATTGAATTTTATTTTTTTTATGTCTAAAGTTCTCTACTTCTTATCTTTCAGTTTTTCTGTAGAAAATAGTCTTTTTACAGCCAATAATCTAGAACTTCCTGAAACATGCTTTTTCCGAAGTTCTCCATAGAAAATCTCTAATATTCGATCGTCGAATCTGATCGTTTTTCTTTCATTTTTATCGAAAAACCTTGAAACCTATTATTTTTCAGAGTTCGCTGATTTTCTCATTTTCTCCTTCCCGCAAAATGACGGACATTTTGGACGCGTCCTCGCAGCAACAGGAGATCGGCACCGCCAAGAAGGAGCGCATGTTTCAAGTAAGGAAAAAGTTATCTTAAAATAGTTTTATTCATTCTGAAGGCAATGGTTTATAATAAATGAGATGACTTTTATGGGGCACATTTTGAAATTTATCAATTTTTTATTGTTTTGTGTTACGAAAAATGTCAGTCAGCTCGCTATCAAATGTTTCAAAAATTACATCGACTTTCTAGAATTTTGAGACTTTTAAAATGTATTTATTATTCAAAACCGTCAACAAATCTCAAAATGAATTCAAATATCGTTGATTGGAGAGAAAGTTGATATTCGTGCAACAATAAGAACTCGAAGTTGGAGCGAAATAGTCAATTGTGTAGAAGAGAAGCGAGAGACGAATAGCGTAATTTCTGGATATCGACGCGTTCTCTCCAATCAATCAATAATACAAGTCTATTGAGTTAAAAAAACTTTCAATCATATTCAATTAAATTTTCTAAAAATAGGCGAAACAAATAAATTTGCAGGTCGTTCCCGTTCCTGGCGTTTTCACGCGCGGCCGTTGGAAGTGCTGGGACTATCGCAATGACGAGCAGGAGAAGAAGGAGAAGGAAATGCTCCAATTCGAGAAGGACAAGGAGAAAACCGACACCAATGGTATGAAATTTAAGAATTGCGCTAGTTCGAAAAAAAAATCATAAAAGGTTATGCTGTACCTTTTTTATTGACAGTCAATTCTACAGTAACCGAAAAACTCTGAAAATTTACTCTAGCTTTCTATTTTGCAACAAAAATAGTCGAGAAAAGTAGACGGTTATCGCCAAAAGTTGCCACCTTCTCTAGTGATTATTACGTTTCGTACATAGGGAGCATTTCTGCAGAAAATTCTAGATAGTAGCTTTCGGCGAACATTCAAGCGCATATTATTTTGAAATTCAATTTTTTATCCACGGATTTCTCTGAAGCTTAACTATTTTTAGAAGTCGTGACGATTCAAGTTTCATCGGATGAGGGCGCTGTTACCGGCGAGTCGAACGCTTCAGATCAGGTTATTTTAAATTTTGAGTTGCATTTTTAAAGTTTATCGTTTCAATCAAGAACTTTGTTTTTAAGCGACAAATTTTCCAATATTTACTTTGAAAAGTGCCATAATCCAATCTGACATCTTCATTCTCTTGATATGTCCTGTATAGATTTTCTATGAAATTCTTTTAAAAGCACCGTAATCCGAAAATAGCGTCGTAAAGATTCAGAAGGATCCTACGATCGTGGTGGTGACGACGTCGTCGGCGATTCCGACGCCAGTAACGCCTCTGTCGGGATCGTCATCGACTCAGGAACACGAATCGGTGAATCGCGTCACCAGCATCGAATCCAACCAAGACCCGTCTAGCGCCGATTCTTCCATTGGAAATATTCCTTCGGTAGGTTTTTTCTCCGTATTTTCAACTTTAAAATTATAGTAGTCTAAAATGCCGTAACCCCTTTTCTCCATGCAAAATAATATTTCTTTAAATAGTTATGTGAAAATCGTTATTTTTCTGATAAATAAAACTAGGATTTTGCTGAAATTATCTAATTTTTAATATCGAACCAGATTGAAGAATTATTATTGTTGAATATCTAATTATGCGTTATTCTAAGAATTATTTAGAAACTTATGAGATAAAAGTGATATTTTTTGTATGATTTGTAGAACATTTTTAGTCTATATCGGTACCCTCGAACCTGACGCACGCCCCCTCTTCGAACAGTGTCAACGCGAATCAGGCCAACATCTCCCAGACGCAGACTACTCCGGTAAAGATTTAAAAATACATTTTCTATCTTCAAGTCGAAATCATGTGATGAATTTGATACTATTGATACGCAAAATTTTTATACCTACTTTATCGATAACATTTGATGATAGATTTTGTATAATTTCTTCTCCAAGACCGAACGTTAAATTATTTCATCATTTTTGAGTTAAGATAGGCGAAACTTTCAAACTTCAAGAATTATGATTTTCTCAAATTTTATCGCTTTTCAAATCTTTGGTAATACGACAGTGTCTCGATGTTATTTTTAACTGATCAGAAAATTCGGACATTTATAAAAAAAAAAATTTCAGAATCTCCTGAATCAGCAGCAAGCACAGGCGTCCGCTTCGTCTGGAAATGTCGCTTCGAGACCGTCTTCTGGTAAATTTCACTATTTCTAAAAAAAAAAAACCCCCCTAATTTTCTAGAAACGTAGTTTTCGAAGTTCTATAAATTGCTTTAGCTAATTACCAGTTGAAACTTCTAAATAATTAGCTTTGTGATATTTTGAAACATAATTTTAAAAAGTTATTGGATTTCTGAAATTTATTAGAAATTTTTAGACACCATGACCTCGTCTATGGAGGAAGGAGCCGACAAGGACAGGTTAGTTTACCGATTTTCAAGAAAACTTTGGATTTGAAACCTCAAAAATTTTAAAAAGTAGCGGCGATTGGTCGTCTTGTAGACATTGGCCAGTGTATGCTTTAGTCTAGAAATGAGTTCCAAATATTCTCGAAGTAATTAGTTATGAAAGCCACAAGTTGCAAGATTGACGTTCAAGAGAGAAATTACTGATTTAAATATTTTATATTATCTTAATAATCCCGACTTATCAATATCAACAATTAGCTTCAAATGAACCAACTTCAAGATGAAACTTACATAAAAGCCTTCGTTTTTATTATACTTTTAGGCTTGTTTTTTCACTTTTTCATTCTTTACATTTCTACATTTAGGTACTGGCGCACTATAAATTTCTCCTTTTTTCTCCTCAAATTTCATTCTCTCTAACTTTGAGCAAAGATGTTCTGTTTACAGGAAAAACCAGCTGGAATTTGGCAAAAAAATTAGAAATAGTACAGAAAATTGGAGAGTTAGAGAAAATCAGCCTAGAGGCGCAGACGGTGAACACTGATCTATCATTGAATAAAGAAAGGGGCTGGAGCTTTTCAGATATAAAATAAAAACCGGTTGATATTTGACATTACTCTACATCGTTCAATTTTATCGTAAAATATAGGTATTTTTCTCTGGATCCCTGGACTCTAGTCTTCCTGCAAAATGTCGTAATCAGTGATGATCGGTCATGAATTTACATATTTTTAGAGAGAGAGAGAGGAAGAGAAGGTAAGATTTTTGAGGACAGTAGAGATGAAATAGATCATCACCAAAATTTGCGCACATACGCACTGTTTTGACGCTTTCCTAGCTGCGAATGTTTACTTTGGCTTCAATTTATTTTCATTTCGACAAACTTCTGAAATAGTACTCTAAAACGCTAAATTTATCTATACACACCGCGTTAAAAACGCTATTTTCATCACCGAGAATTTCTAAACGATAGTAATGTGTGTTTGAAGAAGTAAACAAATACTCGACTCATCTTTTACCGATTTTTTGCACTCATGGATGAGCACTAAACTTCTCTCCTTTCGCATTTTGAACACTTTCACAAAATGCCTAAAACCCTCGAGAATTTACAAATTTCTACTTTAAATTTTCAGCGATATTGATTCTTCATAATTTTCATCATTCTATCTGAATCTAAAACACAGGACAGGTGGTCAAATGCTTAGCCTATTTTGAGCATGTTTGAGGTCGAAAATTTCGATCATTTCTTTTTCACTTATTCTCCAAAACCTTGAGCTGTATAAAGTTAGTCCCTTATGCATTTTTTAAAATTTTATTCCGAAACATATTTTCCTACGAATTATATAATTTACAAAAATAGAATTGTAGTCTTTTGATTTGCCTGTACTTAATTTTTGATCCCCCATTTTGGTAGACTTCTTCTTCATTTTCTTCCGGATATTTGATATCCACTCGACGTGGCGGTTAAATGGACCTCACGGGAAGAGCCAAATAAAAGAACGAAAG
This sequence comes from Diploscapter coronatus, assembly GCA_964036155.1. Lineage (NCBI taxonomy): Eukaryota > Metazoa > Nematoda > Chromadorea > Rhabditida > Rhabditidae > Diploscapter > Diploscapter coronatus. The sequence continues at coordinate 13,701,369 of OZ038422.1, forward strand.
GCTTCAATTTTCCGCTCCTAAATTGTACATCTTGATGACTGCTCAAATAACCACTTTTTATTTTTGAAAATTACGATTTTGATCTTAAAAATTATTTAAGTTCGAGCACATTTTCTAATATCATTGAGTTCATACTGGGTGCGAACTGTGATGATTCTTATATACTTCTATAAGTTTCAGCGAAATTTCGTTAATTTCAATTTTCATATTTGATCGAACATTTTCACGCGTTCTGCAAAAAATTCGAAAAATTAGCAGAGTGGCAGAAATTTCTGTGCTCTCTCCCGACCAGTGACGTAGCGAATTTTGAAGTGCGGCCAAAATTTACATCATCCAACCATTACTTTGCATTTTTGCTCTATCAGATGACAGAGTCGGTATCATTCATCATTGCCAAATGATAGAAACGCAGAGAATTAACGGAGTTTGTATCCTTATGGAAATTAGCTAAAGACGCAGTTTTTCACGTGTTAGCTGTGAAAACCAGTGCTTAACTTATGCAACGGTTAATTTATGCACGCTGAATACGTCGTTGTGATAGGGAACATGTGGTCATTCGCGAAATCTGCAGAAATTTAATATTTCAAATTTTGTCTCAATAGCTCAATGGCTTAGTCATTCGATCTGGAAAATTTCGATTTTTTGTAAAAATTCTAATATTTCTCGAAATTTCTAGTCTTTCATGAGTGTTTCCCGGTAAATTTTTATTTTTGTTTGCAAAGGTCAGTAGATTGATATGTTGATGTTCGAAACTTCCAAACGGCGCATTTGTCATTCTGCAAAAATTGAGCTTTTTCCATTGACCACTTGAAAAAATCACATATACCCAGTCTATTTTCATTCCTATGCTTTAGCACATAACTTTAAGAAATTCTTTCGATAACCGGAAGCGCTTTTTCGTCGGAAAATATATTTCTTCTAGTTAAATCTTGCCACCTTATCACATAATTAATGATGCTAGCTGGATAAATTGCGCTTTAAAGTCATTGACAAAGAAATTTCGAGAGGGTCTAGAGATCCAAAGAATGTGCTTTGTGACGTATGCCAGGCAATATTACGATTTTTCGGATCTCGAGAAATGAGATTTGATTTAAGAGAGTGGAAGATTTTGGAATATAGTATAAAATCGAAGAGAGTTCAGAGAAATGCTTAGTTTGAGATTTTTACCACATGTCGTTCTTCGTGTGTTTTCGCAAGTTTTCGTGTATAGTCTGAATTTTACACTCAAAACATTCTCAGTTTTGAACTTTCCTTACTCATCCCTTGGTCGCTAGGTTTTGGAGTTAAAATGAAATATAACAACTCAAACATTAAAAATCACTCATTCTGAGGAATTTCAAGATTTTACAAGTTTAGCGTTCTTCATCTTTCGTTTCCGTTACAACTCCATCATTTTCTCTCGCTTGAGTAAATTTCAAAAATTCCTGTTCACTCAAAAATCAGTACTTCTAGATTTTTAATGATTCAAAAATTTGCAAATCAATTCAATTATGATCAATTTCGTTTTTTCCGCAGCACTTGCCCTGGTAAAACTATAAAATCGCTAAAATCCAGTATCTTTCCCACACTGATAATCATTGATAACTTTGCACCCATCTCTAGCTTATCCTATCCCTATCACCAATTGTCCATGTTTCTTCTTTCCTCTTCTCTCGAAACTCGGATCTCCAAAATCTCGCAAGTTGCAAAAACTGCTTCAGGCGTTGAAAAATCGTCGTTGGTTTCGACGCCTGGCAGTGCCAGTTTGCCCCGATCAAAAACAACGCGCCATCCGATTTTTGATTGAAAAATCTTTGGACTCAGATTTCTCATTCAAATCAAATCATTTTATCACTTCTCCACCCAAGATATCAGCTGTTTCAGCCTGCAAATTTGCAATATTTTGGGTTTCAAAAACAACGTTAAACCCTATCCTTAAGCATTAGAGTTCAAATTCATGAAGACGATATCCCAAATGACTTTAAAATTGCATTCTTGAACAATAATGCATAGAATATATCATGTGGGGGTGCAAAAACTTGACACCTCCTTACTCGAGTCCAAGTTTTTGACAGGTAGAGGAAGCTTTAAAATTGATTTGAAATGAGGATGAGAGTTAAATGATGATGGCGATGGTATTTAAAACTGGGTTGATTTGGAAATTTTTGAAATGTGAAACTAAATACTTTGACTTACTATAATTTTAAGTTAAGTATTGATTGAGTTTGATCATCACAAAGTTTCAAAGTAACTAAATATGTAACAAACATTTCGAAAGTATATCTTTGAAGATAAAGTAATTTTCCATTTATGTGCCTAATTTTTGGGAAAACATTTCCAAATAAACCCCGAGAATTTCGGTTTATAGAAAAACTTGATTTTTATTGATGTTGATTGCGTCTGGTCAATCGGTCTTTTGTCATGTGTTCAAATTCTTTTTTCTCCGAGAGAATTCATAAAAACTTATCAGCTATCAGTAATTTCATGGTTTTTATCGGCGAAAGGCGCGCGATCAACTTTCGGTCGAAAGACTATTAGATAAATGGTTAAAATGAAGCTTCTAATTTAAAGCAATTATCAATCAGCCAGTTTTCTGATCATATTCTCTATCACATATGAAAAAGCGGAAAAAACGTCAAGCTTTCATGGCATTTTTCATGATGAAAAATGAACCCCAAAGAATAATTATCTGTACTTACTTATGTCTTGGTTTCTGATTTTCTGATTACCGAAAGATCTAAAGGATTAATTGACCAATATCTTCAGAAAAATCGAATTTTTTAATGAATTTTTCGAAAATAAAGACCAAATTTCCAGGTCATTTTAGTTCAGATTTTGGACTTTGAAGCCAATGATTATCGGTGCACTTTTATGCATCTGCATAACCTTTGAAAAATTATTGGAAATGTTTTCAAACATATAAGAACTACAAATTAAAAGTTCTCTAAAATTTGTATGAAAAACAATGTTCGTCTATTTTATGGCAAATAACCCTTAGATTCGTCCTATCATACCACATTTTTTCGGACTCCTTTCGAACTCGGAAAGTTTTGCCTGAAGGTCAGCTTTTTTGAGAGGCAGTGTGGGAGGAGAATAGAGAAACGAGAAAAAACGCCAAACAGCTGCACATTCGTTAGAGACACTGAAAATAATATGATTAGAGAAAAATGGGAATTAGATAACTTCAAAAATAAGATGGTTAGAGGTGGAAAAATGTAGATAGCGCTGAAAAACATGAGATTTTTGAGAAGCAGAAATTTTATCCAGCCGGGTTGATTTCACGTTCCTTTATGCACCATTTCTATAGTCTGAACCTCAACTTTTCTAATTTCTTGGGTTGAATCAAGCTCGCGTGAACTTTGATGATTTTAATATTCACCTGTAAATTGATTTTTAAAAATCAGTTGTTCAAGATTTTTGCTATTGTGAAACACCACGAAGTCTAAGCGTTTGAGTACATACTTTGGGGGAGAAGATTGCGGAAAAATAGACCGATCGGCGAAACGCCCCCATGAACACAGACCTTGTTTTAGAGCAAACTAATCTCAAAACAATTTTCCACCTTGAGTAAAGAAAAATGGCCTGATATAATTGAATCACCCGCTATTTTGCAGAATTTTTCGTGGACAAAACCGTTATTTTGATTGCAATGGTTGAAGTATATCCGAGAGGGTTTTATTCGGACATCCTTCATCATATGTTGAAAATTCCGTAAATATTGGTTGTAGGATAACAAGGTGATAAGTGATGATATAGCGTTGTAAACATGGCATCACTTCATATCACATCAGATATATGACATCTTTCGGCTTTCTGATAGCATTTCTCAGATTTTTCGGATTTCGAAAAATACGATTATTTTCTATCTGATCTCAGAAATTATTATGTTTAAATATTTCAATTTCTACATTAGATTACCATCATTTGGCATTCAAATTTCCTTTTCTACTGCACATGTTTCAAAAACCTGCATAAAATTTATATAATGCTCTGTAATTCATCAATCATTCTTTAAACCATTTTCTAAATTTGACTAACATATTATAGTTAACCTCTTCTCTACAGGTTGGACAGGTATCAGATAATCATCATTCACCTGATACGTGGGTGTGTGCGCGTTCGCTAAGCACCTTCTCTAGTTTTTGACGCACTTTGTTGAATTAGCAAGGGGCTACTAGTTTTTTTCGCTTTCTAAAGACTAATTGACTTACCACCTCGTGGATCCCGTTCTCTTTCTTGAATTCTCTAAATTCCGAGAACCCCCTTTATCTTTCACTTAAGTACTCCCAAATTTTTCTCGAGTCCAACGAAATTTCATTCAACTTTTCTGAGATTTGTATCTATTTTCTTATCGCCTATCTGTTTGGCTAATCGTGTCATTTGAAAGTGGCAAAGAAGAAACATGAATGTTAACAGCGCTATTGTTGATGACTTAATTACGTAGGATTTTTGAAGGTCCGGTTAAAGTCATTAAATTTTCAAAATATCATTGAAACCTTGAAATGTTTGAAAGATGGATTATTCCTCAATTGATTCAAATTTGCGATTTCATTGCGTATGATTTTTAGCCGAAACCAGGAAAAAGTAAAGCTCCAATTTGATATTAAAACCCTGTAATTTCTGCAACCTATACGATTTTTAGATTCATGTTATGATAATTTTGCACTTTTCCTCTACATCCTTGTTTACTTCGTCCAGATACGCTCATCTGTCATTTTTATCATGACCGACCCTCTCCTCGCACTCTCAAATTTTTGATTGATCGACCGACCCTCGGTTTGGCCCTAGGAAGTGGTCCTTTCATTCTCAAGCTTTTCAACGTATTTGAGAAGCGGACCTAGTCTTTGATTTTTACAATAAAGGCAAAGGGTAAACAGGGTACGAACTAAAGTGTAGTTCTTGGGAGTACATTTTGAAGGCGGTCAGAAAAGTCATTATATTAATATATCTAACATTTTCATACCAGCCTCAATCTTTTTGATGCATATTTTGAATATATTAATTTACCTTGTCGTGGGGGAATAAACAAGTTGAAAGGACATTTTTCACATTCATACCTCAAAATTCCCAGAAACTTACCCCTCAAATTTTCGTATGCTATCATTTTGCACCGCTGGACCTTCTCATCGTTTTTGACCCATTAATAGGCTTGTTTTGATGGAACCTTCGGGTAAAAAATTCTCATAAAATGTATATCCCAACCATTTTCTGGGCCTATGCTTTAACACGGGACTCTTTCTCTAACGTCTTTGATAGTTCACCATCTGGACGACCCAAAAAACTAGGATATTGCCTTCCGAGGCCACATGATGCAATTCAGTGATATCCTCTGCATGTCTGACTTTTCTAATGTATTACTATAGCCTAATTTTGCCTGCACTCTAACCAAAACAACATTGTAGCTTTTATCCTTGACTTTCGTAATGATCAAAATAACTTTTTCTATGTCAAATAAAACAGACTAGTTTTTAGCGTTAATCTAGCATATGGAGATATTCTTCCGACCAGGATTCTTGATCATTAAGTCTCAATTTTTGAGGATTATAGATTCAAAGTTAAATTCAGTTACTTTGAATGCGTCGAAATCTTGTAATTTTTGAACTCTTGAAAATCCCATGATTGCTTTAAATCCGTTTCGAATAAGCAAATCCGGAAACGTGTTAGACTATCGTTTTAGTAAATCCGAAAATCACCTATAAAATCTGTTGCGTAAGTTAAATGTTGCCTAAAACATATAGTCTAATAATTCAACTTTTGCCCAATTTTCACGCGACTAATTGAAAATGTCTAGACTTTCATCTTATGAACTTGTTTATGCGAAATTTTTTCGCACTTTTATGCTGTTTTGCATTTCTAATTCCTTACTCGCTCATTTCTTGCGAATTTTTATCTCAATTTTCTCGGATTTCATGGTTTTTAGCCTTTGAACGAATGAGAGCGAGCTCTTCTTGATAATTAGAAAAATTGTTTGGTCCGAGAAAAAACGTGCTTCTGAAAAATTGCACCCGAGGTGGAGGCGCATGTGACCTACTTTAATGAAGATTAGTTATTACTTTTTTGCTGCAGAGAGCTAGGGCTTACTCATTTTCTTCATTCTGATAGGTTTTTACAGGTTTTGTAAAACGATGTCCAATTTGCGTGAAATTATAGCCATTTTGGACTGCCAATAACCACTTTTAATTGAAACATCATATTGAGTTTCAAATCAAGTAACATTATCAATAGTCATAATTTTCTCTTATTACTTTACTTTTGAGTATGAGACCATGTGCTATCCAATTCATTGAAACATAGGCAGCGCATTGCCTTTCCACGAAAACTCATCGACTCATGATTTTCGTAAATTTTTTTTTAGAGTCGTCAAATTAGGATCTATTATCATTGCGCCTACACTAATTCATCTTCTAAAAATCTTCTAACATAATAACGCATACTGTCGAATATCTCTCGATATACAAACTTCAACCTCACATACTATTTTATGCATAACTTTTGCACCTATATGTAGAGTCATTCATTAATGCTTTGCTTCTTTGTGTGGTCTTCGTTTTTAGTTGTTTACATGTTTCTGCTTCTACATTGCTGCCCCATTTTACACGTCTTTGTCTTGAGAACTTCTCTAGCCTTTGTCCACTTTATTATAGTGTAGATAATTTGCGAAGAAAAACAAAATAATTAAGCTGGTTAACTGCTAACTAGGCAATTTACTTTAATAATTATCGTTTGAATCCAGCTCTAAATAAATCTTCCTTGCCGCTTCAAGTTTAAGAAAACTTTCGAAAAATTTTGGAGCATTACTTAAACGTTAATTGAGAGCAGATAATCAACTATTTAATTGATAATTACATATCCTTAAAAATTTAAGGGAAACACCTCTTCTAATCCCATTCAAAGTTCAAGAGCATTTTTGGTCATTTTTAAAGCCTAGAAAGCAAATTGAAATGCTTTCGAGGGAATAATTGAAAATTGCTCTGAAATTGTTGTTGATTCGAAACGTGATTTGAAGAATGATGTATTGTTCATCTCTTTTGAATTGAAATAGTCCTATATTTTTAGAGTCCCAAAGAAAAAATTCGAAAGCTATTATGCTTTGTGCTTTATGAAAAATTTCTCGCGTGAAACACTTCAGATCCTTTCATTGTTCCACCGAACTTGGTGGCCGTATTTTGGACGTCTTTTCTTCCTTCTTTCTTTCTTTCTTTCTTTCTATGTATTTCTCTTCATTCTCCATCCTCTCTCGTTATCCTCGAAAGTCTCATGAAGTCCTTTGTGTGAAGAACTTTTCCGATTTTGGACTCGAAAACATGTTGAATTTTTCACTTTTTCGGACAAAACTAGAAAGATCTTACTAATTTTATCTCTCGAAATTCCATAGTCACTCATCGAGAAATGCAAATACAGAATGGCAGTAGAAAGACTATATGAAATGGAGAGAACGCAATATGTTAGCGTAGAGAAATAGCACTCGATAGGTGAGAGAGATAGCGAATGAGTACGATCTGATGACGATGACATAGTTGAACTCTCGTAAGACCGACTTTTTTTTTCGATATTTCGGCAAGAAAACAACTTTTGCTTTCTCTTTTATCTCCTCGATCTTATGATATTTCGAATTTCTCTAAATTTTATGAACTATTTCTCAATTTTCATTATCGTTTTGTCTTTTCTTTACAAATTTCTTCTAAACGATAACTTTCAGAGAGGGGAGGAAGAGATCGTGTAACTTTAAGAAATGATAAGAAAACATGTCCCCAAATGTACGTCGTTGACAAAAATACCTGTTTACTGTAAAGTTCTTGCAGCCTCTGCATCTTTATCATCTTTTAGGGTTAAGCATAGACTCTGGCATCACTAGAATCTGCCTTCTTTTCGATGATTGTTTTCTGAAAATCACGCCGCCAATTTGTTATTGACTCCTTTTGCGTAAAAGCAGTAAATTTTCTTTGGGAAACCACTATTTCATGCTGGAATATGGGCAAATGACAATTCCCAGTTTTTCTTGATAAGGCACGTCCCTAACAAGTTGTTTGATAATAGGTTTCGACATTTTGCAGATGAAATTCCAATTTTTTCGTATTTGATATACGGAAAATAATGACTGTTAACCATGATATTCTCAAACTTCGAAAATCGACTCCTAAATTTTGATGTTGATGTTTAAATTACCAAATATCATCACCATAATTCCATCTCGACTTCCCAAAGTGTGTATAGCAATCTTTCGAGATTCATTCGTAATTGCTACCTTTACTAACAGACGATCGTTCTGCCCAAATGGTTGCATAATCAAAATCCTTCATAATGATGCAATCAATTCATATACCATTATTCAAAGATCCGCTCTCTAAAAAGAACTCTCCTCTCTGAAAAGTGATCTATGATAGATAATCGGAAATGTTCTGCAATATTCCTCACCTTTTTTCTCATTTTTACATATTATTTTTGACTTTCTGACCTTCACTAGCCATATATTTTCCGTCTGTTTTGGCATTAATCCGGTGTTACTATTTCGTTGAAAAATCATTGAGTCAGAATTCGAATTCTTTAAAAATCATCACATATTGCATCAGTTCTATCAATAAATACCCGAAAATTAAGCTCTCTAAAAATCTTCTCCAGTGCGATTTTTATATTTAGCAATGGCACCGGAGTATTTTCCAGATTTTGTTCTATATAATTAGAATGGGTTTTGGTCTTACATCTTGCGACACACTTTTTCGTCTCATTCATTCATCAAACAAAGAAGCATCGACACATTTATTATCATTGAGCTTTCATGCTCTTTCGACGACACCATCACTTGCTTCCCAAATTAAAGAGCACTTTTTATTTTTAGACTTTATTTCGACCAGTCTTAATTTGTACCCTTCAATATTATTCCCATTGTCCGTTTTCTTATCAACCCAGAGCTTTAGACAGAGAGGCGCGCTTAGTTTTTTGAGCCATCGGTAAAATATTGTAAACAACATTTTTCGAATTCAAAAGATTAAAAATTAATGAACAAATCGGTAGAACTTTGATGATAAGAATTAGGTTAATTGGTGTTGTTGGTAACTATAAATATGTAAATTAAGAGCATGATTCCAGGCCAATCATTAGAAATTAGTTTTGTTTAAATTCTCCAATTTGTGGAGCTTATTTTGTATTTCATAAAATTTAGTTATTGCTTTGTGAGAAGCACACTCACTAGTTTCTTCTATTTGCAGTCATTTTTCATCTACCCCCCTTTACTAATTCACACATAAACATAAGACACGCGTGTCAAAGAAACACACATTGATTTTCAACTTTTTAATGGTCAAATTTGGAGTTGTCTGTAATTTTTCGAGAAATTTACCGTTCGCAAAAGCATCCTTTTGTCAATCGAGTTTTTTGAAATGTCAACGTTGAAAACTTGAAAAATAGATGAGCATACGAGCAAATGCGCATGTGTGCATCAAATACTTTGGCTTTGTATAGCATCTTTCCAGAGGATTTTTCTAACAAAACTACTAGATACTAAAATTCTCGAAACATAGTCCACTTCTCATTATAGTAACTTTACTAAGATTATTAATTCGAAAAATCACACGACTTTGCAATTGTAGCGGATGTTTTTATCATTTGATTTATTAAAAATCTCAGCGTTTTTCTGCAATGCAGAGTTGCTAGGCAACTTACGCTCCTTCCTAAAAGAAACCGTGACGACTAACTGGCACAAGGAACTTGCGAATGCACTAATACGAATTAGTTTACGGCAATTAAAGGTTAATATTAGGCCGTTTACTATATTAACATGTTTTCTTCCATATCTTGCATATTTTAGAAGATCAGAAAATATGGTTTCGAACTTGTAAATTAGGATATCCCTTGTTTGAAGCATGGAAAATGAATTTTTGACTGGAAAACAAAACCTTTTTTTTTACTTTTGGATAAAACAAGGCTCGAAAATCATATTCTTGACACACAAGTCTTTTTCAAGATTATAAATGTTTCACAAAAATCGAAGTTTGTAGACCATTTCTAAATTTGCAATTAAACCGTCGCCGTTTTTACTATCATCGAATAAATATTCTTATTTTCTAAATCTCATAAGCTTGACAAAATTAATCCTTATGAGATTTTCTAGAAGTACAATTCCTCTCGACTTTTCTACTCTGCTTCATTAAACCCTCTGATCATTCTCTGAGCCTTCTGAATTGTATAGTAGTCATATCTTTCACCCCACCCGTTTATGAATAAGCTTCATAGTGCTAAAAGAGGTGCTTTCACTTGCTCCTTTCTTGGAGTAAACAACTCGCAAAAGCCTGCCAATCAAAGATGAAGACTATTTCATTCTTGTGCTTATCTTGAGAACTAAACTTTTTCTTACTTCTGAAAATGTTGTAAATTTTGAGGTAAAATACAACTAATTTCTTGTTATTTTGTAGTTTCAACCAATTCTATTTGTCAGTCTCAAAATTACGATTTATCAGTATGGTTTCGTATTATGTTTCCTCTCCGTTTCTATCTTATCCATAAAATGGTGATAATATAATAAGCTCGAAAAATCGTACTCTAATCAAATATTAAGAAGGAACTAAAAAAGTGCTCACTATCCGTATATAAAGCAGATGGAAAATTGCAATTGTGGCTAATTCGTAAACAACCATGATTTTTCCCTCAAAATGATGAAATTTGTATAGTAGCCAGAAAGTACTCGCCTAAAATTAACCCAAATGCATATTCATGAGATTTCCTTGAAACCTTAGAACAATTTCTCAACTCGTTTAGAATCTTAGCCTCTTTTCTGCAATTTTTAAGTTTCTATAACCACATTCTAGTTGCGGGAAAAACACATGCAGATAGACTGATTTGATTTCGTCCTTCTAGAAAAATACAATTTGTGTAATTTCATTCTTCTGCTATTTGGTTTTCAATCCGTCCTTTAGCGCTTGGTTTCATATTTTCAATTGGAAATTATGATTAACTTTTGCAACGTCCTGATTTATCAGAACGGAAGTATTCTGATATTTTTAACATTTTAGCACTGCCCTGTCACAAGCAATCATTCATGATTTGTGATTTTTACTGATCGGTCAAATTTCGTCCCAATGATAACCGTATTTATTCTGATCGGCATCAAACCTTCAGTACTGAAACTTCAATTTATGAAATCTAGTCGCTTTAGCCAATTCTTATCACGTTTTCCTGATATTTACCCTCGACTTTTGCCATGAGTTTCTGCAAACTTCAAGCTTAGTTTTGTCGGTTTTAGACCCTTGTGAAACGACTTATAGGCATAGTCAAACTCGAACTTATTTACATTTTTTGCGATAAAAGTACTGTAAGACGAAAATATTACTGAACTTTTAGAGGGTTTCAAAGAAAAAGTACAAAACCCCTAAGCGAACTCCTACACTCATGGCTTATTTAGCATAGGTGCTAAGGCTTAGATTATGCAGGATAAAAGAACGCGGAAAAGGGGCTTTTAGGGTATTTTGAGAACATTTTTAGTTTTCTTGGTTTCTTAAAGTCGAGGTTAAAAATTCGGCATTTTTCGGTAATTTTACCTTTTTACCTAGAAATGAGGAAGTTTTCGGCAATTCAACTTGAAAAGGATCTCGACGTTAGGCAATTTAGTCTGCACACTTGTTATAAATGGTTTATTATACTTTATTTTTGCTCTTTTGAAAATGCTGAATATGCATCAATTTCCTGGTTGATTGCATATTCTTTTGAAGCATATTTCTCACCGTGTTTTCGCTCATATATGTACTTGAAATTTCAATGTTCCTTCCGTTAATGAAAGTGCTGCGGGTGAAAAACGTCTGTAGTATGCTCCGAAATTTATTGAGCCCAATAGCCTAGCAATGTTTTCAATATTTGCATACTCCGAAACTGAAATTCAACAATAGTACGCTCTTTCTCAAACTGCATGCTTCAAATTAAATCGAGTCTAGGTTAGTTTAAAATATCTTCCATTCCTCGACCTGATTTTCTTCCATAATATATACCAATTATTTTTTGTCAAAACTCATGCTACTGGCATACTACCACTCTGCCAACTATACGAAAACGTGATGTTCGATTTTCAGCATTCATTCATTTTCATGCGAGATAAGCTATTGGTGTTGAAATTTTCGTAATGTGCCAAGTATCAGGAAGCGGAGTTTTCTGGCTTTTTGACGCGTCGTTCCCATCTCAGACTGCCGCATTTTTGTGAGTGAGGGAGGATCGGGGGTTGGACATTCCTGATAAATACACCCAGACACATTATCGCGATCTCTAGTCACATGTTGAAGCCTAGGTCGAAAAATGCAGGCTCGGATATTACTTGTTGAAAACGAACAGTTGTTTTTTAGTCAATTCGGAGATCATGAGCTATCATCGTTTTATCAGAAAATATTCTGCGTCGTATAATATTCATCTTTGATTTCTATGCTTCATCATATGTATGATTAGAGCTACAATTTACTTGAAGTTCCTTTGAGGTGCTCAGAAATTTCATCTTATCTCCCATTTCGACTATAGTCGGTTGTTTTATATTCATGGAGTGGTCTTTTCTGTTCTTTTCAGTTGTTTTTCTCGCCGTCTGCATTCTCTTCGAATCAGACGCTATTTCTACGTCATGCCTGAGGACGCTTTAATCGAGGCAAGTGTACTCTCGCCGGAGAACGTCTCGTGTGTTTTATTAGTTTTCGTTTTGGGTTGGCGAAATAGCGCTAGAAAAAGTAGCTAAGAAAAATCCCTCCCCCATCATGATTTATATTGAGAGCACTTTGGCGTCCGACTATAGTGGAAGCTATCAAAGCTTAGCCCCAGGTACAAAGTTTGTTTGACGATATGCCAGTTTGTTTTACCAGGCCTATGTTTCAACATGTGATGAGGTAGGGCAGAGAAGCAATTCGATAGAGGAAGTCGAGATTTGTGGAGTTGTTTACGTTTCCGGAGGACTTTCCTAGCGGCTGATCAAAATGTGATAGTATCAGTTTGATAGAGAGGCAGAGAAACTGAAACATATCACCAATTGTTCTTGACTGATCACTATAAAACCCAGATGTTTGTCGCGAAGTGCGTATTTTGAGTTTCATCACTAGTTTTCTCTGATGAGGGCATGCTCAAATGCTAGCTCACTGCCTTAGCTATATTTAAATTTTGTAGTTCATTCGAAATGATATACCAGCGCCAATATCCTCCAACAGCTAATATATCGCTCTGAAGCGCATTTTGTTTTCTTTGGAGAATTAGAGAGCATTCAAACTGAAGAGACAGAAAGAAAGATTGAACACCCCTTTCATCACGAACACTTGCGCGCGGTCTTTGATTGTTCGCGAAATAGCAGTCTTTAAAGAAAGGGCAGAGAATGATAGTATTGGGGAGAAAGATCCGTCTATTTCCCCAATTTATACATGTGGTCGAGCGGACAAAAGCATGATCTATATCATAATAATTTTAGCTTGAAGTTCGATTCCAGTTTGATACGCTATTTTGCTATTATTGTGAAATAATTTTTGAAACTCTATTTGAGCTCGTTTTTCATTGTCTGGCGCCGCACAGACTGTCTCTTTTTGCTCGTTCTTATGAGCTTAGGATTAGGCCACGCCCCCTATGATATTTTCTGCAATTCTGCCGCACGCTTATTTTGCTTCCATTTCTCGTGAGTCTATCTATTGGAGCTTCTCTGCGCTGTGTCTCATGTTTGTTTGAACTGTGTGTGAGTATAGGGAGGCCTCACTAAAATTTTGAGGGAGAGAAAGAATGGAAAAGAAGCTTCAATCATTCCGTTATGATCTCTGCGCAGGAGATTTTATTTTTTCGCTTATTAGTCATTTTTAATCTATCGATTTTTTGCTATTTATTTCCGAAAGTTTCAATTTTCTGGAATGTCTCTTCCATTTTCCCTCGGGATATGTGAAGGTCAGTGATGCGGGAGAATTTTTGCAGAAAAGTTGCAGGTCAAAAGTTTAGGAGGAAGGAAAAACCACTTTGACTTTTCATAGGCATTGATCTCGAATTTGAGAATTTTTAACTTTTTCGAGAAATTTGAAAAGCGGATTTATTTCACGGAAAGTTGCAATTTTCATACCGAATACTTTTTTGATTCGTCATTTTTTGCTATTTTAAAACGTTCCTATTTCAGTCTTTACGTAACTTACCGCTGTAGTTCTTTTTCTTGACTTTCGAAATCTTTGAAGCCATTTTTTTCTAGACTATGATGTTATTCCATCTCAAAATTCCTCGAATTTTAATAACTCATAAATTTAGTAGCTCTTGACCTAGTTGCGTAGTGCTAAATTGATTGTGATCACTATTTTATTGCTCAAATTTTATTATTCAGTCCCCATTTATAGAGAAGTAGTTTGGGTGCATTCAAATAGTGATAGGCTGATTCTGATTCGGCTTGATTATTTGATGGCCCATTTCATAAACGCCATCAAACCGCCCTATTTTAGTATCGACCCACTCAAATTTTTCTCAGAAATCACCATTTTTGAGCTCAATTTTCGCATTATCCTTAATTATTTAAATTATGACATAATTGTCCAATTTATTGCGTAAGCGCTAACTATAAACAAGTCAATCTTGCCCCCTTCCTAATCTAGGTTTCACTGAATTGAGGGATTATTTCTCGAAAAAATCTTTCTGATAAGAAATAAATTTTCCTGACCAAATTTCGTCTCTTTAGATTTTGATAAGAGGCAAGGTTTTTGATTTTAATTTATTAAAATTAACGGATTTTCATAGTTTCACGCTCCTCTCAAATCGTAGATCATGAACGTCACTGAACTCTAGCGATTATTTGGAGTAGGAAAAATCGAGAGAAAAATGCGCCCTTGAGTTGGAGTATTTCAAATTTTCAATGCCATCACATTTTTCAAAAAGGAACCAATTTCAAGAAATCACGATCTTTTGGGTATTCCCAATTACTATCGCCGATTTGGTCAGATCCTGGTCTCTTGACGGAAAGACCATATTAGTTTTCAATTTTCTCCCAAACCCGACAATAGCAAAATGACTCAATTAGAGGCATTAGAGGCGCGAAAAAATTCGTATATAAAACGGGTAAAATCGCGAATTTCTTGATTTTTACTGTAGGAATCTTTTGAATTTTTGGTGGATCTCAACAAATCAAAGCGATAGGATATCATTGATAAATGACGTCATTGGTCTTTGGCTATATATATATATAATGAAATAATGCCCTTAATTGAATCAAGATCAAGACACTTTGTCTGTGAGTCATTCCTATCAAAATATGGTCAAGCTAGACTGAAGCACGTCATTTCTATTTTTACTGGCTTCCGGTACTCATCATCGTCATTTTTGCATATCGAATCTATGAAGTAGCAAATACTATTTAATGTTACTGTAGAACGGCGATTTTTCAACTGATCCTATAATCTAGTCCTTGTTTGGTTCCCAAAATTTGTGACGTATCTCAAACAGTTTGCCTAATTTATGCATGGTTTCCTCAAACAATTGAAAATTCAACGAAACGCGTCCAAGAATGGACGAGATTTTTGAAAACTGGGCATTTTAAATTCAATCGCTCTGCGTCACTAGCCCCTTTAATGTCTAACGATGTGAGGACTTCCCTAGTGATTCATCTCGTCATCATTATTCGAATGATCACTCTATCATTTTTCACTTTCTCTATTTCTTTGCACCCTCTCCATTTGAATAACCATGACGATGTTTTCTCCATTCATACTTGTGACGACACTTTACACTCGAAATATATCCTCTTATAAAGCACTGAAGTTATTTTACCTTCGGCAAAAATTCTAGCTTTTCCTGATTTTACACGTACTCTGGACGCTTTTTTCCACTCCCACTTTGAAAATTTCGACCTTCGTATTCAGACTGAAAATGTCTCTCTAGGATCGCACAAACAAGCCAAACTTCTCTGATAAAATTGCAGGCGCTTGCTTATTTATTATCAGCCTTTTCTGGTTCTCTGAATCTATTCTAGATTTCTGACTATTTTACCCCTATCATGATATTATCATGTTACCTTGCGAGAATCCATTTTAGTTGAAAGGTTTATTGCTCGTGCAGGTCCGAAAAATCACACAGCGCTGATTAAGACCATTTTAAAGACATAACTTATTATCAGACCATTTCTCTTCTCAAACTCTTTATTTGCCTTCATCTTTTAATTCACTGACATCATTTATTCGTAAACCACTTCTTTTTATCTACATATAGATTTATCTCCGTACTTTATCATCCCTCAATCTTCTTCATTTCACTTGTTTCTTAATCGCGTTTTGAAATTATTGCATCGTAAATCACGATTTTCTTCATGCAGCCAATTTCAGCCATACCTCTATTTATTTTTCCGCAACTCGAATTCTTGTCAGTACGGAATGTCCGCGGTACTGCAGCAACAGCCGACGTCTTCATGGGGCTTCGCCACGTTCAATCGGATGAGTTCCGTCGAGGAGTTGGATTCCTCGCTGACGCTTTTGTCTCGACATGCTGTACTCGCTTCGACCCGAGCGATGGTCACTCCGCCAGGCTCCCCATCATCTTCTAGTTCTGTTTCCCGAAGTCCCCTAGCGTCAACCTCGAGCGTGAATTCCGGAGCCACGACTTCCGGCAGCGTCGATTCTACGGGTAGACAGACGTTCGACGAAATCCCCGAATCACCCGATGTAAAAATCTCCCCGAATATCATCCCCATTCACCCCCTAGCTATTGGAGCTATTCAACGACGGTAAGAGAGACACTTTATTCAAAAAAGTTTTTGGGCCCAGGTTTTTTTATCACAATATTTTCCTCTAGAAATAGTTTGCCCTAAGAAATTGCCAGAAAAAATGAATCTATGATAACTTGAAACTATGATCATTGGAAGTTTGCACTTGAACTTTCGACCACTAAAATGTGAAATTTGACGATGTTTACCACTTGGCTATTTGAGCACCAATTTTATCTGCAGATTGAGCATACGTGTTCTTTGGGGCTATAGAATTGTGATAAAACGCGAAGGAAATTAGATCTGTCCAAGGAAAATAGGGGAAAAGTCTTTTTTCAAAACTGGAGTAATATTTGCTCTTTTGAAATAGCGTTGAGACGATTTCGAGATCAAATTACACACCAAAAAAGTCGAATTTTGACAATTTCTTTGAATGAAATTTCCGTTAGAAATTCTGACGTAGTTTATTTGGTGCAAAAATCCAGACTTCAGAAAGATCTGGCTTTCCAGGAAAATACTTAATAATTGGAAAGGTTAATCGCGTTCATACAATAGGAGTGCGAATTTTGGATAATTTTAGAAATCGGAGCTTATTTGTTTAGCTGCAAACTGAATATGCTTTGTCTGAACATGAATTTGGTGATCTTTACGATTCGGTTTTGCACGGAAAACATAAATTTTCACTTTCCATCAAAAATATATTATCACGAAATGTGACAGGATGAAATGATAAGGCAATAAAAGTCTTTAAAAATTGCGCACGAAATTGAAGTTTTACGTGGGAAATAAGGAATTTGTTCGAGGATTTGGCCTTATCGTGAGAAATTTTATCACCCACTTCTAAGGGTGTTTGTGTCATTTTTCTGGGCCCTTTAAAATTAAAACCTTTTCAAAAGTGATAAGATACATTTTGAGGAAAACGCATTTTAACTGTTTTTATTCTTTGGACTGTACTTGAAAATAACAATTTGGAGATCAAAATATTTGCGCTTTAAAAGTACTGTACCGAAAATCGGAACTTCACATGGGCATCTTTTAAACTCCGCCTATTTTTTATTTACTACGTGAAAATGAGTGTGTGCATTCAGACATGCACATTACCTTACGGACTTGGTTAAAAAAGAATAGAGAAAAGAAGAAAAAGAACGCGTGAAGCAATGAGTAGGTTTGATATGCACGCTTCCTTATTTTTGTGCGTACGGAAAATGCGTCATTTTTTATTTTCATCAAGTAGTCGGAAGCCGACAATATCTAGTGCAAACTCTACATAAAAAAAAAAACGATTAGAACATAGTACCAATGGTCTGATAGTCTAAGGTATTGTTTACAGGAAAAGTCTCCTTTTTTCTGATAGAATCAGGGAAATTTCTCCTCAGGTACTCGAAAAACCCATCTGCTTCATCGTCAAAAATATAAGATATACGGGGAGTTCTTGGGATGTTGAAAAATTGCGAGAAGATCTTAGATTTTAGAGTTGGCAAACAATAAAATTCTCGATAATAGCACGAACGCAGACTTTAAAAATATAAAATAACATATGAGGTCTCAAATCCAAAGTTTAAAATTAAAAATAATAAAATAAAAACATTTTTTTATTTCAGCAATGTTACCACGGCCGCCTCATCGATTCCCGCTTCGGCTAACGTCGCTGCAATCGACAACAAAATAGAGCAAGCCATGGTAAAAAATCGATGAAATCAAAATTAGCATAAAACTTCCAGGATCTCGTCAAAACGCACTTGACGTTCGCCGTTCGTGAGGAGGTCGAGATTCTTCGCCAGACCATAGCTGAATTGGAGTTGAAGGTAGGTTTCAGGAAAATTCGAAGAAAAAAACATTAAAATTACATTAGCTAGTCTAAATCTATTTCCATTGACAATAATCCAAAGATATGAAATTCACTAGGTTAAAAAAGTAAAGGTTAACTATCATTTCAAAATAAGCTTCAAACTTCTTAGTAGCGAAAATGATATAAAACTAATTATTCTGTTATCATATTCATATGCGTAAAAATTCAGGTAATGACCCTCGAGGACGAGAACCAGTTGTTGCGACAGTACGCGCCGCAGGACGTCGTCTCGAATCTGCCCCAGCTCGTCGCCCAGCACCGCTCCGCCAATCCGCCGCCGGCCACCGTCATCAGCACCCCAACCCCGACTTTGCCACCCCTTCCCAAGGTAGACATTTTTGAATTTAAAAAAAAAAATCCGTCTCAAATACGCTTCGGTTTCTTTTTCAAATATCCTACAGTCCTCTCTGCACATACGCATCAAGCCTTTACGCTTTTCACGATCCAAAAATAAAAAAGGCAAACTTGGATATCGAACCAAGTCATTATCGTTGTTTATTACTCGCTTACTTTTTTTTAAACAATAAGAGTAAAAATCACGTATCAAACTGACATTTATTCTGAAACTTGTTCAAAAATTAAAAGAAAAATTCCAGGTCCCTGCTGAGTTGAGCACCGTCTCTTCGTTCGAATCGACCCTGCACAGTGTCGTTGCCGACGTCCGTCACGAGATTTCTGGCGGCGCGAGCGGAATCGTCCGGAAGTAAAAAAGCGAACCAAGGATTTTCCCAGGCCATCGAATTTCTCCCGCCAACAATTTCGGCTCCGGAATTTCTTAGTTCACTGTAAACTTCACTCATTTGTATGCCTCATCCTATGATCACCAAGATTTATCTCGAAGTTAATGAGGCTTACAATGATCCTAATTTTTCATTTTGACCGGTCTTTTTCGCTATGTCAATTCGCATTTCTCTTATAATTTTCCTCGATTTAATCTTTCTTCGCTCTCTAGCTTTATGAAAATGTCACCAATTTTGCTTAGCTAACTGAATATTTTGGTTTCTATAAATTTGCTACTTATTTTAGTTTTCTGATAGAAACTAGCAAATTTATCGAAATTCGAAAATTTCAAAGCTTCTAGTTTTTTATCCCTGGGCTATCTTTGTCTTTGTTTCTGATTTCGGATAACCCGTTAAACAACACATTGTGGTTAGTTCTCATTAATCGTACGGATATGTATAGAATAACCTTAGACAAAAATTTCACAAGCAAACAAACAAACTTTACTGTCTATTGATTTTACAAAGTTTTCTGACCTCATCTTAGGAAACTTTGAAAAGTCATTAAATCCCACAACCATGACCCACCTCTGTTTTCTCGTTTGAACTTTATCTTTCAAATGGAGGGTTTGAAGTTTCTTCTGAAATTTAATAATTTACCTTCCAAACTTCAACAAACTCCACTTGAAACTTCAGTTCTTGAATTTCTTGAATCATAGTGTAAAAATTCTTAGCTATAAAATTCGCTTTGTCCCTTTGGTTAGACACAAATTCTTGAAAAGAATTGTATTAAAGATTTTTATCGAAAATCCGGAGCGAAAAACCTGATCCGGTAAAACTTACTCAAGTTTCTGTTGCAGTAAAACCTAGTGCAATCGTTTTTACTTGAAAACTCTAAAAATGATAAGTTTTTCTATTGAAAAATGGCTCTTTCTTTGTTTTCGTTTCCTTTATTTTTGGATTTATTGTAATTTTATTTGTCTATGAAAAACGAAGTTCAATAAATTTGAATTAAAATAACTTGTATTTTAACGTTACACAAACAACAAAATTATGGTGGTTTTGTCATAATCGCGGTGGCAATAGCGTTGCCTATTTGAAAAGTCGTGAAAAGTGCCAGGTCGATCCTTTCAAAGAATTTCTCCCAAGCCAATTCTCTTACTCGGTCCCTTGCACAATCTCTCAATTGTCCGTGAACCTGTCGAAGTGTATTCGTAAACTCCTCTAATAGCGGACTGAAAAATCAATAAATATCGGCTTTTCCCTATTTTCAACTTTACCTATCATTTTTTAGCAGCAACTGAAATCTTTCTTCCTTTCTCGATTGCTTCGAAAGAATTTTCTCCTTTTCCTTCTTCAGGAACTTTTTCGAGCCCTAAATTCACTCGATAATAGGTGATTCTCAGGGTGAAGAGAATTGCTACCGTGAAATTGAGAACGAACAGCACCCAGCTTGGTGGTCTCCAAGTTCGGATGTGAGCGCGATTATGCAGCGTCAAAATGACTACCGAGCACAGGACGGCGAAAGCAACGATGAAAATCTGTCCGAGTATGTAATTTCCTAAAGTTTTTTTTTTCAATTTTCCAGGTAAAATGAACATTCTCGAACCCAACAGCGGTAACGCCGAAGTTTTCGGCATGGAGTTGGCCACGATGAGCAGTATAACTACAGACGATAGTAAGTAAGTGATCCCCAGATTTACCTGAAACCTAGAAATTGCGAATTATCAGCAATAAAGCCCGACCTTCTCCTCCCGCCTCCCGCAGTTGTTCGTTGGAGTGAACAACCCACAGAACGCTATCGTACTGAAGATGTAGGTCGGAACTATCAGCACCCAAATGTAGAAGGTTGGCTTTCTTTTCAAACTTATCTACAAGTAATCTGTCCCGAGAAAGTTGAACGCGCTTCTCACATAAAATCTAGCCACCGTATAGTTGAAACCTACATCATCATCCATTGAGTAATTCAACTCACTTGCTAGATTTTGAACGACCCATTCGGAATTTCCCTAAATGAAGAGAGTGGAGCTCTTTTTCATGGGCGGAAAATTTCGACCTCAATATTTTCCAGTTTGACGATGGAGAGGTCTCCTGGCTCACACCAGACCTCTTTCGCCGTCCACGACCAGGGCCCTATCTGGATCATGCACCTCTGGACGTCATACGGGAAATTGAAAGTCTAGATTTCAAATCATTTATGATCAGAGATTTTTTTGTCAAAATTCAAGCTCCGTATCCACACTGATCTACTTAACCTCCATTGCGCAACGATTTTTGCAGATGACGTAGAGACTTTGCCGAACTGTGCCGTCGTTCTTCAAATTCACCAGGCGCTTGTCTTCACCTATCACGTACTTCGTTTCCACACTAAAATAGATCGGCTATAGGTTAAAAAATATAGCAACCTCGAAGCAATTGTCGTGTCAGGTGTCCAAATTAACGACTCCCTGATTTTGATCCAAGTCAAATTGTACTCTGGGTGATCTTCGAATTTTAAAAACGCGTCTTTCCACTGGACTACAAATTCAGCGGAGAAGGATATTGTTCCGATGGCTTCGTCCTGAAATTTTGAAATTCGAGTAAAACGCTGTGCTAATTACCAAAGATAAAATATCCAGCTTAATAGGCGTTATTGTCATGTTAACAACGTCATCTTCATTTTTCACTGGACGCATACGCTTGTCGTAGTCTTTTAGGAGGTCAGTGATAAACTGGAAGTCGTTACACAGCGATGAATGAACTAAAACTGATTTTTGTGCCGGGAATGTGCAAATTTGTGAATCATACCTAAATTGAATAAAATGATGAATATTGATAGCATTCTAGATTATTGTATATATTTTCGTCTATCTTGTGCTGTGAAGTTGCCAAACATTTCGAGTAAACTCTCTTTGGCCTATTCCAGCTCTCACGATATCTTGTTTCATCTTCAAATGGAGTCATCCATGCAAGTTTAATTTTCAACTTCATCAAAATACGATAAGTTATTTTAGTCTACTGATTTCACAATGCAGAAGCTAAACTCTAATGTTCGCATGATAAAATACACAGATTGAATTTATACCATGGGAACCCTCATAGCAGGAAACAACAAATAAGCTATATAAGTTGATAACCTAGGTAACCCTGCAGGTGGAGTCACATTCGAACACGGGTCTGACTGACTCCACTTTAGGGGTATAAAGTCGGGAATACCTTAGTTTTGTCGTCCAAGATTCAGATTCAGCCATGAATCCCCAGCCTAGCAATGGTTGCTGTAACTCTCGGGTAATTTTGAATTATTCTTAATCTTTGAGTTTTCGCAAATCGCGCAACCTCACATTTTGACATGATAGTATATAGAATTAGAAGAGGAAGGTGTAAGTTGGGAAAATACTTGTCAACTCTCACATACTATCTATCAAGTTGGGGGTCCAAGGTTGCGAGATCTCAGAATTACCCTTTAAACGTATCATTTAGACTTGCTTCATCATTCTAGCACTTGTATTCATCATATACGATGTCTATTTCAGTTATCAAAATATGATACTTATTTACAGAAATATCCTCCACGCGATTTTCGGGATATATTGGGTAAAAATTTCTATATTTAAAAAAAAAAAAAAATTCCAAAATTTTAGATTGCAACGCACGTCTTATGCATTTTGACGGGACTTATCAATAATCCCTGCTCATACATAATAATGATTATCATCAACGTGAACCTTAAGTTTAAACATTTTGTTTATTCTAATTTCAGGCGGTTGCTACCGGAATTTATGTTCTGCACTTATGCAGCTCTTCGGTTGACGTTTATCATTGTAAGATTTCATTTATTGATAAAAACTTAAATTGGTTTACATATTTAAGATTTTAACAACATCGAGAGTACTAATGACAGTTACGATAGAATGTACTTACTTGCCTCAATCATTGAATATGTATATTGCGTTATTGGTAAGGTTTCAATCGGTTATAAATTAAATGACTAGAAATTCAGGTCAACTAACCCTAACAGTTCTATCGATCTGCTTATACTCGCGTTCAAAGAAAGATTGCAACAACGATAATAGTGCTTAAATAAATGATCTCAAATTTTAAAAATTTGTATTGTTTTAAAATACATTATACTTTTGAACAAACAATCTAAATGGGATTTTATCAGTTTTGAAAGAAAAACAAATTTACGTCAATAAAGTTGATAACTTAGACAACCAACTGATTTTGATAAATAAAAATCACTTGCATTGCTTTAAAGTAGATCGTTTTTGAATAAGCAATTATCTGGGTTTGATTTCATTTGTAAGAAAAATCATGTGCGTATTCAGTTGATAACTTAGGTAATCAAACAGATGAATATGCGATTTTTCAATTGACAGAAAAGAAAGTTAGATCGGAGAATAACAATAACGCCTACTTAATACACGAATTTGAACAATTTTTCAATCTAAAATGAATCCGTATCCAAACTCAAATCCCAATTCCAATATCGAGTTTGAACCTTCCGGATTTTGCAGTGTTGAATCCAAAGTGGTAAATTGTAATTGTTAAATAATTTCTAATCAAATTTTCGAAATTATTTTTAAAAATTACTTAGTAAGATTAAGGTCGCTCTTATGATTCTTCTCATAGTTGAATCATTTGGCACTTACCGAGCTACGGAACTATGTAATTTTCTTTTTTAGTGTAATATTTAATGTATTTATATATTTAGACCTACGAGAGTACGGTCTAACACCAACGTATCATAAAACCCTCTTATATGCGTCAGAAGTCGTCCTAGTTTTACAGTCAATTTGTATGCTCATTTAAAAATAATCGCATAAATTCAATGTTTAGATCAAGCAATGACTATTCCTCTCAACGTTAAAGTTCACAAGGAGATTAGAAGATATCAGGACACATTTCACCTTAAAGTCGCCATAACGTTACCCATGCAATTAGAAGTTAACCAAACTCGAGTTATGTCTTAATTTTTCGCTATTAAAGTTCTTTCGAGTAAATTCTTTAGTTTTATTGCGAAACCGGATTTCACAATTTGCTTCATTGAAATTCAAGGTGATTAAGTTGAGCTAATCTGAGCTAAAAATTCATTTTACTATTTCGAAACCCAAATCAAGTTGTGTTTAGTTTTTATTTTGATGATAAAAATTTTTATTTTCTCAAAAAGTTTCAATTTTGAGTGGAAGCCGTCATGACAACTGTCATATCTGAAAATGGTCAAAGTTTAGTTTTCACTCGGCCAAACAGGTGATTTTTAGAATAAAAGGTATGCTGAAACTGGAAGTAGAAGATTTGAAGTTCTGAAATTCACATAATTTTATCGAATTTCGCAACGAGATGATGACAACCGAGTCTAAAGCCGCGCAATGCTGCTGTTGCAATGCGAGGGTATGCTAATTTCATCCGTGATCCAAAAAGTACAATAATTAATTAGAGTTTATTTGAAATATTTCTATGTTTCAATAATTCTGAAGATTTTCAAATCATTTTACAAGAAAAATCTATTACTCATGCTTCTTATCAAAATTTAAGCTAATTGAACAATTAAAAATTCCTAATTTCAGCTCATTCTAATCGCTCTGATATCTTTCTTCATCTTTATAGAAGCGCTTTATTCAATTTTTGGAATGTTCTACAACATTTACTTACTGTTTTCCAGAGGGTGGCCGGTAATTTTACTTATTTCTTCAAAATTTTACATTTTTCTTAATTTTGTTCAGATAGCCATTCAAATCTTCTTCTTGTGCGGCGCTGTGAAACGTCAGTCGTGCATCCTCATGACTGGCTTTGTTTTAAACGTAAGTTCGATAAATCTCGTAATCGGGACATCGTTTATCGATTTTCAGACAATCGGAGCTGTTCTGATCGGGATCCTTTGCCTGTCTAGTATTATTATGGGGTCAGGTACGCCAATAGTTTGACTTGAAACAAATTTTGAATGGCCCTCATTAAAAACTAAAAAAATGTTCAAATAATCGATGTTTTCTTTCTCCATGCCATTAGTATTATTTCAAATTTTTAAAAGCATGTTTGATTTT
Organism: Diploscapter coronatus; assembly: GCA_964036155.1. NCBI lineage: Eukaryota > Metazoa > Nematoda > Chromadorea > Rhabditida > Rhabditidae > Diploscapter > Diploscapter coronatus. The sequence goes on from OZ038422.1 coordinate 13,726,596, forward strand.
TTCATTTCCAGTATTCTCTGTATTTTTCGCTAGTTTGGCTAATATGGACACGAGTTCGGGGATGAGCTCAGGACGAGGATCGTCTATGTCTTCACAACAGCAGCAACAAATGGGCGCGATGGGCGCCATGGCTAGTCCGTTCATCATCGTGGGCGTCATCGTTATGATCGCCATATTTGCGGGTAAGTTTCTTCTATGTATTTCATTTTGGCCGGTATAGGACGTCTTTCAACAAAAACGAGTTACTCTGAGCTTTCTTTGTTACAAAACGTCTTACTTCTGTGCAAGTCATCCTACACCTCGCAATCTTGACATCCCTAAAAATTGACGAACTTTCAAGTTAAATTGATAAGAAAAGATGATTGGACTCTTGTAGGAGCCTTTAATTTTCACACACTGACAAAAATATATGATTAGTAAATAGATTCAATTTTGCTTGCTTCAAATTCATGGACTTTTTCTTTATCATGAAAGAAGGAAACCCAGTGAATATTAACAGAATCAATGAGCTTTCAATCTCTTTAAACTGCAATAATAATTAGTACAATTTGAATTTCTAACTATTATGAAAGAATTTCAGTCCAAGTCATGACCTGCTACTTGTACTTCATCGTGTATAAGGAGGCGAAACGCTTCCAAGGCAACCAAGTGATGGTCCAGGCTGTGGGCGTCGTCATGCAACAGGGCAACTACTCGAATTACCCCAGTTACCCGACACCCAATTACCCAACTCCCACTCCAACCTACCCAACTAATTACCCACCCTATGGTGCGAAAACTGCTACTATGGCATGATTCTATAATAATGTTATCTTTCGTGTAACTTTAGATAATTTAAAATGCACTTTTCAGTATATATAAAATTCTATTTAAACTAAAAATGAAATAATTTGTAAAATTAAAATGTAGATAATAATATAGTGATGATAATAAGTGTCTATGAAATGAAACCGAATAGTCAACTTGGAATAAACTATACGTCTTTTGAAACAACATTGTACCCCTTCTTGCTTTTATAAAACTTCAGGAACTAATAGGCAGCTAGAGCAAACATTGTACTTAATTATCTATTTTAACTTTTAAGGCATTCATTTTAAATAGGCTAGAATTGTTTGTATAAAGTTCTTACGTGCTATGAAGGCAACCATATGTAGAATAACTTGAATCAATAGATGAATGATAAACCTCGTAATTGAGAGATAATGTTGGTCCACACGACTATTTGATTCGGAAACCTAGAAAAGTAGTTATATTCATTATCCTATTAGTGACGCGAGAAAAGCGGTTATTGGACCTAGCGCAGGGAAAAGCGGGAGGAGCTTATTCTTCAATGGTGATCGCTGGAAAAGATACATGACGAAAGATGGAAAGACGGGATTGCTCCGATGTTGCTTGAACGTCAAAATAATAATCAATAATTTAACAAATTTTATAATATTTTATTTACATTCCCAAATATAATATATTAAATTATTAGGTTAAATATCTCTGAAGACAGCTTTATACTCCTTCGCTTCCTTGTAGACGTTACTGATCAAGTAGACAATTGATATGTTGACTGAATAAATTGATTTTTCCAACGTAATTATTCGAAATGACGGCTAAATCTTACTCGCAACAATTATTAGCCAGATAACGATAGGAACGGTGACTTGAATGATTAAGAGTGAATGTCAGCAAAAACCAAAGTCTTAGCAAAGAGGCATAAACAGGGGTCCGCAAATCGGGTTGATTTTCATATATATTGTTCAGTTTTTTATGCTGATTCTCGTGGTGATAACCGTTTTTCATAAAAATAATCGTATGCAGGATTACGGTAGCTTTAAGTTTTGAGAAATCCGACCTCGGGAAAAAATTCATAACTTTCTTAATTGTGGACTAAATCGAATGGGGTTTCCAGCATTGGATAGCCCGTGAAAAACTCTACAAATAATGTAACTACGGCCACTTGCTACGATCAACAATTTTCTGCCAAAAATTTAATTTCCGAAAATGCGATCCTGGCCAATTTCAGTTTTTCGCGATTTTGACCCCATCGATAGGAAGAAAAGCCTGCTGGAAATTATCTTATTTGAAAGCCCATTCAATTCTGCGTAAAAGGGTATAGACTTTATGAAAAAAGATGGGGGATCATGAGGTCAAAAAACGCCTTGAATGCGTAAAACTAGGGTGATTTTCATGAAAGAAAATTTCAAAAATTCATATCTCCTTGTATTTCACGCCAAATTTCATGATTTTTTTTTATTTTGTAGATATTGAGCAGGAGAGTAAAGTAAAAATAATAAGAAAATTTTTAGAAATTAATTTTGATAGGAAAAAATTATCCGTAGTTACCCTATATACCCGTACTACGTTTACGCGTAAATGGCGTTGGAAAAATTCGTCCTTCCAGTATGTTGTGTAGATCGACATGGTGAACAACTTTTGTTCCAGGACTGACCTCAGATTCGCATTCGTATGAGCCCCAGAATTTTTTGAAATGAAGTAGCCAAATTCAACATAATGCCTTTTTATACATTATTTTCAAAAAATCATATTTCTCTATGTATCAGGGTAAATTTCATGATTATTTTTTTATTTTGTAGATCTTGAGTAGGAAAACAATGTAAAAATAACAAGGAAATTTTTAAAATTATTTTTGGCGGGAAAAAGTTACCCTATATACCCGTACTGTGTTTACAAGAGTAATGTGAGTTAATGTCGGAGTTTTTCATAAAATTTTGTAGAGCTCTTCAAGTTGATCAACTTTTGTTCCAAAACTTATTCTAGAATGTGCACACACAGAGAGATATGATTTTTTGAAATTTTCTTTCATGAAAATCACCCTGGTTCTACGCATTCGAGGCGTTTTTTGACCCCAGGATCCCCCATCTTTTTTCATAAAACTTATGCCCTTTTACGCAGAATTGAATGGGCTTTCAAATAAGGTGATTTCCAGCAGGCTTTTCTTCCTATTGATGGGGTCAAAATCGCAAAAAACTGCAGTCAGGCTGGGTCGCATTTTCGGAAAAAATATTTTTCCCGCCAAAATTTGTAATTTTGGCAGGTGGTCGTAGTTACATTATTTATAGAGTTTTTCATGAGCTATCTAATGCAAAAAACCCCATTCGATTTGGTCCAGAAATAAGAAAGTTATGGTAGGTCTAAGTTCCCTCATTATGAAAATGTGCACTGGTTTTTACACATTCGGCGATTTTTTTGACCTTATGATCCCCCATCTTTTTTCATAAAGTCTATACCCTTTTACGCAGAATTGAATGGGCTTTCAAATAAGATAATTTCCAGCAGGCTTTTCTTCCTATCGATGGGGTCAAAATCGCAAAAAACCGCAGTCGGTTAGGGTCACTTTTTCAAATTTTAATTTTTTTGAGGGAAGTTATTGATGGTAGCAGGTGGTCGTAGTTACATTATTTGTAGAGTTTTTCGTGGGCTATCCAATACTGAAAACCCCATTCGATTTGGTCCACAATTAAGAAAGTTATGAATTTTTTCCCGAGGTCGGATTTCTCAAAACTTAAAGCTACCGTAATCCTGCATACAATTATTTTTATGAAAAACGGTTATCACCACGAGAATCAGCATAAAAAACTGAACAATATATATGAAAATCAGTCCGATTTGCGGACCCCTGTTTATACAGACTTTGGTCCTTACTGACATTCACTCTTAAACCGACTGTAATCGAATTTTCATATTTAATAGCGTCTCGAAGGACTAAATTTTGAAATTAGCAATATCTAAGCTATTTCGTTAAGATAATATTACCCTCAGTTATTCCGTATAAAGCCATAATAATAATAAATATTAACCCCATAACCTGAAATTTGATGTATATTTTAAAAGACCAATAGCAATTACCCCAAGTACAAGTTCAGTTTTCAAAAGGCAAACATTACGAGCACACGAGCCAATCAGGAGGAACAATGTGTAGATTATCTTTAAAAAAAAGTAGCATTTTTAGCTTAATTTGATATGAAATGTGACTTACAATAATAACGACAAAAATCTGCTGTTTCCCTAGGACAATTCGGCTGAAAACGACGACGTTCGCGAAGAATACCGACGTTAAAAATATGATCGAAAATACTAGGAGGAAAACTAGGCTCGTCTAAAATCGATATTTTTTCAAGAAAAAAACTAATACCTACCCTTGAGTGGCAACAGCAACATTTGTAATCCTAAAGTAAGAAGAAACAAAATTGAAAAAATAAAATCCCAAAACCTCCACTTTTACGTTATTAATTCGAAAAACTGGGCGTGGGGTGCGAAAACTTAATACCTGCATTTCTGAAGTCGAATTTCGTCCGAATGACCGATGAATTTGAGCTTTCTTCATGATTCCGAATCGATATTTTAAGTTGTGAGAGTATTAAACTGAGCGTTTAAAAAGATATATTGGATGGGTTGTAGAGCAATTTTTTGACTGAGAAACGCAGGGGAAGAAAACATCTTTGAGCAGTGAGCTGGATAAAAAATGAACTCACTTTGCAAAGAACGCAGGGCGGGTGTTTTGATGAAGCTTAAAGTTTACGAAAGCTTCAAGGGTAATCTGGATTTGACTCAATGAGGGCCGAATCCACAAGCTCTGCTCATTTTGTGAAACAGAAATTGGTCTAATTTTTGGTTCCTCGCTAATTATCGTACTAATTGGACAATTTAACGGATACTTTTTTACAAATATTTAATTGAGCATTAGGAAGAACGAGTTACACCATCAAAGCTCTGTAAAAAAAACAACCCAAAACTGCTCTGGAATCATTTCAAACGTGCTCGTCAAGCAAATCTCACGTATTTTGCATTTTTATTCGCAAAAGGTTATGCCTAACAGAGTCCATACAAATTTCGGATAAATTAGATCCTGCTGCATGTTTTGGAGCACAAAGAAATTGTTTTAAATGCAATCTCACAAATTGCCACAACCGATTTGAAAGTCACTATTTTCAAAAGTACGCAATGTACAATTTTTGATAAAAGCATCGGATCGGAAAAAGTAAACACAGCTCAGTTCTTCCCAAAACTAGCTTGATTCAATGGTGTAAATTTCAAAAAATCACTTGCGCTCTCTAGCGTAATCCTTCGATTTAGTTAAACTAAGAAACAAATCGATTTTTGTTCCGATACGGATTCTGAATTTTTTCAAAAGTCGATTCCGGCCCATCCCTGGAAGCCATGACAACTGTCATATCTGAAAATGGTCAAAGTTTAGTTTTCACTCGACCAAAACAGGTGATTTTTAAAATAAAAGGTACGCTGAAACTGGAGGTAGAAGATTTGAAGTTGTGAAATTCACATAATTTTATCGAATTTCGCAACGAGATGATGACAACCGAGTCTAGAGCCGCACAATGCTGCTGTTGCAATGCGAGGGTATGCTAATTTCATCCGTGATCCAAAAAGTACAATAATTAATTAGAGTTTATTTGAAATATTTCTATGTTTCAATAATTCTGAAGATTTTCAAATCATTTTACAAGAAAAATCTATTACTCATGCTTCTTATCAAAATTTAAGCTAATTGAACAATTAAAAGTTTCCAATTTCAGCTCACTCTGATCGCTCTGCTATGTTTCTACATCTTTTTGGGAGCAATTTGCTCGATTTTTGGAATACTCCGCAATACTTTTTTACTGTTTGTCGGAGTGTCTTTGGTAATTTTTACTTATTTCTTCAGAATTGTACATTTTTCCTTAATTTTGTTCAGATGGCCCTTTACATCTTTTTATTGTACGGCGCTATGAAGCGTCAACCGTGCATCCTCATAATCGGCTATGGTTTAAGTGTAAGTTCGATAAATCTCGTAATCGGGACATCGTTTATCGATTTTCAGCTAGCCGGAGCTATTAGTATCGGAGTTTTGTGCCTGCTCTTTGTGATTCTGGGATCAGGTACGCTAATAATTTAACTTGAAACAAATTTGGAATGATTTTCATTAAAAACTAAAAAAATATTCAAATAATCGATGTTTTCTTTCTCCATACCATTACTATTATTTCAAGCTTTTTATCGTGTTTGATTTTTTCATTTCCAGTATTCGTCGCATCTTTCTCTAAGTCGGATAATACGGATACGAGTTCGAGAATGCGCTCAATGTGGAGATCGACTATATTTTCGCAGCAGGAACTGGAGGCGATGAGCGCCATGCTGACCGGTCCGCTCATCGCCGGGATCACCATTTTCATGATCGTTATGGTTGTGAGTAAGTTTTTTTTCATGTATTTCATTTTGGCCGGTGTAGGACGTCCTTCAACAAAAACGAGTTACTCTGAGCTTTCTTTGTTACAAAACGTCTTACTTCTGTGCAAGTCGTCCTACACCTCGCAATCTTGACATCCCTAAAAATTGACGAACTTTCAAGCTAAATTGGTAAGAAAAGATGATTGGACTCTTGTAGAAGCCTTTAATTCTCACATACTGACAAAACGCTAATAATTAGAATACAATTTGAGTTTCTAACTATTATGAAAGAATTTCAGTCCAAGTCATGACCTGCTACTTGTACTTCATCGTGTATAAGGAGGCGAAACGCTTCCAAGGCAACCAAGTGATGGTCCAGGCTGTGGGCGTCGTCATGCAACAGGGCAACTACTCGAATTACCCCAGTTACCCGACACCCAATTACCCAACTCCCACTCCAACCTACCCAACTAATTACCCACCCTATGGTGCGAAAACTGCTACTATGGCTAGAGAGGCCAAGTGATTTTTAAAAATAGGTTGAATTGGGTAAATTTGATATCAGTGTGGTGACCGAGGTCGTGACGAACTCAAAACTTTAAAATTTTCAAAAACGGTCCATTCTATCAAAAGTTATTCCCATTTTTGTACGGCAATTTGTTCCTGCAGCGGCCTTCCCAAATTTTTCTGACAAGGAAACTGCACTGTGTTTACACCAATTAACATAATTAGACGTGAAACCCCCTCAAAATGATATTAATTGGTATTTGAGTGATAATAAAATAGATTTATTATTATTATTATTATTATCGATCAATTTCCCTTTTTCCTACTCTGTATTTGACGCGTACTACTGTTTAGCGCTAACATTTTCATGTCAAACTTTGAAGTAGTTGTGTTCACCCGTTCCGATCTAAGTTAACAAACTGTCAATGCAGATAAACTAAATCGACTATGGAGAATCCGAATCCGTTGAAAACCTTTTGGAAAGTGACCTGTATCGTCGAGTTTCGCCGTCGTTCATGCCTTCAGAAGGTCTTTTTCGAAAAACCAACGACGCCATCAATTCGGACGTATTTTATTACCCTCATTGGTGTCTTTGTGTTCATGAAATTATCAACTAATTAATGGAATAATTAACGGTAATTAAAACGGTGGAAAATTTGATTATTGTTTTGGGCTAGTACACGTATATTGGGTTTGAGCGATGTCTAGTTCTCTATGACGCAGTGGCGGTGGAGCACTAACTTTTTATGGATAATCTGCCTGCCTCCTCTCCCAAGGAGGAGGGTTCGTGAAGTGTGTTCCTTTTCCCCCTCGAAAGGAGAAGGCAGCCTCCTAGTCTAGAAACGCCCCTCCCTTATTGATTGGTGGTGTATTGCACACGAGGTTGTACACAAGGGGAGAGATGTGTTCGTATACTTATTTTTCGTTTCATTCATTTTAAACATTTTTATTGTGACTTGCAAGGGGAAGTTCTTACATAGGAGCTCACAGAACTTGAGAAAACTTTTCATATGGAGGTTTTCGACGATGACGATCAATCATAACATCAAAAGTGCGAAGTAGGAGCCTAGAATCATAAAATCGATGAAAATGCTCGTTTCTTCACTTCTGTTGGGGAATTGGCACGTTTGCATACATTTTTAACAAGCAAATTTGTTCATTACTTGCACAAGATACTAGTGAAATACAGCTAAAAATTTCTAGGCTCCTATTTTGCACTCTTTAAGAGCCATTCCACGAATAACTGGAACAACTGCCAAAGAAGGTCCGGACAATCGCAAAAGTGTCCCAGATTCGAACCAAACCCATACGGGTGGGTACACCCATATCGGACTTGATTGGCTTTTTAGTCTGTGCCAAGCCATCCTTATTTTTCTGTTCATCTTACAAGAATACCTCTTAAAAACAAAAATAAAACAAGAAATATTTGCGATAATCGGAAGGGTTATCCAGCTATGGACAATATTGAACCGAGGCAAAGGGGCAGGGCTTACTGCAGCACTAGCCAACTTACCAAGAAACTACGGCAAATGACTATACTAGGCATGTAGAGGTGTTCAAGGAGTACCTATCCATGTTTTCAAAAATTGCCAATAAAGCTCCCACAGGGAGATACGCATTTAGTCGCATTTTATAATCGGTTTTTTGACGACCCTCGGGCATGACATTCATGATGTAGTGGATAGCGCATTGGACATCAGCTCTTTTGAGTCGGGTTCGATTCTTTTCCGGAACACTTTTTTGGCAGTGTCAGTTTGATCGATTCCGGCCGGAATTGTCATGATCTTTCCGTACTCGGTTATTAATCAATTCAGTGTTATTCATTTTTGTTCATACGTTGTTGGTGAAAATTGTTGTTACAAATTGTTTATAAAAAAAAATTCGAATATGATCAGATTTGGTAATTTGTACGGACACAAAATGAATTTGTAGAGACAAATGACAATTCCGGCCGGAATCGATAAAACTGTGACACTGCCAAAAAAGAGTCGAACACGGCCCAAAAGGGCTGGTAATCCAATGCGCTATCCACTACATCATGAATGTCATGCCCGGGGGTCGTCAAAAAACGAATATGAAATGCGTATCTCCCTATGGCGGCTTCAGTAGCACTTTTTGAAAACATGGATAGGTACTCCTTGAGCACCCCTACATGCCTAGTATAGTCACTTGCCGTAGTTTCTCGGTAAGTTGGCTAGTGCTACAGTTAGCGGCTCTATCTTTATTGCGAAAAAAAACATTTCGCAAGTTCTCTAAAACTAGCACTCACCACTGGAAAACATAGCTCATACTTTCGAATATCTTGCACGTTCTTAAAAGAGCTTTAGGGCCCGTTCAGTTGAAATGCAGCTTTCAGCTCGTTTGAAATAAGGAGGTGAAGAAAGCGCGATTTCATCCGATTACATCATTTTTTTAATTCTCTTGATTTCCTCTGCTATTTCGAGCGAATTGTAATGAAACTAATGGCTCGGGGCCGACTCCTCCCACTCTCCAAAAACTCGTTGAACGATAAAACATAGTGGCGGAAAAGTGGTTGCTTTAAAAAGTGGGGGAATTAGGGGCATAGTGGGGGGAGTCGGCCCTGAGCCTTTTGGGGATTGGCGATTCCGCTGATCGTTATTTTTCCTCGCTAGGAAATACCCTGAATTTTTGAATTCTCGTTTTTTTGTAGTCGAAATAAACCGTGTTTAGCAGTAGCCGAATTCTTTGCCTTTCGATGGCGAACCTTGGATTGGAAACTTACCATCCAAAATTTTCGATTGTCAATCAAGGAATATTTTTATTGCTATAGGAAAATTGAGGTATTTCTACCTAATTTTTAGCTCATAAGGATCAGATGGACATGAATGTCGACCCTATATATTTTTACAAATTAAAAATCCTTATAAACCGTGCTTGATTTGAACCTAATAAATTTGGATGACGAGCTCCATTTCAAAACTGTCCATCAGGAGTTGGATGAAGAGCTCGTCATCCAAATTTATTAGGTTCAAATCAAGCACGGTTTATAAGGATTTTTAATTTGTAAAATTAAAAAATATATATAGGGTCGGCATTCATGTCCATCTGATCCTTATGAACTAAAAATTAGGCAGGGATACCTTAGTTTTTCTTGTATTTTAAACGCTTGGTTATGATATAGATCCCATCCAATTTCTTGGATTGCCAATCGAAAATTTTTCGATAGTGAATTTGGATGACGAACTTTTACGCAAAGAATTCGGCTAGATGTTCGTGCTTTCCATTCCGTTGGAATTGATGGATCTTGCACGTGTTGCTCCCAGTCTTTTCTTCCTCTTTCTGCAAGGCTCAAACGAATTATTTGAAATTTTCACTGAACGTTTTGATCGGCTCAAGTCAAGTTTCGGAGGCATGTTCCGGAAGCAAAAATGTTCCCTAGGCCTATATCTAATAGTGGGAAAATAAAAATTTTAAAAGTTACCGTAAAATTTCTAGAATTTTTGGATATTTTAGCGAAGTTTCTTCCTTGACTTTGACTTCACCGAGTGGGCGGAACTTGCGTTTCTATCTATGATGCATCTGCTCTTCCACAGAACTCATCTTAACATAAAGAAAGGGGAGAAAAAGCAAGCACGAGAGAGAAAAAGAAAAAATAAGTCCAGAGAAAGTGAAGAAAGAGATGTTTTGCTATTTGGCACAAAGTTCCTATGAGAGGAAGTTCTTTAGTTAAATAAACTTGGCTTAAAATATTCTTTTTTTTCCACAAACATTTTAATATTAAGATAAAAAAGACGATGAATTATTTAATCTTTGACTATTTTATGCAGAGCGTCGAGTCTATGCACGTCTTTGGCCTTTATTTAGGGACCGTCAGCCATTTTTCCAAACTGATCCCACCACGCTGATTTACCCATGGATGGACAGGTCATTGGGTCCTGCATCCACTTCCGAAGAGAAAAAATCAAGAAATTATTTTTAAATAAAAATAATAATAATTGAAACACAAAAGCAAAAAATTCCTCTTATTTGTATGAGCCAAAGTTTGCATTATGTCTCACTCTGACTCCCACCTCCCCCTTCCCTGATTGTGAGAGAATTTGCCGCGCTCTTTTAGGGGTATTGCAGCGTTCCTGCAGAGATGCGACATATTTTCAGCAATAATGCAACGCTGCATGATAGTGGATGTTACCCCATTTTTTAAAGCAACCACTTTTCTGCCAGTATGTCTTATCGTTGGCTAATAGAAGAAAAAAAAACACTGAGACACCGGGGTACTGATTTTTCTAAGAAATAGTATGGGAAGGCAAGATAGGAAAAGAAAAAAAAGCTGGTGTCTCTTTCTAGGAGCCTTATCGTCCAAGTTTAGGGAGAATGGAAGTAATGTTCCTCACTCACGCCTGGCGTTCATTTCTTCTCAAGATAGCTTACCAATACATTTACCTGTACTGCCCTTGAAAGAACGCGGCAAATTCTCCTAGCGAAGAAAGCGCAATTTTATCGGCTTCCATTCCTTGTACTCTCTTGATTCCTCATGCTATTTAGAACGAGTTGTAATGCAACTAATTATGAAAGCCCCCTTAGCATATCTCTATTATTCGTTCCTTTGAATATGTTTAATTTGATTTTAATCATTCATTATTTAAATTTTTAATTTTCGCCATTTCAAAATTGTCTGATTCTTATTTAAATTATTGATTTTCAGATTTTCAGTTTTCGATTGAAATCATAAGCAATGCAAGAGAGTCGGTTTTGTTGCTGTACGTCAAGGGTAAATTTCGTTAACATTGCTCATGCTTACGAACTCTAAATATTGGCTATTTCGAAATAATCTGGGGTGGGGTGGGACCTAAATAAAAATTACTGTAGCAGTAATCGAGGCAGTATTTGCTTATTGTATTGAATTTTCTTCGGGGTTTTTTTGGTATTGATAGCTTGAATCTATTCGCTGCTCAGAAAAATTTCGCCATTCGCCTGACTCAGCGTCTTTCCCATATTACACATCTGCTGTTTTTGTTCCCTCTTTCTCTGCAATCTTTCGATAAGAGAGATGATGTCATACGCTACGGTGCCTAGGGACTGCCAGCCCTTTTGCCAAAATAAGCCTAAATCGTGGTGTTGTATTCATGGATAGGAAGGTCATAAACACAGAAAAGTTCACGTGTTCCTCCTGTATTCATCTCGAGTCGGCTCCGCTGCGGGTTCTACTCGGAACGAATACGAGACGAACGTGGGGAGGAACACGTGAACTTTTCACTGTGAAGGTGGTCCTACATCCATCCCCGAAAAGAGAAAAATTCAAAAAAGAAAATGTTGAAACGCGAAAACTGAAAAATCGTTGATTTGTGAAATGGACTAAAAACGCAGTTTGCATTGTGCCTCTCGCTCCCCCTTTCTTTTTCTGCCTTTGGGGATCTTTTTCTCTGCACTCTCTTTCATTTCAGCACCGGCTTCTTTTATATTTTCGCGGATTATCATGATCTTAATTGGGCGGCGCAAGATTTTTCTAATTTTTACATATGTTGTATATTATGACTAGATGAACCACTTCATCCAAAAATTTGCTTACCTCTTTTCTAAGTCGAAATATTAGCATTGTCGTAATTTGATATGCATTTGACGCACATTTGCGGACTTCTTTTGCGCCCAATCAATAAATCGATATCATCGCGTGAAAGAGCGGTATCGAATTGTATAGTAGGTATCGATCAATTATTAAAAACAAATAAAATAAGAAAAATCGGCGATAATCGAAAGGGTTATCAACTATATATAGACAGTATTGAGTCCAGTGAAGGGGCGGGGCTTGGCGGTCCCTACCCAAGGGAAAACGTTCGGGCGGAGAGAAGCCTCGCTCACGAGAGATTGGAGAGAAAGAGAAAAGGAATGAAAAACGAAAAAAAAAAAACGCCAGTTCAGACGAATTGCGAAAGCTTTCTAATCAGCGAATAGATTCAATTATTAATACAGCAAAAACTGAAGAAACTTCGGGTGCGAACGCACACATTCCCAGAGATGAAGTAAGTCTTCGAATTCAATGACTATGGCTTAAGTCAATTCGCATGGACAAAAATAGTGCACCCGAGAAAGCAACTGGACAGAAATGAGATCCAAGTTACCATGCTGTCATACAGTAATTTCTATTTAGGTTCCATCCCGATATCATGATTGACTTGAAATCAAACTTAGAGAGAACTTTCGTCAGACGAAAAAAATATATGGGGGTAGATCGCAAGGGTTTTTGACGATCGTGCTCCCTAGGTCTGCACGAAATATAGCCAAACTTCCAATTGGTGAGGGGCGGGTTGGATCAAATATTGTTTGTTTTATAACCTTTACTGTTATAAATAATGACATAATCAGACTCATATCTTAGATTAAGACATTCTTAATGCCAATTAGGTTCTGCTAAATTATCATAATTACTTCTGTATATCTGATACCAGGTTACTACAGTTTCTGACACTATTTTTTTTCCATATTATAATGTCATACGGTTATCAAGTTTTTCGACAAATGAATGATTTATAATCATGTCAAAGAGCTGCACAATTATTTTCTAAAATAAAATTAAAGGAAAAATTTCAGCATGCTCTCATCATCATCCTGTCGATTTCGCTCACCGGATATGTACTTCAGTTTCTTGCCGCGATGGGTGAAAACAGTGAAAGCAGTGATAGCACGAAACATAAACACCCGGCGTCCTTCATTTTCCCGGTATGTTTCTCCAAAATACGGCAACCTGGATACAGGGTTGCAAGTTTTGCACGATTTGTGCAATTATTTCTACTCGTTTTTTCTCATTTTCTTCACCAGATATGGTATTTCTTGCTTTCTGCCTCTCTGTTACCTCATTGCTGTACAATCATGTACACGATTTGAAGTCTTGTCTGGATATATCGCAATATTAGGGAATGAAAACTTCGATTTTGTCATATCTTGATCTCAAGGCGATAAATTCACGTCAGTCTACTTGTTAAGAAAATAATAAGGCACTGATTTTAGATTGGTCTTACGATTTTCTTTATAATAGGGGCATGTACACGGAACACTTGCCTGCTCATGACTCAATTAGTTCTGAGTGTAAGTTCATTTTGGATATTAATTTCTTGTCGAACACGAAAATGTGGAAAGTCGAAGATAGGGTAGAGCGAATCTGGCCCAATCTTTCTCTTTCACACATTCTTGATCGTCTTTCTAACACTGAAAGTAGCGGGTCAGAGACAACTTGTACCACGAAGGGGGTGATTTGTACCAAAATTGCAAAGGGTTTCCTCGTATTTTAGTATAAATCACCGCGTTTGTGGATAAATCGCCTCTTATCCGCTAACAAACGTGGACAAATTTGCAAAATTCAAATATAAGGGCCTAGTAATGTATGAAAATATTATCATTTCAGGCGATCGGTACCGTCTGCCTAATTCTCTACTCGGTCATGTTTTTGGCTGGAGTGATCGGCATCAGCATTGCAAATAACGACTACGTTGACCCAGAAGCCAAATCGGTGCTCATTGTTTCCGCCATGTTGCTCTTCTTGCTTGATGGATGTAAGAATGTTTTATTTGGACATCTTGGAACGTTACCCAATTTTACGATAAAGCATGAAAGTATAAATGAGAAACTGATAAACATGTTAATGGGAGAAACTTTTGAAAAGGATATTGTAAAAGTAATCTATTTTAAGGAGCAATTGAATTAAAACGTGGAATCTAATCAAATTCATCTAATTTAGTGTCCATCCTGAGCACCTACCTTATCTATAAAGTGTACCAGGACGCCAAGCTGTACAACGAAGTCGCTTTACATGAACCATACGCTAATGCATAGTTTAACTTTGAGACGGTGACATTTCCGAACTGGACGTTTCAGAACTGCTCATTTCAGAACTCCGAGCTTTAAAAATTAATATTCGACAAATGGACACTTTAGAACTCGCTCAAAATATGAAAATATGGTATTGGACGTTTTAGAACTGGAGCTATATATGACTGGCAAGATTACCTTCACGAGTTTTGAATTTTTTGTTTACTTCTAAAGTCAATATTAATATGTATATAAGATGGTCATCTCATGAAATCGTGCATAACGGGATATTGAATATTATAGCTGATTCATAATTTAGGAGATGTAAAATGGTGCAGAGTAGTTTTTATGTGTTAGAAATGGAGAAATAATACATGAAAAGTGATTTGCATAAAATTATTCTTTATTCTCTATTTTCGACCTCCAAGATTTCAGACGCGATGATAAACTATATTTAGGATGCCTAATTTTTAAATTCGACATATGAATATTAAAAAGGTAATTTTCGCAATAGTTGTTCATATGAGCTCCTTGTCCGATTGTTGTATTTTATGTGACTGCATATTTTTTATAATATTGTATCAATTTCTGCAATGTTTTTTTTATTTTCTTCTTCTTCACATTTTATCTCTCGCTTTTGTTAAATTATAGAAAGCTCGACCCCTTGACTGGCTTGGATTTTATTTTTGTTCTTGGCAATTCCTGAATAAATCCTGATATTTTACCAGAAACTTGTTATGGGACTTCACGGTCCTTGGAACCTTTCCAGAATCGCAAATAGCCGGCTGGCTTTAAATTTTATAAGACTGCTTATTTCTCCTCTCAGCCGCATATATTTTATGTGGTTTGAAAATTTTCGAGTTATTGGTTACTAGCCAAGTATCCCTCCAATCTCAAAATATCAAATTTCTCGTAAATTCTCATACACTAAAATTCTATACATACTGATGAGCAAGTATTGTAAAATTTAAATAAGTTGTGAAAATATTTGTAGATTTTAAGTAGATATTTGTGTTTGCTTCTTACTATTGAGAATATCTAGTCGTAAGGGCGAAATGCCCAATTTTGAGAGGTTGCTCTAATTTAAATATTGACTTAAACATCAAAAGGTACTTAAAATCATGTATCTTGATCAGGATTCAATTCAAAATCCGGAAAAGATAACCTTGTTAGTCATATCTAGCCTCAGTTCTGAAACGTCCATGTTGAAAAATCTCTATTTTGATCCCAGCTCTGAAACGTCCAGTTCGGAAACGTTTCCGCCTCTTTCCATCCCGTATGCATTGTTTCATATTGTCTCAACATAATAAATTTGTTTAATATTTTTTAAATTGTACTTGTTCAACTCTCAATTAACCGCTTAAGATAATGAAGTTTCACATTCAATTTGTTTTTTTTCCAGTTCAAACTCCAAAATAACAACTCTGTTTCTCTAGTGTTCTAGCTCAAGGTTTATTGCGATTTTTCGCCGAAAAATTAGGAATGTTGTAAAATCGTCCTCTGCGTCTCTTACATGTAAAGTTTAAGAAGCACCATGAAAAAAGTAGGAGAAAAAAGAAAGGGCATCTGTCAATTCGTTCTATTCCCATTTTCTCCGTTCATTGATTCGAATTGTGAACACTTTTAAAGGTTTCCTATTTTCTTTTACAAATCGTTAAATTATCGGTTAAATTTTAGATTTATCTCGTCTTCTAAAGTAATTTAAACTAAAAGAAATTGATCATGGAGGTAAATTTGATCTCGAATATTTCTTTATTTTAAACTTTCAAATCTTCAGGAATCCAAGTTCTGTTGCTGCAAAGCCAGGGTATTTATTCAAAATTTCGATTTTTTTTTGAGAATTTGCTAAACTCAGATTTTCTTGATCTCGCTTTTCATCATATCCCTGATCTATCATGGAATTCTTCTTCTGGGATCTTTCTCCACAAAACATTCAGGAATTTTCGCGATTAATATCGTCATTTCGGTAAGTGGAACATTTTTTCAAATTTAAAGAAAGAAGGTCACTAGGAAAAGTGTCCTTAGAACCTAATGAATAAGAATCTCAATTCTTCACCAGCCCTATATCATGTCAGTAAAAATAATTTCTTCAATTGAGGAGCTTTTCTTGGGGACCTTTTTCTTTCGTTGCATTCGGAGTGTTTTTCCGTTTTACCGAGAAAGAATGCGGACACAATTTGTTCTCCTTCAGATGGTGATAATCGTGTTTTTCATGATCGGAACCTGCATGCGGAACCCTTGCATTCTTCTGATTCAGCTGATTCTGAACATTCTCGGATGCATTTTTCTCATTCTCTTTGGCATTGGATTCTTCGTAGCTGGATCAAGTGAGTCAAGTGTGCGCTAATATTGCTTCAAGCCTAACACCTTATCGATTTTCCTAGTAAGGAGAATTTCAGAGCTAATCGGATGGTTGATCGATCAGCCTGACGAAAAAGGCAAGAAAGAAGCAGTCGCCATGAGCACCTTCATTATGATTTTCCTAGCCGTATGTTACTTCATCTGGATGATATGTGAGTTTTTAAAAACTAATAAATCGATCTCTTTGGAAAAAGCTGCTCCAATTCCAAGTTTAAAAAATGCTATGCTGATATAGTTCGAGCTCTGCACAAAAAAAAAGTCGAGATTAGCAATGGAGCACATTTTGAAAAATTCGAAATAATTATTAAATAATAAATTACGATCTCAGTTTCCATCACTGGAACATACCTGACGTATCTCGTCTACGGTGACGCGAAACGATACAAGGCTTTGTCTCAGGGATATTAATATTTAACATTCTTGAACAATTCAGACATTTATTTTCCTTAAGCAATTTAGGCAATGATTTATCGATTGACTCTGCATTTTTCGGTGCTATACTATTACAGTTCTTTGTGCAAACGTAGAATAAATGTATTTTTCTATGATATCAATTGTAAAAATCGGTCATTTAAATGGTTAGGTTAAATATCAGACCCTAACATTCGAATTTTTTTCGAAGCGGGTCCGAACTCGGACATTAATTAATGTCCGAGTCCGTACATCCCTGCCCGCTATAGATTTCGCGAGGCAAAATCTATCGAAAACACCCTTTTCGATCGCATGGCAGTATTACCTTCGCTTCTTGATAGCTATGCTAAAGCGCGGTATGGATTATTCCATTGCATGTATAAGTCATTATTAAATGGCTACTATGAAGCTCGTCGCGAAGAAACGCTTTCAACGTGCAAAAATGATAACCGATAAATACTATCCTACATTTGTTATTTCATGCTTTTAACAACAACCCCGAATAGATATATTTCCATAAAATATGTCACAATAATACACGTATATGAACATTTATCAGTAACTAATCAAATCAGATTTAGGCGTATCCGATCACACCGCACCCAATTCTAGGTCCAGCATTTCCGGTGGTCTTCGAGTCTGGGGAGTTGCCTTTGCCGAGGTCGTCGGGGTTCTGGTGGAGAACGATGCCTCTGCCCATCACAGAAATCGGTCCAGTCAAGGAAGCAACCGTGTCCGTGATATCGACGTTAATGGTTCCAGAAGTCTGAAAATTCGATATTCTTGCCTTTATTCTGATGCCTTGTAAATTTTCACATAGCGCAAAATTACTTCTTCATATCTTTCAAAAATCTAAGCGTTAAAGCTTCAAAAAGATTTTTTAAAATGATAAGCTTCTGAATGAGAAAACAACTTACATCAGCCTGGACGTTTCCGAGATCCCCCACATGTCTGTCAGTGTCAGTCGGAGCGCCGTGATTCTTGCCAGATGGATTGTAGTGAGCTCCAGCGTTCAGGCATCCATTGCCAATGTCTCCCTGAACATTTTCATTTTTTCTTCAGAAACAAAATAGGTTTCCTGAAATTCTCACTCGACCTTTCATCAACGCTAGTTAGCCTTCAAATTCAGTAAAGTTTTGAAATCAATAAACTCGCCTTCTCATGAATGTGGAAACCATGCAGTCCAGCCGGCATCGCTCCGGTGATCGTTCCATTGATCTGAATTTGAAAAACCGATAAGATGAAAAAGAAAAATGAAAATACTCTAAGTTGCTGTCCGGTTTGTACAAGGTCCAGCGTACCCATGAGTTGATTGCCGACGCCTCCGGCCACAGCGTTATACAGGTAGCATCGAGCGTTCACGTTTTCTGCAAATTGACTCATTTTATTTTTCAACAAATCTTCTATTCTTTTCCAAAAAAATATATATATAACTTACGAGCAGAGGATAGCGCCGTAATCACAGAGAAAATTGCAATGATAAGGAGCATTTTCAGTTCTAAATAGATATTTTTGAATTTGCAATATTTTCTGATGAAATTCTAAATGATGAAGTGTTTTCTGATGAAATGAAAGAACCATAAATGGGTAGTTGTCCTATTATGATTGCCCCCTGAGAAATTAATCATTCAATCATTTTCGAGGTCAATTGTTTGGGAAAATAATGAAAACGCCTTATTTGCAGAGCGTGAGAACAACAATACAAAAGGGTCAATGAAATTGTGGCGAAAATCGAAATGAAAATGGCAAAAATCGGTCAATTTTGTCAAAACTCTTCAAAATTGTTTATTTTTTACTAAAAATCATCAAGAAGTGACTACTGTTTGGAATTTTTGCAAGTTGCCTCAAGGATCACTCGGAGAAAATCACAAGAAACGCGAAAATGGAAACAGTGCATGTTTTGGAACCTAGAGGAGAGCACGCAAATAGTGGAAAAGTTCATTTCTTCTGGCAACAAAATTGGTCCAGTTTCCAGCAGAAAATATTTGGCCAAGAGCTTTCAGTTTGAAGTTTCAAATGAGAAAATTATAGATCAGCGCTAAACAGCGATTATATCAGTATCAAAATAATGCCCTTTACCGGCGAGTTTTCAGGAACCATGTGGGGATAGGTCTTGAAGAATATGATAAACTGATTACTTATCAATAATGCAACTTCTTTCTCCTTGTTATTTCTCATTATTTGGCAGCGTTTTTATCAGTTCGGCAAACGATAAATAACGACTGAGAATTTCTAGACTTCAATGACCATCGGACGTAGGGCAAGAACGGGAAAAATGAATTTTGAGTCAAGAGTGTTGTATCATGAAAGCAGACAGCAT
This sequence comes from Diploscapter coronatus, assembly GCA_964036155.1. Classification (NCBI taxonomy): domain Eukaryota; kingdom Metazoa; phylum Nematoda; class Chromadorea; order Rhabditida; family Rhabditidae; genus Diploscapter; species Diploscapter coronatus. Next base: position 13,746,130 of record OZ038422.1, read on the forward strand.
ATTCTGCGATAAAGATAGTTTCTAACCTTGAAAAAGTTCATAATTATTTTCATAGTGACCATGCAGAAATTTAATTTCTAAACCTTTTCTCAGTAATATTATAACGATGATGCAAACCCTCTGCTCGCTATTGTATATATTATATAAAATGTCTATTCATGGAATTTAAATGTCATGAAGAGTTTTGAAATCACGTGTTATTGCGAGACATCCCCTGCTCTAACATTCCTGGAGTATATCAGACCTCTCTGCGGGGTTGTTCGTAATTCATTATAATCGACTGACAGTTGGTCTGCAATCTTGAAAGCTCCCACATCTCTTACATATGTTCTTTCTCTCCCAATATCCTTCCTTTATCTCCACCAATCGATTCCGCAAACCTAAATTATTGGCTAAATTCTCAATTTCTTTATGAAAACAACCTATATCAATCTAGTTTCGATATTTATTCTAGTTGATCTTATTCAGGTATTTGAAAATTCATTTAGAGAAATATTTTCATGTATGTTTCTAAAAATATCCTCATGATTAAAATAGGGTTAGTCAATGGCTTATCGATTTGATTTTTAGATAATAAAGGTTCAATAAGTTAATCTTTATCACTCGGTCCTGCTCACTAACGAGGGCCTTTTGTCGGGGGAACTTTTACAGATATCGGCGGGAGTGTCAGACGCCTATTACCGCACTTCAATATTAGGCGCATTTTATATGCCATTTTTTGACTCCCCGTTTTTTCACGCGGTAAAATATATATTATCCTGCCCTCATAATTCAATACAGGCGAAAAGTTTATCTCCCTCCAGGAAAGACTAGACGAAAGGGAGAAGGGAAGCGAGAAAGATGCAACGCCGTTTGGAATATTTCTTTGCGATACACGTATTTTGGGAGCAAAGAAGGCGTGGCTTTTCCTTCGTTAATGAAAATGATTGGACCTTAAAGTTTTTGGCACTTCCATTTTAAAACATGACAGCGAAAAGAACAGTGAGAAAAACACTCGCTTCTCTTCTCGTTGTCTTCCCCCTCACTTTTCTATGTTATTTCGCTTTTTTTCTCACTGTTATGTTTAGTACGGGAGTGTCAAAAACTTTAAGGCCTGAAGATGACTGAGTGCTTTACATACTATAGCTCTCAAAAACAATTTTAGGATAATGACTCCATATCTTGTCCAGACCCGATAACCCCTCGTCCGAAATATTGTCGAAAAGACTGCGTTACCGATGACAGCTGCAAGAAGCACAAACGATGCATGTGTGATGGGGAGTGTGGGCTGAGTTGCGTGAATCCAGGCAAATTAAAAAAAAAACATCTTTTATTTTTTCGAGCGAAAATTTTAGCCTCAACTTGTCATCCGTTGCCCGAACTAGAACACGGTTCAATCAGAACTTCTGGAGAATTACGGTACTTTGACATTCTGGCTTTACAGGCAATACGTAAACTTGCAGATTCGGATCAAACGCTGAATATGCTTGCGAGAAGGGCTACGTCTTGACAGGGCCGTCGCAAAGAAGATGCCAAGGCAATCGAGAGTGGAGCGGTGCGCACCCAGTGTGTCGATTACAGTGTAAGCATCTCTTCTAATCACGCTATCTGAAAATCAATAGTCAATGTATTGCAAGCAGTTACATAAATTTTTGCATAGCTTTTACTGATATTGCTTGCTGGTTAGTTGCTGAATCTTATTTGGTAGTAAACTTTAAATAAAATCGTTATGTTGCAAAAAGCCACAAGTTTTTTTTTTTCAAAATTTATAACGATACTGAGATTCCGCCAGAGCGTTCACATATAACATTTTAGTAAAATGCGGCCCACCTCCCGAAATCCCCTACGCGGTTCACGATGGCACCTCTTTCCATGGAGAGTACGATCTTGAAGCTGAAGTTACCTATACTTGCGTGCCTGGATATCATAAGCTAAATTCAAAAGTCGGTATTTTTTCGAGCATTTCCAACACCTATTTCCAGGGGTTAGCCATAGCCAAGTGCCTGTTGAACAGGAAGAACATTGCTCAATGGTTCGGACCGGATTTGAAATGCAAAGGTATCTGTAATTTTAAGATCCGAGAGAATTTTTTGAAAAATATTTTAGCGAGGTCCTGTCCGGACCCGGGTAAATTGACGAACGGCTTCCGGGAGGGCGAAGTTTTCGAATACCCTCATAAAGTGACGTTCACCTGTCAGCCGGGGTTCTTACTGGTCGGACCCGACACAAGGAAGTGCGACAGCAGTGGGGAGTGGACTGGCGAGCAACCGGTTTGTAAACGTATGCCTGATTTGATCTTTTGTTTTCTCGAGATTTATTGATTTTTTAATCTCTGAATAAACCCTCGCAGATATTATTTTTCAATTAGTTCAATGTAGACACTAACTTTAATGAAACATAGCCATATTTCTTGATCGACAAATTGGTGTTCGTCCAAGAAAAACGAGTAAAAATACCACAAATACTAGAAATACGTATTAGAACCGAAGCAGTTGTTCCGATCAAAAATAAATACCTTCAGCCACTGAATGTGCTCGTCCACCCGATCCTTTGCACGGCCGCGTCCTGGGCACTTCTCTCACCTACCAATCTACAGTCACTTACACCTGCAAAGAGGGATATCGGCTGGTTGGCCAGGTCCAGCGAATCTGCTTGGCTGAAGGCATCTGGGCTGGAATGGAACCCAAATGTGAAGGTATCTTCTTTTAAGAAGCTCTGAAATTACTTCACGCCTTTATGGGGCAGCGTCTTCTTTTTCAAAAGGAGAAATAATTCTGTACAAAAATCATGCGAAATTTTCGAAATTAAACCTTTTTTCTGAAAACTTTCAGAAATCCGCTGCTCGTCCCTACCTGCCTTGCACAATGGGTACATCGAGGGTGGCGAGACGCATTTTGGAGCGACGGCAACCTTTCGATGCCTCGAAACGATGACCCACGACGGTGCAGTTGAAGCGAAGTGCATGGAAAACGGGCAGTGGTCCCATCCACTACCAAAATGCTTGGGTTGGTCAACACTTAATTACCAAACACTGCATTATTCGACGGCTAACATAACAGTTTCAATGGGCGGAAATTCGCCAATCAGCGACTTTAGTGATGCGAAACGAAGAGACACACGACCGAGAGAGGTGGAAGAGTTCAGAGAAAAGTGCACCATTGCGAATAGTTAGCAATGGGGTAGATTTATGGGAACTTTTGCTTCTAAAATCGAGCGAGCAAAAACACCGCTCACTATCGACGCGAAACGAGATAGTGTTAGCGAAAGAAAAACATTTTTCGCTCTTCCGCACTCATTACTGTGTTTTTGGACATCAGTCACATAATGCAATGAAAATTATGATAAAATTTTAGGATCCTGTAAAGTACCCAGAATTGAGAATGGTAGAATCAAGGACAAGATCACTGGACAGTTTATTGCTTCTGGTAATTGACTATTGACTTAATTAGCATAACTGTTGCTAATTGTGACGATTAGGCGCGATTGTGGACGTGCAATGCAACGACAATCATGAGGTCAACATAAAATCAACTTTAACATGCCACAATTCGACTTGGAGTCATATCCCGGTTTGTGAACCATGTAAGAGCAAGGCCTTTACATATGATTTAAAATATTCTTTTCTTGAAGCTAATCTATCATCATGTCCTAACATATCTCAGAGAGAAGGTTCCCCAGGCTGCGGAACTCTTTCCGGAGATATTGAATCTAAAAATTTAATTTTCATCGCTAACTGTTTAAATTCAGAAATGAACTTACTTTGAAATCAGTCAGCGTAGTTAATTTAACATCTCATCGTGGCCTTCCCCAGGGTCAATGTCAAAAATGTAGCATCAATCAGTCACCGAGTTTTCTGAAACCTCAAATTTCAACATTCAGTATCCTGTCATGAATGGCCTCCGAGAGTCGCTCACACTAAAGTGTTGTTCCGAAAGTCAAGTCACTTATCAGTTGCCAGATACGAATGTGATTTGGGGTATTAAATCGAAATATCCTAAAAAATGAAACAAAAATCTAGGTACTACCCGAATGGTAGCGAGATGACTATCCGCTGTTTTTATGGGAAGTGGACGCGAGAGGGGCCACCGTTGAAGTGCTTGCCTTGTTCGTCGTTTTTAACTTTACCATTTTCCTAAAATACAAGTTTTAAAATTTCCCAAATATGATTTTAAAAATAGTCGTTAATTTTGGCTTCTTTTGCAAAGCTTATTTAAAGAAGCTTAAGCTTGGTGCCCTCACCCCAGAGAGACGTACGGCAGTTTCCCGAGCGGCAAAATGGCGATTGAAGGAAACATGGGAGCCTACACGTTCCACGACTACATCCAAAAAGTCGAAGACGGTCGTGCGATGACCTTCGAGTGCGATAAGGGCAATTATCTTATCGGCGAGAATAAATGGCCCTAATCACCCATTTAATTGCCAAATTTTAGGACCACCAAAGGCAACCTGTGTCCAGGGTCAGTGGTCGCCGAAGATCGTGCCGAAATGCGTATCCCAGAGTCATCCGCTAATTGAAGGAAAGATTATTTGGGAAGCGAGAAAGAAAAGGGGTACTTAAGAAGATAATTAGGGTAATTAACGGGATAAGTAGACCTAGATAATTACTCGAACCGAAAGGAGAAGGCGAATTGTGCGATACCCGAACCGACGGAGGAGAAAGTCATCATTACGAATAATGAGGATGATATCACGGTATGACTTGAAATTAAATCGTAAGTTCAACAGAAATTATCTTTATAATCATTGACCCATGTCTAAACTTATCCTAGAGTCTTAACTTCAAATGGCAGCTATTACATCTATAAACTATAAATAATTCATTCATCCTATACTCAAATTGTAGCTTATTGTTATAAATTATCATTTAGCATCGTTGAATTGTCGGATCTATAGGAAAATCAATGATTTCTATATTCAATGCTTGATATATTTTAAATCTTATGATATTACCTTAAATATCATACCTATTATAGTCGATTTTTTCAGGTAGTTTGTCGGGAAGGCTTTGAATTCCCTTCTGAATACATAGACGGTCGATCTGTTTGTGTGAACGGTAGCTGGACGCCCGCGGTCGCGAAATGTGTTTCAAGTTCGTAAGGGATTTGAGCAATTAAATTATTCTTTGATTGTTGTTATTTCCGGCTAATAAATTATTTTGCGACTATTTTTAGATTGATTGATTTTTGTTTGCTACAGACAATCCATCTACTAAGTACTCTGATGAATCGCAAAATGATTTATCCGATTTTTTGAAACAGATTAATATTTGAAGTCTAGTTAACTTTTAATCCATTCATAATGCTTGAGACAATTAACCTTCGACTATTGTGCTCCAAAATTTCTCTAATCACATAATAAAATATCCTTTGTTAATTTGATTGTCTACTCACGTCCAAAATAATCACTTTAAAGTACTTTTCAGAATCCTGTCGCATCCCTGCTCGTCTGCATGTTTTCTTCCTGAAGTCGAAAACTTCTCAGATTCTGCAGTCAAGCGACGTCATTGAGGATGGAGCTGCAGCTACGATGATCTGCCTGAGAGGGTTTCATCTGGAAGGAAATGGTATTCTGCAATGCAACAAGGGCATGATCGATCAACCACTTGGACACTGTGTTCCGCAGGAGTGTTCTCCACCTACATTGGCTGTAGGCCATTATTTACCATATCAGGTACGAGTTTTATGAGTAACTTCGTATCGATAGAAACAATCGTGAATTGCTGCAGAAAAGTATCGCTGACGGCGAAAAGATCACTCTCCAGTGTCCTTCCACGAACATGACGATATTATGCAGTAAAGGAACTCTCGTGCCGACGCCAAATTGCATGCAGAATGGTGTGTGTTATTTTTTCAATATTGATCAAATTTACGCACTTCTATCAATACAAAATACATTCAACTTCATTGTTGAAATTTTTGAAGCATACCACTGTTTATTATTTGTTCATTTAATAAATCCCACTCGAAACGATCGTGCATTATGTGCATTATCAAAGGTGGAATATGAATTAGCTATAAAATATCTTGAAACCTTTATTTTTACCCAATTCAGCCTCAAATTACTGTGTAGCTCCGGAAGACCAGACCCCTGCGTTGATCTATCGGATGCAAGGAATTCGGAAAATCACTCTGGACAAATTCCAAAGTGTCTACCCAAACGGAACTGTGTTCCAATACAAGGTAATTAATTAATCTATAACTAACTATCCAATTGCCCAATTAAGTGTGTTGAAAATCGAGAGGAAGCGAATGCGATCGACTGTGTCAACGGAGAGTGGGTCAGCTCGCTGATGCCTTGCAGTAATTACGCTAATTATCTTAACTTCCCTAATTAAGAACACATTCAGTCTCAGCAAATTTAACGCTTTGGACAAAACAGGATGACAATGACATGTGTTCCGCGCCCAAAATTGGACCACAATATCGGGTTTTGAACCTCGAAAATTACGTGCACTATGAGAATCATAGATTCGCACATGGAACTAATTTACAGGTAAAGGATTGAAAAATATCAATTGATAGAAAAACTATGCTCTATTGATCGTTGAGAAAGAAAAAATTGTAATTTAGCAATGGAGAAGATTTTTTCGGAGGATATTGTGAAAATTCAGATAACTTGCTCGATTGCTAGTGACTATGAAGAAATCATGGAATATCGATGTAGAAGGGGAAAATGGAATCGGAAAAATAAGATACACTGCGATTTTGGTATGCCTAATTTTGATATATTGATTTTTAATTATTTATTTTAGAAGGCAAACCCTGCCCCTTCAAAATCAACTTGAACTCGCATACAATTGTCTATCATGTCGAGAAGAAGGAGACGGTATTGTTCAATCAGTATTTCAAAGGTAGGAATCAGTATGGTTTAAATTTGATATTTAGAATATATCTCTAAATCCATATTCATAGTCAATGACTCGTAATATTTTGTGAAAATGATCAATATTAAAATTGTTTCAGAATCTCAAATATGTTCCAATTTATTTCATACATACTCTTAAATTAACTCAATTACTAAAGAAATAAGGCGCACATATGTACATAGAACTTTGTTTTTAAATGCATAGATAATGTAGTCTGATTAGAGGGTTCTCATCTGCAATATCGTTGCGTTAACATCGGAAGCGAATTATTGAAGGGCAAGAATGAGCTCGTCTGTGAAGACGGAAGGTGGAATCAGAATATTCCGTATTGCGTACCATTGGATCCTGTTAATAAAAATGGTAAGAAAAGGGTCTTTTTCAAGTTCAACTTATTTATAACTTTCGGAATTCATGACGCACTATATACGCCAAATTTTTATCATGATGATCCAAAAGTATTATAACCTACCCCAGAAATTTTCAAATTTCCAGACGAACAACCTCCAATCCTGTTCAAGGTCGAGGATGGTCCCTTTTCCATTTCGCCCATTGGTGAACTCATTGTTGATCGTTCCGTCAAAATCGTGTTTTCCTGTTTGTTTCCGAGAAATCGTGACACTCCTAAATGGGTATTCCATCTTTCACCCGATAAACAAGAAACGAATTTAGAAATTTAGGAAGTCACCTCGACCTACCGAACCTACCATCAACAGTGGATCCTTTTGAACGAAGCGCTGGGATTGGCAAACATTGACGCTTACCAGGTGAACATATTGATTTTCCAGAAAAAAACAAATTTCGAGTTCAGCTGACCATCGCCTCTGCGCAACCGGAAGATTCCGGTATTTTCCACTGCATTTTACCATCCGGGAAACGAAACTCGATAAAAGTCGTTGTTGACGGTGACTTTTTATCTTCTTTTGGAGAAATCAAGGAGATTTCAGAAAACTCATGTCAACCTCTGCAAAATTCTTCTCATCTCCACGTGTATTTTTCTAGGAGACAGTTGTTTACAGGTAGAAATCGATGGCTTTTCGGGGAGATACAAATGTTTTCAGGAACAATCGCGCAATTCTCTTGTCCTCCTGGGTTCCGAATCCACGGTCATTCGACTTCAACCTGTCAATCCGATGGAACTTGGAGCCATCCAGCGCCACAGTGCCATGGTAAACCAAAATCTGATTGAGCTATGTTTGAAAATTTGCGATATTAGGGAATGTAGTTGACCATTATTTGATACTACTTATTGGCTAGCATCATGAAAATCGAAATTGTGAAAAATTCTGCAATCTCTTTGAGCTATGCCTCAAAATTTTCTTCCACTTACGAATTATATTGAAGGATTGAAAATGATCGCGTCGCTCGGACTGTTAGAAACAAACCCAACCAATTCAGCAACCCAATGCCCTGCATTTCCTGTGGATGGTCAAATTATGACGACTACTGTGACATCGTTCAAGTTTGGTGGTATCGCTACTTTCCATTGTGCACGAGGGTTCACCCTGATCGGCAAGGAAAACGTTCACTGTACTATGGCTGGGATCTGGAGCCATAAGATACCACACTGCGACGGTAACGGTTGCTAAGTGATAACAAAATCGTGGAAAATGATATTCAGTGGTGCACTGCGGACCCGTATTCCCACCTCAAAATGGGTATTTGGTTGGCGACCCCAAAGAGGAGTACCAGAAGGGGGACATCGTGTTGTTCGGCTGTTCGCCGAACCATTTGCTGACTGGAGGAGACTTCGCGATATGCCAAGCGAATGGAAAGTGGAGCGATGTTGTTACGAAATGTCAGCTTTATTTTTTCACAAATTTGTCTGGCTTGCGAAATGCCAATAGTTTATAAGTAATAATTTTAACTTATGGAATTTCCTAATACATTCATTGGGAATGGTTTTTTTTTTTAAATGAAAACCAAATGCGTACTCGAATAATAGCGTTTCGCTACTAAACTTACGATATTTTTAAACATTCCATTTTTTTTAGATCAAGTTCAATTCCAGGCGATGCCTATTGTCGCCATCCTGGCCGTCCAGCCAATGGTGATGCTACCTCACCTGCAAAAGACTACTATCTCGTGGGGGAGAAGATCGTGTTCTACTGCCCTTCTCCTGAGTACAAGCTAAATTCGGAGAACGTATTGACTTGTGTCGGGCCAGGTATATATAATTTAAATTTCAATAAATAGCAGTATACGTGAAATCTTGCATTTTTTGACAAAAAAAATCTCATCTTATTGCTAATTTTCAGGAAAATGGTCCCGCAAACTACCCCTCTGTCTACCTTCAAGCACCGGCAAGAATCTATCGTTTAAACCTAACTCAACGACTTAAAGAACTTGTGCAGAATATTTTATTCAGCTATACAAATAAATCCTATTCTAAGCTAGTGTGACTTTCTGTCCTGCACGGAATGTTTGACGTTTTTTCTCCCGAGGCTTGGGTTTTGATTCCTCGAAAACGGCGTCGATGTTGATCATCTTCAGAATTGGCTCTTCTGGAACTTATAGTCTGTGACCATAAATGCGATTTTATTGATGTTTCATTCATTTAGAAGTCAGATAAACTTTCAAAACATATCACTGTATAATTTTTCGATATATCATATAAATCTCTCAAGATTGCCTCATTATGCTACGAGGTTGTTGGCATTGAATCGAAGATATTACATACTATTGAGACAGTATCCGACAGAGATTATTTGAATTAAAATTAAACTCTCTCACCAACACTCTGTTCCCTTTCTGCGTCAAACTGAGCATTTGTGATAAGCCCCATCAAATCTGCTCCTGACCATCCGTCAGTCCTCTTCGCCAGGCCATCGACGTCAATATCTTCGGAATTCGACACGTCTCTCAAGATGATCTTCAGGGTTTCACGGCGATCCTTCTAAAATAGATCTTTGCTTTCATCAGTAAATTGAAAATAACCTCATCCGGATACTTGCATTCCACTAGGTGATCGAATCTTCCTGGTCTTAGCAAGGCTGGATCGATCAGGTCTACTCTGCTCGTGCAGCCAATGATGAAAACGCCTAAAATATCGAGAATGTTCATTTTTGAAAAGAAACGACATTACTCTAGTCTTTCAGTTGGTACAATCATTTTTACTGACTAGAGAAAATTTTCCTACCCTGCAGCCCCTCCGCGCCATCAATCTCCGTCAGTAGCTGGTTGACGACCCGATCAGTCACCCCAGTTGAATCGCTACCTCGAATCGGTGCTAGAGAATCCAGCTCGTCGAAAATCACAACGCAGGGTGAAGCTGCTCTGGCTCTGAAATATTATCGGTGATTTTTAAAGATGAAAATTTTTACCGCTCAAAGACTGCCCTAACGTTTTCTTCACTGGATCCGATGTACTTGGAGAGAAGTTCTGGGCCCTGAAAAAATTGAAAATGTGTATAAAATTTGGGATTGAAATATTTTCAAAAACGAGAATGATGGCGAACCTTTACAGAGATAACATTAAACTTTGAATAGCTTGCGATCGCATTAGCTAGAAGCGTTTTGCCACATCCACTCGGGCCATGAAGAAGAACGCCTCTGCCAAGTCGGATTCCGACGCTTTCGTAGAGTTCGGAGTACTGAAAAATTACGTTAACTTATTGAACTTGGGAGTTATAATATTTAATGTGTTGGGAAATTTCATGTTCGTTATTATAGATCAAAATCGTATATGTAAGTTTGACCATTTCTGGTATGTCATTGAATAAGATATTACTTGATTCGACGCGTATGTTGGCTTCAACTTTGTTAAAATCGTAATTTATACTTGATAAGGCCAAATGACGACTTCGATCATCAGCTGCTTTTGTTGATGCATGCCCCCGACGTCATCGAGCGTAACCGCCTTTTCAGCTTTGGTCTTCTTCGATGAGTCGCCGATCGACTTGGAATACTTCAGCGCTTCTGACAGATCTTCTTCGGTTATATTGTCATTGCCTGAATATCAGCATTAGGTCATTTAAACTACTAGTTTACCGCTTATATTGGCTTCAATCTTCAATCGTATAGAAAGTTTCTTGAGGTCTGAAATTGAAAAGTTGTCAGTAGATCTAGCGGCCCTTGCAGAGAGAACGTCGGGAATTTCATCAGAACCAACGAAAGATTTGATGATCGAGGTACGGTCAGCCTAAAATTTAGGCTGATACGCTTAATGAGAACATTACTGTGAACGAAGTAAATACAAAATTATAGCCTTTGGAATTAATTTTTCTGTAAAAATGTCATAACTTTAAAATACTCGTCGTATATTATCAATCAGCTATCTTGTTTTTATATCTGAAAATACGATCAAAAACATATAAATATTGTTATTCCTCGTCATTAAGCTTTCTGAAACATATCCTCTCAATCACAAAATATTTATTTACTTCTTCTGAAAATGCTACACTTCACTCGTCCAATTAGCTTTGACCAATTACTCGACCTTACACTACCATTTAGACTCATAAAAAGCGGCGTGCGAGTAATTTCTGCTGCGGTCAAGTGAAATTTCGACTGGTCAACCCTGTCTGCCTTGTCGAATTGTAAGCCCTGCTGAAAACCTGTCTTGTCTAGGGTCAGGCTTATGATGAGTGAAGCAGAATACGTCAGTCGAATTACGCAAAAACCTCAAGAGTGGTGACTAGACACCCTTATTTTTACCGTTATTCGACATAATTAAGAGTTTTTTTTTTTATTTATTATTAAATCGCTTGTATTTAATCCCCACAATGACAAATGATGGGCAGTCAATGGTGACGATGAAGTATAGCGTTAAAATTGTTAAATCTTATTGGATTTTTACAGCTATTATTTTCATCAAATTGCCGAACAAGATCCAATGATTTTTTTAATGAATAGTTGAAAATTCGGAACTATTTTAACGCTATCTTCACAACTATTTTCCGATCCAATTATTTCCTCTCGCATTTCCATCTTCATGATACAAATTCTCTCGCCACCACAGAAATTTTCCAATTGATTTGCCATTACCACATTTTCGTACGATGACCAAACCATTCACAAACGATTTTCTCCCTTTAAATTTCTCATTTCTTTGCTTCTCAAACTAATTACCACATACAACTTCAATCTCTCGCCTTATGCCTTGCGGGTTCGCCAGACCTGTTTCTGAAATGGCGCGTCGGGGGAAAATTTCTTTTGAGTTTTTTCCTCCTTTCTTTTCCTATCTTCAAATGTTATGTTATTTCGCCGATTTTCCACTTTTCTGACCGCTCGCCTACATTACACGCCGTCTGTTTCAGCATTAAAGAACTAAAGACTTTCCCCTATTTCCCTTCCAAGTAAAGTAAGATATTTTCCTAATATACTTATTTCCAGGGCAACCGTATTTTACGTCAAAAATGCAATTTTGTCTCATTTTTTACAAATTTAGCATGAAATTGATTTTACGCGATAATAGATTATCTGCACGGCGGATCAATCGTGATTTCTTTCATTCCTCTTTCTCTTTTCTTCTCTCTCTTCATTTATCCTACTATTTTTCTTTCTTTCTCTCTTACCCCAAATTTTCCTTTATCTCTATCCCTTGTCAACGCGCATCGACCTCATTTCTTTCTCTGAATTTCTCCCTAAGGCCATATCTGGTCAAGTACAATCCTTATTCAAAAATGTTCCACTATAACACAAGTAAATCTTTCCCTTTGGTATAGTTTCGTCTTTTTCTAATTTACTTATTCAAAAATCGTTTCAAACTTTATAGGATTTTTGACTATCCTGATCATGAAATATTTCTATTGCTGAATATGCAAATATCATTTTACTTTTATTTTAATTTAACAAATTTTTAGTTAGCCATTTTTTAGATCTGCACAAAGCCATGACCCGAACGCATTCTACCGATTTTGGGGAACCTTTGACCGAGGAGTCCAAAAAATTGGTCAAGGAAGTCCGGCTGAAACTCACACAGCCGATCAACCCTATGGTAAAGAAATAGTTTAGAAAAGTAGTTACATAGTAACATGCTAGATTTTTAATGGTTTGCTAAGGGAGGAATTTTTACTCGTATGACGTGGCATGTAACGATGTAGCGATTGCATTACTTCTTTGGTTGGCCAATTTCTCTCAATCCAGCGTTAAAATTCAGTTCGACACCGACTTCAACATTTTTCGATTCATTCTGGCTTCGGAAAAGATCTACAAGAAAGAAAAAGACATTGTCGAGCACGCAACAAAAGCTTTAAACAATCATCTCCGAATTAGGAAGGCTTTAGATTTGGTATATCTATTTTAAAGTAAAACATAAATAAAAATATTTAAGGACGCTGAGAAGATTCGAAATTTCGACGAAAATCCCATTTTCCAGAAACGTCTTATGCCTAGAGGAGAGATTTTAGAATGCTTCGACAAACGCAATCGATTATTATGGTATATCGAATACGCTACTATCACTGTAGAGGTAATATAGTCGAAGATATGGTCACAAATAAAATATTATAGAGCATAGCCCACACCCTGAAGAGCTCTGAGGCTTGTAAATATCAATTTTGGCAGTTTGAGTATATGCTGAGGCAGGTCATGAAGCATGTAAGATAGTGATAGCTAGATATTCGAAAACTAGCATGTCCTTATTTTAGGAGGAGAAAACCGGAAAATTATCCTCGCTAAGACACATCGTAGATATGACTGGATATGAGATCAACCCCTTCACGATGCTCTTTGTGACTAGCGGCACTTTAGCTTACTATTCACAGTTGTTCCATTATGAGAATTACCCGGAGTTGGTAAGTTAAATAAAATATGCTAGAGGGCATAAGTGGAGTCAACAGATTTGGAATCCGCACAAAATGACCAGTGCAATGATACTAGTTTCATTATAAGAACTTCGATTTTGAAAAAAAAACCATTTGCGCCCTCTAGATATGTTTTAGAAACTAAGATCTCAAACGAGTTTTATGATTATTCAATTCCAATGAATCTATTTCACTAAAATTATTTAATTTGGCTGATAAAGCATGAATTTCCTAATTTAAAACAGCCTTTCGAGATTTTCACATTTTTAAGATAAATAGAAATTTGGTCAACTCATAATTTTAGGTCACTCCCGCCGACATCGTGAACATTTCAAAATGGATTCACGTTCCTTACAAGCTCGCTCGAACCATGATGCCAGCCGGATTTACCGAACGATTCCGACTTCATGATAATCACTTCCTCAACACCATTCTAGAAGATATCAACATCAACGATATTCCAGAATCCTTGGGAGGAAAAAACAAGGTAATTAGCCTAGTTGCTTTAATTATTCCCACCTAATTACCCTAATTAAGTCGATAAAATGCGTCGGCGCTGAGAAAGTGCAACAACCTGATTATTGGCAACCAAGTAAACACGATCTGATAAGCGTCTTGGAAAATTTCCATATCCCAGGAAGGAAACATCGCTACATTCATTTTGAGGTTATATTTGGTTCCAATACAAAGTTTAAAACCTGAAATTTTAGATTCAAGAGCCAAGAACGCTGAGCTGGTACTTTAAAACGGACTCGGATGTCTATTTTGGAGTCTTTTTCGAGGTTAGTCGAAAGAAACAAATTCCCGGAAAAAATAAATTAAGGAGTCGTTTGAATCCGATAATCATAAAGACGAGCACCTGAACCATGAAAACCTCGAAATGGTGTACCCTTGGTTGAAGTTGACCGCAAAACTGGTGCACGAGCAAGATTCTATGCAATGCGATAGAGCGGGAAGGTAATTTTTCAATTTCAGAATTTTGTTCCAAAAATTGTATATTTTGATTATTTTATAAAGAAGTTTAATTGTTTTGCTAGTGAGAAAATAGAATAAAATCACTCTTCAAAAGTGTCAATTATAAAATTTTTAATAACCAATTTCAATTGTTCCTTCGCGCTATTCGGATAATTATTCAAATATTTTAATTTCAGATACTACGTTCTATTTTGCAACAAGCACTCATGGTTGACTCGCCGCACGATCGATCTCTACTTGGAACTCAAAGACCCCGAAGGCAATGCGAAACGCCTCCACACTGATGGAACACTTTCCCCAAGCACGATAAACTTATAATCCTCGCATTTTACAAATCTATTTTTCGAACCGGTGAATAAATGTTTAATTTTCACTTACTTGGGACAATGTAGGAACTTCCACAATCTCACCAAACAGCCGTTTCCCACCTTGGGGGAATAATATCTGAAAACTTGATATTTATTTAAAAACATCTAAACAAAATCTATATACCCGATGCAGAGACAGAAGCTTTTTAGCCGTAGCGACAATAGTCACTTCAGAGTGGAAAAATTGGCGATGGAGCGCTGAAAATCGACAATTACTGAATTTTCATTATTTTTAAGTAGAGAACGCAAACTCCGTCCCCTACAAAAAAAGCGCGACAGTATTCAAAAAATGACATTATTCTGGTCAAACGAAGCGATATCGTATGTTGAAAAAATAGGAGAAAATTGCGTATCACTCTTTCTCTGCGCTCTAACCTCTCTTTCTGTAGATCGTCATGACGTGCAATATACGCGCATTTCTCGCAGGACGCTCTTTAAGGCACGAGACTTCACTTCATTCGGTCAGAACAATAATATGGGGGTCCCAAAACTAAGAAGCAAGTCATGTTTAGACTGCAAAGGCATAAAAAGGCCCAATCTAGATCGATGATAAATCTAGTAAAATGGTTGTGTGCCAAAAATCAGCGCATAATTTTGCCGTAGAAAAATGCCAAATCGATGTTCCAATTTCAAAACGTGTTCATTTGGGGGCCAAAAGTTGTCGATTTTTTTTTCAGTCGAAGACAACTTTTATTTATTTTTTCTTTCTCAAGTTATTAGTTAGGCTCGAATACATTTTTTAAACAAAAGTTGCAAAACACGTTTCTCATGAACTCGTCTGTGTTCTCTATTTTAAAGGTCTACCATTGAAAACTTTCTCAATAGCGACTTGACGATGCTCCTCTTCTGCAATATTGTTCAAAAAATCGATGTCATCTAGAAACAGTACTGAAGGTTTTCTGAAAAAAATCAAAATTTAAAAATTACCGGCAAAAATTACCTGCTCACTAATCTTTTCAATTCCTCCGATAGTACTTTCTCAATGGTTTCAGCGTTTTTACCTAAACTTGCCAAAAATGAGGAAAACCGTAGAAGGAAAAGCCAACCTTTCCACCAATTGGAACAATTGTAATAGGATGCATAGAACAAGGACTTGGAATTCGTCAACTTCTCGGCGGATTTTTGAAGGATCATTGATTTTCCCGAGCCAGAAATGCCCAGGAGCAGAAAATGACCGACTTTCTGATCTTCGAAAGTAGAGTAGTTGACCCAGTGGCAGATTTTATCGATTATGGGTTGTTGACAGCTGAAATAAAATTATTTGATATTTGAAGAAAATAAAAATGTTTTGAAGCTATTCGTAATGAATAACAATATGAAATCCACAATAACTAGCTGAAAACGCACAATTTAACTTTAATTATAAACATTTTTGACCTCAATTCCATCGACTTCGAATCTTCTTCTATTCCGTAACATTCTGACTCCACAACTTCAGTAGAACTCTGGTCCTCTTTAGATTCAGCATCAGGTTCCTGGATTTAATTGATCGTTTTAACAAAATAATTATTATTTAATTACCTGAACATGCAGTTTACATCCTTCATTTACCATATAGCAGAGTTTGTCTCGATGAGTTCGGATTTTGCTGATATCGAGAATACTTGGAGCTAGACGGATTGTGAAATTTTCGAGTTCTAAATTGTAGGTTTCAAATTCATTAAGGCTAAAATTCGATAAAAATTAATTAACTTGTATATCCGCTCGTTTACAAAATATAATTATTTGTTAAAATCCCACCTTTCATCGATAACTCAATATTGATTCCATTAATCGGCATCAGAATCGGATATACGCTGCATAGTCTGACGATTTCATTGATCATCGGTTTTTCTAGTCCATTCGACTTGATCTTTTCGTATTGCTAAATATCATTGTAAATTTTCTTTATTTAATTACACATTTAACCTTTTGACTTATCAAAATATCGGCATTGTTCAGAATATGGATCTTCTTCCTGTTGACTGAAGTACAGGTACAACTAGTGTATTCGGGTAAAGACTTTGAACTAGTTATGCAGTGACTTGTATGAGACTAAATTAGAATTTAAATAACATAGGGCATAACGGGAACGTACGTTATCATCATGGTTTAGTATTTTATTTTGACATCAAATTTCCTGAGTTTTATACCTTCAACAATCCTAGAACAGTCCTATGCAGTCCGTGACATTCCATATCGTTCAGATAGGGGAAACATATCAGAATCGCGAACTTCAGATTCGATACCTTCTTATTACAGTTTGAAGATATTTGAACTATTCCGTAGGAAGTGTAGATCTCTTTCTTGCCGCCTATATTAAACAATTTCATCATTTTATATCGTTCAAGATTGTTTCCGTTCAATGTTCGTCGTGACGCGAACTATGCCCGTTAAATGTTTCAGAATTCTATATCATTCAAAATCTTGAAAAGTTACATCGAAGTCATAGAAGAAAAATAAAATCTCACGTTTATTGGCCAAACAGTAGATCACATTTGGATGCGATAATTCCGCTAAATTCTTCGACTTCGTTACAAACTTTCTGGGTAGAATCCTGAGCACGAAATCTCTAACAGACAGTGTTGAGAATAAACTTGATGGCGCGATGCTTTCATGGACTCGAGTAAAGATGTGCTGCATCTAAAATGATGTTAAGCCAGACGCTTGAGATTATTTTTGATTTTTATGAACCTTGGAAATCTCATTATCACTGTTTCTTTTCTCCTGCTTGGACATTGGAATTTTTCCATTCGTCACAGGGACGATGTACAATTCAGTTGAAGGCACGAGATAAACTGGTCCAGGAGTCCGAGGTTCGGGGTGAATTTTCTCTGGAATGCATTCATGCATTTTTCTCGGAAGGGAATTAATTCCTACCGATTTTAAAAGCAGCATGCACGCCATTTGACACCCAGAGAGGAACGATCATTCCGGGGGCTACGAGACGAATCTGGTCCAAGAATATTTCCTCTATCCGAGAGCTGCATTTTTCCTAAATCGATATTTTTAATTATGAATGATAACTAGCACTAAAAGTAAACCTAAGCAATGATTTCGTAATTTCTGAAGCCTACCATAATTGCAAAATCGTCCACACTCAAAGGTGCTACTTCTACCGCATTGCAGGATGATGATTGAACCAGTTCAAGAATTATCTGGAAATATTTTTTCTGAGAAAACAAAACTCTAGAAACCTCTTGATCGTTCTCGAATCCAGACAATCTGGCAAGTTCGCGACTAACGAAAACGTGGGAAAACGGAAGTTGACCGAATATTTGGAGGTAGAAAGTTCGTTGGGGATCATCACAGGCGCGAACCAGAAAGTATCCGAGCAGAGAATCGTTTGGGGCCTGAAACTGCTAAGTTTAATGCCTTTCGGGCAATCCAAATGAAGTTATTAATTTTAAGGAATTGCAATTCGAAGAAACTTTCTGTGAAACATATAAAGTTGTAAATAGCGATATTCTTCGCAACATTAAACATTATGAAAATAAGTTAGAATCAAGTTATTTTTCGAAATATAAATTTACAAAAATACCTGCGCCTTATGAATATTCTGTCTGGTAGTTGGCGTCAAATTGCGTGCGTAACCGAAACAATTGGGCCATTGGTGAAAGACGAGAAAAGCCGGGTAACTCGTGCTCATTTTAGCGGAAGTTTAGCAAAATACCAAAATGTTTTGCGATTTCATTTAAAATTTCTAGATAAGTTAATAAATTTGAAAAAAAAAAACTCGATGGAAAATTTATAGAAATTTTGAATGTTTGAAGGTTTCTAGAGAAGATAAAGGTTTAAAATAGAGCGCGTTTGACTGCGAATTTCAGTGTGAACAAGTGTGCCTTAACAAACACGAATCAATAATCAATTTTCATGCATCTCTTTCTTTGCAAGGTTCTAGGCTACATTGTACTCTGCTTTATTTATTTTATCCATTTTCTCTTGCTCAAAAAGTTATTTTTAGATCGAATTTCACAATATCAAACTGATTTTTTTCGATTTCATCTACAAATCTTACATAAAAGTTATTTTCTTATCTGAAGTTAAAATAAAAATTATCCCTTGTCAAAAGGTATCAATGTCAGTTATTTTTCTCTCCATTTTTCATCGTATTACTTTTACATTTGTTTTCTTGAACTATGACTCATCAGAACCCAACTGGCGAAAATCTAGAAAATTTCCCAATCTTGCGCATTTTTCGTTGTTTTCGCTTTTTTTATTTAGTTTTCCTCTTCAAAAGCTATAAAATTTTCGAGATCTAATCAATATTCCATAAAATTTCGAAATTCCTCCTGGCTTAAAAACAATTTCATAACTTTCTCTTATTTACAGTTTTTATTTCCTAGAAAATTGATTTTTTAAAGTCATCCCTAAATTCCAGGCTAAAAATGTCGAAAAATCGTTCGGACACCCCAACGAATCCGTTATTTCTCAACGAAACAGCCTGGTTCGAGATCTTGCTCAGATGTGACGAGAAAACGCTCAACTCTGCCAATTTGGTACAAATTTGAAATTTTCTAAAATATTGAAAATTCAAGTGAAAATAATGGTTATTTTTACAAGCTTCTTTCAAAAATCTATTAAAAATCACATCTTCTAACGAAAAATATCATAATTCGAGCAAAAAAGCATTATTCTCCCGAAAAATCGATTTTTTAAAAGAAAAGATACCGTAAAATGCAAATTCCAAAATTTTGCAGGCCTGCCACATGATGTCGAATATTTGCTCGATCCCCAAGTTCTGGCTCGCCAAAATGCGCTACGAAGGTAAATTCAAATAATAGTGTTTTTGAGAGGGAGAAAATCACGCCTTCTCCAAGTCTCTGGAAAATAGACTTTCATTTTAGAAAATAAAAAGCAATTTTTCAGGAAAGACCGATAAGTTTCCCCCTCATTTGTGGATGCAATTCGCGCACAACCATGGCCACATTCCCAAGGAGTTCGTCATCAGGCCCTATCAAGAGCAGGGGAGCAATGGGGGTAGAAATTTGTTTTTAATCGTTAAATGATTTGTTAAGTACAGCAGTTGTTGAAATTTGTTTTCTTTGTGATTAGATATTTGTTACTATTCTCCATTAAAAAGACCTACTTGCTAACTCTAAAATTAAGCTTTCTAAAATTCTAAAATTAGGCGACGGGTCAGAATCATCTGGATTAGTGGATAATCTTCGTAGTAACATCACGAAAATCACGAATATTTTCAAATCCGAAAAGGAAGGAGGTCAGAAAAATGCGTAACTTTAAAAATTTCGAATTTCAGAAGCCTCAACTTCCACTGAACCTAAAGAACCCGAGCCTTTGCCCTGTTCGTTCAACTTCAAGAGGCTGTATTTCGGCAGGTGTCATATTCGAAATTATTATTTAGTCCTGAGGTTAAAATAAATTATTTTATTCTGAGTTTAAACTTAGCTCATGTTTAAAGATGAAGATTTAAATCAGGATTAAATTTTAGTTGGATTTTAAAATTTATAGCAATTCATATCAGGGGCGGGTACGGTACGCATCCAGTCCATCCAATGAATCAGGAAATCACCAAGGAAGTTTTGGAGCAACAATACGGATGCAAATTCCAGGATGGAGGCCACGGGTATGGTGTTTCTTCCAAGTTTTAAGAGCAAATTTCTTGAATATTGATATTTTTCTACTTTTCAAAAACATTAAGCTCTTCTAAACATTTTCTAGATGAAAATATGATCTAGATTCTTCTAGAAGCTAAATGATTTCTGAAAGATTCTGGGACTTTGAAAAATATTTATTTCTGCAGACTCAGCATCGAGATCCCACCCGTGTTCTGCGATTACAGCGAAGAAACCGAAGTGGTATTTGCGACGAGTTTCGGCTGGTGCTCCCGATACATAGAGATCGATCTGGAGAAGTGGGGCATTGACGTGAGATTTTTCAAATTTTGATTTCAAGGATTATTACGTAGATAAAATAAATGAAGATAATGTCAATGTAATGCTAATTCGAATAAAAATTTTTTTTTAAATATAGGTTTCAAAGAATTTTAAATTAAATAATTGAGTAAAAAATCGACCTTGCAAAATGTTTGAAGAGATTAGAATTATGTTCACGAATTTTGAAATCAAATGATTGACGAGTAATATCAATGCGACGTGATTTTTTTTTTACTTTTAAGACGATGCTTCAAAATTGGAAATCGACTTTCAATGATAAATTCGTGATTTCACTAACTCGCCTGATTGATCGATTTATAAATTTCGATAATTTCAGGGTTGGGTGCTTGACTACGTGCGTCCGCAAATCGTCGTCACCGAGCTCTGCAACTGTCGTCAGGATTGCGGCGCTGAGTATGAACTGTAGGTTCATCTTTATTCAATTATTTTAATTTAAAAGTACTAAAAATTGATTAAATATTTTCTTCTTACTATGGTTATCTGAAAATTTCACGAAGATTGATCTAATTCGAAATTTGAAGCTATGATAAATTTGATGTACAATTTTATCGTTCTTGAACCTATAATGAGTGCGCGAAAAAGTGGGCAGAACTTGAAATACAAATTTGCAGGTATGTGATGCTTATGATGAACGGCGAGTCATTCGACTCCAACATCGTTCTGCCTCGAACTGGCAAATTCGACAAACGATGGGAGCAGTGGACCGGTAAAATGACGTTATTTTAAATAAGTTTTCTAGATAACGCATTTTCAAGGGAAAATTTGAAAACACCTCTTGATACATTTGAAAATAGGTTACTTTTTGAGCAACATTCGTACACTGTCAGATAGCTAATCATTCAGATAGTTCGTCTTGAAAGTCTTAGAAACATAATGTTCAAATTCAGGCGGAAAGGAATGGACGAAGGCGGAGGTGAAAATCGAGGAGTACCCGATTGGGATGCGGAAAATCGGTATCTACACGCGCGGCAAGGACACCCAGTTCTGGGCTGGCCACTACGGACCCAAATTCACCAAACCGGAAATCTCCGTAAGATTTTTTCCTCAAACTTTAAATTTTCATTTTCATCGTCTTTTCGACTCTTAAGAATTTTCTAAAATATGAAAAAGACAGGCTGAAAATTATGTCATGAAGAAATTTTGCAGAATAATAAAATGAATTGTGAGATTGCAAGACTTGATCAAAAATGATAGTAGCTAATTTTCACGCCTTGAAATTTCTGATCATTCTTCTTTTCCTTAAAGCTTTGCAATTTAAAAATTCACTATCTTTCCAAAATTGATCTGAAATATCAACTCGACAAAAGTTACAAGATCATTTTTATGTTCCAAAATTTGCAGATTCTGCTTCCGAACGCGATCTCGTTCCACGGTGAGTGCGACTTCCCTGACCCAGACAAAAAATACCGCGATCCGACACGACAGAATTTCCACGGATATAGACCGCTGAATTTGAGGGGACCTCTCGGCATGATGCGCAGAGGCAGGCGCGGAGGATTCAACCCTTGGGGCAATTAGAAGGAGATAATTAGGATAATTAATTCAAGGTAGTTATCTTAATTACTCCCAATTACGAACGAATTATCTTTTTTACTTGTGTATAATAGGATGACTATCATGCTCGCCGTTAGTATTCGGTGCTGAAAACTAACGGCGAGCACGACGTCTAAGTTGGATAGTTTTCTGCCATTTAAAAAATTACCCATGTTCGGGCGATTATTTTTAAAGTTGAATTACTTTCAATTACAGCAAAAATACCCATTTTAAATGTATGAATTTATTTTTTTCTTCTCATGATTAATCATCTTTCGCCCTTTACTATAATTTTCATGCCACTCTCAATTGACTTTTGAAAACCGGTGATTTCTGTCATTCGCTAGAATTCTACTAAAACTTGTCATTCCTTAGAAACCGAGTTATTATTGTGATACGAATAGATTTTCTTTAATTGTCACCGAACTTAGTTTCAATTTACCTTCTGCTCGGGTTTTTATACCAAATTCACTCTAGCATTCTATCTATTTCATGTATAAAATGGTGATTTTTGAAGGAATAAAACTATTTAAAGCTATTTTCTTGTTTAAAAATCTTCGAAACAAAGTGCATCGTCTCAAAAACAGCTACCTCTTACTCATTGCAAAATCGAAAAACCGAGTAGTGTATCGATTGATTTGACAAAAACTGAAAAACTTCCAGATATCTCTAACTAACTCAAAAACATGTTTCGATTAAGAAAACAAACTTCATTCAGACTCCGCCTACGAAAAATCGAACAGAGAATGTCCTTTTCTATTTTTTTTCTAAAGACCTACATCTGGCTGCGTTAAATAGCCCTTCTTCGATAGAAGAGTTCATTTTTCGAAAAATTTACTTTTGCATCATCTATTGAAATTTTCTAAATCATCTTCAAGAAAAATACTAACTTTTTCTCAACATCTCCTCTGATTCAATATGCTTCCAAAATTTGAAGTGTTATTGTGAAATTCATGTTCGAATCATGTCTCATCCTCAATTTTCAACATTTTTAGTTTCTACTCTTTAAGTTTATTATATAATTTCGAAATTTTTCAAATATTCACAAAATTCAGCCAAAATGACCCCCAACGAAGAGGACTGGCAAAAAATCCACGACAATGGGTTGCAAGATCGACTTCCCCCGAAGGTGTGGATCGACTGGGCCAAGGACAACATTAACGTTCCTGGCGAGTACTGCGTTCCGGCTGGGAAAGAGCCGAGGGGCGAGCTGTTCAACTTTTACTGGTACAGGATCAGTCAGGGGTAGAGTTCTGTTTTCTAAAATTTATCTGCTCTTATCCAGATAAATTTCATATTGCTTGTTTTTTTTTTTATAAACTTTGTCATTAAGCTTGTCCTTTTATGAATCTTTATTTTATCTTTAGTTTTGTTTGTTTTTTCAAAATATTATTCTTCAGAAGAGAAGGCGACGGTGGCTATCAAGTCCCAATACCGCTGTTCAAAATCCGAAAGGACATGACGAAGGAAGACTTCGACAAACTCTATGACAACTGGGTGAAAGTCCAATTTTCTGAGGATACTCCGTAAGTTAATGGCAATGTAAATCATTAGTCATTGAAATTTGCAGGATCATAATCGAGTCTCCTCCCGTGGGCTGCCCTCACGATGACAAGACCGCGGCGGCGTTCGCGACGTCGTACTATTGGCAGTCCATGTATGTCGAAATCGACATGATCAAATGGGGCATCGAGGTATTTTACGGGCTAGAAACTCCATCTCAGCAAAGGCAATGAAGAGCATATCTGAGTGAATATTTTACAACAAAAAATTGTTCCCTTAATCACGAACAAGGGGTACTTGAATTAAAGAAGGTGAACTTCATTATTTTAGCCCTCAGTGATGAATTTCGTGCGTCCGACGATCAAAATCACCCAACTGTGCAATGCTCGGCACGACTGTGGAGCACAGTACCAGATGATCGCGTATCTGATGCGTCCAGAAGAGGAGTTCCCGGAACAATTGGGGTGCTTTGACGAAATTCCTACCGAATGGCCCAGACTCAAGGAGTTCAGAAAGGAGTGGGCTGATGGTGAAGGTATGGTGATTAGAACGTATTATTTATGTAGAAGCCTTTTCTGTTGTTCGATAAAAATCGTTCCGTCATATCTTTTATTCCTAGGGATATACTTTTCGCTGCCAAGGTCAATTACAATTCATCTTTCAGGGGGCAAAGACTGGACCAAAGCCGAAATCGTCTTTGATCAGTACCCCGTCAGGTGCCGCAAACTCTGCATTAAGGTGTTCGGAAAGGATACGAAATACTGGGAGGGAGAATATGGGGCGAAGTTCGGACAGATCGAAGTTCAGGTATATTGAAAAGCTGCTTCTGGAGCGAAATATCACACAAGTGGCCAGATTTGCACTAAAATTGAACGCTCAATCCTCGACACTTTATTACAAATCTAGACACTAATATTATAGATCATTCACATTAAATATTCAGAATAATCTCTGGGTTTAAAATTTCAGGTGATCATGCCGGACGAGATCAAGTTCAAGAAGTACGAGGAGTTTGCCGACCCTGAAAAAGTACCTGACTGGCTTCCCGCGTCGAATCCAGATAATGCTAATCCTGGTACCGAGATTATACATACTTAAATTTAAAAATATAACTTTAGGCGTTTTTACCATGCAACTACATCGCGTTGAAAGAGAATGAAGCGAACAATATGGACTCTACTTTTGATCAACATCTAAATTTATTAATGAGATTATTAATTTACGAGTAGACGAATTTTTGTTTAAACCAATGAACTGTTTATTATGCGGTTATGGTGTTATCTTAATAATTGTAAATGAATGTGTTGTTAAAATAATCGATAAATCTACGATGCAGAAAGTGACTATGATAATGGATGAAGAAAATGACGTCTTTCCTTAATACGATCACGCTGAATGGCCGAAAATCTTACGCATTAGGAATAAACCTGCAAATTTTGCAGGTATAGAGAATAATAACTTTAAGAATCGCTATAACTGTTTATTCATTACTAATTAGTTTATATAAACCTAAGAACAGCACAAATTTCCAGCCATGCAAGTGAACCCGGTAGGGCATTGGCCATTTACACAAGGTCCAAGGCAGAGATTCTAAGCATTTCATTATGTTTGAAATATGAAATTTAAATTACTGTCGATATTGACATTGAAGACGTCATTACACTCGTTGACATCGTTGATAGGCTAGTGGAGAATGTCTCCGTTACTGTGGTATCTGAAATGTCATTAAATCATTAGAATGGTTTCATTATGGGAAGTAATTTTAGAACAAGATGCAGAGTTTCAATTCATTTAATAGCTCTCACTTATGAAAAATCTATTCTTTTCCATCTTTTTAATTGATACCCAAAGTTGAGAAACTCATCGGAGTGGTAATTTCATCATCTTCCAAATCTGGCGACGTTATGCAGGAATTTGAATATTTTAGCAAGATCAAAAATAAGTAAATATTCAACATCGAAGGTTTATAGAATAAAGATCTACGCGTAAGAATCGCGACCTTGGATCGCGTGCTTCCGTGTTTGAAAGGTAGAATAAGAACGACATTCGCAAAAAAGCCTATGCTAGCTAATGTATCCAATATAGGGGCTACACGTCAAAGCTTATTTATCTTTATCCTAAGCTATTTTTTCATAATTGATTATCCTTTATGCACGCTTACAGTGAATTATTTTAGTGTTTAGGTATTATTCGTTAATTTTTAGTTCATTATTGCGTGGTGATATTGATTTTCTGCACAGAAAGTTGCTTATCGCTATGTTCACTATTAGCATTAATCGAGTCAACACTCAAACTAAAATTGTAATTCTGAACTTTACAAATATTCTTTTTCAGGAAATGGTCCATGAAGAAGGGGAGCGTTATCAAGCTGAGTCAATGCAATTTCTCGAGATAATTCCGCCGGAAGTTGCTCAAATAGTGAATCATAAACTAATTAGCTCGAGTTAACGTTGGAGTTTTGAACTTAAAGTCAGCTCGTAATTTAATGCAATAACGTATGAATTATAACATCGTGTGACACAAGTTAACGTTAACCTCGGAATTGATATATAAACGAATCTACTTTCAGTTCTACTACGAAATCCTGACGCTGATGTCATCGAGAAGATCAAACTCATGGGCCAATAAGTATCGGCATGGAACAAGAATTTCATTCTTTGTACATCGGACTCAATAAATACTTCTCCGAAAACGGAGGGCGAGCGTTATTCACCAAAAATTTTGGTGAGACGCTACGGATCCAAAGTAGGAACGAATCTTTTCTTATGCTATTTCATAGGTTACGATGTAACGAAGTGACGAATTATTCAGATTGTCATTTTACTGTAACTTATTTCATTGATCGAATAAGTTATTGCCATTGATGGTTTTTCATTAGTTTTATGAAAAATATTATAAGACCACAATCACTAAAATTGCACGATGTGTTTACGAGTGGAAGTGCTTATCAGTTTCATATCGATTCAAAATGCTTGCAGAGGTGATATAGAACGTTTATTGCTCGCTCAACTCCAGACCAGATAGATAGACCGTTTCCATTTTTGTATTATTCTAAAAGCGTTTGTGGAGTAGGGTTAATTTAATTTTATAAATTAGCTCACTAAAAATTTTCATTGGTTTTTAGGTCAATATTTTTAAAATTTAGGCTTGCAATTTTTTATTCATAATATTTGAGCCATTTTAGGGTAGAGATTTGTCTTATTTTATGAAATTTTCATCATTTTAATTAATTTTCGGTATTATCTCTAGAAATAAACTTTATTTTTTTTAATTTAGAAATAATCGAACAATGAGCGAAGACGACCTTCTTGTGCCGGAAAGATTCCTGGAAATCATTCCACCTGAAGTGTCTGAGGTTTTCTACGACATTATTCAAAATCCGGATTTAGACGAAGAAGAGCGGTATTTTTTATTATTTTTTTCGTCTTAATTTAAATTTTAGATACCAAAACATGGACGCGGTGGCAGTTTGTCTGGAGCAGAAATTTCAGAATTTCTATATCATTTTCAAAGAGTACTACAAAAATAACGAGACTTTACCGTATACAAGGCATTTTATCAAGAAGGTTGGGGTTATTGTTTAAATTCAACGGAGAAAAACGAATAGATATTGTTCTGAGTCAACACATAAACTTGTAGAGCTTTGCAACATTAAATATTTTAAATTTGAAATAATGTGCATATCTAGAAGCACAATCCTCAATAATATTAATGAGTCTAACTTAGATACTAGGTTTAGAAAGCTTTGCAACATAACCAGTAAAAAATTCACAAATTTCAGGCGGATAGCGCTCCGGACCAACCTGTTTCAACCCCAATCGATCCTTACGAATTCATTCGTCGTGAATCTGAACCTGCGTCTTCCGATAAACGCTACAAGTTCCCCGTGATTCCGAACCAGGACAATCAAATGGTTGACATTGATTTGAGCGACAACGATAACCAACCCGGTTCGAGTAGCCGAACTCGTTATTATCACGGAGGCAATGATGCTGTGTATGTTTTCCCGTCGACAATAAACTTTGTCATTTATCGTCGTCATTTTAAAAATTCGACAAAGTTTTGTTATCGAATACCGCTTTTTATGAGATTCTTGAGACAACAGTAACAAAATCTGTCATCATTTCACGAAAATTAGTTTTAGAGACTATAAAAAAGAAGAGATCCTCGATATTTCTGAAGCACCCCCAGGAGAGTCGATCATTCTCAGACCTGACAAACTGGAGCAGAAAATCGTCGACAACAAACTGCTGCCTGGATCCTCGACAACGAATATTAGAGATTATAATAGCCCTACGGCTCAGGAAAAGAAGGATTACATTTATCTGAAAACGAATATCCATGAAAGTTTTGATTGATCAAATTCCTAATATAATTTTATTGTGTCTGTAGTGATTACAGATCATATTTTAATTCATAAATCTGCTCTCAACGTAATCTGAAACCTACTACTAAATCTAAAAATTCTCCTGGTCCATTTTAAATCCGGCATTTTTCTGAAATTTGATCAAATCGATGCTTCAGATGCTCATTTATGTCCGGAATAAACACCTTTTTGAATTTCAAAGACATCATTTTCGGGATGGATGAATCTATAAAAGGGGTTCTGGATCTCTGTCTCATATGCGTAGAGGGTGCAAGTGATATTCCCGGTGTGAAGGCAGGACTATGAAAGTATTTTTCTCAAAGTCTGATGGGCTAATCAAGGTTATAGCAAAAATGTTTTCTTTGTACCTCCAGAGTAGTGTCAAAATGCTCAACTTTTACCCCCACATAGCCACGCCCACTTGAGGAGGCGGAATATGGCGCCCGAATTTTTGTGATCAGGGTCCACTAAGATATCCAACCATATGTGTCTTATTTGGTTTAGAGGACTTTTCGGAATCTGCGCCAAAAAGCGCTCGATTATTTCGTGAAATACCTCTCAATGTTGCGATAATTATTACGATACTACATCGATTTTTTACTGTTTTTCATTATTACTTATTTTGTATGCTTGAGGAATTCGGGATCAAAATACACCTGTTTGGTTTATTTATATTGAAAGGTTCTGAAATACATTTTTGTAGAATTTGTTCGCGTGAAATAATCGAAATTTTTTATTAACATGATGCGCATGACTTATTGAAAATAATGACTAACAAACACAGATGTTAATGTGTTTAAATAATAAAAATACAATATAGAAGATTGAATAACTACAATCTACTTTTTCCAATGGTGGTAACTGGAATATTGAACGACGACACACTAGGATGATAATTTATAGTGAACAACCAAACTCAACGGATGCTGGCATTGATGTTGCAGCCAGAAATTACAAGCACACAAATAGACAGGATGCCGGTAGATGGAAAATGACCGGAAGTGACAATCCGAAATAGTCAAGGACAAATTCGACAAGGATGCCGGCCGAGATGTTAAAGCCGGAAACGACAGATGACACCATAGATGATGCCGGTATAGATGGAATAACCGGGAGAATGTAGAGCACGAACACAAGTTGGTAAGGAAATGGTAACATATGATGAAAAACCAATATATACAGGCAAGGTTTGCGGCAATATTATTGAGCATTTGATACATATAATTTTTCCGAGATTTTTCCTTGCTAACGACCAGTTTTACAATTTGTACATAACTAATTCAGCGCCTAAGTATATCATGATAGCCATGTTTTCAAGAAGACCATCCTATGTTTCACTTTTTCCAACGCTATCACCATCACACCTACGCCAAGATTCTAAAATATCCAACCAAATCTTATAAAGTTTTTGAATTCACCTTATCAATAAATTTGCCAAAAGTCTTGACCAGTTTGAGTTTTCCGCTTTGGATAAAAAGATTAACCCTGCCATCCCTGAATAGATATTGTAAATCCGCCCCTTAGCTTCGAAATCAATTTTATGTGAGGTTATTTATGTAAATCGAAAGGCTATGCGTTCTTTCCCTGTCGCTTTCTTATCGACTAATATATGATGACGGAAAAATAAGTAGCTAGCGCAAGAGGACAAATCTGATTTGCATTCAATGGCCCACCCCATTACTGGTTTTGAAAATTATCTAATGTTTTCTGAATAGTAAATCTAACTACTCATCACTCGTAAAACGAACTTGGGAGTACAATATAGAGTGATCATGCTGATATCTTTCTCCTCACTTTATATTAGTTTCAAAAAGACTGTTTAATATTAGAAGAGGATATGATGCTCAAAGAGCAGTTTCAACATTGCAACTGCAAGCTGTTAGAAATTAGTATTTCTTTAATATTCTTACATTAAACCCCTTTCACCCCAATTACAAAAATGCTTAATTCTCAGAATGTTTTTCGTTTAAATTCCAACCTTCGAACCAAAATTATTTGGCCAACCCCATCCCATCTCACCCTCCCACCCGCCCAAAATGCCCATATGTTGAGAATAACATTATTCACTGTGAAATGTCAAGATACGGTTTTGAAGACATCAGCCTGATATTACAGAAGTTCTTCGAATCTCGGTATCTATAGACAGCAAGATTCGATGGACTTGGGCTGGATCGAGGCGGAGTCATTCAAAATAACACCGTTGCATATCATAGCAGACAATGAAATATTATCTCAACATATGAGCACAAAATAAGTTTGTTCATGTTTTGAAATATTAGTAATATGAAAGACCTGCAAGTCAAAATTATTTCATAAAAATTCCAAATACTTTGATACTTTCACATTGTTAAATTTCAATAATACCAAATGCCATATAATAATAAGCCAATAGTGCTTGCCTTATACTCTTGTGCCTGTGAATAACATGGAGGTCCAATATCTAACTAGTGCACATTGACCGAAATTTCTGATAAACACTTTAGTAGAAATCTCCAAATCTATGTGCACAAGTTAGCATTAAATTCTCCACGTTATTTTGAAAAATTGACAATTGAATGGAAATGATACAATGTTCGTGCTGGAAATGAATTTCTTCAGAAATGAAAATAGGTCATATCGCATAAGAAATCTACTGGATTAATATCGGACCAAATTATTTTGATTTTTCCCAGTTTAAATGTTTTTTGTTATTGTTTTACTTAACGCTTCGTTCTCTTCATTCACACGAAAATGGTTCCCATCATGGTCCGATTTTAGAAGATGATATTTTATTCAGTGACTTCTTTTGATCGCTATAGCCTACGAGGATGTACCGTAAATTGCATAACCATGGAGATGTTAATATTTTCCTTGTAATATCGCATCAATTTGCTAACCTCTTTAACAAGCATGTAAGAGTCAACAAAATGATGTGTAATAACAAAGTATGTTAGCATTGCAATGATTATGAAATTACGATATTGTACCGATGTTATGGCACTTGCTGCAATCAATAAATCATGCGCATCTTATGAATGCAGGCAATTACTAAACTAATTTTTTTGGGTTTTTTAATGCTCAGGGGGATAAATATGAAAAAGAGACTAAACTCGTTTGTTTAGTCATAGAAAAACGGTTTGATTAGAGGATAATTTTTTTTTTGGATTTTTTAATGCTCATAAAAGTGTTTGACCGATTTGACTTTGAACAGCTATGAATTGCATGTTATTGCGGAACGCAGTTGTACGTTCTCGCAGTTTTGTTGAGCTGTTTCACGTATCCGGGACAGCAGGACAAGCGAGGATAGAGACAGACTGTAGGGCCGCACGCTTGCGTTTCAGTGTAGTTGCCGCCTCTGGAATAGATTATTTTAGTAACAACAGTAAACTTCGAATTAGGAATTTAATTGATTAATAACATCATTCTAAGTGGGAACCTGGATCCTTTGCAACATGGGGAAATAGTATGTGAGAGGGCGTTTCTCAACCCTCTGATAATACATTCTACTTCGCAATGTTGTGTGGTTGCATTATCGCGAAAAATCCAAATCCTATTTTTAAGTAGGATTTGGCAAGAAATTTGGATTTTAAACCAATACTCACGGGCATTGACATCCGGATGGGAAGCAGTATCGCTGGAAAGCAATCTGTCCGCACATACCTGAATTTTGTTACTATAGAACTACCAAACCAAATTGGAATTTTTAGGAAATGATTAGTCCAAATATTTAATTTATCTTTATTATTTTACATAATCTTCACTTCTAAAATATTATAGAATTTCTAGAATGTATTGTGGACGTCCGTTTAGCTAACAGAATGAAAAATAATTCGATTTTTACATGTACGAAAGGTAACAAGTGTGCTTTGCGGATATCTATATTGATTAATGGATTACAATTACAACTTTCTTCTTTACTCTTAGTTCAAATTTTGTTAGACAATGCACGCTTTTCGCTTTCGCGCATGTAAAACATGCGTTATTTTCATTTCCAATAAAGAATCGGACGCTCGTAATATTAAATATGTACTTACCACAGGTGTCATTACAAGTAGCTGAGGGACTTGTTGCCCATTCGGTCCAAGTTCCTGGACATTGTTCAGGCTAAATCAAATTTCATTTATTTTTCCTACATAAATCAACATTGTATTCAGCTCTTACCGGGAATTCTTGGCAATAAACATATCCATCGTATCCAGTCGCTGGATACGTTCCAGCACAGCATTGAGCTCCAGTTGTACAGCTCGCATGGCCACATTTGCGTGTTTCAGTACTGTTTCCACTGAATTCAAATTATTTTTGAAGAAGTGCTATTACATTGATCGTACGTGCAAGGGCATCCATAGGCAGCCGAAGCGCATGTTCTGTTGCGAGTCTGAGTTCCGCAGAGACCTGAAGAAGTAAATGACGAGGTTTTAAAAGTTTTTTTTGTTATTTTTCGTGAAAGGACATCTATTTTAACGTCTCACGTTTCTTTCGCTCGAACTTACAATACAGGCAAAGGTCTGGAAACATTCATGATTTCAACTCCGTGCATACTTGAAGGTATGCACTGTTGTGAAACACTAACTTATTCTTTTACTTTTTCATTCTGGTAGGAAAATGATGCTTCTAGCTGGATTGAAATTGTTTATACCAGAGATGTTTACAAACTGTTCACCATGTGAGATACAGAGGCGCAGAATGAAAAGAAGATCGCGTTTGACTTATCCCTACACAATTGTATCGCTCTAACTTTGTATAGTAGGAATTCAATAAAAATTGGAATGAGCCTGAGAAAATACGAATCATGATGATACTTACCGCAATCAGCAGTGCAATTCGACCACGCGCCCCAATCGTTCCAAAGTCCGGTTCCTTCTAAAATTGTCTTATTATTGTCAGATTATTAAAGACGAGATCATTCAATTGGTAAAAGGTTGCTTTCGGAATGATTTAAAAATCGAAAGAAATTGTTGACCTGGATCACAGCAGGTTGTTTGCTGGATTGGTACAGAATTGTTGGGAAGAGGTCCGCAGTAGTAGATGCGATTGGCTCTGTTGAGCATCTTGCTGTATCCAGGACAACAGGATTGACGAGGATACTGACAGACATTGATTCCGCAAGGTTCCGTTTTTGTTGTATTGCCGCTGAAACGTCTAGTAAATACTTCGATAAACGAATATATCATTGAATGGTGGGTTTGCCGAGCAAGTCCCGTCAACAAGGATTCGATAATTACTTCGGGAGTTTTCTTTTAAAATCACTTGACTTATCTTGCACTCCATCCTCAAGACTTGTATTAGATTGTAACTTCTTATGATTAATTATTATTAATCTCGTTAAAAATCATACACGCAAGGGCATCCATATCGAGTCGACAGACACTTTCGGTTGGATGTCTGTGATGCGCAAGATCCTGAAATCGGGTTCAATGTTTACTTTTATCGTTTGCGAATAAATAACGATTATCACATCACGTAAAAGGTAAGTTTATTTTCACTTGTCCACTATTCAGGTTAACGAAAGATTGATTTTAATATGGGGTGAGTCAAATGTCTGGGTCTTTACGTTACATTTCAATTATAGGTTGTAGAAAATGGAATAATCTTAGTCAAACGATATGAAACTGCCGTCGATAAGCTTGAATCTAGGGCACGTGAAATTCAAATTCTCATAGAATTCAAATCTTTTGAAGTCCAGTATAGAATTTTCTTCAAGTATCATTAGTAGCCTATATTGTTGGGTCACCCTTCCGACAGTCATGGAAACTGTATACAAGGAAATTTTCAACTTACCGCAAGTGTCGTTGCAAGGAGCCTCCGCTACCCATTCACTCCAAATTCCTAAAATAATGTATTAGATAGTTCTAAATCAGCCAAAAATTGAAATGAACCTTCAGTTGGACAGCATGTAACGTCGCAGGTGTTGATGTATTCTGGTTGTGTTGGTGTTGCTGGCTGCAATTAATGAATTGAATAATATTTCCCGTCTATTCACTCATTTTTTTTTCGAAATCTGTCTTTATTGATTGATGTTAGATTATAGCATTTAATACACATTATATATTTTCTACATTTAAAATAATATCATTTTTCTAGGCCATTAATAAGCTATAAAATTATTGCGCAATGATGTTCAGGTATATTGGCAGTGCAAAATATCATATATATCATATCATACTTCGTCATTCACATTTTACCGATTCGCACTGAACTATGTGATTTTGAAATCACAATGAATTGCCAACATTCCTGATGATATCTCTATTTTGAAAATGATAATAATTTTGACAATTTATTATATCACACGTAATGAGTTGATTAATTTACCTGAGGTCCACAAGCGGCTTTTCCATCGATGACAGTCAATGAGAAATCAGGACAGCATGAGTTTCTGTAAATCAATGCATTTTGGAGAAGAATCATCAAATTGGTTCTTTTTACCTCGGATAGAGACACGTTTCAATTCCACAGTTCTCAGTGAGTGTCGCATCTCCGCTGAAATGGTATTGATTTTTTGTATACCATCAAAACCAATTTTGGTTCTTACGCGCAAGGACATCCATCTGCTTCCGATATACAAGTTCGTGTTTTGGTAAGATTGGCACATGATCCTTAACACAAACTATTTACTCATTATTTTTCATTAGATACTTAACAAAATATGTACTCGATATCGTTTTCGTGGTTTGAGAAAATACAAATAACTTTGTCTAGTATTCCAATTATAAATGAATTAACTTCTCACCGCAATAATCCCTGCATTGTGGTTGCGAGAATGTCCATTCTGCAAAGAAGACATTATCAGAGACTATCGACTAGCTTTTATTCTTCCTACCTGACCAGACACCGTTTGTCGGGCAGCAGGTCATGTTACAGAATTCATCGTATGGCTTTTGAGTTTGGGTGGTATTTGGCTGCAATCACATTTTCGAGTATATATCACATTAAATTGTGGTCTTTAGGGTTATATGTCATTCATTTAAACAAAAAATCATGAATTTGGATTTAGCCCGATATGTAAAGCTACTGTAAAAATATTCAGAGAAAACTACTACTAAGTTCGATGCATTTAATTGCGTATAACGACAAGTTTCAGTAAACTTGACTTAAAATAGTTCATCGTATCAAGTTGCATCCAAATTTTAAATTCGTTAAATAAATAATATCACGAATTTTATCTGATGTAGAAGCTTTTCACATACGACATGAAGATATATAGAGCTTACCTGAGGTCCGCAAATGGTGTCACTTCCTACGACTTGCAATGAATACCCAGCACAGCAAGTGTCATTAGGGAAAGAGCAGACTCCGATGTTACAATTGATGTCGCGTTCGGATTGGCCGCTGAATTTGACAACCATTTTTACTTATAATTGAAAGGTACAAGTGATCTCACGATTCAGAAACATTTAAAAACGCTGGAATGTTGAATTTACTACTTCTTGTAAGAATGCTAGTTTATCGATTATAAATGATCAAAATATTTGAATATCTAACCTTCAATTCGATAGTCTGCTTATTTTCAGAGAAAATAAATTTGTGAAAGATAAACTAGAGAACTTAAACTCCGTCCTTTTGCAAAACGCAGCTTAGCATAAAGTGGTATCGTGAGACCACCAAAATGGAAGGCAAGTCGTGCTTAGATTCGAAGGCATGAAAGAACCTAATCTAGATCTATACCTTTTTCTAGCTTTTCATTCGCCTCTCACTTTCAAACATTCTCTCACTCCTTCTTTCCTCGACGCATCTGGTTTTAGACGTCGAACAAAGTGTGATGACTGTAACGCAGTAGTTAAGACTACGTTCTCTATGATAAACATAATGAGCTGAGTTTAATTGGGTGTATGTCGTTGTGTACAAAAGATTTTGTGCGCAACGATCGTTCTTCAATTTAACTCAACCAAAGAATTTGAGAACGAAATATTTTATGTAGGAATAAAAGCTGACTTGCAAGGACAGCCATTGGCCTCTGTCTGACAAGTACGAATTTGATGAACAGTCGAACAGGATCCGCAAGTTGTGTTGCAGCTGGTGGTCGTGGCCCATTCTGACCAGTAGCCTCCTGTCTGAGGACAGCACGTGTAGCACTTGTCTGAGGGGGGTGGAGATGGGTTCAGCTGAATGAAAGATTGTCGATCTCTTGCGTAGAATATTATTTTATTTCAGAAATACGCTATTTAAAATTGAACATTTTTGGTCAGAATAAATCCTATACTCCTACGATAAGAATAATTTGTATACACATCTGATGGAAAGATTTTAATTTTGAAGGAGCTTGAAATCTTACATCATCCTGGCAATAGTACTGCCTAGCGTCTTTATTGAGGTATTTGAGTCGATTGTCGCAGCAAGAAAGTCGAGGATAGACGCAAACTTGATCACCGCAAATCTGATCTCTTTGGGTTGGACCACTGAAATCAAGAATGTGTTATATTTCGTTGGTAATTATTTGCTTCATTTGAAAATACAGGGCACGCTTTTCGTTTGGCGAAAATTCGCTCACAATAAGGGGTTTTGGATCGTTGTCTTCAGAAATTCATATCTTTGGTTACACTGGCCCGCTTTCATGCGGTTTTTTGCTATTTGCTACTCAGACATGAGAGATTTTTAGAAAAATATTTTCACGACTTTATCTTCACAACAGGAAGTTCACTTGGGCCCTCTATATAATACAATTTAAAATATAGAGTATCTCATGAAAGATTATTAAAAGTGACAAATTAGTAGTTATTGTAAATAATTCTTACGAGCAAGGACAGTTGTAGTCTTGCGAAATACAGAATCTTTTGACTGTCGTTGTTCCACACATTCCGCAGGTATCTAAATTAAGCGCGTATGCTTGAATATTATTATTTATTGCTGTACACTACCCTAACTTTGCTAAGAAATAATTTAAGAATCGATATTCTCAAAATATCACAATGAGCGAACCTGAGCACGGTCCTCCACTAGACCATTCGCTCCAAACTCCTCCCAGCGTGCAGCAATCCGTTAGATTTTGACCGCATTCCGGAATTGGATCTGGTTCAGTAGTTGGCGGCTGAAATAATTAAGTTTCAATTAAAAATATTGAATCTCAATGTAAGAACGATTATTTTGGGCTTCTTAGAAAGTTCACCCACTTGGAAATACCAACTGAGATTTTTTTCTTTAATCAGGAGTGCATTAATTGCTAATTTTATTTTGATTTTTATAATGTAATGTAAGGCTTCGATTTTAACTTCACAAGGTTTTTTCTTACAAATAATCTTCGAGGTTTTTCAATTCAAAGCTGTATGAACCTCCTAATGGGAAGTGCGTAGGCTATATCTAAGATGGCGAGATTTGGTGAGTTATCCTGACAAATACCAACTTCGCGCAGTATCTAACCTATCATGTTCCAGCAACGTTCAAATTTTAAAATTTATTTAGTTTTCAAACGAATTTCGGAAAATCGTTACTTTTATTAGGTACAATTTACCCTTGTATGGACATTGATAAAGGTGACGATATATTTACAAATTGTTTTTTTTATTCTAAATGTTTATCATCCCAGATTTTTAAATTGGAGAACCTGCGCAAACATTTTTCTTCCTCATTGTTTTAAAAAGTAAAAATTCAACGTACTGTAGGTCCACAAGTGGGTACGCCTTTATCCGACTGCATGAGAGTGTAGTTTCCACAGCAGGTGGTTGTGGCAGTCTTGTTGACACTATTACAAGGATTCAGGTTGCAAACTTCATATTTGGTCGTGGAACCACTAAATTTGGCATGGGTGCATTTAAAAATTCAATTTATTTTATTTTTTCTTGACAGTATTTATAAATGTTGATAAAAGCTTCTGGTGAACAATCTATCCTATACGAGTACAGTTTAAGTAGTGTTTATTTTTAAACTTAAATTTGCTATTTTTA
Source organism: Diploscapter coronatus (assembly GCA_964036155.1). Classification (NCBI taxonomy): domain Eukaryota; kingdom Metazoa; phylum Nematoda; class Chromadorea; order Rhabditida; family Rhabditidae; genus Diploscapter; species Diploscapter coronatus. The sequence continues at coordinate 13,784,215 of OZ038422.1, forward strand.
TCATTTGAGGATTTAACTCTTATTTGGTAACTCACAGGCACATGCAGGTTGAATCAGAAGTACACGTTCTGGTGTATTGCCTCATTTCACAGCCTCCGCAGTTGACATTCGAATCATTGGAGCAAGCAACTGATACCTAAATTATTCGCATTATCTTTAATGTTGGCATTCATCCTATAAGGCAACATAGTAGCTAGCAAAATATTCAGTACTCCGACTGCTCATTAAATATTTCCTGCTATCCAACATATTTATGATTATCTAAATATGACTCGACGTTTGCATACATATTGTAGATATCGAATGATGAAATTCTATCAGGTTTGAGCCAGATTGGATCATTCAAGTCTCCAGAGGAGACTCAAAATTTCCAGGGTGGTTAGATACCCTTGTTCGTTACTGTAAATATCTTTCGTTTTTTATTTATATATCAAGGCTCTGGATCTATCTGAATACAAACGAAGCGTGTTTACCGTCCATTCACTCCAGGTTCCAAGCACACGGCATGTCTTAGTTTCAGTCAGGTTTCCATTGCAGCTGCAGCCGTACGATGCAGAATGGCAAGTTCTGTTTCTTGTGCTGGTGCCGCACTAAAACAGGATTATTATTTTACAAGATTACTGCTATTATAGTTCTTATAGTTCTTTTAAGTATTCAAATTTATTGTTTATATTTCAATTCAGAAATACTACAATACTATAATCTTACCTGTGTGCATGTTCCAGCAGTGCAAGATGACCATTCACTCCAGGGACCTAAATCATAATAATTTGAAGAGATTTTAACGATGTGATTTTTTTTATTAACTCTCTTATGCTTATAGAGAGCAAACGATTTCTCGAATTTGATGTTGGTAGAATTTTGAGCTCGCAAAAATTAGGCGAAATCCTTTAATCAAAGGGATTTTTTAGTTTTGACCAGTCTAAACCCTCTAGCTAACTCGATAATTACCCTTCCCAATGTCTGTGATTATTCGTCAATGAAAGTTAGAATTTCGATTCACTTTTATGCGGCCGAGTCAAAAATTGACCATTTCTCTACCAAATGATTCAGCGCCTTGCTAACGGTGAGTTGTAGAAATGAATAGAAAAAGTGTTCATAACTGACAAAATAATGAAATACGTGCATGAAATTTATTAATCTTGACAATATTGACAAAATGATGAATACTCCAGCGCAGTTCCGTTATATCAAAGTAATTTGAAATTTTGTAGAAATGGTCTACTCACTGGAATCAAAAGTTTTTTAAGCATGCGTTCATCAGATCGAGCTTTGGGTATTTTTCGCATACTTACCTTACATATAATTCTAATCAGATTAGTAAAAATGCAAGATTTATAGTATTAACATATTTTTGTCAGAAATTATAACGATTTACCGAAGAATCCGTTTGGAGGGCAGCAGGAAGTATCAGGAGCTGGTTCTGTGTAGTTCGGCTAAACTCGAAGCAGTTGGTGTATTTCAACTGAATATATTGAATACCTGTGGACCGCAATAGTAGATACGCTTCACACGATCGAGGATCTTACTGTAGTTACCGCAGCATGATAATCTAAAAGATGCATATCAAAAATCCAGTTTTTTATCATCCAATAAAAACTAAGTAAATACACTGGAGATTTGATTACCTTGGATAAATACAGACATTAAGACCGCACATTTGAACTCTTTCCGCGTTGCCACTAAAAATACATCCTTGAAATCGTAATATTGGAAAATATCATTTGACTTTTGGATTACTTGAAAGGTTTAACTTTGATATATTCTTGTGATTATGAATGAAAGTTTGGAACCAAATACGATTTTTAAACAGAGTACTGTATTTTATTTTGAAATAGGAAGAATGGAGTGGAGTCATGAGTAAGTGTGCAAACCCTTGGCATTTTTCTCTACAATTTTCTCTCTCGCTCCAGTAAGAAGGGGAGAGACAAGGCTTCCTGTCTATGCATCTCTGACTTCTCGAGCTGTTGCTCCTCTTTCTTCTTTCAATCCTGTTTTCCTACAAGGACTAGAACTACTCTTGCCAACACGCCTCTATTTTTCCTATTTCAAAATGAATTCTGTCATAAAATATCAAATTTAGTGCGTAAGATTCCTTTACATGCTTTCCAACCTTAAAATAGATTGTTCATTCAAAATTTTCGATTTGTGATGTTTGTTAAAAATATGTCGTACGTGCAAGGACATCCTTGATCTTCAGTAATGCACTGTCTGGTGTATCTCTGCTGAGCGCAGCTACCACAAGTGTCGGCGCAAGTGTCTGTTGTCGTCCAGTCTGACCACAATCCTCCTGCAGGACAGCACATTGTCGTGGTTGTTGACTGAGTCTGAAAAGTGCAAATTTATTCGTATTTAGAAATAAGCTAAAAATGAGAAAAATGTAGGGAAATACATTCCATTTCTCCATTTGATTTGACTATGCTGTTATGATATTTTTAAAAAATATTTTAAAAATAAATCTAATAGTTGGGGTTGATAGTATGGAGAATGACGGATTAATCTGGTGTAATAAATTGCTATAAAATACAATTAAAGTGAGTTTATTTGGTATTTTAACTATGCAGTTAAGATTGAAACGAACCGTAGTGGTTGTAGAAGACATTGTTGTGGATGTTGAAGGTGTCTAAAGTTAAAAATATAAAATAAATATGATTTACATGACTTTCTCTCAAGAAATTTTGGAATAATAACAAGGCGCTTAAAATAATTATCGTAAATAAAGTCAATGTACAGTTGTCGTTGAAGTTGTTGTAGTTGTAGTCGAAGTCGATGGAGTAGTGGTCGATGTGGATGGTGTGGTAGTCGACGTGGATGGTGTGGTGGTCGAAGTCGATGGAGTGGTGGTCGAAGTTGATGGAGTAGTTGTGGTCGACGTGGATGGAGTGGTGGTCGACGTGGATGGAGTGGTGGTCGAAGTTGATGGAGTAGTTGTGGTCGACGTGGATGGAGTGGTGGTCGAAGTTGATGGAGTAGTTGTGGTCGACGTGGATGGAGTAGTGGTCGACGTGGATGGCGTCTGAAATCGCCAGTCACACATTCGAAATGCAAAATGTCAATTTCGTCAGTACTACTTTGTTTTGAGTTATTCAGAAATTCATTCAAAAATGCAATGCTTACAGTAGTACTAGTCGATGGCGTTGTGGTCGAAGTCGATGGAGTGGTGGTCGAAGTCGATGGAGTGGTGGTCGAAGTCGATGGAGTGGTGGTCGAAGTTGATGGAGTGGTGGTCGACGTGGATGGCGTCTGAAATCGCCAGTCACACATTCGAAATGCAAAATGTCAATTTCGTCAGTACTACTTTGTTTTGAGTTATTCAGAAATTCATTCAAAAATGCAATGCTTACAGTAGTACTAGTCGATGGCGTTGTGGTCGAAGTCGATGGAGTGGTGGTCGAAGTCGATGGAGTGGTGGTCGAAGTCGATGGAGTGGTGGTCGAAGTCGATGGAGTGGTGGTCGAAGTTGATGGAGTGGTGGTCGACGTGGATGGCGTCTGAAATCGCCAGTCACACATTCGAAATGCAAAATGTCAATTTCGTCAGTACTACTTTGTTTTGAGTTATTCAGAAATTCATTCAAAAATGCAATGCTTACAGTAGTACTAGTCGATGGCGTTGTGGTCGAAGTCGATGGAGTGGTGGTCGAAGTCGATGGAGTGGTGGTCGAAGTCGATGGAGTGGTGGTCGAAGTCGATGGAGTGGTGGTCGAAGTCGATGGCGTCTGAAATCGCCAGTCACACATTCGAAATGCAAAATGTCAATTTCGTCAGTACTACTTTGTTTTGAGTTATTCAGAAATTCATTCAAAAATGCAATGCTTACAGTAGTACTAGTCGATGGCGTTGTGGTCGAAGTTGATGGAGTGGTGGTCGACGTGGATGGCGTCTGAAATCGCCAGTCACACATTCGAAATGCAAAATGTCAATTTCGTCAGTACTACTTTGTTTTGAGTTATTCAGAAATTCATTCAAAAATGCAATGCTTACAGTAGTACTAGTCGATGGCGTTGTGGTCGAAGTTGATGGAGTGGTGGTCGAAGTCGATGGAGTGGTGGTCGAAGTCGATGGCGTCTGAAATCGCCAGTCACACATTCGAAATGCAAAATGTCAATTTCGTCAGTACTACTTTGTTTTGAGTTATTCAGAAATTCATTCAAAAATGCAATGCTTACAGTAGTACTAGTCGATGGCGTTGTGGTCGAAGTCGATGGAGTGGTGGTCGAAGTCGATGGAGTGGTGGTCGAAGTCGATGGAGTGGTGGTCGAAGTTGATGGAGTGGTGGTCGACGTGGATGGCGTCTGAAATCGCCAGTCACACATTCGAAATGCAAAATGTCAATTTCGTCAGTACTACTTTGTTTTGAGTTATTCAGAAATTCATTCAAAAATGCAATGCTTACAGTAGTACTAGTCGATGGCGTTGTGGTCGAAGTTGATGGAGTGGTGGTCGAAGTCGATGGAGTGGTGGTCGAAGTCGATGGCGTCTGAAATCGCCAGTCACACATTCGAAATGCAAAATGTCAATTTCGTCAGTACTACTTTGTTTTGAGTTATTCAGAAATTCATTCAAAAATGCAATGCTTACAGTAGTACTAGTCGATGGCGTTGTGGTCGAAGTCGATGGAGTGGTGGTCGAAGTCGATGGAGTGGTGGTCGAAGTCGATGGAGTGGTGGTCGAAGTTGATGGAGTGGTGGTCGACGTGGATGGCGTCTGAAATCGCCAGTCACACATTCGAAATGCAAAATGTCAATTTCGTCAGTACTACTTTGTTTTGAGTTATTCAGAAATTCATTCAAAAATGCAATGCTTACAGTAGTACTAGTCGATGGCGTTGTGGTCGAAGTCGATGGAGTGGTGGTCGAAGTCGATGGAGTGGTGGTCGAAGTCGATGGAGTGGTGGTCGAAGTTGATGGAGTGGTGGTCGACGTGGATGGCGTCTGAAATCGCCAGTCACACATTCGAAATGCAAAATGTCAATTTCGTCAGTACTACTTTGTTTTGAGTTATTCAGAAATTCATTCAAAAATGCAATGCTTACAGTAGTACTAGTCGATGGCGTTGTGGTCGAAGTCGATGGAGTGGTGGTCGAAGTCGATGGAGTGGTGGTCGAAGTCGATGGAGTGGTGGTCGAAGTTGATGGAGTGGTGGTCGACGTGGATGGCGTCTGAAATCGCCAGTCACACATTCGAAATGCAAAATGTCAATTTCGTCAGTACTACTTTGTTTTGAGTTATTCAGAAATTCATTCAAAAATGCAATGCTTACAGTAGTACTAGTCGATGGCGTTGTGGTCGAAGTCGATGGAGTGGTGGTCGAAGTCGATGGAGTGGTGGTCGAAGTCGATGGAGTGGTGGTCGAAGTTGATGGAGTGGTGGTCGACGTGGATGGCGTCTGAAATCGCCAGTCACACATTCGAAATGCAAAATGTCAATTTCGTCAGTACTACTTTGTTTTGAGTTATTCAGAAATTCATTCAAAAATGCAATGCTTACAGTAGTACTAGTCGATGGCGTTGTGGTCGAAGTCGATGGAGTGGTGGTCGAAGTCGATGGAGTGGTGGTCGAAGTCGATGGAGTGGTGGTCGAAGTCGATGGAGTGGTGGTCGAAGTTGATGGAGTGGTGGTCGACGTGGATGGCGTCTGAAATCGCCAGTCACACATTCGAAATGCAAAATGTCAATTTCGTCAGTACTACTTTGTTTTGAGTTATTCAGAAATTCATTCAAAAATGCAATGCTTACAGTAGTACTAGTCGATGGCGTTGTGGTCGAAGTCGATGGAGTGGTGGTCGAAGTCGATGGAGTGGTGGTCGAAGTCGATGGAGTGGTGGTCGAAGTCGATGGAGTGGTGGTCGAAGTCGATGGCGTCTGAAATCGCCAGTCACACATTCGAAATGCAAAATGTCAATTTCGTCAGTACTACTTTGTTTTGAGTTATTCAGAAATTCATTCAAAAATGCAATGCTTACAGTAGTACTAGTCGATGGCGTTGTGGTCGAAGTTGATGGAGTGGTGGTCGACGTGGATGGCGTCTGAAATCGCCAGTCACACATTCGAAATGCAAAATGTCAATTTCGTCAGTACTACTTTGTTTTGAGTTATTCAGAAATTCATTCAAAAATGCAATGCTTACAGTAGTACTAGTCGATGGCGTTGTGGTCGAAGTTGATGGAGTGGTGGTCGAAGTCGATGGAGTGGTGGTCGAAGTCGATGGCGTCTGAAATCGCCAGTCACACATTCGAAATGCAAAATGTCAATTTCGTCAGTACTACTTTGTTTTGAGTTATTCAGAAATTCATTCAAAAATGCAATGCTTACAGTAGTACTAGTCGATGGCGTTGTGGTCGAAGTCGATGGAGTGGTGGTCGAAGTCGATGGAGTGGTGGTCGAAGTCGATGGAGTGGTGGTCGAAGTTGATGGAGTGGTGGTCGACGTGGATGGCGTCTGAAATCGCCAGTCACACATTCGAAATGCAAAATGTCAATTTCGTCAGTACTACTTTGTTTTGAGTTATTCAGAAATTCATTCAAAAATGCAATGCTTACAGTAGTACTAGTCGATGGCGTTGTGGTCGAAGTCGATGGAGTGGTGGTCGAAGTCGATGGAGTGGTGGTCGAAGTCGATGGAGTGGTGGTCGAAGTTGATGGAGTGGTGGTCGACGTGGATGGCGTCTGAAATCGCCAGTCACACATTCGAAATGCAAAATGTCAATTTCGTCAGTACTACTTTGTTTTGAGTTATTCAGAAATTCATTCAAAAATGCAATGCTTACAGTAGTACTAGTCGATGGCGTTGTGGTCGAAGTCGATGGAGTGGTGGTCGAAGTCGATGGAGTGGTGGTCGAAGTCGATGGAGTGGTGGTCGAAGTTGATGGAGTGGTGGTCGACGTGGATGGCGTCTGAAATCGCCAGTCACACATTCGAAATGCAAAATGTCAATTTCGTCAGTACTACTTTGTTTTGAGTTATTCAGAAATTCATTCAAAAATGCAATGCTTACAGTAGTACTAGTCGATGGCGTTGTGGTCGAAGTCGATGGAGTGGTGGTCGAAGTCGATGGAGTGGTGGTCGAAGTCGATGGAGTGGTGGTCGAAGTCGATGGAGTGGTGGTCGAAGTCGATGGAGTGGTGGTCGAAGTCGATGGCGTCTGAAATCGCCAGTCACACATTCGAAATGCAAAATGTCAATTTCGTCAGTACTACTTTGTTTTGAGTTATTCAGAAATTCATTCAAAAATGCAATGCTTACAGTAGTACTAGTCGATGGCGTTGTGGTCGAAGTTGATGGAGTGGTGGTCGAAGTCGATGGAGTGGTGGTCGAAGTCGATGGCGTCTGAAATCGCCAGTCACACATTCGAAATGCAAAATGTCAATTTCGTCAGTACTACTTTGTTTTGAGTTATTCAGAAATTCATTCAAAAATGCAATGCTTACAGTAGTACTAGTCGATGGCGTTGTGGTCGAAGTTGATGGAGTGGTGGTCGAAGTCGATGGAGTGGTGGTCGAAGTCGATGGCGTCTGAAATCGCCAGTCACACATTCGAAATGCAAAATGTCAATTTCGTCAGTACTACTTTGTTTTGAGTTATTCAGAAATTCATTCAAAAATGCAATGCTTACAGTAGTACTAGTCGATGGCGTTGTGGTCGAAGTCGATGGAGTGGTGGTCGAAGTCGATGGAGTGGTGGTCGAAGTCGATGGAGTGGTGGTCGAAGTTGATGGAGTGGTGGTCGACGTGGATGGCGTCTGAAATCGCCAGTCACACATTCGAAATGCAAAATGTCAATTTCGTCAGTACTACTTTGTTTTGAGTTATTCAGAAATTCATTCAAAAATGCAATGCTTACAGTAGTACTAGTCGATGGCGTTGTGGTCGAAGTCGATGGAGTGGTGGTCGAAGTCGATGGAGTGGTGGTCGAAGTCGATGGAGTGGTGGTCGAAGTTGATGGAGTGGTGGTCGACGTGGATGGCGTCTGAAATCGCCAGTCACACATTCGAAATGCAAAATGTCAATTTCGTCAGTACTACTTTGTTTTGAGTTATTCAGAAATTCATTCAAAAATGCAATGCTTACAGTAGTACTAGTCGATGGCGTTGTGGTCGAAGTTGATGGAGTGGTGGTCGAAGTCGATGGAGTGGTGGTCGAAGTCGATGGCGTCTGAAATCGCCAGTCACACATTCGAAATGCAAAATGTCAATTTCGTCAGTACTACTTTGTTTTGAGTTATTCAGAAATTCATTCAAAAATGCAATGCTTACAGTAGTACTAGTCGATGGCGTTGTGGTCGAAGTCGATGGAGTGGTGGTCGAAGTCGATGGAGTGGTGGTCGAAGTCGATGGAGTGGTGGTCGAAGTCGATGGAGTGGTGGTCGACGTGGATGGCGTCTGAAATCGCCAGTCACACATTCGAAATGCAAAATGTCAATTTCGTCAGTACTACTTTGTTTTGAGTTATTCAGAAAATTCAGAAATTCATTCAAAAATGCAATGCTTACAGTAGTACTAGTCGATGGCGTTGTGGTCGAAGTCGATGGAGTGGTGGTCGAAGTCGATGGAGTAGTGGTCGAAGTTGATGGAGTAGTGGTCGACGTGGATGGAGTAGTGGTCGACGTGGATGGCGTCTGAAATCGCCAGTCACACATTCGAAATGCAAAATGTCAATTTCGTCAGTACTACTTTGTTTTGAGTTATTCAGAAATTCGTTCAAAAATGCAATGCTTACAGTAGTACTAGTCGATGGAGTGGTGGTCGAAGTCGATGGAGTAGTGGTCGACGTGGATGGAGTGGTGGTCGACGTGGATGGGGTGGTGGTCGACGTGGATGGAGTAGTGGTCGAAGTCGATGGAGTTGTTGTAGATGTAGATGGCGTCTGGAAAATGATCATTTGATTTTTTAACTCGTTAAATATCTTGGCAAGTTTGTCGTTGTTTCATTATTTCACTACGAATGAGATATCATTATGAACCATAGCCAATTCTTATTAATTACAGAACATGAAGAGAACTTGTACAGAAAAAATGGTTTTTTAATCAATCTTAGTCATAACAAATCTTTTATTCGTCGATTGAAAATTCGCTTCAAAGCAACTCATACAATGATTTTCCTTCTTTCTCTCCTTCACGAAGAGGGAAGTATTTATGTTCTCTACCTATGCAAAAGATGGGGTTCAGGAAAAGACATAACATGTGTTCAATAGTAAAATTCATTTGGAAAAGGCGCAATACAAATAAAATAACCAAAAATTGTATTGATCAAATAGTAAGTTGGGTTTTTAAAAACTGGTATAAAATGTATGATTTAGTTTAACCTTAATGCTACCCAAATTTATCGAGCTTTATAACATTTTTTTAATATAAATAATCACATGCTGTTTATGGGGTTAAATCATGAAATTTTTACCACGATTACCAATCAAATGCCGGTGATCGCTTTAAATAGGTAAATAACCTATCGATTATGACTTGAATTTCATCTCTGGTATTAGCTCTCCAAATATCAGGCTTCAATCATCACATTCAGATATGCCTAGTTGAGTTATGGGGCACGATCAGACCGAGCTAACATATGACTGAGAAATATGACGTTTACTCTCACTGAATGACCCCAAAAACTGCTAAGTGGATATGCTAATTACCTTAATTATCTTCTGCATTTAATTTCCTTCAATTTCATGTATGATTTCCCTAGGTACTAAATTTCCACTTGTCTTCAACAATATTCTCTAGAATTACTAGAGAAACTCATGGGATCTGAAGAAAATAGAGGTTTTTGAGATGTCTGATTCCAGAAATACGTCATAGACCCCTAAATCTCCCACCAAATCGACTATTCTATCATATCTTACTATTCTAGAAGTTTATAGGCGATTACATCCATCTTTCTGGCCACTGGGTTCATTAATTTCCTCAAATACTATGCACCAACTGACATGATCCCATATAAGTGCGTCTAGCGCTCTGGAATACACCCGAAAGCGTACGGCTTTTATCTATAATTTATCTAGGGCATCTGTTCTCCTAAAATTGTGGGTCGGGGACACGATCTGGATATGTGACGGTCAGCCATGGGGTCATTTTTTGATAATACCTCAAAAATTCTCTATATTTGGGAAAGCACTGTTCGAAATAATGTACTCAAACATTAGAATACGACCTGTATTTCATCTACGGTGGCTATTCTCTAAATTTCACACCTATTTAGGCACGCTACTTTGTGCTGTCTCCTAAAAAAGCAAAAGTGGACGGTGTTTACGCGGCACGCATTGAAACGAGCGAAAAGGAGGGGAATTTATTGTCGATCAGAAAAACGCAATTAAAGCAGCAAAAAAGTTAATTACACCCAATTAGCTCGTTCAAATATCAAAATAGAAACAATTTCGAAAATTTTGAGACCGAACACACAGGAACTTGCCAGGAGAAGTACTCGAGGTGGGCCGGAATGTTAGGACGCTATTTTCCCCTTGAAATCGCCTGATTTCTGCTAAAATTTGTTTATTCTACGCGACTCCAGAATATTTCTGATGCTAAAATAGTTGAAGGACGTCAGTGGGCATCGATAGAATACGAAATTAGCCTGGAGCGCCACTTCTGAAACACAGCAGGGGCGCGAGAACGTACAAACTTCTTATATAAGGGAAATTGACGTGGCGGATTCTGAAGTCCCCGCGCTGAGGATTCGTTCGAAAACTACCAGAATTATTCAAAGACACCTCAAACTTGGATTATTTATCGATTTTTCGCATGTCACTTGCTGGTATTCAACGCAGGATTCAAAACGTACACCACCTAACTTACTGAACTTTTCGACTTTTTTTTTTTAACTAACTCGAATTTTTATCAATTTTGATGATTGACGATGCATTAGAATACCAACTAAACACTATAAAAGCTCGTCAAATAATTTTTTCGAATAGTTCAGTCTATCGCAGACAATAAAACCGGAAGTGGACACAAATCAGGTCAATAAATTCGTATTCGCTGCAAACCGCGAATTTTCCTTGTTTCTGGAGTTTTTTTTGGGTTTTCGACGACTGTTCATGAAAATTAATATAATTTCACGTCAATTTGTTGAGAAACTTTCGCAAATACATGGTTACATGATTTTGAAAGATTTTTTGAACGTCGTTAATTTCGTATTCCGCGAATTGACTACTTTTGACACGATGTGTTTTTGTGAATACTCAAGCAATAGTCGAAGTTTTTACATCAAAATATTCCACAGGCCTTATATTCCAAAGTTAGCTTCCGTTTTAGTCAACCTGGCACTAAAATTTTTAAGAAATTTGGCGTCTTCGGAAAAGAATTAATTTTTAGCGCAAATTCGTCATTGTGGAGAGCTAAGTAGTGCGTTTCCAGGACTGAAACTTGGTTCATCTAGTTGACATGTACAGCATATGTAAACATTAGAAAAATCCTGCGAAGAGCAACTGAGATTCTGATAATCCGTGAAATATAAAAGAAGTCAATGCTGAGACGAAAGAGGGTGCAGAGAAAAAAGATTCCTAAAGGTAGAGAAAGAAATAGAGGAGCGAAAGGCACAATGCAAACTCGACGTCTCTAGCCTATTTCACAAATGAGTGATTGTTCAGTTTTCGTGTTTCAATTTTTTCTTTTCGGAAATGAATGCAGAACCCAATGACATATCCATTCATGGGTAAATCAGCGCGGTGGGGTCAGCTGGACAAAATTACTGGCGGCTCTTATATGCGAGTTTCAAAATATTAGTGATTCTACACACCCTTTTGCTTTTTAGGGGACGGGGAAAATATAAAGAGAAGGCGGTGTGCAACAAGATAATTGTGTTTGGGTTATTATTCTACAAAAGTAGTTCTAATGAATGATGACGATCTTTTTTAGTCATCAGCAACAAGCCTTATCATTTCCAGAAAAATGGACGAAAATAAGAACGAACAAGTTCTAGCGGACGCGGAGAACAGCAGCAGCATGTGATATTAATGCGAGTGACAAATAGGATTATTTGAGTGAAAAGAAGCAAATACTTACAGTGGTGCTAGTTGATGGAGTAGTGGTCGAAGTCGATGGAGTGGTAGTCGACGTGGATGGAGTTGTGGTCGAAGTCGATGGAGTGGTGGTCGAAGTTGATGGAGTGGTAGTCGACGTGGATGGAGTAGTGGTCGAAGTCGATGGCGTCTAAAATTGTCATGTTCGCAATATCAATGAAGGCAGAATGTCAATTTTTCATCAACACTACAGTTTGGGGTCAATTCAAACATTCAATTAATCAATTCGCGCTTACAGTAGTACTAGTCGATGGAGTGGTAGTCGATGTACTGGGAGTGGTTGTTGATGTCGTCGTTGTCATCGTCGTTGACGTTGTTGACTAATTACTTGATTATTCTCATTATTTATTTCAAACTTACAGTTGTGCTAGTTGTTGTTGGAATTTCGTAGAACGCTAAAGTTTCAATTATTAACTCTTGAAAACTTATGATTCACGCATTAATAATCAGTATTCCTTCTAAAATAACATTTCTTCATAACTTCTACGAAATTATATTCAATGATAGAAAACAGAAAATTAACGATTTTTCTATTTATTAGTGATGCGAAAAAGTAATTGATAGAGCCTCCAAGCTTTGTCCCTTGCAACAATGCGTTTTTCGTAGAACTGTAGTGGTTTGAAATCACAAATTATTGAATGAAATATCCTTAAAATCTAAAAAAAGCCAATCTTGATCGAATTATTTCGCAATTTATTAATATTCTTAATTTGGTCAAGCATCATTTTATCATTTGTTATACATAATATTTCTAATAAGAGCTTATTTGACTTACAGTCACAATAGAACACATTTCCTATAGCTGCATCATCGGGAGTTGCTGCGGCCCAGCCGAACTCTGTACAATCCAAGTCAGTTGTGATAGTTATATATGAATTAGGGTCCGCAGGCAACTCATAGTAATACTAAATTACACTTTTTCTTACATATTTTTCATTGTCTTCGAAAAAGACTTGCTGAGGGGAGCGAGGCGCGTATCCGCGAAGAGCATAATATGAAATACATAGTGTAGGGTGTAGAGAAGCAAAACGCGGCAGAACACAATAGTTAACGTCGCGGATACCCTTTTTTGCAAGTCTTTTTGGGAGACGAAAGAGAGTAAACGAAATCGAAATAAAGTTGTTATTTACTATCACTCACGTTATTATCAGGGTCATCTGGTGTTCTTGATCCTATGAACGCTCCGCCCAATCCGGTACAGGAAATCGTCATTATTGAGCAGCCACTTGTTGTATCGACTATAAATGAAATATATATCATGAAAGGTTGGATACTTTTTATCTCTGATTTTGTTATTAGCTTTTAGTGATTATTAATACGCTTACTTGAGTATGTCATATAGCCTACAGAATCTCCGTCGTATTGAGGCGTAGTACTTTCGATAGGAGGAGCACATGTATCGACACAGTCGCCGGCTGAAACCATGTGTAGACTTTTGTGAATTTCCATAATAAATCATATTTATTTGCGTAAAGATATTTATAAATTGGCATAGTGATGATGGCTTCATTGCGTATAAAGAAGTAATAAATGATAAGTGATTATTATTGCAACCACTTTCTCATGTTCATTAATAATCAGTCTGCGTAAAAGCAGGACACACGAAAGGAGAGAAAGAACAAAAAATCAATAACCGTAGTTTTCCGAAATTGATTTTTCTAATTTTTATATTCAGTTTTCTTCTACTTTTTTGTTATCATCAAGATACAGTATGTTCATGAAAAATTTGTTTGACAACCATTCAGAACTTCCCCTCAACGTTGTTATTGAAACTTGCATGTGCTTACGTGCTCGCTGAAACTTTTAGCATATTATTCATTACAGGTTGTACTTTTTTATACTATTTAGATATTTTATTTATTTTTGATTATCATATTGTCGATGATCGATAACTTGAGACAAAATAAAAGAAACGTCTTTACTTCTCCCTTTACTTTGAACCCAAGAATGCGCAAGCAAACGATATTTGTTCATTGGACGATTCCTTTTATTTTCTCCTGTTTTTCTTTGTTACTTCATCAAAATTAACGGGATTTTCGCTAAATCGCTTAGCCAATAGCTTCTCCTATCGATAATGATCAAAATTTATTGAATAATTATCGCTAATTGTCTTAATTTCTCGAAAAACGAGAAGAAAATACGAACAGATGCTCCTCGTCTGCGCGCATTTCGTGGATCACAGGAGGCGAAGAAAGAAACTCGCTTCCCCTATCTCGTTTCAAATAGTCGGTTACTTACAATAACTATAAACAGAATTTTTTTGAATATTCAATAACTTCAATAACTGATCAGCTCCCGATGAATTAAAATTGATCCTAATGTCTAATAACATTTATCGAGCATTTACAATAAACTTTCTTATGTATGAAAAATCCAAATTAGAATTAACCAACCTTTTGTCGAACCCATTTTTCTATCATCATTCTGATAATTTTTTCTCGTCTTTCCAAATTCACCGGTCTAACGAAGTTGTTGAGCTTGAGCCAGGGATTGTAAGTTAGATTTGTCCCGTGTCTCCAATTGAAAAGAATCATTCCTGCTCTTTGTCTCTGTGCTTCGTGCTGAATTTTTATTTTTGGAATCATTGGTGATCACGAATGATGTTTAGTCGGTCTAATTTATACATTTTATTGTCCAAATTTGTCAGGCCCAGGGATATTTGCAGTTTCGGTTCGGTTTCGACTTAAAAATTGTGGTTCAGTTTATAAAAAAAAAAATTGAACCGCGAACATCCTAGGCAGACTATCAACCAAACCGTAAAACTATACGGGAGAGGATGCCAAATCAAAAGTGCTTCTAGAGAAAGTTGATACATACTCTCTTCCCAACTCGAAGAGATCTTTATAGCTCGCTTTACCCATAACTCTTATCTATCGCTAGTCGCGTCACGGTTTCCCTCTTCCCGCGTCTAAAGATAGGAAAGAATGTGTTTCTGAATGTGAGGAAAGGAAGATGCAAGAGGTGGACAAAGTGAGCTGATGAAGGTCTCTTCAAATTGAGAAGACTATGCAGGGGGTACGCAAAATGATTTTAGCAAAACTTTTTGGCTTAGAGGGGTATGCACGAGAGATCTGACTTAAGCGTTGCCTAAGTCTGAAACTTGCATACATAATTTTTATAGGTAGCAGAAGACATATTTCATAATGACGATTTTCTAAATTAAAAATACCGTTTCGTTTGGACGTCTGACATAAATGAGCTGCGTAATCTGCTCCTTTGTCATAGATCTCTGCTCCAAAGGTAACGTCTTCAGATTCCTGAACAGTTCGTGATCCTCCTGCCGCTTCCTTCTGACTTCGTCGTATTTTTTCTTATCTTCCAAAATGACGGATGCATCGATGTCCTCGGGCGAATTCACGATTGTTTCAGCCTATAATGTTTTCATCATAAAATTTTTAGTATAAATTTTTATTTTGAGTTCGGAATCTGGGAGTCGCATAGAGAGAAAAATGCGATTTTAATTAAGCCAGTCTCCCCATTTCACGTTCTATTTCCTTCTTTCTAGCCCATTGAAAAATAAACGCGCAACTTTAGGATGCGTTCATACTTTTTGACATTGTGTCAATGTTAGGCGATATTACGTGTAAATTTTTGAAATCGATGTCAAGCGTGTCAAAAATTTATACATAATATCGCATGGCATTGACATAATGTCAAAAAAGTATGAACGCACCCTTCCCGAATTTCGTACCAGGCAATACTATAATTGAGCTGTGTTAAATATGCACTGGCTCAACCTATGTTCATTTACTTTTTCTTTGTTTCCATATCACGAGCTTATGAGTATAGTTTGAACAAAGGGGACTTTCTCCAAAGTATGATTTTAACATACGTAACAATTACAATTTGGCATATGACACTCTACTAATAGATTTTCGAATTTATTAGATTTGAAATTCTATTCATTTTACAAATCAACTTCAGCGAATATAAGAAACATACCAATTTGGGCTCGATTGTGGGACTCGGTTGATCCCAGAACCGGCCATTTGAATAGCCGATCAAAGTCACGAACAACAGAATGCATATCGAACGTGTTGGGGTCCAAGGATGAGATGATGATATGACCATCTGCAATTTATTGAATTAGATGATAGTATGATAGGCAGAATATCAGAGTGCCAAAATTAACACTCGAATTATGCGTTCGAAATGTATTGCCAATGC
This sequence comes from Diploscapter coronatus, assembly GCA_964036155.1. Classification (NCBI taxonomy): domain Eukaryota; kingdom Metazoa; phylum Nematoda; class Chromadorea; order Rhabditida; family Rhabditidae; genus Diploscapter; species Diploscapter coronatus. The sequence goes on from OZ038422.1 coordinate 13,800,392, forward strand.
GTCTAATTTAATTGTTCGGCATTTACATACTTAAAGTTTTATTAGTTTAAGAGAATGTATTTGTAAAATCCGAACAACTGTCCGCATTTCAGAAAAAGTCACAAATCGGGATTTGACCAGAGGTGGGCACCACTATGGGTTCTAATCACAAAACCGGAGAAATAAGGCTCTGCCCCCATAAGCGAGCGGGGCTATGCTAATTTAAAAATCACGATGCATATGAAAAAATACTCGTTAAATGGTACAAATAAAACTCTTTTGCTATAAAAGACATTCGAAAAATTTTAAAAGGATCTTAGACTAGACAATGGACCACGTCTACTGATATATAGGTTTCGGGATTTCAGCCACTTACTGATAGGTAGATCGTCCCGATGTCAAAGTAAGAGGTAAAATACTCCCCTCCACGAAAGCGATAAAAATATTCAAAACTTCATAACTTTTCGAAAATTTTTTATAGCAAAAAAGTTTCTTTGTACCTCCTGTTTGCAGCCAAATCGTTAAAACTCCCAACTTTGACCCCCCACCTAACCCCACCCACTTTAGGAGACAGGGCCTGGTCTCCTCATTTTTGTGATTAGGATTCAAAGGAAGGGGAGTATCGATCCATATGGGTTGAATCCGAAATTCAAAACACTTTTGCAATTGTCCGACCTTTATTCGAATTATTCAAACAGTGCGTCTTAAATATATATGCTCCATTCCCAGTCATCAGTCAACACGACATGTTTTCTGCAGAGGAAAAGGGGAACAGGATGGCAGCTGGACAAACAGTTCGACTGAAACTCGCTGAAATGAAGAACGGATATTTCGACACGCAAATTCCTCACCCATCTCTTCACAGTGATATTTTCACAAGTGAGACCAAATTTCACATTGCAGAATTTCGACTAAATTCTTCCCTCAAATACGTCATACTAAACTAGACGAAGCATATCCTTCCTTTTCAATTTTTTTACCATTTTCATTTCATTTCTGCAAATATCCAATTCGACATGTCAAGTGACTTCGACCCTGTAATATGCTTGACCAAATATATATGCTATTTTTCATATGAAATCGAAAATTCTAAATTCAAATAGTTAAAAAAAAAAAAAACTTACAGCGTTATCAAATTAAGAAACCGAAAGAATTGCAATATTAGTTTTTAGAAGTCACGACTTTGCCCGTAGATTAATTTCGTATTACTTGCGTTATTAATATGGTTTTGCACAGTTATGATCAATAGGGGTGTGAAAAAATATTTTCGGAAAAGATTTCTTTCTCTGAACCAGAGTTGTACGAAACGTTAAGTTTCGTTTACGTTTACGTCTACGTCTTACGCTTTTTCAAAAAAATTTTCGTACAGCCCTAACGAGAACTTAAAGCTATGAAATTAGAATAGGAATTTTCGATAATTTTTTTTTTCAAATCTAGGTGGGAATCAGGGATGTACGAAGTTTTGATTTGAAAATTCTCGAATTCAAAGTCGAAATCGAAGTTTTGCCCAAAAACGTTAAAATCTACACCAAAAATAGAAAAATGATGCTAATTTAAGTGAGAAAATTAATTTTTGCCTTAAAATAAATTAATTTTAGTCGAAAATTCGTTCTGGCTTGAATTTTTATCGAAGTGGTTGGATATTTGGCCATTGAGGTTTTCGACTACGCAGAATTCGAAAATCATCATTAAAATGCGTTTCGACCACTTGCTGTGTCAATACCGTAATCTCAAAGATACTGAAAATCCGGATTGCTGTAACTCAAAATTTTTGCATCGAAATAACTCGAATTTGACACCAAAATACTCTCAAGGATATACTGATTAAGAATCTGGAATAATCTCATTAATAAAACCATCTATTTTTATTCTACGAACTGTCGAAATAAAGTACCATTTATAAGACATTATGTATAGGAACAGCCCGAATTCGTACCTGAAAACTCTGAAACTTGGGTCAATTGTATCTTCCCCATTACTACGTGACTGATTTTAAATAATTTTAAAAATAATTCCCAAAATCTGCTGAAAAGCAACAAAGAAGTCACAGTGTAATTGATACGCGACAGCAGGCTTAAACCATGTGAAACTTTACATCCGTCGTGTACAAAGTAAGGCCCGTATGGATCGGCAAGATTGGTACCGTTAAGCAGCTCATGGTTCGGGGCTATCAGATGGTATGGATCTTTTTCGGAATTAAGCGCTTCGAATGTTGAGCCTTCCCTGTCAGATAGAGAATCATAAATTAATTAGCTCGAGTTAACGTTAGAGTTTTGAACTTAAAGTCAGCTCGTAATTTAATGCAATAACGTATGAATTATAACATCGTGTGACACAAGTTAATGTTAACCTCGGAATTGATATATAAACGAATCTACTTTCAGTTCTACTACGAAATCCTGACGCTGATGTCATCGAGAAGATCAAACTCATGGGCCAATAAGTATCGGCATGGAACAAGAATTTCAGTCTTTGTACATTGGGTTCAAAAATACTTCTCCGAAAACAATGAATTGCTATACACAAAGAGCTTTATATATTCTAAGAAGAAGTCTGAATTTGAGCCTGATGACCCAATTCCCAAATCAACTCCGCCAATTATGTTCTATAAGTACCCAAAGAAAAGAATCAGAGCTTGCTAGCGATCAACAGAAAATGTTCTTCGAATGGGCTCCGGGTACAATCGACGGGTTGCTGAAGAGGGTCAAGGATCTTTTCCACCTTTAAGATGGTGAATTAAATCTGAAAACGAATATTCGTGAAAGTTTTGATTGATCAGATTTCTAATATAATTTTGTTGTGTCTGTAGTGATTACAGATCATATTTTAATTCATAAATCTACTCCCAACGTAATCTGAAACCTACTACTAAATCTAAAAATCTGAAGGTCTATTTTTAAACTTCACATTTTTCTTAAATTATGACGCTAGGAATATTTGGTTGTGAATAAAGTTGAAATTTATAAACCTATTTCAAGCGTAATCTGAGACTACTACTAAATCTAAAAATTCTCCTGGTCCATTTTAAATCCGGCATTTTTCTGAAATTTGATCAAATTGATGCTTTAGGTGCTCATTTATGTCCGGAATAAACACCTTTTTGAATTTCAAAGCACATCATTTTCGGGATGGATGGGTCTATAAAAGGGGTCTGGATCTCTGTCATATGCGGTGAGATATAAAATTCCCTTTCACCGAGTAGGCCCCCCACCTTTCAGCGGTAACCTTATGCTAGGGTATTGAACAAGCATTTTTTCCCTACCCCATTTCTCTAACCTTCACTCTCATAGTCGACATATCTGGATTTATATGAGCAAGCTTCCTGGCTCGGGACTACTCGACGTTTCTGAATAAGCCCAATTTTCATATATCACGTTTCAAAAATCCTTGGAATTCAAATATTTACCTTTAGTCTGAAAAACACATGACCTATGCTCATTAAACTTTCAAAAGTTTGTTTAAAATTCATTTCACGTGAAATTTTTTTATAGTTTGTTTTCATTTCTATAACGAAACTCTGAACTTTGTTGCTATATCCGAGAAATTTCGAGTTTTTTTGTAAACAAATAGGGATCTGAAAACTCAGCATGGATACCGCTGAGCCAGGGTGTGTGGTTGTGGAGTGTCGATATTGCATGGCTAGAAAGCAGTCGCTAATTAACAATAATACTTCAAAGGAAGTGGTGAGTTTTTCAAATATCGTTAAAGACTATCGCATTTCTTGAACTGTGTTAAATACTGTTTTCTTTGTACTCCCATTTATAATGACATTTATATCTATCCATCTTCATTTTTCATCATAACACTACTTCAAAAATAGTACCTCCGAGAACTATGCATCAGTTCACTTTCAGTCGTCCGTTTTAACCGCACAAAATCAGAACGCCAACAACAAGCCTATTAAGCAGCGTCAATCGCCGATCGACATCCGAATTGCCAAACTGCACTATGCACCAGAAGTTTGCAGGGTAAAATCATAGCTGTATCTTTTTTTTTTTTTTTTTTTTTTTTTTTTAAATTCCTATTTTCAGCCGGAACTTCTAAAATTGAGTTACCATTCCGGGGATTGCGGTGTGCTCTACGTCAATCCGACTGGCTTTCGGGTGGATGCGAGCGAAAATTCGCAAACCAGTAAGTCTTTGCAAAAGAATAAAAGTCCTGTGTCTCAATTTCTTGTGATCCTGTAAAAATGCGATTGTATACGATCGCATTTTTTGATATTTAGAAATTTAGAACTTTCATCTTTCAAAAAAAATTCTAACATCCTGTTTTCAGTTTACGTAAAAAGTATGCGAAATTGCTTGAGAAATATCCGAATCTCCATATAATCTCTTTTTTCTGGGGCATATTTTATTTTTCAGCAATTTCGGCCCCACATCTGCCTTCCGGCCGATTTCGGTTCGCCCAATTTCACGCCCACTGGGGCGCCGACCAGCATTGCGGCTCCGAGCACAGATTGAATAGCAGAAGCTATGCGGGAGAGGTGAATTCAACTGTTGCAAATTTTCTAAGATCTAAATTTGGAAATGCTGCATGACTAATATATAAAGTTTGTATATAAGTTACAGAAATTTCCAAATATTAAACGGTATTTTATTATGTTATAATAATTCCAAGCGATGAGTTTACTCAAAATAATCATTAATTCGTGTTTCTTTCAGAAGAGTTTTAAATATGCTGCAAAAATTTCGATAAATCATATATAATTTTGTGCTGTAATTCCATCGTCTATATTCTACCAAAACATAAAAATGATCATAAATTCATGCATGGTTTTCGAAAAAAAACATTCATTTTTCATGTTCATAATTATGATCCTTGATAAATGCGTCTTGAATGGGGTGTGCACTCTTGCAAAGAGTGATGTATTCATTTTTCCCATCTCATAGACCAAAGTCATAAATTCCGACTACCGAAGCATATCCGAGTTCTTTAGTCTAATAACCAGAAAACACTCCGATATATAATTTTGATCTACGGTTACCAAATCTCGTGCCCATTAACAGCAATCCACGCTAAAATCTGTTTCGTGGTTCAAAGCCAGAACAAAGAACTCACTTTTTATTTGCCCGAAGTGGTCCAAACAAAAAGCCCCTACCTTCCCTGAGACATTCTAATTTTTCTGAAAGCCCTATACCAACACAATGAGAGAATAAAGCTTTATGGCTAATGTAATAAGTTACCATTTTGGGCATACGATAGATATAAATAAGTGTTGGAAAAGGAAGTTTCTGGATTGAGTCATAAGGTTTTATGAAATTATTACGGAAGAGAAAAACAAACTATCTCGAAGTATTTCAAGCTTAACTTACAAAAATTTATTTGGCTTTAAAGTTCTTGAAAATGCAATTATTTGACATTTCAGGTCCACTTCGTCTTCTACAACATCAAGTACGGCAACTTTTGTTCCGCTGCGAATCACCGAGATGGTCTTTCTGTTCTGGCCGTTTTCATTAGAGGTAAAAAGTTCCCGAAAATGTCCCAGAAAAGTTGCCAACCTAAAGTTTCCAGAAACAGACAAGGATAACTTCAACTACAAGGCTCTAATCGACAACGTGAAGAAGGCTCTGCAAACTGGCAGACCGGTAAATCTCCCCAAGGACTTCCATATTGAACGACTCTTTCCAAGTCCAGGTAGAAAAATGATGAACTTTAAAATTTTTAAGATTAGCTATTCTCCATTATCTTTAGTTTTTTAAAAAGATCTTTTTTACAACTAATTCATCTACTCAATAAGATAACAAATAATAATCTTGATTATTTTTGAAACTCATCTAAAAGTTTTCAGGACACCGTGACTTCATCACCTATCATGGCTCGCTTACCACCGTGCCATTTTCGGAATCAGTCACCTGGACCGTATTTCTGAACAATGTCTCACTGTCTCATGCCCAATTGAACGTTTTCCGCTCTATCATAGATTCTAACAATCGAGAATGCCAAAACCTTAATGGACGGTCATTAAAATCGTCCAAGAAGTTTGCGGATCCGAAAATTCATTGATTTTGTCATTTTATTTTAACATTTATTAGAAAAGATCTACATTGTACGATAATCATAATAAACTCTTTAAACAGGACAAAAATCTAAAAAATGATATAGATAGAAACATATCACATTCTAATTAGAGCATTTGTAAAGCTATATTGCATCATGATGATAGGATTTGATCGAGAAATTTGAAAAATATGGGGAACTTCCATGCTTTAAACGCACTTTTGATAGCAATATTACACGCTTTGATATAAATATAATTCGACTAAAATAGAAGGTTAGAACAATCTTAATTAACCTCGATTTCGTTTGAGTGGACGTGGAATTGGACGGTTTTATCAATGGGATCGTATTCACTTTCACTTAGTTTATCCAGGTGGTTGAGCTAAATATTTTACTCTTATGACAGATTTACAAATTTAAATATTAAATGCAAAACAGGTTACTAAATAATAAATGAAAGTATTAGCAAAACTTAGAATATTTTGTAACATATGCTGTAAAAAATTTTTAAATTTAAATCTCACCTTCGTGGTATAATCTGGATGATCGGTCAAAATAGGAATATTCAGGGTGTGAAGCATCCAGTGGAGTTCAGCCATGTCGTTGACGGTCCACACAGCGACTTTGACACCTTTTCTGCGTTGTTGGTCGACAAAGGCTCTAAAATTGGTAATTATTCTAAGGTTGCCTAACTTCCAAAACTATTAAATCATTCTTTTATAGCTCAGTCAAAACTATAAATTATATCTCAAAATATTTCATAAGTTTCTTGAATTTATAAGAATAGACTCTCCTCTTTTCAGTCAACTTTCAAGTAATAGCTATGCTCACTGTGAGATGTCGAGATTATTCGTCAGCAGCAAATCCGCTCCCAAGTACCAGGGTGTGACAGTCTTGAGCAGGAAGACGTGAATGTAGTCGATAATCTCCATCAGATGTTGCTTCAGATGGGTGTATCTCGGACGTTTATTTTCAATGTCGTGGAAGGAGAAGTACTTTTGGCGCCAGGTTAGGCCTAATTTTTTATTCGGGAAAAAGATTTCATTTTAATGAAATTAATGTATTTTGCACGGGAAGGTAGGTTTATTAAAATAACTGAATTCTATTTTTTAAAAATAAGAATATGTGAAGTTTACAAACCCGTCAAAATGCGCTGATTTCCCCTCTTGATGCGGTAGACGACCCAGGGATAGAACGAGCAGACGATGGCTTTGTCGTAGAGGTCGTACTTTTCGAAGAGGTACGCGATTATGTCCACGAGCTAAAAGGGGGTGTATTTTATAAATTATTTGGTTTCAAATCCAATAAGCGATTTAATATCTTAAAAATTTGCCGATAAAAACCTCAGATTTCTGAAACATGATTTTTTCTCAAATGTTTTCAATTCCCAACTCCAAATCATGATCATTTCTGCAGAATGATAGGGATTTCAAGGTTATCAAACTGATGATTTCATTGGGCTTTGATTTTTTGCAGGGTGATTAATAAATATGATTATCATCATGAAAAAGACCGAGCTATCAGACCATTACTGCTAAATTCAAAACATATCCTTATCATTGATAAACAAATACCATGTTAAAGTTTTCAACATTGTATCTCACCCGTTTTGATAACCGATCTTTAATCATATGGCATATATCAACCCTCAAGCTCTGAATGCCATACTCCATTCATTTTGATCCCCTATCTTTAATCGCATGACTTACCTCAGTATCAGTGTCCTTGACGTCAAATAGCATTCGGATGTCGTTTTCGACGCTCCATCTGACGGTCTCCTCCAGTGTGGGAATCTTCTCAGCGATCACCTCGGCCAATACGCCTTTCCTAGATCAGCACGTCATCAGATTATGCTTTTGAAGGATTAGAGACTGGTTTTAGTTGTATTTAATTTTTGTATTTCGAAATTTTTAAAATAAACTCAAAAACAAACAAAATTAATCCTTTCTTCTAGTTCAGGAATTGGAAAATAGTAATTTCATATTTTATTGGCGTCTCATTGCATGTTTTGATTTTTCATAGCCTCATAAAATTATAGACAACCACTCAACAATTCATTAGCCTCAATAAAAATAAACCAAGGTAAAAATTCCCTCTCAAAAATTCAGGATAAATTCGTTTAAGTTTGAAACCGTTCCAAATCATCTTCAAGAGATTTCGTTTCAATTAGATACTACTGATTTCAAATAGGAAATAAAGATCATCAATCAATATTGAATCACATGATATTTCATTCTTTGCGCTACTCCACCCTTCAAAATTCAAAAGAGTTACTTTCAAAACGTAGGTAAGAAATGATGACTTTTAGTTTTCATTCCGAGTACGTGTATACTGATTTTTGCGTGCATTCTGCTTCTTTTTCAATCACATTTTCTTCTCTGCTTCCTTTTTATCCTCTTAAAATTCTATAGTGTTTCATATTTCCGTTTACTAGAGAAATCAACAAACAGACGCAGCGAATGGCTGATGATAGATAATTTACACAGTTTTGAATCATGCGATGATATTACGAACTAAAGAATGCACGCCACGTGGTTAAGTAGCAAGTTGCTTGATTATTTTTTTTTGCAAAAATGCTTCAAATATTTAAGAATAAGAGCATAAAATGGCTGGTATAATATTTAAGAGCTAAACAAATTTTGCACCCACTTGGTTCTGACGAAACGTGCTGCAACATTGACGTTGTCCAACTCTTTCAAAGTCTTATCACGGATAGGGCCGGTCATGTTGGTGGTTCTAGAATTTGAAAAGTGTTATTTCACCCCATAAGCCGGAAATTATATAAATATCTGCTTGTGTTGATGTTCGATTTAATGAAACCTATAGAATTTCTCATCTTAAAAAGTTTCGTTAATTATTTTCTCTGAATAATCAACGATTGAAGACTAATTTCATTAGTCAAATATCGTTGACTTCATATTTTATGTAGCATATTTAAAATCCACCTATCCAAATCATCATCATGCAACAGAACAGCTTTGCCGTCCTTCGTCATGGCCACGTCAAATTCAATCAAATCCGCGCCATCACGTTTGGCCTAAACTTAACATAAATTATTTTAAATTACTCATTTTTATATTAGAATACTATGGATCTAGCCCACTACTGGCTTGATTCTAACAAAGAAAGATCAATATCCTTTGATACGTATTACGATCATGCTCTCTAGACTCTGTCTAGATTGCTAGATTGAATTCTTTATGCTATCACGTAGACACAAGTCACGTTTTCCATGAAATTTATTATAAAAAAGGGTTGAATATCTCTGTATAAAATAAATTATTGATTTTGTCGGAATAAATTTATACTTAGTTTCGCGTAAGGTTTACTAAACTAGGCAAAAAAACTCGTATGGAATTGCTCGGAAGAAATATTCTCAATTTAAATCAGCTTAACGTTCTCATTTTTTAAATACAAATAGGTTCAGAACTTCCTCGAAGATAAGTCGGAGCTATATTTCGAGTAAGTTTCACTCTGTTTCGAAAGACTCACCTGAGCGAATCCAGCCAGACTGTTCTCGGGGAAGCTGTGCGGCGCGCCGCGGTGGCCACCGACGCGGAACCCGGCGAAGAAGCGTTCGACCTGAGAGCCACGGATGTAAAGGCTTATCAGTCATCATCACTGATAAAGAAGATGTCAAGAAAAATACAAAGAAAGGAAGAATTTCCCGAGAAGTCATCAAGAAAGGGAGTTTTCAACAAAAAGAGATCAGAAAAGGAGCTTTCTAGAGTTGAATACGATACATCTCTGGGATCGCATCGTTTGTTCTTTGTCCCGTAGACCACGACGAAAATGCCGATCGGAATAAATAGCAGCACAGAGGGGCAGAACTCGTACAGAATGAATAGAAGCGTGAGAATACTAGCAACGCCTGGCATTGCGACATGGTCCAACTCAAAGCGGTAACCCATCTTGGCGGAGTGGCGTAGAGGTAGTGTGATAGGTTTAGTTTTGGCAGGTCAGATCTTACAATCCCGCTTGGTTCACGGTAGAATTACCTGAAATTTTTATTAAAAAAAAAAGCTAATTGCTTAGATAGTGCTCGTTACGGCGAATAAAGCTACGCAAAAATTTCTGTAAAATATGATGCAAGGATAGAAAAAATAAGGAAGAATTGATTGGGATGAATGTCTGGCCTCAGGCTATAGAGAAAAAGATGCAGCACATGACGTGAAAAGAGCGAGAAAAGAGCGGCGAAGTGGCTGGCCCTCACTATCGATTTTCCGAATGTCCGGGAGGAAAAGCTGAGTATTTGAAAAGCTGCCCACTGGGCTAAAAATGAAATTTCGATTTTTATCGGAAAATACTAGTTACTAAGAAATTATCTTTAGAAAAAATATAACGCTCTTCTATGTGACATATTTACATAGTTGTACCCTAGGATGCTATTTTTCCTAGACCAGAAAATAATGAAAATCAATACTTTGAAGAAATAAAGTCAAAATTGAAATGTAAAATCGAAAAATCGACTCCGTGATTAAGAATACAAAGCAATTGGAACAAAGAATGCTGTAAAGAGGCAGAAAGAGTCATTGAACTGGTGAAAAAAGATGAGAAAAAAACGAAATGAGAGAAAAATGAGGACCCCAGGCAACGCAGAGACATGCGGGGATTATTCAAGGAAATGCTGATAAAGGCTGGTCATATAGCTGGGCGAGAAAGATGGGAGGTTGTCAGAGAAAAATGAGGAATATTAGGGAGATGCAGAAAGATTATAGAAAAATAGTTTGAATACGAAAAACGGGTCTAAAAATCACGAAACATATAGCATGAAATATTGAAATAAGACGGAGAAAGTTTAGATTAGGAGAAAAATCCAAAAATGAGAGCATTTTATCAGTTAGGTACAGCAGCGAAACTTTGATAGCACCCTATTTATATGCCAAAAAGGTTTCAGATTCTCTTAGAAAAATGATAGTTTGTTGATTGGACATAAGAGAAATGAATAAAAGATATCAAAATTAACCATCAAGAAAGTTTAAGACATTAAAACTAGACTTTAGACAAAATGTAAGATGAAGAGTCATATTTTTAGTAATATCTATAAGTATGATCAAAATATAAGATAAATCTCATGATAATAAAATTAAAAGTGGTCACATTAAGACGAAATACATAATTTTGTTTACAGGAAGTGGTATTTTGAATTTCTTTTTATGTAAAATGTGAAGAATTGGAAAACAAGAAATAGAATAAGAAAAGAGTGCAAAGACTCAGACGTTCTTTCAGTCAACAAGAATAATCATCCTTCGGGAAGCATCTTGAGGTATTTGTCGAACTTAGAGTACAAAGGCCACAATGTCTGGTTGACAATTCGAGAAAAATCAACTTCAGAGTTTGAGCAACTTCAAAGAACTTCGAAATTACATTAAAATTCAAACAACTGACTATAAAAAAAAAACTCCAAATGAAGGAAGTTAATTCCCGAAACTTCCACAAGAAAGATAATGAACTTCAAAATAATTTAAAATAAAATACGCCTCAAAATTTAAGATACTAAGTTCTATAGCTTCAAGAAAACTTTCTAATAAATATCAAATCAATCTAACACTTCCTCAGATCACCAAATAAAGTCAGAAATCACTTACGCTTTATCATTTTCATCTCTTATTTTCTCACGTTATTTTTTAACAGTCGTATATTTTCTGCTTCTCTAAACTATCAACTATCACTGCAATGTCATGATTCAATCATATGAACGCGTTTGTCAATGAAAATGTAATTCAGATTCAGGAAATATGAAAAGTGGAAGTCTTTCAAAATTATATATCATTTTTTCATATTATCTTTCACATATTAACGTTGATTTATTACTTTGTTAATATATTATGATAATCGAATATCCTTAAATTCAGAGTACAAAAAGTGGGGCATTTTTCCTTTAATTTCATGAATAATCCATCATATTTTAATTTTTTAACAATATCCTTCGGTATGAAAATTGATGACTTTAAATTTCGTCCACCATATATAAAATTCGTTTCAAGTGCCTTTTCTTTTGTTCGTGACTTTATTTCTTTTCGCCATGCTGTCTGTAGTTTCGAATAATATGTTTGTTCATCAAACTAACTAGAACCGTGCCATTACTGAAATTCAGCGTCTTTACTTTTACACAATAATCAATCTTCATTTATCATGATAATACATACAAAAAATGAGCAGAACGCGATTTTTTTACATTGAAGTTATGCTCACAAGACTTTCTAATGCTTCTTTTTTCTTAAGCTACGAAATTTTGATTTCTCGAAAACTCTTCCGATAAAAATTGATAATTCGTGATAAAAACGACTGATAATTGTGTCTCGATCTTAATTTTCGTCGATATTTGAAAGGCCTTGTCCGGGCCCGTCTTATCACGTAAAATTCAAACCAAATGCGTCAATTTCAAGCCACAGAATGTGTACTTTGATACATTTATTATCGATTATAACGCAATATTCAAAAATAACAAACCAAGTATCATCGTAGCATAAAGATATTATATTTTATCATGATATTACACAATGACAACATTCATACCCTTTCAGAAGTAATGATATCATTAGTACAGGTAGAGTTAAGTTAGGTATTTACAGAATAATTTGTGAAAGTGAATTGAAAATAAATACCATCATAAAATATGAAATAATTAAAGTAAAGTACACTCACATAATTATTTTAATTTTACGATAATATTATTTTCCAAACATTTGTTAAAATACAAAACTTTTAAAATGCAAAATTAAGTGTCAAAGGCTCTGAAAGAGTCATTAAATCGCTCTATGAATTCCGCTGACATTCCGATGCATCGAATTTGAAACTGAGTGTCGGCTATGTGGGGCTTTCTAAATTAATTATATTTCTTAATTAGCCGATTCTGATTGTTATTACTAAATATTCTAGTTTGCATCTAGAAAGCCATGAAACATACTTACGAAAATGATGTGTATTTTTAAAAGTGATTTTTACTAAATTAAGTTCATTTTGCTGTTTTATCACTCTATCATAGCTCTAAAACTATCCATGATTCTAGAAAATCGTGAAACTTAATGAACAAATATTATCTACTTCATAATATTATTAATACTCGTTATTCATTTACACAAAACTTCTAATTCAAGAGTGTTATGGCTAACATCATTCAATATCTACTTCATGTCACAGCAAAAATTAGTATATTCAAATGACCTTATCAGAATAGCCCTTCTTATTTGACTTATCCTGTATTTAAAAATATTTAGATAAAAATTATTCTTTGTAAAAAAAACTCACTTCCTCGGCCTCTTGATACTGTCGATCCTGGCGAATTCGTTTTCGATTTTCTCCCTATTCAGCGAATCGCGATGCGGTGATGATTCGCTATAGGGAAACACCTATAAACTGTACATCGATTCAAATTGTATCAAAATCAAATATTCCCAATTTACTAATTTTATAATCTCATATTTTTATTATATTATATCAATTTTAGTATCAAAATATTCGGCATGCTTCATGGATCAATTTGATACTAAGTTTAATCTATTGTGCTTTATCTTTAAGGCCGAAAATCAATTGAAATTTAGAGCCATAAAATTAGCATTAAAGCGGATTTACGTATGTCTTACCAACAAACTACTACTTCCGCGCTCCAGCGATAATCGGAGTTGCTCGTTTCGCCACGATTCGCCTATTGGCACCCATTCGACTTCGGCAGAGTTTCTGGAAACAAAATATTTTAATCCCCAATTAATTGAAATAATATATGAATAAATACGATACTAATGACAACGTTTCTTAGGGCTATTACGTCTCAAAATTTTAATTTAATTATGATAAAAATTGAAACCTATAGTGTTTTAATGGCTTCGAATGCAAATGATCTAACCTCGGGGTGACTTTCAGATTCTTCTCCTCCTCTTCTTCTGATTCCGAATCCAATATGCTTGTACAAGCGGGAGCAGTGTGAATCACATGTGCACTCCGCATTGTGCCGTCGCCGTATTCAGAAAGAACGTCACGGTAGTACGAGGCTTCCATCGAGTATTGAATTGCCTGCAATTGATTTGAACTCTTTGAATATGGTATAAGCTAAGCGATATTTTAGTAAATTTTCAATTATTCTGGCAAAACCTTGAAACATATTTAAAAATAAATACCAACATCGTGAAACGATAAGGAAGCTTTTATGATACTTCTCTCGTAGTAAATAGTACAGCGAACGAATAAAAGATTTTAATTAATTAATTTAATTGCGCTAAATTTTGTACATGAAATTTCACTGACCTGTATCAAATACGGTATTCCCCTTATGTTTTTCATAATTGCTTCGGTTGTATCTGGGGTTATTGCAGCTTCTTTTTCGAGTTCAGCATGTTTCCACCTTCTTTTTACAACGGTAATTGGTTTTTGGAGCATCTTAAATCTAGTATTTGAGGAAAACCCAGGCAAATGTAAACAATTTTATGATACATAGTTTATAAAGTACTATTTTATAATATTTAACCAGTGATGGTATCTGGTTAGTGGTATGTAAATATAGCCAAAATAAAGCTATTTAAATATTTTTAAAATTTACCTTAGGCCTGATTAACCAAACGATAGCAAAAACCATCATTCCAACTAAACCTAAGGCGGTGAAAATTAGTGAAATCATCAATAATTGTTCGTGCAAGATACCCATGATAAGACCTAAATTTAAATTAATTTGACAAAAATGATATGTATGACTTAAATATTACCCATTACGAATAAGGATAGATTGAATATGGCTAGTATTATCGCTATATGCCTTAAGAAGCACATATTTAGGAAGTATTTAGACGACCAAATTTCTTAGTTTCAATGTTTTTGAAGCTCTGAAACGGAAGTCATTATTTTTGCAGGAATGTTCAATATTTTAGTTAAAGGCCGAATTCGATAATAATGAGAGCAATTATAATGACATATTCAGTATGAAACATGGAAAAATAACGTTCACATTATTTTAAGACTGAAAGATCAACATATAGGCTAAAATAACTATTTTAAGGTATAAATTTCTCGTAAATCATTATATCTTTGTCTGAAATTAGATATAAATATATCAAATATCTTCCTTATTTGCAAGGGATGCTCATTTTTGACACTAACGAGGAAATAAATTTAGGTTCGAATAGATGTTTGGCTTAGATATCAAAAACGTTATAGGACAAGAAGTAACTCCGTAAAAATGGAAGTACGTAATTTGATGTGAGCCTGTGAATTGAAGCGTTACGTCGATTTCCCTTTTGAGGAAGGATAAGCAAAGTACAACGTTAATGAGCAGACACAAAACTTGAAATCAGCTAGAATGTTGGTTGAAATACGTTATAAGAAAATAGACGTCAAAATGAATATTTCAGTTCATATTACGAATGGCCCTTTAATAGGATTGTTATAATGTGAAAAATGGATGAAGCTCATAAGGATGACGTAAAATCGATAAAAAAAAACCTATTGGATATTTCTTCAACAAAGGGTTATTCATTGTAGCAATAATTGTTAATTAATTATATAAATTACTAGTTAGCTCAAATATATGTCTAAAAAAAGAATCAATGATGTATGCCCAGCTGAGTTTCTAGCTTCCTTGCCTATCCTTGAGCATATATGGCTAAATAAAGCAAGTGGCTTCTTGAGCCATTCGGTTGCCAAATCGAATCAACACTTACATGTGGCTTGGCTCGGTGGGAGGAAACGGCAAATATTGTGGTGAGAATAATTAGAAATTAAGTGAAAGCGACAAAAACATACAAATACGCGCTTTCTCACATTGAATATTTGAGAAGATGGAGTGAGATGGGAGTATCTTTTGGATATATGGATATAGGGGGATATGTAGTGGATGTAGGACGACATAATATGGCATATATCATATATTGATTCAAATAAATTTTTATAAAAAAAAAACATCAGTATGCGTAAGACATAAACTTATAGTGCTTGTTGCAAAATTATAAACGTAATGAAAACATCTTGTTATTTAGTTCTGCATACGAATATGATAATTATATTCCAAAATATTTTAAAAACAAATTAAAAATTTTTGCCACATAGAACTTGCAACTTTTTCGAGATTTTCGCTTTGTTGCATAGATAAGATATTCCGCCGCGCGAAAAAAGATGGTAAATACATCCTAGTCTGCACACGGATAAAGTAAACACATTTACCATTTTAAAATAAAATATTCTTTGGAAGAAACCTTTGGTTTTCCAAAGAATACATAACTTCCCCTGAATCGAACGAATGAAATGTGCTAACGTGAAAATGAAAGGGTGCTTTCCAATTTTCCTAGACACGGGTCCCGCTTGAGCCAATTTTAAGGCAATTTTGCAGGCTTAGGGCAGGGTCTTAATGAGCCAATTAGATACAGATTAGCAATTTAGGGGTGAAATTCAAGAGGAATAAATCTTTTGGTAAATAAATAAGTTGAGAAGTCAGTAGGATTCTCTTTCAAAAAGAAAATGAATATCAGAGTATTTTCTAAATATAAGGAAAAATAGCAAAAACATAAGATGAATATTAGGTTAGAGTAGGGCCTGCAAGTGATTCTCCGAAATTAAGGGTTCCGTTTCAAAACCTACACCACTGAATCAAACTAGCTCTGGGAAAAGTTGAACAATTTTTCCTCCATAAAGTGGACGGAGCTTGCGGCTTCTAAATTAGAGTTAGTGTTTTCTAAAAAAAAATGATATTCAAAATAATTTATTAATAAAATTAACAAAGTATGTATTTAGGCTCGGGTTTTGTCTTTTCACCCTCACTCCGAAATCCAATTTTATCGCGTCTTTTGGGAAAAGTTTTCGAGCACTTTCAAGCTGTTAAACGAGTTAATCCATTTCGTTTATTTAGTTGATTCGATTAAATGGAGAGTCTTCTTTAGGACTCTTTATGATTTCGTTTAAATGAGACGTGAACATTCTCGGTACATGGATTTTCGAAAATAAAAAAGTCAATATTTTGAAAAATGAAGTTAATTTGAAATGTAATGTCTAGCAGGAAGTTATTAAAAATAGGTTTAAGATGATCCTGAGATATTTTGAAGCTCTTATAGCATTATAAATATTGCAGTTTAGAATTGTAAAATAATATTGGTGATTAAGTTAAAAATGCTAGTATCTAGGTTTTTTTTTTTTAAATTTAAAACCGAAGCAGATAGCTAGTTTTCCAAAAACATATCTCAAAAATAGCATAAACATAAAATATTCAATATCTACGCTCAAATAAATTTTGGCTTGTCTACCTAAAACAAAAAGAGGAGAGTTTTTGGATTCGAAAATTGAGGAACAAAATTTCGGAAGCATGTGATGAAACTTTGCACGCAATTCTGGATTTTGGATTCGAATAATGTAAACCAACATTCTTCTCTCAAAGAACGGATTAAATAAATCCAGGACAAACTATATATTGCATTATACTAGAAAGACGTATAAAAGAATAGCATATAGAAAATTCCATAAATTTAGTTTTATGCGGCATTTTTATGAAACATAACGTAGCATGCACACACTTTTATTTGCGTTTTCTTGCAAGATCTATGAAGACAGAGTAAGTATCCTTAATTATTACTATGATTAGAGACGCAGAGATGCCTATAATTGGCAATATTTCATGATATGATGAAATATAAGGGCAAAAAAATGGCTATTATAAAAGCTGATGAATTCAGATTTCAAATACTTCATTAGGAATATTCAGAGATTTGTGAAGACCTCCTAATAACATGAAGAAGTAAGTCTAGAAGTTATGATCTATGAAGCATGATTTGGCTAGGAAAATTTTAGCCTGATTGAGAAAAATGCAGAATATTTTAAAATGTGGCTAGATTCGAAGAAATCTACTAAATCTCAAAATTTTGCACTTCAATTTAAAAAAAATCTACTTTATCTGAATCGGCCAAATTTAAATTACCAAAGATTCTTCAAAAGTTTTACTTGAAAGGCGAAAGCTCCCAAAATTTCATTAGTTCACTTTTCAATGTTAAAACTTCCTGAAAAAATCTAAAGCTAAAAGTTGCAAGAGTTAAATTCTCTCTAGATTTCAGTATCCTCTCTAATAAGAAAATAGTGTTGGATATTTCGATATCCTAAAGAGTCAGAGTGCTGTCAACAGGCATTCCTCGACAAGCAGCGGCGATGTATTTCGTTGGAAAGCGATATAGGCCGATAGAAAAATATAGATGCTTTTCACAAGCCAATGCCAATTACATCGATGCGAGCAGAGGGGCCGTGCGTCTAATTGATGCCGAGGCAAAATGCGATACAAATTGAAAAGAGAGATAGAGCTTTTTGGCAACTTGGAAACCTCAGGCTATGCGAAATAGTGTGAGAAAAGACTCGCTTTCCCTACCCTTACCCTATTTCACATGGCTTAAGGGCTTGAGGTTTCCAAATAGCCGAACTTTTTTTGCAAGTTTTAGAAAACATTGTTGAAGTTTACGGAACTTTCTGAAATCGAAAATAGCACCATGCTTCTAAGTATATGTAAAGAAGAAGATCGATGTAATGGACGAAAATTTCTAACATATGATGAAGCATTGTGGATAAAGACAAGTTGCGATACTACAATACCAGCACTCGAATAAAATACCTTTTAGAAAATTCTAAATTTTATAAAATGGAGCAGTTGACAAAGTTGAAGATCATAAAATTTCATTATTGGAAGTGTGAATAGGCGTCGAAAGTTAAATGCTAAAATAAAGAATTTAAAATTGAGAGATTAAAAAATCAGAAAATCCTAGATATAAAAGGGTGCTTCAGCAATCAGCACTAACTTTTCCCTTCTATTTTTAATCTCTCCATATCCTATGATATTTCGCCTAATTTTTAACCGCATTTTCACCTCTCTTGGGAAGGTTCATTCGAGCTTTATGCGACAGATATAAAGGACTTTCTCATGAAAGCAGGGAAAATGTGCTAACTTCAAAATATGAAAGTAGAGCTTTATTTACACTTTTAGAAGTGGAAGAATAAAAATATTTAGTTTTGAATACCAAAATAAGAATCATCAAAGCAAATGCGAGCAAATTTTTGAAAAAAGTACAATAAATTCAGAAGAAAAATAAAAATTCCTTTTCCATTCGAAAATTCATTAAGTCTGACGAACATTCAACACATTCATGTTTCTGGACTTGACAGATAGTTTACAATTTAGTTCTAGACCTGAAATATGCTTGACATGAATCACCATCCTTAACTATACAAAAATTTATTAATATATCGTAACTACCGATAACTAATTATTTGATTCAAAAATACAATAATAAGGCAATGCACGCGTATCCCTGATGGTGAGATTTCTAGATGATAGGTCAAATTCGATTAAAAATCAAATGTTGACGCAGAGATAGAAAAAAGAACTTCTGTTTAAAAATAAACATACTCAACGATTTAATGAAAATCAAGATAAATTTGAACGGCGACATTTGAGGTTATGCTACAACTATTCACACTTTTGGTTTGTTAATTCAAAAGATATTGAAGAAAATCGTTTCTGTCAATGGTATCAAATTTGAGAACCTAATATAATTTATCAAATTGAAAAAATAAGAAAAATGAACTTTATCCCTGCGCTCTGACCAATTCATTGATCTCGAATTGTTCTTCAGGTTGATTTTCGAATATCATCGTGCCCCATTGGTGCAGCAATCTTTCGACCAAACCTCTTGCATTGGGATTAGCCGACGACATGAAAGCGGTGTGACCTCCGTGAGAGGTAATTATTGACAGGACATTCGGGGACTGTGAAATCTCATCCAAGGGGATTGCTAAATTGGGAATGTAATTATTCTTGTGTATGTGTTCGCCTAATAAACTGTTCATTAAAATTTAACACATGGCTATTTTATTTCATGAGACATTTTTTTCTCGTTAATTAAAATCGATTGAATAATTTTTGCTAACCCGTGTAGGTTCATAGCATGTTTCATGGTATTTCAAATATTCTCTAATTATTCTAATGGTACTGGCCCTAGGTTATGACTGTATATTAAAAGGAATTACATTCAATTGGACTGAAACAGTCGTCGATCGAATTTAAAGCTACGATAGGTACTTGAATTTTGTCGACCTGAAAGTTTAATGTAAGAATAAGATAAACTATTTACTCCCACACAACCTGGACTCACTAGAAACGCGCTCCAATGAACATTTATTTTATCACTGGAGCGCGATTCTACGAGGTTCAGGCTTAATGGTTGCTTAAAAATTGCCTACCTTCGGATGCAACGCGGCGTCATGGAAGTAGTCATCGATTTTCGGATATCCAAACAGCGGACAGACGAACGCAGTGTCGAATTCGCGGACTGTTTTTGCCGACAGAACCTTCTCGAAATCGACGATGTCTTCGAACAACGATCGGTACGGTTTGACGATGTTGATTAGATTATTGACGAGGAAGCGGTTGAAGATCAGACGGGGGAAGAAACGCTAAAAACGAACACATTAACTCTCGAAAATATAAATTACCGAAAATTTTGAAATAAACATTTATTTTCGATTATTTGATGATTTTTTCTCCAAATTGAAACGCAACGCTCAAAAGAATATTTCAGTTGATGCTCAAATAACAATAACATTTTGAAGCATATTCATTTTTGACAAAAAAAAATCCCATGAAAACATTTTCAATATTCATTCCAGCCAATATTTTGTTGCTTATCTAGATTTTCCTCCAACGCTTTACGCGTTTACGACGTACCTCGATGGATTCAGACGCGTCGAATGGGTCCCACGGTGAGGAGATGATCATCGCGCCATCGACCTGCGCCTTCTCGCCGTACCTCGACAGGTAGTGCCACAGGATCATTCCGCCCATCGAGAAGCCGCACGCGAGTTTCTTCGAGTTCGGAAAGCGCTCGTTGATCGTCTTCAGCACGTGCGCGATGTCGTCCGAGTAACACGCATTGTAGGTTCTTTAAAATCGCTGCTTATTCTTCTATGAAATTCTGCTTATAGGTTGAAAATTAGTGAAAGATGTGTTATTTTAAATGTGATCACTTAGTTTTTGAAACTTATAATTTTACTAACTTCTTATTCTTTAGAGGAACTCCGCCAAGTCCTCGAGGGTTCACGACGACGGATCGCCAGCCCTGGTCGGCGGCTTCGCAAACCGCATGCAGAATGTAACTAGAGTCGTGGGTGCTTCCTAAAATTTGTTCATCTTAGAAATTTTTTTGCAGGAAATATCATTGTTCGAACAAGTTCCATGACCAATATCTGTACATGAAGCGTTGACCCTTTAAAGCTTGCACGATTTTTGTTCTAATCGAATACCTGTAATTCCAGGCAAGAAGACGACGATCGGTGTATTTTCATTCGTTCCATCCGGGATCATCCAGTCAATGCCCGCACAACCACCGTCGGTATATTCGACGATTTCTCTGAACTCGAACTCGATTTTCAGGCACTAAGCTCGGATCTGTACCTGATAAACGGCAAAGAGGGACAGTCGCGAAGCACCTGACGAACCACCGTCTGCGCAGCGCCGAATGGACACCACCAGCTCGGCTGATAGGCCTGAATGTTGAAAATTTGATCCACTTTTAAAACCTAATTGATTGTATCGTAACCCATTATGGGTTGCATAGTTTATTTTGCCGTGAGATTTTGTGAAACATGATCATGCTCAAACTTGAATATTTTTATTTTCGTTTTTATTAAAGTGAAGGAAGAAATTGCGACTCCGAAACAAACTACAAAAAAGGTATTACGCGATCAATTTACTAAAATCTAATCTGTGTATTTTTTAAAAGAATTCTAATCTAATTGACGCAAAGCTTTCTTGTCTCAGTATATATTGAACAGGACATGATATGTTTGAAAGTTTTTCGTGATTCATGAAATATCCTGTTACGTAATTTTTTCGTCTGCTTCGCAAATTAGATACAAATTTCAGCGTAATTGATATCAAAAATTATCCAATCAGGAACTTTCCTTTCCTATTTACTTTTCATTCATATGATTTTTCGCATTATCAATTTCTATTCAAAAATCGGAACCCTATCAAAATTATTGACAAGCTTCAAAGTTGATCCGGGATTGTACCCTTGCTGATAATGATTATCTATAAGCAAAATAACCGTTATAGTAAAACTCATGTGAACCGCTTTTGTATGAATTATTCTAAAGCACATAAAAATTGATTTTATCACTGATAAGGCAACAATAGTCTGACCTTTCTTATGCGTTGAAAAGATAAGAAATCGCAAGTTTCGTGCGTAAAGGTAGATTTTTTCAAAGTTTCTTTTGACATGATAAAATATGGACCAAGAAAAATGGACGATATAATTTGAACTATGACTATAAACCTTGGCTATAATCGGATTTAGAACGCGTTATATTGATTTCTTGGAAAATCGTATGTGCAAAAATCAAGCTGTCATTACTTAGGACTAAGAATTCGTGATAAGTCGATAAAATAAAGACACAAACCCCGTAAAATTAGAAATTAATTGATATTTAAAACAGATTCTCTGTAATATTCGACGATCTCAAGGAAGAGACCGGACCAGAGGCTTAAAATGCGTTTTGAAGGGGTATTTGAGTGTTTTCTACCTATATTCGACCTGGAGAACACGATTTTGGGACTTTTTCCGGAGTTTTCAAGTCCAGGTTCGGGTACCGGGGTCCGGGGTCAAATTTCAAAAGTCATTCTTATATCCCAAATTGTATATCAGATTGTTCGGCTCGATGAGCTGAGTCGAATGGCGCAAACATTTTTTGAATCTGACCTTTCTATCACAAGTTACGCCTAAAAACAGTGCAAAAATGTCACAAATACGGGGTCCTCAATAGGAAAGTCCACTTTTCTCATCTCTTTCTGGATATTACCTCCCAGTTTTTTCACACAATAATCTGCAAGTCCTGCTCATTCTAATTCGCTAATTATTTCGAAAAAATAGCGTCAACATTCTATCGAAAAACCGGCCCGAAGTTGGACTTGAAAATTTCGAGTTTTCGAATTTTTTAGTTAAACCCCCAAATCATATACCATTCGATAGAGCTCATCAAACTGAGCAACTTTTGTGAAGACACCATATGATTATCTATTATGGTATGCATGGTATAGCAGTTTGAATGGGTCTAACTATGAAAATGACAAAAATTTTCAAAAATTCATAACTTTTGTAGGATAAAACCAAATTGAAAAATCTTTTCGGAATATAGCAGTTTAAGGGCAATACTTCATTTTTGCTTCCTAGAGTATCGTGCTACCACTTTAGCATGTTACCATATGTGTCCATGGAAAACCACCCATATGGTACCAGAGTGGTACTATACCAAGATGGGTACCATTCGACTCGAAATTGACTAGAGAGTAATATTCGAGTCCATTTCTATCAGTTTCAGCAAGTGGTTTCATTATACCATCATTGGATTGGCTACAACCACCTGTCGAAAAAGACAAAAAATGGGATAACTTCAAATGACCATAAAAGGCGATAGACTAACCCCTTTTTCAAATAGTTTTCATAATATTACTCAGCTCAATAAGGGCTTTCATCTGATATATAACATGATGGGTTTTTGTTAAAATGTTAATTTGACCCATATGAGCCACGACCCCTAAGAGGTGAGTTACCATTTGATAGAAAGATCTATAATGTTGTATACCATTCGAAAGCCAATAAAAAACTGAGTGTAATGCTGAAAACCACTTGAAAAATGATCCAGTGTATCGATTTTTATGAGGAAATGAAGTATTGGTCAAATTGAAGAGTAAACTTGGGAACGTTTTTGATCATAAGTCTCGATGTATCAATTCGTTTTTCAAGCGGTTTTCGGCATTACATTTAGTTTTTTATTGGCTTTCGAATGATATACAACATGGATAGGTTTCCGGAAATTTTCAAATTCCGACCGGTACCCGTCCGGTCCTGCCAAGTCTGATACCCGAAATTTCTCCAAATGACCCCAAAAAATTCTAGAATGTTCTACGAGGTCTAAGCTTCATTATAGCACTAAATTTGACCTCACCTACTTGCGGAAATTTTCGAGATAAAAATTCCCGAATGTAGAGTACGATTTTCGGTTTTTCTTGTCTGAAGCCCTCAGGGATAGAAATTTTTCTGAGGTGTCTTCACAAAAGTTGCTCAGTTTGATGAGCTCTATCGAATGGTATATGATTTGGGGGTTTAACTAAAAAATTCGAAAACTCGAAATTTTCAAGTCCAACTTCGGGCCGGTTTTTCGATAGAATGTTGACGCTATTTTTTCGAAATAATTAGCGAATTAGAATGAGCAGGACTTGCAGATTATTGTGTGAAAAAACTGGGAGGTAATATCCAGAAAGAGATGAGAAAAGTGGACTTTCCTATTGAGGACCCCGTATTTGTGACATTTTTGCACTGTTTTTAGGCGTAACTTGTGATAGAAAGGTCAGATTCAAAAAATGTTTGCGCCATTCGACTCAGCTCATCGAGCCGAACAATCTGATATACAATTTGGGATATAAGAATGACTTTTGAAATTTGACCCCGGACCCCGGTACCCGAACCTGGACTTGAAAACTCCGGAAAAAGTCCCAAAATCGTGTTCTCCAGGTCGAATATAGGTAGAAAACACTCAAATACCCCTTCAAAACGCATTTTAAGTTTCTGGTCCGAACAGTTTCGAGGATTATGGAGAATCTGTTTTAAAAAATAAACTAGTGGCTGATTAGACATCTTACGTAAAATAATCCCAATCAAATTCGGCGTAATGGTCACCCCTACCCTCTTCTACTATACCTATTCTTTCATTTACTTTTCCTCCTTCCCCTTTTTCATTTTCTTTGCTCTTTTCTTTTTCTTTTACGCGCTATTCTGTCTTTTCTGCTCCTCTCTTCTAATTTCTTTGCATTTTTAGCTAAAAAGCATGCTTAAATCTATCCAATCGAGCCTAAAGGCTTGTCTCGTTTCTGGACAAATAGAGATCTTTCATTTTACACCAAAATCAAGCTGACTAGTTACTGTTTTGTGGGTCCCATTTTTATCCGGATTTTTAAAATTTTAGGTTTCATTCCATGACCAATCCTATTATATAAAGACAAAATTAGCTCAAAACTATTGAATTTGGCTCAATTTTCATTTAAAAATTATTATATAGATATAATGTGCTCACCTCATGCAAAAGACGGATATGTTTCTCGGCTTTTCTATGCAATTTAGATCCTTTTAGAATGTAATATTTAGGCTTCTGAAAATAATAACATCATTTAAAGATGTAAATTTTCAATCACATTAACGCTTGTCAGTCTTTGCCCAAAATAGTATTATATCTTGAAAAAATCAAAATTTCAAGTCGAATCTTTTTTATTATTTTCAAGTATTATAAACACAATTCAATGCAAATAAATTAAAACCCGAATATTCGCACATGTTTTTTTTTTTATAAATCTAATGATATCACAAGGCACATAATATGTCGTAAAAATGATTATAATTTTCAAGTATGGAAGGTT
This sequence comes from Diploscapter coronatus, assembly GCA_964036155.1. NCBI lineage: Eukaryota > Metazoa > Nematoda > Chromadorea > Rhabditida > Rhabditidae > Diploscapter > Diploscapter coronatus. Next base: position 13,825,788 of record OZ038422.1, read on the forward strand.
TTTACTCTTTACAATTTTTACAAAAACGATGTTAAAAGGAAAAATAAAGATCTTAAAAAGTCATCTATTTCAAAATGACTATCGGATCGTGTGCAACAACCTCGGTCTGCGCCTGAATCCAAGTTTCCCTGTTCAAAATCTGGGATGTTGCGATGATGAATCGATAATTATTTTGCACAGCCAAGTGCCTCAAGGCCGCAACTTCCGCATACGTAACTCCGCCCACGAAGTAGATCAGAATGGCTCGCTGAATTCTCTTGTCCGGTTTGCCGTCGGCTGGGGTGTAACTGAACATTTTAGGTATCCAAAGTTGAAGGGATTTATTTTAAAAGCGATAAGTTATGAGTAAACAAGATAAAAATAATGAAGAAAAATCAGAGATAAATTTTTAATTTAGAATACTTTTGTGACAAATATACAGTAAATCGATCAAATAGGTAACTTAGGATAAAGTTTAACGAACTCTAATTACAAAAAGGTTAAGATTACCTATTTTCCTCGACGAAAACCCGTCCGTTGAACGTCTTCTTTTGCTCGTTCGTGTTCCAGCCTTGGATCATCGTGTCGGCGACGATCTTAATTGGGCTATAATTAAATTACTTAATTAGGGTATTAAGTCGGATATTTAGGGTAATTAGATCAATCTATAAGCATAATTGTTGGGCCATAAGACAGAAGCAATAGATTTAATAAAAACTTATTTGAACTCGAAACTCTTGAAACGTAAATGAAAATTAGAAAAGATATTACCTGGCAAAATATTGGCGTAAACGCGCCTCCGAAAACGTAGTTCATCGTTTGGGGAGTCTTCAGATCGACCGGAGGCTCAGACTGAGAGGGCACCAATCCAAGCCTTTTAGCGAGAAACGGGAAGGTTACTGATTGCTCTCAAAATATAAATTCCAGAATAAAAAAATGTATACCCTTCAAAAATCTGATGATAGCACATATAAAATTTCATCAAAGATAATTCGTTTTGTCGCTTTTGACCTTAACCGATATCCTATGAAAACTAATCACTGATAGCATAAAATGTAACGATTACAAAATTGATAAAAGATCAATGATTTAAAATTAATGCTATCCTATTATCAAAGATAAACAAAATCAAATTAAAAATCAAAATACTACCTGTCACATGTGCTCCCAATTGGGGCGGCGGCTTTCCAAGTGATCCGGGAATGATTGGTTTCGGTTTTTCGAACAGAAGTCGTTTCGCTTGAAGACAATGCAGAACCGGCAAGTATTCAAAGCCGTATCCTCTCAGAAAATGCTCCTTGAAAGACTGCAGAAGTTTGGAAGACACGCCGTTTTGCGTGATCGAGGCTGAAAACGCTATCATAAGTTTCAGAGAATAAAATATCCCATTATTTTTAATTCAATTAGTATTGATTATCCAGCTAACTAGAAAAAGAAAATTTGTAAACCTGAAAACAAAATCATAAGTTTCAAGAAAGTACGTCGTCTAGAACTATTTGTGAAAATTCAAGAAATCCGACATCGTATGATCTAATAAATAAACGACAAAAGAATCATTTTCAAAGATAAAATATCGTAAGTCTCAAGAAAGCGTCTATTAAGGAAATTTTAAAATGAACATCCAATAAGGTAGTCTTGATTAAAAGGCCAAAACCAACCCAGACAAGCTAGCGCGATCACTTTCCAGGGGCTTTGCTCCCGCGAAATGCAGTCCTCGATGTAGCTGAACACTTCTTGAAGATCGGCAGATCCGTTCACCAATTGATGCTCGTGTTGAAGCAGCTCTGATGCACCTGGAGTAGGGAAGGTAAAAATATAGGAAGTGGAATTGGATTAAACTCAATAAACTTTATGATAACTTCAATTCCAAGCTAACTTTTAGAAAATTTCATTTCACTTTCCAAAAATTTGAAAAAAAAACGAACCCACTGCGGAGCCTTTTTCAAGCAAAACCTCGCAGGCACAAATGTGCATTTCCAATTGACGGTGTTGAGCACGAAGATGTTTCAACTCGGTCGAAACGAACGCCTTCATGTCGCGGACCTGAAGAAATTGAAAAGGTAGGTATTCAAATTTTGGTCAATTCATAGAAAAATGCATTTAAATCAAAAGGTAGCAAAATGAAAAAAAAATATGTTTCAAAACTCCATATAGTTTGCTTCAGTTATATTTCAATGAAGATGTTCCTCAAAAAATAAAAATACCTGATCAATAGAAGCGCCCTTGTCATATGTGAACTGTATCTCTTTTGCCTTCGCACTTAAGAACGGAAAAACTCCAGTGATGTGCTTGTTCCTGACAGAGGCGAAAACGCCATCGTTGTTGTCGAGAACATAAAATCGAGCCCGACGTTGACCATCAGAATCCTGGAACGACGCCGACTATTACCGTAGCCTCATCTTCATAATATTGACGTTTAATTCAGAATCCCAAATTTACGATAGTAAATTTCGCAATTAAATCCTAATTATACGCAATCACCAACTATTTGAAAATATTCTAAACCAATTATTTATGAAACATCCTCGAAACTCTCAAACGATCCCGATTTCAATTTCATACAAACAGAAGAATGAAGCTAGAAATGTTGAACTATCATGATTTTTCGTGTAACATAAAATTAAAAAAAAAAATACCTGGTCACTCTTCATCCTGCCCTCGACGTCGTCGCCGAACGTCACCTTGCCACAGCCGATCGTGAACGTGTCGTGAAGCATTGCCTCGTACGTCAATGCGGTCATCAAGACAGTTACCACGTCCACAGTGCGGTCGAACAGGAAGAGCTCACTACAATTCAAAGTTTCAAAAAATCAGGTAAGTAGAAAGTAATTTCCAGAACTACCGGAAAGGTAATGAACAATGGAGTATAAAAAATTGAAAAAATAAAGAATCTATATTATAAAAGTATAAAATTTTAAAATGTTTAAAATAAAATTGACCTAATAGGTTGGTCCGGAGATGCCCTTGGTTCTCCCCGGTCTTCGTAGAGATGCTTGACGAGTCGCCACGTCTTCTCAGAATGTTCGCCGATTCCACGAACAGTTGGAATTAGGCCGTACAGCGATTGTAACTGGAAACAAGTCTGGATAAGTTCCAGAAAAGTTTGTTTTCTTAGTTATGGGCTTTTTCAACGTTTTAGAAATTTCTCTCGACTTTCCGAACAGTCCGAATCAAGCCGTACAGGGATTGTAGCCAACAAAACGATAGTACGTTTCAGGGAAATTCAAAACTTGTAGACTTGAAAGTTATTCCAATATCGATTCAATTGAGTAGCGTTGTAATGAATAAAATATCCAAATTACGCTTCAAGATTTTCGAAATAAACTCGATTTTTGAAATAGAATGTTCAACAAATTTCTGTAGCAAACTATCGAAAAGTCAAAAATGTTTCAAAATAATTCGAAAGTAAGGAATGATTTCTCATAACTATTCGATATTTGATTGTGAGACCATCCGAAAAAAATCATCAAGTTTCTAGGAATCAATTTCGTAAAATAATAAATTAAAAAATAAAATTTCCGAAAAATCGGCCTGAAACACGAACTCTATGATTTAAAAGAAGCAGCAGCTTCAAAGTGAAAAATACGATTTATACAAGAATAGAAAAAAATGATTACCTGAAGCAGTGAATTCGCCATGGCATAGTAGTCCAGAGTGTGAGCGATGGGCAGTTCGAGGGAGAACAGATCGGTTTCAATCGGAATGAGGCACATCGACAGCTCGAATTCGTCGACTAGTCCGGCCAGTCCTTGACGCTCCAACTCGTCAGAGCATAATTTGAGACGGCGGTCCACCCAAATTACGCTCAAATACGAAAAAATAAATCAGAAATTCAAAAATATTCAATTTTAAGATAAACTTCATAAGGTGTTTTATTAAAGATCCAGATTTAAGCAAAAATGATATGTTATCATGAAAATAATTTATGAATAGGAAAATTTCAATGTGAATATTGAAAAAGGGTTTGCAGAAACCATGCAATTTTTTGAAACCCACCTCAACTTTTTATCGGGATTCGCTCTGAAGTGTTGCGCTGCGAGAATCGCGTTTTCCAGGGTCGATCGAAGAATGTAGACTCTTCTTAGGTTCTGAAAAAATGAACATCATTAGAAAAAATTTGCACCATATTATCGTTAGTAAAGAAGAAATATTAAAAATGCTAAAAAATAAATTTAAAAAAACCTGCGAATCCCAATTCGAGGTATCTGGTTTGAGGGGCAGGACGCGCTCGCAGCCGTGCTTCTTCAACAAAGACATCGAGCCGACCCGATCGAGTGGGCGGAGCAAAGACGGTTCGACTATCATTTCCTGAAGAATATTATTTTTTACTTTCCAGCACATTTAAAAGTATCTTCATGGATGTGTTCATTTGCTAAGTTGATGATTATCTTGACAATCTTTAAAATACGCATAAGAACACGCCATCAAAACAATTATTTTCTAGAAAAGTTGGGATTTTTGAGGCACAAATTTGAAAAATGTACTTTTTGTCCCGGCATGGACTCCAATAAATGGATTAATTCCCGTCTTGTGACCTCGCACAGCAACCCGAGAGGCTGGTCCATGAAATCTGTCATTCTAAAATTTGCAGAAAATATAAAATGTCGAGAAAAAAACAAAGAAAAAAACGAAAAATAGAAAAACAGAAGAAAATCGCGACGGAGCATGAAATACACGTGAAAACGGACACCTTGACTCTTCTCTCTGTTATCTAAAGAGTCGAAAAAGCAAAGTGGCCAGAGGACTCATTTCCAGATTGAAGTTCGTTGATTTTTCGAACTTTTCGGGGTTTTTTTTCGCAATTCCATATCAAGCATTGTCGTAATTGGTTATAATCCTTTGTATCCTCATTTTTGAAGCATTTTCATTGATCATTAAGACTGACAAGCGTTCTTTTCCTCATTTGTTACAATTTTCTTTCTATATTTTTGTATTTTTAAATCTAAATCATTCAAAGAAAGCTCTCTACTAACGAATACAAAATTGTTATAAGAGCAGAAAAATTTTGAAGCTTACAATAAACTAAAAGTTTCTTGCTATTTTAAATTTTTTTTCAGAAACTAACCTCAGTGATGAGTTTCGCATAGACATAGAGGGAAAGGGGGACGGCGATTGCGATTCCGGCAACGATGAAAGTGACCAGCATCGTTTCAAGAATTCAGAGGTCTAGCGACGTTTGAATATCGTAAACGTGTAATAATTGAGAATTCAAGTAATTGTTGACGTTATGAATTCCGAATTCGAGTAACGTTCGGGTGCCGAATTCCAAATGCTGTTGTGGGATTCAGAAGGCCTGATGGTGAATCTAGCAACAGCTGAGCGCCGTTCGGTAAGGTGCAAGCACCGAAAAGTGAGTAGGTCTTCCACACCGAGGGCATTTCTTTGTCTGCGTCTTTTCCTTTTGCTATTTTTCGGCGCTTTTTCTTCTTTTCCCTCTCACCAAGGTCCGTCTCTCTCGTTATCAATTATCACTGATTTCTGCGTCTTTTTGCCGGAATTTTGGAGGTTGGTCCCGCCTCCTGTTGAAAAAGTGAATCGTTCTTTGACGTGATGCACAATTTTGAGATAGATAGCATGAGAGATAACGATCAAAGTTGAGAGAGCTAGAGAAATTTTGAAGGGTTAGAGAAAAGAGGAAATAGTTAGGAAAAGAACGATAACAACGAGAGAAGAGAAGAAAAGATGTCCCTTATAAAAGTTAGTTCAGACAGGCGCGAAGGCCCAGAACAATCGAAACTCATGAAGGAGGAAAATAAAAAGTCGAATTTTAGAACGACGATCATATGAGTCAGTCAAAATGCACTTCCTATCCTTCAACACATAGCAATGTCAGGGACGCAGGGGAGATACGTGACTTTTTACTTTCTAGCCTGATCGGGAACAGTTGTTCTGGAAAACTTGAACTCGACGAAATTTAAGGACTTCAAAAATCGAATATTTTTTATGTTTTCAAATTTTCCGAAAGAAATCCTAAGTTTATTCAATAATTGCTGACCTAAAAATTGAGTGCGTTTTATAAAATTAAATAGATCGATTTTTAAAACCAACTTCTGATATCTCAAGAATCTTCGATTCGTTCATTATTAGCACACCAAACGCATGACTTTTTCTTTATCTCTTTCTTTCACTCTAACATTTGCCCCACGTGGTGTTTTATCGCCCTTAACGTTGAAAATTCTTTTTCCTCCAAAAATTTGTCTGCAAAATTCCAATCAACCGATTTTCGAACTGAGTTTTTCCTGAAATCATGTTTAAACATGATCGATAGAGTACCAAATTGAAATTGAAAAGAAATCGAAAAGGGAATGACAATTTTAGTTCATCATCGTTGGGTGTCAGTTTTGTCGGGTTTTCAAAAACAATTCAAAGAAATATCTTCTGTCTCGTAATTTAAAATAGATCTAAGAAAACCGTCTAAAAATACGGAAATCGTCAATCATTTTCGACTAGAAACTACTACGTCTTCTTTTTGAATCTGCGAGATTTCACCAGAAAAATTGATCACTTAGAAAATATTTTTATTCATTTGAAAATATAATTCATAGCGAAGAAAATCAATGAGATTGCATTGTAATAGACTTGTAAAATAAGGTTTAAAAGTCAGAAGATTTAAGACACCATATGTAGTGCTAAACTTTGAAACGTAAGACTTACACAGAAATGCACCAATTGGAGAACTAAAATCACTAAATCTTCAAAAATGTTCATGTTCAAAAGAATTATGATTTGCGAAAATGATATTGGTGATATACGTTACAAAAATTGCAGACTTCCTTTTCCACACAAAATTTCAAAAATGACTTCTTGATCAGGTTATTCTACAATTTTCTAAAAAAATTACAAATAGAAAATATTTTGGTTGCACATTGTATAATTAGAGATCACTGGAGTATTCAAAAACACTAGAAATATCAACGATTGAAAAGCTTCTTTAAATGATTTTTGAGACACTTTGGAACGACGACGACAAAATTGGCAACCGAGGGAATGACGTAAATTTCTTGGACCGTATACTTTGCTTCCAGAATTTTGTTCCGAGTACATTTTTCTCAAAACTTAGAGGAACGATGAAAGAAACGTACTCCCATTTTAATATGTAATAAGAGCAGAGTATACCACCAGCCCTCGATAAAACTCTACTTTCTAAAAATTACCATAATCTGAAAGAAACGTTTAGAAATGCAGAGTTGAAAATAACAATTGATGTAAAAATCAATGATATTGCGAAGAAAGATGCATTAAAATGAATGCAAACGTAAATTTTTGGACTAGCGAAGATATTACATGAGTTGAAAATTTGTTCGGAAAATGAGATGACCAGTTTCACCTAAGCTCAGGACAAGAAAAAATTTCTTGATGCGTGTACTATGAGCCAGGTCTCATTATTAAATTTTTAGGGATATGCAAATTTTAACTTGCATAAAATGCTGTTTAAAGTACATACATACCTTTTAAAGTTCTTGGTAAAATTGAATTCTTGCAATCTATGACGTGAGATTTTACGTGTCGAGTTTAAAAAATCAACCATGTTTCTATGACTTTCGTTAATCTTTTGCATTTTCTATTTAACCTCGAAGATAAATGGAGTGTGCAAATTCCGAAGAAATTTGTTGCAAAAATGTTGAATCTTTCTGATTTCGACGACTATTGTAATATCCCACTCAAAGATTGCTCAATTATATGATGATTCATGAAACAGGATCTAATTTAAACTTGATATGTAATTGGATAAAAAACAGAGTTCAAAAAATGTTGATCTAAGAGATATTAATAAATGGTAAAGGAACGAATTTCCCAAAAGTAAGAATTTTTGTAAATACGTCCCTTTTTACAATTTTAAATATACGCATATTCGTACTCGTGATTTGACGATTTGAGAAAGAAAATTGAGAGAATAGTTGATAAAAATCTCAAATATCTCTAAATTTTAAGATCCATATTTAGAGATTTAATTTGCAGAAAATGCCGAAGTTGGTTACAATAAATAATAGTTTCATAGTTTTGAGAGATTCGAGATATTTGAAGGGGCTACATTTTTACAAACATAACCTCCTCCAACATATAATTGTCGTATATGAAATTAATCATATGTACAGAGCTTTGGAAATTTCTAATGCCGTCAGATTTTGTCTAGTCAGACTAAGATCTCGCAAAATAACAAAGTACAAAATTGTTAAACAGCAGCGGAGAAAAAATCAAGGAAAATGCCCGTTTTTGATAGGAGAGAGATTTCATATATTAATCATAATGCTCATTAATGCAGTGAAACTAACATGTAATCTTGTCATGCCGTTGATATTTGAAAATGATTAAATTCCTTTTAAAATAAAAGATAAGGCCTTATTTCAAAATTCAAATTTGATCCATGCTTCAAAAGCTTTCAAATTATTAATCATGACGAGTCTATTTTAAAAGATATAAGACCCCCATCTTCTATACCCAAAATCGATATAATAGATTTGGTAAAAGTTCCTTTTGCGACCCTTAAACCTCTTCCAGCATCCCATGATTACCAATCATATTTTTGTAGAGGGGCGAGGCGAGAAACCGAGGATAGGAGTCCCTTTGCATTAACGTGTAAATTTGGGCTTGTGCTTCATCGAATGTACTCGCTGAAATTTTATAACTAATTTAAATTAAAGTTAGCTCTAGCTATAGCCCTAAACGTTCACATTGCTTAACGTTTTAACAGTGTTATTGATTTTTAGTTAGGCTCCGCAAACGCATTTGCCACGTCACTAATTTCGGGGTAGAAATATATACGAATAGGCCTAGTCTAACTTAAATGATGAGATCATTAAAAAATTTTCGGTTCAATTTCCACCTAAAAATTGGATGAAAACTAACTCGATATGTGAACACGCATTTTGCCTTTTTAATTTTGCATACACAATTTCGACCGTTTGAATCGTTCGAATTTCATTCTTCATTACTCTCTTTATTTATTTGCCTGTGACTCTGCCGCGCTGCATAAAATTTACTTGAATCGGTTTTCGCTCGCTTGCAGGCACTTTGGGATAAATTCATTGTCAACTTGGGTCTTGCTGTATCCTCTACCGATTTCCCTAGGACCTTTTCGTACGTTTCCACTTTCCGGGGAAAAATTGCAGAAAACAGTCAATTCGCTAACATTTTGTCTAATAAAATTTCAAGTGAGCAAGAAAAATTAGCAGGCACAGTTTGCGGACTCTAGTTATAATACCTGATGGTCGTGACATATTCGAATTAACGATTTCTCGAACTCGACTGTCCAGGGAGACTTCTTTAGGCGACAATATTGAGATAAAATCTTCGTAGATGATTCGGGCCTGAAAATTGTTAAGATTGAGTTTCAAAAATTTCTTAATCAAAAATTAAGATTTGGAAAGTATTGGCAGCTCAAATCATGGAGGATAATATAATTCTTAAAATATGTATAATCGTTAAATTATCGATGAAAAAAGTCATGTTTTAGTTAGCGTAAGTTTCAACTTTATTCGACTATCAGAGTATTTTTAAATTAGCCAGTAAACTTTCCATTAAAATTTCTCATGAATGCCAAATTTTCTCTATAAATTATCACACACTCGTCTTCATGGTAATAAAAGCCTCGTAACTTTTAATGAAACTAAGAAAAACTACCTTTTCCTCGATTTTCTCGGCGTTCTTTTCTCGCTTGAGCTCCTCGCAGGCCTGCCAAAACAGGATATTCTCATCAGAATATTCGCCCTTCAGAAATTCGGCAAAGTATTTTTGACCGATTCGATTTTTCATCAGCTGATCGAAAGATTGCGACCAACTGTAGACGACTTCGTACGACGGCCTAAAGCTTTGTCGACTATACCCCAAGATGTATTTTTGGCCTAATTTCTCCCGTAAAATTCGATTTCCCCCTAATTTTCATATCGTATCCCTCTAATTCGAATATTTTTAGCTCTAGGCCTCGAAAATAAACTATTTTAATGCCCCGCTTGTGCGCGAAAATTTGGGCTGTAAATACCAACATTGGGTCCTGCTTACGCACGCCCGAGGAAACATCTGTGAATTGGTGATTAGAATTTTCAGATTTTAGCTGTTTTATTTCAGTCGGCGTTGAAATGATATGTTAAGTTATGGTAAGAGAAACTTTCTGTTTTTGCAATAATTAAAATTATATTGAACCGAGCATTTTGCATATAAATTCCTATAAAAGGCGCGTTGACGCAACGCAGCTGATTATTACATTCGCGCTTTCGCTTTTGCTGCTGCATTTTGCCGAGCAAATTGAATTCGAAATTGGTATTTTATTATCGCACAAAAATGCGAAGCGCGCGCGAAAGTCTTAATTAGTATTGAATGAGAAAGAAAATTTAATAAGAATAAATAAATTCATAATTTGAAGATTTGAAAGGAGGAAAATCATCCCGGTATTTCTGCTTATCTATACTCAAAACTCTGCAACACAATTAGCACAAGCTAATGACATACTTCGGTATCAAGTTTTTCGTTTCGAAATTATGAGAGAAAATTGATAGAAGTCGGTTTCATGAAAATCTAACATCATAAATATTTCAATAGATAGACATTGCTTGGGTCACCCTTACTGTATTATTAGCATTAGAAACTCTTACTTATCACTAGCTTCGACTTTTTGTTGTTCAGCTTCGTGAACCTTGTTAAACGAAGGCGATTTGCTTCCGAGAAATCGTATCACAGCAAACGCTTTCCACATTAGATCGCAAAGTTCATTTGCATGCGCCAGGGTTCGTCATCATCCCATTTATAGATATGATTATTATTTAATATTCAGGAAATATATTAATCAATGTATCAAATATAAAGACTAACTAGATCTTTATTACATAATCGATAGAATTTCTTATTTTAGAGCGTGGAAGTTCACTAGATTGAATTGATTTCAGTTTGAATAAAATTAGGTATGTATTGATTAGTAATATGCGAGTTTAGCCGTGACAAGGCGTGCTTAGCGACTCTAATGATAAGTTACCTTTGATTGTTAGATAGAGCATAAACAGGAAAGTCAGGGAAGCACGTTAGAGAAATCTCTAGAGATGTGCGAATTAATGAGATGGAAATTCGGAGAAAAGAAGAAGAGTCTTGTGGGACGAGCGAGGATAATCAGCACGTTGAAAAATACTGTAATGCCTCGATACTCGTCTACATAATGTCATGATTCTCTTAACAACACGTTATATCTAATATTGTTATCCCTAATTTTTGCGCAAGTTGCTAGGAGGGATGTGCCCAAGGCTTTTGGGATTGTTATTATTTGATTAGTCAAATATTTATCAGAACCGCGAAAGGGATCAACACTTAAAATAACAATTTTATTTGAAATGTTGACAAAAATAGTCTGCCATGGTGGAACTGAACCATTGTTTCTCCAAAAGTCGGATATCTTATCCCACTACACTAAATCATCATGGTATTTTGCAACCTTGATTTCTTTTGAACCCTCGGATTGCACGTAGACAAAGCGTTTGGCTTTAGTAATTTATCGCCGACTAGTTCATATTCTGAGCACATAAGGAAAGAATGTACCCACTCTTAAGCTCTTATTTTCTAGCGCTCTTTTCCTGGGGCATTTTTCAAGAAACCTAGACCCGATCGATACTCAAATGCCTCCCTTTGCTTCGTTATGAAATTCTGAACACGAACCGGAAATTGAAAATCAGACAACTAGAAAAAAATTTATCGTCGAGTGCAGGAGCGTACAAAATCAAATTTTTTATTTGCGTCGGCGTTTAACGCAATTTTTTAATTTTTGCGTGCGCGTTTTGAAAATTATCCCGAAAAGTGCGTTTTGCGTTAACGTTAATTGATAATGCGTTATCTTTGTGCATTCCTGCATGTGACGATTTGCAACTTTGCTCCGAAATTGAGATCAAACAAACTTCAAAATGCAGTTTTTCCTTTTCGACTGCAGTTATGTTTTAAAGAAAGCAAAAATTCGACTTAATCTTTAAAATACCACATAGTCTATATGGTAAGGAAGTACTGTTTCAACGTTTCAAAATTAGTTCCTTCTTATGCAAGTTTAGGGATACGATATGAAAACCGACATAAACAAGTTTCGGTAGCAAAATTAGACGTTTTGGATACATGAACAAGGTTTTGAGAGCGAAAATCATATTTTCAGGAATTTTCCTCGAAATTTTGGGAACAATCTCTAACCACATACCTGTCTAGGTTATCCTGTGTTTGTTGTTGAGAGACGGGCTTCTTCTCGGTGCCAACGCTGCCACTGAAATCTTTTATATTAATTTCGAAAAACTTTCAAAATTCCCTATTTTTGGAATGTTTCAAAAACCATATGATTCATGCCCTCAAAATTTTAGTAGCATCACTGACTCAATATTTTAAAATAATTCAAAGAAAACCTTTGTTTGCTTATTCGCGGCATTTATGAACGCTAAATTACATTTTTGGACTTAACTTATTATCCTCCTAAAGTTGAAACGTAATTTCCTATTTTTGTTTAATTTTGCGCCCTATACCTGCAACAGGCCATACTACATGGATAGAGGCGTAGGACGGTGTGGAATTTGGCTGTTTTGACCGGCGAATAGAGGCCCGATTCACCGGCCAGGGTCTCGATGTGCTCCGAGCGTATTTTGACTAGCTTTTCGAGAATTCACTTCAACAGATATGTTAATTTCAAGGAGAGTTTAAAATCCGTGTATAAGAAAGACGGCCAATGATAGAGCTGGAATGTTGGATCGCGGTTTACTGAAACATCGGTTTTTCGAGGGATCGCATAACTCACGGATGTCAAAACTCGCGAAAGAGAAAATTAGGAGAGAGATAAGGATTTTAAGCATACAGGAGGTAGGTGCCGGAAAAACGATTAAATTGGATATTTGGAATCTAACGATCTCGTAATTTTACGAAATTCTATTTAAAGAAAAGGTAGGTAAGACTAATAGTCTCATTTTTACGTATTGTATCTTCAGGTTGCAATATTGGGGGATTTTCTATATATCGTAAAAATCGGTACTTCAAAGGAAGAAAAGTAAAAGCTACTATAAATGTCGAGAAATGATAGAATCGTTGAATTTCGTCGAGAGAAACATAAAAATAAGACGAATAGGATAGGTGTTGAGCTAGGGAGATAAATTATTTTCATACCACACTGCAGCCTTGCCCCTAGAAAGCTCTGTATTCGTAATCACTGGCGTAGCCTAGGAGACGTTGGAAAAATGCCTCTCCAACCCCGCACTGTCAAGCCTAGGCTAATTGAAAAACCTCTATCTGATAAAAGATATAAGACTAAAACAGGCTGAAATATGTGAGTTCGCGAAAATCAGCTTTAGATCTGAAAAATAATTGTATAGGCGCGTTCTTGCAAAAACGAAGGGGTTTTTATGAAATTTCACACACAACGAAACTGAAAGTTCGATGACGTCGTGAAACGCAAGCGATTAAACCAACTTATGAATTAGAGTCGAATATTCGGAAAACTATACCTTTGTTTAGTTTGAGCTGACATAAAACAGAATTTTGAAAAAAATGAAAATTTCATCTCAGAAGTCATCCAAATTTCTTGAGACATAGCTATTGTTAAAAATCAGAAATAGATTTTAGTTTGTCTTCTGTGACGTATTGAGAGCTAAGATAATAATTGATATATATTCTAAAATTTATACAGAAATTTCTAAGCACTATTTTAGTCCCTAATATCGTTTCAAAAAGCACGAGAATTTCGAGTCTCGGCTTGCAAAACAAGTCTGAGAATATTTCAAATTATGTTTCAAAAATTTTATAATCACGATGTTTGGACCTGTTCAAAACAATTTCGATTGATAGAATAGATATACAGATTTAAAAAAAAAATCCCACCGAATTTGTAACAATAATACTGATTATCAGCGCCAGTGCTAAAAATCATCAATATTAAAAGCTTACTTCCTGTTTGTTTTCAAAAACATAATAACATTTTTCTACAGTATCTAAGCAACAAGCTCCTATCAAGCTCTAAATGATCATATGGGCAAATTAAGCGAGAAATTTTAAATGATTCAACTGAAAAAAACGGGGAATTAGCGCTCAAATTATATAATTCTTCTTAACGCAAATTATACGGTGAAAATGTCGATATTAGGGAAACTTTTCATCGCGAAAAATCTGTTTGAAAATTCTCATAAAATCTCCTTTTTCATCCACTTCAGACGAGAATTTCTCAGGCCGTTTACGCAGTCAGGTACAATTTTTCGGGTAATGTCGGAAAACTTCGTCCCGATTTTTCGCAAATGAATTACTGATCCTACAAAATTGATCACAGACCAGACGCGTCATATCCGATGTTTCATTAAGTGTACGTTGCACTTTTCTCCGAAAAATGTCGCAAAGTAGCGCAAAAAGAATGAACTGTCAAATAATTCTCCAGGAAAAAAGGATAAAGTTTGAAAAATTACGCAATATTCAATATTTGACGTCCTGAGTCCAATTTCGTTTAGTAGACAATGAAACGTTTTGTAGCGCGAGCTCATTTCAAGGAGAATTGTAATTTCTAGCATATTCTTTTGAAATGCAATTTTCTTGGAACCTGCTCGTTCAATGACTATGAACTACATTTAAAAATGCTAAGTTCAAAAATGAGCAAAATACTAAAATATCAAGGAAACATAATTTATTAGGTGGAGCCTTTAAAAGGATTAATATAATTATATATCTCTAAAGTATGAAATCATGTGATATAAACTTTAAAATCCAACCTTTAAAAAGTGATCATGCAATTATTATTTTGAAGCAGAAAATTTCTCCCGGGATTTAATTGTATTCTTTCGTTACATAAACTCAATAAAATAACAATAATGACCATATTCATAAATACATAAATCACTTCGAGCCCAGAAATACTTTGTAGCACAATATTGAAATATATGTAGCTATCGGGCGCCTATTATCGCAATTTTCAACTTATGTCGCAAAAGATCGTTCTCAATTAAACTATACTCAATAATAGCAAATATTATATGTATTGTAATCGAAATTCTTAGATCTATCATATATGATCTCCGAAAATTCCTGTAAAGGCTTAAAATTTAATTCAACAAGCAAAATTTCCTAATATTCATTAAAATTTTCTACTGATTAAGAATTTGATTTCAAAAGTTCCTTCGGTATTACAACTTGGTCTCTGTAATTAACATAGTTTTTATAAGAACATATTTCTGGTTGACCCCCCGATCTCGGATTTTGTCCCCAGAAAGCCAAGAAAAGAGGCGGATAAACTGTGACGGCAATTATCATTTTGTGCGTCATTGGCCTAGAGCAATTCTGTAGCCCAACTTATTGGATTTGCCATTTTATATTTGACCTATGATTTATGGCATATAGTTAGCAATTCTTAGAATCTCGGAAGCAGGAAACAAATTTTGGCTTGATTATCGGAAAATACTTCGAAAGGTGAAAATAACTCATTTAATTTTCAGCGCAATGTGCAAAAATCGCGATATTTCATAATTTAAGTGATCATAATTCATAAATTGAAAATCTGCAATGAATTGAATGAGAGATACATAGCATTTTGCCGAGGTTTCAAGAATTTCCAATGGTCAATTTTAAATTTCATAGCATGATGTCGTTATTTAAAAATTTAACTAAAAATAAAAGAGTCGCGAAAATATAGAAATGAGGATAAACTTATGGTTTAGATGTCTTAATCTGATAAAAGCCTTTAAAATCTCAACTTAAAAGATGATAATAAGGATTTTAGCTCTTGTATTATCTAAATATCTAAGCACATAATAACAGGCTCATCTGTTGATATGTACTAACAATTCTCGGTATATCGTGTCAAAATTTTCATACTTCTGATAAAATTCTTATCGGAAAAATTATAAGATTCCCCGAAGCACTATGGTTTGAATTACAGTAATTTAGTTTTAGTCAAGAAAAATACTTTAATCTCACATAAAATTCACTGGTACAAATATCCAAAATATTCAACTATAAACGACATTATATTTAGAGGGCAACATGAGTATGCGTTTATTAACTCGACAAAACGATCCTCCCAGTTGGAGGAACGGGAGAAAAAGTTGCTCCAACTTTCTACCAGCTTTTCCACCAAAGGAAGTTCGAGGGAAATCGAGGAAACTCGAGTTTCCCCAGTTCCCTTTGCGACACAAAACTTTCCCCCCAACCGGAGGAACTTTTCTCTGAGAACGATACCTGATTTAAAAAAAATCAAATTTACTTAACTTTCACAATATTTTTGAAATTTTGCTTTATATCTTAGATTTTTTTTTTACCAATTAGGTCTGAACAACATTTTCACAATTCTTTGCACCCACCAGTACGTGATAATTCAAATTCAAAATTTCAACGTTAATCTTTTTTTTTTGTTGCAATTTTTACAACCTAAATTCATTTGATTCTTCAAAAACTAGATATGCCCCAATTTTACAGCCTCGAAAAATCGCTATCTTCGCCCCTCCTACTCTTGGCATATGAATAGATGATATAACGGTGTGGGTTCTTCGTTTTTCGTAGGAAAATTCACGCACTTGGGCTATTTCTCTAATTTCTTTATCTTTTTCACCAGCTTTTCGTGCAACCTTTGCATAAGGAAGACCTCATTTAGGGGAGGTGAGATAGCATTGTAATTTGAGAGACTAGTGAGAAGTTCGAGGAAAGAAATATCAGTCAAGGTGAGAAAGAAAAGAAGCCATAGAAAAGTGGCTGGAGAAATAGCATTGAAAACGAAAGGAGGAAGAGGAAGCCAGAAAGATCCCCAAAAGTAAAGGAAGACGTATGTAGAAATGGAGGGCGCTTACAACCAATATTTGCTCTATGCCATAGTCGTCCTTTCTCTAAAACACGCTATTTTCCAATTTTTCCCTCTAACCCCCTATTCTCCCTTACTCTCTCGTAACGAGAATAGCTTCGTACATTATCGATGCCAAAGGAAATGAGGAAAATAGTAGGTGAAAATGGGAGACCGCAAAGGAAGCAGGAAAAACGGAATAGAACATAAATGAACATTTAGACGTATAGGAATTCGGAATCTCGGTTGAGGCAAGGCAGAGGATATTTGAAGGATGAGATTTTTACTGCTCAATAGATTTTTTTAGTTGACAATTTAAATCCAAGACAATAATAATGTTTGAAATCAATGTAGTCCGCAATAGATTTAAAACAGCTATCAAACGTTTAAAGGTGTAGGATAAATTTAGATGACAATTTACAAAGGTCAACACAGAGATTGCAACTTTTATAGCGCTAGTCTCAAACAAAGGCTTCTAGACACTTCATGAACCTGTCAAACGAAGCGCAAATATTTGACAAAGTTCAAGCATGAGTCACTAATGACACTCGGAGCATATCGTTACACAAAAAACCCCCGGGAATAGGATTTGCAAAAGGTTCCAATCTGGGAATAAAATGATAAAAATGCTCCCACCTGTGATTCTGCCCCATAAAATTGCAGTCGCAGGTCAGTATCTTCATAAGCATACTACGTTGATGAGGTGATTCGGATTCGGGAGGCTCCGCCTAAACAGTTTCGAATCAACATTAGCAGCTAAAAACGCTGAAGGAGGAATGAACAAGGGCTTGAACGTCAAATTTTCAAGTTCCGACTCTGTCCGAACCTTACTTAGGGGAAAAATTTAAGATTTTTCTTAATAGAAAGAGACGAAAGCTTCACATTCAGAAATATGCTTTATCCCGTTATTCCACCAAGATCGAGAAAGATCTTCTTCTCTACCTGCTGATGCGTCGGCGAACCAATGTTTTGAGTACCCGAGGACGAGTTGGAGTTCGAATTCTGGTTGGGTTGATTCCTCCTACTTGTCGATGGTCGACTCGTATCGTCGTGCTGCCTGCCCAGATAGTCTTCAGAGGCTCGGTCTGTGTCCCTGCCGACAGGATCTGAGCTGTTTGGCTGCTGCTGCTGGCTCGAGGTGGACTTGCGCCGCTGCGAGCCGCCTGCTCCGCTCTGGAATCAGATTTATGGTGGTTTGAAATCACAATCAATTATAGTTTTTTTTTTTTTTAAATGCGGTTCAGAGTATAGAAAGCGTTGATAACGAAGAAGCATTGGGGGTGAATGCACAAAGATAATTTATCCAAGTTGAATTTTAAAACTCGTTACCTGCTGCACAGCAGACGCGTTCGTGGCGGTCGAGCTGGTCACCGTCCGGTTTGTCGCGAGTATGATACGGCGCTGACCACGGTGTGACGGACCTGCAAGTATCTGGCTTTTAGATATTTTTCACCTTTGAAATTAGATCTCTTTGCATCAAGTGTGAAAATTGTTCTCATCCAAGCATTTCCCTCTCATAAAGAGCTACTACAACAAGTCATCAAGAGGGCACAGGGCTTGGAAAAGAATTATCTCCATCCTACCACTTTGCATCATCAGAGAAGGCTTTCTAATGAAGCTTAGAGAAGGAATAAATATCCTTACCAGTAGCAGGAATGTGTTGACTGGGAGAGATGGTGGACGTAGTGCTGGTGCAACAGGAGGATGGCGAGTGCTGCTGCTTTTTCTCGTCCTCTTTGCTCTTCAACTTCCGCTTCTTCTTGCTCGATCCGGTCACGGCGATCTGCTGCTGCTGATACTTTGATTGCGTCGAGACCGACGACGACGTGCCGAATTCAGAAGTAGCACCTCCAACGACGACGCAGCCCCCACCACTGCTTCTACGGCTCGCCAGCAGACACTCGACGTCGGCCGTTGTCGGAGAGGATTCTGAAGCGGGTTGACGTCAATTATGTTTAGAATTACTGAACTGAGTTCCTCTTTATTTTAGGAACTCAATTTGTTGGCTTTGGCTCTCAGGAATATATTTAGAACAGTTTATTGATACAAGAATGTGTTCGAAATTTCCAAAGATAACACATTGTGGGATGTTTCTTGATATTATAATCAGGGGTGTGCAGAATTCTGATTCAGATTTCGAAGTCAAAAATTTTCAATTCAGATTTTGAATTTTTTAAAATTCAAATTCCGCACATCCCTGATTATAACGTACACTAGAAGCGTAATGGATGAAAATTACAAGACTCCTTCTTTTCTAGTTCTGAAAATCGAAAGATCAAAGGTCATTCTAGACTAGGTTGAGATAAAAATAATGCTACCTGAAACCGCAATAACGACAGCAACGTAATGACACCAATGCTCGGTGCCGAAGCACTCGCAGCTCTGAAAGCGACGAATTTAACTATTGAGGAAATATTTTCAAAATCGATATATAGCGCAGAAATATAACATCATTCACGAACGCACGAGAGTGTTTCATAGGGAAATGACACGAGAGGGCTATTTTTGGAGTTATTACATGTAGCTAAAAGAAGTGAAGATAGAAGAAAGTTACATCATTTTTGAAAATAGAGAGATGTTCACGCAAAATCAATATAGGGTGAGAAATTTAACAGAATTAATGAGACTATAACATGAAGGCCTCATAAGTGAAGATTGATCTATAAAATGGAACTATTATGATATCACCCTTACTATTCAATCATGTTTTGGCCTTACACGAACACTTTGATGTTATTTATCCTTTTACACTTCCTCTCTTTAATTCTTAAAATCTCTATATGGGAATTAACACGTGCTGTGTCCCGATTGTAGTTTTATGATTTTATGAAACGTTGAGATCAATTACCGAACCAAAAAGAATGGTATGATAATGATGCTATGGATCATTCCAAATTTAGATGAGTTTGAAGGGAAGTTTCATAATGGCATTTTCATGTGATCCAATGAGCCACTAAAGATATCTAATGATTTGCTAAATTTGTAAACATATCAAAGAAATACGGATTTTTAAAAATATTATTAATATTGAAAGAGCAATAATACTATAAATCTTCTTGCCATTGAAATAATGGTCATGCTGTTAAACTTTGCAAGGATTGAAGCATATGATGGTTAAATATCATGAAATCTGATGAAAGACCATTTGAATGCTATAGATTATTTATCTTAAAATTATCACTAATTTTTCGCGCGAACTATAAACCAACCAAGTTAAATCGAGATCAAAAGGTTTGAAACCTAACTAATCAAGACCTGAGTATCCTGAAAATTCATCAACTTATGAATAAGCTAAATCGTCGAAGTTCTTTTGAGAGGAATTGATAAGGAAGTCGATTTTATCAAAAGGCCGAATTAATCAAAATCTTCTCGCATAATTAGCGGAAATGAATGCCAGAAATTCTTTGATTAATCTATTTTAGCGAAATAGTGCGTGAAATTTGGAGAGTGGAAAGGAGAGAAAAGACAATTCTCGGGTCTGAAATTCTCGCTGCTGATGCTGCGGCAGCACAAGCGCGGTGAACGAAAACGCGCATTGCATAGAGGTAAGAGCGTGTGCTCGTGAGATAGTGCACAGAAAATAGAGATGCAGAGGAGCAAAAAACGACGAAATAGTACGAGAAACTGAGAGAAAGCGAGAGAGAATGAGCTAGAGAAGCAGAAAAAGTAAGAAATAGTGTGGGAAATAAAGGAAGTTGGAGAGAGTTAGAAAAATCGAGAAATAGCGTGAAAATAGAAGAACGTAAAAGAAATACACCTCTTTCTCTAACTCACACATGAGCAATCGATTCAAGACTAGCTGGGATAAAAGCCTGGCGAGCTGACAAAAGAGCGAGGAAAGCGGAGAGAGTACAGAGAGGCTAGTCAACGTAACAGACAGTTGGCGAGAGAGAAGGAAAGAAAGAACGAAAAAGGGAGAGAAAGAAAAGAGAAAAGGTAAGATAACTAAAAGAAGCTGGAAATACTATGCAAACTTGGAGAGTAAAAGACGGAGATCACTCACTCTCAAAGAGGATACAGAAAGGGAAGTAATTGAAAAAGAACATTTTAAAAGGCGGAGAGAAAAAGAGACAGAAACGAGGGAAATTATAAAAAGAAAATTAATGATAAAAAGCTCACAAAACAAGCATGTAGCATAGAAAACTTTGAAAATTGGTTAAATATTTTTTATTAAAAATAAGAATAAATGGGTTCTTTGTTAGAAAGGATTATGTTATTGAGATTTAAAAAAAAAAAAAGGATTGCTTTATCTTGTGATTATGAAAAACGCTTAACAAAAAGAGGGATAAAATAATGAGCACTAAATCCATCAAAACAGAGAGACTGAAATTATCGCATAAAGTGAAGATAAAAATGAAATTTAAAAGGATTCATTTTAAGTGATATGTAAAATCCTAACACGAATACGCGCTTATGAACTCGTTAGCTCATAAAAAAGTGAAAATTTAGAGAAGTGAAGAATCAAATGATTAGTGCTGAGTCACGATACTAATGTTCATTAAACTACATAGATAATCGTGAAATTTTATAAATAATTAAATGATAATTAGAGCCAAAGTTAGAATAGCTAAAATAAAATATTGGATAAAAATGACTCATTCTCGGAATTATTATTGTGCTAGTATAAACTTTCACAGTATCAAATTTCTTTCAATAAGGGAAGAATAATTTATGGAGAGTATCGTGATTAATTACTGCGTACGAGGAAATATTGAGAATATGCGACGTTTTGTAAGGTAATTATTTCAAATTTATGAAGAAAAATATAATCGGAAAAAATGTTTTTTTTGATATATAGTAATCTTAAATCAAAATATTAAACTCTGAAAGGTTATTTTGGAAGCCAAATACTCTTACGACATATGAAATATAATTAACGAAAGGTGGCTTATGCTATTATCTCTACCTATATCATTTACCAATGATATTATTAGATATAAATTCGAAATGACTCTAATAATTATCTTTGCATCTACATATCATACAACTTCCCTTAATGTTAGCTAATGATAAAGAAACGTCGATATCTTAAAACCAAAATACAAAAATTGTGCGCGAAAATAATGTACGTAATAAGATTAGCAACGTTATTCTCGGCTAAGTTAGTGTTAAAGTAATGAATACTGAAACGGTCCGCAATAATAATAAATTGTGCATGTAATGCATTTTCTAATTCGGCTATGAATGAATTAATCCAGCGACAATTGGAGAAATTCGCTGAAATTTAAAATACATATCCCTTTCCTTAGAGAAATTGTCAGCTTTGGTCACAGTACAACTCAATAAATTTAATCTCCCTTTTGTGTGGACTTTTCTGCATTTAAAAACAAACCTAATTACATCGTTTTCGTTGCTATTTGAAATTTCGATAACAATGACAAATGCCAGGGGTTGTTGTTAAAATTATTATCATCTTAAAAAGTACTCTTAAACTTCGACAAAATAGCTGATGATATCGTTTGTCGCTGGAGTTACTGCTTATAAACATTTTGAGGTAAGTACAATTGAAAACCCTGTCATCCAATTTCGAAGCTTAAACAAAAGTAGTGAAAAGGACAAATATAAGATTTTGTTGTCGGAGTTTTATAAATATCTTTGTTATTGTAAGAATTATAATATTTTCGTTCCTTAAGGCATATGAATTTATGAATTCCATCCAAATTCTCGCACTTGCGTCAAAGAAAAGCAGGTGGGAATAAATTAAACGAGTATTTTTGAGATCAAAAATGAAAAAATTAGCAATTCTTTCAGAAATTGTATTTTTTACAAAAAAAAAAAACTCCAAACGCTAATTGAAATTCAAATATCAGGCCATTTCTATAATGCTATATGGAATCATTTTAAACTTTGAGTAGAGATGAAAAATGGCAGGTCAAAAATTCTTTGAAACTGAAATAAATCAATGCAAATTTTATATCATTATTTATGCAAATATACGTAGATATTCGAAAATTTAGATAGGTAAAAATTCCTGCAAATTGAAAGCTATGAGGAATTCAGCTCAAAATGATGATGTGGTCTATTTAGAGCATTAGAAATGCATAGTTGTGAACTGGCTTTTTGGAAAGAATGCTAAATAACAAATGCTCTTCCTCTTTTTAATCAAAAGGAGTAGAAATTATTTTATGCTGAACATGGAGTACAGGATATTTTGTATTAGAGAATATTAAATTTATTCAGATATACCATGAACCGCGTGCGATGTGTGAAAATTCTATTGATCGTGTAAGTGAAAATTTAAAACCTAATGGATATTATGATAAGGCATGATTGAAATGAATTAAAAGCTGAAAATATTATTTAAATGCTGTAAAGAATTAGATACTACGCTCAAAAAATTGCAAGTAGTAAAGTGATTGATAACAGAATAAATCGAGAAATCTTTCTGAATTCTGTCGAAAATTTCTCGAAAATTGATTCAACCCAGATGTTACTATGTTTTTCCATTCGAACAAGAAAAATTGCCGTTTGAAAAATTCCTAACAACTTTCTCTGAAATCTCATTAGTTTCTCGATAAAATTTCCTATTTAACATTCATAAATTGGCGCTTTTCATACTAATAAAATGCACTGAATTGAACCATAAATTGATAACCCTGAAAGGCATTTAATGGATTTTTAGAGACTCTGTCTGATTCTATAAACTTTACACAATATTTTATAATCAAGAAATTTCATAGGGAGTATAAAGTATGGGTTCAAAGTAATAACATACCTATCTTCAAGGACAATAAATAATTTTATCACTCTTCCACAAATGGACACGTCATGTAGGAGAGAAAATTGAGAAAGAATAAAGTATATTAAAAAATAAAAATAATATGAAGAGTAAAATTTAACCATAACAAGTATAAATTCCATAGTATATTGGAATAAATTGCAATAAACCAAAAGCGATTGTCGAATAATGAAATTAATGTCGGAAATTTCGTAATTGGGATACTAAAATGCCTAGTTTCAGGATTCCCCATATATACGATTCTACATCTTAAAATATATACTATTTTAAATCGATACCTAAAATATCAGCCTTGTGATAGTTTGATGCTCAAGTTCGTAGCGTTTCATCCCTTATATGACATTTGTATCATTGCTTTTTTGACCTATAATTATTTCAAATTATATATTATTCGCTTTAGCGATTTTGTACATGCTATTTCAGTTAGGTATAACAAATTCATGTGATTTTTGCAGGTTAATGCCCAAAATTTTTTTCGAAAATATGATCATCCTCTTGTGTGTCGAAGCGTTATTTTTCGCGCATCCGAATTATATATTTTGAAAATACGATCTAGACTTTCATATTGAAAACAATAATTACCCTAAGGCAAATATAAGAAGCATCCTAAAATGGTCTTTCTTTAGAGATATGCCCCAAGAAAATTTCTACTTCTATTTAGATATGTCATAACTAAACACCTATCCTTATCGCTTAATTCAGTGTACTTTCTTAAATTGTTATTTGTTTCAAACTATTCAAAATATACTTTAATTACATATCCATCACTCCTTAGCTGGTCTTCGTAATTCATCTTAAACCCTTGTTTTCTGGAGCCTCAAAAACTAATGCGGCTTTTCCAAGGACGTTTCGCGCAAAATGTGTTTAACTCGGTGAATTCCAGTAACATTTTGATCATTTCGCATATTTTCTGGTATCTTATCAGCTTTTTATGGTATGTATTTAACCTATGTATGCGTGATCATATATCAGGTCATCAGTTTTTACGTGCGTTCGCGTGCTCGGGTACGTAATGATAAATTAGATATTAGTCCATTTAGGGCAGGAATTCTTTGAAGAGGATATTTTCATATTTTGACCAATATCGGATATCTAGTTTACCCTATATAAATATTCTTATCATGGTTTATTTTGTTGTATACCTTTCACTGATTGGTTTTTAACAGATACATAAAGTATTATTCAAAAAGTTTTATACATATTGAGAAAATAATTTCCAATCCATTTTACTACCTGCCAAGTCTTATACCGACATCATTCTAATATGTGAATTTTTCTATCACCCAATTTAGCCATATGCTATCATCTTTACTGCTTATCATAATATTCTGTAGCATACCAGGAAGTCTCTTTCGTTTTGAGTTTCAAAACATCTAGTAAATATCGTGATTCCGACCCGCGCAGTGCGTTCAAGTGCGTCAAATTTCAATACCAACTTTCTAATGGATTATGAATGTTACGTATTTCACCCATTTCATTCGCTTATTGTTTTATTTAAACCGAACACATTAACTCGAAATCTTTCTTAGCGGCTTAGGTAAATCTCCTATTATGCGCTCTCAAAAATATGCATAAGCTTCTTAAATCCCCCCGAAATTCTCTGACTTACGCGTTTTCATCTAGACTTGTGGTATTTAAATTGGAATTTAAGAAATCATGTTCAATATAGACTGTATCTCGAAATTATTAATCATATTTGGCATTTTTGTAAGTTCAGCAGCACTTGGCATTAGTCTTGAAAATTTCATAGTTGAAATGCTAAATGTGCCTATGGGATATAAAAATTCACTTCCTTATGGAGGTGTTTCCTATTTATTAGTTGAAAAGCAAATTTGGTAAGCTTTTCGTTGAGTAATATTATCATAAATAAATCTCATCATTCAAGACGTTTATTATTTATTTATCTCCCTTGAAAATGCAGCTATAACTAATTTAAGCGTCAATTCATGCATTACTTTTATATTTTACCGTTATTATTAGCTTTGATTCAGTTATGTTGCAAAGAAAGCTGCTTTCTAATAATATTTCTGGCAGCAATGCACCCGCTTTCGACAATAATGATGTACTTGCAAAACTTTATCCAGGGGAAAAAGCTAATTATGTCTAATTAGGTCACCTTATGTCAAATATAAACTCATTCATCCAAGCATGCTTAATACAGCCCATCTTAGTTATGTCTACACCCCCTTCTATAAGATGCGTCTAAAGAACATACATTTTCGTTTTACTATGTAGCAAAATTTGCAGAAAATGATGTAGCAGCGTTGCACGCGTGTTTTTTATAATCACTAGATATTTCTAGCTCTTCATAAGCTTTATAATTCTTACGCTTATTATATTTGAATACAGAATAGGTCAAATTTCATTTAATACAGCAATCTATAGTTTTTCTAACCTATACATTTCAGTCTTAGACTATATTTGAGCTCAAAAAATATTCCTTCACCTATATATCAATATCGTTCTTGATTATTTCGTTTATTAACTTATGCCTATAATTCGAATGTATATTTTCGTTTTTTTTTCCATTTTTCGTATGAAATTTCGATCTAAAATCCCACGCAAACGCTCTTCATACACACTGGATTCCTCGGTATATCCGAAACTTGCGTCGTAAAAAAGCGCCTTAGGTCTCGGAATAATTCATTCTCTATTTACCTAAACATATAGGCATATCCACAAATTTTTCGGGCTTAGTAAATATTGCCAAAGTTCACCCTGCATAGGAGAAAATCTTGGCGCTGCATAGTTTATAAACCATTAAGTTCAGTGTCGATTATTAAATTTTTGAATGTATGATATAAATACGTCTATCGTAAATATTTTTAGACCGTTTAAAATAGCCTACTCTTTAAATTTCACTATGAGCGCAAAGTATTCCAAAGCTTTTGCAAGAATCCTAAGTTAGGTTAGACTTCCGTGTATATAAAAATATTTGTCGTAAATAATAGGCATGTCTATATCATTTTCTCAAATTTTACTATATTTCCTTGAAACTTCCTCATATAATATCATTAATCATGTTTCCTGAAATAGTGTAGTTGCCACATTTCAAATTAGACATAAATAAAATCCACACCCAATTAGTTTCTTCCGTGATGGAAAATTAGCATATTTCATATTTATATGCGCGTTTGTGGGTGTCTAAGCTTATTGTTTTCATATGATTTCATATATAATGTTGATAATTATCCTTAAACTTAAGCTTTAATTTCATTTTACTCAGTTTTAACCTAATTTCTACTATGAATTACACATCATTGACGACTTATAAATATTAAATAAAGCTGCAAAAACCTAAATTCATCTATAATTTTGCATCTTACGGTTACTATGTCAATATATCATTAAATTTAGTTTAGTGGGTGGATGCAAATTCGAATAGCTCAGCTAAGCTCATAATCTAGAGTGAACACACCAACTCGATTCTAAATTTCTCGACTCTCTCCCCTCAAATTTAAGTTTTCCTAATTCGAAATAGTCTAGATACGTCTTCTTTTAGAAGGATTATCTTGAGGTGAGCCACACTAATTTTGCTCAAATTTGGAGTTTCAAACTGTAGGGCTTCATTTTTGAATTTGTATATAATATATCCAGCTGAAAACTCGTATATGCTTATCATTTATTTCGTATAGCTAATTCTCAACAATAGGGCCATTTTTCATGCATGCCTCTTTTCACTTTAGATTTTATTTATAGCAATTCGTTTATTATTTCTTGACAGGAAAATTGCACGTTCATTTCATAGATTACATCCAACTTTGTAATATTTTTTACCAGAGTTAACCCATTATTTTAGTAAATGACGTAGATAAAATTATTTTGTCTTATATCTGTTTAGGTATTTTGATTAAGTTCCTAATTTTTAAAATAATCTTTGCTAAAAATATTCCTTCATCATTTTTATTGAGTATTCTGTACTATCAGCTCGAATTTTAACCCGTAATTTTCGTTAATGACGTTGAATGAAATATGTTAATTTCAGGTAACAAATGCCCGCAGCAGTACGAGTGTGCATTATATTCTTGACATATCTATCATCATTGTCTCTAGCCGCCTCTCTATATGGACTTTTCAGTGATGTAGGTTTTTTGTTGTAAAATTTGACCTTTATCTATATTTTAAAATTGCATCCTTTCACGATATTTGTACTTTTCAAAATTCCCAAGCTTAGTAGCCTTATAAAATAATAAAATATCAATGATATCACGTATTTGTAAATGACGTTAAAATTTCATGTGCAATGAAAACTTTGACCGTTTATCAAGCACAGAAAAGAGTTGGGCAATGTTGATATTAAAAAGCACACATTTTGATACAATTTGAAATATTTTAAGAATTATTTTAGTTTCAGGTAGGCGCATTATCTCCGCTAGAAGAAAGCCCTGTTCATAAATTGCCGTCTTCAAAGAAGAGTGGTCATCATTACATCCCCGTTTCTAGTCGGCAACTTTTACCTATAACCGATTTGCAAAGAGGCGTATTTGACGTTCAAAGGAGGAGTCTGCCGGTAATTTATTTAGAAAAATATATCATAAAGCCTAAAATATTGGAAAAAAAATACTTAATCTATGGTTATATCGAAAAATTAGCTTTTAGTTTAGTTGCTTTCTATACTATCATATTCATTATATGACTTTGTACCTCAAAAATAAAAGTCAAAATTTAAATTATAATATCATGATGAGAATTTGTGAGTAGGTAAATGATGATAATGATATATTGAGAGAGAATATTGAATAATATTCTGGGGTGCAGTGCACTCAAACGAAAATAATAAGCATTCTTTCTAGAAATAGCCCTTAAACCGTATATCATTTTGAAAGCTAGACGATGAATCCATATATTTCCTAGAACAGTAAATTAGTTCCTTTGGATTTCAATTTTATGCAGGGATTCTTTAAATCTTTACTTTCGCTATTTTAAACTCTCGATCTTAGCTCTTCGTTCGCGCAAGTCTAGGAACTAAGCCATACCATGGTTAAGCTTTTGTAGTCAAACTTAGTGCAAATTTATTAAACTAAACACAAAAAAAAAGAATGATAGTTTTAGCTGTTTAACGCTTTCAGACACTCGATTTGATGGAAAAGCGTGGTTCGAAGCGGAGTTTCGAAAAATCGCCGATCACAATCCCACGCGGTGGTCTAATGGTCAGCGGACGGGGCTGGTTGCCGGGCTTTTTCGACCGCCCAAGGTTCGATTTTTCTCGAGACTCGATTTTTCTCGAGACTAGACTTCTTGCTAAAAATATCATTTCATAAAACGATGATATTTATTAAATGGAGCAGCTGATTCTCTGAGCTAATTAGTAGTGATATTTGAAAAGTAGTGGGCAAATGTTAGATTTAAAGCATAAGATTCGAATTCAGAATGATATAATAATAATTTAAAAATTAAAAAAAAAAAAAAAAAAAAAAAAAAGTTTTAAATTGAAATACTTTAGGAATCTCTATAAACGCTCATTGCCCTCTATGCCTGAAACGGAAGATTTCGGTACCGTATACGATGTTTACGTTATTTAATTTCGAATTCTTGATAAGATTAAAGCCTAATCGCGTTTTAGCAACCTACTTGATATTTTAGCTAAATATGTTCCTCTTAATCCTGCTAACATGCGGTTTAAATCAACATTACTTGGTCATATTTTAGGTATTTTGTGTGTAAAAATTATAATTCACTTCAATATTTGTTTTTTTAATTAAAAATCTTCATTCCCATATTGATCTCAAGCAAAAATTTCATGATTCTCAATCCTTAACTGTGAATAATAAAAGTTGGTCCTGTTTATGAAGCGAGTACAAAATATTGTAAAAATAGAATAAAATATTTTACAACGTTTGTATACAATTAAAAATAACAAATAAAATAAATAAGTCGATTTAAAACTATGGAATACCGGCCACGATTTCTTCAGGAATTTCGTCAAATGACATCCGGAAAAATCCTAAGAAAAGTTAGTAGTTAACTGTTTAATTATACCAATAAAATCTATTTAATTAGGATAATTAGCTCACCATTTTCTCCGAAATCTCGCCCCCAGCTATTCGCCATTAACCAATATTTCTTTTGACTCTGAGGGTCAATACCCCATCCTAAACTCGATATTTTTAGAGAAACGTCAATAAGCTACAATTTCACCTAATAATCTAACGCAATGCCCATATAATTCATTGACCAAGTACGTTTTAAGCATTTTATATACACCTAAATTAATTATTTTATTAAATACGATTAAGATTTTATCACCAGATTTATAATGCTGCAAATCTTCATAGATAGAAAAGCAAGCTAGTACCGGACCATGTAGAAGAACATCTTTTTGTATTACTTCGACGGTTCTATCTAAATATATTTAAAATTACATACTATTCTTAAATATCCTGAATTACTTTGCAATAACTGATTTATCCTCGATGTAACATCAGTGTAGACCTGTTGAATTAGCAAAGAATTAGCCCTGAGCCAGTATACTTTTGAGGCTGAAATTTTTAAACCTACAATTTTTATTCTTTAATATATTTTATAAATATTTCTCGGCCCTTGTATAACCACTCGTAATTACTGTCGAATTTTTACAAGTTGACATATAAGAAAAAAAATCTATTTATGATATTTCTAAAATTTATACCTTTCGACAAGTCATCCTCATATTTTACTCCGTATAGTGGTTGGCAGGTTCTTGTACAGGATGGGGTCTCTTTTTTATCGTAATATTTCGAAGAACAAGGCCCTCCGCAGGTTGGTGGTTTTGTATAGGGCCGGCAACCCTCTCCACTTCCGAAACTGCCCCCTAATTGGGTCATTAATTACCCACCAATTAAGCGGTTAATTACCCGATACGATACCCGTGCTCTTCCAGTAGGAGAACGCCGATAACGCCCATTCGGTGCCTTCGCATCTAGAATTGGGTAGTTAAGTAAAAATAAATACACTAGTTAAATATATAATTATAGAATAATTGAAGAAAATTACCCTCCACAATTCGTGCAACAGGATGTCAAATCATTAACGCTGATCTGCTTCTGGATCGTTCCGTTGCTAGCTATACAGATTCGATCCGACATTACAGCAGCAGAGGAGACAGACTGAAATACGCTTTAAAATTAGATTTAGAAAATTGTAACAATACATTAGTCGTATCTATAGTTCATGTTCATTCGGTAAAATTTATAGATGTTTTACGTTTGTTGCTGTACTGATGATATTTAATTTTATAAAAGAAGAACAATCACGAATTGATATCAATTTTTTTTATGAAAGTTTGAGATTATTTTCGAAACATACCCAACACGATCCGCACCCGGCTTGATTGAAAATCTGATGTATCGACCAACAAAGTGGCCATTTTAGTCGAGCATCGAAGGATTCAGGTATCGATACGTCTTTTCTGAGTTCCGAAATAAATAATCCCAAAATATAAAACATGAACTCGTTTTAACAGATCTCACATGATAATAATCCAAATAGTCCTCATTTGTTTCAGAAAGTAGGACCAAAATGACATTTTATCATATAATGTAACGGTGTTGAGAAATTTTGTCACAAGCAGAAAAAATATATAATTTATTTAAAAGATAAAAAAGCCTACTTGAGCAAATAATTGATATGTTCTTCGGTATCCTCAAGTTCGTTTTTGGTCGATTTCTTAGGCAGAAACAGTATGTTGTGATCGGACATTGAGTGTTGTGACGAGAATATTTCATCGGAAGCCAACGATGCAAATCGGTTGTATGAGGCCTAAACATATATGCTTTAATATCCAATATACCATCTTAATAACTTCGGACTTTATTACGTAGCCTGATAGTGCGGCAACTGAGAAATAACGGGATGATGTGAGGACGTGGGCTATCTTTTCCCACACTATTTCTTTCTACTTTCATCCCCTCGCCTATCCTTAACTATAGTGTACATCCGCGTGTCATCCCGTCATTTCAAAATTGCTGGTAGCGTAGGTCTACTTATGAAAGCCATCAAACGAGTTTGCATCTATGTTTCGATTTATTTTACATTAAATCTTGTGGTTTTTCAGACAATATTTTGGCTTGGGTTTGTTGTTCAAAATGTAGGATAATCATTAATAAATCAGACAACATGATTCTTACTACAAATTCATAATTTACTCACCGTCCACCCTAAATTCTTTGCATTAACACTGTCCACAATTTTTATGTGATGCTTCTTTTGATCTTCGGTGTGCTCAGTCCATGTAGCTTCAGAAAATTTTAACCGACTAAATTTTTTCCAATATTTAACTTCATATCGATTTTTTACCTAATCGTTTCAATAATAACGCATGCCAGAATAAGGAATAATAAAATAATTCCTAAAGCTAGCACCTGAAAATTTCTCGCTTTATTACAAATTTTTAGATACTGACCTGAAAATACGTCCACGGAGTTCGTTTGTGCTTGGGCTTCTTATCCTTTTTGGCGCGAACAACCGTATTTCTTACTATCGTAGAGGTATTTGAGGCTGAACTATTGGAATAATCAGATAAGTTTTAAAATTAACGATATGCAATTAAATTTATATTTGATCATTTGGTCAATAATTCCATCATATTAGAAATCGAAAATTCCAGAAAATAATAAAACGAGCAGGCCTAGGGGGACGATCGTCAAAAGGCCCTTACGACCTACCCCCAATATACTTTCTTAACAAATTTCTTTCTATGATCTGTAGCTAGTCAAAATTTTTCCCAATGCGACCTTATATCATAGCCATAATTTCGCTTTTGTGACCTAGTCCCCGTATATGTTCTTCGTCTGACGAAAGCGCTCCCTAGGTGTGAAAAAAATTTTTTAAAACTAATGATGAATATGAAAACAACTCTTCTAGATTTCTGAAAATAAGTATATTCGCCTCAAAAACAGGCATATAGGAGTTTTCTGATACACTCTTTCATAATAAAGTATTGACGATACACGAAATTCACGCTACATACCCGAATCTGCTTTATATAGTGGGGTATTTATGTTTTCTCAGAAGTTTATATTTTAATTCTCACAGATATGAGGTGGTTTCGGGTCCGTTTCAACCAGAATCACTTGATCATTCGCGACTTCGGCCACGATATCGGAGCTCATTTCTTTTAATTTCCGAAATTTTAGAAAATATCGATTTTGCTGTTACATTCCGTTAATTTCTCGTCGTTTTCTGAAAGAGAATAAATTCCTTTTGTATAAGAAATAAAAACGTTTCAAACAAGTCAAAATGTTGAAACTTTGAAACGATATTCATTGCGAAGTGTTGGCGCAGATTGAGTATGACTTTTACTTAACATAAAATGAAGATACTATGGATGAGTTGTTACATAAGAATTAGGCTCGAAAGTTTGTAAAGAAAATTAATCCTCACACTGGCTCTAATATTCATGAATAGGATTTCATAGACGAGTGAAATCTCATGATATACAAAATACCAGCTCACACCCTTGGACTTATCCCAGGAAAATTGAATTGTAGTCGAAATTTCACGAAAAATATTTACACGCTAAAGAATACGAGCAAAAACAAGCCTGATATAATTTATTCAAAAATAAAGTCGCTGTCCAAAAATCGCATTCGAAGTGACTTTAATTCATGAGAAAACTCTTATTGATTTTGGATTTCGTTCGAATTGGAAAAAGTCTGTTAGATTCGCAAGTTGTTCTCGAATTATAGAACAAATTTCATATATCCAAAATGACTTTACAAAGCTATGCTTAATCGTTGGGTTGGAAGGTATTGAATAATTGATAGATTTAGAGAAGTCGAGAAAAAGTTGGGCTAACCTTAAAGCCTAATGGAGAAATAAACTGAATTTTTGAAGATAGATACAAAGAAAAATGAAAAATAATTCGATTATTCGCTCAGAAAATGGAAGATAACCCATATGTGCATATATGTTCCATTAGATTATTAGACTCCACTTTTTCGCTCTTTCTCAAATTCTCCACTTTCTCCTTGTCTATCTCATTTAATTTAGCCATTTTAGGGCTCATTTTAAAAGAGATCTGAAAATTTCATTCATTTAAGATAATTAACTCGAAAGAGCATTTGGATACTAATCCCAAGACTTTAGAGATTTAAAGTATATGAAATCCTGATATTAAATTTGATATTTGGCATAGCACGCAAGATATATTGAATATTTGGATGTGAAGATAATTATTTATGAAGGGGAAGTTTCTAGATATGTGACCAAAAATTGAATATATCATGAAAATATGAGAATAGTTTGATTTTTCAAAAATATAACCATTGAAGATAGGGAAGAATAATCTAAAATATCATATTCAAAAGAAAATGCTTTGAATATAAACTGCTAGTTTGATGAAAATTTGTCTCTTTATCACTTGCAAAAGGAATGAAGGATAAAGCGCAAAGGGTATGTCTCTTCAATCAATGAAAATGCCGAGTTTGAGTTAACCAATCCGTCAAAACACGCAGTTTCTTTTTCTTTCTCTGGGTCTATGATTAGAGATCGTTAGAAATGAGAGAAAAAGAAGCAGAGGGTAAGACAATTAGAGGAATAAAAATATGGGAAGCTTAAATAAAAAATAAGGCAGACTAAAGATCCTGAATTAAGAATAGGTAGGCAAAAAATAAGCTATTAAAATACTGAATCCCCGCGCACAAAGCATAATTATTTCGACCGAGTAAAGCACATAGCGTTAGAATACTCGCTTTACTTTGCAATAAACCTGCAATAAAATGTTGGAATTATACCTTAAAAACTGATCTTCATAGAATAATAAATCATTTTTCAGAAACCGAATGATATATTCGAAATTAAAGGGCGAACTCCCCTAAATTTTCTCAAGAATCATAGAAAATCTCTTTCCATATGATAACGCATAGGCTCAGAAAGCCGGATGGTATCTCATTTTAATTTGAACCTCAATAATGTCTTCTAGAAGCTCAATATGTGCCCCCTCTAGTCTAGCAATGAAAATCCACAGATGTGGGCATTAGCTCGAAATCTTCTTTTCAGAGAAATAACGGATAATTTGAGAGGTGGTAAAGATATGGAAAAGACACTTGACTAAAGATTTAGGTAACTTGTGGAAATTGCATAAATTAGATAAGAATATCGAATGTTGTGAGTAAAAGAAATTCGAATAAATGATCAAAGTTGATCTCAAATTATAGAATTATTTGAAACACGAGTTTTTCAATAAGTTGAAATTTTAAAACAACTTTTAGGCAGGGTGTAAAATAAAATGCAATTATTAAAAAAACGTTCAATATTAGATAGGATTTTCTGAAACGCCTAAAACCTAGTTCATTTTAATTTTATAAATCTATTATACCAGCAAAAAATGAGAAAAATGGCAATACAGGTGAATTAAATCTATTCAGCTCATTTTTGTAGCCATAAAATTTTAACTCGAAAAATAATCGAGCAGAAAAATTGCCGGCGAATTGAATTTTCCAGGTGAAAATAGCAAACTCGAATTTTCATTGTACCCGAGAAAATAGGCGACCATTTTAGCGAGTTATATCACGTCCTATGCGTCTTTAACAAATTGGAGTGGTATTATAATTTGAGAGGAATTAGAGAAACGTAACCTAAGAAAGCCGTCTGAAATATAATACCTATTTTCCGATATCTACGTAGCCGATGAAGGCTTGATTACCCCAGAAATGAGGTAGAGATTTTAAATAAAAAAAGAAGTTTTAGAAATTATTCTCCCCACGAAACCTTCAAATTTTTCATTGCTACATATGATATTTACAAAAAAAATTTAATTGCACCGTAAACTTTATTGAACTTTAACGATAAATAATCTAAAAAACAACAAAACTTCTAACGAAAATTATAAAATATGTCCCTGACTTGTATATTGAAATCATAACTAAACTTCGGATAAAATTTTTGGAACTAATAACCTTATTTTAAATAATAAAATGCTATTTTGATAATAATTTCCTTGATATGAACACTGCTTCAAGTGAACGATTCGGCAATTTTTGCGTTTAGACGTAGGCGACGCGTGGCTGAAAATCATAAGTTTAAAGTTTTGAAAAAGTATGCCCGGTTATAATTCAATTATTCAAATTACAAATCTAGAGTTTTTTCAACTAAATTTTCCCATGTTCAAAAACTCATACGATTTTCTGAATCATGCTCTAAAAATCTTTTAAATCTCTACTTCCCAATTGCTCAATTGTCTGATAAATCAGAATAAAGTCCAAAATTCTTGAAACATAATTAAAATTTAAAAAATAAATAAATATTGCGACCTTCTGCTTCAAAGCCCTGGTGAAGACGTCGTCGAGCTTCTCGGAGACTTTGGCCATTGGCTGCGACGCGTCGATTGCAGTGTGGATGCCGCGCTGCTGGTAGTGAGAGACCACTTGGGCCGTCTGGAAAATAGCATAATTAGAAAATTAAGGATTATAGTAATTTAAAAAAAAAAAAAATTGAATATATGCTAATTAAAAATAATTTGAGAGAAAAACTAGATTTTGCGCTCAGGATGAAAGTTTCTTTAGCAAATTTATAATAAAACAGAAAATAAAAGCATTCGACTTATGAAATTTTCCGATAAAAATGGATAAGGAAGATTATTTACGTATTCAAGATGAATTGTTTTTGAAAATTTAAATCTTGCTTACCATCTGATGATACTGCACCAGCCTCTTTCTCAGCGTGGCTTCGTTGTCATCGTCCCGCTTCACTAGCGGCTCCCCAGTGGCGTCGTCCTTCATGGGGATCTGGAATCATTATTCCAAACTTGTTCAACATATTGTTACAATAGTGTGGTTTAGGCTTAGGAAAGAGCAATGATAGAAGGTGTGTCCATAATTGCCTATTACTCTCCTGAAACTGTTGCATTTTCATATTCTAAAATCATACGAAATGCTATAAATTAGGTACCAATTTGGGGCCTGGTATAAGTAGAATATTAGACAGGTTTCATACTACAGTACGATGCTTTTATCACTGATATCTTACGGGTAGTAAAAATCAGTTATCGTTGAATTCTATATCCTGACGGCGTCACCGTGATTCGGTTCAACACAAATTGTAGCATAAATGTTAGCTCTTGTCTCTATGATACTGTTACATGTCAAATTTTAAATTTGTCTATAATTATTTTCAGTCATCTGCCGTTTTTAATGTATGCAAAAATACCTATACAAAATTTGTAACGTCATGCTTGACGAAAGATATAGTATCTCTGGTATAGTATAGCCAAATCTTATGAAACTTAGACCTATTACCAATTTTTATATGGAGCATCCAAGGATATTAAGATCGACTTAATCTCCATTTATAAATTTAAATTATAACGTCCTAATATGCGTAATAGGTAATTATGGAACACCCTATATTAAGAAGTCGATAAAGATACAACAATTTCCATAATATGACTTTTCCCGAATCACTAGAAAGTTCGTATTGTTCGATGGGTAAAGATTATTTCTTTATAAAAAGAAAAACTCGATCCATTCTTCGACTCCCCGAAGTTCCCATCCTCTTTTCTGAGACATTGTGGAAAGAAAGAATGGAAACTTCTTAACTTTCTGCAAAACAAAATAAACTATACCTTAGGCGGATTGAACTCGACGTGGTAGGACCTGCCGGACGCGATGTGAAAGAGTCGGCCTGTGATGCGACGCACCAGCAACTCGTCGTCGATTTTCATCTCCACAACCGCGTCCAAAGGGGTTTTGCGCTTCTCCAACAAAGTGTCCAACTGAAATTTTTAATTTCTGAACTCCATTGCACAAAAAAATGATCGTTTTTCAAAAAAGTAAGATTTTACCTTTTCGGCCTGTGGTTTGGTGCGCGGAAAACCGTCGAGAATGAAGCCGAATTTGCACTGAAAAGATCAAAACTTTCAAAATCAGATGTTCACTGCAAATCTTTGCGAAAAATCAAGCTATTCAAGAACCAAAGTATGAAGCTGCTATATAAAATTATCAACATTTCTCATTCAACATATTTTTAGAATATATTTTTTAAATCCTAAAAATGAACCTGCGGTTTGTCAAGGTACTTCTCGACCATCTCGCACATAGTGTCGTCACTCACTAACTTTCCCTCGTCCATCACCTTCTTGACTCGCTTACCCAGGTCTGTGCCCTGCGTGATTTCATGACGCAGCAAATCTCCTAAAATAATTAATCTATCATTTTGCGCATAAAGAATCAGGGATAACTATTTTATAAGTGATGAAAATGTCATCTTTTCCTAGAACACATTGAAAGAAAAATATCTTCACAAAGCCCTAATTTGTCTGGAATATATCAAAAAATATCTCTGAACAGAATACACAAATCAAATGTTAAAGATCTAAACTAAGATTTAATTATGTGAAACAAAAAATAAATAAGCAAAAAAAATACCAGTTGCCAAGTGACAGGCGGCGTATTTGTCGGCGAGTCGAGGCGCCTGAGTGCCTTTGCCCGACCCAGGCGGCCCGATCAGGATCGCTCGAATCCCACGACCGAAGTCAGAGACCGTCTGAAAAATTCTGGAATCTTCCAAAATAGCATATTTTCACTATTTTTAAATGTTTTTTTCAATCAATTTTAAAGTTCGAACCTTTTAAAAAAGATTCAAAGTTGGCGTTTCATTGTCAGGTTTGTGAACGAAGTCAAAAGCAATATCATTCTTAAATTTTTTAAGATAATATTAATTTTTGTAAGTTTCAAAAAATGGATAAAAATTTTAAAACCCAATATATTAGAACGAGTTGCTACTTTTCAAACCGCACCTTATCTCCACCTCCTACTGCGGATCTCGTATCGTCTGGTTTGATGTCTTCCTTCTTATTGAGAACGCCCATAGTTGGATTTCGACGGGATCAAGTTTTACCCTCAAAGCTCAAAATTTTTTAAATCGAGGTTCAATTTGGAAATTCAAAAACTAGCTCGAAATTTATACAAAAACTAATATAAAAGTAAAAATAAGCCTATAAAATCGTAAATTTCGATGTGAAAATTGAAAAAAAATAGGTAATAAGCTCAAAATTGATAACATTCAGTCTGAAACTTCAGAAATAATCTCAATCTCGAAATTCATAAATTTCCAGACTGAAATCAAAAGAAACTTCATTAAAAACGATGATATTTCCAATTTTCAATGGGAGAAATAGGAAATTGATAGCGCTATCAAAATAA
The DNA here is from genome assembly GCA_964036155.1 of Diploscapter coronatus. Taxonomy (NCBI): domain Eukaryota; kingdom Metazoa; phylum Nematoda; class Chromadorea; order Rhabditida; family Rhabditidae; genus Diploscapter; species Diploscapter coronatus. The sequence continues at coordinate 13,864,375 of OZ038422.1, forward strand.
TCTTTCTTTTCAAGAAAAAAGAAAATATCGGAGAAAAAGAGGAAATGAAAATGAAAAGAACGATAACCAAATGTTCGAAAAGTGCCACTCTGCATTTGCGCCGCACGTTATTTTCTTACACGTTTTATCGGTCGTATTTTACGTTTTTCGTTGTAGACGACAGACTTTGTCGTTTTCTTCGTTATCTGATTATCTGATATCATACATGAAAAGCCCCAAATCCCAACAGCGGCAGCAGATGATAAAGTCTGTTGTCGGATGTCAGTTCGCCTTTTGTTTATTAGAAATTGGCATTCTTTTATTTTTGAAACATCCGCCGAGTTTATCTGCATGTAATTTCGGAAAATTCATCCACTTTTCTAGACGAAACAATGTTATTATTTATAAGCGAAGAAAAGTTGGTGAACGTTCGAAAGTTTTCGTCTTTGAACTGGACTTCTTCGAGAAAGTGAGAATTTTTCAGTAACGTCAGCCTTCTGAATTCCAACTTAACGCCGGAAATTACGATAGAAGATGTCGGTGGACCGCCTGTTCGACGTCAAGAACGCCTTCTACCTGGGCAACTATCAGCAGTGCATCAATGAGGCTCAGGTCGGAAAGATGTGTTCTTTTTTTCAAAGATTTCATTTTTTCTACAATTTTCTATAGCAAAAAGTAGTAAAATGCACAAAAACTCTAAAAATATCTTTTTCAGAAATTCTCTGCCAAAAACGACGAAGAGCGTCTGTGGCGCGACGTCTACATGTATCGTTCATATATTGCTCAGGTAAAATTTAAAAAACCGAAGTTTAAAACATAGCTAACAAGAAAAGTGCACAGGTCGGAAACTTACACATCTTCTTGATGAATATTACCGAGCAGGGACTTTCAATGATGGGGATCACGATAGTATAGTCAAAATTTGTTAAATAGGAACCTGGAAGCAATGCATTCGCAGTCATTTTCCACTCGTATTGTGTGTGAGAAATGAACAAAATCTCTTTCAAAATGCAAGCTAATTTTGCAAATTTGTGAATACCAGTGGAGAATTGGCGATTTTAACTGAGTTCCAGCTTCAGGTTCTTATTTAGCACTTTTTTGACTTCACCATCTTCATCCCTATCTTTGAAAACCCCCATTTGGAAAGTTTTGTCGGGATCCATAATTTTCGACTTGTGCACTTCCTTTATAAAATAAATTTTTTTTTTATCTAAATTGTTACAGTCCATTAAAGTTTTAAATTTATGATAAAAGTAACTTTTCAACTAACCATGAATATTATTATTATTTTCAGGGAAAAGCCTCTATCCCGTTGAGTGAAATTTCGGACAAAACGTCGCTCGCACACAAGGCCCTGAGGAGATTCGCTAATTTCCAAAATCCGCAGCAGAGGTATTTTTTTTTTATAAAAAAGATACCAATATGTACCAGCAATGTCAATAAAAAATTTCAATTTACTGACCAAAGTTTTGAAGCTTACGATAAAGTTTGAAACATTTGGAAAAAATATTCCAGACACCGTGTCGCTCAGGAGGTTCAGGCCGAAGTTACCGAGGGAAAACTCGCTAATGACGAGACGGCCATCATTCTCGCTGCCACCATCCTCAATCAGTCCGGGGTAAGTTATGAAAAATTCCTTCTAGAACTGCTAAGTTCAAATTTATAAATTTATTTCGTTTTAAATTAATTCTAGAAGCTTTTTTTCTGGGATAACAACTCATATTTTCAAAATTTCTAGGTGTTTTTAAACTTATTTTTAGAACCCCGAAGATGCTCTGCGAGCGCTGTTCAAAAGCACTTCTCTGGAATCGAGTGCGGCGAAAGTCCAGACCCTCCTCAAAATGGACAGGGTTGATTTGGCTGTGTAGGGTTTCTAGAACATATTTAAAATTTTTCTTTTACAAATTTGAATATTTCTAGAACATTGCGAATTTAGATGAAAAGAATATAGGAAAATTTATTTTTTGAATTATATCCTATAATTTCAGAAAGGCTCTGAAGAAAATGATGGAAGTCGATGAAGACGCTACGCTGACGCAGTTGGCGCTCGCTTGGGTCAATATGAGTCTGGTAAAGAATTGTTTGTTTGATTTCAGAACTTTAGAAAAAATACCATCTTCCATTTCTTCCCTGATCGTCAAAATTATTGAATTTTCGGTTTTAGGGCAAAGACAAGTTGAAAGATGCATTCTACATCTATCAAGAAATGATGGACAAATACGGCCAGACGCCCATGCTCCTCGTGGGACAGTCATCCGCACTCATTCTCCAGGAGAAATACGAAGAGGCCGAGAAGTTGCTGCAGGTATATTTATTTAGATTACAGCATTTTTCCTAAATTTGTATTTTCGAGGTAGGCCTATTCAATTTTCATGAAGATAAATAATTTTTCATTTTTGAAAATTATTACCCTTCAAAATTTGATAAGAAAGACTATTGACCTTTTTGTTCGTCTCATGCGACACCAATAAAATGGTAAATATAAGTAGGCTCCACACGCATTTCCTATGGTTAGTCTTCCGAGGTAAAAACCGTATCTACGATTAGATATTGGTGCAACTTAGATGTTTGGTTCATTAAGAAATTTTGTCGAACGCATACCTGAAAAGTAGATGAAACTAACTTAATGAGTGAGACGCATTCTGCCTTTTAAATTTGCATACATTATTTTGTCTGCTTGAATCGTTAGAAATAAATTCACTTTTCATTACCTTTTTGCTCATTTCATGTTCACCTCTGCGCCACTCGTTTGCGAAATTATAAAACGGTTTTGGCTGCGGGCATCTGTGGGCGGAAAATTATACGCCCATTTTTCTCTGACATTTGCACTTTGCTAATTCCCACCGCCTGTGCCTTCAGTCTGTGCAAACTACAGCAAGAAAACGAAAATTTTCTTTACATTTTTTGAGGTTTTCAATTTCGGATGGGCCGAAAAAATTAGCGTGCATTATGTTTGGGGAGCTTAAATATAAGAAATAAAATTAAACACCAAAAGCTGGAATTTCAGGAAGCTCAGCTACGTGATGCGAATAACCCCGAGTCGCTCATCAATTTGGTCGTCATTAGCGATTATCTGGGCAAGGATGCAGAGGTTTTTTTCTCTATATAAGAAGTTATTTATAAAAATCTAGTATGGGGTGGTACCCAAGAAGTTGACCCTCGAATTTCGAGTTGATATTTTATTCCTGGGGGTTTTCGACTATGCTGATTACGAATTTGGCGGTTAAAACTCGATCCGACCACTTGTTCCGCATGTTCTGGAGGGTCCGCATCTGGTAGTTTCGAAAAATTCTATTTTCGTTATTCTGTATGGGAAAAATTAAACTTTAGTATCAAAATGCTCGCAGAGACCAGCTGAGCACGATTCTGAAAAGATTTCATCGAAATGACACCGAATAAGGAAGTTATGATGAACATAGTGAAACATAAGGAAAATGTCATACCGATGTTTCGCTTCTTTTAATTTTTAATTTTTTTAAAACTGCCAGGTTCCGTGAGTTATTTATACTGGAAAGTAGCCCAGGTCTTCTAGTTTCTGAAACACTTGACCGTTTCTCTATAGACTGCCCGCTAGAGGAGAAATTCCACTTCTTCGGAGAGTTGTCATGGCTCACTTTTGCCTAGTTTGATTTCAAAAATTCATAACTTCCATAATTCTAAACAAAATTCGATAATTCTTTTTTTATTTGATTACTATGGATATTAAATTTATCAGGCACTAAAAGAGAATTTTTTTGAATATTGATTTTTTGCAGAAATGCGCATTTTTCGCGTCTTGATTGTGTACTTTTCGATCCGTACTGTGTTTACGCGTAAATGACGTTGGAAAAATTCGTCCTTCCAGTATGTTGCGTAGATGGATATGGTGAACAACTTTATTCCAAAATCGACCTCGGATTCACATTCTTATGAGTTCCAGAATTTTTTGAAGTTCAACGATCAATTATTGCAAAGTGCCCTTAGGGCAGTAATTTTCAAAAAATCATAACTTTCTATTTGTGCACATTCTAGAATAAGTTCTAGAACAAAAGTTGATCAACTTGAACAGCTCTACAAGATTTCATGGAAAACTCCGACTTTAACTCCCATTATCTTTGTAAACACAGTACGGATATATAGGGTAACTTAAGCTAATTTCTCCCGCCAAAATTAATTTTTAAAAATTTTATTTATATTCTTTTCATATTCTCCTCGACAAGATCTACAAAACAAAGAAATAATCATGAAATTTGGCCTGATACGTAGGGAGATATGAATTTTTGAAATTTACTGCCCTAAAGGCACTTTGCAATAATTAATCATTGAACTTCAAAAAATTCTGTAGCTCATAAAAATGTGAATTCGAGGTCGATCCTAAAGCAAAGTTGTTCACCATGTTCATTTACACAAAATACTGGAAGGACAGATTTTTCCAACGTCATTTACGCGTAAACCCAGGACAGGTTGAAAAGTGTGCAGCTATGACGCAAATAGGTGCGTATTTCCGCAAAAATCGGTATTAAAAGAAAATCTCTTTTGATATCTGATAAACTGGATATCTATAATAATCAAATAAAAAAAGAATTATCGAATTTTGTTTAGAATTATGGAAGTTATGAATTTTTGAAATCAAACTAGGCGAAAGTGAGTCACGACAACTCTTCGAAGAAGTGGCATTTCTTCTCTAGCGGGCAGTCTATAGAGAAACGGTCAAGTGTTTCAGAAACTAGAAGACCTGGGCTACTTTCCAGTATAAATAACTCACGGAACCTGGCACTTTAAAAAAAAATAAAAATAAAAAACGCGAAAAATCAATATGACATTTTCCATATGTTTCATTACTTTCATCATAACTTCCTTATTCGGTATCATTTCGACGAGGTCTTTTCAGAATCGTGTTCAGTTGGCCTCTGCGAGCATTTTGATACCAAATTTTTATTTTTCTCGTGCCGAATAACGAAAATAGATTTTTCTGGAACTACCGTATGCGGACCTTCCGGAACAGGCGGAACAAGTGGTCGGATCGAGTTTTAACCGTCAAATTCGTAATCAGCATAGTCGAAAACCCCCAGGAATAAAATATCAACTCGAAATTCGAGGGTCAACTTCTTAGGTACCACCCCTCTCTACAAAAAACTCGATTTTTATAAATAACTTCTTATATATTCTCCCTTCTCGTCCTCGATAACAAATTCTTTCATCTGTTGTCTGACAAGAGAAGGAGAAGTTCCCACATAAGAACTCACAGATCTTAGCGAAACTTTTCATATGAGAGTTTTCGACGACGGCGATCACAGTCATGACATTAAAAAAGTGCGAAGTAGGAGCCTAGAATCATAGAATCGATGAAAATGCTCGTTTCTTCACTTCTGTTGGCAAATTGGCAAATTTGTTCATTACTTGCACGAAATATGAGTGAAATACAGCTAAAAATTTCCAGACTCCAGGTTCCTATTTTGAACTTTTTGATTTGACCATCGTAATCAGTGTCATCGAAAACCCCCATATGAAAAGTTTTGTCAAGTTCTGTGAGTCCCTATGTGGGAAACTCCCTTGTGAATATACAGTACGAAAAAATGGTTTTTGAAAATAAATTTAAACTTATAATGTAAGAATGAAAACATAACGTTCAAAAAAGTTACGAAATAAAATAAATTGAAACAATTTGAGGTGGTGAACCGCTATATCGCTCAGCTGAAGGAGAGCTACCCGCACCATCCCTGGACTGTCGACTATCTGAAAAAGGAGGACGAGTTCGAAAAGTTGCCCAGTCGTATGGGATAATTTATTTTACAGTGATTTTTAGAAATTTTATTTCCTGCCTAAAATTCATGTTTAGAAAATTTCAGGAATTTCATTTTTTGTTGTTGAAAACTCTATATGAATTCCTGTAGCCGAATTCTTTGCCTCTCGATGGTGAACTTTGGATTGGAAGCTCACCATCCAAAATTTTCGATTGGCAATCAAGGGATATTTTTTATTACCACGGAAAAACTGAGGTATCTCTACCTAATTTTTAGTTCATAAGAATCAGCTAGACATGACTGACAACCCTATATATTTTTAAAAATTTTTACAAATTAAAAATCCTTGTAAATCATGTTTGATTTGGACCTAACAAATTTGGATGGCGACCTCCATTTCAAAGCTATTCATCAAGAATTTGATGGCGAGCTCGTCATCCGATTGGAGGATGATTGTGAAGTGAGAAAATAGTGTGCGAAATCTAGAGAAAAAGATCCCAATCCAAAAAGTTTAGTTACAATGTTTTTGGATGACGAACTTTCTCTCTCGATTTCGCACACTACTTCCACCTCACAATCGTCTCCCAATCGGATGATGAGCTCGCCATCCAACTCTTGATGAGCAGCTTTGAAATGGAGGTCGCCATCCAAATTTGTTAGGTCCAAATCAAACATGATTTACAAGGATTTTTAATTTGTAAAAATTTTTAAAAATATATAGGGTCGTCAGTCATGTCTAGCTGATTCTTATGAACTAAAAATTAGGTAGAAATACTTTAATTTTGTTTGTATTTTAAACGCTTGATTATGACATAGGTCCTCATCCAATTTTTTGGATTACCAATCGAAAATTTTTCGATGATGAACTTGGATGACGAGCTTGTATGCAAAGAATTCGGCTACTGAAAATTGACGTCGAAAAGTTGTTCTTGTCGATTTCCTCAAAATGCGTAATTTATTTTCTCGTTTTCTTGGTTTTGGATTTTCGTTTTATCGCACCCTTACTCGCGGCAAAACATTGTGATACTCTTTCCTGGAATAAAGGTTTTTGATGTATTCGAATTTTAAAATGTACTTTTCTGAAACTTACCATGTTTAAGTACACTATTGTAACGATATGTTTGTATCAAAACCTCGAAAATCATTATATTTTACGATTTCGTGATATTTATTACGAATAAAATTAATGACTTTCCTTTGAAAACAATCTCTATACAAAATCTGTGTTTTCTTAGAATTTTTAATTGGTGTTCTTTTTTTAATGAATTGAATCTCGGAGATAGATTGATTTATTCGATATGTTTCCTCAAAAATGATGGATGGAAACATTGGAAAGATCGGGAATTTGCCGCAGCAAATTTTTGCAGGATCTTGAAACATCAAACATTTCCCGATAGGAAAAAGTGTCCCAGCAATATTACATATCTCAGCATGTCTAGATAGATATCTAGCCGGTATTATGACCGTTGTATGCGTGGATGGTCGGTTATTAATGACATTACCATGAATAGAAACGTCTGAGATTCTCCCCATCTTTCAGATCATCATTGTAAAGATTTGAACATCATACACATTATAGGTATCACCTAAGGATTGTATTTTCTTCAGATATCATGATTTAATACAATTCTGAAAGCAAGATAAATTTCTCTTCTTTTTCTTAAATCTACCCTCTGCTTTTACAAAAGTATCCAAGCCGTTATTTCATGTTTCGTTATCAAATATTCTTTTTATTTTCAATTTACCACAGTAATTTAGAACTTCAAAGTCTATGACCTAAGTTTTCAATATGAGGTCAGATATTCAATGCTTGAGAGGCATAGCTATAATTGGCGTAGTTTTGTTTCACCTTCGCGCAAACTGGTTTCCGAATGGATATTTAGGAGTTGATATGTAATTTGTTATTTTTAAAACCTAACATAGTTTAACAATTCAGATTTTTCGTTATATCCGGGTACTTAATGATGTGGATATTATCCAAGAAAAAGTCCATAGATATTTCAACGTTTTTAATTTTCTATTATAAACGGTAAAATGATATTTTAATTAAAGTTTAATTAAGATGTTTAGAATAAAACGCATTTTCCCGTTATACTATTTGTCCACACTTTTAATATTCTTTTCTTTACATTTCTTTATGAACGACGTATGGTGGTCCACTAACTATGAATATTACCTACCTGCTATGTTGCTATTCGTTAATTATCAAGTAGCATGGAACGCCGCTGATTATTTCGCTCAGGTAATGAACTTATAATACGCTAATTAAATATTTAATTGCCTTAATTAAGTCTGAAGCCGATAACACTAATCGTAATGCATTTTTGCATTGTTGGAGTCTATGCGTCGAGCTGCAATTTTACTTAATTGTACCACTCATATTCTTAGCCACGAATCTCGCAACTTCGAGGAGTAATAAGGCAGACTACTAATATAATCCTATTTAAATTATATATTTAGGCCATAATATTGTCGTTTATATGCGTGTCTTCCTTTACTTACCATTGTTTTTTGGATGATAATTGGTCGTTTAATATGATGCTTGCGAGAATTTGGCAGTTTTCGATCGGAATGATTAGCTATCTGTACTCGGACTTTGATTATAAAGTTCTTATTGACATATCACCACTAAAAAGTGTATCGAATGAGCGACCGGGTAAGTCAACTTATTTTATGTTTTAAAGGAATTGGATAGATGATAGTAACAGAATGTAAAAAAACTCGTTATTATTTATTAACAACCTAAATAACTAAAAACTTAGACGGCGATCCTCAAATATCCTCCAAGTCCCTATTATTCAACCTAAACTTAAGCCACATTGATTGGCTGCTGAATGTTCGATATATCTCTCGACTAATTCTCATAATTTTATTCATTCCGATATCTATTCCCGCTGTAACTATGAGACCTACGATAATATTAGTCTCAGGATTAATATTGATGAATTGCAATAAGAAAGAGGTTCTTAAAATGATTAAGCGTCTAAATAATTCATTTAGATTTTATCATTCAATCTATTAGAACTAATCGGCGACATATCATATACAATATATTTGGTCCATTTTCCGATAATCTTATATTTCAATACCACGTTGCTAGAGGATATGGCTAAATCGTTATGTAAGAAAATGTTTGCTTCAAAATATGTTTAGAAATATTATTTCAGACTTGATTATATTAATTTCGCTAGTCGTTTATTATTGCTTTGAACGTTCCTACCGAACTTGGTCTTGGAAAAGTATCGTGTTAACCCTAACAATCCTTCTTACCCTAAATTTCGCCGTTTTCTGCCATGGATATTATGATCGAAGTATAATTTGTATGATATTGCCAATGACCGATAATTTGAGACAGAATAAATAGTGCGCAAATAGTCGTTGCACTCGTCCCTTGAAAATGATGTAATGGTGAAAAGTGCTGCAAACAACGCACGAATTTCCGCGCATAAAGTTGTGCTTCATTTATTTCGTCCCAAGTAATCGGTCACTTAAAATAACTACGCTAATGTGATCAAATCATTAAGTAATATTTATTTAGATGGGTGGTTAAGAAATCAGAAACTAATACCGAACAATCCGGTTGAAGTCAACAAAAACAAAGCCCTGGCAAGAATACCCTGGACCCGTATCATCGAAAAATGCCATCAATTAAGGATAGTCAATGAATCAAGTTTAGTAGAAGATACACGTTCTAGGCATTGTAGGTTTAAGGTAAATCTATTAACAGATTTTTTCTATCTTTGACCAGATCCAGGGAGAAACGATCGTCAGAAACTCCTTGCGACCTACCCTCAATACATTTCCTTAACAAATTTCTATAAGCCAAAAGTTTTATCTGCGCAACCTGGTATCATAACTATAAATTCGCTCATACGACCTACCTCCTATAGCCTATTTTCGTTTGACGAAAGTGCTCTCTAGGTCTATCCTTGGCGTATAAAACTTGTGACGTTAAAACAAAAAAAATTATTTCAAGTAAACTCGCAATTTAACATCAAACTTAAAAACGGGGCTTAAAATTTTGGACACTTTTTGAACACACTGAAATCAGTGTTTGTGTCCAACGCTTTAAGGGCCTGCTTAAAAGTGGTTAAACCGACGAGACAACATTATGGTTTATTTTAATCGATTTTAGAACGGTACTGGTAAACTGCGTATAATGGTAGCTGGAAATTCCTACTCTCATAACCAGATCACGGTTATCAAAAATGCTTTCGGAGAGAATTATCGTACTTTCGAGCTCGCTACATTTATCCGTAAGCATTTCTTCTCGACGATATATAAATTTCAACACTTTTCAGCTAACAGTGTGATTTACAGTAATCCGGAATTCGGGGAGAAAGCTCTGATTCGGTATCGTGTCGCAAGAAAAATTATCGAATCTACAAAGCCCGATGTCTTATTTATTGTCTTTCGGTAAAAATCCGCCTATTTTTATGCTAATTAGCCGAATCTTAGCCCATCTAAACACGAAAAAATGCCGATTTGGGATAAAGTCGAAGATGATCGAGTTTTCAGGGAGTACCAGCAAAGTCTAGATTTTTATTCGGGGTAAAATATTGAATCTGGTATACAGATATCTCCTATTAATGATCCTCATCATTTCTGGTCATGAAAAATTTATATAATTGTTTGAAATAAGCTAATTTAGAATAGTCAAGCATATAGTTCTAATGGCACCCTTCCCGACCTATCCTATGAACTACATCAGCACGATTATCGACGATTTAAGTCGAGATCGAAAGGACATGAATCGGATGCAATTGAATCAAAAAGTTGCTAAATTTAAGAACCCTCAGAATTAACTCATTTTAGGAAGCCGATAAAGAAATGAAGTATGTTCGAGAGAGAATTTCTGCTTTGAAGTGTAAAAAGTGCCAGGTAATTTTAATCCTTGAAAATTGGCTGATTGTTGTATCTTTGGCGAAAATTTGTATTGACAAGCCAGAAAATATCAGATGATTTTTTAGATTTTCGACCTCGGGCCAGCATTTTTGGAAGATGGATTTTACCTGGGATTCGATCCTAAAACCAAGTTGTCCTTCATTGATAACAGCATACACTTAACGTTGAGAGGACTTCGGAAGATCACACCGGTTTACAGAAAAATTGCTGGAAACATAATTAAAAATCAGGATAAGATTTTGAAAATACAATAATTTTAGATATTTGTTTTTTATAAACTTTCTCTTATAAAGATTTATTTAGAAAAGCCTAACAATTGTTAAACAAGCAAAAATGCACTAGTGATTTCATAGATTCCTAAATAGCAATAGAACTTTGGAATGTCTCTGAGTAATTAACACCATGATAATTTCCTAATTAAATCTATTAATTATCTTTGACTAATTAATGAACTGAAGTAGTTTCTCAGCCATGACGGGTCCGTCTTTAATCACAAAAGCGTGCTCGGAGTTTTTATCGTCGATGATCACATGTCCCTTCGGCATACGATCCTGCATTTCGAGGCCTGAAATTTTCGAATCATTAAAAATATTTATGATAAGTTTCATGTTTTAAATCAGTTTATTTATAAAAATCAAATATTGCCATAACTCTATAAGGTATGGATATCATGATTCTAGCCTAGATCAGTGCTCTAACTCTCGCAGAAAATAATATTTTGTCATCATCAGGAGTGCATGCAGTTTTGACTTGAAAAATTTCGAAGTCGAAGTTCGTGCATCTCTGGTCATCATCATTAACTTCAATTTTTATATGTTTTAAAGGTTCATATGATAACTCCAACTTTTCAGCATAATCTTATTCTAAGCTAGATCCCAAAAGAAAAATATAACTACCTGTTTTCTCAGAAACAGGTACTTTTTCTAGCTTCTCTGCACTCTCCCACACTGCCACGGCCTGAGATGTGCTATACACTGGACTAGCATAAGCTAGAGAGGGTTTGAAAGAAGAGACGCAAAGAGGCTAGAAAAAGTACTCGTTTATAGGAAAACAAAGATACAGCTAGATTCAAAATCTCTCACCATAAGTTAACGGAGCCCACGCGTCCTCAGTCCCGTAGTAGAAGTAGATGTTCTCTGGGAAGGCGATGAGTTGCGAGTCGAAGTGAATGACTGTGTCCAACTCATTATGGCTCATATGGACAATGTTGCGGAACACGTTTTTGCACAGCAATTCTGAGGCGGCTTCGACGACTTCGGTCGGAACCTGGAGTTAAACATATTTTACTGGCTATCCGAAACTACAAAATATTCAAGATCTCAAGACATACGAAATAGTGTATGGTTTGGGTAGGGTGTTGAGCGATAGGCGTTCTCTTCTCATACTATTTCGAATGCCATGCGGTTTACAGATAGTTGAAATTTTTATAAACTAGGAAGAGATCTTTCAAATACAGCATGATAGTTTTTGTCTAAAATTCTGGAAATTGTTACATAATTTTGAAAACTGATAAATTTATCCAAAATTCTTTTTTTACCAGAAGTTGTAAGGTTCTTAAGAAACTTCAAAATATGTCTCAACTTTTAACTTCCAGAAGATCATTGATTATAAATTTAATATAGACACTGAAAGACTGCGGAGAAAATTTTAAATAACTATCAAAACCCACATTATTCCCGGTCAGATGAAAATTGGCGAGCCAGTATTTCCATTTGTAGGGCAAGTAGTCGATCCAGAAAGATAGCGTTTTCGTCAACCAATCATTCGTATCCAGGGTCTTAATTATAATAGCTAATTACACTAATTTACTAAACTTAATTGCTTCATTTGTCTGATTATATTGTAATTACATCTCAATTAACTATACAAAACTGTCCTGTCTAATTCAAGTTAATTTCACTAACCGAGTTAATTGATTCTTAATTATTCTAATTAAGTCGAGTTAATCACCATAATTAATTAATTAATTATCTTTAATTGCCAAGTTACCGCTAATAATCTTCGAAGTCGAACTCCATTTGGCGAAGTAGCCATTCTTTCGACCGTTGGAAACAAACCAACCACTTTTCGAATATTGAAGTCGTCCTTGATATAGGGAAGGACTCTGAAGTGAGATAATTAAGTATTTTAATTGAGTAATTTAGGGCTAGTCAATTCAGCTGCTAATTACTTCAACATCATATAGGATCCGATGCTGTGCCCGAAAATATAGACCTTATGACCTCGGGGCAGGTGTTCTTTGATGAAGTCCAGCTTGTGTTGAACTTGAACATCCAGTTTGAAGCGGTCTTAAAAAATGAACTATTGGTTTTTTTTTTTATAAATTAATTTTAAATAAAATTTTTTTAAATTTATCGATTTAAAAACATGTTTACCATCGTGATTATGTCCTCCTGTATCATGCAATTCCAGCGGCATGTTAACATGGTTCAAATGAGAGACCGTGTAGAAGAGAAATCTGAAATAGTTCAATTTTTAAACTACGTTTCACAATAATGCATTATAAAAACGCATTTAATCGTTATGATTTGTTTTTTCTTCTTACTGACTTGAATTTACTACCCAGGACCTCAAAATATTCTAAAATAATTTTAAAAATGCATTACTGCTGTTTCTTCGTTCCCAGTCGTTCTTCTCTGGACAATAGCTGTCGAATGACCCTCCGCCCGAAATCTGCGTAAAATAGCTCGTTGCCCGGGTTCCCAGGAATCATCAAAATCACGATCCGATCATCCGAATCGCCTCTGTTCGATACTTCAATCGCCGACGGGGAAATGTCCGTGCCCATTATCTGAAAATTTTTAAAACTCGACTGTTTGAAAGTTACAAGTTTTTAGATAAGATTTCTATCGAAAACTTTAGAGATTTGTATAATAGATTATTTCAATTATGAATTCTCCGAATAAGATATGTTCTGCAAAAGTGTACAACGTTGAATTTTCTATTGTTATTTTAATTGAAGAATTTGAATTGAAAACAACAAAATGTTTTAAATCCTACCGAAACTCTGGTCCACTTCCCTCCTACCAGCATCCATTCAGACTTACGTAAAATTTCCCTGAGCATTTCTAAAAAAAATCACAAATTAAAGAAGAATCACTTCAAACGTTCTAGATATTTCATAGAATCCTCTAGTTAAAAATCATCAAAAACGCGAAATTTCATAAAAACCGTTTATTTTCTCAGAAATCACCTTAAAACCATCAATGTTTGGATAAGAAGATGCAATTTTAGATGAAGATCACCGAAAAATCATATTTAAAAGGAACATTCAAAGTGAAATCATAAAAAGAATAAGTTAGGAGGACAATGATAAAAATCGATTTTTCCCGGGAAAAACCTGGACTTTTAAAAATTTTACTGGAAAGAGGCCGTGTCCAACATCGCAACGAGCGTCTGCACGATATTGTCGCTGAGCATTTTGTTGACCTGAAAATGTTTGTTGATTCCTAAAACTTTTTTTTTTTGGAAATTTTGTCAATATTGTCAATATGGATATGTTGAATCAATTACTATAGAAAATACCGGTAATGAATCATGGAGAAGTTTCAAACTTATCCAAAGCAGACTTTAAGAACAGAAACAGAAAAAAATTTAAAAAATAAAATCTCACCTCCTCTCCGATATGCCTTTTGGGGTCCTGCTTTCCGACGTTTTTGATCGCCAACTCCTCCTCTGTGAGCTTTTCGTCCTCTTCCAAAGACTGAAAAAAGAGTTGTTCAGTATAATCCGCATATTCTGATTTTATAAATTCTTGCATAAAAAATTGAACATAATATCAAAATAGGTCTAATTTGAAATCAAAATTCTTTCGATAACATGGAGAATTTTCTAGTTCTAATACAAAACCCATATAGAACTTGATCAAGCTTAGTATCAAAATGATGCTCAAAACATGAGAAATATTTCACTATCAAATTAAATAGGTCTAAAGATTAGATATAATTTTAAAAAATCACCTTTTTGTAGGCCTTAGCCAACTTGAGGATGGCCAGCATGCTGTCCTTGTTTTTGTCGCCGCACTTCACATAGGATTCCAGAGCCAGAGAGTCCATCCACGACTGCTTGTTCAGGTTCAGAAGCATCTGATTTTTTAATTTTTAAAACAATTAAATTAAATTAAATTTTTCTTTCTAAATACTTTTAAAGATTTCTCCAATTTGGTCTATCGGAAAGTGTGATTTTAAAAATATTTATATTTTCACCTTCTGTTCACCGATGTGAGTTCGATAAGCGATCGGGATCGAGTAGTAGTGACGGTTGAGGCCGTGGATTAGTGCCTGAAATTGAAAGTTAATAAAAATCTTCAAATTATAATAAATAAATTTTTCACAAAAATTTTCTGCTTTTTATAGCTTCAAGCACCTTCAAAAACTAAGAAATCACGAAATGCAGTAAGTCTAGATCTAAATTTCATATACATTTGACAAAAAAAACATCTAAAAATACCTGGATACTAGGTTTCTGAAGATGTCCGAGATTGGACGTGGTTTGTCTCGGCTCCTGACTGAGTGCCATCGTCTGCGGGTTGATTGTGCGGAACGCATCGATCACCACCTGTAAATACAGGGATATCATCTATAGATAGAATTAATAGTTACAATGAACTATTTTTCAGTGTTAGGTGAAAATTTATGAAATGAAGAACTGCCTTTGAAAGATGAGAAGCTGAATAAGAAGATTTTTGAGGCTGATTATTAAATTATTCGATTTTTCTAGAAAAAGGATAGAAAATAATGAAATAATAGATCATAGAGCTGAGAAAATGCGCCACTTGAAAAGATGAACAAGTAAATTTGGAATGAATTAAAAATAGAACTTTTACCAATAAAACCGGCAAATTCTTGAAACCTAATCGCGTATTTTTCCTTTATCCTCACATCAAACTTGGCCCCACATATCAGACGAATGGAAAAAGCTAACAAGTTGGTCCCAAGGGAGCTTAAAACTATCTTATTTTCAAAATATCCCAGCTTGTTTAATCTCCGATTCTTAAACATGTGAAAGAGATTTTTATTCTTTTTCAAAAAGGGGCGGGACCTATCGCGTCATAATTCTAGTGCCGTATTTCGAGAGGGTTTCCAAAATCCCATAGGGGAATTAGAATTTATAAAGGAGATGGTACCTTCAAAAGACTGATTTCCTCTGTCTCCTCTAACTTTTGAAAATTCTCAAAATAACCGAATTGACAGAGCCTTGACATTTGCACTTGTTTTTCTTTGATGCTTGAAAATCTCTAGCCCAACGCTG
The DNA here is from genome assembly GCA_964036155.1 of Diploscapter coronatus. Taxonomy (NCBI): domain Eukaryota; kingdom Metazoa; phylum Nematoda; class Chromadorea; order Rhabditida; family Rhabditidae; genus Diploscapter; species Diploscapter coronatus. The sequence goes on from OZ038422.1 coordinate 13,880,232, forward strand.
AAGCATAGTCTAGGAAAATAGGATGGGATAATCTTTCCTAAAGTCAAAACCGTTGCTCCCGATTCTGAGCTATCTTTCATCTAGCCTACCCCTCAAGGGGATATACGAAAGGCTAAAGGAAAAATATACGGAAAAGGAAATAAAGAACATTTTTTAAGTTTTTCCATCAGATAAAAAGTGAATTCAAGTTGCCGATCTTTGACTCCCAAAAATAGGGATTTCAGAGAAAATAAAGCGTCAAGAAATTTGATACGAATAAAGGACCTCATAAAACTAATAAGCTCTCAAAAATTGAAGGTTAACAACCAATCATGAAAGGCCAATTTTCAAAGATCATCTATCAAAATTTCTTGATTAGCATGGGTGATATAATCAAGAAAAAAAATAATAAAATGAACAAAACTTGATTTTTCTATGAAATTCTTATCACTTATTCTTTAGCAGTATTTTAAACTCCTTTTATCTACTTCTAGATAGAAAACAATAAATAATAAAGAAACAAAAATGTAAAAGGAAAAAATAGCCAACCTTCCCCTTGACGGACTGAATGGGGTCGACGACCACAGCGACGGCTCTGTCGGACAAGGCCTCGAACGACTGCTGTGTGTTGATGTCCACACCAGACAGCCAGCAGCCAAAGCCCGGGTGACTGTGGTACCTGGACAAATACTTCAAATTAAGCTAATTTTACATTATTTCTAGCAATTTTATTTTGAACTCAGATAATCAAGCTAGAAATTGTCAAGATTTGAAATCCGAATCTAATAATTACGAACCAGAAAATCAACTTTCTTCAAGTTAAAAGGAACTTTATAATAGAAAATTGAACGGAAATTCATGTTCTTCCATGTGATAGGTAAATGATAAAAAACTATCAAGTTGAGAATAAAATTTAGAAAAAAAAAACCCTACCATCCAACGACCATCTCCGGCCGACCGGTCTGCTTGAGCATGTCAAGCATTTTGGCCTGGAACACTGGGTCAACGGCCTCGACGGAAACTCCCTAAAATATAGTACAAATAAAATAGAAAAAAACGGCGTCCTTTATTTAAAACAAAAAGGACTTTTTCTATGATTCATAGCTTAAAAATCGAGAAAGAAAGATTTAAAAAATTCACCGTTCCAGACTGGGGCATCGCGAACACGTCGATCACATTCACGGTGTACTCGTCCACGAACTCGCCCAGCATCAAACCCATCACCTGAATTTTTAAATGTTTAAATTCAAAAAGCGTCCTTCATAAAAAAATAATTTTTACAAATTTCTCATTGAAGAAACCATTGGTTTTTCGACAAAAAAGAGGCTTTTAAAAATACACTTCAAGAACCATTTCAATATTTTGTTTCGATTTGTACTTTTTTTTTAGACAAAAGAAAAAAGAACCTCCATAGGGACCCCCGCTCGGCCGTGTTTGAGCATTTTGAGGAGGGCGAGCGAGGAGATGTAGACTGTCTCCGAGGTGTCCACTTGGTTAGAGTCCGTCGGGGTGCCGGCGCCGAACTGGAACAAATTATTTTATTCTCAATTATTTCACTGAATCGTTTTATTTGGTTTAGCAAAAGTTTTGTCGTAACTTCTATAGTTCTTGCAGAACATTTCTAATCGTTTCCACTCGTCTAACGAATACAAAATGAAAAAAGATAAAATTTCAAAATCTTTGAAACGTAGCAATTTTAAATACCACTTCAGATTCTTTTAGAATTTTCGAGCATTTACCTGTCCAAGTCCACCGATACGCAAGAACCTCTCCATTATACTTGTTGACTCTGAAAATTAGAAATAATTTTAAAAAGAAGTAATATGATCGCGGAAATAAAACGAGAAAATTCAAATAAAGACAGTGCCCATTTCATCAGTTATTCTATTAATAAATTCATACATTTTCGAGGTGAAATAGTTTTGGTCTGATCAAGAAAAAGGTAAACTTTAAGAAAATATTAAGGAGAAAAACGGATAAAAATGAAATAAGGCAAGTGGCGATTTGAATTGTCATCGTATTACACAGTGTTAGCGCGAAGTTGGTGCACACTTTCATTCTTTGACTTGAATTCAGTCTTTGACGCAATGAAGGCAAATATACACATTTCGTTTTTTTTTTCTTTTCCCGTCGTATAAATAGCGAAGAACTATTCTTTTTCAAAATCGTTCAGGGAAAATTGCATCATTTACAGTATTCGAAATTTCCTAAAATTTATCACTTTTTCCTATAGTAAATCCTTAAAAAAAATCCATACAAAATTAACAGAAATTAATCATTTTACGCTAACTTTCGTGTGAAAATGATCTTGTAAACTGCCTCTATAATTCTTCTCTGAAAATACTTCATTTTTGAAGAAACATTAAAAATATTGAAAACTTTACAAAAAATTTTGTTTTTTTTTTTGAAAAATTCATAATAATTACCCAAATTAGGTAATTATACCATGCACTGGAAGGCGACAACGTTCCTAATTTGCACATATGGAATCGTGAAGGAGTTTCGTCCCGCTACCCCTTTTCTAACGCCTTTCCTCGTGTCGCACTATAAGAATTTGACGCTGGAGGAAGTCTACGGACAGATTTACCCATTCTGGACATATTCCTATCTAGTTGCTTTGGTAAGTTTTCATATTTTAGCCCTAAAACTTGTAGTTTTGAAAGCCTGGAAATGTTGCACATCGTTACATAAAAATGGAATATCATTTATTAGGAGAGCAATTACTAGCATGCTATTCATTTTGTAACTATAAGATATTGCAGCTACTTTTCCAAAGTTTCTCAGCGTTCTATCTTTTTCCTTAAAATAATCTTTCATTTGGCTCCTTTTCCATTTTCTTGCAAAAGAAGAAAATCGTTTGGATGTCGATAATCTTACAATATCAGCGATCAAGATTTCACTGAGTTTTTTTTTTCATAAATAAAAGAATGCTTCTGGTATAATGTTTACGCGAAATTTTCTTATCTCTAGACGATAAAAACCTGCAATATTTTCGAAATTCCTACACTTTGATCATATTTCTATTTTTAATGCGAACCTAAAATTTAGCGACTTTACTACTTCGTAACTTCTAAAATAACATGAGAAAAGGGAGAGCATTTCCTAACTTCTCTTATCCTTGCATGCTATTCATCAAATTGTAAAGTTATGAACTTTCCAAATACTTCTGCTCTGAAGAATAATTCTTACTGTAGAGTCTGAAACTCAATTCATTTCGATTTAACTCGATGAGTAAATATAAATCCTGCGGGGCCAACTGTCTAAGCATTTTAATGTGTCAACTTGAAATGCGCTGATAAGATTGCTGATCACTTACCAATGATCTCAGGAAAGAACGCTTTCTGCAAGCACAATTTCAATGAGCACATTTTATGATGGAAAGTTTTCAAATCTCGAGAGCCAAGTGAAAAAGTCGTTGAAAAATAGAAAAATACGAAATTGTTTAAGACAGGAAATGCGATTTATGTTGATTGAATCTAGAGAATTTATCATACATCAATGATGTCCCTACATTATCTTATTTACGAAAATATTCTAGAAGATTAAGTTGAAATAACTGATTTTATGCTTTTCTGGTGAAATTCAGCATTTTTTTAGATCCCCGTATTTTTCTTGACCGATATTCTGCGCTACAAGCCGATCATCGTCCTGGAAGCATGCTGTCTCTGCGGAACTTGGGCCTTCCTAGTCTGGGGTCAGGGTGTCTGGGAGATGCAGCTCATGCAGATTATATTCGGTAGGGTATTCTCTTATAGATCGTGGCATTTTCTCTATCACGAACCCATACGGCTTCAAATTCAATCATTTCGAGGTTAAAACTCTCCAAACATGCTATGCATTTGCTCTAAGCAAGTTATTGTACAGCAAAAAATCATGCGTGAAAATCCGCATACCTCAAAAAACTATTGATCTTCACAACTTCAGGCCTATCATCGGCTTCCGAAATCGCCTACTATTCTTACATGTACGCGATAGTCGACGAGAAGCATTACAAAATGGTAAGATGAATTAAGTCGCGATTAATTAATAGTTATCATTTGATTAGGTAACATCATACATCCGTAGCGCTGCGATGGTTGGAAAGTTGTTTGCCTTCACACTTGGCCAGATTCTAGTGTCGACGGGTAGCGGTTCATATCTGCTTTTGAATCAGGTCAGTCATGAAATTGATAAATTAAAAGTTTTCATGCATATCAAAGTTATCAAACCAATTACAGACAAAAGCTATCCCATTGCTAGTCCTGCTTCTTATATTCTCATAAGAGTGAGACAGTACGATCTTTTATCAATAGTCAATTTTCGAACACGACAAATTTGATAATCTTGATTAGGAATAACTTCAGATCTCATTCGGATCCTGTTCCGCCGTAGTTCTGATCGCTCTATTCCTGCCTCGCGTTCCGGCGCGAAGAATCGAACGACAGACTCGGATCACGATGATCACTGCGGAAGAAGTCCCGCACGGGGCGAACGATGTCGAACCGACGTAAGAATTTAATATGAATAGAATCAGTCTAAAATATCATAGCGTTAGGAAGTGCTCTTTTAGAACTTAGGCATTTTAAAACGACAAAACTATCTTTTGGCTATAATGTCATGAACATGCAGAAGATAGTTTAAGAATGAATAAAATCTGTTGGACCTAATCGATTCACAAATTTTTCTAGCCCTCAACTAGCGTGTCAAGCATGTTGCCATATTCATGATCAGTTTGACGATAGAAAACTGATACTTCTCTTCATGACATTGAAAGTTTAGCCGCGCCGAAATCGAACGTACCAAATTGGATCATGGACTGAAGGTCTATCTCATCAACACGCTCAAAGGCTTCGTCGTCTACAAGAAGAACTACTTCGTCTTGAAATGGTCGATTTGGTGGGCTTTAGCGAGTTGTGGGATGTATCAGGTAAAAATCCTTGAATTATCCCTTTAGTTGTCTAATTAAGGTCTACAATTACATGCAAACGCTGTGGATCGCCATGCAACCTGACCCTGAAAAGGTCGATAATGGAATTGCCGAGTGTGCTAACACCCTATCAAGTTCGTATCATGCTGACCAACATATTAGATCTAGTTCATTAAATCATTGAGAGCATTGTAACATCGTTGCATCATCACTAGGCAAATCAAAGCTTGGGAATAGATAAACTGATATAATGTAATTTGCACATTAGCTGATAAAGATGATCACTTACTTGCAAATTACGATAAATTCAATATTTTCCGTTTTCTTACCTAAACATCGGATTTAGGCGCGATTCTCTCCTTCGTCATACAGTATTTATCTATCAATTGGCTGAGATATGGAGAATTAACATTATCACTATCGTCCTTAATAATCTCAGCAGTTTTAGCTGTTCTATCTCAGGTTAAGTTAGCCACGAATTATCTAAGAATATTTCAATTTTAGATCAACCAAATCATAATCGCTTATATTGGCTACGTCCTATGCACGGCTATTTACAATATGCTCATTACTGCGGCGAGGTTTGAATTTTCAAACTTTTTTAAAACTAATATTCTAACAATTAAATCATACCATATTTTTATAATGCAAAATTCATAAAACCATTGATTTATAAATGAATTATAATAAAATTAACCTTAAAACTTCCAAAACCCTTTGAATGAATACCCCAATTCTTTACCAACACTGGTATAATGATAAAACCAGATTGAGCTAGGATATTTTTCCGATTTATCTATAAACTATCTAAATTACCATTTCAGCGCAAATATCGCCAGTGAGTTGACGGCTTCAAATTACGGGCTCGTTTTCGGATGGAACACTTTCGTGGCTGTTCTGCTTCAGTCCATATTAACATTTGCAGTCGCTGATAGTCATGGATTCAATTTAGCTATTAGGGCTCAGGTATAAAATTAAAGTTATTACCAGACTAATATGTTAGCATACTTTCCATAGTAATATCTCAAGTTCATCACCTTATATAGCATCAATTTGGTTTAGCACTTTTAAAGAGATGTTGTAATCAACAAATTTAAAAGGTAGATTTTTTCCGTTAGAATAGTTTAACATAACTAGGAAAATTGGGCCTAGTTAGAAAAGCTAATTACGAATTCATGGTCAGAAGTTTATATAATTTTGATCGGTACTGCATATCAAAAGTAGAATGCGATTGACAAAATAGTTGTCTCATGAAGCATTGAATAAAACACATGCTCAATCATTACACTTTAAGTTCATCGTATATTCGGTCTACTTCGGATGCGTCGGAATGTTGTTCATCATATTCATGATCACATCTCGATACATTTGGCCGAGAATACAGCGTTATCGACAAGAATCTAACAGCAGTGCATAATATTTAATTTTAAAAGATATATTAATCTTAATTCTAGGATAGATATTTAGAATTTTCGTAGTATTATAATCCTAGTGCCATACCTTTGTTCAAATTTGAGGAGCTTAACTTCGTGCATTCATTTATTTGTTCATATCATTTGTATCAATCTCATGACACTATTTATGTTCAAATGATCACCTTCAAATATGTTATAATTTCGATATAATTATTGCTCAATGTTGATTCAACAGGAATAAATTTGTGATCACTAACAATACCTTTCGATAATTCCATTTTGTCAATAATACTAGTATCAAAGATAGAGGGCTCCTTGTGTTACAAATTTTCTCATACATTCTTCATTAAACTCGGTTTAAAAAAAAATAATAAAACAGACGGAGTTTGTGAGCTCACGTGTTTTTGTAAAGCTATTATTGTTGACGGAATAACAATGGTTTTTGTCGAATTCTCAATGTTGACCTGTAGAGGGTTAATGGCTAATTAAGGAGGTTCCAGTTATTTTTCTCTATTTGAATGACTATTACACACTGACGCAGATCCTACAATTATGGTCGAATTTTCTACAAATAATTCTTGCAATTTCCTTTTCAACTTGGCAAAAAATGAATTTTTCGAGCTACAATATGCCAGAGTTTATATTAATTACAAAACAAAAAGATAATTTGATCCTACGCTTCTGAAAGTGCTCATTATAATTTATTATAACTGCTAGCTGTGGTGTGGAATCAGCGAGTGAATAAACATAGTATATTCAAAATTGTTGGATGTAAGTCGATGCGTTTATCGCATGATTTATCCGAAGATATGGTTTTGGCTGAAAGTTTCGTGTCAGTAAGATATCAATTTATCAAAATCTGAGATAAATTCAGGCCTTCTATTCGATTTCTAAAGAAAAAAATTGGGCAATGTTTTATCATCGCTTAATTGGAAGTGAAAATAGTTTATAAATAATTCGACCAGATATAAGGAACATTTGAGTCAGACTCAAAAATTATACTGGGGGTAGACCGCTGGAGCGAAATTACGCGTTATGACTTTATCAAGAATGAAGGAAATATTTAAAAATTAAAGGCTAGAGATATAACATTGTGAGGGAAACATTATAGGGGATAGGTCGCACGACCATCCTGACTTAAGTCCTCCCTAGGTCCGAATTCTGCGAATTTAATTTATGCTGTCGAAATTATTCCCGACTTAGTCCGTTCCCATAAATCGTATTCCAAGTTTCTCGCGCGGCTCGCCTTCAGTCGTATTCCCGTTTGCTCGATTGTTTGTAATCTCGGATTCGACCATTTGTGTCGTCCGATTGTATGCACACTCACACACATACATACGCACACAGACAAACACAATATTCGCGTAGCGTGCGGGAGCTATTTTTAGCCGATGAGAGCCACGAAAATAGCCTCCGCAAGCCGGTATGGAAGCGCACCGCGTTTGCTCTCTTCACTCCCCATTCTTATTCTCGCCTTTTTTACGATATTTCTCGTTGATGCAAATCGGATGGATTGCTTGAAACTTATGAAAATTTTAATTACGTTACCGATTATTTTCACGGATTTTTCAGGAAATTTCAATTTGTTATCTTGTATCAGATGATGCTGATGAAACAAAGCTCATATCAGGGAAAAGGGACATTTACATTTAGAAATTTCGCATCACAACAAGATAGTGAGGGTAAAGAGGGTTTAAGGTAGCACTATCTCATTTTGTTAAAAAAAAACATGTTTTTTTACTTTAAATTTTCTATTTAAATTTTTTTCCTTTCATATAAATTTATACATGCATGCATACACATATGCAAGCCAACTTAGCATGCTCTCGAGCGAGCATGAGAACGCGTAAAAACGTTCTCGTGAAGAGTGAAGAACGTTCACGTTTCAAGCGGCTGAGGGGAGAAGCACAAACAAACTCGCCTGAGATACGACACACACGAACTGAGGGGATGAAAGAAGAATGTGCTATAGAGCTTTATAGAGTTTAAACAAATTAAAAACCCGACTTAACTCCATTATCGTCTAATTCACCTATCGAAGCTCAAAACTTATTTTAGAAAGTAGAATAGAGTTGAGTTCGAGAGTAGATCTCATGAAGTCCAACTATAGGTTAGAAGATAGGATAGAAAAGTATAAATAAAAGAATGTTACAAAAAATCTAGCCACTTTTAATGAATTTTATAAGTTTGATTCCCGATTTAGAATGATATTAATCTGATTAAATCCTAAAATGATCTTACATCAATAACTCTCTCAAAAATAACTGTATCACTCTGTCTCTAAAAAAAGCTCTCAAAAATTTAATTTGCACATTCCATTTTCATCTGAATGATTCATATTCTCCTACCGTAATCCCTCTCTTTTCTTCCAGACGCTTCAGTCATATTTTCGTCGACGACTACGCGAGCGTTCATGCTTCAATTGCATGCGGGCGGGTCTCGAAGCGCGAGGAAATAGAGCTGAAAAAGTGAATACGAAAAAGAAACGAGAACGACGGAAAAGACGAGCAAATCCAGGAATAGCAATTGGAAGAATGAACAATATGAACGGTTTTCTAGACAACCAGAAAACCGAAGAAATAGTGAGTGGCCATGCAGAGTTAGAGAAGAAGATCCATGCTCTCTCGTTTGAGCAAGTGGTCATTCTCTGTGTGCTCTATCTAATATGCACTATTTCTTCGATTTCCAAGCAGCGCTGGACAGTTAGAAAATGGAGAAATAGTGAGAATAGTTGTAGAGGCAGAGAGAAGGAATTACGCTCTCTCGTTTTAGCAAGTGGTCATTCTCTATGCTCTCTACCACATCCCTTCTATTTCTCCCATTTCAGGCAGTCTTTCTTCGGACTGTATGCTCAGTGCGCGAGCCGCAACAGCAGAAGCTTTTAGACCGAGAGAGCGAGAGAAATAGCAGGAAAATTCTAGAGAATCAGGCGACGAAAATTCGCTCTCTGAATCTTTTCTTTCGTCTCTCGCCAGCTCTCGTACGAATTTCTATTTTTGACCATCAACCCTCCGCCCCGATGTGGGAAGATCGCGATTCGAAGGTAGTGGAAATTTTCTTCAATCCAGAAAATCGACGAGGATCGATTTATTTTTAAATGTTTTTGGTATCTTTATTGCTTAAAAGTTTGAACTACCTTTTGTTAATTCCATAGCTCTACATTCATTTTTAGAACACGGGATTATGATTCCGGAATTGAACTATTATCTGTAGACTATTCCCATTGTGTTCCAGAGCTTGACCAAGGTTTAGCCTGTATTTATTAACTTTATGTGTACTACTTTCGTATCAAGTCATTTAAATATGTCCATACTATTTTACATTATTTCTTAAATTTACGCAGATTATTTACTTGGTTTTTTAAGCCTATGTAAAAAATCAGCGTTTATTGCTTTTCTATGTGCTATCTTTATTGTAGCTATTATAAGTTATTTTATTCTTATATGAGATTTATAAAAATTATCAGACTGACGTTTTCTTCAATTTTTCTAAAATATTTATCTGATTTTCTGAAATCTAGACACACAACTCATTTGAAATTAATGCGCTTAACCTCGGCTAATTAGAAATTTTAAAATGCCAAGTCGGACGGTTCTGCAACGAAAAAGCTGCATTTTGATGAAGCCTTGTGAGGGTGCGCGCCTTAAATTTGCATAAAACTCATAATTAACCTCTTTGACTACGTCTTTATAGAATAGTCTATGCAGAAAAATAAGTTCATAGAATTATTAGTCAAGTGTTTTTCGTACTGTAAAAAATCTCATTGTTATTCATCCTAACCTCAGAAATCTATCTATCTCAAAGTTTTATTTTCACTTTTGATCAGATAGCAAATATTAAAAATCTACAAATTTTTCAAAAAGTTTGATCAGGCTGCGTAAACACAGTTTAGTATTTAGCATCGTAGCCGTTCAGTCATTACATAATACAGGTTCAAGTTCCAAATATTAACGCTATTTAAATATTCATAAAAAAGCGCAGTGAGCGCGTCTGCATAGTAAATAGGCAAAGTGGTCGTCCTCGCGAACTTGTATGCAAACCTTTCAGACTTGCCATCAATTCCATGTATTCCTTTGTCTCTCATTTTTCATGTTATTTCTGAAGCGGATCGAAAAATAGCATTGAAAAAGAAGGAAAGAAGACATAGAAAAAGCGAGAAAGAAAGAGATGTGAGATTACTGAAAAGAAGAGAGAAAAAAGAAGACATAGCATTATTAATAAACATAAGTGTGCTTATTGGTAGCAACTGATCTGTGTCAGGCATTATTTTTGCAAAATGCTTGTATTTTTCTTTTGCAGAAAGTCGTCGCATATAATTTGTGCTATTATACGCATCTTTATGAGCTCGTCAACACTTTGCTGTTGCTGCTGCTGCAAAAATGAGGTTGATGAACTCGGACATCTGAGCTAGCCTGCTCAGATAGTGTAGTCATAAATTATTAGGCAGAAATATTTTGGAGTCAAATTCGAGTTTACGGCATGGAGATAAGATTTTTTCTTGGTTTTGAATTGTCGTTGAAATCACTCTTGAACAGGGATGCCCAAAGGGCAATGTATTTGACAGATAAGGCACAGACAAGATTTTCGATACCTTTTGGGATCCCTGTTCTTGAATGAACAAAAATGTCATAAATTCAGCTGCAGGCGAAATGCTAATTCCCACGTATCAAATTTGTGTCATTTATTTTGCTCCATTTGTTCGATCCTCTGTAATATCTTCGTGGTCTATTCACTTTTACTGCAGAAAAATATGTCTGATTATGAACGTGTCAGGCCGAATGAATATTCAGCGCTCATTTGGCTATGTTTTGCTCGCTCACGCAGCTCCTAGAGATATGGGGAAAAGCAGCACTTTGCAACTCACGCAAACACGCCATTTTAGACGTCGCACAGCAGAAGACAGAAGATATGAGGGATATTAATCGTAGAGCAAGAAATAGTATTTTAGCAATAGAGCATGAAAAGTAGCATTTAGCAATGAAGCAGGAATGCAGCAGTTTAGTTGTGTAGCAGATATTCTGTATTTTAGCAAAGAACATCAACGATGTATCTGATCGATTTAATTGATATAAGAAATTTGAGTCGTTGAGCAAATATACATCCAAAAATTAACCTGTACAAAAATACGTTAACAGTCGAAACAAATCTGGATAAGCGAATTGGTACTATTCTACCGAAACTAGACATGCAAACGTAAAAGTTGCGCTAAATCACACGTTGGGTTTTCAAGCAAATTATAACTCAATAAGTATTTACATAGGATCAACACGATCCACTAAATTAATTATAGGACGAACTAGATTCTAATTTATAAGTTTATTTTAACAATATATTACTACTCTTAACTTAGTCGACCAATTTACTATGGGGCCAAGATTTGATCTTCATACGCAATCACTTTAAACCTAAGATCTCTGTGATTACGTTTTCGTTTATTGTCCAAATGCATTGATATGAAATCAGTTTATTGACCTCGGAAATTTATGATATTTATTCGGCATCATACACCGTGTGCGTCTTGGCTTTCGTTCTTGGCGACATTTTCCAAATTTATTTTCGCTCGTTTCATTCTGAATTTCCAAATTTAGTCTCGCCGATTTGCGTAGATTTTTGCATTTCTAAATACGGCATTGCGCTCGCTCGTCTAAATAAAATCGAAAAAATGCGCGGCCAGCTGAAATCCTAGTCGAGTTTTGCAAATTCGCCGCTAGTTTCGAGCGCCGTTTAAGCCGTTGCCATAACAGAACAGGTGGTCGTTGGATTCGGATTTATATCAAATTCGGTAAAATTCTGGTATCCTTCAACATGCACAGGTTTTCTTCTATGTCTGCGTAAAAAACTTCAACTGCCGATAGAGTTCTCCTTGGTTGGACTCAGAATCACAGCGGGTTCTGCCAGTAGTATCTTTCGACATGCACTCAGGGATTTCTCTCGGTGTCGGTATCTGCGAATCTGCAGGTGCAAAATATTGCGAGACGTTTCAGATTTGCGTACGAGCTGGCGTTCACTGTTTTCGCAAAATATGATTACGCGGAAACCCTAATGGAGTTTCATTGAGAAATGATGAATGAAGAAGTTGGGGTGGGAGTTGGATCACATCATTTCTAAATTCATTTACGACAATTTAGCGGAAATTTGTCATTCAGGTATTTTCATTCACGAGTTTTTGCGCGATATTTCGGGTTTCGAATCAAGTTTGTTTCAAAACAGGTGTTTGACTCGAATATATCTTGCAATTTTGCTGATATGAGCTAAATCTATTGCAAATAGGGGGTATATAAAGGAGCAAGTAGACTTATTCTAGGTCGGCTCAAATTCATTCTTACCCGCAAGAATTTTATTTGATTTTTTGAATTACAATTTCATTCACACGGGAACAATTATCGAATACTTTTCATTCAAGCATTTGTCATACTGTATCCTGAAACCTAAAATCACATTTTGTTATTCACATTCTAACCCACGCGCCATATTTTCATGATGATAAAAATATGCTTATTTTAGTTACGGATAGAATAAAGAGCCGACTTTAATATGAAATCATAAACCCAAAAACAGACGGAAAAATTTTTGTCCATTCCAAAATAGCGATCTCGAACCTGGTGACATCATGCGAAATCTCGTTTCTGAAGGAAGCTCCACTTGGCAAGATACATATTGTCTTTGTTTACAATTCATTTCCTTTAGATATTTATAATTAGACATCGACAACAGATTCTGTCATCTGCTGTTGTTATTGTTCCTAAAAATCTAACATCGATATCAAACTCTGTCATCTCGATATCACTTTTCTTTCACGCAACCCCCTAATTCGATACAGTTCGATTATTTTCTTTTCTTTTTTATAAACTTTGTCACCCATTGGTGTTACCTTTTTCTTCTAAACTCATACAACCATATATCAAATTCTGTCATCTCCTTATCATTTTCCCCATATTCAAGACTTGATCTCATACAGTTCGAGCTCTTTCTCTTCTCTATTTGTACATTGTTCGGTCCGACTCTTTCACACTATTTCGACAGATATTCGAATGACCAACAAGCACGCTATGCTTCCTATTCTATTTCTTCAGTTTCTGCTTCTTTTCTCTTCTTTTTCCATACTATTTCTCGAAGGTCCAGCTTTGCTTTTTTCTATTTAACAAGAAACCACGCCCCCTTCTCGATTTGCGTTCTTCTCACTTGCGTCTGCGTATTTTTGCTCGTTATTTTCATGAGACTGAACTTGAACCTGGCCCCGCCTATTCTTGACAAGTTTACTTGAAACTTACGATATCTTAAAGCACTTTGTTGTGTCTCATCATGATCTTTCTCAATAGGCTTTGGTTTTTGGAATTTGACCAAATCTGTATCAATTTTTCTTTAATTAACTGTGCAATTAGATATAGTAACGCTTAAAAATACTTTATAAATAAATGCTAATCCATATAATATTTTTCCCTACCCTACATAATTGTTACCAGAAAACTTGTTACTTCCAAAATTTTCAAATTCGTTTTAAAATTTATGAAATCAACATTTTTTTATTATTTAATTTTTCTGTTAACGATATCTTCGACAGTAAATTTATCTAATTAAACTTCGAAAATTTTATATCCGCTATCTTTTCCCCTATCCTTCATCACTATGCAAAAGTGCACTTTGCTAGAATATCTCTAAGCTCCGCCCCCTTTCACAATGTCGCAACTTTTCTCTTGCAAGAAAGCGAGAAAGAGTTGAAGGGAGTTCATTTCTATTCCATTACTTATCCAACTTATTTGATACTTGATTTTTAAAATTATTTTATCAAATTTTAAAATTTGATTATTATTATTACTATTTCAAAAAGTAGGCGAAACTCATTCGAACTTTTGTTTCGCGGGGTTATTGAAATTGCGCACAAATGTCAGAGTTTCAACTCGTGCGAAGAGTTCATTGTAATCGAAAAGTTGCTTATGGGAGGATTTCAGGGAGATAATGTGAAATTGAGAGAGGAAGAGAAAGAAAAAGAAAGAAAGAATGAGACATATGGAGAGAAAGATGGAAGGTCGGCTGCAATTTGACATGGCCATTATTATGCGAGTTTCATCAGAATTTATCTTCACGTTATGCGCCCCACTCATCATCAGCCCATTTTCATGTGCCTTTACTTCTGCACGCGAGTTCGCAATTTCTCCCACCGAAATTCATCGTTTTTTTTGGAAAATTTTGTGTAATTTCAACTGTGTCGAACTTTCATATTTCCCTTTAAAATGAATTTCCGGAAAGATAGTTTGAGTTATTTAAAATTCTCGTTGATATATTCTTCTACTTGGTGTAACTTTATGATATATTTCTAGATTTAATATTTTTTGTTACCCTAAGAAAATATATATTGGAAATACCTTAACCGTTACATATGCTTTCGCAAAACCTTATAGGCTACCACTTCTTAAATTTCATTTTTGATTCCTTCTAACGATGACATGAAGCTACCCATTCTATTTTCTTACAATGAAATCTTTTTTCCTGAACTTTATGATTAGGGTTCCTCAAATTTCATGGCTTACTATTTCTTACATTCCTAATTTTTGGTTCGCCAAACGTTTGGGGGATATTTTATGTGTCACGCAAAGCTCCCATCCAGCGTGAAGTGATTCAGTTGCATGTAAAATCGGACTACATGATAAATGACACGGAATTTTCGAATTCCATATATCCTGAACGGATTTTCAACTTTCTCGAAAATTTATTTACTATGGGCAACTCGCTATCTCACTAATTTTCATGATCCTAGAAATATTTTAGTATTAAATTGCATATCAACAAAAATTCTTCGGTTACATCTCTACTGCGCTAATAAGTTTATAGTTCAAAATCATTTTCTTAGTTCTATGTTTCAAAAATTCGAGTAAAAAACTCATCTTGCCGGATAATTTCAATAAGGTACCTTATTTAGATCTAAATTCGTCTACAATCCTGGTGAATATTTCCTAAGCTCTTCGGCGTTTCACGCTATGTAAATTTGAAACGATGGCACGGCTTAGGACCGTTACACTCATTCGTTTCGTGCTTTCTAGGATTACCCCCGCCTATATCTTGAAACTTGAATATAATCCCTTGAAATTTGTCTGCCGAATTTTTGTAACATCAACTTTTTATTTGTATCTTTGGAGCGCCTGCAGTAAAATGATAGGCTTTGAATGTTGGAATTTCGCGAATCTAAGTCCGCAAGATAGTAATTTCCTTACTAATTACATCTCGTCATCTTAAAACTTTTCGAGATACATCATACTCTAATTTCTCCGAATACTGAATACTGTAAAATCTTGTCTAGATCTTAAAATTATGGCTCAGGGCCGACTCCCTCCACTCTCCAAAAACTCGTTGAACGGTAAAACATAGTAGCAGAAAAGTGGTTGCTTTAAAAAGTGGGGGGAGTCGGCCCTGAGCCTAAAATTATATGATGATATCTCCTAATTTCTAAAATGAAATCATCTTTACATGATGGAGATATCTATTTTTGCGATATTTTATGCCAATAATTTAGCACGTTCGAGTTTTTAAATGAAAATACAGTACTATTAAAGCTCTATAGTTTGATGCCTTAGTAACATTATTAATGCTTTTTATCGAGTCATCCTCATCATATATTTTAAACGTTCAAATTATATCTTAAACTATAATTAATATTTTATAGTATGGCCCGATATTAACATCTTTGCATAATACCCTAACACGTCAATATTATAAACAATCACTCTCCTCCATTTCGCCTGTAAATTAATGGTTATCGGTGATTGACTTTCGCTGATAGCGAACGGACACTCGTATATTTAGAAACCTGAGAAATAGCTCTTGAAATTTAGATATTTTAAGAAATCTAATCGAAATATAACGGGAAAAGATTTCTAATTTTGAAATACCATGAAGAATCGAGAGAGTTAAAGAATTGCGAAAGGTCTGCTTTAATAGCTACACGTTAAATATGCTCTTTAGCGATAAATGATAAATTGATGATAGCGTGTGTTGTTCTATACGAGTCGCGTTACATAATCGTTACATAACATTTGACATGAGTGGACGCTTAAAGTTGCAAGCTGGCGGCAAAAACTCCCTACCCCACGTTATATTTTAAATTCACACAAAAAATTTACATATGTATATATATATATATATATTTGTTTTATTTTATTTTACATCATAGTCATTCTATTTTTTTTGCAAAAAATTCTGTCATTAGGAATCGAACTAGCTCTATTTGTCAACAAAACGGATCTATCGACATACTTCTACACCAAAGTTACGCAAATTAATTAGAGAGAAATGGGGCGTGGCCAAATTAGAGAGAGCAATAAACCGCCGCGTTTGAACGAGAACATCAATTCACTGATAGTGCAGGGAGAAAGGCTATTTTAGTATTGAGTTTTTGATGACATAATCACGCAATATTCCAAGACTTCTATATTTGACATTACGAAATGGAGGACTTCCTGTCTTTTCAATTTATTATGTTTTAAACAACTTCAACATTTCGCTAATTAAAAGTTCTCTAATATAATCATTATATTTGTTTGAAATAAAATGAGCTTCATAAACTTTAGCCAGCTTTTATCACCACGTCAGGCGTAACTGATCCTAGTATCGCCCTCAATTATTAACTCTGACATTTCTGAACCATATCTTTCGTATATCAAAGATATCTCGTCGTGAACTGTGATGTTATTAAGTCGCGTTTAAATTCGTTATTTCTAACGTTCTCGTGTATAATTCATACAAAATCTATCCACGCTCACTTTTCTTCCTTTCCCCTAATATCTTTCTATACTCTCTTGAAAAGTTGGTTGGCTCTGCAAATGAATCTGAGTGGATTATACATGGGGCCATCTTTAACGTATTTTTAAGATTCATCGATTTTTGCAGATGTCCGGAAGTGAAGATGGTCGAGACACTCCTCCAGCCGAAACAATCACTGACGACGAGAATGTGGCTCTGCTGAATGAGGAGGGTCATCGACGCATTTCCTGCACCAGTAACAATCTCCACATCGAGCAAAAGGAGAATCGGAAAATTATCGAGGTTTGTTGATTAGATTTTTGGCTCATTTATACATCTCATCCAAAACAGATACTGAAAATTGCTAAAAACCCTTAGAAGTCAAAGTTCGTGCACTCCTGATCCAAAATTTAAACAATTTACTATTAGTCCTAAATTGAGCTAGATCCACCAACGAGTGAAGTTAAATCACGATTTATTTTTACTTCAATTTGAAAAGTTGGAAGACATCAGATTTTTTTCCTATCTACCTATTGACGAAATGTTTTGATACATAGGAGTTTTCCAGATAATTTCTGAATTTAGCTTGGGAGTTTTTAAAGCATTGCATATTTCACGACGTTATATCTATTTATTGTCAATATATAAGATAATTAGCCGATTAATTACTTCTACAAAATGACAGTAATTACCTCTTGCCATTGCTCGATTCCATATTTGCATTTGGAATTCTCAAATAGGTGATCGTCGAGATTTTTTGAGCTTCGCGCGCCTCTCCCGAGAACTGCAGATCGTATCGCCCTGGGGGTATTTTTCATGCTATTTTCCTAATTCTGCTTCTTTTTCTCTCGAATTCCTATGCTATTTCTCCAAATTCTGTGTCTTTAGCCTGATTTCCCTGTACTATTTCTCTGCACTTCTGACCGTCCCTTTGTGTGTACGGCTCTATTTGCGAACGTGTGGTGGCTATTTTCGTCGTCGTCAAACATTGCTGAAGCTCGCCGGTCACCCTAAAGAAATACCGTCGAATTTCGAGAGACGAAAAGACGCAGAAAAACGAGAAATAGCATGGGAAAATCGAGGTAGAGAAAACTAAATCGGAGGAATAGTATGGAAATGGTGGGAAAAAGAGTCAGAATTTGAGAAATAGCGTGTGGAAATTCAGCGACGACAATGAGAAAGCATGAAAACGCACGAGACTTTGACAGAAACAGCGACAGCGGTCGAAAGAGGGGTGTTTTGGCGTGATCCAAGGGGGCACACTCATGCACAAAATGACTGTCTTGAAAATTTTACAATGATAGGCAATTACTAAGTCGCAAAATCAGTTTTTTATCAGCAAGAAAATGTTGATCTTAATCAACAATTTCGAAAAGCTATCATGATATGTTTAAAAATAGAAGAAAGAAGTCTTATATGATGATCAACATATCGAAGGTTATGTTGGTTGGTTTTGTAAAATTCATACGATTTCTCCAAGACGGCCATTTTCTCATTCATCCCAAAAATAGACGGGCCTGGTCACATCGAAATGTAAATGATGCGCTCGCTTCGTTTTCCTTGTAATTTCTCATTCAACAAACAGTGTCAACAGAAAGCTTGAAGCGCGCCCAGAGAAATATCAAGTTGAATGGGGGATTCAAGAATGACACCAACAAATATTGTAACTATAGCCTTGGAGGGAAAAAAACGTTGAACTATTCAAAGAATTCGCTAAAAATTAGTTTTCAAAATAGCCGCTCGAAACGAAACAGACAGGATCATTTATTTGGGCTGATGAAATTAGTCGATTCTTACAATTAGCTAAGTAATAAATGCGCTAATTTCTGTTGAATATTTACAACAAAAAATGTAGGTTTCGAAAATTAGCTGCTTCGAGGAAGACAATTTATTTTTACTCCTTTCTCAATGACAAGCTATAATAGTCTATCGAAAAATAGAAAGTAAATTTTGCGCAACATCTTTTCCCAAAATTCCTGTTGTAACCTCTATTCGTCATATTACAGTACCAATCTAACCTTTCTTCCACGAATCCATTGTCTCTTTGGCTTCTCATCCGTCCGTTTATTATTTGCTCTTCAAAACGGCTCTCCTCCATTTTTGCGTAGTGGCATTGTGCGGTGAACGCTATTTTTAGCTCTTACGGTGAATGTCCATTTATCTCTTCGTCACTTTCCCGTTTTCCTCTCTAAATTCGTTTTTTCCGTGCTATTTCTCGATTCTCTGCTTCTCGAATTCTCACCGTCCACTCTGTTCCAAATCGTTGCTCTCTCGGGGGGCGCTTCTTTTTCAACACACAGGGCAGTCCATGCGCGTGTTGTTTGTTTTCTATCTTTTCACCGTGCTATTCTTCGCGTACTATTTCAGATTCCCGAGAACCATGCGCGCGCGCGCGCGCGCGTATAGCGTTGCGGCGGTCCGCCGGCGCACGAGCGTATTTGTCGAATCGAATCGCAGCAGATAGAGACGAGGCCCGTACCGCTACGAATCCAGCGCGCACCGCACCGTGACGATGACCGGTCCATTCATGCGCGCGCGACCCTCGCACCGCTTTGACCTCCGAAATTCCCGTACTCCCTCGCCTCTTGCTGGAACACAACTCCCAGACTTTTCGCCATTCCCCGGGAACTCGAGAAAAACAGATCGAAAATAGACGCGTACGCGCAGCGATAAAAATAACGCAAAGGATAACGAAGGAAATTATGAAAATGCAAAATAAATCGGAAAAAAGATTGGTTTCGAAAAATTTCGTCTCACAATGGGAATAGTTGAGTTGCTATAATTGTTAGCCGTTGCATATAGCTTACGGGGTACCTCATATAAAAATGTAGTAAGATGATTTTAAAAATATACATGAGTCATTTTTATCTTTCCAGTTGACAACTAAAATGGATAGCATCCGGAGATACACCTCCAAATTTACTCTGCATTATAAATGTGTAATTACGATTCTATCATGAGCCTCATTTTTCAAGCTCGTTGTTTTTCCTGCTTCGCGGATCCGTGTCTTCATCGGCAAAATGTCGGCTTTGTGTGTTCTTGCTTACAAAGGGACGGGTCGCGGCGCGCAAAATGCGTGCCACGCACGCGAAGATCGCCTTCATGCAATAATGACTCCACGGCACGACATTTGGCTATAAGGCCATAGCGGGTTTGAAAAAGAAGGGGGAAATGCCGAGAAATGTCAACCCGAAAAGGCGAACGGATAATTGACCCTTGCTTTAATTGGCCTCCAGTATAACTTATTAGAAAACTGCCACCACATTGTGTCAAATTTGTAAAATTCAGCAGACTTTTCCTATATCTACCACTCTAAACCTAAATCTGTCGAATTTTACAAACCGATGGTAATGATATTCTGGAGAATTACACGAGGAGCCAGATCGAGGGAGTCTTTTTGTCGAACGAAAATAAAATATAGGGAGCAGGTAGCACGAGCGAAATAATGCTCTGAGGAAATTTTCCCAAGTTGGGCAAAGATTAGAATTTGTCAAGAAAATATATTGTGGGGGTAGGTCGCAAAGGGTTTTACGATCCTCTCGAGGTCTGCAAGGAGCACTCTAATTGAAGTCGAATAACTATTGAGTGCTTTGGGCAAAACTGAATATCTCAAGAACATAGCAAGATTGGTTCGAATAAAAATGCGAAACTGATCAGCAATTGCAAGAAACGATCTAAAACTTGCCACTTTCAGGTCAAATGCGGGCCTCTCTACGCCAAAATGCACGTTGAGCTATTTCTCTGTCCTGGAATTCATCAGCACTGCATCGAATTGAACGGTAGTTGACAGTTTACCTTGAATGCATTAACTTCAAAAAATTCAGGTGAGATGATCAGCCCCAAGGAATTCACCGTTCGAGCTAATAAGGACAAACAAAAGGACTGGAAGGGAAGCATACGGATTGGAAAGTCCAATTTGAGGTATGTTTCAGATAATTTAAAGTAGAAATTAAATAATGAACGTTTATTCATTCGATTTTTTCTCGTTTGAACTGAATAATTTAATGAGTTTTATGACTAAAACGCCATTACATTGCATCATGGTTCGAATATTTCAGAACCCTGATGGAGATGCGGTCTTTCGACTTCTACAATCACGCCCAATTTTGCTCCGCCAAATGCCAAAGTCGAAACTACATCACCCCCAAGGAGAAAGACCCGGATCGGGATAGTCGGTAAAATATTCCACCTTAAAAACTAAAATCTCAGGGCGAAACTGCTTTATTTTTTCTGCAATTGTAGTTTTTAAAATATTTCCTAGCGTTCGTTTTTTTTGGATTACACTCTACTCAAAAGTGTATACGACTAATGCGGGAGTTGTTGGTCACTTGAGCCTCTTGGGGGGAATGATTTTATTTTTCTGGCCGTCTTTTAACCCTGTGGATTGTGCCTGCGCCTTATCATTTCAGCTGAAAGAGCGAGTGACCAGTGATTGCGCTGCCTCGCGTCGCCTGATGGACACAGCGAGCGCGCTCGTATCATCTCTTCGGCTCACACGTTGTAAATAGCCCCAGGAATGATAGGGGAACGGCTCTGAAATTCTTCCCGCGCGCGCGCGTGCTGCGGCGGCAGTACGAAATTAGAGAAATCCGGAGAAAGCTGATCTCAACAAAGGACGCACGAGCGGGTTGAATAGTTAGCGATAAAATCTCTGCTTCTCTCGCGTTTAAACTGCCCCCTTCAGACCCATTTCAACACACGGCTACTTGTGTCAGCTGGTCATGGGCCTGAGACGGGGTTTGACTCGATGAAAGCGCGCTCGCTGTCCACTCGCCGTAGTACGTGAGCAGCAGAAATTGTACAATAGCGAGAGAGCACAGAGAAACTGAATTTTGGAGAGATAGTGATAAACATCGAGGTGATAAAAGAAGAAGACTCACTCCGAGAGACACGCGCTAAGACGGCTGTACGAAATGACACAGGATGGACAATTTTGCGAAAAGATAAGAGATGGCAGGGCAGCGGCGATCAGCGAGCCAGGCCCGTGTGAAATATGAACGTAATGACGAACCCGAGGAATTGGGGGATCAATGAAAGAGAAATTAATTCGAGCACTATCATACGAAAATGCCACGAAAAAAAATTATAAATTATTCCGGATATTCATTGTAGAATACGATCTCTATTGCATGATGATTTAGCGAGACTAGCTAAGAAATAATATAGAATTTTTATAATATTCTTAGTGTGTAGAAAAGCGTAACGGAGCAGATAATTTTGCCGAAACTAGTCTTCAGAAATTTTGAAGCATATTTGAAAATCATTTTATTTCAGAAGAGGCAGTACTTGTAGTCAAAAGTCGGCTCCACCGATTTCTCAACTCTTTGGGAATCAGCTGCTTGGATCAGCACCTACTCTGGGTACTTGAAAGAATAAGAAAATGTTGGAGCATTTAATTTCCAGGGATGCTGCACAATCTGAAGGAATTCAAGCCGACAGCGTTCTCACAGCTATTCCAGCTAAGTACTGTCTTGAACAACGGTGTCTGTCCCGTGCCTCCTCTGCCATTACCTTCCAACCCAACCACAACTATTCCTAGTATGGAAAGCGTACAAGCCATGCAAGCTTCGGTAAGTTGACCCAGAAGAAAAACGCTTTATTTTATGGACCAAAAAATCTTATTCCAAGTAATATCATGAACGCTGAAACGTCAAATCTCGAGTTTAAAATTCCAATAAATGTTTTTTTACAGGAAGAGCTTGTGGACGTTGACGACACCTTGAACACGACGACTGAGTCCTCGCCGCATCGTACGACTCCAAGCGCGTCGACATCTCCTACTCAACCGCCTCCAGCTGCGCAGTCGACGCAGACTCAGGCTGGTCCACAACCGACTGCCGAGCAGTTCATCCACCTAATGAATACCGGTGCGCATTTTGAGCAGTTTCATAGAAAATTATCCGTCCCCGCTCTAAATTTCTAAAATTAGATTCATTTCTGTCCGTCTCTGTTCCAAAACTTCATCCATAGAATCATCCAGAAAAGCAAAATCTTGGAGCCCTGTTTCTGAAAGAAAAAGTCTAATGAACACTTGATCTTCAGAACCAATGGCATTCTGGAGTGAGATACACCAATTGGGTATTTTGGACACAATCACCGATCAGATGATGCAGTCCGTAGTGAATGCGAAAGAGACTGCGCGAATCGGAGGAGTTAATCATGGTATTCGATGAAAATAGGGCCTCTCAAGAAAAAAGCCTAATTTAGTTGCTTCAACACTCTCGAAACTCACCTCCATACTCGGATTGAACGACTTCCTCGTCGCCTGCATCCGAGCTCGACCCAATATACCTCCTGGGCTGCTGAAGCCAAGATTGTCGACAGGTAAATTCAATAATTGTCAGCTGAAACGAAACACATCCCATTCAGATTATTCTTGCGTGGAAGACAACACCGGCAGGAAGCGGTCGGTGGATGAAAGCTCTCAGTCCTCACAATCCCCTCCGCCAGTGGTCAAACGACCACGAGTTCAATACCCAGTAGCCATGATGGCCGGAAACGATCTCACTAAACAGGTATATTCTGAAAAAAAAACACGGAAAAAATCAAATTTACCTTCAGAATCTCGAGCACAAAGTTTTGTCCGCTCTTCTTCAAGCGCAAATGCAACAGCAGCTCGCCGCAGCGTGTGCCAATCAGACTACGCAAAATTTAGCTCCACAGGTAGAGCATAGAAAGTTTAATTTTGATCATCGTGGGATTATGAAGCATAAAATAGTGTGAAGACTCGATATTCAAGATGCTATCCTAAAAAATTAGCAAATAACTCAACATTTTCAGATGGTTCCTCAACTCGATCTCCTCATGCAATTGGCACAGATCAACGCTTCTGTTGCCAGCGGTCAACCCCCGATTACGCCAATTCATCCAACACACCCTAATTTGGTGCAGCCACCCTCATTGACATCGTCCATTAACAATACGCCAAGGCTGAGCGATACGTTGTTGACCATCAAGCATGAAATTGTACCGTGATTTATTATTTATTTGTATGCTTTATGGAATTGAATGGAGATGTCGAGGAAGTTCGAAAATATTCACCCTGAAGGGTCTGCGAAATTTCAAATTTTCTCGCATCATAATTTAGGAATTTGTTGCCCAAATAGATTCCACTTTGCTGATTCTTTGTAAAGTAACTTATTCATCTTTTCAATTTCCTAGACAATAGTTCTCATTGTACATGAGTGTGTGCGCCGATTTTCTAGATAGATGAATCTATAGGAAAATCTAGAATCTATTCTTGTTGAAAATTTTTAAATCATTAAATCAAAACCCGCAAATTCTTGTGCTAAATCTCAATTTATACTCGGATTTTATGGCTTTAACTCTTTACTTGACATTTTTGGACTTACAAGGCGATATTCTTCTAAGTTCTTGCAGGTTCCAAATTTCGTTTATTTTTGTAATGTTCAAAATCATAGTTTCTGCGTAATTTTTAATTCGAGACATGAATTTTAAAATCTAAAAAATTACGCAGTTATTATATGAAACAATATTACGTATGTATTCCGGTAAGCTAACGTAAATTCTCGGTTTAACTCCTCCGACTTTCTAATCTGTTTCTTCTATCCGTTTATCCGATAAAAACCCAGTCTAAATCAAAAATAGAAACAACACGACAATTTTAGAGATACCTGTTCATGAACCAAAGGCCTTTTACCATGCAAAAATATTGTTTTTCCGCTCTCCGGTTTATGCATTTAATTTAAAATCCCGCGTATTGTTACTTTTCGAAATCACAACTTATTATTCTATCTCTGAAAATTGACAATATTTTGAATGTTTCGAAGATATTATCATTGGATTAATAGGATCATTTAAGAAACTTCTCAAGTTTAGATTTTTCGAAACATACAATATTTTCTGTTTTATTTATTGTCTGTACAATTTTAATATATTTTTTGATGGTTTAGAGTGTGCAATTTTAGCTATTTTGGGAGGCCTTTTTATCATAATAGTAGGGATCTAGTCCCATGCATTTTTATCATTTTTCTGTGAATTTATTTATTTTGATTGTAGTTTCATATTTATTGATATGTTGATAATTTATGGCATTGTTTAAATATTGGCTAGTCTTTTATTTCCTGAAGTGAAAGCTTTGTAACCTCGAACTTAAAGAAACCGATTCTTTACGTTTTAATAAATTGTATCATGTTTAGTTTTTCCTTCCAATCACAATCAGGATTTTTTTTACAAATTTTTACGATATTTCAATTAAATTTAAATTTGATGATACAAAAAAATAAATTGAACATTTTTATCCAACGGGACTTTTCCACATCAACTCTTTCTGTGCATTACGCGCTTTCAAGCCAACCATTCACAAATTCTCGCTTTATTAGCAGCCAATTCCGATTTTCATCCAGCGTCATTTACTTTACTATATTGTAAATTACAGTAACACTGAATTGAACTATTTGATTGTTGTGCTTTAAATCAATTTTCGAGCTACCGATTTTCAATAAATATTTTGTATAAGATCTCGAAATACAGTAATGCTCATAAGTTTTGCACCACCAGCCATATTTTGATGAGGTGTTGGTTTACTCACTTATGATACACCAATTCGGCTGAAATCTTTTACACATATTTGGGTGGGTATACCATGAATATATGCCAATTAGCAGTTCGATTGAATAATGTTTATGAGAGTCATCAATTTTTCAAACAATTTCATTAGTCGAAAAAATTGAAAATCGGTTACATTCAAATGCACACACAGGCTAGATGTAGGACCAAATATATGTACGTTTTTAAAGCCCCTATATGTTCATCATTAATCATAAGACTTATCTTCGACAAACATTTTCTATGAATTTGGGAAGGTTTAATTGGAAAAATCGCAAATTTTCGTTGTTTTTCAATAGTTAAGGAAGCTGAGCTATTTCAGCCCACACCTAGAGTGCAAACGGATTCACGAAAACCATATTTCGCTATTATTTTTTGCTTAGATAGCTGTATTCGGGTGTAGCTAAGATTTTTGATAAGAAAAATAAAATAATAGATTTTGAACAAAAGAATCGGCATTTTCCGGACCCCTAAATGAACATGTTTTTGCAGACTTCAAACTGCTTGTAGGCCTTTGCAGGGAAAAGTTATGTGCTGATTTTTGGCACAGAACCGCCTCAGAAGGTTTATCGTCAATTTAGGGATGGTTTTTTTTTTTTTAAATGACATATGGCGGTTGAGGGGTACTTGTTTCCCATTTTTGGGGTTCCTTAACTACCACTTTTTGTTAGATCCCGCGCATTTGCAGAGGGACGAGCTTGCACTTTTTATCTATTTTTAGATTGAGTTTTTGAAAGGTTGTTTTCTTCTGAAAGCCCATCATATTTACAAATATTTAGGATAAAGGTTTCTGAAGGCATAGTTAGAAATTGAATGTTTGAATTTTCAACCCAATCCCTCCGCTGAGTCGTAAGTTCAAAATAGGTAGTTTTCAAAAGTATCTTTTATATAAAGAAAAATGAATTTAAAATTCTCGAACCCTTTCCTCCACGAATTAAACTAAAAAGTAACAAATTCGAAATTTCAGACCAACAGTACGATCACCGGCAAACCCCCTGCCACAGAGACCATGAAGACCGTGGTGCCATTTTAACCTTGGATATCGCTCTTCAAAAATGAATAAAATATAGTTAGGGAGGCCAAGTGTCCCCCTTTTGAGGGAGAGAAAGAATGCATGAATTTTTCCGACGTTTCAATTATCGTTAATTATCCCGTTAATTAGTTGATAATTTCATGAAACTAAGACACCAATTAGGGTAATAAAATGCGCCCGAACTGATGGCGTCGTTGGTTTTTCGAAAAAAGCCTTCTGAAGGCATGAACGACGTCAAAACTCGATGATACAGGTCATTTTCCAAACGGTTTCCAACGGATCCAAAAACTACGATATCGATTTAGTATATCTGCATTGACGGTTTGTCAACTTAGGCCAACACGAATGAGCACAACTTTTTTGAAATTTCTTTTTTATGTAACGTCGATTTTCGTACTATTTAATTGTGTACTCCCCACAGTACGCATAATACGGAGTGAGAAAAGGGAAAATCGATCGATAATGATAATAATCTATTTTACTATCACTTAAATACCATTTTGAGGAAACTTCACGCCTAATTAGGATAATTGGTGTAAACGCAGGGCAGTTTCCCTGTCGGAAAAATTTGGGAAGGCCGCTGCAGGAACGAATTGCCGCACAAAAATGGTCATAACTTTTGACAGGATGGACCATTTTTGAAAATTTTAAAAGTTTTGAGTTTGTACCGATCTCGGCTATCACACTGATATCAAATTTACCCAGTTTAACGTATTTTGAAAAACCACTTGGTCTCTCTAAATATACTGCCTAAAATCCGACAAGTTCCTGAGTATTTATGAGCAGTTGGAAAATTTCATTTCTATCCTTATCTCGTTTGCACGTCCTTATGACCCCAAAAATTATTGGAAACAAAATTCTCCCCCCTTCTCTTTCCTTTTATTCGCCCATTGATCGAATTTTGAACTACGCGCTTAAACGCAGAGTACGCTGTAAACATTCGCAGTCGTTGTACGGATGGTGGGACGCACGTTATATCGCACACTGCAAGCCGGTGCACTTTTAACCTCGGAAAAATCCTAAAGATTTCTAAGTCCTCAAGTTTTACCTATTTCATTCTCCTTAATCTAATCACAGACTCTCGGTTTTCTTCCTTCTTACTGAATCTCGATTTTTCGTGAATTTCCTCGGTAAAATTTCGATATTTAGACTTGTTTACGTTTCGCCGCGTTGAATTTCGAAAGTGGTGATAAAATTGACATTTTTCTAGATTGTGCCAACAAAAATGGGCCACGATCGCCGAAGACGGGCCTATTCCTCGTCGGATGATGATTACGGCAACTTCAAGAACCCACGGTACGTCAGGTTATCGATTTTTGTCAAAGCCCAGAGAATAATGCAGAATTTTCGCTTAAAAACCTTGCGCTGTTAAAATTTGTACGTTTTCGGAAATGAAATTTACAAATATCTTCTTTATGGGAGCGCTATTTTCTAGAATCTTGAAGGATAAAACTGGCAAGTTCCTGGACTTGTATGCGAAACGAATTGCCACTAAATCGAAAGAACATATTTTGGTCGAGCTGCTGCTTTGATTTTTTATCACAAATTATTTTTATTTCGCGTGGAAGAATTATTTTGAAGCATTTTTAAAAAAGATTTAAAAATTTCAAAAAATTTTAGTTCTCAGGCTGCGCATTTTGAATGTTCATTCAGTATTCTCCCTTATCAACCTTATTTCCTATGACGAGTATAAAATCGAAAATGATCACTTTTTAAAATTTTCTATTTCAGATACGAATCGCCGCGCACCCTGCAGACGTCACGGAAGGCGATGGGCGAGGGCCGCGAGGCGCGTGCAAGACGTCGATCGAGGGAGCGTAGGGACGAGCTGGAGTCTGGCAGGGAAAGGAGACGCGACAATTATATCGATAGAAGGCACGGGAAATGTTTTATCGAAAAATAACGTTTTTGGAAAGTATCTCGTGGGGAAATTGAGAGAATTATTCTTGAAAATTTTCAAGATGCAACGTTTATTTTCACGAAAATCAAAATATTTTTTGTTTGATTGTTAATGAACGTTAATTCTAACACGCCAAAAACTAATCCGAAATTAACTTATTTGCGTATTTCAGCCGGTCGCGAAGGAAGAAGCGAAAGAGAAGATCGTCGACACGAAGCAGGAACGGCGATTACAGGTATCGAATTTATCATTCATTTTACTATCGTTTCCTGCAATAATTTCGCAAGATTTGAAAATAAAAAGCTATGCTTCATTTTTAGTCGCAGGTGAAATCTCCAGACCAGTTACTTGTGGTTTTTAACAAGTCCGATTTAATTCTAAATTTTACGATAACTCGGGGTAAAATTTTTATCCACGAGTTAAAGAAAATTTCGAATTAAACAATTATATGATTTCAGACACGACTTGAAGAGCAACAACCTCAAACATTCCGATTCGGTCTACAAGCACAAGAAGGAACGAGACAGGGATTGGGATCATGTGAGTCTGGTTTTTCGAATAAACTACTGTAGTAAATTATAGTAACCATATTTCCAAATTATTCGTGTTTGGATATCATTCAAAATACAGTGGCAATTTGAAATCCTGAGTATTGTAATTGCTGCCGTAATAAGTTATTGAAGATATATGTTTCAAAGAGTTCTATGACCTACAGTATTGAGCGCTGAAATTTTTTAGGAGGTAGCACTTTGAAGGTTCTCATAATTGGGTTAGAATATTAAATTTGAACGACCCATATTTTTTTCAGAAAATGCGACCTTAATTGATAATCATTCATAATCCTAAGCGGAAAACCTCGAATATTTTTATGTGTACTCAAAATTACATTATTTCACTTTATCGAATCACTTCTAACTCCTCATCCCTATGATTTCACTTGATAAGTTTCAAAAATTTTCCGTATTCAAAAAAATTTTTTTTTTCGATGAGCGCGGATTTTAAATCTATTAAAATCCGATTCTTTTCAAATTTCTGATCCTCATTTCTGCAAGTCTCTGTTCCGGTAATTAATTTTCATCCATGCTTTTGAGAGACGGTCGCCAAAATTCGATATCCGGATGAGTAAGTGAGAGAATTCACTGATTTGAGAGGCTCATAGAAGCAGGCGAAAGAAGAGATAGCGTGATAGGAACTGAGTGCGGAAGATGCAGATGGTAGTGTAAAGTCAGAGTGAGAGCTTGTGTCTTTCTTTCTCTCTACCCTATCTCTCTTGCTCTTCCTGAAAACGCTCTGAGGTAGCGGTGCAGTGGGCGTTTTTAGGAGAGCCGAAAGATTGGGAAGAATTCGGCATCGACGAAATAGCGCATCGATCAAAGAAGCAGGGAATCGGAAATAGTGCAAAATCAGACGCGAATGTAGCGGTAGAGCGGCTGTCGTCAAACTCGGGCCAAAACTCCCCCGTGTGTATGAAGCTCCAGCGTCTACTTTTACCCGGGGATCTCTTCGGTTTAACGAGGGATCCCTCAATTTCTAGCCGATGTTTCAAGCTCTCTTCCCTACTCTCGCACCGATCAGTCACACTCGCCCAAGTAGAGACGGAGCCCATCATCGTTTCTGCTCGTCTGACTCTCTCAACTTCTCCACTGATCACCTCGATATTTCGTCGATTACGCTCACCGCTCTGCCCGCACATTTCAGCTCCATCTCTCTGCCTCGCTCACATCTTGCCCAAGGCACTTTCCGGAGCCCGTTTATCGACTACTTTTCACTTCGAGCAGCAGCGATTTATATTCGATCGAGATCCGCTGCCAGCGCGAACGCTTCTTTTATACGACTCCCCATTCGCACTTCATCACTTTTCATGTTACAGAATTGCGATCATATCCAGGAATTTTTGCTAATCTCGAGATTCTTTTTGTTTTTCGAATTCTTAGAATTCTGCGGGTAGCATCCACGGTGAGGAGCAAGTACATGATAAGCGATGGCACGTTGTAGGAGCTAGGAGTTCAGAGTGAAATACACGGCACGCGCGAGGAAGACAAGTGACAAAAGTTGCCTTCTGCAGCAGAAAGGGGAATCTCGTCTTTCAGTCGCAAACTTCTTTCTGCTACCTGTTGCTTGCTCATCTCTATCGCTTGAAAAATCATTTTTTGGCTCAGCGTTTTTCGGCTTCCTGACGCGACCCTCACTTCCTCTTGAAACCCGCTCACTTATCATATCACCTAACTTTGGCGTTTTTCTACCACATATCTCTGCGTCTTTCCTCGCTCTCTCACTCACCCCCATCTTACTCATTCGCTTACCAACCCTCGTTCGTACATTCGATCATACAACGTTATCACCATTGCTCTAGGCGTGGAGAATAGTGGACGCCGAGTGGCGCCATCGATCGGCGCCAAGTTAGAATTTTTTGGCGAAACATCCCACCGGAACAACAACAACAATCACCAGCATCGCTCTTCCAATCAGCAACCACATCACCAGCAGCTAAACCACTCATCTGCTCGTCCACGATTCATCGTCCACCATCACCATCAGTTCGCACAGCCACCCACAGTCCCTTCACCATTCTCGCCCCTACACCTCGACGTTACCTTCAAATATTCCAACCCTAATTCTCTATCCGTGAGCCCGGGGACTTCATCGATTTCACCCCGTCTAACCCAATCTGAATACAGTCCCGGCTCTAGCGGCAATATCTTTTCCACTTCACCCCTACCTGTACATTTACACTACAAATCGCATCGTCTTCCGCAAAGAGGCTTTTTAGCCGCTGGCCCGTCCGTGCAATCTGCTAGAATCGTCAGTCCACATCGATTGCGTCAACGCTCTCCCCCAACTCAACAAATGCCACCCCCACCCTCCAAGCGTGGTGCAATTGCAATCGATCCTCTCCTGCATATCGGTGCAGTCAACTCTCCAATTACGATGCGGCGGATGCCCTTGGTGGTGATTCCAAGAAAGCGAAAATACAAGAATTACGTCTCAAGACGACGGAACACTCAGCTTCTCGCTAGCCTAAGAAAGTGTTGTTCTGACCCGCATTTATATCGGAGCTACAATCATTGGAAGTCGCTGTGGAGGCCATTTTCACCTCCGAAAGATGCCAAGGATGCGACGCAAAAGGCTGTAGCTCCAGCAGCAAAGAAGACCTTGGCGCCGAAGAAGGAAAATGGCGGTGGAAGTACAAGCCCAGCTACGCCAAGCCCGATTCCTCCAAAGAGCCCTGTTGCTGCGCCAAAGAAACAGCCGCTGCAGGCACCAAATTCCAGTGCAGGACCGGCTCCATCTCCAGCATCGTCAAAATTCCCACCAATTCCCACGATGCCAAGGTTGGTGGACGAAAATGGCTCGGAGAATTCTCTATCCGAAGAAGTGCCGAAAACGATTGCCACTCCGATTTCCCCGCCCTCCCCGAATTCGCCAAATCCGCCAAGCTCCCCGAAAACCCCATCATCGAGAACGATCTCGGGAAAACTGAGCGAACTGAAAACCAAAGACGCTGCATCTGCTGTTTCGTCTGCTGGCGGTGCGACAAAAACCTCTCTGCGGGTAACGTCAGCTGCTTCGAAAAGAGCACAACTCGCTTCCCCTGAAAGTCCCAACCAAGCTACAGGAGCAGGAGGAACAGCAAGTCCCAACACAACAAGCCCCAACCCAGGCAGCTCTCCAGCTGGAGTTCCTGTTCCGCAACAGCAGAAACCGGCCGAAGTCGCTTCGTCGGCACCGAGCTCAGCCGCGTCGGGGCCAGCAGCGAAAATGGCAATCACGAAGCCACCCATCCAAAAGCAACAATCGAAGGCGGCTGGCGGTGATAAATCGGAACAGAGTGCAGTGGGAAGTGCAACCAAGCCTCCAGCGGGCAGTTCGATCACAGCCACTCAGCAGTCGCCCGTCAAGTCAGCTGCCCCCTCGCCCTCCGCTGGCCCCTCCCAGCAAATTCCCTCCGCGTCGCCAGCCGTTCCTCCGCCGAAAACTCCCGAGACTGTACGGAAGATCGACGGCATCGAATTTTTACCAGCCCAGAACAAGGACAAAGAGAAGGAGGCCCAGGCAGCTGGACCGTCTGATGCCGCCGCGGCATCTGCTCCAAAGGCTCTTCGGAAGGCGTATGGTTCCAAGTCGGGGACGACGATTTGCGCTGTCGCGGCTCCGATGGGCGTTGCGTCGACTTCCGGAGCTCAGCCTGGGCCCAGCGACGAGAAGAGTTTGATCGAGAAGAAATTGTCGTTGAGGAAGAAAAAGGAGCAGGCCCCCTTGAAGGACACCCCACTGAACGTACAGACTTCGAAGTCCGGTGCGGCGATTGGCGCAAGTCCCCGAGAGTCCGCAGACGAACAGGCGAAGAAGACGGTCAACGCCGTGGCGGCCGCATTTTCGACGCAGAACGTCGGCGAAGACGCCAGCGAAAAGCAGAAAGCTCCGCTGGACAGGAAAGTCTCCGGACCCGGAGGCCCATTCCCGAAAGCACCTCAAAACCCCGCAGTCGGAAACCTCCTCGCTCAATTGGCTCTACCGCCATCGGTCTCTGCAAAAGTTGATAAAATTATTGCGTCCGGCGATAAGGCCAAGGTTCGGAAACCATCCGGACAACAGGTTCGTGCCGAGAGGTTGAATTTTGTTTACATTTTAATCCTACGACGTTTCAAAGCCGCCTCCTCCATTGTTCCATCGAATGGTTTGCTAATGCAGAAATTTTTTGAAGCTTAGAGAATAATTTCATTGATTTTACGCGTAATAATAATTCAGCGTTATTGTCATACAAATCTAGGCAGGCTTTCAGCCAGGCCAAAGAAATATAGGGTAGGGAGTACGAAAAAGAGTTTTTTTTTTCTATAGCAAATTGATACATAAGCGGGTACGTGACAATATCTTGGCGAAAAATTTTGCTCAAGCGCGCTGTCTAGGTCTCTTATCATAGAAATCTTTGAAACATGAACTTAAAGTTGTAGGGGATTTTTATGGAATCATAATTTTAGAGTGATCGTGATCAGCGAGTCCGGCAACGAGAGACTTCGGGTCAGCCGAGTGGCTCGCGACCTCCCATTCAAGACGACCGCGACGGTCATCTCATCTATGCCAATGGGGATACGGTGCTCGAAAGATGTAGGCTAATTTCGAAATGATAATTAAAAAACAACGATGACTAGTTTATGGGCTAAACGAAGTAGTTTAGTCGATCAAAGATTTACCATGCTATATTCTTTCTCTCAATAATTACTATTTTTCATTTATTTTGGGATATGGACCAAAGTTTTTAAGTGCAAAAGCAGCTCACTTTTGGACTAATTTAGTCGGCTGTCTACCAATGAATATCACAATTGCCTTAAAATATGCTTCAACTTTCTCGCGCTCACATTGTTCTGTCATCATTTCTAGTGGACGCAGCATCATTTTTGTAAGAAAAAGAACTTACTTCTTTCCGTCAATCAATAATTTGTCGATTGGTTTATCTTCAAACTCAACTTTTCTGTTCTCTATTTTTAGAAAAAAATTCTTATCTCAAACTTTTTTATCACAATTATCTTCAATCGATAATTCTAAATAGATGATTATATTCTATTCGCTGTTGTGCTTATTGTTAGCAAATGTCTCTGGGATAACTCAATCCTCTTTCCTTCACTTTGCTGTTTCTTTCACTGATATTCGCGCTAGCGCGTCTGAACAGCCGCTACCCCGATTTTGTGAACAAGCAGGCAGAAAACGAAGCGGAGTGCGGTTGGCTGGAAAATATGAGCTGAGCTGTCATGAATTCACAAATCACCAAGATAGCAGCTAATTTTAGAGATAACTTTGTAAAATCGATAGTTTATCGGGGGTTATAGATATTGTCATCAAAATCACTATCTATCTTGGAATGGAGATTTTGAAGAAATTAATTTTGGTTCATGATATAAGGGGATATTGATGGTATTTTTAACGATAGTGTCAAATCCATTTATTATTAGTGCAAATTGTGAAAAATTTTACAGCATATTTAGAGACCGCCAGCCATTCTGCCAAGTTCACTCTGGCACTATGTTTTATGCATTTTTCAGAAGCTGAGGTGCCCCTCTAAACATCCCCACCGAAAAAACCGCGAAAAAATACGTCACTGATGAAAAAATTGATAAAGTTTAACGCGAAAAATCGGAAAAATCGTTCCTTTCCGTGGACAAGGGAAAGGGGCGTGGTCTATCTGCAAAAGATACTATGCCGCTCGCTCCCCCTTTCTTTCCCTGCCTTTGGGGATCTTTTTCTCTGCACTCTCCTCCATTTCAGCATTGGCTTCTTTTATATTTTCGCGAATTATCAGGATCTCAGCTCGGCGCCGCAGGATTTTTCTGATTTTTTCACTGAAGATAGACAATTGACCAACTAATCAAAATATCAAATAAAAACACATGTGCCTTTAAAAATATGACTAGGGCGATCCAAATTAGTAAAGACAAAAAAATGGTCATTTTGAAATTAATTTTAAAAATATTTTCTGATAAAATTTCGTTTTTTTCTTTCGAGTAGCATAATTAGGGAGTGTCAAATTTTATTTTAGTCAAGTTTTCAGACGATTTTACCGATCCCTTGTAAAGATACAGTACCCCAAAGGCGAGCATCTATTATTGCCTCGGGAAAAGTTTGGCGCCGCAGGATTTTTCTAATTTTTACATATTTTGTAGATATCAACTAGGTGTACCGATTCATCAAAAAAAATTAAATGTGCCTTTTTTATAACTCGAAATATTAGCATTTTCGTAATTTGGTGTGCATTTGACGCGCATTTGCGGACTTCTTTCGCATCCGATCAATAAATCGATATCACCACGTGAAAGAGCGGTATCGAATTGTATAGTAGGTACCGATCAACTATTAAAAACAAAAGTAAAACAAAAAATATTTGCGATAATCGAAAGGGTTATCAACTATGGACACTATTGAATCCAGTGAAAGGGGCGGGGCTTGGCGGTCCCTAAGCATATTTCAATATTTGTTGAAAAATATCAAATAAAAACTTGAAAACATCTTTTTAAATTCTAAATTTCAGTCATCATCCAAGACACGCTCGGAGAGGGTACGTTCGGGAAGGTCGTCAAGGTTCAGGATACCGCTAATGTAAGGAAAATTTAACCATCATTAAAATCATATTTGAAGAAATAACTATTTTAGACAAAAACATATTGTTTTAAAAATGATCCTTAGAACTCGTATAAGAAAACATGCGATATTGTGTACAAAAATATTTGAGAAAATTCATTATTTTATGTGGGAATAGTTAGAAAATACCTTAATTGGAAAATGAGCTCAAAATTTCCAGAACAACCGGGTGATGGCTCTGAAGATCATCAAGAACGTGAGCAAGTACCGCGACGCGGCGCGGCTCGAAATCAAAGTCCTCAACAAGCTCAAGGAGAAAGATTCCGACAATAAATTGTGAGTTTTTGAAAATTTAAGATAAACGAAATAAGCTTCATAATTCGTCATCTTCGAACTAAGAAATTGCTTTACTTATTGCCAATGAATTACGTAGGTATAATATGATAATATGATACCCGGTCTGATAATCGATAATTAATCGGAAAAGAGACTTTGAGCCTCGTTTTGTTAATTTCTATTTTACTCGTGAATTTTTTAAATTCCTTATTTTTTATTGCAAAGTCCCATTTCTGCTTATAAATTCTTACTCACACCGGAAGTTTTCTAGGGCATTTCCAAGAACAATTGTCTTGCAAATTGGCTAGATGGATTGATCTCAAAATTCGGAATATTCGCGAAAGAGATAAAAGAAGGAGCAAGAAAAGGGAGAGAAAGAAAGGTGAAGCTCTTCGTTACGACGTCGGTTAAATGTAGACGACGAAAGACTACAGATTTTGAGAGGGTGCAGAGATAGAGAAAGTGACAAACACATGCTATTGCCAGCTGAGATATAGAGAGGAAGAGATAAATCGAGTGTTCGAAGGATATCGATTTAGAGATAAATGAGATAATGAGTATAAAGGGATAATATTAAATCCAAGCTATTAAAAGTGATATCATGATTTTATCAAGAAAATTTTAAAATATTAGAAGATCATTATTTCCTTAAACCTCCTTCTCACCCGATTATTTTTAAGCTTATTTAAACAATCAGACATTCAAGTCGTGTAGAGATGAAAATGAGAATATATGATTGCTTCGAATTATAATAACGACAAAAAATTGATAGCAAAATCTTTACTTCGATGATAAATTATTATAGTTATTTTTGAAGTATACATTTGTTTTTAGCTGGGTCATCCAAATGGTGGATCATTTCGACTATTACGGGCACATTTGTCTACTTTTCGACTTGATGGGACTGAGCGTTTTCGACTTTCTGGTCAGATTTTTCTGCACTATTTTTTCTCGATACTTCTATAATTAGGAAAAAACTAAACTTTTATCATTCGAAATTTTTAAACTTAATTAAACTAATTTTTTGTATTTGAATTCTAAAATTATTACAAGTCTTTATTGAAATATCTAAGAATTGCACATGTATGATTGATTTTATACATCGAATTTTCAACTTTATTCTTCGAAATTTTGAAATATAATTGACTCAACTTATATTTTTTAAAAGAAAAAGTCTTTTGCTAGTGATTTTGGGCAAAAATCGTTCTCCCTTGCAGAAGTCGAACAACTACCGTCCGTATCCTTTGGAGCAAACGAGGTACATCGCCTATCAACTGTGCTACGCGGTCAAGTTCCTGCACGACAATCGACTCACTCACACCGATCTGAAGCCCGAAAACATCCTATTTGTCTGCAGTGACTACTACACCGAAGAGGCGAAAAGGGGAAAGGTAGAGAAATTTTTAAAATATTTTAAAAGATCCTTTTCTGGTAAAGTAATTTCAAGAGAACCTTCGATGAAATTAAAAAAAAAAAAAAATATATATATAGGGCGATTGAATATCTACTCAAAATAATGTCTGTAGAATATATATTCAACAAATGATTATGTTTCAGAACACTGGTTGACTTAACCTTAGTTTTGATACATGATTCTCATAAATCAATGATTGATAAATATTATTGGAAGATAAAATACTATGTTTCAAGAAATCATTTGATAAATCATCGTTTTCCGTGAAGATATTGTCTTTCAGATAATCGTGAGGAAATAAAATGATAATTTTTCAGCCCTACCGGATCGTCAAAGATGCTACAGTCCGGTTGATCGACTTGGGCTCTGCCACTTTTGACCACGAACACCATTCGACCATCGTTTCAACAAGGCATTATCGAGCTCCGGAAGTCATACTCGGTAAAATTTACCTGTATTTTCAAGAATTTCATGTTTCAAGAAATTATCGAGAGAATTATCACAACTATGTCATTCGATGTGAACATCTAGTAGCTCTACTTAAAAGCAAAATATTCACAATTTAACAGGCTGACAATATCATTGCTATTTGGACATATCGAAATGTACTTATTTATATATACAACATATATGTAGAGATAGGAGAGTTGGAAAATCTCGTATCATTTTTGTATTCGATTTTTTTCAAATGGCGATATTGTGGCATTTCTGAAGTTGCTTATCAGAATTATGTCTGACTTTTCAGTGATATTGATCATTTTTATGGAATTAACTTTGAAATTTGCAGAACTCGGCTGGTCGCAGCCGTGCGACGTCTGGTCGATCGGGTGTATTTTGTACGAGCTCTACGCGGGGATGACTCTTTTCCAGACCCACGAAAACAGGTACTATATTAAAAACCTTAATTTTAGGGTTAAGTAATTTTTATTTAATATTGGAAGTTATTTTTAACTATAGACTAAATTTGAACCCGAGTTTAGGATAGTTGAATGATTTTTTTCAGGGAGCATCTTGCTATGATGGAAAGGGTACTCGGAAGCATTCCTTACCGGATGGCGAAAAAGACAAAGTAAGAGTGTAAATTCTTTTAAAATATTTTTTTCTCGTAACTTATCAAAGAATAGCATATTTTCTGGCATACATTTTGGAGTTATTATTTTTTTTATAGTTTTGAAAGTCATGCAATGCAAAAAACGGTTGATAGAACAAAATATTGAATGCGCTTGGGAATCTGAAACTTATGATTTTTTGAATTTCTCATTTCAGAACTAAGTATTTCTACCATGGCAAGTTGGACTGGAGCGCCAATTCGCAAGAGGGTCAGTACGTCCGAGAGAATTGCAAACCGTTGAGGGTAAATGATTCGTTTTTTTTTTTAGAATTTCTGCAAAGACATTCATGTTCTGGAAATTTATTTTTTGCTAGAATGAAAATAAGGAATAAAGCTCTTGAAAAACTCATACCTATTAATCAGAAAAAAAACAAGTTTTGTTAATGAAAAGAGTATTAGGTTAACACGAACCCAAAATTGACGAGTGAAAATTAGCATAACCCACTTGAATAAAGGCTCAACGAACGAACTTCACGTAATTTTAAAGCTAAAAATTGCAGAAATACCAGACCTCGAACGATCTCGAGCACACGGAGCTGTTTGATTTGATCGACGCAATGCTCGACTACGAGCCGAGTTCCCGAATCACCCTCCAACAGGCCCTCCAACACAACTTCTTCATGCGGTTACCCGATAATCTCAAGTAAGATTTTTCCTGCAATATTATTCTAGATTAAATATTTTTTGATGAAAAATCATGAAAATGGTCACTTTCATAATGATAAGATATTTATTTTTGTTAAAATCGCCTAATATCACATTCAACTAAAAGTGAATAAAGTCGATAAAATCGCAATTTGATAAGAATCATTTTATTAGTCAAAAAATGCGGTTCAAAAAAATTTTCCATTCATTTCCCAATGTTTGTTTCGATTGTATTTCTATTATTAGATCTAAAGCAGCCAAGTATTAAATGAGAAAAATGTTCATTTTTAATTTAAAAAAAAAAAAAAACAGTAATACGCACATTTCAGAGTCCCCGGCCTTCATTTAAACACTGGTTCTGCTTCGGTTACAAATAATTCTTCCTCGATTAGCGCGTCCGTGACTTCAACCACTACTGCAGACTCCGCGCCAATCAGTCAGCCACCTGCTAATGCCCCGCCCACTGCGAACCATAATGGCGATCAAGCCAATGCTCCACCTGTTAATGCATCATGATATCGATGATC
Organism: Diploscapter coronatus; assembly: GCA_964036155.1. Lineage (NCBI taxonomy): Eukaryota > Metazoa > Nematoda > Chromadorea > Rhabditida > Rhabditidae > Diploscapter > Diploscapter coronatus. The sequence goes on from OZ038422.1 coordinate 13,919,871, forward strand.
ATTGATATGGGAGATTACAAAAAGGTAGAATTTTAAAGTGTTGCAAAGTTTGTAGAATTTTTGACATCCTTCTCTTTCAAATTATGATATCTTTCTGATAATTTGATATGAAACTGTATTGACAAAAAAGAGTTTCGTAACATTACTTTATCCTCCCCTCATATTAGCAATTAAACATTACATTAAAGATCCAGAAAACATTCTCCCTCTTCTAATCTAGTTCTATGTTCTCGATCGTTTAAAAATTGGAAACTTCGCTCCAATACTATGCAACATTGCAAAGCCCTCCTTCCCTTGAAACCTTTGATAACTACACCCCTCTTTCCTGCATATTATATATCAAAACATATTTATTGTGGTACAGTGCGCGCGATTCCTCTTTTTAATGATTAAAAAATATGTTAAGGTTCATAAAACCGTGAAATGTCACCTTTTTAAACACTATGTTGAATTTTTAGTCGCAATGTTACAATGTTCTTGCAATTGATGCACCGTTTTAATAATGCGAAAATCGTGCACCGATTGCTGAATTCAAATAAATTCAAACAAATGCCTTTGCTCAACACAATATTATTATATTCATTTGGAAATGGTGTTTTTTTCCTAATTCATTTTTATACGAAAGGATATATTTATTTCTGGGTAAAACGTTGTATTTCGATGGTTTTCATTCGTCTTCTATAACCGGATTTTTAAAACTGTTAGATTTTGAATATTTCGAATGCGGGGAAAGACTATTCTCCAAATCTTTAACAGATATGCTAATTTGATCTATCCCTCCATTCTTGCGATAATTTTAGCCGTTTTTATGCCTAATTTCGTCATTTTTATCGTTTATTTTGTTGATTTATGAAATACCACTTTTTGGTATATTTTGGGATTGATTTTCTACGACCATTGCCAAATTTGAACACAATCAACATTAACCTGACTTAGATTGACAACAGGCCACGCCCATAAAAAGAGGCGGAGCTTGTTTGAACTTCGATTTCAGGCTAACGGAAAGTCGATCAATTTCGGTTTATCCTATAGAGATAGCTAATGATCCTGAGACCTAGAAAATCACATTACTGGTGGACCGAAAGAAAGTGACTGTGACTTAGAGAATGTACTACAATTCCACTGCACGGTTATTTTCCTTCGATTCACCTATAAACTCCGCCTTCCCCCAAACTGATTATGTAACCTTCTACCCTCGCAACGGGTAACACAACACGATGATGTTCTTTGTATTTTGAAATTGAAAAATCAATAAATTTATTAGCCATAAAATTGATCAAATAGTTTAGTTAGTTGTTATAGTTTTGAGTTGTATGTTCGATTCAACGTAGGAGATGAATTATTGCCAATGTCCCGAGCTTATTAGATCTATTGAGCAACATTTCATTGCGGATCCTATAATACGTCAACTCGTATGAAGTTCTGTTATTCAGATTCTCACCCTTAAATTTTCCGCTCTAGCCTAAAAGTCTCAAAACTAATAAACTTTGCCAAGAATGATCTAGACAGATCGTAAGAGCAAGTTTATTTTTTTTTCATAAAGTTGAGATTTTAATTAATTTTGTCACACAGGAACTTGGTAACCAACCAAACCTTTTCTTTTAAAAGCCTTTATTACTAATGAGAGTTTTTCACCTGTTTTAGTTATTGAAAATTGAACCATGTATCACAGTAATCTTTCCAAATATAAAAGGCATTTTCCACTGATTGAAGCTGATCCAAAATTTTGTTCTCACATTTTTTTTTTAAGTTTATGATATTTTCAGAATGCCATTTTATATTAATAACACCGTTATTGGTCACCTTACAAACAACGCTGACGATTATTATAGCGACGAATATGGTCAGGATCTTACAGGTAAAGACTGCTATATGTATAGACAGAAACTCTGGTTCGATATGTGTACCGGTTCGAATAGGTTCACATGTAAGAATTATCCATGCATATTAAAACCTTTAACTATGAATTTTAGCATTCTATTATTTCGTCTATAATTTTTATTTGTTATTTGTATCCGTCTTATTTATAATCTTTGCACTAGTTGTACAAATTTTCTGGCATATAGTGAAATTATTTGACGAGGCGAAAAGCGTAAGAAAAATTACATCGTACCACGCTAGGAAATTAATAAAGGCAGTAATCAAAAACTCTTATAATTTCGTTTATTACTTCTCAAATTTTTATTTTTGCAAAATACTTTTATTTATGAGGTTATTAATTATTTTATTAAATTATCATCACAAAGTTACCCTTTTTAGGCCCCATACATCCAATTATTAGTTCAAATGCGACGAATCACATTCCTAGTTATCGCTGGCTGGTTTGTTGCGCTAATTATCGAAGCACTGAGAGCGACGAGCAGCTATATTGGATGGAAAATTGAGAAAGTCTGGAATGGTAACATTGCATAAGCCTCGCAAATCTTGGCCTCCCAGATATACGCTCTATTGCAAAATGTTTACGAATCTTTCCTGCATATTTTCCGAGTAGAAGAAAGGGAGAGTGACTAACATTTAGCATTCAAGCATGTTTCTAAGAGGGACAAATTTGTAGGACACATACAATATAATTGGTGTTCAAGTTTTGTTAATTAGCAACCCTAAATTTAGCAGGAAGTCACAATAATTTTTAGAAGGAGAACAAGCGCCTTTCGTTGAGTGGATCTTTCCATATTGGTCCTACATCGGACAATACACCAAAGACATTCTGCCTTATAGAGACTATCGCAGATTTGTTCGTATACTCTATCCGATACTTAGCTATTCGCAGTCGGGTTTCACAATATGTCTAGTGCTTCAAAGATACGCTTTCATTTACAACAAGAAGAAACTCGTTGATTGGTTAACCAAGTAAATTTAACCGCGTTTTGCATAGACATAGGCAGATTTCAGTTAGGATGAACAATTTTAGGGGAAAGAGTGCACATGAAGTAATTTTTCTATAGGAATTTGATAAATAGCATAAAGGGATATGCAACAAGATTTTTGCGAAATATTTGGCGTAAGGTGGATAGAAACTGAAAGTCTTGCTGAGGTCCTGCCTAGATATGGTTGAATATTTACTTACTAGAAATTTAGGGATAAACTAAAGCGCGTTATAATGTGTATTTATCTCTTCAATGTGACATTGACTGTAGTGAATTACATTGCGAACATTATTGTCATCGACAATTTCGCAAATAGAACACTAAATCCCAATTTAGCTAGGATTATGCATGTAGTCATTTTGGTAAGTAGATTTTGAAAGAGATAATGAAAAATTTAACATAACCTCTTTGTCGAAATATTTAATCAGTTGAATTTAGTATTATCCTATGATATTCGACCTGATAACTCTAGCGTCGTCGTTGATTTACCTATCGATATACATGAAACTGAAGAGCATGACCAAAATGCTGATGAATAGTGATAGTTACAATGCCGAAAATCGACGGATTCTATATCAAATATGCGTTTTTGCTCTCCATCATGTAAGCTCATTTGTGATGTTCACTGTATCGTGTTATTTTACTGCTCAACTCATAAATCCCATGCGAGCGAGAGGGAGGGGGAGGGAAAGAAATCAAAGAAATATTATCTTTCTTTTTGAGGAGAAGAGCACTAAAAAAGACGATTAACGCTAAATCGTGTTGGTTCCAATTGCAAATGAGTGATTTTAGTGGATGTTCATACATTTCCGTAGGGTTTAGGCTTGTTGCTTTTGTAGGATAGTTTTAAAATATGATTATCGATCAAATTCAGGTCGTCGCTATCACAATTATAACATTGGTGACATTTGTGCCTGAATTTGTTGGGGAGGAGTATTATGTACAAAATGATGTTGCTTGGGAAGAGGAATGTGATACAGAAGAACAACAAGAACAGGACATTTGCATTGGAATCGGGATAAAATACGAAAAAGGATATGCGTTTGGTCGACAAATCGATGCCAGCTTATGGTGCTTTAGTTTGCCGTTAGCCTTCATCGTTTCAAGTCCATCGAAGCAAAAGGCGCTTCTCGATTTGTTTCGAAGAATAGGGTTGGATTTTATCGGAAACTTGGATTCATCCCAATAGCTCAACATGAATATGCATAGTAATGTGATCCTTGAGATTTTTTAACCTATTCTTTTCTAACCCTACACGCTGTTCATCCATGTTGTGTTGTTATGAAGAATCCAAATCGTTATTTTTATCGAAAAGTAGTGTTACTTCTAATTTTAGGAAGAAAGTCTCCTCAATCTCTCCAGTCAACCACAAAAGGAAAGAAATTGTCAAAAATACGAGCGCTAATGACATTGTTATTATAGACTGTTAGATTTTTTCTCAATAATATACAATTTTATTTTCTGACGTGTATATAGAACGTGATATGCTACATATTTTATAACAATTAACTCATTCCCTTATGTCATAAATAAATTAATGAATGAAAATATGAGATATAAACACAATTTCACCTGAGTTGGTTCATTCGTTTTTACAATGTCTTGAAATTTTATGTAAACACGTGTTCAACTAATTCATCACAATATTACTTTCTAAGAATAATGTATTTTAAGTCGGTATACATTTCAAGGTTCTGGCTGTGCGATTTAGCTCCTGAAAGAAGATAATTTAAAAATATATACATAAGATATTTTTCATAAATTATTATAAGTTCATCGAATGTATCGTTATTATTGCTATCTTCTTTGAAACTGCACCTAATGTTGGTGTAACTTGAATGTCTTCCTATTAAAATTTAAAGCGCACCTTCGTTGCTCCAGCGCAGCAATTCGGAAATTCGATCACACCATTGACAACGCAGATCGCATCTGATCCACATGGGGTCGGATCAACCTCGATGTCTGATCCAGTACAAGGACAGATCAGAATGTCGATGCAAGTTCTTGTCCGATTTCGCGATCCGCAAGTCAATCCGCAATTCGGATAGCACGGACCATAAGCGGACCATGCCGACCATGTGCCGCCGGGCTGGCAGACTGAAATAGTAGATTTTATGATGATAATATTTGTTAGACTATTTATGATGTACGGTCAGCAAAGGTTCGAAAAGTCATATAATCTAATTATGTCGAAATTTGAAAATCCAGATATTTTTTACTATTTTTTATGTCTTGTACAGCCATGCCGATTAACTTTCACAATATAAATATAATTCAATAGGGGAAATTGCGAAACCTACTTAAAGATATTGTCATTTGAACAATAGAAAAGAGAACTAGTGTCGATTTTGCATTGAATATTACCATTTTAGGAGGAAAGTCGTAAGTAAATTGAGCAGTGTTTAAATTGAGATCATTGAAAAATTTCAGCTTAAATACTGTCTGCTCAAGTCTAAGTTAGCCCCCTTTTGACATAGGACTAGGGTTTATTTGTTATCCACTGTCTGAAATATGTAAAAACTGCGCTAATAACTTTTCCGACTTTTCCTGGATTATTCCTAACAATATCTGTTCAAACATCGCCCAAAATGAGCTTCTTTTGTGACAATTTTATGGTTTTTGATAAATGGAATCGAAAATCATGGGAAGGGCAAACGTTGACTCGAATTTTATTCATCAAAGATCAAACATATTGGCTATGATTGTACATACAAAGATGAAAATGAGTATTTTTCTTCACATCAGCGATTGCAATAAAGCTTCTTCGTCGGTACGCATTTGTAGGTTCTTGAAGTTCGGTCCAGGTACTAAAAAATTATTCGTAGTTTTGAAAAAAAAAACTAAAAAGGCACTGTTAAGAATAAAATTCAGTATATGACTATCATTTCTAATTTTTAGTATCACGATATTTTCATATAATCTTTGAATCAGGGGTAGGGATGCAGAGATGCCCACAAACACCAAAAATTATATCCTGCACCTTACCTATACATACATGACTAGTTTTCAAGAGCCGTACCTGAACCTCGCCTGTCAAATAGCTTACATCTGTGGGCATCGCTGATCAGAAGGGTTTACCTTTTTCGAATCCAAGCAACAATTTGGCGTGACGATTACTCCCTTGGCCGCGGTATTCGGCAGGGTGCACACCGCGTCGCTACCGCACGGCAGAGGGTGAAAATCTATGGGGTCGCCTCTAGGATAATAAAATTTGTCGAAATTGGATAACGAAGACTATTCAACCCAAAAGTGATATGATCATAACTTTCCTTTGATTTTACTTTAACAGAGAATCTAAAAAAAACCACGAAACTTCTTCGATATACATATTTAATCATTTTCTTAATGTACTTTTTTCATAACAACTCGATGTAAGTTGCACATTTCTCAACAAAGATATCAAATTCAAAATAAATGCTTAGTTACGATAGAATTTTGAAACCTACTGGCAAGGTATATCCGGACAAGTAGCTAATGAAGTGCATGTTCTTGTTCGGTTCTTCCTACCACACCCCATACCACAATCCTTAAAATTCGACTTTGGAAATTTAAAATTAGCATAAATACCGGAAAACAGGCCCCGTAATTAGACCAAGCGCTCCATGTTCCATTAGGGTCACAGCCTGAACAAATAGATCAAAAATTGACTTAATGAAATATTATGATTTGTGAATTGCTATCTGAAATGTAGCTTGAAAATTAGATAAATAAATGACTTAGACAAATTTGAAGCTCGGAATTAATTTTTTAAGGTCAGAATTCAGAATTTCATAAAGTTGCTAAAAGGAAATAAAAGATTTTTTTTCGGAGATATTGAGATAAATTTCTCTCAAACTACATGTGCGTTGGTCTCATTTTTGGTGAGAAAATCCCTAAATAACGTGAAATCGATGAAATTTCAGGGCTCAATGGTTGGTAATGAAATTTAAGCGATTACTTCAGACTATACATTTCTGAAAGTTCTGTGCTTAAAAGTTACTGATGGTTAAATTGACCCTTATAAATACTTCGGAGTATTAGGAAATTATACGCGAGCTTCAAGTTTAAACCTTTGAAACCTACTTTGACTATCCACCATCACAGTGATCATTAGAAATAAAGTTGTTAATTTTAGAATAGTTGGTTCCATAACAGGTACAATTTAGAGTACAGAAATTTCTTAAATATTCAAAAATTATAGATCTCGTAAATGGGGCAAAACTCCGACCCAAAATGAAGCGATTACACCTCGATTCATCGCCATTTATAACCGATTTGTCATTAATCCCTCGGTTTTCGTTTCAGGGAAGCTCTGTTTTGAGATAAATATTATTGAATGAATGAGATTACGTATTGTCACGATCAAATTTCATCGAATCATCGAAATTTAAAATCAGGAAATAAGTTTTGATGCCCTACTTATAGAAAAAACTAATCACTAAGGTTGTTAGACTACAATCTCTGTCCAGGAAAAATTTTATTGGATTTCACAAGGGCACCTCTAATTCTATTAAAGTTTGGGTCAAGTTTTCATAAATTTTTCCGGAAAATTTTCGACTTTGTTTTCGGAACGTTCTTCCATCGTGTTTCCATAGAAGTTTGACCGAAAAATCATGTGAAAAGAAATTTTACGACCTTTGACTTTTCGACTCGTTTTTCGAGAAACATTGTCTTTTCTCCATTTTTAACCTAAAAATATTCCTGAATGTTGAAACATGAACATGCTGAGACATTCTAAGATATTTTACATGTTATTTAAAAATTTACAAAATATGTCCATGTCAAAATCGAACAAAGGGTGAATTTTCGCTTAAAATGAAAAATTCACGACCCATTTGAACACTTGGTTGCAAATTATCGCACAGCTTAACCCCCAAAATGCCCTGGCTATTGTGTGTTTGAATATTTAACGAACCATTTCAAAAGACGAAAAAATTTCCGAAGCAAAATGTCATAAAAGAGACCGAAATTTGTTCGAAAGTTCTCAGATTTCGCGCATAGAGGAAGCTATGCTGGTACGGGGCAGATACGGTACCTCATTAATTAATTTTACCGGGTTTTTGGCGGTATACATTTTAATTTATTCGACTTTACCGGTAGAAGGTCTATTACCACCGTCGGCAGTTGAACCGAATCCTACTCGACCCCCACATGGTAGATAAAAATTTCTAAAAAAAAAAATGTCTAGTGTCGGTAAAAATCGTACCGATAAGGGTGCAACTTGGAATCCGCGAGGCTACGAGACATGAGACATGAAGAAATAATGTCGAAAAAGACGTTTTACCCAATTACCTCCTATCCTATTTTACCTATGTCTCGTGTCTCGATGTCTCGCAATTTCCAAATAGTCGATAAAGAAGGACATATAGTTCTATCGACCTGTATCGATCAAGAATGATCGAAATATGCAAAATATTGAATATTAATGATAATTATTATTAGTAAATTCAGGCTGTTACAATTACGGACTATGTACGAACCCTAAGCAGAAGTCTATCACTTCACCGGTATAAAAATTATTATCTGTTCTTTAATTTCGGAAATTTATTTAGAAAGTAGCCGTAGTGTGGGACTGCACGCATACTGATTGCGTGTGCGTTGCAGGTACTGAGGATGGCAATTATACCTGTTCAAGCAGTATGGTTTAAGTTTTAATGTGCAAAATTTGATATCCCTAAAAAGTATACTTATTGATCTTAAAACTTATCCATTTATCTCGGAAAATTCTAAAGCATATCATAAAATATATTTTCAATTTCATTTAATGTTCTCTATTTTAAAAAAGTAGTTGCATGCACATGCTCATTGATTGCTGAGTATCTTCATTCTTCCTAGATAACTATGAAACATATCATAAAAGCATTATTTATCTATTTTTCTTTAATATTTACTACAAGGTCAAGACAAATATGGAACAACTAATTTTAGAATATCTTCACCATTATATCTATATAATTCCTCGAAAATTCTGAAGCCTTTCATTAAAAATTCATTTTAGGGCCCAAATTATGTCTCTCGAACCCATGTGGTATTACGAACGAGACGGCTCAGATAAAATGTATAAATGGATTTGGGACCTATAATTGCACGTAATTATTCAAATCAAGAAACTATTATAAGCACTTTGAAATAATAGGTGCAAAGCCGGTTGGACGGGATCTGATTGTAATATGGACATGAACGATCCTTGTGCAGAAGCTCCTTGTTTGAATGGTGAATAACATTTATTGGCTATCGCGTACGATCAATAAAAGAAACTATATTAAACAGCCAAAAATAATATTTGGAAGCATATTGATCTCTAAATAATTTCATTTAGGTGGTAATTGCACTACTTTTGGAGCAACCTATCAATGTAGTTGCGCGCCAGATTACTCAGGAGACCAGTGCCAATGTAGATAGTTAACGCATTTTTTTTACTAACCCTGTTGTTATGACACTATGAGAAAGTAGTAAAATTCTCATATTTAGTCTTTTTCTTACTTCTCATATTACATTATGAGTAGTTCTCAAATTTGAACATTTCCAGTTTACAACCAGTGTAAAAACAACACCTGTGCCGGAACGTGTACGCAGGAATTGGGCGACTCAACTTGGAAATGCAACTGCCCAAGTGGTAAGAAAAAGTAAAATATTTTGAATATACGATTTGAATTTAGGCTACCAAGGCCCGGACTGCACGAAAACTTACGCGATTTGGGGTATGGTAAAGAACTGTCATTAAATTAGGCAGAACTGCCAGCAGCTACAAAAATCGTACCTGTATTAAATCCGAAATTTTCACACCCTTTACCTGTATTTTTCAATAATTAATAAACAAAAACTCAGTACCTTGCTTGTTGGCAGCCCTGAAATTAGGTTTAGATAAAGTCAAACCATCATAATGACTAAAATAGTATCTGAAGTTTGAATAATTTGAAATCAATTTGTAAAAAATACTGAAATCATAAAATTTAGTGAGCACAAACGAAGAAAATCTCGGTTGTTACAATTACGATGGAGGTTTACTCGATTCGAACTGCAAGAAGATCACCTCGTCCATGAATACGATGGACTACTGCAAGCAACAGCAAATGACCACCATGGATCCGTTTTATTATCGATTCGGTAGGCTAAAATTAAATCTAGAATAGTTACTAGTATCTATGTTATCCATGATTGGCAGTAATGTCATTGACTATAAAAGTAGTCAAGTTAGAAACCCTATGATATTAGTTCACTATTATTATCGATGTCGTGTTTTCATCGGGATCAAACCTTGTTTCATTTCAGCAATTTCCGGGCAAAATTGCTATCTTTGCAATAACACGTTCACTTTATCTCAAGTCGGTGGCAATCCAAAGAATGATTGGAGGTGTACACAGGTACGAGTTAACATCAAGCAACTTCAAACTGCATGAAGTTGATTGATTAACTCCATAAAGCTTGGAATTAGTTGACCTCAAAGAAACTTAGTTAGCTTCAAGTTGAGTGAAGTTGCATACAGGGCATTCGTTCATACTTTTTCCATTTGTTCTTCGAATAACTTTTCTTATAAAAATATTTTCTAAAAAGAAAGTTACTCAAAAATAAATGTGAAAATTACGAATGAACACCCTGTATGTAACTTCAATAAACTCGAAGCTGTATCAAGTTGATCAATCAACTTCAAGAAGTCGATTTTTTCCAGCAGTGCCCTGGGAACGGTGGTCAAAGTTGTGGTAGAGATAACGAACGAGTTTGGATATACAGGAACATTAATTACAGTATGGTTTTATTTTCATAAATTGTTACCTCTTCTATTCCTATATAACTTGCTAATTCCGTTGAGAAAGTATATTGCGAAAACCATGCTATTTCATAAGTTTGTTTGGAACATTTTCGGAAAATTTGACATATAACTATCAAAATAATGTTTCGTTATTGTTTTTTTTTTTTTTTAAATAATTTTGAACCCAGTCTGGGATCCCGACCAGTGCGCTAGCATAAACGGGACGGACCCCTGTAGTCAGGGGACTGGCCAGGGCATTTGCATCGACGACGAGGGAGCCTATTTGTGTCGCTGCCATCCAAAGTATACGGGCAATGACTGCGAAACACGTTAGTTTACATTCAGGACTTCTTGGAAAATTCATTAAAAAGCATACCATAAATGTATTATTTAACATCTTTAACAGCACTACTTCATTGAAAAAGTGTAAAGTTTCAATGTATGCAATGTGAACTGTGTAGCATACCATATCAAGAAGTCAGTAGCTTAAACAAAACACTCACGACTATGGATTTTTAGCCGTCGACGACCCCTGTCTGGCAGAGCCTTGTCTGAATAACGGCACTTGCATTGCGGATCCGAACACGTTTAACTACAAGTGCAAATGTTTGGAGGCAAGAATAATCGGTATTAGATAAGAGTTTCTATTTAATTCAGGGCTACCACGGAACAAATTGTGAACACGAAAAACAATGTACGAATACGACCTGTGAAAACATGGGCACTTGTTACGAAAAGGACGATGGCACTCCGGGATGCATTTGCTTGACGTGAGAATGTTTATCGTAGATGTTCCTTGGTTCGGCAATTGAAACTCAAAAACCCTACTATCATTTAAGATTTCTTAAATATGACACCAGTTTATCGTCATTCCCAAAATTCCAATGATAAAGATTATTTTAAGAATAAAATCTCATGCATGGAATAATCGAACATTTAAGACACCGTATCATTTGAAATTATATGAAACATAATAAAATTTAATCGAATAAAACACAACTCATAATTTAAATAAAAGTCCTTTTCAGGTATTACACGGGACAGTTCTGCGAAGCTGTTGATCGCTGCGTGTACGATCATCCTTGCGGCATTAACGGGACTTGCAATTCGAATCCGACTAGGTAATTCTAAATTGTACTATTTTGGTTGCAAAATCATCTAGGATCGTGCAACTCTAGAATTGATAATTATGGTGCTATTTTTCATTATTTTAGTCAGAAAACCTTTAAGAGTCTTGTTTCAGCATCAACCCAATGGACTACAATTGCGTGTGTGACCCAGGTTGGCGACAGAAATATTATGTCATTTTTCTTCGCCTATTTAAATTGCATTATTTTTTATCCAAACAGAATGTGTTCAAGACAGTTAAGATAATTTTTATTTACCTCAGGTTTCACTGGACCAACCTGCGACGACGAGACTAACGAATGCGCCGATAGTATGTCAAAGAATTTATCTTGAAGCCATTTTTCTTTAATTCAAGGTCCCTGCGTGAACGGCGGTACTTGCAATGATATGTTTCTGGATTATAACTGTAGCTGCGTGCCTGGAACGGAAGGTTTTTTTCTTTCCGATCGAAAGTTTACCTAGTTCGGTATAAACTCGTTTCAGGTAAAAATTGCTCGATCAACCCGAATGACTGTAAAGAAGCGTGGAGCGGAGACCCACCGCATAAGTATTTTTAGTGAAATTTTTGAGATTTAAAATTAGCGAAAATTAGATACGACAACGTTTGCATTCTGAAAGATAGTGCCGCTGAATGTATCGATTTGATAAATGGGTTCAAGTGTAACTGCAGTGATCAATGGGTAAATTAGATTTATGTCAGAATGAGGAAAATTTCAATACAATCCAAATCTGGACTCAAATTCTTTTTCTTTTTTTTTCGAAATTCTGCTCCATTCAACCTTAAATATTCCAATACCAATTTTATTATCATATTTTAGGTTGGAAAATACTGTGAAATGAACAAGATCATTGAACAAGTGTTGTTGAATATCTTTGGAGAAGGTAAGCTCATCACTTGATGCCTCCTAATATGTTCACACAAACATAATAAATATTCACAAATTTTACGATCCATATTCTGCCAATTTTAGCGCTAATATGCTTACTTTAGCTTTACCTAAACCTCTTTAACAAATTACTGATGATAATTCTAATATCTCCCACGATTAATTCCAGTCCGACTCGACATGGTGCCATTGTTGGAGGAGTTGCTGAAAAATCCGACTCTGATCAAGGACATGGTGTCGTTCATCATCGGCCTCAGGGGGTATTTCGAACGACTGCCATACTCATGGAACTACGATGACATGTTCGACTGGGTCGCCTATGAAGACAAGGAGATCATAAAGGAGGAGTACACCAGTATGTGGAACGATGTCGGTGAGTTTTGCCTTCAAAATAAGGGCGCCCACGGGTATTGAAAAATCGTGCCCGTATTGGATAGAAAATTTACCGTCCAGGAATCTATTCCAACTATGTATGAGTGATGCGAATTTCTCAACATCAAGCTCAAACTAAAATTTCAGTGCTGGGTAACTGCTTCACGCTCAACCATCTCTTCTTCGTTCCGAACAAGACGTTCGACTATCGAGACGTCGGCAGAAATGAAGGTCTTCGGGCCAAACTCAGGATCAGCTATGAAGAATACATGCCGTGGACTGATACTGCTGGGATTTCTGTTTATGTTCACAACAAGTAAGTATTTTATCCCTATATACATATTTAATGACACTGGTGGCCTTATTCAGACACGACTTCGTCATCGTGGAGTCAGTTCGGTATAACGCCGAACCTGGCGGTGAATTCGTCCTTGACATCAGAGATGTGCAGTACACCAGAATGGGTGTGAAAATGTTGAATTTAATAGCCAAACAACACACAAGCCGATTTTAGGCGGAAAGTACGGCGAATGCATTTCCGATCCGAATAAAGTCGACTATTACTACTACGATAAGGCGTGGGGTTATGCTACTGAGGTTAATTTGAAATTTTCCGACGTCTAGATTGAAAATTATTTAGGCCTGCCTTCGTAGTTGCTACCAGAACATGATCAATGAGAGTTGTAAGTGTAATTTCAATAAACGTTTTCCTTTCAAACTGCAATAGTAATTGTACCATGCTGTCCTTCTAACTATTTTTGATATATTCACCTTCGTCTGATGACTTTTAACCTAAAATTTTACAGGTCAGTGCTACGATCCCCGTTACCCGTGGCCAGCTCCAGCGGACAGCAACATCAGCTGGGCTTGCGAATTGGAGAAACGTACCTGCGTCGAGAACACCATAAAATCTGCAGGAGATCCATCCACTTGGACCGGCTGCTACTGTCCGCTACCGTAGGGGATTTTAATCAAACTTGGAAGTAGCTTAAGCCAAACCTTGCTTGCGGACCCAATTAAGCTAGACTGTTACTTTAGGGCATTATTAAGACCCTTCAATGTATAAGCTTCTTATAGAAATTTTCTTTCCTTGAAAATTTTTCACTTTGAAAGTCTGTTGAAGTCTGATTTGAACAAATTAGAAAAGCGTCTGATTCAGATGCTACAACCAGCAGTACCTCTCAACCTGGACAAGGACGAAATTCGTGGATAGTGTAGGTTTTGCACAATATTCTCTGTGACTTATTAAATAATCACACTCATTTGAAAGTAATAATTCCACTGATATTTTAAACATACGAGTTTCAAAAATGACTCTATTGCATCGGTCAAATGAAGTGACAGTTCGCGTGTGTGTAAAGAGAACCTTGCAAAAATGCGCGTCACGACTATACGCATAGAAGGAAGCTAGGGTGCAGAGAAACGAGAGTCAGCGGGAGACAATGGAAAGAGGGTGGGCACGAATTTTCCCTACGTCTCTCGCCTTTTCTCGTTATTTTTCGACGGACGAGCTTTCACTTAATTTGACACTTGACCGAAACAATATTTAGAAATTGAAATGCGCTGACTCGGACAACGTCACTGCTTGTAAAGAAGAGTACGACGAAAAGGTGACGGTGGAAATTCGCTTACCGAAAGTCGACTACTACATCTATTCGGAGATCGAAGCGATGACTTTCAACCGATTTGTTTCTTATTTGGGAGGATTGCTAGGTGTTCTGTCAGGCATTCAAATCATCACATTTATCGAATTTTTCGTCCTGTTTTGGAGATTATTCCTCGTCGTGGTAACCAACAAAGCTTATGCGTGATTTTTATATGGAAGAATTGAATAAAGCTTGTTTATTTATTACTATTATTTCGAGATTCGGTTAAAAGTCAGATATAACAAATTGATATGACCTACAAAATAAAACACAAGCATGACATGACACTTTTCAATAGCATCATTAAATAAAATTATTCATAAGTAGATATATCCCTATTTTAAACAAAATTATACTATGTTAGATATTAAATTCGGTGACTATCAGAAACTTCATCTTCAGCAAAAAAGTTATGAAGTTGAGCTTCATCTATCTCTAATTTCTAGTCTATCATAATCGACTACTATCAATAATTCTTATCCTCTTCGATATGTCCCGTTCCGACCACTTGATTTTATCACATTTCTCTTTAAACACCGGCGTATATTCTTCTGGAGCATTAATTGACGGAACAACATCATCCATTAATGGGACCAAGTACATTTGAGCGTTAGGTAGATCGAATAAAGACAAAGCATTGAAGATGAACAAAGCCATACAGCAAATGTATTCCGGAATTGCTTCGGACCAGGGTACTGAAATTGGATTTTTTTTCTTCAAAGTCTAGGTCTATAAATTTCATGATTATTCGTGGTTAGCAATAATAAATTCGCTATTATTTGTGAAAATAAAGTGGAACTTAAAGAATTAAATCACTATTCTCTTCAACGATATTAGTGATGAAAGGGCAAATTTTAGAATAAGTTCTTCGTAGTGCGACACCCCTATCTCTCACCCCCTTTTTAGTCTCTATATAAATGAGAGACGACGAGCTGATAAGGAGAGTCTCTTACTCTATTGTAAAGTCTTGTATTGTTTCCCTAGTTAATAAAGGAGTAAACCCTACACCCTGTTATTCTCCCCTACTGCATCCCCTCCCTCTACCGCGTTCACCATGCCTACGGCGGGCAACTGAGGCCCGGATTGTAGGCTGGCGACAGTAGTTAGGTGAACATATCAAATTAATCAATTAATAAATCGTACAAATTAGCTTAATTGTCAAGTTGTCTATATATTCTATCTAAAATTTGATGCATTTACCTAAGCTGTGACATTTCCTTAGCCTGAAAAACGGCATCCAATTGCTGATAACCGATGAATAAACCCCAACTAATAAGAAGATGCAGATGATTCGGATGTAAAATATCGGGGATCTTATCTAAAGTTTATATTTTAATTAAAGTTAAAGAGAAATAAATACCATGATTTTCCTCTTATTAACGGCATCTTGCAGAATGAAAATAAGCATGTGAAAGAAAGCTATGACTCCGAATAAGAGCACGATGTAAGGCATTAGGAATATGACTGAAATTTTCAAGGCATTAAATATATTCTGAAATAAAAATATTCAATTTATTTCATAAAAAAATGTACTTTGGAGCAATGGAAATCATTGATAATACTTCAAACAGCGCTTCTACTCTAACTATAATAAAGTATTCTTCTAGAAAATTACTGAAATTCATTTGGTTTTAGTGAATAAAATATTTTATAGCCTTGAATAAAAATCATTGTACCGAAGATATACGTTTGAAATTAAACAATTAACTAAAACAAAAATCATTTCTATTTTAAACAAACTTATTCACTACCTCGTTCATCGTGTATCTGATCCAATGACGTCAGCCAGAAGGCGAACGTTCCTTCCAAAGCCACGGTGAAAGGCAAAATCAGGACGGAGAACTTCACGAAGACGTTAGTTGAGTTGCTCAGAATTAGCAGCGAACTACCACGTAGCAGGGCACTTACCTCACATGAATACGATTAGGTAAGTCAACTATTGAATTTTTATATCTTATATTTTGGAAGAGAAAAATTTGACTTTGAATATGATTTTGCTAAGAATAATCTACAGATGAACTTGAATCTGGCATTGTAAAATTTTGGCCACTCGTTTTATTTCTCATATGTTGCAAAACCTCTCAAGTTCGATATCGATAATATAGTAATAAGAAGTGATTTACTGAGAATATCGTCGTATTCTGCTATTAAATATGCTCTAAGATTTCACTTCTCTAACAATTAGTAACAGCAAAATGTTTCACTCGCCGTTTAGATTTGTACTTCCAACTTACCATTCTCAATGCCGTCGTGACAGTTATCGCTAATCTTAGCGCTGACTGAGCTCCAGCGTTAAGTTCCATCACTCTCAAAGGCGAAGGCAACATTGTCGTATCATTGAACTTCCATTTTTCGATAATTATTCCATCAACGGTATGGTTCGTATGATATAGGCTCTTTATGAAGTTGTCGGGCTGAAACTGTTCGATTTTCTGGAGCATTATATTTTACTTCGACTACTTTTTCTAAAAAATTTTATCAAGCATTTGTTATTTCGGAAGAAATGTATACAATGTTGTTTTAAATTTGAAAATTTACCCAACAATATCCATCCCATTCTGTGCCGTAGCCAATTCTCAGCATGCCTTCGGATTTTTTCGCTCGATCTTTCGCGATTCTGGTAGCGCGACTGAAATTTACAAATAGGTTCCAAAAATTTCATAGAATAATAATTCTGTTATACAGAGATGCTTTGATTATCGTCGTCGCATGTGATGAAAATACAATTATTCAGAAAGAATATATCGCATAATAACTACACATCTTGACAGATTGAGGTTCAGAGCAGGAAAATCTTAGGAATTGAAGGTAAAAAAATCTTTCGAAACGTATTTTTATACTTACACAGCCTCATGAAATTTTCTTATGTCCTCATTTTCGCTATGAAGTTCTTTCGTTTCCGGCGGTAGAATCGTCAAATCAAAATTATCTTGAGGTATCACTTCTGATTGAAGGACGAAGAATACCGAAACCACAATGCAGATCAAGGAAAACATGAACACCTAAAGATTTATTATCTTAAAAAAGTATCTTGAAAAATCTTACTTTTCCCCCGTCCTTAGATAGCGTCAAATTATAGTGACAAAGTAGTGGTTCCGATTCTGGAGAGAGGTAGCGAAGGACCATTTTTGGTTGTGAAATAGGAAGTATCTGAATTTTAAAAGGCGTTGTTAATAAAGAAACGATAATAATGAAAATGTATCAATATCAGAAAAGATAACGTTATCAAAAATAGCAGCGCTAGCAAAAATTGAGCGTCTCTAAAAATCCTCTAACGCATTGTTGATTGCAAGGATTGCACGACTTTTCTTCATTTTCCCTAAGGCGAATGCCACTGGATAAGATGGGTTAGAGATAGGCTAGAGAAAACAGGAAATGGGAAGTAGCGCGAAAAATAAGACAGAAAAGAGATAGAAAAAGAGAAATAGTTCGGGAAATTATGGAGAGAGGGAAAGAAGGAGAGTCATCAAAAATGAGAGTGAAAAAGAAAGAGAAAGTTGTTGCGATCTGCAAAACAGTTCACATTTCTATTTTTTCCCTCCCTTCCCATTTATGGTTTTCATCTTTCATTCAGTTCAGTTTCTTGACCGTCTGGCATCTTTTTTGTCTCTCTGAATTTAATGCTATTCCTCTTTCTTTCGACCTTTTCTCTTCAAAATCTTCGCTTTTCTCGTTCATTTCTCAAATCCAGAAAAGGCAATATTTTGCAAGATAAACTTGAAGCAAAGCTTGTCGGCAAATCGCTTGATTTAATGATTTATCCCGGGCAAGTTCGGGAAATTGGGAATATATAAGAGAAAATTGGAGATTTAAGAAACAAAAAATATAGCAGAAGTGAAGAGATAAAAGATGCGGAAATTAGAAAAAATATCACTTGGATTTTCAAGAAAGGAATATGCTGAGGAAAAATGGCAAATCATTCGATAAAGCGAAAGTGAAAATCGCCACATTGTAATTTATTCCAAACAAGGAAAATCGCGATATTCGAGATTAAAATATGCCTTGGCAAGATTTGTAATTCGATGATCAGAAAGATAAATTCGTCATATGCTAACCTTGTCAAATGTCAACATATTCTTGAAAAATATTTCTTTGTGTGAAAATAAAAATAATAGATCCTATCAACCTCATGAAATTTATAAGTTGACTTTCATAAAATAATAAATGTACCCAAAATCGAAATAGCAATAATTGCATCATCATTTTTTAGAACAATCATCAACGTGGTTATTCATCATCGAAATCGGATAAAACTGATGATGTGATAACGGGGGCTAGATGTGATTAGAAGGGATCAATGGGAAAGTCAGAAGAAAAAATCAAGCGATAAAGCCATTTGGATCGGAATGGCATGAGAAAAATTAGGCCTGGAAAAGGTTAATTAAGGATTTTCGTTCAATTTCAGAAGTTTATTACTTGAGTCTTACTTAAACGCTATATAGACATATCATTAAAAAATTTCTAAATCATTCCCCAAGTCTGTTGAACAGAGAAGCCAATGTCTGTTTAGGGGAAATCCTTTATAGCAATTTTATTGTTCAATAAAAGTCTAATTTCTGTTCAACAGAATTCAATTGATTTAAAAAAAAATATATATATATATATATATTTTATAAAATACAAGATCACAACTAAAAAATGACATATGCTACACAGAAAGCCAAGATCATTTTGACGAAATTAGCATTAACCATACCAAACAAAGACTTTAAAACAATAATAAAAAAGTTCGTTAAAATCGTAAAATAAGGAAGCAACACAAATTAATTTTCCCTTTCGAGAAAAAACCCGAAATCACGTTGATAACGAAACGCCTGGTCAAGCACGCCTAGATCTCGTATAATTGATTATTTCGCTATCAGAAGATCTAAATCATTACTAATCGTAACTTTCCATATTTTCCTAACAAATACTGGTTTTTCAACATAATTAAGACTAAAATCGATAATAACTTATCCACTGTATATTTTTAATGTAGGATTTAAACTAAATATAAATTTTGTTCCATAACTTTTTGACCTTCAAAGTCCAATATCTTGTTCGTAAAAAGTATAATAATTTATTTGCCAAATTTATATAGCACGTAATACATTTTGACCTGTATATGAATAAAATGAGGTTTTGTACAAGATTAAATTATATCGATGGTCGTTGAAAGTGTAGATTGGTTGTCATTTTTCAGTGGCTCTACTTGCAAAATTAGGGGTCCATTCTAAAAAATTTTTTAAAATAAAATTAAAATTAAAAATGATTGTCGATGATCGATAAATTGAGATAAAATAAATGGCATGAAAATTTGATGCTCAAGAATTTACATGTTGTTTGCATCAGACATTACAACATTTCATAGATTCAGAAAATCATTCTGTGGGCAACTTGAAATTACTTAATTGATACATATCATTTCCAAATTTATGCATCATTTTATCGTCTTCATATATCGGACTTTGAGAATATTACCTTTTCATCATTATTAATTAGCCTTCTATTACTCAATTTAGCGACTTTCTTGATCCTTCGTTTATTCAGTGCTTGAGTAATTGATAGGTAAGCAGCGCAGCATAGAAGGAATACGCCAATTAGCAATCCTGATACGACTAGACATATCGGGTGACCGAAACTGTGCATCTAAAAATGAAAATTAGAAAGGACAAACCATTCTGAAAATGAAACAAGTTTTAGGGTTTGGATAAAAAGATATCATTTGAAGAAGACGTTATTGTTGGGAAATACCTAAAAAGAAATGTATGAAAAGGGTTGAAACTAATGAAAATTAAGATGATTATGAACCCTGCCAAAATTGAAGCTAACTTCAGAGTTTAAATGCGCAAAATAACGGTTAATCTTGAACATTTTTGTAATAATGTTTTGCTAAGGTATGCGAATGAATCAAATATTCGAACTATGATTCTTTGAAACTAATGGTTAAAAACGGTTTTCAATAAAAGTCGGGAAAAATCAGGAAAAAATCGATTCTAAACCGATTATACAGTTGCTATATTGCGTACAGGTCCATATTAGGTAGCGTTATACGGAGTGAGGAAAAGAAAAAGGGGGAAAGAGCTATGAAGAAAACAAGCCGACTTGATAAGGCCATTGATAATTCACATATAGAGCATTCTTTCTTACTGCGATAAAACGTAGTCCTTAAAAACCATCTGAAGTATGAAATATACCAATTTTATCAATAATTAGTCGTATTCTTTAATAACGTAATAAGTCTAGAGTTTATAATATTATTATTATTTACTCTTGCGTTTTATGATCATGTTTCCGATTTTGCATGTTTTGAATCTAAAATTAGCCATATTTGATCAATAGTTTATTCTGTTTGCAGGCTATACTATTGCAATCATATACAAAAATACATATATGAAGAAATGATGAAGAGAATATGAACCCGTGAATCAGCGACGAATAATTCGAAAAAGAAAAATTTGAGTCGGAAATAATGGATATGATAAGACACTATCGATTTATCGAATTTTAAAGTCATAATTCAAATAAATTGAACCATAATCTAATAGTAATATTTGTAGATTTAAAGTGGACTCAGGAAGTATGTGCCAATTAGAATTAATACATCTTGCAATATTTGCCAAAATTTGGAGTATAAAACACAAAAGTCATAAATGATACGGAAATATCCCTGGTTCGGTACACAACGCTTGAACTGTAAAATGAACACGAAAAATGAATGTCAAACGAATAAATTACCTTGGTCATAGAAAATTGAAAAGTTGGGAATGAGTTGGTTAATTTCAATTACAATAAAAATACAATGCATCGAGATCACAATTGCAATAAAACTGAAATACGGTCGAACTTCATGGCAAAAATAAGAATTTTGTAATTTGATTTTTAGAGTAAATGGCAGGTCCGGTAGATCTACGATGATGAAAATTTGGTGTCGGAATATCGAATTAAGAAATGAGAATGATTCTAGATACAAATCATTCTAAAGTTGATTTGAAAAACTATTTGATCGAATTAAGGAGAGAACAGCAAAAATGTCATTAATCTAAAGTGAAGGGAAATTTAAAAACAATTAATTTTTGGAATAAACTCAAAATCTTCCTTTTTTGCAGCAAGGCTTTGCAGAAGATGAAAGAGCCCGTGCTTTGTCCTTTGTTCGTCCAAAGATTAGAAAAAGCGTGATTTTGACGGGGGTGAAGTGTGAAGATAGCGTGATTATCCCGTTGAGTGAAATTCGAAACTTGCCGAGCAAAACTCGGGCCGAATCTCGATTTTTCGATCGAGGTTTCACACGATCTGTGCGGTGCGCGTCCGTCGGGCGAATTCTCGCTCCTTTCGCAACGATCCAATCTCTGTCGGCTCCGCGTGAAGGTACTCCCTGAAATAAAGACTTTTGGTCTGCTAAGAAAGCTAGGGCTTATTCACTACACTTAGTAGATAATTTGAAATGCACGTATATTTCTGAGCTTTGCATCGCTATAATAGCAAAATATGTGTTTCAAGAAATTCGAACTTTAGTTGAAATTAGTAGGTATTTACTAGATCGTCTAGCTTTCCGAATAATAATTGCATTTATCAAAGTACAACAAATAAAGAATAAAATAGGGTTATTTGATTACCTGAACTCGCCGTCATCATGCGCTGTCAGCGCATCTTTGCTGCTGCCTCGACTCGACACCGGTTGCCTGCAGCAGTACGAACAGCAGAAGCACAACGTCAGCAGAAAGATAATTGCCTATAATTAGCCAATTACCTACCATAATTAGTTATTTAATTACCGCTGTAATTATCCCTAGGACGACAAGTATCATGTAGAAACTGTTGCCTTTGATCGAGCTCAGGACGGAGATCTGAAATGGAATCATGGTATAGCTATAATTTAATTCAAAATGGACCAAACTTAATAAACTACTCGAAAAATAACTGAACTTAGATAAAGTTAGATTGATGTGAAAAATTTGAAATCTTGGAAATAATTTCTGTATCGCTCTCATTGTCAACTGTCAGAAGGATGAGCTAACTTCTCATCGTGCATCCTAACTTTTTCGCAAACTCTAGAATTCGCATTAAAAGCTGACCTTCGGCGGTCTCATTCTAGCGCAATTGAACATTTCGACGCTGGCTGAACCCATGTAGACGTTGGTGATCGTGCAGGGAACATCGCACACCTCCATACAGTACGTCCGATTCGGGAATGTATGCGTCACTGAAATTGGAATAATTAGTCTTACATATTGCTAGAGTTATAATATCGAAATCACTAAAATAATTTAGGCCTAAATTAGTTAAATATGATTTAGATAATTTTCTCCCTTCCCCCACCCACTATATCTGCGCTATGAAGCTATGATTTTACGACTTTTTAGGTGTTCAGTTATTCCAATTGAATATTTTGAATCAAGACAACGAGACGGCTGGCTTACAGTATATTGAATTCATTTCTTTTGCAATTTTTCATAAAATAATTTTAAGCCTATCTTGTTTTGATTATTTTTCACTTGTTATTGTGAGGGAACATTTCTAAAGACCTTGATACTTCAAAATAATAAAAGTTGGATTAGGATTTCCATTATCAAAAATCTTCTAGATGTGTTTTCACGGGAAATTGAAACAATTGAATTACTTTCCCAACAAACTTATAAAAAAAAACTCATCTTTTGTAATCCTCAAAAAGCAATGGCATTTTATCAAATGTCTTTTGAATTTAGGATTTTTAAAGTGACTCATATTTTGCATATTTACATTTCATGAAATTCCTAGGAATCTTAATTGTCAGGATTATGTAGATCTGGATTTCTTCACACGGAGATAAGCGAAATAGCGCGGAGAGTTTAGGTGATGAAAAGATTCAGACAGAAATTCCCTAGTGTCCATTACAAACTAGATTGAGTTAAAGCACTCTCACCAAAATTGGCTAAATCTAGCGCGACACCCCTTCTGAGCAACATATGAAACCAATTAGGGAAAGTCCGCAGTATCTTTCGAACTTCCGACTACGTCTTTAGTGCAAATTACGCGTAAACATCAATGCAAAAGGCATGAGGTTTTTAATCAGAAGCTACTACTGTGGTTACTAAAACTTTGAGGACTGGTCAGTTCTAATTAGGTCTTAGGAAGTCGTATTTAAAAATGATGTATTTAGTGGTCATTTGTTTTCATCAAATGCAGCACTATTTGCGAAAAGAAACGCTATTATCTAACTCCAGGAGGCACGTTTGAGCGAATTTGTAGAAAAATTCGATTTAATACATTTTTCTAATAATTATTTTTCCTGCCATTTTTAAATAAATTTTAAATTACCTGGCCGAATCGGGTAGACCTCTTCAACAGGCTGATATTCGGTTCGATCGCTGTAGCCCTTGTATCGGTCATTGTAAATCGCACACGAAGCTATCGATAATAGACCACAGAAAATCAATAATTTCGACTTCATTTCTGAAAAATCGAAAAATGAGCGAAAAAATGAAGGGAAAACGACGAAACGAAAAAAGCTCGTAAGATCATTCATAATTCGGTGAGAGAGAGAAGCTAATAGCAATTTTTCCTTTAAAAATGAGAGAAGAAAACAAATGATAAAATTTAATATAAAGAAGTGAAAAAACTGAAAATAAAATGATGAGTGCTTTATACTCAAATGAAGTTAAGAGAAAAAGTACTCGAAGCTTAAAAATTTTTGAACCATAAAGATCTTCGTCCATCAGACATGAATATGTTATCAGTTTTTAGGAGAGGGAGTTACGTTGCATAAAATGGGAAATGAAGTTCATATTTGCATATTTGCTGCTAAAATGAGATAAGTTAGGAATAAACAGATATCTCTCAAAGTGTTGCAAAACAAAGGTGCGTTTTTATGATGAAGGTACTTGGTGCGGGCTTCGCCTGGGGATTTTTATACTTTAAAAATTTGAGGATTAACAAAAGCTTTAAAATCTCAGACTTCAAAGTAACTTTACTGAAAGGTAAAATTTCACACTAAAGACGAGGAAAAAGCGTTTAAGAAACCATATTAGTGCTCAAATAATATGAACTTCGAGAGTGGTATTTGGACAGGTAAAAAATCTAAAAATTAGGGAAGTAGTAATGCGAAAATTTAGAACATTCTGCGAATGAAAAGAGCCCCTCTATAAGAGTTTCCCTTCCAATATGAGTCATGACAAATGTAATGCTGGAAGGGAAGGAAAAAAGGAGATTCCAATAGCAAACTATGTCGCTTTATATTATATGAAATTGAAAATATCGATTGGTCGGTATTTTGAATTTGATAGATAACAGGATAAGGTCGACTTCAGTTATTTAAAATGTTCAATAATAAATCATGTGGTTATTGATTGATTATAAAATTTGGCAGAGATGAATAAATTTTCAAAACATAGCCTAATCGTGTATTTGTATATGACCAGCTGCATGGTTTTGCACTGAAAATTTATTTTTTGAACAGTGTCGAGTCTTCACAATTCTAAGAGGCGGAAAATTCGTATTCCAAAGAAAATTCGAAACGTATCTGGAAAATTTTAAGATTCCAGATATAAATATCCTAAAATCTCCAATCTTACAACAAATTTCATCGGGATCGTAAAATTTTCGCAATAAAATTTCAAGTTTCTTGAAAATCCATCAAAATAAATATTCTGATCAGATTTTTGAAATCTGGAAGTCATAAAATGTGTATAAATTAATGGTATTTAGAATTTTATTGCACTCAAAATGCACTTAGTTTAATAGCGAACTGAATATTATTAGATAAAGTGTATTTTTGAGGCAAATATACTAACTAAAGCTCGTCCATTATTAATCAAGACTTGCTTGAAAGGTTCAAATATTTTTGCGATTCGACTTTAATCTATGAAAAATAAACGATGCAAATGACAAGTTATGTTATTGTTGTTCAAATTCAAATGCAGAATAGCTAAAACCTGCTCCAAGGCCAAAATTTGCAAGATTAACAAAAAGTGAAAACCTGTAATTTGCACTTAATGGTGCGTGAAAAATCATTTGACTTTTTCTGAAATATGGTAGAAAATTTAGATTTATAAAATTTACCTTTTGACTCTCGATAGAATGAGAAAACTCTAATCTTCGAAGATCATTGATATTTTGACGAAAAAGAGATGAAAACAGGAAGCCGTAAAATTTATGAAAGATTGCGACTAAAATTGAGGATCTATGAAAAAACCCGGCTAAAATTGGACGACTAATATAAATGATGAGCTTTTTAAAGGCATTTGAGAAAAAAAATTCAAAAGAAGCTACAATTAACTAAAAATTTTCGCTGTATTGCGCATTTGCATGACTCGGAATAATTTGTCCGGCATTTTCCAGGAGATGAGAACAACTCGATAATGACGCTGAGAAGGAAGATTTTTCATGATACGATTTCAAATTATGTTTTACATTTTACTATTGAAAAACTTCGACGATTAAAAATAATTTTTCGCCGTCAAACAAGTCAAATTTTGAAGCGTATATGAAATAATCGAATAACTGAATTGAATTACGCTGCAGCATCAAAAGTCTAAATACTAATCTAGATTCCAGATATTTGAGTTTAGAAACGTACAAAACAAGAAAACTCTACTTTAAAATAGAGAAATAATTGTAGGTTAAAATGGTTTCTGGAGGTAAATAAAGATTTTTTAGATATGAATTAGTGATTCTAAAATAAAATTTGGATAAATTAAAGGAATATAATGCCTAGTTTGATGACTTCATAGAAATAAAAATGTTCTAGAACAATTTCTATAGACCAAGAAAGGTCAGTTTTAGGATAAGCTAGTGATTCAGGCATGTCGGATAAACTATCCAACAGAACATCTTTTCCGATGACTTCATCGCTGTCAACCCCCGCCCATTTTTTCCCTTGTTCGTTCGTAATTTAAAACAAAATTTTAAAAGACGATGCGACACGACAAACGTGTATGTCAGAGTGCTGAGCTTTCATCACTTATGAAATCGAGAACACGGCGAAAAAAATGATTTTCGAAATTTTGCAGAAGAGTAATAGGACATTGTTACTTTGAAATCTTATATCTAGCCGTTTCTTTTGATAAACCACATAATTTTAAACCATAATTTCTATAAAGCTCAACGAGAAGAAAAGCTGATCTCCATAGAAAATTTTCGTAAGATATTCAAGATTTAAGGTGATTTTTCAAAGGCATCAGGAAGAAAATACGAAATTCAAGTTTCATTGTTCAGAAATGTCGAAATTTCATATATTAAGAAATGGAACTTTGGAAAATTTTGCAAAATCGAAGTGAATGTAGATTTGATAGATCAATAAAGCCGCGAATTATTGGCAAAACATTGCAATCGTTCTCTGCTAAAATAGTTCTCATAAATGAGAGAAGATAAGAAAAAGAAACAGAAAATTATAGAGCAGTGGTTTTGAGAAGAGGAAAGATGCAGAAATTAAAGACTTATGCTCAGAGAAAGGCTGGCTCAAAAGCGATGATGAACAGAGAGGGAGAGGGGAGAAGAAAAAGAAAAAATGAGAGAGAAGAAAGGGGGAAAGAAAAACACGCGAATTTTTGCTTCTGGCACAATAGAGACAGCTGACTGAACGGAGAAATAGTTTCGGAAAAGGAGAGAAAAAGACAAAAAAGGGAGAGAAAGAAGACAAATGAAAAATCGAGGAGGGGAAAAAATCTCGAATCTCGCGAAAAAATCGCCTCTGAAAAATGTGTAAGAGGTGTGAACGATCAAGGCAATCTATCAAAATGCGATATTCAAAGGACCAGGCCCGAAAAATCTGAAAATTCGATAAAGTCCGAAAAATTCCGAATATTCGCGAAATCATAAAAAAAAAACTTATGGATTTCATATGGTCCATAACATTTTTTATGATTTTTCTCTGAGTTTTCATTCACTTCAACCATATATTCTTGCTTCCTCTTCAGAAACTAGAGGGAACCTTTTTTTTTATCTTTTTCTTTCTCACCCTTCTTTTTTGCCTCGAAACTCCGCCCACTTTTTTCGTGTCCTTTACAGTGAGTCTTTTTTCAAAATACTCAATAACTTCAATTTTCCTTATCTTCAGATCAAATCCACAGATATTTTTCAGAACTATAACTTTGCCGCTGAGAAATAAATAAATCAAACCTAAACGAAGAGAAAAGTCCGAACTAATTGGCTTCGGTACTTTCGCAATTTTTCATTTTAAATGATTAAAGGAAGCGATTTTTAGATTAAAGTTTAAGGTACACTTGGTCATTATATCATACCAAGCTAGAAATCGAGGATTTTTCTAATGATAATGGATAGGCGAAAATCCGGCTAAAATGATAAATCTCAATTGAAGTCTATCCAAACTCACCACTGAAAGCGATTCTCAAAATCAAACTCCAAATTTTGTTGAGAGTTAAGAAAAAAGATCATCAGCCGAAAAGTTTGGTGCCATAAATTTCAGGGGATAAAAAGCTGTGGCTCCTCACGAGCAAAATATCCACAATGATTTTTCGGACAACTGTAAAGTTGGGCTGAAAATTCGGTCAAAGTAGCAGATAACGCTTGATTTATGAAATTCTAATGGCAAAATAATCCCAGGGAGAGTAATTAGGTTCAAGCCGTGAAGAATTTATCGTAATTTAGAACGGAGCAAATCCATGTACTATTGAAATATATTTTGACTCATTTCAAGCTAAATTTTGGAACGTGATTTAAAATAGCTAGTAAGTTAATGAAAATTGATTATTTTTATTCTGTTAAGAGGAATGCGAATTTCATTATCATCAAATGCAAATCGCAAAAATTTTTTAAAGATAATTCTAAATTTAGCGAGCGTTGAGTTGTAAACATAGTTTTTGTAAAAAATAATGAATTATGTATACTAATTAGAAAAGGCGGAATCGAATTATTTTATCAATTGAGCGTTTTGATGATGAAGGATATTAACATTGGAGCGCGTGCGTTTAGGTGATGATATAATAAATAATTTATGAATAAATCTTAGGCCAGGGTTATAGTCGTCATAGGCATGAATGAATTATGAATAATGATTGGAGCAAAAAATAGCGACTCAGAGAAATGTTCCGGTTTAAAACTATTTGAAAATAATATTTTAATATAGCAAAAGTAGAATCTATTATTCAGAAAATTCAAAATAATTATTGTTGGACATTAATATTCAAGTTCAAATGTTGACTTTTCCAGAAAAGTAGATTTTCAAGATATCTGCAAAAATCGTATATCGTTGTTAGAATGGCATGAGAAATATACAACCAAAAGTATGAGTCGTTATCTAGCACACTCCTAGGCAAATATGGAATGATAAGGCTAGAACTATTTGAATAATGCGAGAAACTAATATGACCAGTTCCACAAACTGACAAAAATTCTGATGTTATTTTCGTTTTCATTGAATTGAGAACTACAATTTCAATATTATAACTCACTTTTCTTACGTCGATGAAATTTGTAGTTTACCTAATGAAATAGAAAATTTACACCAGTAATAAATCGAATTTTACGAGCTTTGTTTGAAATTGACAATAAGATAAAATGCTAGAGTTAATTTATTTTTCAGAATGGAATACACTAAAGACGCATAGTAAAATAAAGGACCTGGAATTTATAGATAAAGCTTGTCTCATTAAAATAACCACTTTGCGCGGCATCTAACAAAGGGAACCTCGTCTGAGGTACGGCGCTGTAAATTTGAATAGAACCACTTTTTGGCATCTTGAAAACCCTCAACTAACCTCAATTCAGACATGAGTATTTGCCACGAAATTCATAAATTCCCCGATAAAAATAGATATTTCATTAAAAATAACGCGAAATTCAAGTTTTGAGTGGTCAAATATGACAATTTGTTCGACTAAAAGACAAAAGTGATAGTTTGTACCAGGCTAAATTTTTAGAAAGGTAAAACTATGAAAAAATAAAGATTTTTAGTTTTTCCTGCAAACTACTGTGCTATTTTGACTAAAAGAGTATACGAGTCCTTAGATTTTGATTCACGGAGTTTGAGATTTGCAAAAATCACGATGAAAATTTCATTAGTCTGACTATTCAATTATAAGGGTTCCACGACATAGGAATGCGTTTTTGAGAAATTAAAGAATGAATTTTGACGCAGAATAATATTTGTGAATAGCAATGAAAACTCTACTTGTCTCAAATCTATCAAATCTTAAACAGAAAACAGTGAAAGTTAAAAAACATAAAACTCCAATAAAAGATTGAAGTATAAATTAAAGGATCTAAAATTTAGAAAAATAAATAAATTTCTGTAAAGTCGCGGCAGGTATAACCTCGGCAAGGCACGAAGTAGAATCTAGTGGGCGGGACCTAAAATCTGCGCGACACCTCATAATTTTCTGTTTCTTTTCTGCTCTCTTAGATTTTAATTCTATCTCTCTCAAGGAACTCTTGATTTTATAAACACATGTGCATGTCCAAATTTGAACTATAGTGATGAGTCAAAGAATAAAAAAATCTAAATTTAAATAATCCAGAAATTTTAAAAAGTCGATCAATAAAAATAAAGTTATGCTCAAATTAGTATCTCTTTAAAACATACAGGTCTCAGAATAAGAATGTTATGCCAGATAAAAATTCATCTCTTTGAGATAAAATCGCGTATAGTTCCGGTGCGATCTGACCCCTATCTCTGTTTATTTCATAACTCATAAAAAATCGTCCCGATTACGGTAATAAAATCTCTCTCTTCGCCAGAATTTTACTGTTTCTTTTTCTCTCCAACAGATGTGAGAGGAAATGCAGATACCAAAAAGCGGCCCAAAGCTTTGAAAACGAATTTTTACGACATAATACAATTTAGAACAATAACGCGAACACGACTTTGGATATAAACTATGAATACTGTTTATTGATGATTATCTTGCATGGGATGGGGTGCGTATTAATGAATCAAAAAGTATTTTAATAGGGATAGATTTTGGAAAATAACTAATTTTTATGGTCTGACATGATATATTTTTTACAATGATTGAAGAATGACTTTGGAAAAAAACGATACGAAATTTTGATGAGCAGAATGCAATGTTTTGGTTACACAACGATTAGTAAGTCGATTAATTCTTACCAAAATGAGAGATTTTAAAACGTAGTTAGGGAAAAGCTCTGATGATTGCAAAGCAAAAATGTATTGAATCTCCAATATAAAGAAAGGATGTCAGAATATGACGTCTTACCCAAAAGTTCAACTTTCTTTATAAACCATTGTACACAATGCAATCCTAATCCTAAATGTCTATGTAAATTTAGATATTCCTCAAAAAATCAAGATACTGTATCAAATAATCAGAACCAGTCTGCCATGATAAGAATAAGTACTTATAAGGTGCGGCTTAGAACTTTCGAATACAATAGAAGGCGTTTTATCTTATCTGACTACGCCCCTTTTTATTTGTAGAGATTCTACTTCTCTAACTTTCGCGTGTTAAAGGATACCAGAGTTTTTGCAAAGAAGGGGCAAAGACGCAGAGTGTGGGTAAACAGTAAGTACCCAAAAATGGCTTACATACGGCACGGGAAAAGAGAAAGGCAGCTAAATAAGACGATAAGCAAATGTTCGAATGTCATGGGTCACAGGGGGATCAGACAAAGGGCTTGTTTGACAACGAATTTTTTGGGCCTACTGAGAAATATTTTGTCTTTTTTCTAGATTGAATGAAAATTGCATAAATCTTTCGAAAATTCTTATAGGAATATATTTTTTCAATCTGTAATCAACATGGTTCATAGGATACGAAATTAAAATTACGCTTCAACAAATTTGAAAGATATAACACAGAAATATGTTCAATTTGAAATGAAAAAAATGAATAAAAATAAAATCTAATATAGGCAATTTCGACACTAAAGTAGAAAGCTCAAGTATGTTTCTCAAAATTGCATACCAAAATGATACTGAAGATTATCCTTGTTTCGAAATTGCTAATCATTATAAATCTAATAAACCGAAACATCCAAAAATGAATTTCGGAAGCTCACGGAGCCCCACGACTTCTGACCTAACTCATATTCTTATGTGTTTGTGAATTTCCTTATGTCTTTCGAACCGTGGGAATTCAGAAGTGCGTGGAGAGTCACAGCGTTTGATGACTTAACCGTAGGCAATTTGAGACTAGCCGATACTTCATGAGAAAAACGCATATGGGTGGGTAAGTTTACCTAATTCAGAGAATAGTTTGATGAATTCTTTCATTCAATCAGACCTTTGAGGCTACAGATTTTTGAAGTAATGTAAAGGATTTTCAGTGTAAATAATAAAATAGCGGTTAGGATAAACATGCCTGAGATGATCTATATAAAATACACAAACAATAATTTGAGTCTTGGAAAGTGTACACCATTTACAAACTTGAAAGTCTACAAACATCATGATATCCGTGCAATTTCCAAAGTCTAAAGGTAGGTTTAACTTTGAAGATGAAAGTTTAGAAATTCTGTCGTAAAATGGAGTGTGTCTGTGTGAAGGTTTGGGTTTTGCGAGGAGTGGGATTTTAAATTTTCGAATGCGCAAATTAGTCGTGAGGCTTGGAATAGCTCACTGCGAAATTCACTCATTTTAAACTTTGCTACTTTAAAGATGAGTTTTTCAAATATAGCTCGAGGTTTGCAAATTAGTGAGGTTTGGAGCAACGAAACTCCATAAAGCTCTGGCAGAAAACGTGAAGTGAGCTTGAACCTACTTGCTAATGCATACGAGCTATGCTCATAAGGGCCGAGCTGTGTGGGGGAATAGACAAATGACCGATTGTCCAAAACGTAACGTAAACCAAAATATAAAGAACTCGAAAACTATGGGGTTCACTAGTCCATTTTAGGTAAGTTCTATCAGAAGTTGATTCTTCTCCTACTAAATTTTAAAAAGATAAACTTCTAATTCAATTAGCTGACTTAAGCATGTTATCGGCCAAGTAAGATCAGAATTGCATATAGAATAATTCAACTTTGATTCATCAAGAAGAGAAAAATCCCTATTCGTTTTTCACATAGAAAATATAATTGCAGGTAAAGAGAGCCTCCGATCTCTGGAGCCGGAATTGAGTAACGAGGCTCGAAAACAACTAGCAAGAAGAACGGAGGAGCGATTTTGCAATCTATGAATACCAAGAATAGCATGTAAATCAGTCTTCGAAAAATGAAGTTTTGCAATGCAGTATAGAAAAGTGGGCGGAATTTCGAAATAAAGCAATTGGTTTTGGGAGAAAAAAGAAAATAGATAAAGTCAATGCCGCTAACATATCAGATATTTATCTACAGTCTATATAAGTTACAAATTTGCGAACTACTAAAATAGTTTACTTGATACTTGACTATTCATTTTCGGTTTGTAAAAATAGAAAGATCGAGAGGGTGCAGAGATGCAGAATTACTCGTACTCTCTTATAAACCCATACTATTTCTCCGATCTGTCAGTTTCTGGCCTTGTTTTGTATTATATGAGGGATATTCTTTATGGAGAGATTGACTCAAAGAAGGGGAGAGAGGTTCCTTTCTATGAGCATAATGACCCGGCCGTTCTTGTTGCGGTTCATTGTTAGAGCAAAAAGTCGGTCAGAAGAACCGATAAATAACCCGAATAACGAGAACTCAATCGAGCATTTGTCATGTAAGAATTATGCGCTCAATCAAAGCTACAAAAATTATAATTATGTAATAATTTTCAGAGGTTCTTATATGAAAATGGGAATATAATCATTTCAGGCAACAGCTATATAACTGAAGACGGCGGACATTTCACTAATTGACAGAGAGCTTAATTAGAGGACATTCCATCAGTTTTTTTTTTGAAATGCCCTTCGTCATAAAGTAACTGCGTCATATTCAATGTACAGTGACAAGAAAGGTTATGATATTAAGTAAATTTCAAATCGAACAGTTTCTTTAATAGCCCTTCCTAATTGGCGATCGCTATCTAAAGCTCCAGAAAATTATTACGTTTCAAAGAATATTATGGATAAGAAGAAAAAGTAGATCAAGTTTTATTTCTATTATGATCCTGGTTGTTTTTTTTAATCATTTTTCACAATTAAAAGATGACAAGCGCATAATTCCAGTATTTTATATTTGAACTCAACTTAGACTAGAAGAAAATTGGAACATAGCAAATTTCACTATTACAATGATGAATGAATATAGCTAAAAATCGACGTCGCACTAAAGAATATATTTTGGCAGATAATTTTTGTGAATCCACCTTGGGACTTGTGCTTCAACGCTTCAATTGCAACATGAGCCAATTAATGAATTATTAATCGCTTTTCTCTTTGATGTCAAGCTTTTTGCGCCGCACGCGCATCTCTAACTAAACATAAATTGAGAACACGCTTTCGACAGGGAACTTCCGGAAATCGATAATTCAAGATAAGTACTCCAAAAATAGATCAAATAAAATTATGTGTAAATTTTGGATCCACTCTGATATTGAATATATAGAAAATTCATTGTATCTTAATAGTTATCAAATCGAATTTTCGCGATATCACAAAAGTTGCATATATGAAGGTTGAAGTGTTGTCCTAAAATTACCTATCAATCACTATACTAGATGGGTCAAATTTACCCTCACGGTATAATCTTATCGGAAAGTCTAATAAAACTAAAATTCCTGAATGATTATGGATGAACTATACTAATTCCCAACTACCAAACTACTAATTTCGCTTGAGGATAATTCAATAATCCGGCAAACTTTGCCTCGTTCAATTCTTTGTTCCTAATTTTCAAGCCTTTCTCTAGGGACATAATTTCATTGAGTCCATTCCTAACATCTTTAGTCTCCCGCTAACATCCTAATTGAGAGGACCCTACAAACAACGCCAGACAAAGGATGCGGAAAGTGTTCCGGGATATGTGGAGGCACTTCAAATTATACTATTTGAAATTTCAGAATAATAATAAAATTTGCACTGATAAATACGCTTTTAAATTTAATGGAGCAAAATTGATTGGAGTAAATCGTAATACGGTCCTTTTATTATAATTTAAAATAGAAAACTATGAGAGGCTTTAGAAAAAGATGCATGTGTTTCAAAGTTTCACAAACCGGAATTGATTTCAATGAATTTGATTTTTCATGAGACTGATATCCAACTAAATTAAATTATAAATTAAGAAAATTCATAGGTGATCATCCTGAAGACAAAGTTATTCAGGTCTAGAATTTTTGATCTAAAATGATATGAGCATAAAATAAGCGACGATCAAAACTAATACCTCATTTGTGTTGACACCTAACTCTCCCACAATCTGACCCCATCCAAATTGTGTAGGGTCAGTCGGGTCAGATTCCCTCGCTCTTAGCACTTTTGACAAACAGCTTCTTGAGATCACCTCCCATAAATGTTCCCACCCCAAGAGCACAAAATATGAGAATATGTGGGAATATTTGTCAACACTTGAATAAGTTTAGCTTTTCAATCTAAGCGATAAAAATGATCTTGAGGGCTCTGATATGATGAAGCGTGAATTGTGAATGACCTAGGTTTTGAAAAAAAATTAAGATTTAGAAAGGTTTGATATCGCGATCAAAAATAATTGCATAATAACACACATTTTAAGCTAAATTATGACTCGATAAGTTTCAGAATAAAATATCATTCAAGCTCCGATGAAAACAGCGAGTTTCTTTTGGAAAAAACTCTGATTGATATTAAAATGTACTATAAATATTCAATATAGAAAAGGTTCAAAAACTGAAAAAAGATCTCAATATCTAAAAATACCATTAGCCTCTTTCAAATTTTTCGTTTCTGTGTGGCTCTAGCCACCCTCCCCTCTTGCATTTCCTATTCTCTTGAACTCGACGCAGCTGAAAGGTGAATGAAAAATTAGGCGACATAAAAATTGTACGCAAAAAAGACATCGAAATGCTGAAATCAAGAACGACATGAGAAATTAACGAAAAATCGTTTCAACGTTTTATATCTAAGTTTAAATTGAATACTTTTAGAAATCCACCTAAAATATGAATTATAAAATAATATATTCAAACTATTGCTATAATCTAGTTCCAAATGAATTCCAAGTGGACGGAGTAAAAAACGATTTTTGCAAATTTCGGCAAGGGTTTTTCGTCATAATTGTTTGTGTTCTCGATGTAAGAGAGCACGATGCATGAACAATCAGAGACATAATAATGCAACAAAAAGAAAGAGGGTGGTCCCGAGAATTCCCCATCCGCAACAAGATTCTCGTGAATATTTTAGGCGAGCTTAAAAATATCTGGGGGAAAAATCTAAAATAAGCTAAGTCTGCTTTGAGTTATGATATGTTTCAATCAAATTCAACTCTGATAGATACGAATTTTATATAATAAATTAAGGATTGGAGAATAAAATAATTGCCAACTTTAAAAATAATATACAGAAATTATTGCAACTTATTGAATTCCTAATAATTTGCATATCTCTCGATTGTTATGTATTTTGCAGGATATCTATGTCACGTATGTTGTAATATCTCTCAACGTAAAGCCGTCTGAAGTACCCTAGGATCAGTTTGCCCCATTCCCCTATTGTTCTAACATTTTAAAAGGATACAGAATATGATCCTTTCAATGAATAGATGGATAAGACTAATCTCGGCTCGGATTATGAAAGTGATAGAGAAATAGCATTAGATTCTGAGAAGACAAGAGGATGAAATATTATGCATATTTTAGAGAATTGGAAAATAGTATTTGATTTGAAGAGAAAGAAAGTAAAAACTTTTTATGAAGGTTTTAGAAGAATAACAATTTTTCATGGCCTAAAAGCGACAGCAAAAATATTCAATACCCAAAAAATTGTTTGTCAAGTTTTGAACAATAGCGAAAATTAGACCCTTTGTCGAAAGGATTACCATAAGCCTCTACTACCTTTCGGAAAGTAAAATAATCTTAATATAACTTAGATATTTTATCTTAAAACGCCACAAATAACTTTAGTAATTTCATCATAAGTGTGCATTTTATTAGAATTTTAAAACATCATATTCATTTGTTTCAATATCGAATTTGGAAATTTATAGTCTGTCAGACGCTCGAATCAATAGCATTTATCTACGTCTAATATATAGTATTTTCTGAATCATATCAAAGTATCTTCAAAAATTGCCACATTTATTAAAAGCCTAATTCTCAATTATTCCTCTACAGACAGAACGCTTTCACTTTATATTGTCATATCCAGGGTTGCCAAATAATAATTGACGAAAGTGTGACTTTTTGTACCCTGTCCGGAAATTGCGCCCCAATGCCAAGTTTCTCGCGCCAAGGACAAGTCAATTGAATTGTAGGATAATAAAGGGATTTTCTTTATTTCCTCTCGGATCTCTTAAAATCCACTACTATTTTCCCTAAAATAGGTGAACTACCCCCAAATAAGGCAGTATAAAGGAACGGCTCGGAACACGGGATTATAATTGACCGGAACAATGCAAAATTCGATGAATAGAAAATGGAAGGAAAACGCAAAATACGCCGGAAATAAGGCAGATTGAAAGAATTTTTAGGAATTTTCTTGAAAAAAGAAATTTTTGACGGAAAATAATGATGACATTTTGAGTTGAACATCAAAATAAACGCAAATCATCGAAAGTTTCAGAAGAAAAGTTACTGTATTTTCCGATTCAAGCCACGCTATCATGATATCATTTTCTTCTGCTTAAAGATTCGAAAAAAAAAAAACAATAAATTTATATTTTCAAAAAATACCACAGCAAAATGAGAGGCGAAAAGAATTGCAGAAAGTTCTAAATTGTGAGAGGAAGCGTGTACGCTCAAGTGAGTCATTGACTGGGCATGGATGACAGAGTGTGAAATACCATTGGGCGAATTAGAGAACAAAAGAAGCAGAAAATGACTAGAGCTACAGAGATTGCTAGGGAAAAGAGAAAAAGGATAGTACTTTTATAGCCCAAGCATTACTTAAGACCATTCCCCAGCTATGCTTGGGAACAACATATGAACAATACCCGATAAATAGTTCCACAGTCCAAAAGAGAGCTTGGGAAAATTTCAATCAGATTATAATTTGAGAAGAACCATCTCAGACAATCATAGAAATTTCACATACAAAATTTTTAAACTTCTCATAAATAGTTTAATTGAATACAGTTAATATAGACCTCACACTAATAATTCATACGATTAAAAAATCCTAAAGTTTTCTGAAACATATCGAATAATTTTTGTAATTATTAAACAATTAAGATATCGTAAAATCTAAAAGAAATCCGCGGACTTCTATTTTTCAATTTCCAAATTTAGAAAAATCAATGTTCAAACCGCCATAACTCCTCATTTAATAATCGTAATCACTCTTCAAATCATGACTAAATCCACTCTACACACTAAAGAATATCATAAAACGTCTAGGGACAATGTAATCTGTGTATGGATAGTTCTGGCACTGTGGGGAGTGGACTTCTATTATAGAGAGACTTCTAATCTAGTGGAATTTCTATTTTAGATTTAGCGCTATTCAGACTTAACTAATTTATGAAACTATAAAAGAGCAATTTTTTTTTCGAAACTTATCGGATAATACTTTACAAATACAAAGATCAGAAAATAAGAATACATTTTTCTGTGCCCCAGCTTCATAGCACAACAATGCATGTGATGCAATAATAAATTTTGGGGCTGATGAATAAGTTAGAAGGCGGTTGCCTTGTAGAGGACCCTATGTAAGAAGGGGAAGACATTACTCTCCCTCTTTCTTTGCATCATTCTGGCATTGACTCAAAGACTCGAGGAAAGAAAGAAGAAACTATTCATAGTAAATTAGCCACTCAACAAAATATACCAATATGGCACTAATTTCCGGCTCTTCTAAGTTTCTAGTTTTCTCTGAAGTGATACTTCAAAATGAATCAGGAGTTTTATGCGATTTAATTATTGCATCAAATAGACACGATATTAAATATTTAATTCAAATTTTTCGTAAACTAGTTAGCCAAATTAGCAAGGTTTAGATTCTCTTGTGAAAAGATGGAATATTTTCTGTAAAATTAATGATGCTACAAAATTGGCCTAAAATTTACGAGCCTGTTCCCTGCAATGAACTCTTCGAGCCTATCTTGCGCGATCATTCAAACTAACTAGCCTGATTAGCATAGCTTGCCGAAAGATTTATAGCTTATTTGAGAGTACTTACTTACTCATCACGCAAAATATGTACCCTAATTTCAAATTCTTTTCCAGAAAGAGGATATTTTGGCGATAATTTAAAAAGGTGAATATAAATTTTCAATCACATTATGTTTCAAAATAATCTACACTCAAACTATATTATTTAGTCTGTAGTAACGCTGCCACATAAAAAGGGTTGTGAATATAACTAGATAAACTAATTTTAAAAAAATTATGTGATAAATTTTGAGAAAATTCATAGCTAAATACGCATTTTAAAAACATTACACAATCCTAGTGCGTGGTTTTATATCTAGCCAAAATATCATAAAATCTTCAAAATTCTTGCGATGTATCAACTTATCTTCGCAGCGGGATACTTGCTTTTGTACGACAACTCAAACAATCAGAAACAATAGCCTAATGAGTTATACACACAAAACTCTGCATCTCTAACCTTTCCTATTAAAAACATAGGGAGAGCACAGATGGGCAAGTTTGGCTAATAGTGACTAGCTCTGGATCAGATAATTAACCATTATATTTAGTCATTTCCTATTGTTATATCCTTTTGTTATAGAGGACCATAATGGGACTATCATGTATGACCATCTTTAGCCTAGAATGAAATACCTGAATTTTTACGAGTTGTGTAACCATAATTATTCCCACTTAACAAAGGAAATTACGCAATTTCGAAGTCATATGGAGAGCATGCATGTTACTTTTGAAGAAAAATGTTTCAAATCAAAATGAGTTGGAGAATCTAAATCATTGGTTATTCCAGCTTTTTTTTTTGGAAAACGTATACGCCAACTTAGAAGTGACAAGATTACTGAAAGACGTGACCTATTTTTCCCACACTGGTTTTCCCTACTTTCATTTCATTTACCTATTTTTATAGGTCACGTCCTCACGCCATCTCGTCATTTCAAACATCCGAAAATACCAACTAGAAATAACAGTTTATTGGACGTCTAAAATAGATTAAGTTGTAACATTTGAAAATAAGAAAGTTCAATTTTATAACATTGGAAATAAACAATAAGAGAAAATGGCCTCTTAATATTGAGCCTGAGGTCGGCTGGGAACGTCGACAGACTGTTGCTGGAGTTGGGCTGAGGTAGTGGGCACGATGCTGCAGGCCGGAATGTTCGCACTGAAAATTGGATAGATTTCAAAATGTTCTATGACGTCTTCCAAATTTATCGTGAAAGTAAAGTAATAAGAAATATTGCAATTTGATCGCACATTGTGAATTAAGTTTGAGATAATCTTTTCTCGTGAATTTTCTACATAGTAGTAAGTATAAACTCCTAATCAAAATAGGACACTTTACAAGATCGTACAATAATTTCTCTATCCAAAAGCAAATCTTTTTCCACGAATTTCTAAACAAGTTTCACAAAATCCTATCAAAAATGAACTATTCTAGATTTGCTCGTCGTTGATCTAGTAACCTCGAATTTAAATCAAGTTTTTTTCCGCCTTTTTCGAGAATAAGTCTCAAAGTTCTTATCAAAATAAGAAAATTTTCTAGATTGATCACCGTCATATTGACTTAGCCGAATAAATCATTTTATTCAAATGTTCCCAAATTTCCTACCAGAGCTAGCCAATTTTGTATTACTCTTGATTTGCCAATTCCGGTATTTGAAATAAAACACCCGCTTACACGAAATCACATCGTCCATTGGCGGGGTTGAATCTGAGTACGGACGGGCAGGACGCGTGGTAGGAGATCTGCTTGAGGCACTGCAGGTAGTTCGGCAGACAAGCGCCCATCGCATAGAAGCCATCTAGTTTGCTGAAAAATGTATGCTTATTTTTGTTTTAGAAAGTTCGCCTTCTAAAAGGCAGTTTCTTTCAAATTCGCTTACCCAATGCATTCCGTGGAGCCGATGGGCGAGGTGTGCTGGACGGGAGGTAGAGTGACCTGAGGAGCGGGTGTCGGAACGTACATCGAACCACAAGTAGGGGTGTTCTGCTTGAAGTCACACCTGAGCGTGACGGGGTTGAAGACGAGCATCGGTAGGCAGCGGCCAAGCTAAATTTACCGTTTCGGGATAGCTTATGGGAACTTGAAGTGGTGTAATGATGGAAGGAAAAAGAATCACTTCTCATATTATTTTGCATTCGTTTCATTTCAGTAATTCTCTCTAGCAATCCATTGCGCCATTTGCAAACTCCTAATTCTTACATGGTAGACTCCATGCTCGCAGATCGCGTATTCCCCGTGGCACTTCTCAATCTCGAACAGACCGTTGGTCTTCTCGGCAGAGCACGAGAAGAGCGGCAGGTTAGTGGGCTTGTCGAGAGCCGGCGGAGTGGGTCGTGGCTGACCACCGCATTCGGCGACGAACGCATCATCCTCGCAGTTCTGCTGCGCCTGAGAGAATTTCAGGCCGGTCGGGCAGGTCATCTGAGGGTTCGATCAATTGCTTTCGAAAAGTAATCAAATTTACCGCATGAGTGTTTCCGCTGATGCACGAGTAGTAGAATTGAGCGCAGCCCTTCGAGTAGTAGCCGTCAGCCTTTCCTTGACACGAGAACCCAGTTGGCTGGGTGTTGTATCCATAGGTCGGGGCAGTGGCTGTGGGTGGGTTCTGAGCCGGACCAGTTGGGATCGATCCACCGCACATCGGCACTCGCTCCTTGTAATCGCACAGACCACTCTGCTCGTTGTACCAGAGACCCTCGGCGCATGCCTGTATCTTCGTCTGGTGGCCGAAGCACTGGGCGTAGAATCTGGAAGATCTTCTCTTTTCAAAGAAAGAAAGAAAAGTCCTACTTCGTGCAGGTAGGCAAGGCGTAGATTCCATCGGGTCTGTTGGTG
Organism: Diploscapter coronatus; assembly: GCA_964036155.1. Taxonomy (NCBI): domain Eukaryota; kingdom Metazoa; phylum Nematoda; class Chromadorea; order Rhabditida; family Rhabditidae; genus Diploscapter; species Diploscapter coronatus. The sequence continues at coordinate 13,961,397 of OZ038422.1, forward strand.
CAGTCGAACGTCGGGGCCGTCAGATCAGAAGTCGGGATGACTCTCGGTGGTTTGTAGGCACTTGGACTGGGCATCGGGCCAGGTGCAGGAGGCATGGCGGCGTCCTGAGCAGTAGTCTGAAACAGCAATTTTGATCGGGACGCATCTTCAAATTTACTTGATGGTAGGCTGAAGAAGGCATGGTCTTCGCGTAAGCAGCAGAACGACCACCGCAAGCGACGATGTTGTGCGATCGATCACAGATGCCTCGGCGAGTGTCGAAGAAGAGTCCTACAAAGTTCATAAGTTAGGGTTGATCTTCAATTTCTTCCTCGCCAGGTGGGCAGTTCATCTTTCGAGTGATCCGGTTATCGCAATGGTAGAATGTACTCGAGCAGCCAGTGGCGTAGTAGCCATCAGCCAACATCTCACAGAATGGCTCGACGGGCTGAAGATTCTTCTTTCGCTTTGATGATTAGTACGGACATTTGAAGAGAAAAAACAAACAATTTCATCCATATCAACATTTCCACGGCTAGGGGTTTATAGAATCGGGCATTATTCTTTGTTTTTCTTGTAACATTTTCCTTCAAGAACGTTGGCATGATGACTGCTTTTCGTTGCTCCCCTCGAGGTTCACTTACCGCAGATGGAGCGCTCGTCGTGGTCTTCGGCTGGTCCATGCCAGGGTTGCAGTCGACGACAGCCGATCGATAGTCGCACTGACCGTTGTAGGGGTTGAAGATCAGGTCAGAGTGGCACTTGGCAGGCGTAGCAAGTCTGTCCCAGCAGTGGACGTACTCCTGAGAGCAGACCGACTTCGCGTAGGCGCCGTCCGACTTCGTCGCGCAGAAGTTGGTCGGGTCATCGTTGGAACTGAAATTAGGCTCTTATCAATTTGACAAATTTTTGAAACGTCAACTTCAGTTGCACTAATGCATTTGCTTTTGGATGAAATTGCATGAAATTTTAATCTTGTCCGGGAACCCAGTTAATTTTGAATCTTACGGCAAGGCAGGTGGGGTAGTGCTGCTGGGAGTGTAGGTTGGCAGATCGTAGCCTTGCTTGGTGGTCTGATCTCTCGATTCAGTGACGATCGGGGTCGGGGTCGGGGTCGTCGGAGACATCGTTGGGATGATGACAGTCTCGCCATACTGATTAGATTTCGGGATCGTCGTGACAAAGTCAGTGGCTGGCACCTGAATTTTGTTTAATTGTTTTTTTTTAAAGATTTTATGTAGCAATGTCCAAAATTCCTGATTTCACCCAGTTTTTTTTTTTTATCTTCGACTCACTAAATTTAAATTCAAAGATCGAGCTTTCATCTTGGATAAATTTTTTTTAACTAGTCCTTTGTATTCCATACCCATACCTATTTGTGAACCACGCCCACTTTTGAGGAGAGAGTAAGGGAGGGGGTAAGAGAAAAAAAAAAAGTGGGTGTGGAATACAAGGAGCCATTTGAAGCGATTAGTAGCAACGATGAGCCAACAGTACAAGAGTTAGGATTGATGCATAAGCGTTGGAAACTGCAATTTTCACTAACTCACCGTGACACTTCCAGGTAGAGAAGTCGTGGGTGGAAGCTCGAGAGTCTCCCTGCACTTCTGCGGATAGTCGCAGTTCAGCGAGTACGTGCTGTAGACGAGTCCAGCGGCGCACTTCATGACGGAGGCGATTCCGTTCGAGCACTGAAATTTGATGTTTCAGATTTTTGCTGATCAGAATGGCACAATTTCGGATCGTTAGAGGGAAATTCCAAGACTCAAGATATTCGCCAATCTACCTGAACATATTGTCCATTGCAGTCAGAAAGCGAGTAGAATCCGTCCGGCTTTCCGGTGCAGTCGTAGTTGATCTTCGGCTCGGGAGGCTGTAAAATCGTCAGTTTGCTGTGAATGTCAGAAGCATGAAAAGTTGTTAATCAATGGCCAAAGTCGAAGAGTTTCAAGTCCTTTATGAGTTTCCAATTTCAGTCTTACGATATCAGAAGCGATATCCCCATGAGGTCTGGATGGTAGGGGCTTCTCCGGCACTCGCGGTCCCATGCACTTGTCCTCGTAGTCGCAGGCGCTGATCCGGTCGTCGTAGAACAGGCCGTTGGAGCACTCCACTTGTCTTCCGGAACCAGCAGAGCACGAGACGAACACCGATTTGCACTGGCCAACTGGGTAGAAGCCGTCCTTCTTGTCGTTGCAGTCGAACTCGATCACTGCCTGATCTTGAGCAGGTGGAGCCTGAGTCGTGACCGGGATTGGACGAGTGCCTCCACAGTTCGGGATATCCTGAATATCCTTTTCTCCAACGTTTCTTGAGCTCTTTCAACCTGCTTGTAGGTGCATCGATTGAATTCCACGTCGTAGAAAAGCCCAGGTGGACAGTGGTACTTGAAGAGCTTGCTGTGGGCGCACTTCCAGAAGAAGTCCGTACACTTCGAAGACGGGTCCTCGAAGACCGAATCACCACGCGAGACACAGTCAGGGGCTGAGTTTTCCTGCATCATTTGGAGATTTTAAAATGACCTTACTCGAACTGGTCTGTTCGACTTCGATTTGTTTCATCTCGAATCCTGGCATGTCGGCACCAGTACTCGTGGAGTAGGAGTTGGAGGCTGGAGGAGTGCCAGGTGGGCTTCCGGCATCGTCGCCACCTTGAAGAGGATCATCCAGATAGCCGCTGAAATAAATTTTCAGAATTTTTCGGTAATACGATATTCCTCGATATCCGTCCGATTTAAGGTTAGAATTCTGCCGAAAAAGAATAAAACAGGGAAGAAAATTTTAAATTTACTTGGATGCAGGAATATTGACGCTGCAATGCAGAGAAGTTTTCCCTATACTCCAGCATCCCAGCTTGCAAAATAAGGCTTAAAACTTACGCGACTCTGTGTCTGACGAGGCAGGCGCGGACGTTGTTCTTCAGCTCGCAGGTCTTGGTGCGCTCGTCGAAGTACTGCTGCGGCGGACAGAGCATTTGGTGGACGACGCCGTGATTGCAACTGTAGTAGTACTTGTCGCAGGGAATTGCAGGATGCGAGTAGTCGCCCGTCTTCTTACCCTTGCACGAGAACTCCCTAAATTATAATATTTTTAAGGATCTTGAGAAATTCGGAAATATAAGATTTGTAAAATTGTATGCGAAGAGATTTTCTAATCTAGATTATGCGCATAACTTTATCATCTGTGAGTACTTCCTCTATATGAGTAAGTACAATCCTCATAAAGTTTTGAAATAAGTACTTTGTGTCAAGAGTTATTCCTCCATTTTTCCGTCTTGGAAAAAGAATAGCTACGTTATAGCGAAAAATATTCACTTTTGAAAGGAAAGCACTCAAAATATCAATTCAAGACATTTTTCTCACTTGGCCTTGATGATCTCTCCGGCGTAGCGTCGTTCGTTCTTGCATTGCTTCACCTCGTCCTTCTCCATGCACTTGATTCGTTGCGGGTCGAAGTAGAGATCCTCTTCGGGACAGACGTGCTCGTAGCGGGCTTTCTGGAAGAAAATTGATGTTTTTCTTAAATAGTGACATTTTATGTAATTTGAATTAACCTGATAACACCGGTAGAAGACGCGACTGCATCCGACAGCGTAGTGCCCATCTTCCAGAGTCGCACAGTCGGGTTTGATGGCTGAAAATTCAAGACCTTCATTTTCTCCTAAAATCTCTGGTTGTGGTCAAATCTTCTCAATTCTATCTATGAAGTAAAACATAAATGGAATGAATGCCTCCTGGGTTTGTTACAGCTATGTCATCAATTTTTGCTATTTTTCTTAAACTTCTTAGCCGAAATTGGTTTTAAAATCGAACGATAAGTCCAGGAAACCTCTGACGATTTTCCACTTTATTTAAAACTGCGAGAAGACTTGACCCAAACTCAACATTTTTAGCTTACCTCCCGCATAAGCCGTAGCGGCTATGCTGATTAAGATGGTTAGAGATTTGAGCATGAGCTGAAAATTTCGATCCATAAAAGTCCAAATTTCTAGCTATTTTAAGAAATTTTAAGTAAACAGAAAAAAATCGCTGTCATAAACGCCAGTGTTTCTCGAAGACATGAATGTTTTTATGTTGTTTCCGAATGAAAGAGAGTCGACAGGTCAAATTAAAGGATTTTCGATGGTAAAGAGGGAAAGACGGTGCGAAATTAGCATAGACGGTGGGGTGAGTCTGAGAAAAAGAGCGAAAAATTGGGTAAGAGAAAGGAGATTTCAAGAGGTCAGCGTTCGACGCAGCATGTTTTCCAGCGAATTGATACAATCCGAAACTTGAAGGTAGAAAAATAAAAATGAGATCCGTGAAATTTTCGAGAAAATAAGAAAAGTCGAGATTTTCACAATGGGGAATTTGATCGGATTGAAAAATCAGGCGCAAAATGTTATGATGAAGCTCAAGAGAAATCCCCCGATGATAAAATGATAAGGAAATCGCAAAATCGTCGTCCTTCGAATTTTTTCATATATATTGCAGCCTTTTTCAGGCCTTATCTTTTATCATAGATTGCAAGATTTTCAAAATCTATTTTCACAGACTCGCATATCCTCTAAAATGTTTTGATTTTTCGAGACTTTCAAAATATTCGAATCTCGCATCTTTTCGCCCCCGACCTCATTTTTATCACGGAAGTTTAAGAATTTCTCGGACAAATTTTTCGATTGAATTTCGTGGTGAATCACGAAGAAAACTTTATTCTGCAACAAATATTCATTTGTAACAAGTGAAGAGAGACAAAAACGCAATAACTTATCGGAGAATGAATTGAGTGATTATGTGAATTTTCGATTTGGCTCTTTGAAATCGCTGAATTTCAAAAAAACAAAAAAAAAAAAGTTCAAAATTAAATTACAAAGAGTTGGCTAGGATCAGGAAGGGGTAAACTTGGTATCAAAATAATTAGCACGTCGAGCATCTCAATTTGGTACCAGATTTGCCCTATTTCTAATCAATTTTTCATTCACCTAACATCTGAGTTTTTAAAGAGCCCTCAACTTCAAACATTTTTATAATCACCCCAACAAATAGACGAATAAATTATACGATTTCAAGACCGCGACACAGTAACAAATATACATCTGCACCCGGATTAAGAAAAAATCGAGAAAATTTTTTGTATCCATAAAATTATGATAAGGCAAGAAAATCTGGCAATTTCAAGGCAGGTTCAACAATTTGGCAGTAAAATCTATTAGTTTTAGTCGCCATGAATAAAAATTAAAAAAGCGATATTTTCCCAAAAATAACAAATTATCGATCCATGACGATAAATTTCAGCTGAATTCACAACTCCTCGTTGGCTTTGATGAGTTTCTCGAGAGTGATGTCGAAGTAGAGGTTCGACTTTCCGGGAATCTGAGGTGGTCTTCCTTCTTCGCCGTAACCTGAAGATTGAACGCTATTAATGCTTGTGGTATTCAATTATTATCGTATCGATAAATCTGCTATATCTTAGCCTTTATATGCTCACGTATGGAATCGTGCAGGCTCTAGGCAAATATTAAACTAGCAATTCTTGAATTATAAAACCAAAAAGTTATTTTTTGTTTTTTTTTTTTTTATATTTCTTGCCAGACATGCTCAGAATTGAAGAAAATTAATAGGCTTTGCATCAAAAATGCACAGCGATAATTTGAAACATATTTTTACTGCCGAACTTTAAGGACTAATTTCACGTTTCGATCAATCTGCTTATCCTACTTGATTTGAGCAACTACTTACCATATTCATATGGAATGACGACTTGTCGTCTCTCGCCCTCGCACATGCCATCCATGGCGATATCCATGCCCTTGATGACTGCACCGGTGTTGAGCTTGAAGATGAACGGGGCGTTTCTCGAGAAGGACGAGTCCACGAACGTGCCGTCCTCGAGGTGCAGAACGTACTGCTGGTGCAGCGTATCTCCGGTCACCGCCTTCCGACACTTGTCGTCCTCGATTTTGTGCGTTTGCTGAAGAATTGTTTCATCAAAATCTAAGATTCAGTAATGATGCCCAATTTTGCCACCATTAGTTCATTGGGCATACTTGTATGAAATAATAAAGCCGGCTTTCATTTGAATATTTGATTTTGCCATGTTTCATATGTTTCCTCATGCCATTAGATCTTTTTTCAAATCCCAAGCAGATAATAAATTTGAATACACTTCAACAAATAAATCGCTTCAAAAGTTGTCATCGAATTTCTCAACTTTTCAACTTCACCATTCAACTCTTCTATTTCCTGTTGGGTAATTGAAATCTATCTTCCGATAATTTCTTCCATGAATTTTTATACGCCTACCTCAATTGTAATTCCCTCTTCGGTTTCCCACTTCTTTCCAGGATTTGGTCGGAACAGATCAACTAGTTGAACTGTGTAATACAGGGTCTGGTCTCCTTTGATGGCATCGCTAAACTCATAGTATTGGCCTAGCATAATTAGCACTTCGGAAATTTATTTAAAATCATTTTTGCAATATCGATAACTCTTTTAAGAAAATCAGAAAATTAAGAGCTAGCTGGGAATTTTGTCGAAAGACGAATTCTACCATTGCTACTTTTACATTCTAACCAAAATATACGTCGAAAATTGCTTCTAGCCCATAGTTAGAAAAGAAATCATGTAAATCGCATAGTTAATGAACAACTTCGTACCGCTCCCTTCCATTATCTCCGAATCCGAGCTTTCCTGGAATGACAACTTTTCTCTTCTCGCCGATACACATGCCAGTCATAGCACGATCCATGCCCTTAATGACTTGGCCTCGACCCAAAGTGAAAGTGTATCTGAATTAGAATACAATTCAGGTAATTGTAGCAATTATTTGATTTATTATAATTGCTCTAATTTTTGCAACAAAAGTAATTGAAAGAAATCATCTTGCACTTTTGTTCTCAACAGTGCATTAATTATATTTCACCTTTCTATATCACCCTCCTCTTCTATCATTTTTAATCTTGAGTTTGCGTGTAATCTTACTAAATAAAGACTAACATTCCCTGAAATAAGGGAAAATTTTAAACCTTATAAACTCATAATATTTTCTAAATTTTATATTTCATTAGGTGAACTTATTCCTAATTTCGCATTATCCACCATTTATAGCCGCTAAATTTTATTATTTCGACTTTTAATAAATAGCCTGATTTCAAGAGTCTATTACTCGCGAAATTCAAAATTTGAATAGAGTATTTTTGTTCACTTGAATGAAGAATGTGACATTCAAACTTTAGTTATTTCGATTTTTCTTCAAAATAGCCTAGCACTTACGGCTTCTTTCCGAAGTTGCTTCCTATCTCCTTCCCATCCTTATCAGACAGTTTGTAGAATTGTTCGACAGTGTCTCCCTCCTGGGACTTGATTTTGCATTTCTCGGCCTTTATAGGTCGGATAATCTTTATCTCCAATCCGTCATCTTCCTAGAAATATCATCACAATTATCTAAATTCGAATAAAATCCTACATATGCTACACAACGTTTTCCTTCAAATATCAAAATAGAATTACAAATAGTTGATCTTGCTTTCAAAAAGAAGATATCATTTTGATTAAATTTTTCTCGGTAATCAAGATCAATATTGAAAAAAACTATTATTTTCATGTAAGCCTCATAATTAATGGCTAATCACCCAACTATTTTCAGAAAATGCTAGGTAATAATTACCTAATTTTCACAATGTTAATCCTCAATGTTAATGATTAAATCCGATGCATGAAAATTCCTGCACCCGAGTGGTTGAAATGTTTGAATTTGTTACGAACTTTCCAGGACAGCTTTTGCTCTTCTTCTTCACAAAACACGGCCGTCAGCGACAGGCACAGAATAAGGAGTCGGTTCATACCTTAATTTTTGGAATAGTCATTTAATTTAACAACATTTTCAATAAATATACGACATATGAGTAGGCTATAAGTATGCTTAATTTTAAAAGCCGATAATATTCTATGTTACGAAGATTGGTGAATCGTAATTCAATTTCTGATAGAAGATATCATTTAACAGATTTATTTTTCAAAGTTACAAATGCTAAGGACTTCACATAAAAATCTTATTAGAACTTTTTATACTAATCAATGCTATGAAGGATCGTGAAACTTATAATGAACATATGTGCTAATTCTAGGCTACAAGCGTTCATGCTATGATATAGACTGAAATTTTTCACTAGAAATCTCGAAACTTAGAAAATTAATGGCTTTTTCACACTAATACCATCCTTCAAGATGAGATTTATAGAAAGTCGATAAATCCTATTCTTTTGCGTAAAGCCTAGAAAGCGTGTCTTTCATTGTCGGTTAGACTAAGTCATAGAAACGATTCCTTCTAATGGCATGTCATACTTAGAAACTGGAAATTCTGAATAAATGAATGACTGAAAGAAACTACTTGCGAAGATACGTGTCCTTATACAAAACAATTAGAGGAATCCCTCCTTAATGCATTAGCATATACGATCAAAGACGGATAGGATATCGCATGATCTTTAGGATTTCAAGCACCCTTTAGGATAGGATGAATGAAAAAGTAGCTGAAGCGCATTGGAAAGGTAAAGCTGGTTCCAACGAGGCTTTTCATCGACAGAATGAAAAGTCTCAGCCTGTTTTACTCGGCTATCTTTCACCACGGAAAAATAGAAGCTAAGACGTGCCAGCTGGTGGTCACTTCTTTCTCTCCCCTTTTTTTCTTTCTAACTTCTAAGCTTCCCAAAACTCTGGCGTTTATACTAAAAATCCAGGCCAAGCCAAAATTCTCGGATATAAACAATAACAAAAATGTAGATTTGAGAATAAATTAAGGTTATTATTTTGAAAAGGAAAAGAGTATTATTCTCTAAAAACAAATAATTCAGCTATGAAAATTTTAGAACCTAAAATCTGATGCTTTGAAAGGAAGCTTTTAAACTTGAGACATGTTTCCTATATTCAAATGTATTTCTGAATTTAAATTGCGAAAAACGTACGAGAAAGTTAATTATCCTAAAATTCTGAAATTCCAACGAAAAATTCGAACTGCAAATGAGATTGGTCGGAAAAACACGTATCAAAATTCGGTCCTAATCACCAAAATACAGTCGCAGTTCTGAATGTTAGAAAATTGTTGGCAGAGTTAATGCAACGACGAAGAAAATGGGTGTAAGGAATGGGTGAAAATCTTACAATTAGACAAGGGAGATAGAAGAAAATAACGAGGTCACAGAGAGTTAGAGAAAGATATAATGGTGAGAGAGCGTAGAAACTGAAGAGGACGAAGGAAGCAGGAAAGAAAGAAATAGAGAAGTGCAGTGTAATGAGAAAGAAAGAAGGTTAGAGAGAATGGAAAAAGCCGAAGGAAGACAAAACAAGATCTGACCGAAATCGATTCGCAGTATTTACGTGGATGTTGTCAATGACCGATAACTTGGGACGAGGTAAACGATGATGCACCGATTCGAAAAGCGTTAATTTCTTTGTATTCACAATCTCCCCTTTTATTTTATCAAAATTAATCAGTAATCAGTCATTAACGATAGCTGATATGTAATTTCTGTGTAACATATGTGCAACTTGTGTAAAAGTGTGTAATTTCTGTGAGCTGGTTACCTCGCCGACGATCCTCTAATTGGTTATCCCGAGGTGATCCTCTTGTTTTGGTTAACACGTCCTCTCGACAATCCCGAACACGACCCCACTCACTCCCAATTCACTCTGCAGGTGTCTCTCTCTGACGGCGGTATTCCACTTTATTTTTCTTACTTTGGCTGTTGACTCGAGAATCGGAGGATCAGCAGATTACAACCGTTTATTGCTGATCACAGGCGGTAATAATTAAAATCTTCAAATTCTGACATTTAAAATTTTTATTTTGGTTTTAATGTGAAACTCCTTTTTCGGCGCACAAAACTTCTTACGCATTGGCATTTTTAAAATATATTGATTTTCGTAGGTGAAGAGGTAAGAAACAGATGATAATTCCCTATTTACCAGTTACAAAAATAAAAATTTAATTGGAGTATGATTGATTTACGATCAAAAATCGATGTAGCTCAATTGTATTTTTAATTTCAACTTGTATTCTGCGTAAAAGTTTTTTTTCAACATATGCATCACTTTAAATAAATGTTTATCAATTAGTGCAATTTTCATTAGCAAACTGAGAAAACTGGTCTTTTTATGTCATATCATAACTATAAAACGATTTTATATAAATTATTTATTTTCCATAAAGACGTAATTAGCAAAGAGTAAATTATATTCATAGCCTCAAAATAATATTAATCTTTATGAACAAAATGATGAAACTTTTTCCTATTTATGCTAAAAAAATAACCTTCCTTGTGTAAATTTTCTACTTTATCAGATTTGTACGTTAACCTTATAAGATCTCGGTAAGATATTTCGATTTGAGAAATTGTCCAACCTCTCAAAATTGGATACATTTGCTAAATTTAGCTAATTGCTTCGTTAATAAAGTTCACTATCTCCTTACTTGAAGCAGGTGTCTTTTTGGGCATTAGTTTAAGCAATTTTGATGTGATAAATTCACGATAGAACTTATTTGAACATATCATTGCCAAAGTGCCTAGAGATCCATGAATTGAGAAAATATATAGAGAGATATTTGTCACATCTGAAAATTTCTTTGGATTCAATAGAAATAACGATATAAGAACATACTTTGATTATATCCATCTCCTAAAAACCCAATGTAAATTGGTATGACTATGAGTAAAAATGGGATGAGAACCTGAATTAATAGTTATTTTGTGCCTAGACAAGCTGAAATAATTAATATCAAAAAGAACGTGAATTTCACTTTTATATTTTAGATAACGTTTTTTTCATTTTTGTATTCAATGCAAGTTTCCATCTATTCCTAAGTAGTTATAAAGACTGCTCATATTATTCAATATCTATTTCTGACCTGTGCACACAGAGCGAATAGGAAGATTTTCTGCAGTCGGTATGTACTTTCCGAAACGAAATTCTTCTTCCAAAATAGATTGTAGACTGCTAGAAGGAAGAAAGCTGCTACCACCTGAAATATGCATTTTATAACTGAAAAAAGATAGAGAAACGAATCCATTTACCACAGCGCATAATGACGTTATTATAAGTAAGCCCTTATGGACGAAACAAAATGTGCAAATATCAATAACGGTGGTCTGATGATGCCATAACAAATCAATAGGTGTCTGCCAAAGCTGAAATATGAAATGTTAGCATTTTGTAAAACAACTAGATATGTATCAAATATAGCGGTAAATAATTGAGAATTTTTCACAGGTTTCTGCACTCGTTTCGTGAAACTCGTATTTCATTGTATTACCCTTAGAGTGTTCGGAAATGATGCTCAACATTTTCGAAAACAGAAGTCAAGAACAATCAGACAAAATGAAAGATAGCGAAAATTTTTGAACGTCTTGATTGTGACTCTTATAGAATTAATATTCTACTTTAGCTAATTCCAATTTTGCAATATCCTGATTGTGTGGATATTTGAAATAGGCCGTCCATGATGTTTGGACAAAGCTCAAATCGAACATTATTGTCAGAACTATACGAGTTTTAGTTATTTGGCCGGCGTTTTTGTTCATTCGAGAGCATTGATATCGATGCTCAAACAACTCCAAAATCGAGGCAGCAAGTGCTAAAATACAATTGTAAATGTATAAAAAATGTATGAAATCATCATAATGAATCGACTGAAATGATATTTCAAAATTTAATAAAAAGTTAATCTGATTTTTGCACATAAAATCTAATATCAAATTTTGAATTTAAAAGTTAGCTCAAGAATACAAAAGCAAAATTTGATTTCTTTCAGAAAAATAACACGAAATTAGGACTTATGAAGAAATATATCATACTGTTAACCAACCCACTGAAATGTAACAGCAAATCAATGTTTGTGCAACCCCACTCAAATCGAATACATGATATAGCAATCCATTAGAAAATCCGCCAAGATATGGCAGGAATAAAATCGGGCAAACCAGCCAACTCATATGCAAGTCTAGTAATGTTGCTCTAAAAATTGAATTAAAATAATAATAAATGCAGTAATAATACACATACAATATTTGATATTTGACCAGAAGGCATTTGTAATAGTAAGTCATGGACTTAGGTGAAATATAAATAATTAGATAAAGACCGAAAATATTAAGTGGCAACTGAATGAATCCGAAAGCTCGCAATGTAGCAAAATAATAGCCACTATCATAGTGAATAACCGTTATATTTAGTTCATTCATTGACAACTAATTTTGAGAGAATCTATAACTAAATAAAAACAAGCATAAATGGTATAACTAAACGTTAAAGTTATACGAATTGAATGCGTATTAGTAACTAATCGATGAAAGCATTATATCTCTTTGCATGTTTTATCATCTCTCAACTTCGAAAGGTTGTAGATTTTTAATTAAACAGCTGAAATTTAAAATGGTATCAAAAATTCTTAGCTGAGAATTCTTACGTAATTATCCTTGCCTATCGAATGCATTGATTGAGAAATTCAAATGATTAGTTACGTATTTCTGCATATGAAGATATTTTAAAAAATGAAGTTTCACAAGTAAAATTCATGTAAATTTGTTGGCCGAAGGTACTTTGTTACCAAAAGCGAGATAATGTGGGAAAAGATTTAAAAAAAAAAAAAGAAAAATAGCGTTTGGTAACAAAATACTCACTCGTGGTAACTAAGTACCTACAGCCAAGTCTTTGGCCATTCGGAAATGTTGCAACTTTTATAGAATAGAGTAAAATCACAACAATTATTTTTTTCTGATCAAGGATCGATATTTCATTATTGTAAGCATTATATGCTTGAAGTTTTTGTCAATCTTGGCATGCATTAATTTTACAAAAAAAAATAAACCTATTGATGTTTTAATGGATATATAAAAGGCATTATTAATGGCAGATATACGATAGATATTAAAATTGAAGAAAGAAGAACTAACATAAATTTATTGTACAAGCAAAAAAAATGCATTAAAATATATAGTAACAAGCTCTAAGCAAAAATCCCATGAAATTCGATCAAGACGCTCGAAGACGTGCCCAAAAATCATTTTTGCTGAAATAACGCAATACAAAGCGATTTGACACTTGTTTCATAGATTTTTGACACTCAAATTGCAGAATGGACGTGGCCTATTCTTTTGAGAATAACAAAAAACTATAAAAACTTCAGAATGTTCCAGAAACAAGCAAAACAAAACTAGCAAATGTCTTTACAAGAAGAAGGGTTTCTGATCGTCGCCTTCAAAAACTCATATCTTTGGTTATACTGATCCGTTTTTCATGCGATTTTTTGCTATAATCCTATCTAGCCCTACAGATTTCTAGAAAAAAAAATAATTGCATGACTTTGTCTTCACATCGGGAATATCACTTGCGCTTTCTAATTATGATTATTGATTCTTACAAATTTTTCATAGGCACTAAACTTGTGCAACCAGCAATTACAATGACAGATTCCTAATTGAAGCTCTAATGGTTGTATCGTGACAAATTCAAAGCCATCATTAAAACGACAATTATGCATGTTTATGGTGAACGCGGGAATATCAGAAAATGGTGAGACTTCGATGTTCACAGATTACCGATATCATACCGTACCACGATATTCTTCATCGTTGTAGGGAACTCATAGAGACCTTGATATATATCTCATAGACGATGACAAAACTACTTTGTGCATGGAATTACTGTTTTAGAGTTCACATGATGGGCAGGAATGTTGGCGGTGCAGTAAGATAACGCACCACAAGCTTTTTCGAGAATCCCACACTGCCCTCATCATATCCCAACGAAAATCAACCGCACCACAAGCAACTCTAATGATGAGTTATGCACGATTTCGGCACATGACCCTAATTCCTAAACATTAGTTTTTTGAACTGGTAGACAAATCTTAACGCAGGTGCAATTTTTGATCATCTGAAAGATCTATCTTCTAATCTCGCACCTTCTGCAACTTTGATATACAAATTCAATAAAGTTTCTCAAGACATAGGACGGGCATAATTGGGGTGTTGAAACTGAAATTACACTAAGCTATAAGTTAGGCGAGTACTATAAATACAAGGCTGATTGCCTAAGCAACGTCTTGCACTGCTACCCGATCCATTTCAAATTTTGCCGTTTTTTTTTTGAAAACGCTACTCTTTCTAAATAGTACTGTGTTGAGATCATTTTTCTCAAATTGTTATTCTACATATTATTATCATTAGAGAAATAATTCGCAGAATAGAATGTTTCGGTACGGTGAACCTACACCTAATACAACGAATTATGAAACTTGTAAAGGTGAACTAATTTTTCAGTTTACCTATTCTTACATATTATTCTGTATTGCATTTTTTTTTAAATAAACCTCGGTAACGGTTTACTATTTTAGAATTTTCAACATCAAATATATTATTTTACAATCTCATCATTTCGTGGAAAATTGTCATACTTCGTCGAGATACATTTGATACAATAGGTTAGTTAAATAGTTTTATATCGATGTTATCTTCAAAAAATAAATTCATCTATAGGGAATCAAATCCTGGCCATTTTTCATATCATCTTATTATTGCCGATTTTTATTGCCACATTTACGATGTATCGGTTATTTCGAAAACGTGAAAAGTTTTCACAATTCGAAAAATTAATAGCCATCTTACTCATTCTAAAGATACTCCATTTTATCGGTTCATTGATAGAGGTAAGTTTTATACTTTTATGATGCAATTTTCAATATATGCATTGAAGCAGGATAATACTTTAGTTTTTGCTTATTATCTATAGTGAAATTTTGTACTTTTGCCACCAAGATGATGATAACGAATACAGGGTAACATAATTTAAAAATTTAGCCACGTGTATCAATTAATATTTATCTACAGTTTAAACGAATCGTTTAAAATATCATCTACGTTGCTACAGAAAAAGCCAACATTTTGTGAAATAGTATGGATCATATTATTATAATCTTTCATACATTATTTCGCCATAATGTCTTGATTTTCCTGTCGCAACTTTTTCAAATAACTATAAAATACCACTTTATTTAAAAGTTATTTGACATATAAAGTTAGCTTAAATCTAATATAGTTAAAATTTTGCATTGATAGCTGACAAATGAAATTTTAGAGGTTATTGTTTGATCTATTTTCTATTCTTCAAGTGAATTATTTAATGATGGCCATAAAATTCGTTTCGACTGTAATTACAATATATCGAGCTAGGACATTTTCACTGTTAGAAATTCTCTCACATGCCTATGTCAGTTTTGATACAAAATGATTTTATTTAGTCACCGTGACGAAAAAATAACTCGGCTATTTGCCATTATATTTTGGATATTGGTCGGATTCCATATTATTTTTGGCTGTATCGCCCAACTAATTTATACTGCAATTGCCTGGTTGCACAATTATCAAATTGTTAATATTGTTGATATAGTTGATATACGATATCTAATGAATCTTATTGTACAGTGGGTTGTAAGTTAAACGAATATTATCAAAATATAAATTATTAATGCCGATTATGTAGATAATTTTTAGGATCTTTACGAGACAATAGTTCCGATCATAGCAAGTTATGCTCAGACAATAATTAGCATTGCCGCGTTCATTTATCTAAAGCGGCGTTTTAAGTCGTATGGCAATCTGAGCTCAACTGCAAGAAATGCTGAACAACGCTTAAATCGATACTTGATGGCGCATGTAAGTTAGCTCGGTCAACGTTGCACTATATGTTGAAAATGAATATGTACAACGTTTAGGTTTTATGCGAAGTGGTAACAAACGATTTAAGTATTTTTCGACTATACGAATTTTTTTGCGTTGTTTGGAACAATCGGAAACAGAAACATTTAGGTAAGATATTCTGTTAATTTTTTAATCCCTATATCTTAAACATCCTGTGCAAAATTAGTTATGTTTTTGTTGTAATAATTCTTTCATATGCAATGAATCTGTTAAGAGAACGAATCTGTGTAAATAATTAATTTCTCAAACTCGGTTAATACATCAATCACACATTCGTTTATATTTATAACCAATCTCTGGTTTAAAATGCCGAGATTCGTTACAGCGAGTTTACCCAAAAGAACGGTGGCATCGAAAGAATTTGTGTTGAAACAATGAAAATTGTTCACGATTCAGCGAAAAATAGCATAAATTAACTAGTTTCATAGCTTCAAAGTTAGAAGTTTGAGAGAACTTACTAGAATATTTTAGATCAATGCTTTATCTATGGACCTTGGTTAAACAATTTGAGAAATGATATATATGTAAGTATTATTAATGACAAACTTTCATATTAATTAACGAAAGAAATGGAAAGACCTGTTTTGCCAACACATATCCTGAAAATATGCGCTGAGAAATCCTAAAAGAACGTTCTAAATAGTGAATCCTTCGACCTTGCCATTATTTACATAAACGATAATATTTTTTGCGTCGGATAGGAAGCACATGAATGTTACTTTGCATTTTTGAGAATAGAACTCGACTAATCGTGCCTGAAGAAACCAAAATACCCCTTTCGTGTTATGTGCTTAGAAAGAATAAATGTAAAATTAGGAATTGTTTTCTGAATAAATCTTGAGCAGTATACTTCTCTAACATAAGAAGTGGATACACACTAAAATAAGTTAAATTTTCTACAAAGAAAGCATTAAAAACAACTTTCAGAGCATTTTTATGCTTATTTTTCTATATGGGCCATTCTTCCAAATAATTACCTTGTTTTTTTTAATAAGAGGATTGATCAAGGTAGTTTATGTGCATATACATGTAGAAGAAAAAAGGACAATTTTAGAAGAGCAACACTACTATATCGCCGGCTAGGAAAGAATTAGTCAAAGTTATTAAAGTTACATCTCATGGTCCGAAGCAGCTGACCTCGAATAGTATTTTATTATCATCACAAGCGCCAATAAACTGATACGAAATTATGGTAAAATGTGAAAAAAGTTCTATATGAGACGTTATTTATAAAAATCGAGCTTTTTTTTTTTTATAAAGGGGGGTGATACCCAAGAAGTTGACCCTTAAATTTCAAGCTAATTTTTCGTCTTTGGAGGTTTTCGACTACGCTGATTACGAATCTGACGATTAAAACCCAATCCGACCACTTGTTCCGCCTGTTCCGGAAGGTCCGCATCCGGTAGTTTCGAAAAATTCTATTTTCTCTATTTTGCATGAAAAAAATTCAAATTTAGTATCAAAATGTTCGCAGAGAGCAGCTGAGCACGATTATGAAAAGATCTTGTCGAAATGACATTGAATAATTAAGTTATGATGAACATAGTGAAACATGGAAAATGTCATATCTATTTTTCGATTTTTTAATTCTTTTATTTTTAAATGTGTCAGATTCCATGAGTTATTTATACCAGAAAGTAGCCCAGGTCTTCTAGTTTCTGAAATACTCGACCGTTTTCCTATAGACTGCCCGCTAGTGAAGAAATGTCACGGCTCATTTTTGTCTAATTTTATTTCAAAAACTCGTATCTTCCTATATATTAGACTAAATTTCATGGTTATATTTTTATTTTGTAGATTCACCATATTTCATAATTTGAATATCATTTTTGACTTGGTTATTATTTGGAATCGTAAATGGGGTAAAAAGAGGTGATACGGCTGTCTTCTTATTCAGATGCAAAATTTTGATAATCTCTTTCCTTATCGTAGGGTTCATTGTGACGTAGATAATTGCGGGGAATCCTAAATTCAATATTGAAGCATTGTTTACATTTTTATAGAGTATTTATGATTTTGATATTAATCACATGTTTCAAAATGTTTATATTTCGCGGTATTTATAGTGAAGTTATTTTTAGAATGATAATAAATTCGAATTCCCTAGATTTTAGATGTTTTAGCAAGTTAGGAATAATTTACCGTGTGCCAGCTGCCATTCTAATTGTCCTAGAATGATAAGCCATTCAGGAACAACAACGAGCTGCATTGCACAGTACACAATCGAATCGAGCATATTTATTAGACCAATGGCGGTAGCTTGCGTTACTATCTAAATTATTTCTTCCTTCATTTGAGATGAACTTTGGTAAAGATCCAAGAAATATTCAACTCCTTATTTGATTTATTTAATAGGAAAATGTCAATGCGCATCTTGTTTCAAACGAACAAATAAAATGTTGCAATTGATGGAAAAGTGCGCATATAGTGGATTTCTCTGTTAGATCAGTTTGCTGACCAGTACATATCTTGGCTATTTATTATTAATTTCCAGTCACCGATTTATTGATTCTTTTCGATTTATCCGGGGTTGTTCGTTTCACTTTCAAATACAAGGCTATGCAAAGGTAGACATAGAGAAACACCGTAACAAAAACGGTTGTAAAATTATTGGCAGTGTGGAGATTGTTGTTATACTGAAACAGTGTCCATTAAAACACTTAGATCTGATAAAATGAACATATTCCATTATTATATCATTAATTTAAAATGTTAATTATAATTATCCGAAATTACTCTACATAGCGTTTTCCTAATCGATGGGTTCCGTACTTCAAATATATTAATTTGGAACATTGACGTGCTAGTCAAAACTATATTATGCCCATTTTCTTTCTGTAGCAGTGAAGCTCGGTAAATTATAAGACTGAAAATGCCGCATAATTTTAAAAGCCATAATTATTTATCTTTTTTTAAAATTTGTTCTAATTATCCATCACACCAAAAATGAATCTAATGAATACCATTTCGACATTTATAGGGAAGAATGGATCGAAAAACCAAGATTGATACTTTGACGTGAATATGATTGGACGCGTAAATATCACGAAGTAGAGCCCATACAAAATTAGAAAAGCCATAACGAAATATGTACGACATCTAAAATGTTTTTTTAAAAGATTTCTGGTGAAATGCTCAACTATAGATTGTCAACTTTTCTGATTTTTGAATTTCGTTGTATTTGAACCTCAAATGAATACTTAAAATTACCCATTGAAGCATAATTTGACCATCTTTGGATGTATCAGAGCAAAAACACGATTGATCACTAAGGCTAAGCAAACTATACAGGAAGAGCACCAGGCGCCTGAAATTGATTTATACCTTCATATCTGATATTTTTCTAAATTAACCTAAACCAAATGCTCCCGCACAATAAATTAGCAATGGGTAACTGCAGAAAACTGCACCTTCTACCAGCAAAACTCCAGTGAGAATTGAGTTGATTGCTGAAATTAGACACAACGGATGAATGTATTATGCAAAGTATAGATATTTTATTATTTTGTTTTTAAAAATTTACACAAAAATTTTGACTCACGAAGGACCTAAATCAGGTTTTCATTGCGGACTCTTCTTATGCTAGAATAATTGTTCAATACCCTTTTCACGTTCTCATCTTCATGATTATCTCTAGAAACAATTCGCCTTTGCGAACCCCTTCTTCTTTATCATTCGGTCTGACTCTAATCTTTCTTAGTTCTATGAGAAATCGACGATGAAAAATTATTATTATCGTTATCATACCGATATAATGATTAAATTATGGGAAAGCGCCTATGCTTTATTCTCATTCTGAAATTCACGATAATTTATCTACCGATTCCCAACATGTCGATGCATCCGAGAAGAAACATAATCTTATAGCAAGATAATCGAATGAGCTCTTTTGATGAAATTGCGAGCATGCATAATGTGTAGATGATCTAAAACATGTAATAACTTTTAAGATGTTTTACTAAATTACTTCAATGGCAATTCCGTAAATGATACTGATAATTCCATAAAGCGGGCGCTTTTCGCCATCTTTTTCAACCCACTCATCAGTAGTCATTTCACTGAAATACGAATTATGACGTTAATTTACTTTCCCATCTTGCATACAATTACTAAAATCAATTTATCTTTGTAGTTCATAAATTAAAATTCATTAACCTACCTGCAGTTATAAAGTGGAATATTTCCGACGTCGCCATAGATTATTAGTTTATTCATTTACTGGCAAAGATAAGAATGAAAGCTAGGCTACCTGGGATTTTATAAATTTTAAATGTGAAAGAATAATTAGTGGATATTTATAAAGGTCATTTCGTGTCATAAATAAGTCAAGACAAAATTTGAAAGTGCACTATTTCGAAATAACAATGCAGAAGTTAGAAAATGGGCACGCAAAAGTAGGCAAAGGAGGAGTTGAAATTATGAGCAACTGCTTCATAGTAACATAGTGATAATTGTGAATAATGTGTATCCTTTCGAGAAGAAATCAGATAATACGTTAAATTAAATTAATGGTTTAGTCTGGTGAATAAAGTAATGATGTTTGGTATAGATTCAATTAACATGAAAATATAGATACATGTTACTTCAGTCTATGAGACCACTCTTTTTAGAAACTATTGACGTTATCTCTGAATAATGGAACCACAAGATATGACGAACAATATTTATTCTGTATTAATGATCAATAATTTATTAGCTTATAGTTAGAGAGGCCAAGTCTTCTCCTTTAGAAGAAGAGGAAGAACGCATGAAATTTTCCGCCGCTTCAATTATCGTTAATATTAGGATAATAAAATGCGCCCGAAATGATGGCGTCGTTGGTTTTTCGAAAAAGGCCTTCTGTAAAAATGAATTGCCACATAAAAATGATCATAACTTGATAGGATGGACCGTTTTTGAAAATCTAAAGTTTTGAGTTTGTACCGATCTCGGCCATCACACTGATATCAAATTTACCCAATTCAACCTATTTTGAAAAATCACCTGGCCTCTCTGTTTATACCTCTTATCTTTATTCCCCTTTTCCAAGGGGATTCCAAAAAGTCAAAAAGCTCATGTTTGTGCCTTCCTGCACGGAAATCTTTAGTAAAAGGCGAAAGATTTTCTCGGATAATTGCAGAAAGACGAGAGTGAAGTGTTCATATTCGAACGGATTTTTATTCCAGATCGCTTGAACATCGCAGCCTATATTTATAATGTCCTTTTATAGCACTAGATAGCGGTTGAGCTAAAGAAGAGACATTGCAAGTGGAATAACATAGCTTAAAAAATCTGAGGTGGGGCTCAAATAAGTTTAACTACTTCGTTTAACTACTATAGTTAAATTTTTAACTACCCCATTTAACTATGATAGTTAAAAGTTTCCCCTTCGTGCATTCTGCTGCTTCATCGAATAATGCAATGGACAACGCTTAAAATAGTGTACTCTGATTTCTCATTAGACGGTGTTTTTGAAATTTATTAGCGAGAAAAAATTCACAGAGCATAAACAATATGATTTTTCGTGATTTTATCTGGAAGATAAATAAGTGCAAAAATGAAAATGTTAGAGCATGCATGGTTATGCAAATTTCTTTCTTTAATTTTTGAGCTATTCATTTGTTTATTAAATATATTTATTGTCTATTTCAAACTACCAC
This sequence comes from Diploscapter coronatus, assembly GCA_964036155.1. NCBI lineage: Eukaryota > Metazoa > Nematoda > Chromadorea > Rhabditida > Rhabditidae > Diploscapter > Diploscapter coronatus. The sequence goes on from OZ038422.1 coordinate 13,982,744, forward strand.
GTTTCTACCAAAAGCGCATTGTTGTAAGGGAATGGAATTTGGAGACTCTATTTATAGTCTGTGAAATTGCTTAATTGAGTTTTCAGACATTGATCGTTCTAGCACGATATAAATACCGTTGTTTAAATGGAAAGCACAAAGAGCATCTCTTCTCTTTCCTTCTACTCAAACAACGCTATATCTCAATTCATACCAGAACGAACAAAATGAGAATACGTCCATAAAATTTACGTAGCTAACTAATTATTATTAAATATTTCAGGCAATTAAATCAGACTTTTGTGATCACACAACATGAAGATCTCTTGAAAATCATTTTCAGCATCACGCAAATGAGAATTTAAATTTATTTTTAAACTAACTTAAACTATACTTCAACAGATTATCCAATCTTAAAAATGTGATTTATGGGCACAACAGTGGCAAGGTTTCTTCTGACTGTGATTGTATTTCTCTTTATTGAACCATAATTCGAATTCATTAGGCTACGATTGGTAAATATGTTAACCAAAGCTTTTCGATATGGTCGAGTAAGAATAATCAATAATGAAGTTGCAATTAGTGAGTGAAATGATATCATTAGTTCAACTATGGACGTCATATCTTAATTTTCCATTAAATTATGCAAAATTATAAAATTTCGTGTTACAAAGCATTGTTCCTCTGGTAAAATATTCTGAGACGATAAATAATGCTAGGAGAAAGAATAATGCTATGACATATGTGAGCGACACCGTAAGAAACTGAAAATAATTTTAATAATGGAATGTTTTCGTTGATTTTTATGTGACAATTTATAAAAAAAAAAAAAAAAAAGAATAGCTACGTTACCGCCGAAAAATAGCTCATTTTGACAAGTTAGCGTTGATAAACGCATCTCTTCCACCTACTGTTTCGCTCAAAGTAGATACTCTCCATTATTTTTGAGATGACCCTTGCCTATGTCTAGCGGGAACAAGTGTTGCGAATCCTTTCCGTGGACTCTTTTGTTTTTTCACTACCATCCTCTCATTTTCACTCGTGGTTCGCATCAGTCAGTGTCTTTACACTTCCCGCTAGACACGGTTCATCTCATAGATAATCGAGTGCTATTTGGTGACTACTTTTAAAAATTATCATTTTTTATCTCTAACCTGAACAAATATTGACAAAATCGCATTTCGTTGAGCGTGGATGGTTTTCTGTGAAAGATGGGTAGAATTTTTCGAGCTTGGCGCTAGAATCATACAAGTGTGGATAATCCCAATGCTGCATATTATAAATCCTGCACTAATAACTAGAATACTAAGTAGCGCCATTAATTTGAAATGTGGCTAAATTTCAGAGATTTAGGTGCTCTTTTAATAATTAAATATTTATCAGATATAAATTATCATTGAATTCATGTGCTGGAATTTATTTAGAAATGTTGAATTTAATTATTAATGCATATAGAATAAAGTTGTTTATATAACTTACTACCCAGCATAATTGGTCATGAGCCCATAGTCAAACAGGGGTCATGGGTAATAATGGGCCCATGACCAATTATGCTGGGATATATCACTTTAGTCTTGTATATTACGACGTTTGGCACATTGACTAAACAAATTGCAGACGGATAAGACTGAAATTATTGTCTTATTGTCACTGTTGAACAGAGAAGCCAGAGAAATAGTTTGGAAAGTTTTGTAGATTCTCGTGGAAAAGAGACGAGAGAGCACGGTATATTGTGTGCAAAATTGCGTGAAGATTTGAGCCATGTTGTGTTAACAGGTTTTTATTGTTTTAAAGTGATAGCAATAATGCTGCATATTCTTTCTTTCATTTTGTGCCATTTCTTCCCTCTCCGCGGAGGTGCATACTATTTCCCGAGGGTTGATTCTAAGAGAGAAGATATGCAAAATGTTTGTAACATTCATATTTTAATGTGAAATCAGTATTTTTCTAAATATTTACCTGATTTAGATACATCGTGAGATCGTCTCTAGTTACATTGAAGAACAATGGATATACTATGTACCATCCTATAAATGCACATACTAGGCATATTATGAATAACTTTACACAAGCTTCGGGTAATACGAATATCTGCAATTTTAGATTTCAATCAGGGAAGAAGAACAGTTTAAACTACACAATCCGATCTGCATAGCTTTTTATGTCGATAATAAAATGTGAGGACAATTATCAGCAAATTCCAGGAATGTAATGAGACCATTGATTCCTGAAATACTTTCCATTGTCACCAAAATGATAGGTTGCAGAGGACAGTGCGGCGCGTATTCGCAAAGAATAGAGGAAAAGGCTAGAGACGCAGAGCATGACAAAAGGTTTAATTAGTCAAGTTTGGGATAAGTAACTTGGTATTCCATTGCTAGTCTCTTCGACTGTCTGATCTCGCCACACTTGTTTTACCATACACACAATCTACCTGTCGGATATTTTCAAGATTTTTTTCTCCGAGGCTTCCCCAGGGGAACTGAGAAATACGCGAGAATTATGATTCTCCCGATTTTCCTCAGTTTTTCCACCAGAAAACTTTGGAGGAGTGTTGGGGGAAACCTTCTCTCCGTTCTCCCAATCGGAGAACATTTCTTTGAGTACGGAATAGAGGAGGATACTTCAAAAAGAAGAAGCTTTATAATTAGAGGTTTTACGGGTAATACAACAAAAATATATTCGAACTGTTCGAAAATAGCTAGAAAAGAAGGATATAATTTTTGTACACTTTTACCACGATAAAATTCGCTGATATTAATGATCCTTGCAAGCCGTTAGTTTGGACTCCGAGTACTAAAATTGAATTTTAACCCTAATTAAATTAGTTCATATATTAAGGATCCGCTCGGACTGTTCTTAAATCTCATTTTGGCCATTCTTTGACAAAATTGATTACTTGGATATAACAGGACGAAGTTTCCCAATAGATTTATCGATATATCGGCGAGCGTTGTGGATATTTGCACTGCCAAAATGAAATATTTATAGCCCTTCATAGTATTTGGTGATTTCGTCAAGATTAATGTGATAGATATTGCAGATAGAATCAATGATATGAATCCAAAAGTCCTTTCCACCGGAAATAACCAAGGCCATGTTTCGATTGGGAAGTTGGAATTGTCGCACATCTCAAGCTACTTTGGAAACAATCTAAAATAACCATAATAGATATTCACCTAAATTATGATGAATTTCGACGAATTAAACACATATCGATAAAATGATCATTCAGAAAATGAATATCATACTTGAGAATATACTCCGCTTAAATTCTACTCTTCGCACTAACATTTAGAATATTTTTCGAAAATTATGAATTATTAATCATAAGAAAGAAAGTTCAAGATAATAGCTTTAGATAAAGTTTACGATTTTCGGAAACATCGCCGTCTCGATTTTCGGTATTACATTAAATACTTGCAGATAATAATGTCAACAGATGTTTTCTTAGGAAAGGCCAAAACGGAATTCAGACTTAAGAGAGTATTTGTAAGACTCGAACAAGCATTAAAGAAAACTTGCATTTCAGAAGAAGTCTCACAAATCATGATTTTTGATCATAAAGGTGAGTACCCCCTTATGGGCTCTAATCACAAAAACGAGGAGACAAGGCTCCGCCCTCACAAGTGGGCGGAGCTATGCTAATTTGAAAATCGCAATTTTGACGCTAAAATGGCCGTCAGGTGGTACAAGGAAGTTTTGTTTTACATCATTTTTCAACAACCTCAAAAGATTTGAATACTTGATAAAATGGGACACCACACCTGCTGGGAGGTCAACCACTTATTTGGGAATGAAGGGATCTGAAAGTCACAACCGGCAGTTTCAAACACACATTTTTAAGCTCTCATTTTTGGCTTTGGGACTCTCTCCCACACCCAGCAAGTGGCTAACCCCCCAAACCAATATATTTCTAAAAAGTACACTCCATGGTTATGTTTATTCATTTTAAATTTTTTAAAAATCTTTTATAGCAAAAAAGTTTTATCTATACCTCCTGTTTACAGTCAAATCGTGAAAATGCTCAACTTTGACCCCCCACCTAGCCCCGCTCACTTTAGGGGGCGGGGCCTTGTCTTCTCGGTTTTGTGATTAGAACTCATGGGTGTATCCACCCATATGGGTTTGGTTCGGGTCCGGGACAGTTTTACAATTGTCCGGACCCTTGTTCCAGTTATCCGTGGAATGACTTAATATTGAGGATTATGAATTGAAATAGCGAAATTTGAATGATTCGAACAAATTTATATGCCTAGGAATTTGATCTTTATAAAATATCTAAATTTAATAATTAAAGCAAATCATAATAAAATTTTTATCGATATAATATCATTAATTTTGAAGAACTAAATGCTGCTAAACATCTGCCTTAATACACAACTCTAAATATCATAGAATACTCTTAATGAATTTTTTTTCCTAGCCTTATTATTCCCCACTAGGTGGGGGTCGGCTACCCTCAGCCCGTAATGGGACAGTCGGCCTATCCCAGCCACACAGGACTAGTGGCCCGTCCCGGAGGTAGACTGTTGTTGTGTAACAACCGAGGAATCAGTTTCAAATCGAAATAAAAAGCGTAAATCGAAAGAAGGACACGTAGATTTTTAAAAATATATTTTGCCTATAAACTCTGGCACCATGTAAGAACAAACGATTTTCAATAAAGTGGAATTCTTGGGTTCCTGTAACCGATTTACGAATATTCGAGTGCAATGTCCCCACTGTGCATCCTGATTCATGAGTTATCTTGAAAGTTTCCCCTTCGTGCATTTTGCTACTTGCTGCTTTATCGAATAATGCAACAGAAAACATTTGAAATAATGTGCTCTGATTCTTCATTAGTGTTTTTGTAATGCATTAGCAAGGAAAGATTCACAGAGCATAAATGATATGATTCTTCAGTTTTATTTAAAAGATAATAAGTGCAAAGATGAACATGTTAGAGCATGCATGGTTGTGAAAATTTTTTTCTTTAATTTTTGAACTATTCATTCATTAATAAATACATTGATTGTCTATTTCAAACTACCACGTTTTTACCAAAAAAGCATTTTTGCAAGATGGCGAAGCTTGAAAATTCTATCTATAATCTATGAAAATTGCTTAACTGAGTTTTCAGACATTGATCGTCCAGCACGATATAAATAGCGTTGTTTAAATGGAAAGCACAAAGAGCATCTCTTCTCCTTCCTTCTACTCAAACAACGCTATATCTCAATTCATACCAGAACGAACAAAATGAGAATACGTCCATAAAATTTACGTAGCTAACTAATTATTATTAAATATTTCAGAAAGTTAAACTAGAATTCTGTGACCACACAACATGAAGAAGATCTCTTGAAAACTATTCTCAGCAGCACACAAATGAGAATTTAAATATTTATTTATAAGCTAATTCAAATTATACTTCAACAGATTATCCAATCTTAAAAATGCTATTTATGGGCACAACAGTGGCAAGGTTTCTTCTGACAGTGATTGTATTTCTCTTTATTGAATCATCATTCGAATTAATTAGACCAATTTTGATAAATATTTTAATCAAGGCCTTTCGATATGGCTGAGTAAGTATAATTAATAATGAAGTTGCGATTATTGAGTGAAATGAAACCATTAATTCAAATATGAACGTCATATCTTAATTTTTCATTAAATTATGCAAAATTATAAAATTTCGTGTTACAAAGCATTGTTCCTCTGGTAAAATGTTCTGAGAAGATAAATAATGTGATAAAAAATAATAATGCCATAATATATGTGAATGACAACGTAAGAAACTGAAAATAATTTTCATAATGGAATATTTTCGTTGATTTTATGGCAATTTATAAAATAACTACTTTTGGCAAATTAGCGCTTATAACGCATCTTTTCCACATACTACTTCGCTCAAGATAGATACTCTCCATTATTTTTGAGATGACCCTTGCCTATGTCTAGCGGGAACAAGTGTTGCGAATCCTTTCCGTGGACTCTTTTGTTTTTTCACTACCATCCTCTCATTTTCACTCGTGGTTCGCATCAGTCAGTGTCTTTACACTTCCCTCTAGACACGGTTCATCTCATAGATAATCGAGTGCTATTTGGTGACTACTTTTAAAAATTATCATTTTTTATCTCTAACCTGAACAAATATTGACAAAATCGCATTTCGTTGAGCGTCGATGGTTCTCTGCGAGAGATGGGTAGTGTTTTTCGAATTTGGCGCTATAATCATACAAGTGTGAACAATCCCAACGCTGCATAATATAAATGCTCCACAAACAACTAGGTTACAAATTAATATCACTAATTTGAAATATGGCTAAATTTCAGAGATTTAGGTATTTTCTTAATATCTAAATATTTATCAGATATAAATTATCATTAGATTCATGTGCTGAAATCTATCTAGACATCTTGAGTGTTGAATTAAATTATTAATGCATAAAATAAAGTTGCTCATAAAACTTACTATCGCTTGAATATTGTATATTGCGACGTTTGGGACATTGACTAGACAACTTGCATCCGGATAATACTGAAATTATTGTCTTATTGCCATTATTGAACAGGGATGAAAATTTCACACACGATAGTGCGTCGGGCATATGAGTGTGTTAAGCAGAGAAGCGAGAGAGAATAACTCGGAAAGTTTTTCAGATCCTTGCGGGAAAAGGAAGAGAGATGAGAGAGCACCGTATATCGTGTGCAAAATTGTGTGAAAATTTGAGTCATCCTGTATGTAACAATTTAAGTGGCAAAAATAATGTTGCATATTCTTTCCAACTCACTTTCGCACGAACTCCCGCCTTTCTCTCCTCTCGCACATTCCTTCTTCCATTTTTATCATCTCTTCTCTCTCTGCGGAAATGCATACTATTTCCCGAGGGTTAAAGCCTAGGAGAGGAGATATGCAAAACGTTTGTAACATCCATATTGTGATGTGGAATCAATATTTTATAAATATTTACCTGATTTAGATACATCGTGAGATCGTCTCCAGTTAAATTGAAGAAAAATGAATATATGCAGCCTCCTATAAGTCCACATACTAGGCATATTAAGAATGACTTTATACAAGCTTCAGGTAATACGAATATCTGCAATTTTAGAATTTCATAATCAGAAAAGAAGAACAGTTTAAACTACACAATCCGATCTGCACAGCCTTTTATGCCGATAATAAAATGTGAGGATAATTATTATCAAATTCCAGCCATGTAATGCGACCATTGGCCCCTAAAATAGTTTTCAGGAGTATGCGGAATTCGTACTCGAAATTCCGACATCTCTTTCTTTTCTCCATGAGCTCACTCTCTATCTCCCACGAGCCTCTCGTCGTCTGCGTTTTCTCATCGGTATTCTGAGTGAGGTGAGCAGAAAAAGAGAAAGAGGAAGTGAACCTGTGAGGAAAAGAAAGAGATACCGGAATTCTGCACACCCTCAATACTACTTTTCATTGTTACGAAAATGATAGATTGCAGAGGACAGTGCAGCGCGTATTTGCAAAGAATAGAGGAAAAGGCTAGAGACGCAGAGCATGACAAAAGGTTTAATTAGTCAAGTTTGGGATAAATAACTTGGTATTCCATTGCCAGTCTCTTCGACTGTCTGATCTCGCCACACTTGTTTTACCATACACACAATCTACCTGTCGGATATTTTCAAGATTTTTTTCTCCGAGGCTTCCCCAGGGGAACTGAGAAATACGCGAGAATTATGATTCTCCCGATTTTCCTCAGTTTTTCCACCAGAAAACTTTGGAGGAGTATTGGGGGAAACCTTCTCTCCGTTCTCCCAATCGGAGAACATTTCTTTGAGTACGGAATAGAGGAGGATACTTCAAAGGGAAGAAGCTTTAATTAGAAGTCTCACAAGTAATACAATCAAAAATATATTCGAATTCTTCGAAAATAGCTAGAAAAGAAGGACACGATTTTTTGTGCACTTTTACCCCAATAAAATTCGCTGATATTAATGATCCTTGCAGGCCATTAGTTTGAATTCCGAGCACTAAAATTGAATTTTAAGCTTTAATTAAATTAGTTCATATATTAAAAGGCCCGTTCAGACTCTGTCCTTAAATCTCATTTTGGTCATTCTTTGACAAAATTGATTACTTGGAAATAAAAAGACGAAATTCCCCAATAGATTTATCGATATATCGGCGAGCGTTGTGGATATTTGCACTGCCAAAATGAAATATTTATAGCCCTTCATAGTATTTGGTGATTTCGTCAAGATTAATGTGATAGATATTGCAGATAGAATCAATGATATGAATCCAAAAGTCCTTTCCACCGGAAATAACCAAGGCCATGTTTCGATTGGGAAGTTGGAATTGTCGCACATCTCAAGCTACTTTGGAAACAATCTAAAATAACCATAATAGATATTCACTTAAATTATGATGAATTTCGACGAATTAAACATAGCGATAAAATTATCATTCAGAAAATGAATATCATACTTGGGAATGTGCTCCGCTTAAACTATCCTTTGCACTAAAATTTAAAATATTTTTTGGAAGTTGGGAATTGTTAATCATGAAAAAGAATTAAAGATAATAGCTTTAAACAAAGTTTGCGCTTTCGGTATCACATTAAAATTTCTCAGACAATAATACTAACAGATGTTTTTTTTTAGGAAAGGCCAAAACGGAATTCAGACTTAAGAGAGTATTTGTAAGACTCGAACAACCATAAAAACTCGCATTTCAGAAAAAAAGTCTCACAAACCGTGATTTTTGATCATCGAGGTAAGTACTCCTATGGGTCTTAATCACAAGACCGAAGAGACAAAGCCCCGCCTCCACAAGTGAGCGGATCTATACTAGTTTGAAAATCATGGTTTTGACGCTAAAATGACCGTCAGATGGTACAAAGAAATTTTGTTTTACATCATTTTTCAACAACCTCAAAAGATTTGAATACTTGATAGAATGGGACACCTTCTGATATATGGGTCTTGAGGGGTCAACCACTTGTTGGTACGGTAGGCCATCCCGATGTTAAAGTAGGGAATAGAAATACCCTCCAAATTTACAGAAAATCGCTTCCTCTGAACAAAAAATATACTACAATATTGAAATAAACACCGCAGGATGATAAAGGAGTTCGAGCTGCGCTAATATCAGCAATAAAAATTGAGAAAACATGCGATCCTTTTTGAGGTAAAAATGCTCAAAGAGGGCGTGGTCAAAGGGTCGATTTTTGAAATTTCATTCAAACCCCCCACAAATCATTATACCATTCAACGCGTAATGAAAAACTGAGCAACTTTTGTGAAGACACTTTGGGTCTAGCTATAATGGTATGCGTGGTATGGAGGTTTGAATGGATCAGACCCACGAAAATGACAAAAATGTTCTTTGTGCCTCCTATTTACAGTCAAAACTCTCAATTTTTATCCTCACCTAGCCCCGCCCGCTTTTGGAGGCGGGGCCTGATCTCTCCATTTTTGTGATTAGGACCCGTGGATGTATCCACCCATATGGACTTGGCTCGGATTTAAGAGACTCTTGCAATCGTCCGGACCCTTGTTACTGTTAATATTGAAGATTCTGAATTGAAATAGCGAAATTTGTTTGAATGATTCGAACAAATTTATATGCCTAGGAATGTGATCTTTATAAAATGTCTAAATTTAATAATTAAAGCAAATCATAATAAAATTTTATCGATATTATATATGCAAAATCTCATTCATTTTGGAGAATTAAATACTGCTAAACATCTGCCTTAATATATAGCTCTAAATATCATAGAATACTCTTAATAAAATATCCATAAGATATCACAAAATGGTGAGTTATTTAATTTAGATTTACGATAGCTTAAAAATCATTATAAGACGCAAGAATGAATATTTGCTTGTTAAGAACTATTAAAATATCGTAAAACCTAGGATAGTGGTCCATGGGCTTGCGTTTTTCAATCTCTAAATTTTGAAAATTTTCGACTTTTTGAACCCTCATAACTCGTCACTTACTCATCGTAATAACTTCAAATCAAAATATCCTGAGTTGAAAATGATCTATCTGAAATGTTTAATAAACAACTGAATGTAGAATCTTCTTTTAATTCATTACTTCTAATCATGCTTCATAAGATGTCTGAAGCATTGATATACGGGAGTGCATTAAGAGTGAATGTCAGAATTATTCAAAGTGGTGCGGAACAGGGGTCCGCCGATTTGGCTGATTTTCACATATATTATTCATTTTTTCACGCTGATCATCACGGTGCTATCCGTTTTTCGCAAAAATGCAAGTGAGTGGAGTTATGCTAATTTCAAGTTTTTATATACTCCATATAAGAAAAAAATCATAACTTTCTTATTTGTGAACCAAATCGAACGCGGTCTTCAACATTGGATAGCCCATGAAAAACTCTACAAATAATGTAACAATAACGAGTCACAACAACCACCTGCTTTAGCGGAAAAATTCAAAATTCCAATTTTTGACTTTAACTCACCTCAGTTTTCGATTTTTTTCGCCCAGAAGGAAGTCCGATCGCCGACTAAATATTAGCTCACGAGAAAGAGGATTTAATTCTGCATAAGATATGACCAATTTTGATAAAAATCATCATGGTCGAAACCACGAAAAATGCGTCCGAACGCGTAAAACCAGGGTGATTATTGCATTGTGTCAACTTTGACCCCCCATAACTTTCTTATTTCTGAACCAAATTGAATGGTTATTTTTTATTTTGTGGATCTTGTCGAGGAGAATAAGGTAAAAATATAAAGAAAATTTTTATAAATTATTTTTGGTAGGAAAAAATTATCCGAGGTTACCCTATATACCTGTACTACGTTTACGCGTAAATGACGTTGAAAAAATTCGTACTTCCAGTATGTTATGTAGAATGACATAGTGAACAACTTTCGTTCCAGGACTTATCTCGGATTCACATTCGTATGAGCTCCAGAATTTTTTGAAGTATGATGACTAATTATTGCAAAGTGTCGTTTGGACAGAAAATTTCAAAAATTCATATCTCCATGTGTGTGCATGTTCTAGAATAAGTTCTGGAACAAAAGTTGATCAACTTGAACAGCTCTACAAGATTTCATGGAAAACTCCGACGTTAACTCCCATTATCTTTGTAAACACAGTACGGGTATATAGGGTAACTTCGGGTATTTTTTTCCGCCAAAATTAATTTCTAAAAATTTTATTTTTATTTTTACTTTATTCTCCTACTCAAGATCTACAAAATAAAAAAATAACCATTCAATTTGGTTCAGAAATAAAAAAGCTATGAGGGGTTAAAGTTGACATTATGAAATAATCACCCTGGTTTTACGCGTTCGGACGCATTTTTCGTGGTTTCGACCATGATGATTTTTATCAAAATTGGTCATATCTTGTGCAGAATCGAATCCTCTTTCTCATGGGCTAATATTTAGTCGGCGATCGGACTTCTTTCTAGTTGAAAAAAATCGAAAAACTGCAGTCGGACAGAGTCGTATTTTCGGAAATTAATTTTTTGGCGGGAAACTATTGGCCCTAGCAAGTGATCGTAGTTACATTATTTGTAGAGTTTTTAATGGGCTATCCAATGCTGAAAACCCCGTCTGATTTGATTCAGAAATAAGAAAGTTATGAATTTTTTCCCGAGGTCAGGTCAGTCAAAACTTTAAGCTACTGTAATCCTGCATACGATCATTTTTATGAAAAACAAACCACACTATGATGATCAGCGTGAAAAACTGCATAAGATATGTGAAAATCAGCCAAATCTACGGACCCCTGTTCCGCACCCCTTCCTTATGACTTTGATTTTTCCTGACATCCACTCTTAATAAAACATTTCTTTTATAGTTAGAATAACGATTCAATGAACATGCTTAAGATTGTCTTTTTAAATTAGATGATTTATTTTTAATTCCACATAATCATATTCTAGAGATAAATAGTGTGCGATTATTGTTGCTTCGTCCTTCGTTGCTCTGATTTGAAATGCCAGTTCGATGGCCTCTTTGTATTCGAACCATTTGAATCACGCCACGCCTAAGTGGTGTTAAGACAATCAGATACATAGTGCATGTAATCAAGCCATTCATGTCCAAGTGAACACCCATAGGGAAAAGCGGGATCCTAAAGTGTATTTAGCTTATGCTAACTATTCATATAGAGCTAGAGGATGCAGGGGATTCACACAAATTTTTCAAGTTTTCGTCTATTTTCAGAAAAAGGGAAATACAGTGAGAGGATCAGCCGAGTGCTCACTTTTCTTGACCCTTCTTTCGAAAAAAGTGAATATTTTAAAAGTGGACGTGGTCTCATGAATCCCTCAACTCAATCGGAAAAGAGAATGCCTAGTCCTGGAAAAAATTTGCAGATAAAAAATAGTTTGAATCATTGAAGATATTAAAGATAAATGAAGTCTATTTGAGAGTGGGAAAACTTACCCTACACCCCTATTTTTGATAGCTAACGAGAATCATTTGCCCAAAATCTATTCTTCTATTTATAAGACATTCTAGTAAATAGCAATAATTATATCATAAGTTCAATGTGAATCATTGAAAATATTTTTTTTTCTTTTTTAAATTATCAATTATATCGTAAATTTCACCTATCGAAAATTTTTATGTACTCTGAATCAACAATTGGCATTAGTAAGAATACGATAAATGCAGGTATTCCCATGTAGATTTCATAAAAAATTATATAGCTTGTGATGCCACGAATTATAATCCTGTGTTGTGCCATAGTTTGAGCCGATAATTTTATCTTACTTATATTAATCAAAGCTCGAGTTCTGAAACATATTCTCCATTATTTTTACGAATTCAAAAAATTTTAATGCAAATATTGTATCAAATATTTAGATAAGTTCTTCAAAGAGAGAAAATTAATTTTATATTTTCTGAATGTTTCACTTTATCCTTAAATCTATTGTTAATTTAAGCACAGGGCTGTTGAATTTGATTTGATATGACGGATCGGATTGCAATTTTTTCGACCCGTCAAAAACCTTGTTCAAACATATATTCGTTTCTTAGAACTGTCTAAACAATAAATTCTTACATCTTTGGAGCAAATATGGCGAAGAAAGTTAGAAATATAAAACCAACTAGAGCTTCAACAAGGATCCATTTCCCAATTGGTCTGGTCTCGAGATTGAATGCCAACACAACATGTTTTTCAATGAATTCTCTTTCTTCTTGTGCAATATTTGAAATGCCATCATAAGTCATATCACAACTTTCCGACGCAATCCAGATATTAATTACATAGGAAGCAATAACTAAAACTATTTAATTATTTTGGAGCACGACAAATTTCTAGAACTTAAGAGAATCTTACCTAAAGCTGCTGCTGCAATTATTATTGACCAAGTTAATTTAGAATTTTTCATATCGTAATATAGTCGATAAAGTGTGAATAAATGGATAATGATTTGTAATATACAGCATATAAGGATAGTGTAAAGTAATGAAATAACTAGACACAAGATACAAAAGTCGATGAAAACTGAATATTTTCCTATCGGTCCTTCCAAAGTGAATGCCTAAATTCATATGATTATATAAAATCATTCATCTTGTCGATAAATAATCAAAAAGACAGTCATTTTCAAAGCTAATCAATAATTAGAAATGGATATTAACAGAGAATGATAATAATATTCAATATTGAAATTATAAGTTATCAATCAAATAATGCTATTGTAAATTAACTTATCGAATTGGAAAGCCATAAGTAGGGACCAAAAAGTGCAAGTGAATTTGCATATAGGACACCAAACATAACTTGAACAATTATGCTTCTTCTAAAGTGTAAAATGTACTTTATGAAAATCATTAAACTTACCTGTAATATGTTGCAAGGCTTCGACCATATTTCGTAATTACGAAATAGAAAAATGCTGCTATGAAGTTCGTCAATATTGCAATTGCATAGTTGAGATACTGAATAGTTGTAATGTATTCATGATCTCGATGGTACTCGTAAACTTCCATAAAATTAGCTAAGTAACTGTGGTTTTTATTTATACCCATATCTTATGACACTAGCTTTTGGTAGGTATTATAGACAAAAGAAATCGAATTATAAGATGAATAATCACAGGTCAATTCAGTTGAAGGGTTTATAAATTTGAATACAGTATTTTATTTCTTATATGACTAATAAATTAAATATTAAAATATCGATCGGAATGCCCTAAAAAATGAATACTCAGAAGACTTTAAAATTTACATAAGCATATTATGATCGACTATAAGAAACATCTGCTTTCATTTTTCGATGATAATAAGATTTTGGCTCTCAAGTTGTAGACACCACGTTGCATGGTTCCCCTTTTCTTTGTCTCTCAGCGAGAGATTAAACTCGTCATAACATTTATCATAAATCAGTAATTGGTCTATTGATATAGCGATAGTTACGGTTGTTTCCTCGTTAAAGAGGGAAAAAGGGGGAAATCTGCGTCTCTTCATTTTGCGCACTATTTTTTTTTTTCATTTTTTCTTTTCTCACCCGTTGTTCATACCGCGAAAGGGGGAGCAATTCACGTAGTGCCTAGTTTTGGCAAGTTCATTTCCTTTTGCTCTTGGATTTCTGATCCATTTACTCGTCAGAGCTGGGCGAAAATTACTTTTTCGTTTTCCGTTTCTGAAATCTCGATTTTCGACCATTTTGAGAACTTTCTTTTGCATTTTCTCTTTTCAAAATTTCAAAACCCCTCTCCGTTTTTCTGTTCCCGGTTTCAAAAATCCAAAAATGCGATTCCTGCTCAGCTCTGTCGCCTGTATTGTTCGCTTATTCGTGTTTGATTCATCCTTGCGTAATTTTCCAATTTCAGTCAGTCCGCCCTCCCTCCCTCTCTTCGATTTTCTGCTCTTCTGTTCGTCTCCAATGAGCTCTAGTTCTTCCCTGCCCAAGCCCTCCATTTCTCGTGACGATTCAATTTGTGGCTGGAAATGTCTCAGGAAACTCGGATCTGGCGGATTCGGTTCTGTTTGGAAAGTTCAGGTGGGTTTTACTATGAGTTTTCTTGAAAAATTTTGTAATTTTTTTAAAAGAACATGCATATATTTATTTTATGTTCGAACCCAAGAAACTTGGAACCTCCGAAAGCTCCATATATGAATCAAATTTCCATTATGGGACTCGGAGATTCCAGAAGGAAGGATTCTGAAAGTTTCGTGAATTCGGAAGCTGCTGGCTTTTTTTCTTTTTTTAAATTTGTGCATATTTCTAATTTTTACCATCTTGTTAACGATTGAAGCTTCATCGCACGGGTAATTAGTCTCAAAAAATTGTAATTTTTTGCAGAATGCCGACGGAATTCTGGCTGCTCTCAAGACGGAGTTCGTCAGGAAGAATGAGACCGAAACGCTTCGTATCGAGGTTTGTCTGAATCCTTATTTTGAAAATTCGGTTTTTTACTAGTTCATCCTCCCCTTGTAACAGGTTAGTAAGGGTATGACCATGTAGTGTCGACGATCTTAACACTAACATTCTATCACCCTACTCGATGATCTGATCAGAAATTTTCTTGAGAGAAATAATGCCTACCTCCTAACCCTATACCACGAACTTTGATGAAGTAACAGGATGAACTATACGAACAACCTGAAAATGCAAACTTTTTTCAGGTAAGCACGTTGCGTCGTTTGCAGTGGTCTGAGCATTTCTGCCAGCTGGTCGACAGCTTCAAAACGAACTATCGCGGTAAAAAAGAGGAATAATTTGGGCGATTTTGAAGAAGATTGTCGACTTTTCAGATGACAAGCTAAACGTGTTGGTGATGGGTCTGACTGGTAGATCTCTCAGCAGGTTTGGCATTTCGTTTTAATCCAGGTTTTATCTAATTCACAAAACTACAAACTAAATCAAAACAGGTGTGCCTCAGGAATGTTCAGACTTAAATATTTTTTAATTTCGGAATTTGGAACCGGAAATTCTTAACACTCTTGATTCGAACTCTAACTCGCTAAAATAGTTCGAGTTAAAGTCAAGCTCAACTAGAATTCGTTAGAGTTAAGTTAGGCGACGGGTTAAAGGATTAAAGTGTCAATGCTTTTCAAACAACTATCTTAATGAGTTTTGAGGATGCGTCGAATGATGCCGAGGCGTTGCTTCAGTGGTTCGACTGCAATTCGCGTGTCGAGACAGTGCCTTCAGGCAATTCGCGATCTCCACTCTATCGGCTACTTGCATCGGGACGTCAAAGGTAAATAGAAATTCCGAGATTTTAGTGATTTATAACGAAAATAGACTTGCAACTTTCTCCTGAAAATTGAAACTACAACTGAACTGTACTCCAGTCGTTTTCTTGGGAGTCTGAACAGAAATGCTCCGAGTTGTGGCAAAACTTGGCGAGGAATATTCGATGAACTTTGTTACAAAATCGTCCCACACTCATCTCTACTTTTTCCAACTCATTTATTTTTTTCCGTTTCAGGCAGCAACTTCGCCTGGTCTCCGGAGAGTCGGAAGGTCATTATGTTGGATCTTGGCTTCTGCAGACGTTATGTGAGTTTTTAGCTGGGAATATTTTGAAATCATTTCAATCTTGCAGTTTCTTGAACTATTTTCCTGCAATTTTTGCGAATTTTCTTTCATAACTCACTCTTGTGGTGCTTACTGATTTTTTGAACAAAGAAAGAACTTTAGCTCCTCGTTAACTTCAGTCATTGTAGCTTACTGTTCACATTTTAAAGGCGGACAATATTTTCAGTTGGACATGGACGAGAACGGAAGCATTTCGCATCGTCCTCCTCGCGGCAAGGCCTTCTTCACGGGAACCAGCTTCTACTGCAGCATCTATGTTCACAAGTCAGTATAATACTTGATTTCAGTAAATTTCAGATGTGTTGAAATTAACCACAGTCTGTTTTTGAAGAGTGATAAGACGTATCTTCAATTCATAGCTATTTTGCAGGACTTTCAGATATTCTAATTTATCATTCTGTCTCGTTCATATTTCTGATTATGAACTCGAAGATTTGAAATTTTTGAAAGAAAACTTTATGTTTCCTATTTGAAACGTAACATTTTTATTTCATCGAAACTTACAATTTTGAAAATTTCAGGAAGAGCGAGCAGGGCAGAAGAGACGACCTGATTGCGTGGCTCTATATGACCGTTGAATTCTTTAAGGTTTCAAATTTTGTATTTTTGCTTGCAATGATTTCATAAACAATTTCGTCTTCCCAGGGTAAATTGCCATGGCGCAGTCTCTCGTCTGACAAAGACATCGAGAAGGCCAAACTGAAGACAGATTCGTCTCTGTTCGATGGAATGCCCAGGGAGATCTACTTCATCAACGACCACATCAGAAAGTTGAAGAGGCAGGACAAGCCCGACTACGGATGCATCTTCAACTATATCGACCGCGTATGTTTTCTTTCAATCGCGAACATGACAAAAGAGTTTATTTTTGAAAAATTATAATATTTATATTTCATTCTGATTTTTGAAAAGAAGACACACTTCTAAAAATTGACGGTTCTATAGTTCCCTATAAAGGTTAGGAATAGGGAAGGTGTAGGTCTTGTTCGGTACCAGAATATTGAGTATTTTGAATTAAACATTTCTAAACAAAGTTTAGCCTACCCAATCCTACTCTTACTGATTTTCCTATTTGGAAGGTACATCTCTTTCAACTGTACTTCTTTTTAATGTGTATGTCTTTTCATGAAGACACGCTAAAATTAAATTTATTTTAAGAAGAAAAACTTTCTTTATGGATTTTTACGAACGAAAACGATAGAAAGATCAGGTTTTCATAGAGAAGTTTATAATTGCAGCCGAAATCTATGCATGAAAATGACGCTCATCTTCTGAGTAACCGAACAAAAATTGAATAAAATTAACAATAGAGTATTATCCTTTCCATTTTCATATTTGTGCTCGTTACAACGTTCATGAAGAGGATCCTTACGACTTCGAAATTGGCTCGCCGAATTTCGTGTACTTCGATCGCCGCTCGGACACCGAATCGGAGATGAGTCAGGACGAGGCAAACGACACGAAGCAGCTGCTGGAAGCGGAAGAAATCAACAATCAGAACACGGAGGGAGGTTAGCGCATCAGAAATATTGTTAAAATGATTCGGTTGCTAATCAACCTAGCGCCTGGTTCGAAAGATTAACCCTTTCTTGAAATGATAACATAAATTGAGTGCCATTGTCAGAACGTGTAATATCTGAAAAAATGCAATCATGCAACCTTTCGAACAAGTTATTCGAGCATTCCATGCCTTTTTATGCCTAGTCACTTTGAAGCAGACGCTTCCTATTTTTGGGGTTTAAATGAGCACTTTTTGAAACGAGGCGAAAAAGGCAAGGGGACGAATTTGCGGTCCCTGAATATGCTACTAATAAATTCGTCGGAAATTTCTTAGCAATTGTAAAAATTGAACCTTTTCAGAAACCACAACTCCTCAGATCTTCCTGGAGGCCGAATTACAGGGCGCTGACTTCGATTTCAACAAATTCAACTAAAATCTCCTGCATCCTTTCTTCTGTAAACTTTACTCATCCCCAGCATATTTATCAATGTAGGCCAAGAACCTCTTTCACCTGAAGAAATCAATTTTTAACCTTCCAAAATATAACCTTTGCGGGTTTAGCAATAGTTTTCAAAGGTCCAGTAAATATTGCACGTGTTCTATCGCAGCTTTGCTCTTTTCCTAAAATTATCATATTTTAGCCTCACTAATGATGATTTGATATGCATAGGCGGTTTTTCTTTCTTCCACTTGATAGTCATAGCTTATGAAAAAATGCTAATTTCCGAAACCGCTTCCTATTACGTTTTATCTGCATTTAGTGAAAAGTTTCTGGATTAGTAAATGAGATTATTATGCGATAAATGGAAGATAAACTTAGCAGTAATACCAATATTTTTGGTATAAAATAGCAAAAGCAGAGACAACGAGAAAATCGAAAAGTTGGCTCATCATTCCTGGCATCATGAAAGAAAATTAATTTGAAATGACTTGAAATCGACCCGACGTCGAAAATGCATGAATCCGCATTTTTATTTATAAGAAAATAAATTTGATACAGAAATGCAAATTACGGAAAATGACAAAAATAGTGTAAAAAGTATGTATAATTTTGACCAGTACTGCATATGAAGTCAATTTATTCAAACTCGAGAATCTAAGGATGTAACACGAGGTCCACATTAACGTCGAACTCGCTCAAAGGAACTTTTTCAACTATTTGCTCTTTGATGGCGATCACGACTTTGTAGGGGTACTTTCCGAATTGGGTCTTGTGCTCCGTTAGAAATCGATCGTAGTAGCCCTAAAATTATATTTTATTTTCTGAATTTTTTGAGAAAAGTTACCTTTCCATGCCCCAATCGTTCGCCTTTTTCAGTAATGGCGACACATGGCTGGAGAACAAGGTCAAGGGGTCCTGAAACATAAAAAAGGTCTGGATGATAATGAATTAATATAATATCAAGCTATTCTATGTATGTATAGCTTTTCATTAATTATTTAGGTTCTAAAGAAAAAAAATTTAACCTGATTCCTCGTATAATGACCATGTGCAATCCGGTCCCGGTTGACGAATGCCCCAAAGAGTTGGTTGCAGATTTTTGAAAGCCGCCAAATCAGGAACCTTTCGCATCAGCATGCGGTCGTTGCCTTTGATGAACTGGAAACATCGAAGCTTAGAAACTTCTAGTCTGTGTTATAAATGATGCAGTTGCTAATTAAAAACGAAGAATAAAGTGAAGCCTAAATGATAATAAGAGGCAACCTGGATAATTCGCAGCTTCATAGCTTACGAAATGGTATGGGAAAAGATCTCTCCCCTACCTTGCCCTATATCCTTAACTATAGACTACGAAAACTATTCCAATTACGTGATAAGATATTGAAAAGGTCGAAAGTTTGACATACCGTCATACCTAAATAGTTATCTTGCAATCAATCTTCTTACATGAGGAATGAAAACTTCCTTCCCGTGAGTCAAGGCGTCAATGATGACTTCATCAGTCTGAATTTCGCCGACGGTGGAGACGAAGACGGAGACCCTCTTAGCATTCTTGTACCAATCAGCGGATAGGACCTAAATAATTTTAATTTACATATATATATTCTTTTTTAAATCCAACCATACATTATTGAAATTTGCGCTTATCTTATATCCAAAATTTTTAAACATATGAGACTTATTTTCATTTGAATTATATTTTATACTCAAAAACACAGCGATTTGTGAAATTTCAAATCAATTCATATGAAAATATCGTAAAATGCCTTTTAATTAGATTATTTTCCCGATGGGAAAATTTCAACTTTAGTGATAAGATTACCTACCTTTTGCAAAACAACCTTGGTTTGTTCTTCCAGTGATTGTTGAGGCACTTCTGCGAGTAATTTGCCCATTTCTTTACGCATCGCTTTCTTCGCCTCTTTCAATGGGTTTGCGGTCATTTTGGCGGAATTTCGAATATTCTGAAAATAAAGTAAGTTTCAAAATATTCGAAAGTATTGTCGGTCAATTAGCCATCATTTTTAGTATAAAAAAATAAATAACAATCACTGGAATTTATGAATATTTTCAGGTAGAAATAAAGAAGAAGCGAAACATTTGAGTAAAGAAAACATCGTGAGATGGTCATCAATATGAATATGAACAGAAATGTGATTTCCCACTAAATTAGGCACAAGATAACCTAATTTTCTAAAATTTTAAATTTTAACCTGAAAGTCAACAAATTTAGTCGAGTTTCGTAAAATCACAGAAAAAGTCGATAGTTTACTAGCCAGTGTCAAAGAACGCGCACGTCTAAACTAGCCGCTTTTATATTCAAGACAAGTGGTTCACAACTGACCCTTATCTTATTGAAAACAAAGAAAAGATGCGACTAATTTGCAAGATAGACGGACTTTCTCAGTTTTGATGGGAAGACTGGAAGGGTATTACATAACGTGGTCATTGATAACTATCGGTATTGATTAGACCGGGAATGAAAAGATCACTTCCTTGCGATAATAACACTAACACGAAACTTCATAGGGAAAACATATTGAAGGTACAACTTTTATTTAATTTTAAAGATTTTTTAAAAATATTATTTTATTATTGATGACTGGAATATACAACATCTCGTTATTTTTCGTGTTTTTGGAGGTCAGTTTCATTCAAACCAAAACGAAAATAAATATGAGTCTCTAATAATCGATACATTAAAGGTTCTACCTGTATCTAAAAGCATCTAACATTTGCTTTGTAAATATTAAAAATAAATATTGAAAAATGAAGATAAATATGGCAATGCAATGAACTGTACTCAAAATGATATAGAAAATAACACAATTAGTGTACTCTTTTCAGAACTATGAAAGAATGCTCGAATTTTGAATGAAAAGCTGTCTATCAGCTAGATTTAAACTTGGAGGAGCGTAAACTTTATATGTTCATTTGATACTCTGCTCTCCAATAATAGCATTATTAGTCAGACATATAGAGGAATGCTCGGTTTTAGTCATTACTACGAAAACCTAAGTTAGCTTAAAAGATACAGAATTCCTGGCTGTCGAAGTCGTTAGACTTGGAGAACTCGGGCAATCCAACCGAATCACAGGGTCGTTGATCCAGAGACCCTAAATTTCAATGCAAATTATTTTTTGGAAGATATTAAAAAGGCATGTTTCGAGTAAAATTATGTTCGATTTTAGCGAATAGTGATATTCCATGGAAAATTTGATACGTCAATTAAAAAACTATTAGAAACAATAGGACTCTTGTTATAATTTCATCATTTGGGTATTTCTTGCCCTAAGGAACTTTTATCCACAAATTCGAATAAGTTCAGAGATATTATATTAAAAAAATAACTTTTAATCAATGGCAGAATCTTTGCACTCACCGAGTCCGCATCCCGGTTCCATAGCAACAGTGATTCTTCGTCATTGTATGTGCCAGCGCAGGTAAGCAGCATTGAATTCGAAGAGGATTTTCTTAAATCAAGCAGATATCATTTTAATAAACAGACAAAAATACCCCATAGCTCTGATCTTCCTGACGGGTTTATCCGACACTTTAAGTTTCATAAGCAATGTTAGCCCGAGGGATGGAATTCTGAAAATCCTAATATTTTTTAAAATTGATTTTTCTCTTACATTTCGCTCAGCTCGCATTCTTTGTTTGCTTCCAGCATTGTGGATCGGTCTAAATAAAAAATAAATCAAAACTATCTAAAATTTTAAAAATCGTTTAAACATTCATGGGTTTCAAAATCTCAAGTAAATTTACCCGAATAAGCCACGATCAACGGGTCATCGAAGCTCAAATCCTTTCTTCTTATCTTCAACTTTGAATGCATCGAATCGCTTGTCGAGGTTTGACCTAAAATTGGCATATTTTTCCTTGAGACGAGACTTTTCAAACCCATCGACGAATATGACGAACAGGTTGGTCGGGAATTTCGTGGGATGCAGATTTTTCTTCGGGAGCGCTCTTCGTCGGAATACAGCTCGAAAATGTCCTCGTATTCCATGGAATAGCTTGAACCAGTCGAAGAGAGTCTAAAGGCAAGTTAAACATTTTCATTCGATTTTCAATGTTATGTCCCACTTGGACTTGAAATTAACTTTTAAATAATGAATTATCCTTTTCCGTACAAATTTTGAAACCTACCTCGTGAATTTCTTGTTCATTTTGCAGTTAGGCGGATTTCGACTGCACTGCTGCATTTCATGCTCGTGAGTCGTTAGGACGTAATCTGCTCCAGAGGCGTTTTCTAGAATTAAATTTCTTATTCACGATTCCATAACACCTAAAGAAGAATTACTTAGAAATGATATTTGGTGGTCTATAGAAGTTTAAAACATATCGAATTTTTACCCGAACTGAACACTGAGACAGCGGAATCAATACTGACACCCTTCTGCATGGATCTTCTTGGCCGGGTCACTGGACCGTTGTTCCAGGTCTGCCCATTTCTGGAAGAACAAGATCTTGCTCTCAGATAAGATCGAAGAAAAATACTTGGTACTGTTTCTTCTCAGCATCATCTTCGAATTCGACTCTTTGCGTTCTGGACTCAACTGCTTCGATTCCAGACTTGTGATCGACACTGAAAGTAATGATGAAGAAAGGATTCTTATCATGTTCATTTTTTGTTGGAAAATTCGCCTATTTCGAAGGAAAATGTTCAGTTTTAATAGAGGAAAAAGTGGGTTCAATATCCAAATATACTATGAAGAAAACCCCACTGCGTTCTTGCAGATTTCGAAATTTTCGCAAAATGTGGTACGCCTTTCAGGGATGCTTGGTTGGTATGGTGCAGGTACGGATAATTTACCTATTGAATTATGCAGGAATACAAGGTATGAAACGTTTGTACCAAATTCGTATACAGGTAGAAATTTTTGACGCCAAAGCACATTCCTGATTCATTTTATGCCTACCGCTGTATTGCTGTGTGTCTCTGTCGATGTTGATGGACACCCGACTTTTGAGCATTTCTTCCTTGACACTGCGGTCCTCAGAATCCGCACGTTGGGTCTCAGCATTCGTCGGAATGTAGCAGGTGGTTTTCACTGGGATATTCGTGGCGCTGATTTTTGGGGCTATGCGACGACCACTCGGATAGCTAAATTGTGTTTAGATAAAAAAGTTGCTCATTCAGCCGGTGTATTTTACTACCCAGTTTTGATTTACTTTTTTTCTATTAATTTTTAATAAAAAGTCGATGGCAGTATGTCATTGACAAAATTCATTTTTTATTGAAGGTCAACTATTTCCATAAAACTTATTTCCTACGTCTTCAGGGTGTATTTGGCGGAATCTCTCGGGTAGTCCTTGGACTTCTCGAGTGCATAAATCATAACGTAGCCATCGCTCGTTCCTAGCCAAATATGGTCATTGAGAGCCAGCAAAGATGAAATGTGGACCGTAGATTCTTCGTCGGAATTTGCCGAAGAAAGGGACGGCTTTCTGAACATATCTCTAATTTTCCTGTATTCAAATATACCATAAAGTATATTACGATATAAGTGTCGAAAATATTTGCGTTAATCGAAAAATGTAACAATCGTACGACACTAATTCACAATGTACAAGAATGTTACTTTTCCAAAGAAAATGTGCTTCTTGAAAATTGAAATATTGAATTCGAAAATCTTTCATAATGCACAGCATATGTGTGAATCAATCAATTATCCAACTCACCTATGCGTATGATCATACGATATATCGAACAGAAGCGTGCACTTTGTGTCTGTCCAAAGTTGTAGTAGAGTTGAATTTGCCGTGCATAAGAATACTCCACAGGAACTCGGAGAGAGGCAGCTGACCTAAAATTTCTATTCAAAATTTCTTCGATCGTTTGAAACTACTTTTTCGAACATCGGAGTGCCCATGGCCGCGTTTGCGCAGGCGACGTAGACCGTTGAAATGGTTGAGAGCGTGCAGAGCTCCAGCTTGATCATCTTACAGGCACTCGCAACGATCAGGGTTTCGTCGTAGATGGCGGCGTCTGAAGCGAAATTGATGATAGCCGTAACATGAGCAGAATGTTTACGCTATCTAACTTTGAAGATAACATGAATTTAAAGATTGGTACCTGCGAGTGGAGCATATCCAATCGGCAGATGATACATCTCCAGACTATTTGGCCATTTGTCGCAAATGTTCTCCAGAACCGTCAACGTTCCATTTGCTAGTGCTGCGTACAGGTTTTTGTTGTTGTACAACAACTTCAACGCGACATCGGGAAGTTTGATTTCCCATTGGATAGCGCAAGGCTCCTCATTGACGCTCAGCGCCACGATGAATCCAGAAATCAGCCCGACGATAGCCGTATTCTCACTGATCAAGACGAACGACGCGATGCGACAATCAAATTCAATTTCCAGGCTCTTCGCCGTTGCTTTACCATTCTGCGTTTTTATTCGAGAAATTTCCCCTCGCGATTGGGATCCACTTATTGCATAGGCTGAAAATCCACTTCTTGAAATTTTCAAACAAAATTTTGGATACCAATATCCGGACTGAATTCGGACACGTATACGTCACTGATCTGCATTTCGCTCAAATCGCAAGTGTGAATGCTGGACGACTAAAAATGTTAAAAATCAATAAATATCGATTTTCTCCAATTTTACTGTCGAATTGAAGTAATTCCTGAGCTTCGTCCGCTTGTTGAGTCGCTCTTGGAGGTCTTCTAGATACGCCTTGTGCTTGCTCCTGAGATGCTCGTGGGAAGGAATTTTCTCCAGATCTTCGAAGGCAATCTTAAAAATCAAATTGAATAAATAAGGAAAAATAATGGCGTGTGCATTAATTTTGAAGAGAATCGATGTTGCAATGAAGCCAGTGCCTCTTTCTACTAAGATGCCGCATACTTTTCCTTACCTTGAAGAGCCCATTGATATCGAAAGCCAACTTTCCAGCGGCCCTGACGACTCGCATGATCCCAATCGTGTCACTTTCAGCGAGAATCTCCTCCTTGTGATGGATGAGAAGTGCCAGACCGAAGTGGAATAGGACCTTCGGGCCTTCGAGCATGAAGCAATCCCAGAGGCGAAGAAGGGTCTGAAAATTTGGTAATTAGCTGGATTAGCTGATTTTAGGAAACTTATTATGCTCGTACTACTCATACCGAGCAATTTGTAAAAGTAGCCGCCTGTGACGAAATAGCATTGACAAAAGAATCTCTTCCACACACTATTTCACTCAAAGTAGCTACCCTTCGGATGGATACGTGGCTATTTAAGACAAATACTATCATTCTGCTAAAATTGCATACCGAAAAAGGAACTGCATCAAAGAAAAGCGCGATGAACCAGTTGAGAGTGATCGAGGCCAATTCGATGTCCAAGGAGGCGAGGTGATTGGCGATTTCTGGGCAGTACTCTTCCAACAGTTCCTTGAGCACTTCCTGAATTAAAATATACAAGCTTCACTATATTTGTCATATCCCTTGATGATTTGAAATTGTATTGCCCAATGCTATTTAGTGCGCCAATAAGCAATAATAAAATTGGCTGTGATAGTATTTATTGCTAATGCGTGTTTCATCACTATACTTGTGAAATTGAGGAAATTTCACTCCGACAATGTTTTCATTTTTCAATTTCCATAATTACCTGATCAGCCTGAGCACCAGCCAGATTATCGTCAAAGTACGTTTTGTCGAAGTATCGTTCAGTGACCGCGATCAGGAACCAGAATGCCTCTTCAGGCCCGACGAAAAGCAGTGCGGTTGCGGCGAGGAAGTTCATTCCCTGACAGTAGCCGAGTGAGTCATTGTGAAGACAGAAGGCACGGAGGACTTGTAGAAGTTGGGTTACCTAAATTTTAGGTAAACTAGTTAGGAGTTTGGAAACGATGTAATAGACGAAATGCAGAAATGCGAAGGTTAAAGAATGATTGGGAAAACACTGGGAGAAGTCCGTCTCATCACTTCGTTCCAATACGTTTTCCTCTCAAAATTGCCAAATTCTCTTCAAGTCCGAAAGGTAACTTGAAAATCCCAAGTTATCATACTATGCGAAGGTGTATATAGAAAAAAAATCTGTACATATATCGCATAGTTTGAGAACTTGTGCCTCCAAATTTCAAATAATAGGATTGAAATTACCCCCTTGCTCGACGCCGTCATGAAGTGCACATTGTTCGGCATAGTCCTCAGTAGGTCGAGATGGATTTGTTTTTGATGACCGGTGGAGAACTAAATATTGTTGTCATATGATAAAAATTATCGATGGAATGTCACAATAAATCTTGAATCGAATCTCAAATTCAAAACGATTCACACATTATCATGCATCCGGTGCAATTTGGCTATGTTTCAAAATAGATAAAGTTTGCCTCTAATTTACTATCATGCATTATTCGTATGCAATAATAGGAAAAAATAAACAAATTACCGCATTGTCTTCTTCTCCTTCCTGCGTATTGCACAGGTTCCGATAGTAGTATTTTCCGTAATGGACTTTGAGGTCCGCAACAGTTTGATGGATCAATAAGTTCCACACCGTTGATCTCAGAGAATTTGGAATGCCGTTTCGGCAGAGGGAGACTGATTCCGGCTGAATTCAAATAATTACAAAAGGCGTTGAAACTTGATATTTAATAAAAGAAATGACATCGCGACATCGAAAACATGAAATAAGGTGATGGATTTATATCACGATGTTGCAATTAATTTTTCTCGATTATTATCAATTATTTTAAAATCTAAATTACCGTAATTTCAATGTATTCGTTTTCCTCCAAGAATTTTTTCCACATTTTCCTGTGCAGAATAGCCGAGTCTGACTTGTCTGAATTTCAGCATTTTTCAGGAATTTAAAGAAAAAAACTGCGGACTTTCATAATACTCATTAATTTTTGTCGCCATGTAATGGATCGCCATTTTTTCGTCGGGAAGCGAGATTCTGAATCCGAACGAGTCGACGTAGACGCCGGATAAAAGGCTAAATATTGTCCTCATTTTTCCTAACTCATTTGTTTTTACCTTTGCAGAGTAGGCAGACTCGGCTCATGAGCACGAATTTCAGCTACCAATTTGCAGATTCGATATTTGTGCTAAAAGTATTTCGATTCATAGTATGTTTCTTAAAAACCCCTGATGAAGTGGGAAAGTTGAATAGATACTGTTTGGCTTTTATATAACAAGATCAGTAATGATCTAATTACCACATCTCCTCCTAGTAGCTTGACTTGCATGGTGTCCATCGCACTGTTCTCTTTCAACGGTATTCTGATCGTCGACTGTAGCGCGAAAACATACTCCTTTTTCATCATATCCAATTCGCTTTTCAGGGAAACATTAACATCCCTAAACTTTAATTTAATTTAATTTTCAAGTTTTCCGAACCTCAAAGATTCAATATTCTTCTCCATCGATAGACATTTCTCGTTCATCCTGAGAATCTCCGAATTGAGGAATCGATTTTGTGCTGATAAGGCACTTTGGTTCTCGGGAGTGTCTTCGGTAAGCAGTCTTAATTAGGGTAATTGGCTGGATAACTATAGGTAATTTTGATTCCTCGTGAAGCTATGACATGAGTAGTGGCGAGGAAATGAGATTATCATGCAATGATGCCAAGAGGTTTCTAGATTTCTATGATTTACTTCAGATTGACGACTTCTTCAGTGAGCCGGCGATTTTGTTGAATGAGATATTCAAGTCGTTTCTTCTGCTCGTTACTGACTCGGCGCAGCTGTTCGAGTTCGCAGGTCTCATTTCGCTCATTTTCAGTGGTGCTCATCGGGTCGTTAACTGATACGGAATTCGAAGAGACGGTCGACGAATCGAAATCACTTTCATCTTCGGTGAATTTCTGCTGCTGAAGCCATTTCGTGACCCATTCATCCAGGATGTATTGAGTGTTCTGAATATGTTTCGACTGAAGTGTATAAAATTTCTCTAAATCAATTCAATGTTGAGATTTTGTCAGATGCTATAAAAATTCTCTATACTTTGTAACATTCATTTCAATTCGCTTTTGGAAACATTGTCATGGCTATGTCTCACAAAATCACTTGAGAAAACTGATTTTGTACTGCATGGCTAATTTTTCATTTGCAATTATCAGCCAACTAAAAATTCAATCAAAATAACAACCTCTAAATAATTCCAGAAAATCTTTCTAAATATGATTACATTGATTGGAGCAGGCTGAGCGGTACTTCGATGCTTCAATGACTCAGTTTTTCCGTTCAATTCGTTGAGTTTCTCCTCCAGCACAGACAATGCCAGGGGTGAATCGATGCTGATTGGAGAAGAATCTAAAATTGGGAATGAATGAAGCCACTTTCAAAGAAATATGAAACGATGATACATTTGCGTAGGGCCTCCTTCCGGCTCACATCATTCAGGTTCAGCGTATTGTTATTTTTCTCCATTAGAGAAATGTGGTCCACCATCTAAAACAGAATACTAATAAAAATGTCAAGTATAAAATTTCGAGAAAAAACTATTGTAAAACTCATTATAGAAGTCTACCGCTGAAGGTTCATTGAAAACTTGGAAAAGATGACTTTATTTGAGACTTCAAGGCATTAATGATAATAGGTTTCAAGATTTGTTACCACCACTATATAAGAATTGTGTTTAATAAGTTAAGAGTATTCGATTGGTTAGATATCTACAACCTATAATTGTAATGAATCATCGATGTTCACATGAAACCTCAAAATCCCTCTGCCCTATTTTCCTTTCGAATCATGTGAGAGAGAGGTTTTGTTAATGATTTTTGTGCCGCCATTGGAAACTCATAAACAATCGGATTTGGTCTCTACGCATGCAATCGTATACATTTGAAATTGGGTTCGTAGCTATCTGCGCAATTAGAGATAAATTTGGAAAGCAGAAATCTTTTAGAATAAAAAATATTTAATTAGCATAATTAGAGTAATTAACATAATTACCGGTAGACTAATACTCCGCGTTCTATCGATCCTTCTGAAAGGAGCCCCAGAAGCTCTACTCATCTTGCCAGCCTTCATGTTTTCGTCGTCGAAATCTCTAAAATAAAATAAGATGTTTCAAAATTTCTTATTTATGAGCTAATGATGAATTTTGATCACACTAACGTGTTTTCAGCATGAAATTCGACCAAATTTATCACGTTTAAAAATTATATCTTAATTTTTTTCCTCCAAAAATTAAGTCTGACATCTTACCGATTGACTAACGTTTCCATCCAGCGTCGGCAACTATTTTCGTTTTCCGCTTCGAGTTCAATCGCTTTTTCGGCAATGCTAAAAATTAGCGTGATTAATTTTATTTATCAAAAGTTGAATTAACTGCATCACAAAGGCCTTGGGGTTATTGTCGACCGTCGTGAACACGGCTTTACTCAGCGATAGTTCACCAACTGGGTCTTTTTTGACTATTAAATCGTCTAAAAAATTAATTTAATTTTTTCAAATTTAATGATTCCATACTTTCATCCTTGAAGTACAATAATTTCCCGGAAATCTCATCGATTGCAAAATAATACTTCTTTTTCGGGCGTAAGAGGGTTAGTGCTGAAAATAGACTTATTCACAAAAATGTAAGGTTTAGCTAATTAAAAATAGTATAATTATTAAGTGTCATTTTCGGACCCGAAATTAATAATTCCAGTCTGGCATTTCTACTTGAATAGAATTGAAACCTATTGTTATCATATATTTTGCGAGCGGATTTTCAAAGCCCAAATATAAAGAAAAAAAAACTAGATTTGGTAAACAGAATTTGAAATTTTTAGAATATGGAAAATCGTATAATATCAATATTATTGTTTGCATAAAGATAATATAACCAAAAATGAAGTATACTGACCTCCCCCAATATTTTTCATATACAGGTGACCCGCTAGTGAGTATCCTCTTTGCATGATTCTCAAATACGGGGCGCCGTATTTCGGATAGCTTTCGGAATTTGACTGTTCAAAACAATGGACTCTCGATTGGATATTGTTTGTTACAGTTGCGTCACAATCTCGAATTCATGCACCTGAACAAATGAAGCAATTTGAAATACGGAACAAATAGCCCAAGGGAAATTCGAAAATTATCAGGAATATTAGGAAAATGTAAGAGAAATAATATACAAATAAAATAGGTATCAAAGTTGGTAAAGCAATGAATAAATACTTAAAAAGTATTGCCACGAGAATTAGGACTTTGAATAAAATAAATAAATAAAATTTAGATATTATGTAGAAAAATGCAAGCAAATTATGATAATAAGTATCAATAGTCAATAATTATCAGTAACGGGAAGTATATAAAACATTGTTGTAGAGAACTTAATAGCGCATAAATTTATTGCATAAACAAAGTATTGGTAATTTTGGCACAAATTACGGACAAGATTTAAAATGAATTAATATCATAAGACTGAATTTTAGATATCAAAACCTGTAGCATATCTAAATGACGCACTCCAAAGTGACGCTCATTAAACTAGACAATCAATAAAATCAGATAAAAAATTGAACGGATTAAATTCTTTTTCTGCATTAAAATAATCTCATCTTTTTCGGAGCTCGAAAAACTCGGTGAGATTTGCCAAATTTTATCGCAAATTGCTCTCATTTGCACGGTATTTTCTCGTTTTTAATTGTGCAAAAATCGAGTTAAAATTTGAAATAATTGCGGCTTTCTGTATAGTTTCATCAAGTGAAAGTTTTTCCTACTCTTGAAACTAGGTTAAAATATCGATTTTTAAATATTAGGAACAACTATCAATATCATTAAATTATAAATCGATATTCAAAATTCAAAACTACGAACATACAGAACTAAAATTGCCGTCAGTTTCATAATCAGCACATGAACTATGGATTTCGAATTTCAAAGCTAAGTCGAAATTCAATCAATCTAGCCGAAGATGATAAAATCACGTTGTTCTTTCATCATGATCATGAATCAAATCGATTTTTCGAAAATGAATAGATTTTTGTCTATTCCAGCTAGTTTTAAAATGCCATTTTATAAAATTGGACACAAATTAGACATTTAATGAAATTCTCACAGACCGCGATCGGAAAAAAAACCCATATAAGTTTGTGTGGAATGATGATTCACAAGAAGCTAGAATCGGAGAAATACAAATAGACGATTGAAATTTTTAGAGAGAATTTTAGCGTATCTTTTTCAAAAACACTTTTTGCCAAATTTAAGCTTTAAAAATGAAACAAATGAAAATTTTCAAGTATGAATTAATCTTGAGTAAGTTTCTTTACGAAAATTTAAAGGCATTTTTCAAAATGACTCAAGTTTTGCGGGAGAAAACTCTAATAATTATCGTTTCACGATGGCTACTAAAAATAAACTAAATTTTCAAAAATAAAAAAATCGTAAAATTTTCCAAACTCCGAAAAAACGTTGGACTTTAGCTGAGGTTTTGGCGAAACGGAACAAAACCGGCGATTTGGCTTTCGCTGGGGCTGAATCAACAAAATCGGAAAATTCAGCAAAATTCTCAATCGCTTTTCGTGGATACTCAAAACCAGCCCAAATGGAACTAAAATAAAAAAAAGAAAAACTAATCGAAAAATCATCCCCAGCCTGTTTTTCAGGCCTATTCTTCAACATTATAAGAAATCCTTTGTAAATTTCGAAAAATCCACCTAAAATCTGGTCGGTGCTCGAAAAAATGAAAAATTGACAGTTGTCATGCGGCAATTGCGAAAAAATCGACCAGACCGACTTTTTCGACCATCACCTTCGGAAAAAACGAGCAAAATATTGATTTTCAACATGTGGATTTGGCTAAATTTGGTAGGAAGTTTGCAATATAGCTGGTTAGTTCAAAACGAGGTTATTTTTGGAGCTCTGGGAACATTTGTATTGTGAATTGAATTGAGATAGGTTTCAACCAAATGAATGGGCTGTTGAGGATTGAAATATTTTTAATATAGCCAGTTGTTGGTTTTTTTGCAAATTTAAAAATTTAGCATTTCTCATGATATTATTTGATATAGCAATTCATACAGACACCTCTGAAAAAATCGAATAAACCTCAAGAAAAGATAAGATTAATTAAATTTCATGAAAGCTCAACAAAATAAAGATCAAAATAAATCGTTATCAAAATATCTTTTTTCGAGAAAAAGAAATTGAAAATCATCAGCCTAAGTCATAAATGGCTATGAATGACATGAATAATAACCCCATTTGAAAGACGCTTGAATAAAACAAAACCGAGTCGCGCAATTGCAGCAATTGATGAATGAATTCACGAAATTCAATGAGTCGATTTTCGAAAAGCTTGGTTTTCCCCTTTTCTCTTTATTCTTCGTGCTATTTTCGCTTGAATATTCATTTCTTGTTCCCTGAAAACCCTCTTAAATCTCAGCGTTCTCTCACCAATGCCATTTTTGCTTTGATGATACATTCGACAATGAGAAATGGCAAAAATCTTTACTTTTCGAAAAAAAAATCATCGTTTTTCTAAAATCACAGGAACTCCTAAACTCGGTCGCAGAATAACTTCTAACAACGGGATGTTTTTTTCAAAATCGTGCGGAG
Organism: Diploscapter coronatus; assembly: GCA_964036155.1. Taxonomy (NCBI): domain Eukaryota; kingdom Metazoa; phylum Nematoda; class Chromadorea; order Rhabditida; family Rhabditidae; genus Diploscapter; species Diploscapter coronatus. Next base: position 14,015,684 of record OZ038422.1, read on the forward strand.
TTGAAATTTTGTAGCTCCTGATCAACCAAAGCAAGACCACTTTCAGCTCGATCATCGCGAATTTTTGTCCTAAAACTTTCAAAACATAATACTTTTAAGACTTTTCAAACCTAAACAATTTCTTGGTCCCGCAAAGAAGGGCAGGTAATCGTACAGGCTTCTTGAAGTTTTCTGATCGGATAAAAATCGGTTGGGGTCGAATTTGTTCGCGTTTTTCCAGACCTAGGTTTTTTGTGCTATTTGGATACCTTAAGCCCTCAAGTCATGAGAAATGGGTTGAGGGATGGGGGCGAAAGATTCCGTTCTCACTCGATCATGTCCATTAATGAAGATCTTTTGCATGCGAAACTTTTGCAAAATTCGGTAGACGTGTCAAAGGCGCCTATCGCCGTACCTCGATGCTAGGCGCTTTTTAGTTGCCATTATTTGACTCTCCTCTTTTTTCACGCGATAAAAAATGTATTATATTGCCCCCATGCTTCAATACAGGCGAGTGGGATTCTCCTCCTCCAGAAAAAGAAGCTAGACAAAAGTGACAAAGATACTACGTCGTCTTGAGTATTTCTTTGCGGGACACATATTTTGGGAGTAAAGAAGACGTGGTTTATCTTAGCTAATAAACACGATAATGTGTTCCCGCAATATCACACTATCTCTCATGGCTAGAGCTTGAGGTTTTCATTTATTATTTCCTAACAAAACAAAATATGCGATGGCTTTTCTTTCAGATGCCCAAAAACTCGGAAACCAGTCGAACCTGTTCGTTTCTGTGCATCACGATCGGCGAAACGCAAATGTTGGCTTCTTTCGGCAAAATTGTTCCATCTGTAATTTCAGGTATGACTCGAAATTTTCTTTCTAACGTATTATGCTTTTAATATTTTCATCTTTTCCTCATGAAATTGGAAAAAAATATTGTTAAAAATTTTCTATGTTGAATTGAGATTTTTACAACAAGCATTTGTCGATTATTTTCCTCTGTTGATGTTAACAAAAATTATCTGATTAACTATCGATAATTGTCCTTAAAACGCGAAAAACGACAAGAAGATAAATAAATCATCTAATGAGCAAATGCTCATCTCTCGCGCATTCTGAAGCTCATAAAAAGAGAAGAAAGAAACACGCTTCTTTCATCTCGTCTCAAGTAGTCGGTCATTCGCAATAGTTGATTTACCTAATTCCAAATCATTTTTCAGCTTCCTTTGAACGACCGGCGCTGGAGGGAATAGTCTTAGGCTTTCGCGTATAGCCCGATCAAGACATCCACATTGGTTTAGTTCACCAATTGTCACCTCCTTCGAGGTACTATCTACAAAAATACAAGAATAAGTTTCATAAAGTTATCATTTTCTTCAAATTAGAGTTTTTCATCCATCATGTTATGAATGAAATTTCTATTGGATTTAATTGATACCTGACAGAATCATCATAGTCTCCTTATAAATTTCATCTTGGGTCTCCTCATGACACGCAAGACACCATATAGTCCAACTTAACGCTGATGTTATTGTATCGTGACCTAATTAAGCTGAGCAATTATGAATGATAACTATCTTACTTACCTGCGAATAGAAAGGCATCAATGAACTCGCGAATCTTAGGTTTGGTATAGGAAGGATTGCTAAGTAATTTATCAACTATTGAGCTCTAAGATAAAAAATTGAAAACTTAAGTTTCAAAATAAATTACATTTTCAGTTAAATTCTCTTTCGAATACTTCATTGCTCCTATCCTTTCATCAATAATCTAAATCTAAAAATTATTTAAAAATCAGAATTTTAAAACCTTCATGGTAAACTCTTCTAAAGTCCTCAAACATTCGTTAAATTTCCTTTTCCATCCACCTAACTCAAAAATTATCGGTAGTTTCAACCAAGGTTTCATCGTGAAAAGTCTAAATTTGGAAAAATTAGTTCAATTTTGGATTTGTGAAACTCACCTACATGATCATATGGTTCATTTCGCTAACCGCGTCCACGTATTTGTGGTTTTGATCAGTTTGAGCCTTCGAATCAAAATTCAAACAGGTATTGCAGATTATGTCCAAGGCGCATCGTTTTATGTAAGGATAGAGATCCACCAATCTTTCAGCTTGGTTTTCCAAAACACTTGTAAAAATCTAAACGAATAAAAATTTTCAATGTTTCTCTGAAAATTTTAGAATTAATGCATTTTCCCCGTGCATTTGCGCAATTTAAAGTTGAATAAAGGCTCACTTTCGACTCCCTATTGAAAGAACCGATGTAATCTTTGAACCTAGTCTGATGAAAAATAGGTAATAATGCCTTCCTTTCCGATTTCCATGAATTGTCTTTACTGAAATTTTTCTCTAAATGTGTTACAAATTTCTAGACTTTATTATTTTTAAACTTCAAGATCAATTTTTCTTGTACCTTGGTTCCTGATTATTTATTCAAAAGTGAGAATCTTACCAAGTAAACAAATTATCACCGAGCCACATTTCGATGTTATTATAGGCGATACCCTTGACCGTTTCCTCCGAAGATTCAATTAAATTCTTAAAAAGATATTTAAACCCACCAAATTAAAAACAAAATACCTTCGCAATATTCCCATTTAACGGTGTTATCAACAATTGGTCTCCAATCCACATTTTAGTAAATTTCGATCCAAAATTCCTCCCGTTCTCCGAAATCTCTAGGCAATAGGGTAATAATCCTAAAAAGAGTATTTAAATTATCACAAATCTTTACTTATCTTCAATCGGCAATTTCAACATTTCTATCGTAGTCCCCAGAATCCAATACCCTTTCGGCCCATAGAAATCTTTCGTCATACTCCATTGTCGAAATAATAATTTAATTTTGACAACTAGTTTATAGATTATTAAAGTAATTAAAAATAAAATGATTAGAGCCAAGCAGTTCATTAGATTCAATGATACTCGTAGACGTTGAAATGGTAGTGATACGCATATATTTCAGATCTTTAGAGGGCAAATTCTAAACTTAATCCTTGTATCAGATAAAAACGGATTAGTTTTGGTTGCAACGAATTAAAATTTTGAATTTATTTTTCTTTTTCCCTTTAAATTTACATACTCCTCAGTTTTGAATTGGAAAACAGGAAAATATAATCTGGAGAAAAGAAAGAGGATGGATGTAAAAGTAAATAAAAAGTTGTAGGGCACCACAAAAAATATTTGCACATTTTATGAACACATTGTTTTTCAACTCCGTCTTATTAAGGTCTGAGATTAATCGGGATTATCCCTTCTGGGAATTTTCGGAATTTTCAATTTCAAATTCAAAACTTTGATAAACAACAATTTCCTATGCACTAAAAATAAAGGAAATATCTTCACCATAAAAATTTGCTATAAATTTTGTTTAAGAAGACCTTACCATTTTCAACGTTAAGTGAATATTTTTCTGCGATATTTAGAAGAAAAAAATCGGAAACATAATTTATAAAAAAAAAAATGAAGATGATTTTCATTTTATCAATTACTTATTTATACTTTGATTCTTCTGACGAACCCTGATTTCGCATGATTTCAAGACCGATCTCTGACGAGCTCTCATAGTGACCGGTCATTCATCTAGCGCTTATTCATTCTCAATCTTTTTCTTTCTTCTCATCGCCTATTTTCTCTTCTCTTATATTCAGCTTCTGCCCTAAGTCCCGCCCCTTTTGGAGATTACTTCAAGCTATCATAGCTTATAACTAGTGCCTTTTAAATTTTGTTTGAAAGTCTATGTTTTAAATTAATTCAAAAATAGATTTTGGTTATAAATTGATCAATTGAATTGTCCTTCTCGAAACCTCGAAACAACACATCTAGATTCTAAAAATTTTCAAATACGTCTCAAAATTTCCGAAAATTCTCTTTCCATTTCACAAAACTATAAAAGTGGAAAAAATCATCACGTAAATTTTATATCCCATCCATTATTCCAAAGCCTATCCCTCATCATATCTCAATAAAATTTCTCCTGTCTGTGTATAATTATCCGTGGCTGGTGCATTGAATATTTTGCGAGTAATTCAATTTTTCTCTCACTTTATCTTTTCGGTCTTTCCCTCTCTTATTTTCGCCTACATTTCTCCACTCCATCTGTATCTACAACCGGTTTTGTTTAATTCGATTCTTCTCACTGTCACTTACTTTTGTTCTCTCGAAATCCCGCACTATTTCTTATTTTCCTCTTTCTCTAACATTGTTATTTCCGTTTTACCCACACTCCAAAAATACGGGCCGATATATCACTCGAATTTCGAATTATCGATCGGAAGAGAACAAACTCGGCTCATTACCCCTTTTTTCTTTTTATCGTCCCTATTTTTGCCGACAATTTCACGATTTCAATCTTCGCCTGTCGTGTATCGACATTGTGACAAGGTCACTCGATTTTTCCTAACTTCAAAACCATTTCTCTTTGAAAATATACTGCAATCCGATTTTTGAAAATTGTTCACGCTCAAATTTCCATTTCTTGAAATATTTCTTACTTTAAATAATCCTAAACTCTTTTGAAACTTATTTTAATTTAGCAAATTTTGTAGAATTTGCGAACACTATTATATTTCCCTAAATCCGAAATAATTTTCGCTTTTTCTGAAACCTATATTTTGGAACTCTTATTATTCTAAGATTCTTGACATTTGCAACTTTAGAGCATTGCAATTTTCTACCCTTTTGTTTCTAGCATAAATCCTTAGAATCAGATAAGGTCTGCGCGTTCATTTTTCATCTGGTTGTTACATCTCAGTTTCCTCGAATCTCAGAAAATTCTAATATGAATTTCCGTTTTTGGAAAAATACGCTTATTTTCTCAAGATCACCTTTATTTTCGCGTTTCGTCAGCAAAATTTCCTTTTATGCAAGTCAATTCAATTTTAAAGAGTAAATCTAGTCATAAAGCGTCTTTTGTCAGCGTTGAAAGATACTCAACGAAAATCGTTTGAAATATCCTATAGAATTCCCGGAGAAAAATACACTCGTCTAAAGAATGACTTAACTTTAGGCCTTTCATACTTTTACCTCTTACTTTTCTTAATCCCTATTTTTCAGGGCAAAAAACGCACTGACTGAAACCTTTGATTTGTTTCTTTTTAGTTTGAGAATTTCAGCAATTATCAATTCTTTCTGTTTTCAAATTGTAAGTAGAGTTGAATGAAAATATTGGTCTTTACATTTTTCCGTCTTGTATTGAGAGTTGATAAGATCGAGTTTTTTCATTGTCAACATCTTTGCCTAATCTTGTTACTTCAGCCTGTTTTGAAAAACCTATGGCGCCATCTATCAACGAGATATTTTTCCCCGAAATATAGAGAATGAGAATCTTTGATAGATGAGGGTATTCCGTTTTCTTTCGGATCCTCGATCGATTCGATTGTGCGTCGATGTTATGAATTGGGAGCGGAAAGGAGAGAAAGATTGAAAAATAAAAGTGTAATCTACCTTCTATCTCCAACTCTACCCAACACTCTAACAACGCTCCACAACAATTGTGATATTTCACTCTAATTCACTCACACGTAACGAAAAGATGTTGATCCGTCAAACCCAGTCTAATTATAGTCTCAAAGTTTAGTTTTCGGAAGTTCATCCATTTCAGAAAATATTCCTTTGAAGAGATAGATCAACTTGATAGAATTTCAAGAAATGGATTACGGGTTGTCTTTCAAGACAATCCCGGAAACTTATGAACCACCTAATTTTACTAGACCTTACCTGATATCCTCCGACTATTACCTACTTGTTTATATTAGATATTTACTTTTTATTTTATGTACACCCCATTCTAACCCTGAATCTTTTCCTCAACCTATTTTTCCTGAGAATTCTTTTCTCTCGATTATTATGCGGAGCGGAATATCTGTTTCTGAGTCCTTTCTACTGCAAAAAGGCTTTACTTCATTTGCTTAGTTTACCTAAAATACTTTGGTTCTTGAACTTTTCAAAATGTTAATAAAAATTCTATAATAGTCTACTTTTCGATAAAATTGAAATTTCATTGGTGGCAACTTTGCTCAATTGAATGAAAAGCTTGCCAGTGATCGTTCATTATTTTGAATTTTCCGAAAAATAGACTAGAGCTACAAATTCTAGGATTCTTTCTTAATCTTACTCCAAGCCCAGACTAAACTTCACTTTCACATGTTCCACTTAGCTAATTTTGACCATGTTTTAAAGCTTTACAACCCGGCAAAAAGTCATTATTGTGGTTCTAAGAAACGTCTTTGAAACTAGGATGAACCTTGTTTTCTTCACTCTTTTCAAAGTCATATGTTTTCAGTTTTCTCGTTCACACTTAGCTTGTTTTCTCAAATATCGACGTTCGTTTGAGTATTCTAACCACCAGAAATCATATGATCAACTTGGTAATTCAGAAATTGAACATGCTTCGAATTTTTAGAGTAATTTTACTAATGTGCCAATTTTGAGGGTTCAGAAATTCGTCGCTAAAATGCCGAAGCAAGAATTCGAGGTGATCGACTATTTCGGTGCGTTGATCGTCGCCATCGTCTTCTCGATCATCCTGTTTCTCATCTCGTTCTTAATTCTCAACTTCTTCTGCATACACAAATACGACGATTTCACCAAGTTCGAAGTGGTAAGTTTATTTTAAAATAATCAAAAACCTATCCGGTCCCATAAAATTTCAAGCGGCTTTTTATCGTAACCGTTTTTTCCAAAAAAAAGCCTTCTATAAATACTTTTAAAAAAATGAAATATTTTTGAGAGAGATGAATGGGGATTTTGGTTACTGGTTGATGTAAGCTAATTTCGGAAAGATCATTAAGATCAAGGGAGTGATGTATTCAAATTTGGTAGTGGGTCAATCGCAAGACCCATATGCTATATAAGCGCACTCAATACTTAATTCAAAATCCATTCTGACATGAAAACTTTTAAAATTTGTTCATTTTCAGTGGGGCGCGAAGCGGAATATGCGTCTGGGTGTGCATTCGCTGAAGCTGATCAAGAAGGGAGGTTTCCTCACGGAAGAAGAGCTTATGGAGGAGGACGATTGAAGCTGAGTTTTGAAACCCCACTCATCTTCCAAATCACCAGCTTTCTGACTTTACCATTTTCCAAAATACGCTTATTTTGGATTTCGTCGTTTTCAAATTGCAACAGCTTTGAATTTAGGGTTTTTCAAACTACACCTCTTTTGAACTTGAAAATATAGCCAACTTCTTCTAAACTATACTACTCTTTTACATCACCATCTAGTGATTTTTAAAATTCATTGATTTTTTATTCCAAATCCTAAACCTCACGCTTCTTGAATTTCGAGACTTCGTGGATTTATTATTTTTCCAGGTTTGAAAAACATGAAGTTTCATCATTCATCGTCAACTATCCAATCTTGCCTTTAATTTTTTCATCAATCCATTTTCTTCTCTGATTTTTACATTCCTTCATCAAGGTTTGAAATTTCATAGATTCTAGATTTTATTTAAAATGTTATTTTTCTACAAATTGTCAAATAAGGGTACTACTGCCTTCACTTATTGAATTTCTATATTCTTCATAGACGTTAGATTTTTAGGTGTTTTCTTCGAAGAACCTGAATTTCTCACTCATAATTTTTTCCTGTTAGATTATTCCAGTACTTCCCCGACGCCCATTAAATTTTTCACTATTTAGTAGACAAATTTCTCGATTTTCGATGCATAACGCTATGAACGAATTTCTCAGCGAAGTTTTCAATAAATAATCTTTAAAAACTAGACGTTTAGAACACTGTTTAATTCGTGAATTGAATAAAATATAGATATCTTCAAGGCAAAATTTTCAACAATTAAAGATAAATGATTCCAGTACACCAACTCTGGGAAAAAGTCGAGTTAGCTGTAAAATAGGTGATCAACAGAAAAACTGTTGGTTAAATTCTGAAAAGTCAGAAATATTAAAAATTAAATTTTAGGTCGCCAATACCTCATCGTTGCGTAATCCAGAATAATTGAATCACTTTGCAAAATTCCAGACTAAATAATAGTTTCTTGATCATGTTTTACTATCAATATTTAGATAAGCAGCAAACTTTTTGATTGTAACAGTGAAAGTTTTCCATTTTCTATTTCACTAAATATTCAATAATTATCGCTTTCCAAAGCCGATACGTGATTACCTACAAAATTTCGAACATTCAAATTATCACCCAATGTGCTAATAATTTATCTTTGCCCTGACAATTTTTATGAAAATAAATAAATCATTTTATCTAATTGTTCATTGTGAAATTAAATATCATTGTCGTTAAGCTCGAAATCACTATTTCTATCATCAAAAGCACGGTTTTATCAGCAATTTTTAATCTGTTCAGATTATCGCATCAAATATTCTATTTTTATCATTCCGCTTTTTAATTGATTATTCTCGAAAATGCGTGAAGTTATTACTATTTTCACATGCTATTCCCAGAAGCAATTACTGAAGAGCAGATTTATTTGAAGTAGTACTACTTTGGTTCTAAATCTACACCCATTCCTAGGGTTAATATCGTCGCGAAGAAATTGAATATGTTTAGTTCTATATCTCTTCTATATATTTAAATAGGAGATCAGAAACGTTTGAGATATTTTTCTTCGTTATTTGTACTTGCACTCAATCTCGGTCACCTTTCTCTTAGTTTTTCTCTTTGTCTTTATCTGACCTCGTTCTCTTTTCCAGGCTCTTTATTTTCTCTTATCGAACGGCCCTATAGCATAGTAAGAATTATGCATTATTCGAATTGACGATATGGCATGATTAGGGTATTAAATTAATTTTTACCCGCTTATCATTGACTTCTCTATTTTCGTCATTTTTATCGGTTTCTTTTTCTTAGAAAAGTGGTTTATGATTCATACTGAATGATTCTTTACTCGTGGCAAATATTGAATTTCGGGTATTGCGCAATAGTAATTTGAAATCATCTCTGAGCCATAGAAAGTCTATTTTGTTTATTCTTTATTCATTTCAATTAATTTCTGAAGATTATCTTAAACTATATCATATGAAATAAGCTTAAAATATTATAATATTTCCAAGCGCGACATGACAAAATTATATTTCAAATTCATATTTTCAGGCACTAAAATGTATTATGACGAAAAGACGATCTTGATATTTCTTGCTCAATTTATGGTATTTTGCGCGATATGCACACTTTTATTGCTCTATCTAGGCTTCAAAGCTTACTATGGACGATATTCCTATGAGTCTATGGTAGATCTTTATTCTTTATCTTCAATTATAAAAACCAAAATTTAGCTTCAAATAGAGCCAAAATTGGCGTGGATGATTCAAGAGTGCCCTTCGTTTTTCATTCCTCTCTACTATTTATTGAAACATTGTCATTCAGCCTACACGGGCATTTTACTACTTTTCTTCATTGTTCACTACTTTCACAGGTAATTTCATCGTCTTTTTCGATCAAAATGAAATTGTGCAATGCTGCAAAGATTTGTGGATGTGATCTTTCTTCCTATTTTAGAAAAGCAATAAAGAAAGGATCGATTTATCTTTTTTCATTTCGAAAAGGGATAAACTCCGCTCATAAAATCATGCTAACTTGTAAAGTCTCAATTTTCTGAGTACATTATTAATCTTGGAGATCCTTGAAATAAATTTAGAACTTTCGTCTTTCCAAGAAGGATCAAGTCCGAAAACTGTACTCCTTGGTATATTCTAATAGCTGCCTTCGTGTTTTGCTCCTGGAACGGATATATGCAAGGATGCTACTTGGCGAAGTATCAACCAGCCATTTCTACTATGGGAATTTTAGGGTACGCGGGATTTGTGATAGGTAAGCCAAGATGAAAATGTTTCTCCAGAGTAAACAAGAAATTTAGGATCAGCCCTGTATTTCATTGGTGCCAAAATCAATCGAGACTCAGATGAAACCTTGATCAATTTGAGAGCTAAGCCAAGTGAAGATGGCGAGAAGTATAAAATCCCCCACGGTATGATGGATTTAAAATAGCCATTGTTTAAAGTTTATGATATTTGTTTGTATTGAAATTGATTTGATTAACCCCCAAATTGGTATATAAAAACATTAAAAAATAATCCAAACAACTGAGATCATCATTCACTGTCTTGAATAGTTTTTCGAATGTTTCAGATTCTATAAATGTTATTAGCCGGTAAAAATGCTCTACTGGTTGATCCTCCAAGTTAGACTTATATTTTCAGATAAAACTCTTGAAAATCGTCACATAATTTCATAAAATGATTATCAAGTAAATTATTCACAGCTTCAATGATTATGTTTCAAAATTTCACTAGTCTTGGTTCATTTGAAACCCATTGATTCTTTTTATATACGTTTTTCTCAAAAATCACAATTCTATTTTAGGAGGAATGTTCGAATACGTGTCTGGAGCGAACTTTTTCGGGGAGATTCTGGAATGGATAGGATTTGCCATTGCCTGTCAAAATTGGCCATCATTTGCATTCGCCTTCTTTACTTGTTCAAATATCGGACCGAGAGCTTTGCAACATCATCAGTAAGTTTCAGAATTTTACATAATTGTTCAAATTGTGTTTTGAGTTGATCAGATTTTACGAATAAAAATATCAAGATATTCAACTAAATCATAATATTTCCTTCATTTTTCAGATTTTATCTGTCGAAATTCAAGGAACGCTATCCCAAGGATCGAAAAGCTTTGATTCCATTTTTACTTTGATCAAAATCATTTGCTCAAAATGTTTTAAAAATCCGAATTTGATCAAACACTTTGTGCTTTTTGTTTGAATGGGTTATTTTTTATGAGAAAAATGTGCAATACAAAAATAGAGGGTTTACTAGAGCTCTGCGCCAGAGATGTTAGCGGTGCAGTAAAATAGCACACCACACCACAACACATCCCTATTCTGTGCGCCTGCTCACTTGCCGCTTTAGGTATCAGCCGTCAACTGGCCCTTCAGTTTTTCTTTTTTTTTTATTCAATTTTTCCCTGTAAAAATAAGAATAAAGTAGCATAATGAGTGAGGCTCAGGGATAAATTTAGATATTCTGTATTTATTTTGCCGTATTGGAAATGGAGCTCAGTTGGTTATGCCATTTTAATAAACTTTAGAATGAAGATCTGTTTCGTTGTTGAGATAATTACCTTTAAATTGGTGATGATTAAATTGAAACTCAAGGATATGAAAGTTCAATCAATTATATGTAGAGAGCACAAGCTCCGCCTACCCTGCGAAGTTAAAGTCAAGGAATGCAACTTCGTCAAAATTTTCAAAAAAAAAAATTCTAGAAAATTCGCGCACCGTACCGCTCACTGCACCGCCAATATTCCTGACGAAATTATATAAGGCGTCGAGAAATGTCTTTTGTGTATCAATCGACGCTGTTTATAATATTATTTTGAATCGATGTGTGTAACCATTTTTCTTACGATTTGAAAACTATACAGAATAAATCTTGACATTAATATGAAAGACACTCGCTATATAGAATTCATTTAATTACAAAACTTCATCTCTGAAATCCAATTAATAGCTGAGCACATATTTCGTAAATTAAATATTCAAATGTGAAAAGATATTCTATTTCAAGAAACCAGGTGTAATTTATATAAGAAACATCTGCCGATATGCCTGTATGCATTTTAGTCATTATTAATTCGAGTTTCAATAACCATAAAGCTTAGCGACGAATATCGAATTTCTCTCGAACTAAATTTCTCGCAGAATATTCTATTTTTAAAGATATTTTATAATGTGTGATGAAGAGACTATATTCTATGTTTTAAATTATGACAACATATTCCAATTCAAGAAAATCGTGTCGATATTTTCAATTCCACTTTCACTAATTTCGATCTACTTATTATTAGCTCATTTTCCAAAGATTATGCGAGGATTTAAGAAATATCTATTGTCAATACAGGTAAGTCATTATCGCTCTTTGTTCTCAATAATTAATAAATTCGATAATAATTTTTAAAAAAAAATTATTTTAGATAACCGGACTGTGTTGTGATATTCTATTCAATGTCATAGTTGAAATTAGAATATTTTCACCGCGTGGAGCAACTATGATTACCTCGTTTATCCCAATTTTCTCTCCAAATTTGATTTTTGTAATATATCGAAAAAATTTTCAATTAATAAAGCGGTTCAAGGGTTTATTTACAGAGTTTGGTGTTTCTGACGCATACCCTATCTTGCTTTACTATCCTGTTTGCACTATATTACAAACATAAGCGAATTTGTACCCAAAATTGTTCTGGACTTGTGAGTGATTATTAGAACTTATCGATAGGGCGTAAAAACTGATCATTGGACATGACACGGCAGACCTAGGCAGAACTTAAATCAGAATGTTCGTGTGTAGTACCCCCGCATATATTTTTAGTCTGCCTGAAAGTCTGCCTAGATCTGTGACGCGTTGAAAGCTGGGGCGATCTTATTTTTAGCTCTTTCTCTTTGTTAGGAAAGAAAGTAGAACTCACTCTTTGAGACGAAAACAGGCCACGCTCAATTTATCGCGTGACAAACCGATGTTCAGTTTTTGTGCATCATCGATAGATATAAAATCGATTATAAATCAGATTAATCAATATATAAGATAATCACAATTGTTTTTCGAAATAGTTGAATGTAAACTCGTAACAGAGTCACATTATTTCGGATATGTAGTTAATATACGTCGATTTTCAGATATATTGGGTATCTCAAAAACATGGAACTAAATTTATCGTAATTGCATGTGTAGAGGCCGTTATACTCACGATATTAGCCTATTTCGCTTCAAAGCCAGAAGCCGACGTCATTCAATACGTAAATCAGGCAAGCCATTTCGATATCGTTCATTTGATTTGAGAAAAATTCTGCACCAATTTTGTAAATTTCATATAGAAAGCGCGAGGATACAGGAAATCGAAGCAGCGCAGATGCCTAGAATTCTGCGCTCTCTCGATTTTTTACTCTTATTTATATCGTGAGACTTGCAACGTTGATGCGGGGTTGTCCTCAAAGCAAATGCACAATCATTAATACAAGACACATTATTTTTATTAAGAATGATTCAAAGTTTGGGTGTTTCGGAGCTGATATATATAAAAATATTACTTTATTCGAATTTGGGAGGTGGCAATTTGAGTTATTCTTAATTTTGATAACAATACACTCCATCTTTGGAGTCGTGGGTTTTGCCATTTTGGCATTTCACACTCAGCACTCGCTTCGTAAACAATTTTCAATGGGAAAGTATTCGACTAAGACGATGGGTTTGTATAAAGGTGCTGTAAATTCAATAATGCGGCAGGTAAGTAATCTTTAGTTAATAATAAAAACCTTCTTTATTAATTAACTCTATTAATTAGAGCTGAACTGAAATATTCCCTTCCAGCCCTAGCACTAATAATAAATTTAAAGTAGTTTTCAATGAGATATTTTTAAAAGACCACTTTGGTCTAATTTCCAATTTTTATATTTTACACAATATTTCTATTTTCAAATAAACGCTATTTTTAGATGCTCGTTATTGGAGTTACTGTAGCGGTACCAGATATACTACTGGGTCTATATTTTGCGCCTCAAGAACTTTTCAACCTTTCTAAACATAGCGGTAAGTGTTTCTTCATAATTTCTAAAATCCATCAAATTACAGTTATGGTATACCTTTGTGAAATTATAGTAATTTTTCACAACCCTTTATCTACATTGATGATGCTCTATTCAATGAAGTCTCAAATTAACGAAATAATTAAACGATACTGGAAGCGTTTCAAGAAAATTCCTATTTATAATAATGGCATAAGCATTGTTGGCGTTTCATATAATCGAGAAAATCAACGAAAATAAACTGTCTTATAGCTATAAGCATAATAAGTGAAAATCTGGAAACCTCGTTACATCAGACATGCTAAATAGTATGAGATTTGAATAGAGACAAGTAGCGAGTTTTTCCTTTATTATATTTTATTTCACGAGGTTTCCAGATTGCAGAATAAGTTTATGAATTTCTTATCATCGGGTTTAGATAGAATTATCGAATTGTAGATCGTTTATTTTAACTTTTTATCCATTCGTGATATATAATAAAATACCAAGTTCTGCAAATTGAAATGTCATTTTACAATTCACGATCAAATGTCAAATATGGTAAACGTTTGAAAGAACAGGTGTTTTTCTCCTAATTAAGAAAGTTCATAGAATTCATTAACGATTATGAAGAATGTGTTGTTTGACTTTCCAGTACCTTTCCTCGATCATACATATGTATAGAGAGCGCAAGCCTCGCCCACTCGGTAAAGTCAAACTCAAGGAAGAAACTTCGCTAAAATTTTCAAAAATTTCTAGAAAATTTGCGAAGTGATTTTTTTCCTGATTTCTCTTTTTCCGCTATTAGATATGAGCCTAGAGAACATTTTTGCTTCCGGAACATGCCCCCGAAACACGAATTGAGCCTGCAAAAAGAAGTTTTCGGATCGTCGTCTTCAGAAATTGATATCTTTGGTTACACTGACCCGTTTTTCAAGCAGTTTGTTGCTATATAAGCTTAATTAGCCCAGCAGAATTTGAGAAAAATAATTCCATGACTTTGTCTTCAAATCGGGAATAGCACTTGCACTCTCTAATTGAGACACCTCCTATTCGGAACAGCCCAATTCGGAACTATTTTGTTAGCTCGACCAGTGGCTCCTATTGACAAAAAGTTTCGAATTGGGCTGTTCCGAATAGAGGGTATCCCCTCTAATTATATGTATAAATCGATAAATTTGAATTTATATATTGAACATTTTCACTGATATTTCATTAAAAAATATTATTTTTTGTTACTTATTGAACGTTGTTCCGTCATCAGTTGCCGTTAATTTTTTTAAAAATAAAATGGAGCTAATTGTAAAATATTAATCGTATCATTGACTATATCTGTTAAATAGCGAGCCAATAGCACAGAATAGCCAAGAAAAAATGTTCTATAATTTTCTTTCCTCATATTTTCTTTTTACTATTTCAGGTTATCATGTTTTGTAGTTTAAACTTTGCTTAAAAACCCCTAATTTAAAGAAAAATACACTATATTTCACGTTCTTGGCCAAATTGCATACCCCTCTATTGAGGATCTCATAGTGTAGTGGTATGTGGTTAGAGCTCGATGAAGTTTCGGCTAGAGTTTCTGAAACCGTCGTGATTACAGTTTCCTTCTAAGAAGCGCTGAGGGCTCAAAATTTTATTTTCGAAATTCCACCACTGTAAAAAATACACCTACCTTTTTATTAGTAAAATGCACCATTTTCAATTAAAAAAACTTTATTTCGCAACTATCGTGAAAATCAACGCCCTAGAATAAGTGATTTCACAAACTTCAACAATAAAAAATAAGTTGACAGTTCTCAAGAATAAGTAATCTATCGATTGCAAAAATCTACACGTAAGAAGAAATAAAAATCTAAATAAGGCCATTTCTAAAATGGAATAACTGTTATACGCTTAGCGTAAGTAATACTTGTTTGTTATTCGGGAATATCATTTCTAGGACCTATGAATTAGAAATAAAAGTCACACATTTTGCATGGTTACAGAAATTTTTAGCTAGATAATATCGTAAGTATTAATCTTGCTCGGTAACTACTGGGAAAAATAGATCAAGCCCAAAAACCAAGGACAGTTCGATGATTTAGGGTGCTTTTGACGAATAGCGCAAAATCGTGCCGCAATTTCGCAAAAACAAATATATCTTGAATAGCTTATTATCAAGGTTCAGCTACATTTAGTATAGGCAAATTTGGCATAAAACGATCCTCTCATCATAAGGTTATTCTACACCAATTTGTCCAATAGAAATAATAAGCTATTCAAAGAAAGTTGAAATATTTGCAAAATTGCCACAATTTTGGTGGATTAGATATTGCTCTTGACGGATCGAACGGTCTCATCGATAGCCTTAGCGACGTACTCGACGTTCTTCGTGTTCAGACCGCAGATGTTGATTCGGCCGTCCGACAGCAGGAACACCTTGTGCTTCTTCACTAGGTGGTCGACCTGTTCGGCTGAAAATTAGCATAGTTAATATACTATAATCCTGATTTTGAATGTAAAATATTATGGCACTAGATTTTACGAGAACAAATCTAGGTCTAAACAACTACGAATCTTAAAAATCAATGACTCAAGTATCCAAATGTGTAAATATAATTAACTTTGAAGTTACGCGAACTTATAAACTAATAATAAATAATAGATTGTCGTATTCCCTCTAATTGAAAGGTATGTCTTTCTATTTTTCAAACTATCATAACTCCTCTTCTAATAACCGTAATCACTTCAGGTTAAGACTAAATCAACTCACCCCACTCTAAAGAACATTATAAAACATCCCCTGCGATTCTAGTTGGGTAATGGGTAGTTCTGCCATTTTGAGGGGTGCTCTACTATTAGAGAGAATACAGTACTTCAACTCGGTTTGATATGCAATGGAGTGCATTGAAATTCATCTAATTATCCAAAATTTTGAATCCTAACAATTTTTAACAAATAAAATTCTCACGAGTCAATCCGGTGTATGAGAAGAGGCCGATCATCTTGGTGATGTGATCCCATTTTCCTGGGGTGCCGAGCGCCTCCAAATTCGACCTCAGAGCTGCGCGCATTTGCTTGATGCGATCTGACATCGTCTGGAATATTTTATATTTAAACAAAAAAACTCAAAATAAATTTATATTATCTAACTTCATGATATTTTCAACACCTTGAACGAGACGATAGGAAAAATCTATGTTATCATTTCAAATATTTAAAGTTACAACAAAAATAGGAAAAAGACTATCTTTTACCTTTATAGCCTCATGCCACGACTTTCTGAGCTCCGGATCGCCCAGCACTTTGGCGACGACGCGCGCTCCGTGAGCAGGCGGGTTCGACCTGCAATTAAAAGAGTTAGTTACCCTAATTATTCAATCTAATTGCTTAGTTATCTCACCAATTGGCTCGAACGACGAGCGACATTTGCGACGAGAAGCCGGCAATCGCCGATTTGTCGTTGAACACCACCGTCAGATTGCCCACACGCTCGTTGTAGAGTCCGAAATTCTTGGCGAACGACTGAGAGACGAACATCTCTAGTCCCTGGAATTATGACAATTACCAACTAACTCTGAAATTAGCTTCAAATTTGGACAATGATGCTAAATTTTAACAGAAAGTTTTAGTAACAGGAATTAAAAATGAACTTTAAACAGACAGGACTTTTCTGAGATATTTGGCCACCGCACCGCAGTTGCAGTGTAGTGGAAAAGTTCCAAATCTGTTTTTAGGTTGTATACCTGGTCGAGGAAGTAGCGAATCGCCCATGCGTCAGAGTCCGGATCACCCGATGCGAAGCCCTGATACGCGATGTCGAAGAACGTGAACAGGTGGCGGTCCTGAAATTCGCTGATAACAGTTTTTTGTTTAACTTCTTGGAAATCTTCAAAAAGAAGTCATAGATCGTTTTGGTAATATTCATGTCACTGCTAAAAAGGTATAAACTATTAGTGTTGGCTTAAAAGTTTGATGAGTAATAAAGAAGATAATTAATAGTAGATAGTAGAATAGAACAGTTACTCTGTAATTAAGTTTTAGAAAACGCCTACCTTAATAACCTGCGCGATGCGTTTCCACTCATCGTGAGTCGGATCCATTCCCGTCGGGTTGTGTGCGCAGCCGTGCAGAATAACGACGGATCTAAATAGAAATAACTGTATACCTCAAACATTTAAAAATCATGCTGTTAATGAAGAGATCATTGAACTTTGGAGATAATATTCTAAATAAAAATGCGAATATTTAGATGAATGTCGAAGGTTCGCTAAATTCTATCACGTTTCAAAAATTTAGGTAGAGAGCGCAAGTTTCGTCTCTTTGTAAAGGCGAGACAGTGTTCAAAATGGTAGTATGGGGACCCCCAGAATAGAAATCGAGTCATGTTCAGACTGCGAAAGCATAAGAAGGCTTAATTTGGATCGATGACAAATCCCATGAAACTGATCTGGGCCAAAATCAGCTCATGATTTTCGCATCCGCCGCGGGGTTTTTGTATTGCAAAAACGTGTTCATGTTGAAGTTCAGTTGAGCCATTCCTTCTAGGTTTGGGCAATTCGTTGTATTCTTTCGACTTAAGCAAAATCTGAATTACACCCCTACAGATATTTTGACCCCATATTTGACTGATTGGGTGCAATCTCGAAAACCGTTTGCGCTCTCTAAATTTAGAAGAGGAATTCAATGTTTCAATAATGCTCTTTCGACGTGAGTAGTCTAACAATGAAAATGGCTTACTTTTCCGGCGCCTGCTGCAGGTCGGCGATCGTTTGCTCGATGTTGACGGCTCGATTCGCCGGGTCCCAATAGGTGTACTCTTTGATGGTCTCGAAACCCGCCACTTTGAAGACGAGCTTGTGATTTCCCCTGGAAAAAGTCTAATCGCGTCAAATTTCATTCAGTCCCATTTCTAAAAAAAAAAAAGCGACAGCGACAGCATGAATAGGCATTTCTTTTTCGATAATTCCTATTAATCACTCATTTTTCTCCTATTTACGTGAATGAACAGTGCGATATAGAAGGTATTCCAAATAACAAAGGCAAGTATGGGAATCTATTATTCTGAAAATTTCAAAATAAATTTCCAAAACGTACCAAGTGGGATTGCTGAGGTAGACGGTTTTGAGACCCATGACTCTGGAGAGGAATTCGGCGCCCATTCGCAGCGAGCCCGTGCCCGACAGGCATTGCACGCCGATCGCACGTCCCTCTTGAATCGCCTTGTTGTCGTTTCCAAGCAGAAGGCCGGTCGCAGCTTTGCAGAATGCGTCGAGTCCAAGAACTGGCAGGTATCTGCAAATATCATCACTCATTCCCTTCCCGGTCAAGGCATCCAGTATAATTCACCAGCCCCTCTTCTTTTTCTTTTTCCTTTACTCCCTAGACCTAAAGCCTGGTGAATTTTACAAGTGGTGATCATGGGGAGCTGATGAGTTATACAGGAAGCCCCTGATCAAACACGGCTAAATTCGATAGGTTTTCTTTAGGTTCGACAAGTGTATGGAATAAATTATTTCATGTTGTTGTTTTGAATGGACACTTTGCAATACAAATTTCCACGTAAGAGCTCACAAATCTTAGTAAAACTTTCCACATGAGGGTTTTCGGTAACGAGGATCATGATTCTGAAACCAAAAAAAAACCCCTATTTGGTAAGTTTCATAAAGATCTGTGGGCTCCTATTTGGAAACTTCTTTTGTTAGAAGGCAAAAAGTGATAAAAAAAATGATGGCGTGTGAACTAGAAAGTTCGAGAAAGAATTTCTTACTCATGATTCAAAGTCTCGTCGACGGCGATTTGACGTTCCGCTTCCCGCACGACCGGCAGCACCCAGGGTTTGCCCTCCTCGGTCCGGTAGGCTGAAATTTAGGCTATCATCGTTTTAAGACATATTTGGTTTAGGATAGATTTTGTCCGCGCATTATTTCGCCATTGCTTGATTTATCAAAATAAAATGTCAGCTTATACAGCAGAAATATTGTTTTCATAATATACTGCCTGATCAAGCGCGTCAAAAACTATCTTAATGCGGGATGATCCAGTTTTTTTCTTAATTGGACTTGCAAACACACCTCCAATCGTGAGATTAACCTTGTCGGGTGACGTCTCGTCCATGAACAGCTTGTTCATGTGGAACACCTCGATGGGCGGAGCGACGGGGATGCCGGTGAAGAACGACATGTTGCGGCGGACGTCGAGCGGGGCTGAAATCGCTAAATTACTATAACATCTCAAAACAACAGAATTGTGACTGAGGTTACAAAAATGACTGGGAGAACACTCATAAGTCTTTCGTGAACCCGATCACTGGATTGAGTCAAAGCTTTTTTAAAAGATTCCAAGTGATTGAAGTGAACTTTGACTCAACTCCAGCCACCTAGCTGTTCGGATTTCAAATTCAACGTTTACATTTCGGAAACAGATGATCGTAAAGTGATAAGGCGAAGCCGAATACCATTTTTGGAAATGACGAAATTCATTTTCAATCGAAAAATAAAACAGAAATGTATCAAAATTTTTAAGCGAGGACATTTGAACAAAGTTTGAAGAGCGTAAATAATAACGAGAAGGGAATCAATATTGTTAGGCAGAGAAAATAACAAAATAGAGCGAAAGAATTGAGTGCAAGAATAGGCGGCTAAAGTCGAAAATTGCAAGAGGTGGACACTAGTGATAAACAATGAATTGACTACTGACAAATAAAGCGATCACCGCCAATATTCAAGTCTTGAAAAAACGGTAAAATGCTATATTTTAGCGGATGGTCAAAATCTCGCTTAATTTTCAGATAATATCGTTATGATCTAGAAAGAGTAATACGGAAGTTGTTGAATGAACAGAAAGGATCCTCGGAGAGAGTGGTCTTTCTGTGAGTTAATTAGTTGGCTAGTAAAAGGCTGAATTAACAAGAACACAGTTACGGAACGCAGATTTTATTTTAGCACAAACAGACCGCTCAATCGCGATACAACTCTTAACACAAAGAAAGGGAAGGGAAAATCGGGCATTAGAGATAAACTAGAGAAAAAGAGGAAGGCTGCCCAGAGAAATAGTGAAGAAAAGAGTTGAAGGAAAAAATGTTTTGCCATTTTGGCACATTGAAGGTTCTCTAGAAATATTGCTGGAGAAATTGAGAATTTCAATGATTACCTACTTTTATACTATTTCAGAAAACGTTGTTTCATAACAATGGGAAATAAAGTGTCAAGTCACCCCACCTAAAGCATGGAAATCCATAAATCTATGGAATCGTTGTCTACTTTAGTGTTATCGGTTTTCATGAAAACGCCCTGATTTGGAAATGAGATTCAAAATGAAAGAGAAAAAGAGGAGGAATTTTGATGAAAAGATAAACCTTCCAAAACCGAGAGAAGCGAGATAGGGGGTTCGTGGGAAATCGAATGAAAACGTGATTCGATATTGATTGAAACAATGCATAATAGAACATCCGATAAATAGTGAATCAAAATGTTGAAATCTCAAATTTAATGTGATAAGTCTTGAAACTCATCATAGTGCTAGAAAAGTAATAACTAGTTTAAAATCTCAATTGTGTTTCAGAAGAATATAGGTGCAGAATGATTTAACTTGTCATAACTATCGTTCCACGCTGTCATACATGCTAAACAATGGCATATTCCCAAAATTAAATGGCCAAACGGCCCTATAATTGCGCATCTTGAATCGAACTTAAGTCCCGTTTCCTTTTTTGCAAACTCAATTGACTATGGTCACACGTCATCCTCCTTGCTAAAAGTATCTTTACTCATGCTCTTGTTGACTGTCTGCCTGTCTTCCCTCTACTTCCTCTCTTCCGGAAAGTTTGTTTGTTATTTTCCTCCGAGAGTTAAACCGCGGTTGGAGTCTTTAGAGTTTCTCCCAGAGAGTCCTTAAAACCCAAATATTGAAACCATACCAGAGTTAGGTTTCAATTTCCATCCTTTATCATACGATTAGATTTCTGAGTTGAGTAACTCAAACCTCGTGTCCTAATTTGATCAATATTGACAATTGATTTCATACCATCTAGAGCACAGGGACAACACTAGTTCGAAAATTTCTTCGAACATAAAGTTGTGTTCATTTTATCGACTTTTTAGAAATAACTTAGAAAATTGAGTGGTTATCGATAGTTTCATTATTATTCGCATTCAATCTAATTCAGTAACATATCATAATTTGGGACTTAATTTAATCTCATGGATAAATTAATATACAAATACTATTTTCACGCCACAACAAGGATGTTGCATAACTCGTTGCAATTCGAATTCGCACGCACCCCACTCCTACTTACCTTCGTTATTTCCTTCTCTCTTTTATTTGTTATCTCCTCACTCCACGCGTTGCATGCTATTCCTCGTGGGTTGAGATTACGAGAGGAGAGATGCAAAATGTGTGCAACATTCTTTGTTGTGGTGTGAAAAATGTTAGAAAGTTTTCGAAACTTCCTATGATCCAAGGATTATAAAATGATTATCTTATGACTTTTTTTTTATCATCTTTGCCATAAAAGTGATCTTTATCATATTTTGGATATTTTGATATCGATAAGTGATACTTGTTTATCCTGTCATATTTTAAACTTTCTCAAATTCGCATTTTCATGCCTTCCCTCTCTCGATCGGATTATTGTTTTGTTTGATCAAATGGGTCTGTGCTGTACCTCGGTCGATTTCCTTTTACATCATTTCTCCGTCTCTACACCTCTCAAAAGCACTCATTCTCTAACCCAATTCATATACAGTTATGATACCTCTGGGGTGGATTAGCATGAGTGTCTCTAACATTTGTCTATCAAAATGCTATAATATTTCGCGTCAACTTTTCCCCTTTGTCTGAATTTTTCACCTTTCATGCCATGTCTCTTTCGCTCTTGCTCAAACATAGTCTCCCGATTCGGCGATTTTCTAACTGTTCAATTTTTGACTTTCGATGTGCACTTGTATTGATCTTATTTAGGCGTTTATAATGGGTTTAACCGAAGTTTGAATTTTTATTTAGATATTTTGCACGGTTAGTTTAAGTTAATGCTAACTCCACTAAAGATGAGCTTAATTTCAAATGAAGATGAAGCTGCACTTAAAGCGGAGCTCAAGTTTCATAAGTTTTTTTTTTCTTTTACTTTCACATTAATAACTTTCACAATTTCCTAGTTCTTAGTCCCTGCCAAGACTAATTCGTTAATTGCGTGCCAATGACCGTGGACCTCTAGCTGTTGACGTAGTTTTGAGAAAATTAGAGAGCTCTTGAAACTAAGGGAGTAGAGAGGTCAGACGAATGTTTTTCGTTGTTTCTGAGTTCATCCTCACATTGCTCAGGGCAGGTTCAGGTCATGGGATGAAACTTGAAGAAATAGCATTTGAAAGCGAGAGAAGAAGAGATGCTGAAATAGATAGGCAAAAGCTAGAGATAATTTGGAAAAAGATAACGATTCGTTCCTTTAATTTACCTCCCTCAACCCGTCAATTTCCAGCTCATCATCACTTTTTCGAGCCTTACACTAAATTCCACGTTTCGAGCCAACAAGTTCCAAATATTTATTTTCGAGGTCAAACAATGTGTTCTAGAACATTGTTAAATTTCCAATAAAAATTTCATTGTGTTATCTAATTAACTTAGAAAAGGAAGGGGCTTTGAAATTTTTCGAAAGTAGAAAAAGAACGGGACTCCTTTGTAAGCATACTAAGAGGTTGTTGCGGCGGAGACGTTTCGTATAATTTATTCTGAAGTCGAGGCCCTGCCCTTGTGCATCTTTTTCCGCGTCCTTTTTCACTCTTTTTGTCTGCTAGCATCCCGTGAATTTTGCGATGCTACACGGCATTTTCGCCTAACCACCTTGTTGTGTAAAGCCCTTATCGCCAAAAATCTCAATTCCCGTTTCAAGCGTATCCCATTTAAAGCTAGTTATTGAATATTTTTTTTAGAGTTCGTAGTTAATTTCTTTCCACCCACTATTAATTTAAAGACATCAAAATCCATGACTTTTCTGATACATACTCTCACCTAATTTAAAGTTAGTTATCAAAATCTTCACTCATGTACCCCATGTAAAGTCGACACCAATCAGCTATCCTTAAACTCATAAATCCATATTTCGTTTTGAAACACACCTTCTTCAAATTAAAACAAACATATACCTCTCCAAATCCACTCTATTCGGTTGCCATTGAAAGACCCCAAACTACGCGTATCCGACCTAAAAAATAGCCTGAATAATTCATTTTTCACAAAGCAGCATATTTTCCAAAATGAGAAGCTCTCGTGTGACATAGAAACCAATAAATTCTCGTCATTCATCGTTTTCAATTGAGAATTTCGAATTAAGCTTGGCCCATTTGCAAAATCCTGCTGATTTTCTTTTACGGGAAATCCTATTGAATTCGGACTAAACTAAATCGAGATAAATTAAAGACCTGTGATTTATCGAGATGTTGGGGTTTCGCAACGATCACCGTCCGCCCACGCATCACCACGGTCATCGGCACAGTACTAGGCGGGTCCGAAATGGTACTACTTCTTTGATAGCATGTTTTGAAGTTCATAGCCTCGAGGCATGCAGGAATCTGAAATTTAACAAGTTATAGTTTCAGATTTTTAAAAACAATTTTGTTATAATCATTCTGCATATATATCTTACTAGAGTTGTGAAGTGTGCATCTTTCGCGAAACTTAGTTGTGATTTGATCTGTTAATCTTTAAAGTGCTAATAAAATCAACTAAATCAGCACGTTCAAGATGACGTATTCTTTTGTTGCATATTCGTGCTTGTTTATTTACGTTACGTTGTGTTTTGTACACGTTTTTGTTGTCGTATATCTTGTTGATCACATTCGTGTGCTATCTAGGAAAATCGGAATACTTACCCCCATATAAGACTCTCAGGGTCTTCGGAGCTTGCTTTCATCTCTCCATGAAGTTCAAGTTGGAGTCGAGTTCTAAAATGCTCAAACTATTTAGGTATGAACTTCTTCGAAAAAGATCGCGACAATGAAAACACGACATTCGATCCGGAATTGTCCGCTATGCAGCGACACAAGAGTCGAAGTCAGCCTAGTGGATTGGACAGGGTCAAAAGCCTTACGAGGAAATTATCGGCGAAAACTAGGTAAGATGGGTTTTTTTGTAAATATCCTCGAAAACACATGCGAATGATATCTTTTATCATAAACTTGAGATGAAGAATTTTTCAAAACCTAACTTTTCTCGCATCGAATAACAACTACGTCATTTTAATGAGTCAAAAACACAGGCAACTTTTAAAAACATAAAAAAATTTCTTAGTAGCTATCACTCCTTATCATTTTTGATTATACACCACAAACATCGATTTTTCCCGTTTATTGCCATTTTTGTCAACAAGGCGAAAATCAGTTTAAAATTGGTCGCACAAGGGGAGCCTAGCCTCTGCGGGAAATCACTTGCTGTTTTGCTATTGAAAAAGGGCCCGAAAACTAGAGGTTTTATTAAAACCCACAAGTTTTTCCTTATCACTATTTCCAAAAATGGGTGAATTTCCCATAAGTCTCTAAATAACGGAAAAGAATTAATTTTTGTTTTCCCATAAAAAGGTGACCAAAAATTGTGCTTTTTGTAAGTTCGCCTAGATTTAAATTTGTTTGTTTTCATCTTTAAATTGGTGAAATTTTCAAAAGTTGGACTTTTTGGAGTGGGAATCAATTTTTGTTTTCCCATAGAAAAGGGGCTGCGAATGTGTGCGGCATGTTTGCAATTTTGCGATGTGAAAAAGTTGAAAAAACGCACGTGTTGTGTGTCAAAATAGCCAAGCAAAACAACGACGCGCCTCGCTTTTTTGTCGATTTAGATTTCTTGATAAAATTTTCGCCCAGAACCCGACATTTTCCTGACAGTTTTTGACGTAAACGATAATTGAACTTTCTGCTTTTTCATCTTTCAATTTCAAAAGTTTCAAAATTTCTCATCTTTCCCATTTATCCACCTAAAATCTCCGAAAACCGAGATTTACCAATTTTCCACGAAAAATTAAAACATCCCAAAAGCCGAAAATTCCAAAAAATCGATCGATTTTACAAAGTGGCTTTCGAAAACAGTTTATTTTTGCGTAATGTCAAAAAAAAATGAGCATTCTTTTTTCACTTTTCACCAAGTATTTGAAAAATTATTTTCATTTTATTTTTTTTTTTTAAATCCGAATCTCACGGGAAGTCGCCGTGATCTTCTTCCTTATCAAAATTTCATCTTCAAATTGGTTAAAATTTCCAAAAAGGTTTTTTCGCCAAAATTTGACAAAAATCGACTTTAAAATTCATTTTTTCAGAAAAGAGCGTAATCGGGACACAAAAGATCGAGATCACATGACGACGCCGAGCGGTCCCGCAGAGCCGAAGCTGGCCGAGGCCAAGCCACAGATCAAGATCGGCCACTACCTCCTCAAGGAGACACTTGGGGTCGGCACCTTCGGGAAAGTCAAAGGTGGGGTTTTCGAAAATTTATTTTTGTCATTGATTCGATGTTTATCTGATAACTTGTTATTTCTAAATTGAAGTACATTTCATTCAAAAGTGGATAGAATTTCTTGAAACTTACAAGTAGTTAGCGAGGAAAAATTTGTCAATCAGATCTTTTCGTGAAAAAAATTGAAATTGAATACGATTCACATTAACATTCATGATAACCGACAGAAGTGCGAATACTTTCCAACTTGAGCTATTTTCTTTCAAATTCCCCAAAATGCTCATTATTTCCAGTGGGCGTGCACGCGGTGACCGGCTACAAGGTTGCCGTGAAGATTCTGAACCGGCAGAAGATTAAATCTCTGGACGTCGTCGGGAAAATCCGCCGGGAGATTCAGAATCTCTCCTTGTTCAGACATCCGCACATCATCAAGCTGTATCAGGTAAATTTAATTATGAAAATAAGCATTCTAGAAGTTGAATGCTGTCTTTGAATTATTCAAGAAAAATAACAGGCATGCTTCATTTTATAGCTTATCAAAAGTTTTAAAAAAATTTATTAGTGATAGCGGTAGAAGCATTTAGAGAATATACCAACAGAATTTTGAAAATCAGATTTTGGTCATGTATTGATTTGTAAATTAGTGAAATTCAACTATTATCAATATTTTATTTTTTTCAGAAAATATTGACCTTTTTATTTTTAGGTAATCAGCACCCCCACCGACATCTTCATGATAATGGAGTACGTTTCGGGCGGAGAGCTGTTCGACTACATCGTCAAACATGGCCGGGTGAGATGCGATGATTTGGATATTTTCAACAAAAGTTATATTTGCTCCACTTTTCTAATCACTAATATTCGAAGGGGCTTGAACAAATCAAATTAGATCTCGATTTTTAGCTCAAAACTCCCGAAGCGCGTCGGTTTTTCCAGCAGATCATCTCCGGAGTGGACTATTGTCATCGGCACATGGTCGTTCACAGGGATCTCAAACCGGTAAATTTGTTTGTTTTTTCTACAATTGCCCTCAATCTTTAGTCTGCTCTAAATTTGAAATTTTTGAGTATTCTAAGTGAAAAATATCGAAAGCTGTTCCTTTATCTTTTCAAATCTTGCCAAAAATAAACATTTTCAGGAAAACCTTCTCCTGGACGAGAAGAACAATGTGAAGGTATGCATTTTTAAAAATTAATTTAGTTTGCGATAATTTGATTGCTTGCAGATTGCCGATTTCGGATTATCCAACATTATGACGGATGGAGATTTCTTGAGAACGAGCTGTGGATCTCCGAATTATGCCGCACCTGAAGTCATCAGCGGGAAGTGAGCTATTACTTTCTTTTGGTTTTACTTCTATAGTAGAATTTCGCTGGCGTTAATTATGTGCGTTTAATTTTACTTCAAGAATTTTGTGCCGA
Source organism: Diploscapter coronatus (assembly GCA_964036155.1). NCBI lineage: Eukaryota > Metazoa > Nematoda > Chromadorea > Rhabditida > Rhabditidae > Diploscapter > Diploscapter coronatus. The sequence continues at coordinate 14,043,038 of OZ038422.1, forward strand.
CTTTGAAAATATCATTCGCCTTGACTTATCAAACTCACGAAGAAGTAATTATTTTATTTTTGACTTATTTTTCAGACTGTACGCCGGTCCCGAAGTGGACGTGTGGTCGTGCGGCGTGATTCTGTACGCGCTTCTCTGCGGAACACTTCCCTTCGACGACGAACACGTGCCTTCTCTATTCAGGAAAATCAAATGTACGATTTAAAATTTCCGAAAATAATATTTTCCTTCTATGAAATAGTGATATCGATAATGATTATTTTGGAAATTAAAAATAATTTGTATTTTAGTTTTGAATTTTACTCGATGTAAAAATCATATTTCAGCCGGCGTGTTTCCGATTCCCGACTATCTGGAAGCCTCGCTCGTGAGTCTGCTGACTCAAATGCTCCAGGTCGATCCCATGAAAAGAGCCACTATCAAGGATGTTATGTGAGTATTTTAATAATATAAAATTTTATAAGATTTACGGAAAAATAAGCTGCAGATTCAATTTCCAAATGACTGGACATAGCATAGCTTAATCAAGATTTGCCAAATTTATTTACGTTCAATAAATATTTTTCATTATTTTCAGCAACCACGAGTGGTTCCAAAAGGACCTGCCCATCTACCTGTTTCCCCCTATCAACGAGAGCGAGGCGAGTATCATCGACATTGAAGCTGTTAGGGAGGTTACTGAGGTAAGATTTCAATTTTTTGCTTTAAATATGTCATTTGTTGTATTTATTGTTTCAAAATCATTCTTATTAGATATTCCATCTTACTGTTTTATGCGGTCCTAGATTCTTATACATATTAGATAATTGCCCTCATTAATCATTTAATTATCCTAATTAAGCGCTACAACGTCCCTGAAGAAGAGGTGACTGCCGCACTGCTTGGTGACGATCCCCATCACCATCTCTCGATCGCCTACAATCTCATCGTCGACAACAAGAGAATAGCCGATGAAAGTAGGATAATTGCCATAATTGAAACTTAATTAAGGAGTAATTAACTAATTCAGTGCTATAATTAACTCGATAGTTAGGACAAATTAGGATAATTTAATGTTAACTGCTCAATTTTAGCCGCGAAACTCTCGATCGAGGAGTTCTACCAGGTCACGCCCAACAAGCTCCAGCAACACGACTCCCATAGACATCCCGAGAGAATTGCTCGTGAGTTATAAAGACTCGCTGTTTAGTTGCCATTTTTCTATATTAAAGTTTCTGAAGGAACTCCATTTTCTAGCCTATTCCATTTGCAAAGTTAGGAAAGGGAATGAACCAGAGTCCGATTGACATTTTAGAGGAATGTCCTTTTAACGTTAGTACCGAAGAACGAGTGATGGTTGAGGAATTTTCAGCCTCAATCAGCAGCAAAGTGACTGCAAATTTGGAATCGGCGGATGCTTCTCAGCAAAAGCCCATGGCAAAACGCGCCAAATGGCACTTGGGAATTCGCTCTCAAAGCAGACCAGGTAATTACACTCGAAGATAATTGTGATAATTAAGTAAATTGTCTAAATAGTAGTCTCATTGATAAGCCCAATGACATTTTAAATTCCGTCCTAAAAGTACATTTTGATTGAAGTTGAGACATAAATGATAAGAGAACTTTACTTTGAAAAAATTTCGAGTCCTGTCGAATACCAGTGTACTATTTTGTACTCGGTCGGAGTTTGTTATCAAATTTTTTGAAACACTACTTTCAGAGGACATAATGCACGAGGTGTTCAAAGCGATGAAGAACCTCGACATGGAGTGGAAAGTGCTTAACCCCTATCACGTCATCGTCAGAAGAAGACCTGATTCGAGTGTGCCTGAACCGGTAATAATCTAGATTTTGATCTACTTTCCTTCAAGTCTCAAAATATGTTTATCTCCCTCCAAAACTGAATTTTATTGATCTTCCTCTATCTAGAATTTGATATGAAGAGCGACAGCGTCATGATAATAGCATTTGAAAGTATATTTCTTGGGTATAGATTTCCATGATACTTGAAAAAGCGAATATTTTCAGCCCCGCATGTCTCTGCAACTGTACCAGGTCGATGCGAGAAGCTACTTGCTGGATTTCAAGAGTCTGGTTGACGAAGAGACGCCTGGAGGTGATTTTTTTTTCTAATTCTGATTCTGACTCTTTTCCATTTTTGAACTATTTTCTAAATGAATTATTTAGTTTCGTAGCTTTTTATGAAATATTTAATTCTAATATAATATTCCTTTTCAAGACACTTTTATTTGGGTTTTTTTTTTTAAGAGTTTTCAAAAATAATTCTTTAATTTTAGCATTTTTATCAAATGGATTTATTTATATTTCAGCGGGTAGTGCATGTAGTTCCCGTCACGCTTCCCTCTCCCTCCAGACCAAACCCGCTCTGATGCGCGGCGGAGGAAGAAATTCCAGCCTGTCTCACTCGCTCAGCATGGACGTGTCGTCGGTGAGATTTTTCTTGCACAAATTCATTGTAATATTACACAGGTTTATAGAATGCTTCAGATTAATGTAAGTATTTGAAAATGGTAATGAGATCATGGAATGTATTTCTAAAAAAAGATCATTTGAATGAATTTTAAGAAGAAAAAATGATACGTTTCGAGAAAGTTGGTATACTTATCCAATTTTTATTGTTTCAGCAAGTGTTTTTCACTGATAAAAATTCTTTTTGAGAAATTAATATTTTTCAACTATCAATCTTCATCGAATAAATCACTTATTTTTCCAGCCGACCCAAGCGGCCGCGGACGTGACCCCGCCCCCTTCGCCGAACGGTGCAAAGCTGTCACAGGTATTCTATTCAAATTATTTTGACCATGGCTAAAATTAATTTGACAGCACCTAAAGTCGTCCCACTTTTTCTATACACGAAAGTGAGACCACTATACGCGCTGCCAAACTATTTCGACTAAAGATTAACTTCGAGTTTCGAATAATCATGAATTTGATTACAGACTATGCAGTTTTTCGAAATGTGCGCGGCACTCATCGGCACGCTGGCGCGATGAAAATCAGGAAGGATTAAGACATTTTTTCTGCAACAAACATTCGGGGTTGGTTAATCTTACTACTACTCGGTTATTCTTTGTTTTAAAATAAGCGTGAAATCACTTTTCTGGACATCTCATTATTTTTGAAAAGGCTGAAAAATGCGATTCTTTAACGTATTTTTGTCAGCGATTTCAAGAATCCAGTAAAGTGGTTTCATAAATTTCATTTTCTTCTTATCATGCAAAAGAATTCAATTTCTAGTTGAGATGTCTTATTCAACTGTAAAATTTGTAAAATTCTAACCCAACATTTCGAGAAATCGTCGTACTTAGCAGATTTATATAATGTGCAAATGCTAGATCACTTCGAATTTGGAACTTTAAAAATCCGGATTTTCAAGGTTCTGAATTCTTGAAAAAATCGTTTCTTATGACTTCATCATAAGGGTTATTATATATTTCCATTTAGATCTAGAGTCCTAAAAATGTATTAAAATATTTATTTTCAGATATAGTCAGGTAACGCGAACATTTTTCAACTTTTAAATCGTTATTTTATCAAAACTCTTCTTTTTGATATTTCATTTTTAATTGTAAATATACTCTAAGAAAATGATAAAGAATTTCAAAATCATGAAACTATTTGCATGTTATAAGTTGACGACACTTATCATATACCTTTCATTTAGAACTTCCAAGTTCCCCCAACTTCTGGGAGCACTTATCGAAATTTTATCTTCAGACGATCATAGTTAATATTCAAGAAAGAAGAGAAACTATAGAAATGTTCTCAAAGTATCCAAAACTCTGGGAATATTTTTGGCAATTTTTATAATGTTGATTTTTAGATGGCCAGAATTAATATCGAAGAGAAAAGAGGTGATATAATTTCTGAAGAGTCCCGTTTGAAGGGTGTCAAGTGCGGCAAATGTCACGAGGAACCGGCCGCGCATTTTTCAGGTGAAATTTAAAGACATTAAATTTTTTTTAATTCTCACTTTCAAGTTTCCTTACTTTCGCATAAATATTTTAATTTTAAAAGCTGGCCAGTTATCTAAATATTTTTGACTCGAGGAAAATTTATCAAGCTATCTAGTTTCAAATATGTTTGAGGCACTGAACCCCGTTGCAAACCCTGCTTCATACATCTCGCCAAAAGCAAGTTCCGGACCTGCCTTTCGAAGAATCGAATTTTCAAGGTAAGCTTAAAAGTACTGAGTTAGAAATTGTCGTATTTTTCTAATAAATCTAGCCAGAAATGAAAAATTTGCTCCATTTATGTTAGACAATAATATTTAAACCCTCTAACTTAGGGTGACGAGCCGAAAGACACAATAGTTCTCTACGATGGCACGGCGTCCGCTGCATTTTTATTGCACCAAGTCCAGGACGCCCTGAATCAGACCCACTTCAAGCGACTCGTCGTGGAACCTACGGTAGGCGAATTTTCGAATCTTTATATTTGGAATTTCATAAAAGTCAATTCAACAGATTGGATTTTCATATTTTCTATTTTTACCTTTGAAATTTTGAGACGTAGAAAATGTACTGTTTCTTCTGTCAATAGAAATTCTAAGCTATTCACACGTAGATTCAAATAATTGATTTTCCTGATTTCAAAACCTGACATTTGAAAATTTGAACATGAATAATCTGGAATTATTATTTTATTTTAATGCATTGGATTCTGTTCTATTAATTTATCAAGTTAGAAAACTGGTATGAAATTTTAGATAGCCGTCCTGGTGTCAGTGTGCGATGAGTCCGAAATCTCCCTGGTTCTGTCGCGAGTTTCGGAAATCAAAAACCTTCTTCCGGATACGGTTCCCTGGCACATTTTCCACGAAGCTGTCGGACTTGTGCCGAATTTGGAGATCGACAAAAACTCGGAAGATATGAAATGTCATGGAACTGAGCAGGTTAGGCTTCCAAAGAAATAAAATCTAGTCTTTCTGCCTAATTTTTTAATTGCCTATTTTAATTGAAAATGATACTAGAACTGAGAATATTTGTCGAGAAAAAACGAAGATGAAATTTTTAGATTCCCCGTCTAACCGAGCTTCTGTCCTCGATCAAGAATTCGTCGTATCGCACCGAGCTGCATCGAATCATTCGTGAACGGGCGACTTTTCGAATATCGAAGGCGCTAGGAATTAATAAGGCAAAAACTTACTCATTCAGAAATAAACCGGAAAAATTTGCTTTTTCAGATAATGCTTCCTGATAATGGCGACGACTTGGCGCGTCTCTCGCTTTCCTTGTTCGCGTTGGGTCGTGGAGCCGTCACGTCCTCGTTTTCCTCAGTTGTCGATCGACGTCAAGCGCCTTCTGGTAAAATTTTCAGATTTATTTGGAAATAATAATATCGTATTTTGTCTAGTTTAAACTCTTTATAAGTAAACAATTTCAAATTTGGACCTCCCAATTCTGAAAATACGTTAGAAAACTAATAGTTTTAAAAAAGTGGAAAATTTAATATGCTACACCATTTTGTAAGAATTAACATCTAGAAATTTAGCTATTCAGTCATTTTTTGTATTCCAGGAGTAACCCTAATCCGACCGCTTCGAGACTTGGCCGCCTCAGAAATCGCGATTGCAAACAGAATCGGAGAATATGAATCGAGCGAGCTGCATTTCGGGAAGACATTGGAAGATGTAGGATTTTAAAATTATTATCATTATTTTGACAACGTAGCGATAAGATTCAATATATCTTGAGGGCACGCCTCCATTGGAACTTATATTTTGAAAGAATGCTCTTTATTTTTAAAATCTTAAACACTAATAAACAACTGAGCAGCATCTGATCATTTACTTTTAAAATCTTGAAACTAACAATATGTTTTACTTGAAACTTCAGAACTCTCTTCCCTCTTCCTCCTCGATTCAAGACCTGACGTTATCACTCGTCTCGACGCTGTCCTCAGAAGGCTTCACGTCGACGGTGACTACCGTACTCGGGACGATGAGCAAGATTCACGCCACGTCTTCAAAGGCCACGTGCAAACTCTGTCTATTGCCAATTGGAAAGGAGAATATGGTATTTTAATTTTTCTTAATTTTACCCTTTCAATTAAAAATTTTTTTTATAAAATTTCCATGTCATTTTTTAAATTTTTGCAAAAAATGGTAAATAGCGAGATTGAACTTTAGCCTAAATTAAAAGGAAGAAATTTAGAATAACACGACGCCCAACCAATTCTGTCTCACGTGCACGGCCCTGATAAACGAAGTGCCCAATCTCGAGTCTTTGGAGTCTCTTTTCCGATAATTTGTTGTTGATTTTATTGTTTTGTTAAAATTTGAATAAATTTATTCAAGAACCAGCTTTTCTTCAAAACAACTCATTAAAGTGAGGATCTTTTGATGGGGATAAAATGACATGTGAAAACTAGCAAGGCCTGAATTTCAAATAGCATTTCTAAACTTTCAGGAGCTCAAGAAAATATTCTCATAAAGATTCACCTTGAATATGACGATGATATACTAAACGTTCAAGATTATAATTATCGTAATCTTCAGATTTGAAAGCCGTCTGGCATATCTAGGCGATGCCGTAACCCAGAAGCCATCCTGCGGCGAAACCCCCCAGAAGCCATCGATTCGCAGTCAGGAAATTCGCGACCTGAAATTTTCAAATTAGAAAATTCTATGTTTTCAAATTTCATTATTCTTATTGAGTTTAATATTGCTTTGATAGAGATCATGTTCTATGAAATAACATACCCATCCATTAAATATATTTTAACTCGCATATCACAACTTTTAATCCTATCTACTAAGTGACTATTCTATAAAATATCAGTTCTCTAAATCTACATTACAAACATAAATAAGTAGTCCTTACATCAGACTCTTTGATATCGATGTTGGAGCTCCTTCCGTACAGCTCTTTTTCGATCTCCTGCCTCAGCGCACGAACGTCTTTCTCGAACTCGGACCGATTCAGCTTGATGTAGCCTCGATAGTTGCAAAACTGAAAGAAAGATCATTAAATGTTGCTAACTTAGAAAATAGTAACGGTCCCAAAATGCCAGAACTATCCACTACATAACTCAAATCGTCTCAGAAGGTTTTATAATGTCCTTTAGCGTGTATGGAATGAATTTATTTGGAATGATTACCATCATTAGATGATGAGTTATGACGATTTGAAATTTGGAGATCGAAAAATAGAAGTTCATGGACTTCTATCTTCGATTTTACAGTATGTAATTACTTTTACCAGAATTGAAAAAACAACCTTTGAATAGCTGTGGGCATTATCTTCTACAATTTTACAAGAAAAATTATTTTAAAAATGCTTCATTTATTTTCTAAACGTATACCAGCCTGCGTTAAAATGTTTCAATGTACCGAAATAAATATACACGTCATAAAAATCGAGGACAAATTTCGGAAGTAAGACGTTCTAAAACTACAAATTCTACCGTAGTTTAGGAATTTACAAGACAAATTGGCGAAAATAGATCATTTCTCCTTCATTCCGTGAGTATCATTGAGGCCTCGTTTGTAGAGGAAGTACTGGAGCAGCGCGGGGGAGGCCCATCTGATAAATTAGATAAAAATAATTTTTCTTATAACGTAATTTTCAATTCAACCCAATATCAAAATATTTTTCAAGAAAACCACTTTCATTATTTTGAAACAGATAAATTTCTAAAGAAAGACTAGCTGATATTTGAATGCTTTAAAGTTATTTTAAACCTGAGAAAAATGGCGAATCTAGCGGTAAAAGGACCCATGACCAAGTCGGTTTCGCGACGCGAAGCGGCACGCAAAATTCTTCGAGCTGCGTCGTCAGGCTTCATTCCCTGAAAATATCAACATCAAAAAATCTTTCATTAATTTTTTATGTATGCATCCAGAATTTATCATATCGGATCATTTTCATAAAGATATAGAAAAGAGTTAATTCAGGGTGATAATGTGGTTTATCAACCGTATATTCTCGAATCTGACTCAAGTCCAACCTAGGTGTGCCATGAACACTTTACAAACGCTTTTCATAAGTCTGCTCAATATAAGTCATTCTTCGTTGAGCAAAACTCAAGTCTATTTAACAGAAGGTCCAAATATTTTCAGATTTATGTAATACCAAAGTCATTATATTTATGCGATCTACTCCCTGCATATTTCTAGATCATAAATCAAATACTCCCGGGGTCTGTTTATAAACCTTGATATGGCTCAGTCTTTAAAAAATCAAATTATCAAAAACATCTCATATTTCTACAATTCATGTTATGTTTCGGAATTTTTCATCATTTTTGATCATCTGAAAACTTGATGCTTCGATACTCTAGATAGCTACCAACCAAATATATCAACAAAATTCCAAAAATATTCCTTCCAGAAAGTAGGTCATTCCATAAAGGAAGAAACACTTTCAAGTGTTCAAAAATTCCACTTTTAATTTTGCCGTCAACTTTTTGGGTCGCAAAAAGTTGCGCCTCCTCAAAATTGAGGCAAAGGGTCGTCGATTTGATTGGCGCTGGACGAAGGCCCCGCCCACTTTGGGGGGAAGACAAATTCAAGTCGACTCGAGTTAAATAGATGGGAAATGCGTCGATCAAAATTCGATCATTAGGAATGTTGCTATTATTGCTTCGAAAAATTATCTATTCTCTGTCCAAATTGTAACATAATTCGTTCGTTTTAATTTGCTTTTCAAAGACTTATTAATTCGTTCGCAATTAATGCTATTGTTTGTTTCTATTTTTTGCACACGATTTTCCAAGTCTGTAAATTTCGCGAAACGTCATAGGATTCTCTTATGCAGTTTTCTATGTACTCTGATGAAAAATTATACCTGTCGCTATGAGTAAAACTGCTATTCTGGGTTAGCATTTCGATTTACGGCAATTTTTGTTTTGCGCGGAAAAAATTAGCGACACAATTTTGGAGACGGGAAAAATCAAGCATCTGATTATTCGAGAAGTATTATTAACTTTCGATAACGAAAGAAAAGAAAAGAAAGAATAGATATTTTCTAGAACAGGGAGAGAAAAAAGGCGAGAAAGATAAAAATAGGAGAGATTAGGAGAAAGAGGAAAAAAAAACTCCTATAAATGATAAATGAAACATCGGAAATGAAGATAGATGGGGGGAGTGAGAGGAATAGCAAAAACCATCACCATTTTCCCGAAATTTGAACCCTAAATTAGTTGAACTTCGATTTATTTTTTTAAAGTATTGTAATATTTTTCCTAATCTCAGAAAGTTTCCCTTCGCGACTTTTTATCTTTAATTAAACCTAGATAAAGGTTGGAATTCACTTTTCAATTTAGATCATCTATCTATTTTTCCTTTTTAACCGAAATTTACAAGCGTATGTATCATCTTTTCGTTAAATATGAGATGACTTCATTCTTTTCTCCCGAATTTCAGTTTCTTCTTCGGCATTTTCCGCCGGAGATACACGCGAAAAGAATCACTTTTCTAATTTTTTTTCTAATAGGGATAATTTTATTTGCCATTTTTCGGCACTGAGCGGTTTTGACATTCATTTTCACTTCTATCTTGCATTGAACTTTGCTATTGAGACCGTATATTTTGATTCTTCTAAATTATTTAACCATATAATAATTTTCAAGAAAAAATATATTTGCCTTTCTGAAAAGACAGCTTTTTGGTCAATCTTGAATTTTCCCCAATTCATTACTTTCAGCCTTATTTTGCGGTCATGCTTTTACTAATTTATCAAAACTGATTTCAAATTTCCCAATATTTTACCTTTAATTTCTCCAAACATACTTCGCGGTCTCAGGAAAATTATTTGTAAACCGTCAGTTTTTCATCTCGAAATAACGCAAGAGTTGTGATCGTAGAATTGATGAAATTTTTGATTGTGAACTGGCATGATCTCCAGGAAAATTGACAATTCTTTGATCTAATCAGACCTTAGCAATATCTCTTGAAATCGATAAGTTTTAAAATTTTTCATGAATCTAATCCTTGCTCTTCACAAGAATTCGTTTGGAAAAAATGATCTTATGAAAATTTTAGTCCCTTCAAAATCTAGTATTCAAAATTCTGGAATTTTTCGTAGTGCCAAATTGTTTACCCAATTTTTCAACAATTGTTATCGATTTAGGTAATGTGGCCAATAATCGCAATTTTCTACTGGTACTTCAGCAAAGTCGATGGTTTGTTTTCTGCTACTCAAATGATTGAAATTTTTGTACTCAACACTTAAACCTAACACGATCACTGAAATCGTGTGTACCCGATAAGTTCGCAATTTGTGATTAGGAAAAAAGTGTTTTGATCAAATTAGCCAATTCTAAACTGCCCTTATCCCTCAGGAAACAACGTAAAGCAAAATACCAACAGCCATTTTCATTTCTTTGGAACTTTGTCAAAGATTATGTTTCAAGAAATTTTAACCAAACTTATTTGGAAAACTGCGAACTCTTCAATATTTCTAATTTTAGGAATCATATCCAAAAATTTCAGCTCAATTTTTCTTTCCGCCATTCCCTCGACCAATACAGCCACTTCAAGTGACCTGGAACAATCCGTTCGGATTTTTCGACCCTTCATTGCAGCAACAAATTTCCCCGATCGTTCCAGTGCCAACTTTGGCGCCGCCAACCGTAAGTGAAATGTTTGCCAAAATCTTAAATTGGAAATTTTACTACTAGACTATCTGATCATCATCCTATATGTTCTGCAAAATATCATGTCGCGCAATTTACCACTAGACTAATTTATCAAATTATTGTTTTTTCCGAGAAAGTGAAAATCGAGTGGGTCTGTTTTGGTCAATCGACTTACACCTGATGAGAAAAGCAAACAAAATTGCTGTGTGACCTTGTTTTCTCTCCGGCCGACGATTTTTGCGCGTTTTACAGCTTATAAAGGCAATTTTCCGATTAGCTCTAGCAAAATAAAGCAAGTCAAGAAATTTTGAGGCCAAGCTTGTAAAAAACGAGGCAAATCTATCACAGACAAAAGTTTTGTGTCTATGTTAACATTTTACAAGTACAACAACTATTGGATCGAAACTGGTAAAAACCACGTTTTTCATCCAGGGCTGAACTTCCTATTGATTCGATTTTTGCCGATGTGATAATTTGATAAATTCCGATAATACGCAAGTTAGGTCGTCATGAACATTGCCAAAATTCTCTTGAATTAGTGCAATTTTGCGTCACTAAGATACTTAACCCAAATAATTTTGAAATTTCGCACATATTTTCCGAGTATCCTTGAAATAGTGATTTCATTTCATGATTCTAAAGAAATAGCATGGCGAGAAAAGAGGAACGTCTTTTTCGCGCAGTGTCAATGGGTCGTGAATTCATGAATTTCATGAATACGCGAAAGTATTTTCGGAAAACCTGTTCGGAAAGGGATAGGACATGAAACGGAGAGAAATTTTTGAGACGAAAGTTTGAAAGGCCGACCAAAAATTCAGAAATATCAAGGTTACTCCGTGCGCTCGCGCATTCAAAACCCGTCAATAAATCGCCCACAGCCAGCGCATGAAATTCGCTACAAATCGACAGGAAAATGAGACACTATTTAGTGAGAAATACATGATTGATGAAATGATAACCATCTAAAGGTTCAAGAAAGAGTTGTCTGAGCGTATGAAATTCGTTTCAAAATTTCATAGCATTTGATTAGTCAAATTTGGCTATTTTATGCGAATAAATCACCGAATTTTCATAAAATAAATGCGATATGATATAAGATTGTCGATGATTTCTCCAAAATGCACACAATTTGATACTGTGTGCCCTCTTAGTTCTTCTAATAAATCATAAGCAGTTACGCAAAATTTGTTAAATGTTTCAAAATTATTCACTAATTTTAAAAACTCTGCATTATGTAGCGATTCACTACGACCAGAACTATCAATCATTCAAAAATTCAGACCACCATCGCCCCTCTATCATTCACAACCTTCGATAGCGGCAATTTTGTAGTTCCTGATTGGCATAAATGGCCAGTGGGGCCTGACTGGAATGACCCGAGGAATACCGCCACACAGCAATTGGTGAGATTTATTTAAATTTATCCTAGTTTCAAAAATCCATACTCTTGACCGAACTTAATCATTTTATGCTAGACAATATTATCGATCAAAAAGTTTGAAACACTGTTCTGATCATGATATTTGAGAAATTTAGAAAGATGCACTGCTAAAGTCTGTTAGTTTGTGTAGGTGCTCTTATTTTGAAAAAAAAGGTTCATTCTTCGAATTTTCTCGATTGTTTGCATGATAAACCTCCGAAATTTCAATGGCATCATTTCGATGAAATTGGAAAGGAAACCGTCCAGTAAAATTCAAAGTGACAATGTCTAGAGCAAAACTTTGTTTTCCATGATAGACACATTGGTTCAATGATAGAATGATTGGGAATGAATTTACAGCTAGCAGGCATGAGAACGATACAGAATTAGTTTATGTCAGCATAGGAAATCGAAAACATCGTTAGAGCTTGGCATTAGTGCCATGAACATGATAGCAGTATAGGTGAATGATTCAATGTTTTCACTATTAGGGAAATGCCAATGCATTTTTATCTGTGTTTTGGCAAAATCTGTATATTTTCAGGGTTGGGGAGGCAATGGTATCGTTGAGAATCAGGAGGTTCCATCCGAAGTCGTTGTGACTTCGGCGCCTAGAGTCATGACGACTCTTCGTTTGACGACTGCTGCACCTCTCCGTGTTGCGTTTCCCACTTTAAGGCCAGACGTGCTTCCGGCCCGAGGTCAGATTATCCATCCCGCCAGTCAGGGCTCTGCAATCGCTGTGGATGATTCGAAATTCCCGGTTCCTCCCGATTACGACCTGAGCTCGGAGACGCCATCCTTGGAGAGGGCGTTGAGTGACGGCTCATCAGAAGGCAGCATCCCTGTGTTGACTGCAATTCAAGCAGATTCGCAGCCAATGGAATTGGCGGTGGAGCGGGAACCGTTGAGGGACGGAGTGCGGCTATTGAACAGGAGAGCGATCATCGTCGTACCCGAGGACAAGGACACTGAACACGAGGTGGGTGATAGTGTTATGACTGCATTATTGTGTGATTGTGTGTGTGTGCGTGGAGAACATGCAACGTATACATTAGTGCATTGCAAGCGAATCTGTAACTTGACGAATTGTGAAACTTATTGTTTAGAAATAGTGCTTCTTGTGATCGAGTGAAATGAGCGAATGAGATGTTTATGAAAGCATGACTCGTTTGCGTATGTTTCAGCGGAATGCTTAGGAGAGCTATGGAAAGTTCAATTAATCGGGCAGATTCAGACGGGCTCAAAGAATAAATCTTTATAAAATGACCAATAAATGCATTTTCAGGACTCCCAATCACCTCCGAAGCTCCTATCTGCTGGAATTCAGCCTCCCGCGCCCCTTGCTCCATCCCGTACCACGACCCCCCGAGTTTCGCCAACCCGACTCACCGCCCGAAAGCCACCAGCTACCGTTTCTCCTCCGATGAAACGTCGCACCGCCGTGAAATTCCCTAAGATCCACCGGAGTGAATCCATAAAGCCCTTAGAAATTCAACAAGCCCACAAAAATCCATCAATTAAAATTGCGTCGAAGCGAAATGAACCAAGCAAGATCGTCGCCAAAATTGCACCAAATCCACCAAAATCTGGGACTATTCTAAAAAGGAGAGCTCATGTTCGAGCACTAAAACGAAACATTTTAGCAGAGAGGAAGAAAATGATGGCTAGACATAAAGTAAATTAGAGCTCATTTTCTTAAAGTTGTTGTGATTATTGTGGAATTTTTGGCCATGCCCGAAATATTTGTATTTTAGTTTATGACCGGAAATCTCGATTTCTAGACTGAAAATAGGGGTCTGATCAGCACACATACGCGGTATTTTTGCTTTCCATTATGTTGTTAACGCTCTCATTTTATCTCGTGTCTTCAAAGTTTTGTATGATTTGGCAGGAAAGTTTGAGATTGTCAAATGGGCTACTAGATAACACAATATTGCCAAACTTGCTTAATTTCAAACGACCTATCGAGAATCTCCTTGAACGGTATTGTGTTAATATCAGTTGAAATTGTAACTTGTTATTTTTCTCAGCATTTCTAATTTTCTCACATGTTTCTGATTCTGATCCTCTGTGCCGATGGGTTTTCCGTCAGTGTCCAAAGCCCTCGATCCGAACCCCGTGTCGATGTAGTGCGCAGAAACGATGAGCACGTGACGACGAATGTCTTGCTCCATTCTCTGGAAGAAAACTACCAATGATAAAAAACAATATAGTAATAAGCCAGAATTTTTGGTGATAAGAAAAACAATCTAATGAAAAGAACAGGAATTTTAGTGAAAGAAAATGATTTTAGTGATAAGACTTTTAGTAAATTAAATAGTCTCACCAAACAATCGAAAAATGCTTCCAGAGCGTGCTTGCTCGACGAGTAACTGCTTCGGTTCGGGATAGGGAGTTTTCCCTAAAACAATTTTGATGATGCTCAAATAGTCTGCATTTTCAAAGATTGACATCATTCAAATTTCAGAATAAAATGTGTATGTTATGATTTAATATATATATATAAGTTCTAGTTTTTAATTGTATAGCTAACAACGACCTCCTATCAAAATATAAGATAGATGGTCATATATCAAATCATACTGTCTAAAAAGCCTCATTTCATCTCAGTTATTATTACGCATATATATATGATATAAATAGTGATCGTTCGTTCGTACCTGAACACTGCTGACCACAATGATGCATCCGTCCTTGGAGATGTGGGGGGCGAGTCCCTTCGTGATCGCCACATGCCCGAAGAAGTTCACTTCCATAACTCGTCTGAAATTGTTCAATTAAAGCATGTATGTAAAATTATCTTACATAAAAATAAATAAATAAATTTATTTGGTATCTGATAGATCGATAAAACTGCGAAAAATGAAAATATGCATCAAAATAATCTGACCTGAAAATTTACCGATTTCATTTTTCGATGATGGTCAAATAGGATTTCCTTGTTTGAGCCAAATAAAACAAGTTTCAATATAATCAGGTTAAAATTAATTTTTTTTTTAAATATTGTTCAATAAACCTGCTGAGTGTGACGATAATGTAAAGAATTTCTTGCATGAGTTTTTCTTTCAAATAAATAAGAAATTCAAATGATCTAACCTGTGCACATCAATCGGAGTGTCCTGAATGTTTCCCCTCATGGAAAGTCCCGCGTTGTTGATGAGCACGTCGATTTTCTTGACCCCGTCCTTGTTCGCCAAGGCCTTCGACACCAACTGGTCAAACCCGTTCGGCTCACAGATGTCCAGGTAACTTAAAAGTAAAAATTAACTGATTTAAAAAAATTATACTAATTTTTGAGAGAATGAATTTCATTCGTAAATTAATTAAATAGATATATTTAAAATCTTGAATTTTTTAATCCTACAATCAAAAGGATGAAAGAATTAAAGACTAAATTCAAAAGAATAACTTCAATTTTCTTGAAACTTAGAAATCATAATGATATCATTTCAAAGAGGTAATTCGTGATAATTATTGAGTCATCAGTTAATTACCCTAATGATTACTAAGTTACTAATTAACTATTTAATTACCTATAATCGGGTTCATGCGGGTTGTTGGGATTGATCGTTTTCAGCTCCGCGCACAACTCTTTCAATTTGACGATGCTTCTCGCCGTCAGAATCAGCTTTGCCCCGTGTTTGTGCAGTTCGATAGCCAGAGCCCTTCCCAAACCTTAATTAGAGGCAATTATGAAGATAATTAGTAGTAATTAAATATAGTTTAATGGTGAACTTTTTTTTATTCCTAAAGCTTCGAGTAATGCAATAAGAAAATTTTCTTCTCGCTTTCATTTGTCTTAAAACATAACTATTCTCAATTTCGAAAATGGAATATTTCTACCGGTTTCCAGACAGATCGGTAGTGTCATGAGAAAACTTTATAGCTTCTTTTACTCAACTTGAGACAAAACCAATTTTCTAAAGAAATCGATAATTAGTTAATTACCCGAACTAGCTCCGGTAATTAGCACGGTTTTGTCCTTGTATGTCAGAGCGGGTAATTGGTGAGCTCCAGGCAGAAAGTAGTAGAATAGTCTGAATTAATTGGGAAATCATCGGGTTAATTAGCCAACTAACTAGATAATTAAGCAATTAAAGTTAATTACCTGTAGGCAGCATAGATGCTTGCAGGAATCAACGCGTACGGAAGATAGGGAGAGTGGAGTAGGTGCCCAAGCGATTCTGAGGACATTCTTTGAATTCGGTCTGAAGATAGATTAAAAAATGAAATATGCAGAAAACTACGACAAACTGAAGATACGAATAAAATAACGCGATTTCGAGAAAATTGAAACGAAAATGAAAATTTTCATGAAATCCCCGGTCAAATTTCAAAATGCGCCCTGCAAAAAATTGATTGATTCAAGCGTCCGCTTTTCGACGAGGGGTACAAAGGTGATTAGAGCTCAAGCGAAAGGGGAAATCGTATAGAAAAACGAGAGACGGAAAGATGCTTATAGTTTGCAAAACGAGAAATAACATTCGAAAATGAGAGAAGAAAAGAAAAATCTTTAACAGTAAAAGGAAACGATATGGAAAATAATAAAGGAAAATGTGTATCATTGGAAAATGACATCATTATCATTTTCGTTATCAAGTCTACGTTAAAAACGATGCCGCAAACTGCAGAAATTAAAGGATCTGCAAGAGCGCACCGCGTTTCTCTAACTAAAAATTGTATAAAATAATGTCCAATCAAGTCAGAAATAACTTCAGAAAATAGGCGTTAAATATCGAAATTAAATTTTTTTAAAAAATAAATATGCCCACAGCTATTCAAAAATAATGAAATTAAAATAAAAATAAAAACAAAATAAAATGTAAAATAGGAAATAAAAAGAAAAAAAAAACCTGAAACACGACGAGTGAAATACCGAGTGTTGTCGCTACCATTTTGCTGCCCCTCGTGAAAATGTAGCCCGTGACTCTGGAAAATGAGTTTTTCATGAAAGAAAAATATCTTGAAATATGCTTCACAAGAATCTCGGATTCTTCTAAAAGAAAACTTAATTTAGTTTTCCAGTACTAGAGCTAAAGAAACCGAATAATTTCCTCAAACTATCAATGCCCCATATTTTTCTCTTCAACACCTGATGTTCCAAATTTTAAAAGCGAACTGATAAATCAAATAAGTTATCGATCGGCTATCCAGAACTAGCAATTTATAATAATAATACTACTACTACGATAAAGTCAAATAAAATACTTCACTAGTTTCTGAATGAGAAAATTGCCTTAGCTCATGGCGAACTACTTTATAAATTACCCCAGTATAAATCCTTTTAAAAAAAAACCCACAATCCCGCTCCTCCTCCAATCGTCATTTGTGTGGGAGGCGGTTTCGACTGAATCGTGTCGATGAAGTTGCACAGCTCCGCGAGGAGACCGGACTTTTTCTTCTTCTTCGGAAGCATTTCTCTTAATTTTCCAAAGTTATAACATTCCTAAGGCTTTAAAAAGATTTTTATTTTTTTTTATTTAAAACTAAAAAGACCCTATTTAGAAACATTTATGATTATTAATAAAGTATTTTTAAATTTGTTTTTATTTTTTATTTCTACCTGATAGAATCGATAGCCGTATCGATGGATAGCTCGTCCTTGACCATTTTTTGGAACTTCTGAAATTAACCTTTTTGATTATATTCGAAGATTTTAAACTATTTGATGAAAGAGTTGGCATAAGCGGAATTATTTTACAAATCAAACATGGTTTTATCAAATTTCTTAACACTTATATTTTTTAAAGGAAAATGTTAAATTTCCGTCACTATTTTGTTGAATTCCAAAAGCTATCGCAACACAACACTTTAGAATCGACATATGCAAAACAGGATTGGTAAAAGTCGAGAAATTCGGGGAAAAAAATCGGAGCAAATAAACAGAGTTTCATGGATTATAAAGATGCAAATTCGAAAACTCAAAAAATAACATTCAAAGTTAAGAGAGTGCAATAAAAATGCTCCATGTTAAACGCGAAATATCGTTGAAAAGCGTAGACAGAAAAGAAAAAGGAACAGTTTGGAGAACACAGAATATCGAGAGGGGAAAAGAGAGAGAGGGTAATAAGTGGCAAATAGAGAAGGACCTCTTTTTCTTTGTGAACGTTCTGTCAACGAAGGCTGAAGCTTTAGAGATAATTAGCGAGAGCTTAGGGGGATTTGAGAGGTAAAAAGAAAATAAGAGAAAGAGAAAGAAAGAGAGGAACGAAGAAATAGCGAGAGATTCCAAATTAGCCTTATTTTCAAAGAGAGCGGTAAAGAAGCAGAATACAGCTAATTTATTTTGCTCATTGCGTGCGCTTCCGCGCACTGAAATCAATATAAACACTGCACTGCACTGCGTGACGGCAAAATTGGGTGCAAATTTCACCGTTTTACACGCAGGTGAGCTTGATTTTTTTGTTTTCCCTTTCATTTAGCGAATTTTTCTTGAACGTTTATCTTTTTTCATTTTTTTTTGTAGCATTTTCAATTTTCTACAGAACTAATTGAAATTTTGTCGGCTTTTTTCTTGATTCTTCATGATTTTTTTTCGATCTTCTCGCTATATTTTAGTGTATTTCTGTTGGTTTTCACTTTTCCAGGTGGGTGGGAACGGAACTCCGAAAATACTCCTGAAATCCATCGTTACCTCAACCGGAATAGGACGTTTCCGGTCTAAAGAATAATTTATGCTCGAAAATATGCTAGCCTGGATTTCACCCCTATCCTTCACCATTCTTATATGAAATTTTCAAGTTTCACCGTATAAGTACACTTTTCCGCTTCCTGATTCAATCAAAGTGCAAGGTAGTCCTGAAGAAAGCGGAGTTTTCCAAATTTATATCCAATTCGGCTTCCGAATCAAAATTTCCCATTCTTCAACATTATAGGAGGTTAGTGACGCAGAGCTTCATCTAATTCGAACTCATTTTATGCTGCAAAAGCCGCACACAGAGAATGAAAAATCGATGTGAGAAAGAGCAAGAGAGAGAAAGAAAGAGAAAAGAGAAATAGTGTGGAAAAGCTAAAGAAAGAAGGAGTGCGAGGGCCACTTTGCCAGAGGGCGCTTCTATGTCAGAATGCTAGCGAGTCCCAATAACTCGAAATACAAACCAGTTGACTCATTGAAGTTTTATGGAAGTTTCTTTCCATTTTTCCCCAAAATTTTCTATTTTTATTAAAATTTTTCTAATACCTTCTTGATTTTTCAAAACTCTTGATCTTTAAAAACAGCTGTTCTACTTGCGCTTTGCGTATTTTAGAATGTCTCTTATCGTGAAAAAACCTCGAAACTACATTCGAGAAATTATTAAAATAACCTTTTTCGCTATCAAAACCTAATTAGTGGGCATCGTGTATCATTGTTGAGCGATGCAAATCGCAAATGCCACCTGTCGTTTCTATGGTATTTTGACGATATCATTACGCTATCGAAAGTCTTATCATTCTTTTTCTATCGAAGTTCTAAAGAGTCTTCTCAGCTCATTTTATTCGTTGTGCATGTGTTAATAAAATCTTTATCTTTCTCTTCAGAATTCAACGACGTATTTACCTTTAAAATCTATACTGTATCCAAAAAAATTAATACTCATCTCTTCAAATACATCAATGAAATCTACATCTTTCTACCAAGACAATTTCGAAAAGATTTTCTCAGCAATCTATATTGCTCCCTTAAAAAAGCACACCCCAACTCGGAACTTTTTGTGAATAGGCGTTCCTGAGCCGGCTAACAAAACAGTTCCAAATTGGAGGTGTTCCCTTAAAAATCCGTTTCACCGAATTTATAACTCTTCTTGAAAGTTCTAAACTCATTCTTACCTCAGAAACCTTTCCCCTTAAAAGTATACCTTTGGTTCAAATACGTTTCACGAAACTCATATTTATCTCTTCAATGCTCTAAGCTCATCTTTACCTCAGAAATCTATACTGTATCCCCTAAAACGTGCATTTTAGTAAGAGTATTTCCCTATGAATAGACTTGACGCAAATGATATATTCAAGAAAAAGTGCAGATATGGGAAAGAATTTAGTGATCCGTTAAGGGATTACATAAATATCTTGTTTGTTTTACCTTTATCATTGAATTCGATGCTTAGTTCACGAAATAGTTTTGCATTTAGAATAATTTAGAAAATTTTATTATTCAAAAATTATTACCATTGCTCCAAAAATTTCATGACTTATTCTATACATTTTTCACATTTATTAATTTTTTATTTTGGTTAGGCTTGTGGCATCGTGATTATTTTATGACAATTTTCAGTTTACCCAGTCCATTCTGGTACATATTTCATCTATTCCTCTTGATATTTTTAAATCCAGATATCCTTATAGGAAATCTCACATTATTTTGCACATTTTAACATGTTTATCAACATTCTTAATTTGCAGATGATTTTAGCCATCTTGCGTAATTGCACCTTATTTAACATTTTATGTTTTATTCCGTTATACTAAGCTAGTGAATATTTTAGTCACTTTGCGTAGTTGCACTTTATTTAGCATTTTATGCTTTTATGCCGCTATGCTGAACCAGCGAATATCCTTAAATTCCTTTGGGAGCTATTGAAAATACGGAACTCATAAATCATTCGTATTTTTTTCGCGTTTACATCCTCTAATCTCCTACTTACGATTCTAACTACCGTATATTTCAAATAAATTGGTGCTTGGCTTCTAAAACCGTATTACCTCTTTTCTTCTCTCATTCCAAACACTATTTTTTTTACAAAGTGTGAGAGCCTGTATTTTTGGAAAAAAAAAACATGGGAAAACTGAATACTCCTCAAGCCGTTCGTTGCTCAAATCAATTTGCATCAACCAGACGCTCTAACCACATTTCAAGGCACTATGCCTGCGGAATCGTATGATCGCATTATGTGCATTCCTCAAAGAAGCTTAGTTTCCTCTCTCCATATCGTTTGCTCTCCAGTCTAGCGATATATAGCTATTAGTATTGAAAAAGGAGACATACGATTTTGAAAGCCAGGCACCGATTTGGTTGAAAAATGAGGCAATTTTTAAAGTGGCAAGGTTTCGACTTTTCCAGGCTCTTAGCGATATAAAATTTGAAATTCATACCAAAATTCAATATCCAATTCTAAAGCGTTGTGAAAATTTTATAAGAATTTATTTTAAAAAATATATTTTATCAAAAATTCTAAGGGTTCGAAAATTTTATGCGGTTCTATGCATTCGGCGAGCGGACATTTTCTATTCTCGAGAGAAAATCTAATCTCCACGGCTGAATGAATGCACATCGAAGATAAATCTTTTATCTCCTAACTTGAAAATCAAGTCGAAAATCGGAAAATGAACAAGTTTGAAAATTTCATAGATATCACCTTTGAAAGTAATATATCTTTCAAGGTTTTCAATGAAATTCGCTCAACTTTTATTGTGTTCCATCTCAAAGTCTAGAAATTAATAAATTTTATAAATCGATTCAAGCCAACTTTTTATTTCTCATTCAAGCTATAAATCTATCCATCATTAACAATAATCTTTGACTTGGAGGAGGCCAATATTTCTAGAATTCTTTGTTGATATTTCGCCATGCATAAGTTTTCAAATTTGACATGTTCTTTTGTCAGAGGGAAGAATTTTTTCGGCGATATAATTTATGCATTTCGACCCATGTATGATGCAGGGTTCTCTACATTCATTTGAAAGAAATATTAGACTTTGATAATTTGTATACTGCACCTAGAAATTTTCATTCATTTTATCTCTTATTTGAACAAAATTATTTGTTCAAATATGTTACAAAGTTTTAAGTATTTTGTTATTAATTTAGAGCGATACTTGCCTTTTCATTTGTTTAATAATTCGAAACCTTGTTCAAGATAATTTATGATGTCTCGCATAGCTAAACGTCGTCATTTTCATTCAATTACTATTATGGGTGAATAGAAAGTAATTCGCTTCTAACGATCTCTTGAACTAATGTCATTCCATGTGGTGGTCTGCGTTGCTTAGTTTCCTTTAAGCTTGACATCTCAAGTTTCCCTATTTCCTTTTAGGACCCGGAAAGGGGGCGTCTGATTTCAGCCCCTAAATTAGAGAGGTCATCACTATCTCTGTTTTCTTTTCCTATTCATCTATCTTTCGAACTATTTCTCGATTTTCTGATTCTCTATAATGTCTTGTGCTATGACGTTAACGCTGCATCTTTTCGTGATCGCAAACTCTCTGAAAGCTCAGAGCTCTCCCTCAAATCAACACGCGACATATCCAATTTGGCCAATTTCTTAGATTTATTGTATTTTTGAAAGTTTTCGTCATCTTGGTTAGCTATAGTGCGCTCTATAAACTACAGTTTGTGCATTGCATTCAATGAAACGTAGTTTCGCCAAGTTTGAGTTCGAAAAGTTCTCCTTCAGTATTTGCCATGTTGTAGAACTTTCCATATAAACATTCCAGACTCACACATATTTTCTCAAATCTTCACAAATTTATCTCAGTGTATATAACTACTGTCTGCGGCCACTCACGATGACTTTGACGCGCAATCTACGCATTGCCCAAACGGATTTTCTCCTCATTTTCTACTTTTCGCTCGTCTCTTCTTCATGAGCTGTCGCTTTGCTGAAAAGCTGGCGGCGCTTAGTACAGAAAAAGCAAGACCCTCTCAATAGCGCCCATAGTAGTATAATGGATAGGCCCATTAGATGACATTTACTTTCTTTCGTTCGAGAGCTTCGAAACTAGGTAAAAATGAAGAGGGCTTTCAAAAATTATGTGTGCTGATTTAAAAAAAAAAAAGTTTAAAATGCAATATTTACATTATGCGTAAAAGTCACCGTGGCTGGTCACAGACAATATCATCAAACTCATGTGGAAAACGCCATTTTCTAGGTGACCTGATGAAGTCGATTTGCGTTTTCTCTGATTCATTTCTTTTCAAAATGATAAAATTTCTTTTTTTTCTAATTTTACTGTTCATTTTCGCAATTTATTCACGGTTTCTGCACCTATCCTGTTGAATTCAAAACTAGTCTAGACATTCCCGAAAATAGTCTTTCTTAGCGTATTTTTTCGTAAATTGAATATTTAATACAAATTCCTTAGGTGGCACTTTCGAATACATTGTCTTCGAAGAATGCAAGATTTGTTGAAGGTGAATATTTCAAACAAACTTCCTTGAGCCAGAACATTTCAAATATTTTTCTTCAAGTTCTATCATCATTTGGTTTATGCTCCTCTTTAATACATTATAAATTTCGTTCAACTTTTCCGTATTGATTTTCAAACACAACCATTCCTAAGAATACTTCTAAAATTTTATATCAATTGTCAAAAACTTATAACCTGTCCTGATGTTATTTTATTTCAGCTAAAAGCGAAAATGTTCTAAAAATCCCCTACTTCTAATTTCTTTATTATCTTTCAGAAAGAGCACGTCTGTCGATTTGGGATGTTGTTTGGCTGAGAAAGCAGGGAAAAAGGAAGAGGCTTTTCAAAGAAGGGCCAAATTTTGGATGAATAGTCCCCGCACCCTCTTATTGTTCCCTTTTTCCATGATATTTCTTCTTTTTAAAAATTTCTCTTTTCAAATTTTCTTAATTTTCTTAATTTTGACCTTATTATTTGGAGTTTCATCGGAACAATAGCGTGCTACAAATTTGCAGAAACTTCCATTTTTGACAAAAATGCGGCAGAGTTCAAATTGATTGCATCATCACTTGCGTTGCTGTTACTTTCTTTGGAGAAGCGTGTGCAAATATTGCGTGAATCAGAGAACTCTAAAGTGAAGATTGGAGGGGCGAAAATAGTGAAGGAAAAGAAAGCATAGAGAAGAGGAAGAAATCTATCGCTCAATGAGAGCTCATCATAACAGTCCTTCTTCTAAAAACTAAGAAAATTCTCCTTTTTTACATTTTTTAGTTTTTTTCTATTCATGAAGATCACCTTACATTTTTGTTTTTCCCAAATTTAGAAAAAAAATCCATTTTATTCACAATTATATTAATGCATTTCTGAAAACAATCTTTGAAAAATGTAGGTTTTTTGAAAAATAACACTCAAAAAGATTGGACTGTAAACAACCATTACGCAATTTATTTTGACGTATTCAAGTTCGAATTTATCTTGATGATAGCAAATTTTAGTATAACTTTTCTCATTCCCCAACTTCCATCAGCTTCAGAAAGCTGCAATTCTTCATTCCTTGTGAGTTGCGTCCAAAGATAACCAAGTCTTCAAGTCCATCATGCTCTTGACTTTTCATCGTCTTGCTTCACTAGGCTTACTAATTTCGTAAACACTTGTACTCTTTCAAGAAATTCTTCATGAATGACTCACAATCAGTATCAAAGCTCTTGAAACGAACTCTTTTCCTGTAAGCATCATCATCATTTTCCGCAAAAATTGTACCTTCGACATCTTGTTTGTAACAATATCGCGAAAATTTGAGATTGGCCTCGTTTTCCCTGAAAATGGTCCTAACTTCAAAAAATTAGTCGATAGAATTTCAGGGTGATGCTAGTAGAATGAGATCAGCTGCGCTCGACGAAGAGGTTGGGTGTTCGTCCGCACCGACAAAATGCGTGGGCGGGAAGGATGCGAAAAATCGCGCTGCGGGTGCCGACCCGTGCGGAGGCAATTCCTCGTCGGAATCAACGAATTCACCGTCGACGTCGGAGAATTTCGGACAGAAGGCTGAAAACGAGGCATTAATCATTCCGCAGCTCGATCTCACAGGCGCGCAGATCGAGGACGACATCATCAAAAACACACAGACGCAAAGTAAGAGGATATGAAATAGAGAAAGAGCCGGCTTAAATAGGATGTCATATCTGAAATTGTATCAATATTTCAATGATCAGTAGAGTGATTGCTCGAAATTGAATGAAAATGAATCTTGAAGTTTATGAAACTTAAATAAAAGAAAAAAAACTACAGGAAGCCAGCCACGTCGGAAGCTCATCTCGCTGTGGTCGTACTTCACACTACGCGGCTTCTTCCAATTGGTTGGGCGGACAGTCGGCATGCAGCCCTATGCCTACCTCACTGTCGCGGTAAGTTTGATTAATCCTGAAAATTACCCGAAAATGAGCTGATCCTTCGAAGTATCATTCTTTACATTATATTATTATCACTTATATGAAAATCTTATTAACACTCATGAGCATTCCAGATCTTTCCATAAATTATTATTAAAGCTACTAACAGTTTCCAGTCGACTATATAAGATGTTCATTAGCAGGGATTTGGAAAACTGAAACGTTTTAAACTTTAATGCCATTTGATAATCTCGAATATTTCAGGCCCTTCTGAGTTCACAGGCCCTCGGTATGTATTGGATGGTGTTGAAAGACAGGATTCGAGACGGGTACACACCGACCAATGCGCCTTCCAGGGTTGAGACGGATATCATCAGGTAATTCGCTCGCTAGATATTTCTGGAATTGGAGAATGTGATGAGCTAAATCAATTCACTTGGATTTTTATACGTCTCAAAAAAATTCACGCCTTTTCACAACTCTTTCATGGTATTATGACGGGAAGGCTGTGGTAGCCAATTAGCTAAAAATTAAGTTTCGCATAGAATTTTTGATAAGTTTCAGGGAAATGTTTGAGGATGAGAGCATAATAAGTTTTCAATTTAATGCCGATGAGAGTCCTTTGAAAACAAACAAAAATGGAAGTATGGTAATTTCAGGGAATTCTGGAACTCCTCTGGCGATCCGATGATAACGATGATGCTTCTGAAGGCTAGGGACAAGGGCTCAATGCACCGACCGGAGTATTTGGACGAGAGTCAGCGAGTCATCGACTTCCTCTACAACAACTTCACCGTGGAGCACAAGGGCGTCACGTTGCGGTTCAGCGAGATGTGCGCGCCCTATTGCAACATGAATAAAGTCTTGCAATTGTTCAAAGTAGGTTCCATAAATACTCACTATTCTTCTGATGTGAAGATAGTTAGTTTATACTGCCTTCGGCTATCCTATAACAAGTTACCTTTCATTACGTTTCTGGTAATTAGTGATATCGCTACATGAAAGAATTAAATATGTTCTTGATCAGTTCAATGCCCTTTTTATGCGCTAACATCATTAGTATATGTCTTATCGTGAAGGCCATCCTAAAATGTTAGCGATACCTTGATAATCATCTTATCGTTTCAGATGGGTTACGACAACGAACTGAAACGGGTCACGAACGGACAGTCGCCATCAACAACGAATAACCTCAGCTATCCGGTCGCTTCTATTGGAGGTAATGAATTGTGCGCCAAATTCTCAGAATTTGTGTTACTACACTGAAGGCTAACCCTTTTCTTTATAATTATTAGCGGACTTCAAGACATCATTACTTTATCATTACGTTATGCTATACTTTTCAAAACTCTTTCATTATTGTATTCACCATTGAATAACAAACACTCATCATTTTATTGTGTCTTTTTTCAGGAATAAGCATCAACCTGGATCGATCATTCTTCGGCGTCCGTCTGCAAAATAAGAGTCTGAATGCGACTAAGGACAAGAGTCTGCCGATCGAGAAACGCATCACTAATATGGAACACGTCGAACTTGTTCTGACCCTGTTCCGTGGCGACCGCGAGAACCAACTGCGAGACGAACAGCTGTCCAAATGGGAGCTAGCCGCCTATGAGTGGAGTATAAAGACGTATAAGGGCAGTCTCGTCGAGTTGCAGGTGATTTTGACCTCTTTGGGCAGAAATGATTATTCATAGGCTGTTCTATTGTCCATTAATTGAGACGAAGTGAATATAACACTAAATTTCGATGCGCGAGAATTGGCGCGCTGTTTGGAGCGGACTTTACCCTATTACGCCATATTCAAAGCATGAAGTTGATGACTATTGATAAATACACAATGCACATTTTGCATATTCGAATCCGTGCACTATTTATTTCGTCTCAAGTTTATCGGTCATTGGCAATATCACATCAGCCAGATTGCCAGATTTTTAATGCATATTGAAAAAGCCTATTTATCGTAGTCAACTTCTAAGCTAAAATAAAATTGGCTAAATTTTGAAGCCTATACAACTTTTACTTTCAGCTCGTCGGCACTGAAATCTTGGACAGTGAAATGATGAAGGACGGCAAGCGGATGACACCATTCTTTGCTGCTGGTATGAAAATTCGAAAAATACCCGCATTTAAAAACAAAAAAATTTCAGGATTCGGGTTCATGATCACCTTCGTTAGTGTGTGCGTCTTTTTGAGCGCGATTTACTACGATGCGCTGGATAGGGGCAAAATGTGAGGATATCAACGAGACTAAAAACATAACATCATCCATCAAAATGATATTAGCTGTTCTCATACTCAACTAAAGTTTTACGTGCAAGTTTCTATGTTGCCGAACAATCGGAAAGTTTTAAGAAGTCGAATTTCAGACTGGTGGGAATCGGCGCAGTGACATGCCCGATTCTGGCAATCATATCGACGTACGGTCTGATTTCGATGCTTGGTCTGAGAATCAACTCGTTCATGCTGGTCATGCCCTTTTTGGTGATGGGCATCGGTGTCGACTCATGTTTCTTGATGATTCATTCTTGGCAACGCATGAGTCGAAATGGGTATTCGGTCGTGGAGAGAATGGGTTAGTTGTGTTGCAAAATAGTTCGTGAGCTTTCTCATATTTCTTTTATCTAATCTAGTTTTGTGTTGGCTATGTTTTTATTGAACACCTCTCATTATGCTTCAAAATAACCGACGAAGTTCATCATGATATCTCATTGATAGTGGTAATCTTGTTGAATTGCAAGCATTGACCATCCTATCAAATTGTGTTGATTACTTCGATGAAATTCAGGAATGGTCTACGAAGAAGTGTGCCCCTCGATCACGATCACATCGCTCACCGACTTTCTGTCGTTCGCCATCGGAGCACTGGCGCCGACACCTGAAACTCGTCTATTTTGTTTGGCGACCTCGATAGCGATGGCGTTCACCTTCATTCTGCAGCTGGTCTTCTTCGGACCGATCTTGGCTCTGGCGACCCGATTCGAGCACAACGACACCAAACCTAGACAGGTATTCACTTTCATCGACAATTCGAAAAAGTAATTGCATCATATAGCATCGCTTCATGCGAAATAGTATAGGATTTGATAGGGAAAAGTTTCTCTGCCTTTACTGTTTCGTATGCAACGATGCGACTATTGCAACTACCCTTCCAGGTTACTCTTTCATCGAATGCAGTTAACTTCGGAGTTATCACTGAAGTTTCTAATTTAACTTTTAAATTAAACACTTCAAATTCATCTTCAGGCCATCGGATGGAGGGACAAAGTGGATCGAGTTTGGCAGAAGATCCTTCGAATTTACTGCAGACTCATCGGACACCGGATATTCACGATTTGCATCGTGTCAGCCACGTGTGTGTACTGGTAGGATTTTTAAAAATATCTCTTGAAAAGATCAATTCATTTCAAAGCTTCACGTTATCTAAAGAAATTTTATACATAAGTTTGCTATTTAAAATGTATGAATCGTCAAGGTGGCAAAATTGAAAATCGATGATTTGTTGTTTTTTGTTTGTTTCAAGGTTTTACAACAGTTTGCATAAGTCTCGTCTAACAGTTGCTATTTAGAATGTAACGGTTTTACAAATAACAAAATCTTCTAATTCCTTCTTTATCTGTGACTTTTAGTCGACATCATTCAGGTACTTCGGCATAATCGGGCTGATGAACATGAAGACGCGTCTAGACGTCGCCAAAATTCTGCCCAAAAATTCGCCCCTCCAACAGCCCAATTACATCCTTACGCATATCGGTACGTTTAGATTTTTTTACTTTCCTAAAAGCTTACTAAATAATAGATCGAAACTTCTTATCGTCATAAACGAATATAAAAGATCTTGCATTACGAGAAATTATCGGATGATCACAATTGTCGGAATGTCAAAATATAGGGGCTTTAGGCAATGCATAGTTCGCTCAATAATTTTATATTCAATAGATACCTGAAAGTCTAGTTGTTGACGTGCATATTTTCCACTTTCAGTTTGGTCCGAATACCACCCGGTGACGGTGCTGATCAACAACCCGTTCGACGTCACGAATCGTACTCAAACCAACAGATTCTGGGAGTTGGTCTACGAGTTCCAGTCCATGCCCAACGCTAAAGGTATAGTGTTTCGCCCTTGATTTATTAGATCAATATTGAAATTTTTGCGACTTCGCGATCAGGCAAAATAATATGCCAGATGAGAGAGCTTTCCTACCGTCTTCTAACCCTACACCATATTTCGTCTGGTCGTGAGGTTTCGAAGATTCCAAATAGTCCATATATTTGAGAATTATTGAATTGGTAGATAATTCATTCAACACCTTCATTGTTATTCCCGGAATTTTCTCTATCATAACATAATATTGACATGATAACCTCGTTTATCAGATTTCTTATTTCAGGTCCCGAATCATCGTTGATCTGGCTGAAGGACTACATTCACTTCTCGTACTATGGTGAGCCCTACGACAACGCGCTGAAGAGTGTGCTGTCCGATTGGGATTTCCTGCTGGGCGACAACGAACCCAACAAACCCATCGATCCTTTTAAGGTTAACTATTTCACAATTTAATTAACCTGATTAAAATAACTTGGACTAGCAAAGCATTAGAATTAGGGTAAATTTGAATATTTGAGTGCCAATTCATTTTGTAACATATCTAACATTTTATAACTGATTTTTAGCTTTAGTATTAGATTTGCATCAACCAAACATCAACATTAAAATTTCATATATTAGAGCCCAAATAATTCATAGCATACCTAAAACTAGTAACGATTTTGATTTCAGGCCAACCTAACTACCGCCAAACTAGGTCAATTCTTGAGGTCACCATTCTACGAGCACTGGGGCCCATTCATGAAGGTGTCGAATAGTTCTGAAGGACGGTTGAAGATCGATAGATTCTGGATGACGATAGCATATCAAAACACGTCTTCCTGGGAAACGAGAATCGAGTTGATGGAACAGTGGAGGTCTATCGTGGCTAGGTAATTTTTGGAGTTGCATGTATAAAAATCCGAGTATCTTTGACGAATTAGGTATGAATCAAGAGCGACAATATTTTGAGAAATAGGTTGATTTCTGTCAAAATATTTGCCACACATCATTGCGAATATGTTAGCACACGTAAAATTGATCAATTCCAGCATGTTTTGAAACACATTTCAAATTTCAGATACAAGGATCTAAATGCGACCGTCTGGGAGCCAAACGGAATGTTCATCGATCAAATGCTCAGTTTACGGAGTACCGCGGTTCAGGTATAAGAGATTTTTAAGAAACCCGAAAAATTAATATATCCGAAAAAAAAAATATGAAAATTAGATACCTCTATTTTCAGACGGGCATTCTGACGCTGTTGTGCATGATCGTGGTCTGCTCGATCTTCATCCCCAATCCTTGCAGCGTCATTACGGCTAGCATCGCGATTGCTTCGATTTCTTTGGGTAAGTTTAAATTTTTCCAATATTTTGTTTCACGAGTTTCCGCGTCATTTTCATTATTTGACATTACCTGACTATTCCGTATCTTTCGAATTTCAGGTGTGATGGGCTTTTTATCGTGGTGGCATTTCGACTTGGATCCAGTGGTGATGGCTGCCGTCCTGATGTCGATCGGCCTGTCCGTGGACTTTATCGCACATGTCAGTTATCACTACCAGCTGACCAACAAGAAGGTGATCGTCGACGGTCGAGTCGTGAAAGTGCCTGTCAAAGGACCCCAGGAGAAACTAGAGCACACTATGGCTTCAGGTAAGGTACCTCTAAATATCATGGAATCTGAAAAACCTCATGGCCACGATGTCATGAATTAGAGCGTGAGAACGAAAGATCGTGATATGACAGTATGACAGACCTTTTTCTCATGTTTCGAGAATTTGAGATGGTCATGATTTTATATCTTGAGGACATTATCTATTTTCTCGTATTACCTTCCCTAACTTCACCTCTTTAACAATCCCTAACTTATAGACGACGTTTTCAGGTCATTAAAAAACTGAACTTCGTATATTTTGTTAAGTCACTTTACTTTCAGTTGGCTGGCCGATGATTCAAGCGGGCGTCTCGACGATTTGCTGCATTCTGCCGCTGCTGTTCTTGGCGGTGAGCATTTTACGAATCTAAAGCCTTGAATAATCGTTTATCGACAATATTACATTGCTACGGGAACGAACTGATAATGATTTTTATTCCACCAATATTGAATCATATCTTATAATTCCATCAGTCAAATAAGCCATATCTAATTTTACTTTTCCCGAGTCATTATACCGTTTGCTTTCATCTAAGATATTCCGAATTTTGCGACTTACATCAATTAAAAATTCAATATTTCCAGTCCTACTCGCCCTCTGTGTTCGTGGCCGCGATCTTCCTGGTTGTATCGTGGGGCATGCTTCACGGGTTGGTGATTCTGCCCTCATTCCTTGGCTCGCTGCCCGACTGCCTCACCGATGCCAACTGCTATCGACTCTTCCTCTCGACCTCGTCCGAGAAGTCATGTAGATATGCTGGAAGGTAGGATTCTTTGAATTACTGTAAGAATTAGACTTTTCAAACTCTCAATGTTTAATGTGAAAACTTATCTAGTTTATTTGAAATTTATTCGAATATATTGATACACTAGGAATAATTGATTTTTAATTATTTTTTCGAAAGTAAACAAATAGACACTGAAACTGAAAATTTTATAGAAATCTGCAACTCTTCCTAAATCTAATCTTTTTTTTCAATTTGAAAGACATAGCATTCTGACAATCGTAAATACTTTGTATTTTTTAATTAGTTTCAAATTTTGTGGGAAGAAAATCTTATGCTCATCAAGCTACTCTATTTGTACTACAAGATTCAAAACTTAACAATAGATCATCCCCAATTTCAGACGCGATACCGACGAAGAGTTGGAGACGTTTGACGTCATGCATCAGAAGGTTCAGAATCCTCATGACGGCGACTCGAAACGTCATCTGAATACTACACAAGAGTCCTAAACGATTACGGTAATTCATCATGCAATAGATAGTGATAATCACACGTTGTTATCACTACATTTCTCATTTTTAGCCCTATCTTCGATAGATAGAGCATTTTTTTAATCTCTTAACGAAAGTTTCGGATATGATAAAATGAATTAGTGTTGCTAGAATGAGAATTTCATTGTAATTTATTGGACTTGTTTTAAAGTTCTCCAAAACTTGACCCTCATTTTACCCAGGTCATATAATTAATTATTATAACTAGTTGTATCTAATGTGTACTGATTATAATCAAAAGTACGTGCATAATTTGTATTCTATTGATAGAAACTACGGATTTAAGATATTTTTCATTTTTTCGTCCTAAAATAATTATTTGCTGTGATTCCCATCGTGTTATTTTCAAATTAGAAGCTTTTTCCCTCTCACGATTCTAAACATTCGAGCGATTTCGGGAGCCTATTCAATTAGACGATTATCTTTATTGTCTAGTCATAATTACTTATCTTAATTAGTCGATAATTATCGATTCTAGTCATTATATTCGCATAATGTTCATGCTTTAATGGCTGTATTCCAAAACACGACTTTCAAAGCATAGTCGATTAGTTTTAAAACTTTTTCTGTAAATTTTGAGATTTGTTTAAGGATTTTAGGCATGCAAGTATTTTTCAATTGTATATTTCGATTTGCGTATAAGTGTGCTATATATAACATTTCTACGATACAATTGCTTGTGTATGTGTGTGTGTGTGTGTGTGTGTGCTATACAAAACTGCTGTTTGTATTTTTTACCATAAAGTTTTCTTTTTCGAAATTTAAAATGATTACGAATTGATAGAATAATTAATTAATGATTGATATTGAACTATTTATAACTTCTTATATTATAGATAAGAAATATCTCGTTAGCGAAAATAAGGAAGCACTTCAAAATATTAAAAGATATAAAAATATACATGAAATTATAAGACATAAAAATAACCAGAGAAATTAAGACGTTTTTTTAATTAGTAAGATTTCAGCATCGTTTTAGTGATAGGTGTCCAATAAGGAAGGAAATAATCATTCGGGATCAATTCAGATTCCATGCCTTCCAAATTTTTTTCGACCTCTTTGTAATATACGACTTTTCCTCGGGCCAAGAATGCCATCCACCAACCGTATGTTGACGTGGGTGCTGAAATTCGAAATATTACACTCTCAGATAAAGGATAGTACAAAATATTTCATAACTTCATAGGTATCGAAAATGACTAAAATAGGATTCAAATCATTAGAAATGTTTCCGAAACATTGAATAACCAGTCTCCACGATTGAAATATTTATATTAGCAAGAGAGCGCGAATATGTGTTTAGATATCTCAATTTAGAAGAGGATTATCAAAGTAGCTTAATATTCATTGCATGTTTATTGAACGATTTCTTATGGTATAATTATTGAAAATACCCTACCAGTCAAAGCAACAACATCGCAATATTGTCTGGAGAATTCCCAGTCGACGTTGGGTGGATTCTGAATCTTGAACTGGGCGACGTCGACGTCCAACCCTGACACCAAAGAAGTTAGCCATTCGTTGTCATTTCCAAACGCGAGTATTCGGGCATTTGGGTCTGGAATTACATTTTAAGACAAGAAGTTTCAGATAATTTCATAACATAATAAAATTTGGATCGAATCAATAAATGTTGGTTGTGGTTCTCAACAAAAGAATCTAAATTCTCAAAATGAACTTGCTATGCATCAAAATATTTCTGATTTTATATTGTTTAATTCTGGTGATTAGATTAGAGATTTTTACCTACACGCATTCTTCAAGAACTTGATTATTTTTACGGTATCTTCTGATGTTGAGGCGTGATGCAGCCCTGACGTCAAATAGTCGCCTCTCCTCACATGGACACAGGCGCTGAAATTGATTACTCTAATTACTGATAACTATTCTTCAAAACTACTTACTGAAAATCCTTTTTCATTATTGGATTTTTGAAAAGTGTCGTCGTCAAATTCTTCACGAAATCCGAGCCTTGTAGAATAGAGTGTGGAGAAAGCTTGGGGTTTTTCAGAAAATAGCGATGACTCTAAATTTATAAGCGTAATTTTGAAAATTGCGTTGACTAAAAATGCCTGTAAATAGTGGAACGAAACATTCAGCGAGGCGTGAAATGATAGTGCGATTTTCGGGATGAGTTTTTCGGGCATGAAAAGGCAGCACTCCTTGTGGCCGGCTAGAACTTGGACTGGTTTACTGCAGATCCTCTGAAAATTCTCATAAAAAAATTGAAAAAAACACGACTACTTGGAAACCTCAAGTCATATGAAATAGAGTGAGGGATGGTAGGAAAAAGATTCTTTCCCCACACTATTTCGCATGGCTTGAGATTTCCAAGTTGCCCATATAGGGACCGTGTAAAAGACATACGGTATTGTTCGGAACGAGTTTCCCAATGTTTGGAGCGAAAACGGAGAAGTTTCGTAGAGATTGTTGAATTGCACTGTCAAGAATAACAGGCTGCATATTGTAATATTCAGATAATGATAAAAATGACAGGATTTCGAAGGCAACGTTGCCGATGCCACCGTTGTAATGGGTCGCGTGAAGGAAACCGATGAGGCAGGGATTCCTGAAAGTGAACATAAAATAGATACGTTGTGATTTTCATTTTATCAGACGGTTATATCAATATAATGAATCAATTTTTCCAGGAACAGGCTTATATTTCGATAATTTACATGTGTTATCTGTGGAATTATTTATATATTAATACCAGGGGTGTACAAGGATAATGTGTTATTAAGTAACTCTAACATAAAATGCACTTTTTGGAGTAGTTTTCAGAAAGCACATGCAAATTTAGATCAGTACTGGGTTAAACGCTAAAACGCAATTCAATTTTTTGCAAACCCCAGATTGATACCGACCTCACGCTGGGTAAATATCATTCAAGTTAATAATTAGACTAACCTCTCATAATTTAGATAATAAATAAGTCCAATTCGAATAATAATGCATAAAAGTAGAACTCGATAATGTAAACCTATCAAGAGATTTTGATAGACTTGTAATAAAGGCTTAACCATTCCCTACATTCTCGGTAATTTAACCTGGAATATTAAACAAAATAATTTAAAGACATGTAAACATAATGTCTGAAGGATATATCGATCTGTCCCTAATGCAAGAAGAGGAATTATCCTTGTTCTAGAAAAATTAGATAATATCTAAATTTCACTGAATCCGGGAACACATAGTTCTATAGATCGACTCAGCTAAAATGTTCGAAGGAAATAAAAAATATTAATACACAATTTAAGTTTTATATGACAAAACTCAATTAAATAAATAAAAACTTGCTGATGTCTATTGACCTCATACGTTTTTGATCGAAATTCATCTATAGATTACGATTTTTATTATGCATTCCTAAATACACAACATCATGTTTATTGACAATGAAAAATAACGTCTTTACTCTATTCATTTCCATTGTAGAGTGTTAAGAATATTACAAACATACCGTAGCTTGATGTCAATGGAAGTATAAGCAAATGAAATATTAAAGTGCTCAAAAATTAGTTGCGAAAAGATCAAGGAAATTATTTTTTGCTCTTCTTTCCTATTGTATGTCCTAATTTTACGCTGAACGATTGTTGTTATAAATATGAAAAAGTGTAAATGGAAAAATAATAACTAAACACCATTTGATGTATGATCCCAAATAGTGAATAGGGGGTTCAAATATTAAAATAGAAATACTATTTTATAATATATTTTTTAATATTCTTATATATCAGGACACTGATAATCGACCATCAATAAAATATTGCTGACTTTGATCAAATTTAATAAAATACATGGCATAATAATTAAATTTCTTGAAATTCAGTCCTTACTTTTAAAAATCTACGCTCATTATGCGAAAGTGAAATATTGTTGTATTGACCCAGTTACTCACTTAATGCGCATGCATAAAAACAAATCTTGCGATTCGTTTTTGATTTTCATTCAATTCGACATTTGTTTATAAAATGTCTAGTTCATATTACTTACTAAATAGCGATTTCGGGTATCGATTTCTGCGATTTTTCACTGTAAAGAAATTACTATGGTACATGTTCATTTCATACTGCCTAGTATTTATTATTCATCACTCCACAAGACGACGCCGACGCATTGAACCTGACATTGTAAATGTAATCATTTTTTTAATTAAGAAAATCTATATTCTAACATTTAGGCCTCTTTTCAACTGCACAATCGAAATATGTCAGATCCTGCCAATATTAACCATGAAATGAATGTTCCAAGGGATATTTTCTGGGCGAATAGAGATGTAATTTGAATTTTGGGGTTTTTCGAAATATTGAAAATTCAGCCCTTACCGAATCGAGCCTACCCTAATATGACCTGGGGAGAATTATGTGACCCCGAAGGGTTTACTGCGAGAAATCGACCCAGGTGCATACCTCCGAGATCCAAATTTTTTCCGACTTTCTACGTGGTAATTGACTAAGTTTAGAGAAAAAATCACGTAAAATTTGAAGATGATATTAAATCAGTAACATAAGGTCGATGTGTGAACCCAGAAACTCAATATTTTGAAACATTTTTGATATTCTGGTATCAAAGTCATCATAAATGGAATATTTCTTAACCGTATTATTTATTATTAGGTAGCCCCAGTTTACAAATTGTTCGCTTGCACAATTCATAAATCAATGACGATGTTACTGACTGCTATAATGTGCTACCTATCCGATTCGGATATGTTCATTCAAGCCGATAAAAAACTGGCTACAGAGGTACAATATACGAGGTACAAAATGATATTATTATGTGTTTCAAAGGTTTATATATCAAAATAATAAAATTGATTCTGTATGATGGTTCTCTTTATTTAATCCCAATCCTCTAAATTATCTAAACATAATAAATAAAAATCTATGGTCATTTTGAAATCTTCAATAACTGATTCTGTCTATTTCTACTTGTATTCGAGTTTCGAAACCAAGTTAATACAAATCAAAATCGTTTCGGAAATTATATAATGACGATGACTATAATTAAAAGTCTCACACTTTCATCAAATAATTTAGATTCTGCGAAGGCCGTAACGAGTTCAACCGTTTCACTATCGCCAAGGAGAACATGAGCATGAATGGCTGGGCTTTCTACGATTGGAACATGTTCGCGATTACTCGGGATCCGGTTGATCGATTTCTGTCGGGATTTTTGGATCTATGCGTTAGGTGAATTAATTCAATTCATATAGCTGTCTTTAATAACTTAACTTCGATTTTTAGAACCAACTCCGATTGTCATGGTTGTGGAGCGAATCTGACTTGTTTTCTGGAGAATACGTATAGACGGTAAATAATAAAAACGTGTTTTTGAGCATAGTAAAAACATTCTGACCAAGGATATGCGGAATTTCGATTCCGGGAATTTTAGGGCTCGGAGTTCCAATTCTGACCTCGGGAAAATTTCAATTCCGATTTCGAATGTTTAATAATTCAATTTTGCACACCCTGATTCGGACAAAAAAGACTTGTATTTTAGATGAATGATGATATTGAATTTTAGAGCGATGGCCTTAACATTGGAAGATAATTCAACGTTGAGAGAGCAAGTCATCACGCCGAAGAAAAATTGGACCTATCACCAATTCCATCTCGATCCGCTAGATTTGCATATTTTTCCGCAACATTGGTTGGTATATTTTTAAAATTAATATGAAATTTAAAAATGTTCTTCTTTATTCATTTTTATAAGCTATTAATTCTAATAATAAATTAATTCTAAAATTTATAAATTAACCTTCAATTAATTTAAAACAAAATAATTTGGAATTTGTATTTTAGGCGCTGCGAATTCGATAAAAATTTCGCTTCATACAAGAAAGTTCGATATTCTTCGGACCCGATGAAAACGCTGTGGCCAGACATGCAGAGTATCTTTGAAAAGGCTGGGGTAGGTTTGAAATTTTTTGGGCATAACCTATAAATTCCTAATAAGTCCATTTAGTTTTTAACATTTTATATAAAATTCTTTGAATTTCAGGTTCCCAAAGCCAAACTAGATTACATTAAAAGTGAAATTACCTCTACTAGAACGGTTCACAGCACTGTTCAATACAAAGCCAGGAAATATATTGAAAAACGACTTCGCTCCAGTCCTTATTTAATGGAATTACTTGTTAGGTAATAGAAATTTCCTAACTTCGAAATAATATTCGCAAATTCAGACTATTCTACTACGATTACAAGTTTTTTAATTGGCAATTACCTGAATTATGAAATGTGTAATAAACTTTTTCATTGACTATTATTTTTCAATTTTTCATCGAGAAATTTTAATCGAGTTATGTTTCTGGAAAACACTTCTTTGAATTTTGATTTAATTAGAAAAAAACGGTTAAAATTACGATCGGCGAAAAAAGTGAAAATAGGGAACCACGTTTTCGTTCATGCATGATGTATTTTAAACGATAATCGTAGATTGGATGATTCAGTATATCCCCAAATATTGATTCTTTAATTTGATTCTATGCTTAAAAAGTCCCTACCTGCGTTCACAGCCTCATGGTTTACTCGTAATTCTTTAGGTAAAAAAGCAAAACCTTAAAAAATAACTATATCAAACTCTAGGCATTCCCTACTTTGAAATCCGTAGAACATTTCATAAATGTTTGATACTCGGCATTGTTGTAATTTTTATTATAGCGCTACCTAAATACAGGACTAATAAATATGATGAGAGGTTCGTAGTGTACCTTTAACAGTTTTGTAGAATCTTTGCGATATTTAGTGAAAATTTAAATTTACTTAAACTATCTCTGTATCCAAACATGCCCAGGGTTGTTTCAAATAAGTGGATAGTTCTAACTACGATCAATCATCCTACACAGGATGTTCGGGTAAAATTTGAAATAATATGAAAATAACTTGTTAAATTTAGTACCTCGCTTCTTTACCCGACTGGAATTTAGTCGTAGTCTCAGACTTGAAAACTCCGAGAAATTGGACTTTGGATCGGGTTCATTTCCTATCCGTTGAAATTCAAGAAACCATGAGTAAAGGTGAAAAAAATCTAATGGAATGGGTTTCAAATTATTGCATATACCGCCTTTCAGCCAAATCTAACTCTGGCTTTCTATTGTCCAGTTTCTCATTCGTTCTCTCACTTTCAAACGTTTTCTCGCTCCTTCTCTCCTCGACACATCGAGTTTTAGATGTCGTGCAAAGTAAGGCGACTATAGCGCAGTAGTAGAATGGTCAGCTTAGAAAAATCATTTGGCAACGGTCACGACTCTCTCCTTTGTGAGTTTCTGGCACAATTAGTCTCAAGAGGATAGAGAATCGGAATCGAGAGAGACGAATGGGGAACGAGAAAAATGGGAACTAGGGGCCAGATTTGGATGAAAAACAATACAGTGTGGTGCACAAGAGTTTGGAACGATTTATGAAATTTAGTTTGCTCGATACATCGGCATTTACAGCACCGACCTGGATGAAACTTGGTGAATTATGTCTACTAGATGAACCCTTCAGGCGCCATAAGTTTCGTCTAGATCGATTCATAATAAGTAGGAAAATTGTTCCAGCTTTTGTGTGTCACTGTATATTATTGCATGAAATAATAGCTAATGAACAGCCGGAATAGAGGGGAATTAAACAGGTAAATATTACAGCCTTAACCCTGGTCAGAAAGTTACCGTATAAATCGTATACCCGTAAAATGGTCGGTTATTTGTACGCAATATCTCGTGGAGCAGAGTGGATCTACGACACAGACGACGATAATCGACCTGCTTTCGGGGGTCTCGAAAGTTTCGACTATTCGGAGGAAACTAGCGGTGTTAGATTCGAAAGGGGTAAAAGTGACGATTTGAGGTTAACTTTTTATGCATATCCTGAAAATAAGTCACTAAATAATCAATGATTTAGATACCGCTTATTCAATCCCTACCTGCACTTCGGTAGAAAAGACATGTGGCCCAGAGGTTTTCCGTTAGAGTTTTATAAGGTATAAAACGTGTATAATGGTCGCTCAATGTGTAAAAACCGAGATATTTACTCTGTCGTCTTTGAAAAAAAACTTGCTGAGAGGGTGGAGCGCGTATTCGCGAGGGGCGCAATATGAATTACACGATGCAGAGACGCAGAGCACAGTGGTTAATCTCGCGGGGGTACCTCTTCCTCCTCCCTCTCCCTTTGCAAAGGTCTTTTTGAGGGAAAAAAGAGAGTAACGATTATAAATTTTAAAGCATATTTAATTTTAGCTCCATAATCACACCGACGCGAATTTCCGTCTTTGCGAGAAAATGAAGAGACCCGCCGTGCAACAGGGCTTAGTCGATATGGACCCTGATGTCGATGCTATTTTTAGGTAGCTGTTT
Organism: Diploscapter coronatus; assembly: GCA_964036155.1. Taxonomy (NCBI): domain Eukaryota; kingdom Metazoa; phylum Nematoda; class Chromadorea; order Rhabditida; family Rhabditidae; genus Diploscapter; species Diploscapter coronatus. The sequence goes on from OZ038422.1 coordinate 14,083,406, forward strand.
CTAAAATTAGCTTGTAGAACTATAAGCCAACATTGAGTAAATCCTAACACCTTACACAACAATGCCGAATACGAAGTATTCTTTGAAACTTGTAATAAATAAGTTTCTTTTATTTTTAGAGTTTTATTTTAGATTACTAAATGCTGACCCCCGAATTCCCCCTTCCGAGCATTTCAACTCACATGCACCTCCAGTAATTCTGGGTCGGAAAATGTATTCGCCCTGGAACTCACAGAATACTTTATTCCACCGGAACGCATTCTTCACAATGTTTCTACCAACTTCCGTATCTTTTCGGTAGAAGAATCAATAACATTAGACAAAATGCTAAAAATTCTAGGACGACCGACATTTGGCGCTCGTTTTTCGCCCAGAAATTACTCCATCTAATCGATGAATACGTCGCTTTCTATCCCGTAAACGCCGTGCAAATAAGAAACGCTCATAATTATCTAGAGGACTTTGAAAGCGAACAGTACAAATTATTGTTTCCCTCCTAAAATGGACGAAACTTTAGAGACGTATACCTAAAATCGGGGAAAATTCTGACGTTTCTCGATTTTTGGAACTGTAATAAAAAATCGACGTTCAATTGCACTATAGAGCTGGCGGAACAGTTTGGGTAAAATTTTAAAGATAACTTTTTTAATTCAATTTATTTAAATCCAGGAATTGGAAATTCTGGGATGAATCTGATGTAGAATTGGTTAAGGAGTGGGTTTATGACTTGATCAGGATAGGGTATTTTTTCAACCCTTCTTTATTTTAATAAGGAAATTTTGGGTATGATTTTCCTAAACTTAAAACGCCAACGTATTATGAGCTACCTGATTCTGAGGATGTGAAGAATCCAAATTGCCGAAGGATGTTCTTACAGTTGTTCAATGACAAACCTATTGATTCTACGAAGCCGGCGAGTTCATTGCACTTTTCCCTTACAAATCCTAAATTTAGGCAGAATCTAGAGCTCTCCAAAAAATGATGAATTTTGATGATATTGTTCAATTTTGCAACAACTCTACTTACGAAGGCCAATACTTGCTGTTATTTTAGAAAATAAATCATTTTCAGAACTCTATCAACAAATCACGTCTCATCTTACCTTGGCTAAACTTCACGCTAAAATTAAACAACTACCCAAGCTTTTGGACACTGTAATAATAGATCATTTAATTTTCCTACCAGAAATGAAATTCTTAGGCCCTGATAGTCGTGCATAATTTCCCGATGAAGTACGAGTTCGGACTATCCCTCATACAAAGACTTTACACGCCATATTTCGGAGTCGTCATATTTTGCGGGTCCTGGTATCCTGAAAATCAGACTTACAGTAAAATGATTTTATAAAATTAAAATAAATTTTAAATTTAGCCTTTTTCGACACTCCACCTCTACAGTATCCTTTTAATTATATTCATATTCACCCCCAAGAAATGAACGGTGGATATAATCATGAAATCTGCATGATCAGGACTCATGATCTGAGATTACGAAACATTAAGGGTATTTTTGATAAGAATGATACGATCGTAGAGATTTCGAACCTGAGGCTTAGGATATTTTGCGATGGCTGATGATGCGGTGCTGAATTTCTGGCAGAATATCAACTTAGACATGGTATTTCATCAGTGGGGCACGAAAAACGCGAGGACTGGAAATTCTGTCTGGTGGGAGACGATTGAGGGTAAAGTTGTGGTGTAGTTTAGGAAGTTTGGGAAATTTTTGAAGATTAACTTGAATGTATACTTCTCTTCGAGTATTGAAGTTTAATTTCCATTAACCACTTACTAAAAATCTGTAAGGAAAGACTATGGACCTCTATTTTCTCAACATCCTTTGAAAATCAATTTTTGTTGCTTTTATCACAGGCTTTACAGGTACATGGGCCATGTATCGAACAATCAAAATGCTAAATAAGACTGGCGATACAATTCACCGAGAAACGATGAAGGAATACGAAAAGAGGGTGATTAGGATGGTAATTATCGTTAAGTGGGCGATTAATTGATTCAGCTATTCGATCGTGGAATAATTAACAAAAACGAAACCGTTTTCACCGAATTGCAAAGAATGGATAATTGGACAGTGAGCGATGTGTAGGTTTCAGCGAAAGCACAAAATAAAAGCTAGTACTTGATTCTTGCAAAGTGATTTTCTGATTACTTTATCAGCTATATACTTAGCAAAATAGCAGTTTTCTAAAAACACCATTTCAGCTACTATATTCCTACTTCTGAAATGCCATTTTTCATCAATCTTATGAAGATTTTCTACAGGCATAAGCTATTCGTCGAGATTGCGCTTCAGAAATACCTAAGGACTGTACCACATCAAATGTACCTAAATTTTCAACTTTTTTTTGTTGAAAATATGCTAATTTCAGCTCTCTATTTGGCTTTCAGTTAGGACCGTTTACGGAAACTCGTAGAAAAATCGGACAGAATTCGTTTTACAGTGAAAACGCGGCATTTATTCATGCTATCAAATTGAGTGACGTTATAAAACATAAGGGCAGGAGATATATGTAATGTTTTCTCTTAAAAATGTCTTTATATGGCTGTATCTTAGATACTGTAGCACAATAATCCGAGCTCATCACAAGATCTTGTTTTTAAACGGAAATTTCACTGACGGAATTGATAGGACGATATATTGAAATTTATTCTTTAAATGGCTCGAATTACACGAAGTACAATATTATGAGTATTTTAGTGCAATGACTTTGTTAATATTGAAATAGTTTTTAATAAATGAGAAATTTTTCATTCAAATGTATGATTGATTTGTAAATTAATCGGTTAGAAATGTTCAAAAATAAAATGACTTTGAAAGATTATCTTCGGAGTAATTATCTCGTTTTTCATGAGTAATTTTATCTAATAGTTCGATTCTAATTATTTCTACCTATATTTGTCAACCAGCTTTCAAATCGTACTGTGTTTACACTGGTTAAAACGAGAAAAGCCTAGAAAGTTAGCTTGCGATATAATGTCAAGTTAGAGAAATAGAATAATTCTTATTGATCGATTTTTATTCGTTATTTTCCAGCGTTCATTATTCTCGTCGATGTTTCACGTGACTCGACGTGTATGCCAGCGACGTCATCCGAATCCTCTTTCGGCGTCGTTGGCCATCAGATACCAAACGACGTCTAGTTACCATAATACCGGGAACACCAACGACAAACAATATTCTGAACCCAAGAATTGTAAGTTCTTTAATTAGTTCATGCTTTTTCGATATTTATATCATCATTTTGAGTTGATTTTTATTTTCTGTCGAAGCATATTCCCTTAATTAAACAAATAATTTTAGTTTTTTTTTTCAGATTCTGCTTCACCCCGTTTCATTTTCTTCGGAGCTGCTACCGTACTCGGTTACGCCTACTACCGTACTTTCGGAATTAGAAAGCTCAGCGCCGATGCTCAGTTTAAAGATTTGGCTCCTCCAGGTAAAAAGTTAAACAAGTTAAAAGATTTTTTTTTATTTTCAGAGCGAAAGGACCTCCCTATTTACAAGCGAGATGAAGTTAAGAAGCATGGAAAAGGCTCGCAACGAATTTGGGTGACGTTTCAAAACGTGGGTCTTTAGTATTTTTTAATTTATTGAAATACCATCGAAATTGCTTAAAGATAATTTTCGGTCTTCAAAATATTCTCTGAAACATACAGAAATGTTACATTTCAAAGTTTTAGAATTTCAAGGCTATTTTTGCAAGTAAAAACACAGTTCATTATCTCAAACCTTCACTAATCATATCATCTTTCTATGAAATGCTATAAAAAAAAGAAAATTTTTAATTCCGAACCTTCACAAGAAAAGTTTTCCAGGGCGTTTACGATGTGACGGATTTCATCGAATCGCACCCCGGCGGAGACAAAATTCTCCTCGCCGCCGGTGACGCGGTCGACTCGTATTGGCAAATGTACGCGCAGCACAAAAAGAGCGAGGTTCGAACACTTTTAATATTTTTCTTTTTTATTTAAAATTTTAGGTCCTAGAAATCCTGGAAGAAATGCGAATTGGCACCTTGGATCCAAACGATATGAAGGCTGAGACGAAGAAGGTAAATTTTTCTATCTATTATTTTTTTTTGTAAAACGTCAGATAAATATAAAGATAATGAAATCGCCTTTCTGTGTGAAACTTTGCTCTGAAACATACTCTGAGAAAATAATAAATCTCAAATCCTAATTTATTCTGAACTTAAATAGGACATCAATCACCTCTACTCGGAATTATTTTTGTCTCATTAAAACTTGCAACATACGCTAAATCCCTATTGTTCTAGGTAGACGTGAACGACCCGTATGCTAATGAGCCCGTCCGTCACCCCGCACTTGTCGTCGCCAACCATAAGCCCTTCAACGCGGAGACCCCGCCCACGCTTTTGGTCGACCACTTTTGCACACCCAATGAGTTGTTCTTCGTTCGCAACCACTTGCCAGTTCCTGATGTGAGTCTGTTTTCAATTTTTAGCTTAGAATATCGAAACACCTGTGTTTTAAAATAATCAATTACTCGTATCTTGCTATGAAATATCAGTCTCTGGGTAGCTTTCTTTTAGTGAGATGAATAAGATTTTTAAGACAAGTCACTGAGAAAGCCATAGTTATTCGAGAGTAATTGCGATATTAGTTTCTTCACGCGCTCATCAGTGCAATTAAAGTATAAAATCGTATTTTTAAACTGATTAGAATATCTCAGGCTTATTTCAGGTCGACGTTTCCAAACATCATCTGCAAGTCGAGGGCCTTGGCGTGAAGCGACCTTTGAATTTATCGGTTGATGAGTTGAAGAATAGTTTTGCTCCAGTAAGATACATTTGAACTTTTATCTGAACAAACGCTAAGAAAATAAATTGCATAGTGTCTTACGTTTTTTTCCCGCTAATATTTCACTTATCATATTCTATAGAATTTTCAAATGTTGCACAAATTTAATTATATCTATTTTGCAGGTCCATATCACGTCGGCAATTCAATGTTCCGGTAATCGAAGGGCAAACATGAACGCCTACAAGAAAGTTCAAGGCCTGATGTGGAAGGAGACCGCGATTTCCAACGCGAAATGGACCGGTGTTAGACTGAGGGTAGGGGGTTTTTGTTCCGAAATAAATCCAATACGAAAAATTGATATTAATGAGCGAGTTTTTATTAAAAAAAATCATTTCTGGAGAATTTTGAAGCCTATCATCTTGGAACGATTAATTTTCCTTTAAAATTTGTTAAACTGCAGGTGCTAATATCTGATTAGAGTTAATTTGAAAGGTTTTAAAAACGATTTGTTTTTGGAACTAATTCAAGTATTTTTTGTTGTAATTTCAGGATCTCCTAATCCACGCTGGAGTCGATCCGAACGACAAACAGATCAAGCACGTGCATTTGGAGGGCGCTGATAAAGACCCTACTGGAGGTAAGATATTTCAAAAATTTCCTAAATTTTTGATTCTGTAATTTTTAAGCCTAGAATTAAAAAAATACTGCACTTTTGTCTAAAATTTAATTTCAGGAAACTCTCATCCCAAAACTTTGAATTATTATTCATTTTCAGGCCAAAATTACGGCGCTTCAATACCCTTCGAGAAAGCGATGAGTTCCGAAACGATTGTCGCCTACAAAATGAACGACGAAGACATTCCGAGAGACCATGGAGCGCCTTTGAGGCTAATTGTACCGGGTAATTATGCCAATTAGTTAGAGATAATCAGACTAATTATCTCTTAATTACCACGGCTATCTTAAATTATGTCATGGATAATTCGATCTTCATAATTGTGTCCTAAAAGTCATTATTATATTCATGAACATTATAAATGAATTAATTAACTAAATTTAATTAGCCAATAGTTTAGGAGTGGTTGGCGCCCGTCAAGTCAAATGGCTGAAGACGATTCGGCTAAGCGATGTCGAAAGTCCTTCGCATTGGCAGCAGAAAGACTATCGCGTGTTTTCCGCTTCCGTGAACGCGGGAGACGAGCTGAAATGGGAGACGGTACCGTCCATTCAAGAGTACCCGATCCAGAGCGCCTTCTGTATTCCTCAACCGGGAGCAACTGTTAGTCGATGTAAGCATTTACTCGCATTATTCTTATGACTCCTATTTTACTGGCCCATCATTACTTGATTAAAATAATCATTGGAATTCCTAAGACGTATTCAAGATCCATGCTACTGTTAGTCAATGTAGGTCATAAAATTGGCTACCAAAAATACAAACGCCCAATCAATCGTCTTTTCATTGACTACGAAATTTAGCAAGACTAATCTGGAACATATTCAAAAAGCCAGGTTAAAATCTGTTTTTTTTTCAGCCGAGGAAACGATTCACGTTGCTGGCTATGCGTGGAGTGGTGGCGGTCGAGGCATCATTCGAGTGGAAATCAGCACCGATGGAGGCAGAACGTGGCAAACCGCGGACATTGAACAAGATCCCCAACAGGATCAGGTGGGTGTCGGAAAATTTCAGCCCTTCTTATATCTATATTTCAATTGTTGTTAATGCATTACTTTTGCTATTTGAATTTTAAAAAATAAAAAATAAAAAAAAACATGCAACTTTCAGGAGCACATGTGGTCGTGGACGTTGTTTAAAGCGAGCGTCAAGATTCCCGAGGGAGTCGATAAAATGGAACTCGTCGTTAAGGCTACTGATAGGTAAAATTCCGTTGTGTAAAAATCGATTTTATTTTTAAAGGAAAATATGGCACTATATACAATTAGAAAGAAAAACTAATCAAATACAATATTTTTACTGAGATATATTGTAAAGAATCGTTTGATAGAAATTGATTTTTAAATTAGTTCATAAAATTACTAAAATTAGAGGTAAAGATCTTATCTTATCGAACTAATATTTTATCGGAAACATTTTTATAAAATTAGAAAACCATCGCTTTATTTCAGATCCTACAACACCCAACCCGAAACGTCAGCCGGTATTTGGAACATTCGAGGTCTACTGAACAATGCTTGGCACAAAGTTGAAGTCAAGATCAAAGATTGAAATTTTCGAAATTCAACCACTCTCTGTAAATAATATCCTTCACACATATCCAATCCATTTCAGATTTTTATAATGTTTCATATAATTTCATATTTTTGAGATATAATTTTAGATGTTAGTCCCCACCTTATTAGAATTCTATATTTACTCTAAAATCAAACGGTGTCAAATCAAAAGTATACTTATGATTCGAATTGTGATAGATCATGTTCACTTTGTTGATAACCTTGCCTTATCCTACTTTTTCATAAATAGGTGCTGACTCAAATAAATCCAACCTTTCTCTAAACGTAATGCGGTTTTGCTAGTTGTTTTTCGCGCTTTGTCTAGTGAAAGTGGAAAACAAAGGCGAAAATAGTATTGGGAAACAAGATATTCAGAGTATTCAGTGAAAAATTCTCTTATTTTAGAGTGAATTGAAAATGGGTAGAATTAGAGAAATGATGTTTTCACATGCAAAATGTCAGAATTATATGATTCTGCTACTATTCTAAAGAGAAAAAGAGAGGGAAAGAAAGAGAGAAAGATACAAATCAATTGGGTTGCCAACGACAATGTTATTCTCTCGCTTTCTCGTATTTCTCTATTTCCTATTGTTACTCATCGTTGAGAATTCTATAGTTCTTCTTTTCATATCTAGTTTTTCTATGATATTTTCATTCCATTTTGCTTTTCTAAAATTTTCAAGGTATCTAATATTTTTCTAAATTTAACCTATCTTTTCCAGACCATTTTCAGTACTTTTTCGTCAATTTCATATCTTTTCACCATTATTATTCTTCTGCTTCTGACATTTTCCAGACAACTTTTCTGTATCTTTTCCAACGATATTTCGCTATTTCTTTCATATTTTCCATCTTTCTCTCTGGTTCTATTCATTTGTTCAACTGCGTTTCTCTCTCGTTTTCCCTATTTTCTGCCATGGAAATGTATTGATTGTGGTGCAAGAGAAGGGGGAAGGAACGGGTGTGTGTGGCTCTTTAGAATTGACCAATTTTAGCCATCCTTGTTTGGGAACTAAGCCTAGTTATTCCTAGTCTAGCGGATTTCGACCGAGCAAATTTGTAACAGGTATGTTCAAAATGAAATTATTAACGGAAAACTAATACTTTTTAAATGGAAACTTGATACGTTTCATCTCAACACGGAATAGAGTTGATAAATATCATTGTATCATGCTCGCCGCTAGAATTTGGCGCTGGAAAGAGTGCGCTCCAATGAAAAATGTGTTACACCTTCTTTTGCCCGTTATTGAGGAGAAATAAGAAAGGGAAAACACTCATTTTGCATTGGAGCGCGTTCTTTCCAGTGCCGAATTCTAGCTGCGCGGGCACAATAATTCACTGAATTGCTAATGAGTTAAATTTTAGGCAAAAATAATGGTCACCGATCCAACGAAAACCCCAACTCCGAAGAAAAGATCTCCTAAAGAGCCCAGACCGGCTGATAAACCGAAACGGAAATACGTACGGTAAGGGATTCCAAAGTTTTTAGTGAACTTCTATGGGTTTCGAGTTTTCATGAGATCAATAAATGCAATTTGAAATTTGATCACCACTATTTTTCGCTGATGAATTCTATAATCACAACAATAAAAAACTAGCTCTTGTATTCTTAGTGAAAGTTCTTTTTTCAAGTCCAACTTTAGGCGTCAGAAAACCGAAGACACCGACACGACAAGCTCTGGAAGTCGTCGTTCATCCACCGACACCGAATCGGACCAGTAAAATTTTTTTTTTTAAATCACCCAGTTTTTAACGTCCAAAATTTAGAACACACGAAAAGGCAAAGAAAGTGCGCTTCGATGAAACTAATTTTGAAACAGCGCCTTGGATTCTGGAAAAGGACTGGATTGACGCGATAGAACCGACGATAGACCAGTTGTGAGTAAAATTCACGTGAAAAATAAATTTAAAAAAATAAAATTCGATAAAAATAGCGACGTGCCTTTCAAGAATAGAACAATCAGCAATGAAAAGGAACAACCATTTGCGTTTGTTCCGACAGACAAGGCTTAGCCATCCGTTTTTGACACTTTCTATAAACATCAAACGGTTTTGATTCTAATTTAACATTCAAATAACAGAATTCAGATCCACAATTGAACGAGAAAAGTTGGAAGAGCAATTGAAGCAGACTCAGAAGCGAATTCATCAGATTTCTAAGTGGTTCGATGAAAACTCGAAAGAAGGTGGGACTTTTTTTTCTAAAAATTTGAAAAATTGACCTTTTAGAAAAGACTGGTGAGGTTTCGAATATAGAGAGACAGGTTGATGTGCTGTTGGAGTCGTTCAAAGATATGATCAGCGCAGAGGATGAGATTGGATTTGTAAGTTAACTTTGATCAGTTATATGAGTATAACGAGCCTTATAGAAGAGCGAGCATTAATTTTAAAATTTTATGCTTCCTGATTTTTTCTGAAACATTTAAAATAAATTGAAAAATTGAAAGATGCTTATAATATTTCGTTCAACTGCAGTAAAATTACTAAAACTAAAAAATCTAATTTCCAATTTTCTGTAGCATATCCAAAAATTTCAGCTCGAAAATCGTCAAGAATACCTGTTATGCTATTTACCTATGGCTCTCCATAATCTATCTCATTTTTCAAGCCATCGAATCAAACATTGGTTCAGCTATAATAAGGTAAAAGTTGAAAAATAAATCTAATTTTTTTTTTAAATTCTAGAAACACCCCACTGTGGAGGATTTCTTACTTTTCGAATGCCTAGCTCTGCATTCCAAATTCGCTCCGGTAGCATTAAACACTTCTTTCGGCTTGGCTGGATTTTTCAACGAATTTCGGTTTTGGTTACATGAGCTGATTCAGAATCATTAACTTTTAACATATTTTCTTGGAAAGGTACTCAATTTTGGTGGAAAGAAACGAATTTTTGAATTTTGATTATTCTTTCCATTTTTCCTGTTGATTTGCTTTAAGCAATCGTTTTAATTTTTTAAGCTTTGACCTCATAGACTTTTCTCGGTATTATTTGTGAGCAATTTTGCCGTCTTTCTCTGGGATAATATAATATGAAATGCTTCACCACGACTGCCATTCTAGATGTAGAAATTCAGGAAATCTTTTAGTTTTTATTTTCAAATCTAAATTTCACTCTAAACATATCCTTACTTCTTCTAAGTCCGTTTAAATCAGGATTTTCTACTAAGATATGATACGAATGGATCACTTTGCTATCAATATTCATTTTCTATTTTTTTCTTATAATATGAGAGGTTTTCCGTGAGTCCTATGATACACGAAATATTATCGAAAAAGATGGTCATGCCGCTATCTACTGAAGACCTTTCATGATTCTAATTGATAGTAAATGACTAAATAATGATGATTAAGCTAAGTGAATACTAATGAACGATTGTCATAGTGTATGGTCGAAATACCTCTAAATCGAATAACACAAATGCACATATAAGTATGAAAGAACACTTTAACGCATGAGACCCTGTTGATCGATGAGAGAATTTGAAAGATTACAAAATAATATAAAGAATCTAAATTGCATATATGATGAGCAAATTTCATTCTGAATAAGTTGCCGAATTTTAGGATATCATACTATTATTTGACGATATGATACACCAATACAGCACATGCTGTTAAAGTTGCCCATCATATTAATCCTATAATTTTTTTGAAAACCTATGCTTATTCTATACCTTCATCACTATGAGATGCTTTCTAAATAAATTATGAGAATACGAAATTTCTAGGCGATTATGTATCGATTATCATCGGTTTTGAGTAAGCAAACATTGTACCCGCATCTAAAAATAATTAAAATTTAAAAACTAAATTAATAAAGTATTTACCGAGTAGGACAACAATGTCTTTGTTGAGCAGCGTTACTTAGGCAGTCTGAGAATATTTGAATTAATTCAAAATTGAACTTTTAATACAATTATAATGAATGCCCAATTTGAATACAATGGTAGAAATAATTAAAATTCTAGTTCTAGAAAAATATATTAATTAAATAAACGCAATCTTTAATATTGAAATATTGATCACCTGAATCTTTCTCACACCAACTAATCCCCAAGGACTTGCATCCGAATGGTAGCAGATCTAACGATGGACACTGTGGTGGCACGATTGACGCTAGTGCGGTCACTAAAATTAAGTTTAAAAGAGATATGATATATTTTCCAAAATCTAATGTAATTAATTAATCTATATCCAAATTTGTTGATGCGTGTATAGTAATATAATTGAAATATTTACTCCGCTGCCTCATATCAACTGCTTGTGACGTTCGGATGCATACGTTATAACCGCAACCTTAATTATGATAATTAACGAGAAGTAATTGACCAATTATGGGATAATTAGTTACTAATTAATTGGTGCATGAACCTAAAATATTACCTGATGGACAGCATCTTTGCAGTGTGCTTGTCCTATGACAGTCTTTATCGTTGTAGCACCAGTTTATCGGCGATCGCACCAGACATTTAAATCCCAGCTGGCTTGTTGAGGGACATTGAGGCTCGGATGAGGTTTCTTCTGATTTTTAAAACTAATCAATAATTTATGACGTATGTAAAAATTAGTGCTTCTTTTATAAATGAACATTTTAATTTAAATGATATCAGGGGTGTTGACGGTACGGTAAAATAGTGCACCGCCAGCACCCCTGAATAATACTAAGAAAAAAATATATTTTCTTAATTACGATCCAGAATTATGTTATTGTCAATGACCGATAGCTTGAGAGACAAAATAAATCATGCACAAATCCGAATATGCAAAGTGTGCATTGCATATGCACAAATAATCGCCGCATTCATTCACTAAATCGACGAGTTGTCGTAAGGTTTGCTGCAAATAACGCTCTAGTTTCTGCACAGCAAAATTGCGTTTCATTTTTCTTTGTCTCAAGTTATCGATTATTAAAAATATGAGCAGTAATAATGATCATGATATTACTATGAGCAGAAAATGTAAATAGTGAGATTATAGCCCACACTTACCAACATTATTCCCGCTAAATATAGCTAAATTTGTCGTTTGCGGAGTGCAGCAGGGATTTCCCCGCACCCAGCAGAGATACCCCAACGGACAGTGATCTGCCTTCTGACATCGACTCCAATCTGTCACCACATCGCAGATTGGCATTGATAATACTGAAATTTAAGTGTTTATTGTCGACAACAGAGTCTGTCATCCGTTATTGGTGTCAAAATTAGATGGAAAATAGATTAGCATAAATGAAATTCTCTTTTTATCATCAATGACGAGTTTTAACATCTAATGCTATTGTAAGACTTTCATATCTACGTTCTCTTTGATATCACTTCAAGACAGCGACAACAGATGACAAAATCCCTTATTATATAAGAAAGAAACATGATAACGTTTACCTGCACTACTACTTTTATACGATGAGAATTTAAATTTCTCTTCTGTCATCGCCGGCTGCCTCGCTAGTCGACATTCGGCCCGACGAATTCCCAATTTACGCCAATAGTCACACCATGATATGTCTAAATTTTAATTTTTAAAGAAAAAATAACTGAAATTATCGAATAAATTGGTAAATTGATTTCTTCCTGCATTTGACGCAATTCGAAATATTTACAGTATGTTGTTCTAAATTTTTAATAGGTTTCAGAATTATTGAAGTTTCGGAACTAATCTCTGGAACGCATTAGTCCTTTAACGAATACAGGGTGCGAAAGAAAGTCTGGCTGTTTTTCACATTAAAAATTTATTTTAAAAATCATAAATTCAAGGAAAATTGGGATAAAATGATGCAGATAGATAGCATAAGTTTAGGAGAACATAATATTTAAGTTTTTAGACAATTTTGATGATTTTTATCCTGGTGATGAAATTTTGAAAAAGGGTCAACAGTGGTCCTGTAATCACTTTTAACTAATCGAATATTAAAGCTATGTTGCAAAAATCTTACAATTAGGGTCATAGATAATTCCTGATTAGTTTAATACTTCGTATTCAAAATTTGATTAGAAAATGAACTACTTACGCGGTCTCCCATCCACATAATATAACAACAGCAACAATGATATGGACAAATTCAACATCTGAAATCAGCTATTTTACAGGTTGATAAAAATCGATCTTCAGGTAAAAAATCGGAAAGAACATCTTCCAATTTCAAAAATGACTCGTCTGAATCTAAGCTAGTTTGCGTATACATCATTGCAAGAGATTCGATGGGCACTCCTATCAGAATAAATAGCGAAAAAGTGACTGAATCATGGCGAAAAGTGAAATGTTCAGGTGAATGATATTTTATCAAAATATTCAATCTTTTATATCATAATTATGTCGACTTATTGCGAATGAATAATATTTGCTTATGGAGCAAGATTTAGAAAATTTGATGACTAATTAAAATATGATACTTCACGATTGTAACCTAAAAGGTCTTGTGATAGCTATCCCAAACATTCTGTGCTCAAATCGCGTACTAGAAAGCGTGTTTGGCCCTCGAAATTAATACGAACTAGAATCAGAATTGAGCGTCTTCGATCCGATATTTGAATTGTTGCTGAGAAATATCGTAGTCTACTTTCAATTCGTTATCCGCCATTATGGATAAGAGAACATTAGACAATGGCGAATCTTGTATCAGATCGCGAAAACTTCCAAGTCTGACTAGAATATATATTTTTAATTTTCTCCACAAATCTAATCCTCCAAGCTATTTCTATTTTCCACAGACAATATCATATATTTTGCGCCTAGGAAACTAGAAAAAATCTGGCGTCAATTTGGCTGTTTTTGTGTGTTTATTGGCAGATAAGAGGCGCGATACTTGAAAAGTGACCGTGGACGGGGAAATCGGGCATCGAGAAATACGCACTACGACGACACGGCCAAAGTGCGTAGTGCGGGAAAAAGGACGGAAAATTGCGGAATAATGCGGAAATGCTTGAAAAAGGCGGGAAAATCAAGAAATAGATGAAAAGCGCGAATTTTCGATATGATGTGGAATAAACAAAACGCTTAGACTAGGCTTGAGTAGTCAAGTGGTTGTGCGTTGAATTTTGATAAAAGGTCAGCCGAATAGAAGCAAACTAGAAATGAATTGAATTTTTGCAAACATTAATTTAGAATGAAAGAAAATGATACTGATATGGTTCAAATTATTAGATAAAGAATAGCGAGATTTTTGAAATAACTATCCACTCTCTCATTTATTTCGAGTATAAAACAAAAATTAAGAGTTTCTGGATTTATAAGTGATCACCCCCATAATGGTTGAGCGCAATAATTTTATAAAGTGCTTCGATTTTTCAAATTCAATATAAAATTGAACTGATATTTCCTCAAATCAAAGCTAATTATGATAACAAATCAATAATTTCACAAATATGATAAATTAATTTAGCTGACTTCGTAGTTGGCTTTTTGCTCAATAAAGATGTTCTCTCATGGAGAAAAGAGTGAAAGCAGAACGGTGCAAACATTGTCTCCGGAAGACGGCCAAAATGAAGAGGACAAAAAGGAAAGAAATTAGGGAGTTGACGCAGAGTCACAGAAAAAGTTGAAAATATCATGAAGAAGGAAGTGAAAAATGAAAGAACGAGTTAGAAAGGTGGGGAAAAATGTTAGAGGAAAATTAGATAGCGTGAAAAGCAAAGATAGAAAATGTCAAAAAGATGCGAAAATATTAGAGAAAAAGAGAAAGAAAAGAAAACGAAAAGAGGAAGAAGTTAGAACATGAAGGAGGAAGAAAATGGTTGAATTAGAAAGAAAAAGCGCCACCGGGGACGATCGAGTTACCGTTAGCCAACACTCAGAGGCAGCAGCAGCACGCCACACTGAATGGACACAAGAAACGAAGATAGGCTATGCAAAGACAGAACTGGGCATGAAAAGAGTGAAAAGAGGCAAGAGATCGAGTCAAAATGATGATGGCTGATGAAAGATTAGGTTGGACAATTGTGACGTAAATTTGAAAAGAATTGCGTGAAAACTTTCCTATTCTTTCATAGGGTTTTTTTGGTATGGTACAAATATTCTCAGAGTTTTCAACGCCGAATCTTTATGCTACTATCAAATTTGACTAGCTTTAGAAATTATCATAGAATTAGACAGATCTATAGACGTTTTCCTCTTGATATTTATTTTGATATTGATTAAATTGAGCGATGAATAGGATTATTTTCGTTTATTTGTGTCGGAAAAACAAACGTAATCGGCCGGTGTAAATTCCAGACGATCCGTAGTGCAAATACAGCGTTAAAATGCTTCAAAATAGGGATAAATAATAGATTCGATCCTAAAAGTTTGCCTATGTTTCAAAATAACCTTGGATTTAATGTAAAACTTTGTGCTCAATGCATTCTCCAATGATAATTACAATCATTCGGTAAATCTGATAAAAATATACTTTTTGGTAGAGTTCAAGAAGCTTTCTAATCGTAAAAATATCTTGAAAGAAAAGTTTATCTCCCGGATTTTTTCTTATAAAATATCCGTTTTTGCGTGGGCACTGCTATTAATTTTTGACGGATCAAAATACGAACGCTAATTTTTTCAAAGTCGATGTTTTTCATGGTTTGCATCGTGTTTTTGCGAGGGTTTGTGTGCTCACAACGATAGTGCACGCACTGTGTAAATACAGTAGCTTTTTTGCTGAGCTGATAACGGGAAATATCAGTGATAAAAGAATAGGGTTCGGACTTTATGAGAAAAATTTTAGCGATTAGAAAAACTATTAAAATTATGTTGCCCTAAATATACTAAAAAATTCTGACAAGATAATGATAAAAAATGAATGAAGATCAACTTGTTATTTTTATGTTGAAAATAGCATTTATCCAAAAAAAAAAATAGAGCAATTATTATTTGTCGTGGTATCGGGATGTTGTGAGTCTTTTTAATAAATGTCGTGATAACATGGCCTACTTTTCCCACACTATTTTTTCTCACCTTCACCCTTACCCTATTATCTATAGCTCACGCCATTGTGACATTTACTGGAATAGTGTACGACATTTTAACTCACGACATCCCGTCATCATGACAAATACAAGTTGCCGAAGGATAGTACTTGAAATTGAGAGAAATCAAAGATTACCTAAAATTGGTTGATAGGAAAATGTTAAAAGTCCATGGAGCTCACCTTTTTAAATATTAAAATCGATATTTCAAAGACGAAGAAATAGATCTTCCTATTATGGACCTATATTTGTGTTTCGAAATGTCATGAGCAGGAGTGAAATTCAGCACAGAAAAAACGAAGATCGGAAAGAAAAGGGTGAAAATTTGTTTGTTTCTAAATTTGGCCTATCAAAGATTTTCTTAAGCCAGACTTTTCCAATATTAATATTTGAGAATATTGTATATTTCCAACTATCTCGGGAAAATGCCAAAACGTACGAAACTCCCTGAAATATGTGAGAAAAAATCTAGCCTTTTAAAAAAAAACGGCCCTTCGTGAAAATCGCGAGGATTATCTCGGACGGCTTTTCAAAATAAACAGAAACGATAAATAAACAGTGGAGTGATAAAGAATATCTTCCGAGAAAAGTGTCTAGGCCAAAAGAGCAGATTTAAGCCGCGCCCCTTCCCCGGACCACTCCAAGGCAGGAAGTGTCAATGATATTATGAAGCAAAAGAAATCTGAAATTCGAAGTTTCAAATATTTTATTTGAAGCAATTTAAAATATGGAGATGGTTTATTTTATGTTTAACTGCAAAATTGACTGCCTATTCTATTTGATCTAAATGCAATTGCTGTGATGAGCAAAAGTAATTAAACCAAAGGTTTATTTAAATTGCTAACACATATTTGATAAAATATTGCAAGAAATATTTACATAAGCGAAACGATTTATGGCCAGGATACACGTATGAAGTGGTAAGAGCTATAATACTGAAAGAGTGCATAATAAAAGATAAAGTAATCAAAAACGTATGAGGTTAAACTTTAAAGTTACAACTTCTTGCATCGAACTTTAAATATTTTGTTCGAAGAATGAAACTCAAGTGAACTCAGAAACAATGAATATCGGAACTAGAGGCCTGATCAACTCATTAAATCCCGTTTCTGTGGGCAATAATTGATTAAGTAAATTAGTTAAATGATTAAATTGAAAGTTAATTGGTCAATTATCTCAAACAATTGAGGGCAGCACCGGTATGAGAACTTCAAATAATTATTCTAATCAAGAATCTTCTAACTATCAAGAGTTTCAATGATTTACAAAATAAGTTTCACAAATTTGGAAGGTAAAATGAATAAAAGGCGAATCGATATTTTTATTTTAATTGAAAAATATCAATAGTTACAATACATCTCGTCACTAGCCACCATGATACGGTTGGGTTCTTTCGCTTTGCGATTTTTATTGCTGAAATAATTAGGTCATCACTTTATGAATTTAAAATAAACATTAAAAATATACAGAAAAATAGAAATCATTATTATTCAATCTTTCCCTTTACGATTTTAGATATTATTGCATAATATGAATTGAAGTAATAATATTATCATCATTGTTTCGATTAAAGTTTTCGAATAATTTGAAAACCTTACATTTTCCATTCATCCGTTACAGCCAAAGTGACTCTCCACGAAATTCGGCAAGCGTAAAACGAAAGCGCGAATCCGAAGATGCAGACGATCATCAGACCGATGCAGATTTGGTAGGTCGCTGAAAATTCCTATCTTGAATTCTTTCTTAATCATTGCGGTCTGGTTAACACACTGTCGTTCAGTAATAAATTCAGAATATCATTGTTTTTGGAACTTATTCATTTTCAAAATTGTGGATTTTAGCTGTAGAAAGGTAAACCCAAAATCGTTGTTTTTTCCTGAATAATTATTGTCGTCGGATAAATTTTGGAGCATCTTTATATTTAAAGATTATATAATTGTTTGGGAAATTTATAATTTTCTAATGAATGGCAATCTCGATTAAAGTAAATAAAATGGTTTTGATATGAAAATTTTTGTAACATATATTTTGTTATCACCAACTTTACACAACTATTGAAATTCCTAAATATACGAGTATATAAGTCTCACCGTCCGGCAAATTGATGTTGTAATCCCTGAAGTACTGATTGTGCATCTGGGCGACGATTCTGTACATTTACAAATTTATAACATTCATAACTTTGTAACTTAAGAAATAACATGTCTGGTATAAAATCACAGAATAATGTTCTATTTTCACATACTATTTCCAAGTTGGAATATTTCAGTTTACCTGTACATGTAGGTGAACGCGTCCGACTTCATGTCCCACACAGCCCAACCGCAAGTCAGCACTCCGCACATCCAGAAGAAGGCCTCCATCGTCTGGAAAAGATGTGTGTTAAAGATCACTGTATTTAAATCATTCATATTCATTGAATTTGAAGAATCATTAAACGTATGAAGATATAAGTCATAATGCAACCTATTCTGTTTAGTTTTATTTTAAGATTGTATTGCTTTGGAATCAGCTTAGCGATTAATTATATTTCAAATCATGGGTTTGAATTTTCCTGAAACCTACCCTCAAACAGACGAATCCGATGCAGAAGAATGGCTGTGAGAAGGCGAGTCCATAGCTCATCAACAAGCAAGTGAACAATGTTGCCGCTTCAAACGCTGCGATGTAGAAAATATAATCGTGCCTGAAATTATATTTTTAGATAAACAAAATTAAGTGAGTCAAAGAATACATCATAACTTGAACTTAGATATGAAAAGGGATAAATCGATGATCTGGGATATAGTTCCATTTGAAGTTATTCCAGAGCTGATGGATTGAATAATTAGCTTTACCTGACGCCAGCATAATAGGCGAAGCCCATAACGATCAGAATAATGACGGATAGAATCATCAACAGAATATTGATGCATTTTGCGCTCATCTGAAAGTGATATTTAAACCAAAAAAGTGTAAATGCTCAATAATTATTTAACTCTCAAGATCGATATGCTAAAACCTGTTGCATTTGTAATAAACTTAGATTTACAATAGAAATTCAAGTCTCAAATAATGGATGGAAGAGGTTCCATGAATCAAACAATAGTTTTTAAAGCTAATATCCAGAATCTTGCAACATGTAGTATTTATTAAATTTAGACTGGTTTTAATGTTAAATCGGAAAACTACACTGAACGCAATGAAATATAACCTTAATTTAAATTGCTTTGCCATTATAATATAGGGCTGGTAGGGAAATTGGGTTCTTATTCATTGTTTTCTGGGAGTTCTCTTCAAAATTACCATTTTAATATCGGTAATTTACTTGCCTTGGTAGTATTACACCTCTCCTCGTCCTTATCTACCAGTTCAATGCGCATCGGCACGGTTTCCTGCCTCGCGACAGTTCCATTTCCGTTTGCCCTCGGTTCATAACCACCGTAATAATCGTTGAACTGCGAATGCTCGTTGTAGTTGTGATACTCTGCGGTAATCATCGGTGCGGTCGGACGGGGCATCAATTTTATCGGCAAAATTCAATACCCAAGAGGCTTAGGTCTGAAAATTGGTTTGTAAAAAATCATTGAGCAAATTAATTAGAACATTGTAAACGAATGTGGTTCGAATAAAATTAAGCGATATTTAAAATTGATAGGCAGAGACGATCATAGGTGCAATGGAGTGTGGGGTATCAATTTACACATATATTTAGTAGCCAAGATTTTCGGATCTGAAAAAAAACCCGATTTTACGGAAGACATAATTAAAATTGGATTTTTTAAAATTTTGTAAGGAATATCATAATCTCGAAAAAAATATATAGGGAATAATTATGAAAACTTAATGATAGATAGAAAAAAAGATGAGACCTATCAAATTGATAACTCGTCCCCCTAAAATCATTGGATTTTGACGAAAAATTTAAAGAACAGGATAAAAACGGGTTTATCAAAGAAAAAACAATTAAAGTTCCCCTTCCTATCTAACTCACAATATCATTTTATAGAGACGCAGAGTCGGATATTTCATATCTCTGCAAAAGCCAGAGTGCTCAATAGTAGTCCACATTGAGAAAATTACAGCTGGCTTTAAGTTGGAAATAGCATTTGGAAATGGGAGGCAAAAAGAAAACGAATTGGTCAGTGGAAGCAATAATTTTAGTGACAAAATAGTAGGAAAAATGAGGGGTAAAGAGAAAAATAAAGAAATATTATGGGAAAATAAGAAGAAAAGGAAGAAAAATCCTGAAATAGTATGAGAAATTAAGAGAAAAAAAGAGGATATGAAAAAATGTCAGAGTATTTCTGGAGTAAATTTCATGTTCTGAATCATTCCTGACAGATGCAGAAAATGCCTTTGGGAGGATTTTCAGCGGATAGTGAGATAAAGAATATGAAAAATTGAGAGATTTTAGAGAAAGAAAAACAGAAAAAATCGAATTTGATAAATGTTCATTTCACTTATTTCTCTGGCAGGCTTTCGGAATACTTAACATCGACCACTTTGATAGCGAAGATGTGTTTTTTCAGAGAATTTCGTGTTTTAAAGTGAAAATTGATCAGGATACCCGCTAATTCGATTAAAAATTGCCGATTCATAGCAATTTGAAAAAAAATACGCGAGTTTTGACCGGAAGTAAGATCCTTATAATTTCGATATTTAGAGATAAATTTCCATATGACAATGAATTAGAATAAGCACAAATTATTATTAAAAAAATTTTGAAACAGAAAAATAGAGTATTCGTAATATCGCTAAATAAATTCTGACAAATGATATCCTTCCTCTCAAAAACAACATTATCGTTAGGACCGAAATTCGATCAGAAGCGTTCTGCGTCTCTAGCAAACCACATGTGTTAGAGATAGAAAACGAGAATGTTAAAGGAGAGGGGATAAGATAATTGAATTTAGATACAAAAAATATAAGGTAGTCATTCGGAAAATTACTTTTTGATGAAGCTTTCCAAACGAGGAAGCCCAGAAGAATGGTACATATACGAGAAATTTTTGCAGGCGAAAAGTGCAGATTCCGAATAATTAAGCGGGCACAGGTAGATTACCGATGCGATATTTTCGATACATATGATCACCCTTGTTTATAAATTAAAAGTTTTGAAAATAGTATTAAAATTATTATAGACAGGTGAGTTCTGTTTTCGTTTCGTATTACATATGAAACGAGGCAGCCTTGACCTTGATTGACTTGAAACATATTTGAATTTCTTGAAAGTACTTGATCGGAAAAGCTAGGTAGATTGAAAAAAAAAACTAGGATAAGTACTCATAAAGAAGCTAAGATTTTAAAAATGGCTAATTTAAATCGCAGGAAGTCTTCAAATTCTCAAATGAATCGAATAAAAAACAAGTGGAGCGCATCATTTCAAACGATTTTCCCATTTTAGCAATCAAGTGTTAGAGGAAGGATAATACATTTGCAAATTGAATAAAAATGCGAAGATGAGAAATGAGAAATAGCGAATAAAATCAGAGGGGAAAAGAAAGAAAAAGGAGAGATAGTAAAAATTGAGAAAGAAAGAAACGAAATAAAGAAATTTCGAAAACACTCGCTTTTCTGCACAGCGTTAAATCTGAGAAAAAAATTCAATAGCCAAAGCCAAGAAGGCACTTGTCTGAAAGAAAGCGCTAACCTAAACATTTTCGACTTTGGGGAGAAGATATGAGAAATGTGGATGCATTAATCTGGAGATTTCGAAATTTCCTATTTGATATAATTTTCACCGAAATTATCCAAGAAACAATCAAAATAATTCGCAATATGTTACGATAGGATATAGTTTGGAACTTATTTCGAAAATATTCAGAAAGATTCCTGAAATATTGAAATCGCGGTCTATTTGTGGGAATTATAGGTTACTGTTATTTCAAATGAACACTGAACAAAATAATATTTTAAGCTAAAATTTGAAGCATATCCAAAATAGGTAGACAAATCAACAATTCCAGCCACAATTATGAAATCCTACCCTAAAATAATATATCAAAAGAAGGGATGAGTTGAATCTGGCTAATTATGATCTTATAAACCTAAATCCCGAATAAATCCGTAAACCGAGATAATTAGAGGATTCGCTTGAACAAGGAAACGGGAGAATAAGATAAGAGAGACTAGGAAATAGAGGAGTTCTTGTATGCTTGTATGATTAGGGTACAAAGTAAACGAGATAGTGTTGGAAATGAGAGAGAAAAGATAGTAAGGATGGGAAATAGTACTAAAAGGTTGGAGAGTAAGAGGAAGAGATAAAGAAAACGAGAAATAGTCTGGAGAGATGATAGAAAAAAGCGTATATTAGTGGTGGACGACTGGTATTCTAATAGGGGTCAGCACAGCAAAGAAATCGATATATGCAAAAAGAAGAAAGGACCAGAGATTGTGGGATTTGAGAGGAGGAAAAGAAAGAAACATAATGGGATTTTGGGATTAGATGTGATGTCATAACTCATTAATTGAAGCAAGAAATTGAAATTAACAAAAAACATTTAGAGCCCAAACGTTTGCGATTTATTAAATGTGCAACTCTTTGAGAATTTTAGAAGTCAAAAAAAGATTGATTGAATGAAAATGTTTCATATCAAGGCAGTTCCAAATCTGAAAGATATGGTTTTCAAATTTGAAATGAACAAAAGCTATCATTCGAGTATCAATGTTTGCGTAATTTGTATAAGTTTAATCTCACGATGAATTACATAACATTGACATCCTTATCTAATAGGTTGGTTCCCAAGAGTGTGCAATGATATATCAACGTACTAAGCAGATATTGACCGACATAAAATTGCAAAAATACACGCGGTCTCGTAAAAATACGCCCATATCGACATATTTGGAATACTTTTCGGATATAGTTTTTTTTTTTTTATATATAAGGAAAGTTTCTCATGATATGAGGCGTGAAAGGGTTATATCTTTTCGGAAAAAAAACGCGAGAAAGCATATCTATCCTGGATTACTATATACTTTCTAAAGATAGAACTTTATATATGAAAGATATAGAAAATGCATATTATATTAATTTCAGATATATAATTATTT
This sequence comes from Diploscapter coronatus, assembly GCA_964036155.1. Classification (NCBI taxonomy): domain Eukaryota; kingdom Metazoa; phylum Nematoda; class Chromadorea; order Rhabditida; family Rhabditidae; genus Diploscapter; species Diploscapter coronatus. The sequence continues at coordinate 14,106,384 of OZ038422.1, forward strand.
GAATAGAGGTTTTGAATATCTCGTGTCCACGAGCTATAATTCATGCGCGAGAAATGCGAAAATGTCGCCAGGATACGCAGGAAAGAGAATATGTATATGTAAAGTGAAGTGCACATACGACATATTGCAATTTCGAGTAAAATGAGGCCAATTCATGAAATGTAAGAAGAGAATATTTGCAAATAGACTGACAATAAAGCAAACGATGGTGTCAAATTTGTAGAGTTAGTAAAGATTTAATTATAGATTCAGGGACAAATAGCTGGATAAGTTGAACTCGTTTCTTATCATGCCGATGATTGTAACATATTCATTTCAAAAATCAAACATTCTCAGATAAATTTAATGAAGAGTAGAACTGAAAATGAAATTTCATAGGTTAAAACTAATTTGAAATTTGGATGGAGTATTGCAAAATTCAAGTGTTTATCAAAATGAGTCAAATTCAATGCGGCATGTTCTATAAATGGACAGTACTTGAGGAAATAGGAGTGGAAATATCAAAGAAGAATGAGATAAAGAGAAAAAAGAGAGAGAGAGAAATAGTAAAGAAAAAGAAAATTTGAGAAATCGAAATTTACCCTAAAAGGCACTGGTCAAATGCCGCAGAACGACGAAACGAGAAAATGCGAAGGAAATGCGGAAAGAGATTGAAATTGAAGAGGGATTAGAAAAGAACAAGAGATTCTGAAAGAGACGAAGAATCAGAGATATCAGGGATTAATATAGGATTGACATAAGGGAAAGTGCCGCACACTTGGAAAATGATTTGAAGCTAAAATTAAATATGTTTGAAGAATTTAGAAAAAATATTCAAACTGCTTGATAATATCTCCGAATTCAACCGAGAAATATGGAAAATCAACATAATTATCAAAGTAATTTTTGAAATGCTGACAAACCTACTACAAATCGAATGTCTGCTTCAAGGTTAAATGTGATCGAACGTTTTTCGATTGAATGCAACGTGTTGAAACCAGAAATTAGAAAATTAAGATAGCACTAAGAAACGAGAGACGAAAAGAAGTCAGAAAGTGTCCATTGCCTTGTCATGTGGCTATTGGGCCTAATAGCCGTCGGACATACACATCGAGTAAAATGGATTAGAAACGGCCGAAATACGGCACAATGAATTTGAGTCGAAAAGAAAGAGGAGAGAAAGAATGAGAGAATAAGAGAAAAAGAAATTGGAGTTTGAGCAAGTGGTTGAAATGTTGGAACGTTTACATCAACTTTAAAATCTTGTAAAATATCAAAAATTGAATAAGTTTTAGAAATTTTGTTAAAATAACCTATGAAAATTTGGATAATTCCTTTTTATTTTACATAAAATATAATTAACAAATAGAAAATGTCAGGAATCCTAATGATAGTCATTTCATGGATCTTACGAAATATCTGAAGCTCTGAGCCAGTCATGCAAGAATATCGACCTCATAAATTAATGAAACTCCTCGTCTCTCTCGAATATTTTATCGAAATTCGCGAAAAACTTGCGATTTTTCTCGACTTTCGATGGAATTTGGAATTTCTTTGACTTTTTCGAGATTTTAACGAGTGATACGCGAAAATGACTGGACATTTTTCGGTAAATAAGAGTTTTTAGGCCATTTTAGACCGAGCGAAGAGAGACCTTGGAAATGCGGTATCTTGAAAGGAACACTAAAGCATTACAAATGCGAAAAAAATCTAAATTAGGTTGATCAAAGTAAAAGTGGAAATTAATTGGAAATAATATTGGCAGGAATTCGTTGTTCCTAGATTTTTTGAAACTCAAAAATTCGACCGATTTATTATTGACTTATTTTCTATCGTCAAAGATATTTTCGCCAATTTGCAAAAAATTGATGAGAATGAAGGACGAAATTTCAAAATATGATTCAACAAATAAATCCATAAAAATTAATTCAATTCTCCAATCTTGCTTAATTTTACCACACTAAAAAGTCCGGCACCTAAAATTATCCAAAATATTGAATTGTAAACAAGTAGATATAGTTCAAAGTGATTCAGCTTTGCTTACTCACAAATAAAGTTGAAGTTTACCTTTTTATGCTTGCCTTGACAGAATAATATTTGCCCGAATTTACAATACAAAGGCTGCGAGTAACAGATCTTCTCCTATGGGAGGTTGGACATCTGGTTGCGGGTCGCATTGTAAGGGAAAATTTGATAGAACATGATGAAATAGAACGACAAAGTGAGAGACGAGAAAAGATGCAGAGAAATAAAACAGAATTTAGAATTAGAGAATAGAGACACAAGGCAACAGATGAATGAATGCTTGAAATTAGTGGGGATAGAATGCGAATAATCCCCGAGGGACAAAGTATTCAACAAGTCTAGTTTACTTGAACATAAGATGCAGTGAATTTGAGCATAATTAAGCCCTAATTCTCAACAAAATCGTTCGTGCAGTTTTGATCTGGTGTTTGAAAAGTTCTAGAACATATTCATAACATGCTATCCGTTATGATAAAATTCATTTATTCAAACAAAAATCTACTAAACAACATTCTTGAGTGTAAATTATATCTGATCAACGTAAAGATCACACACAAATTTAGGGTACTATCGACTTTTGTAAGAATACAAAAATCACGTAACCTAACATAAGTAAAAACACGATTATGCATAAAATGAATAAAATAAGTGAAAACCTCTAATCACCAACATTTACGTGAGCAAATTCGCGATGGGGCGGAATTGGAAAATTCTTGCAAACCTACCCCCTGAAAAATCTGCTCCATTATTAAATTTGAGCGCTTGAGCAAATTTTCAGAAGAATAGATTTCCAAGCCTTTTCCAGATTATAGTTGCACGAAAAACCTTGTAACCATCGATGGAATACGATTTTTTAGAAAATATGAATAAGAACGATTTTCTACGATTTTTAAGTGAACACTGCACGATTTTTTACAGATCTGAAAATCGATAAAAGTTGGATTTGCAAAAATCGAGCGTAATTTGGAGAAGACGCGTTGGAAGAAAATACGTACCCGCAGAGAAGAAAGAATATTTGTCTGTGAATGGGGGAAATGCATTTTTGCGAGAAAATGCTTGAAATACAGATTTAGTGAAGTAGGTGATAATCACTGAAAATATTGTTTAAACCAGAAAATGTTTTGAAAATTTTGAAATATGCTGTTTTAGATCATAGTTTTGATTTGGTGCATGTCTGCTATAAATATTTCAAATTTTAAGATCACAATAATATCATCAGCCATTATCACCTTGGCAATGTAAACATATCATATAATTCTAGAAATGAATTTAAACATAATTTTGAAAGACTAGAATGTCAGGTTCCATTAAATACGAGTCCATAAATATAGACTTGAGCACGAGAAAGCTTTGATAATTTGAAATGCTCAAAAAGGCGTAAAACCGAGCCTTGGTCCTAAAATAAGATCAGAATAGATTGTTGTGAAGTTCAATTTGATCGAAGTTTAACTTTAAATAAGTCGCTCCTCTTTAGCAATATGTGACATAGGCATAGCGTAGGCAGCAGACATATTATGTTCTTCTCTGAAGATATTATTGCCATTTTTTTTTATTAATTAAACGACTATTTGATACCTAGCAGGATTGTATTTTCCATGAAGTTTCCGCGATTGCTTGATGTACCGCAGTACGAATAACGCTGTAGCCAATAGGAGCAGGAACAGAACTGGAATCGTTAAGACCAATTATTTTTAGAATTGTTCAAAATTGAATTTATGCAGCCTAGCAGAAATACAACTATCTTAAAGTAATTAGAAATTTAGCTTGAAATTCGAAAATAGTTTACTAATCAAGTCCACCGTTGAATTAGTCCAATAATTCGCTAACATGTTGTACAAACTTTTTGAGTCATATCAAATTTTCCTCAGACTTACCAATCAACGCAATTATCGCTACGACCCAACTTGCTGTGGAGCTCTTCTGCGCTCTCTGACTTCCGTTCTTTGTCACATCGGCTGACTCTGTCGTTGTCGCATTCGTTGTCGTCCGCGTCATTGTCTGCGTTGTTGTCGTCGTTGCTTCCGATGATTTCATTGTCGTCTTCTGAGATGTCGACGTCGACGACGATTGCTTTTGGGTTGTCGTCGTGTGTCCTTCGGTTTCTTCCTCCATGTTCTCTTCTGAGTCTTCGTGATCCATGGGTTCTTCCTAAAATTTGATAACCTAATGAATTACAACAATAAATGACGTTAATTGCAAATATTGACCCGATTCTCTATAGACCCTGATAAATAATTCATTCGGGCATTGATATCCAAAAATTCTGGTTTAAAAATGAAAGAAAAATTTCAGCAATTTACCCCTTTAGTCGTTCCGTCCGTGCTGGTTTGCAGCATCCAGAAAGGCAGGGTGGATTGGGTGGTTGGAATTGGAACAACCACGGGAATTTTCGGAGTGATCGTTTGTTTGCTGCCTGGAGAGGTAGTAGTAGTCTGAGTCGTTTTTGGCGACGTTTCCGAGGTGTTCTGAAAAGTTCGCTTTAAATCAGCATTCTCTCAAAAAATCTAAGCTTTAGAAATTTTCATCTAATAAGAGGTTATAACAAATTTGGCTTTATCGTTTTCCTTGATAACATGTTAACGAATAAAAATGTAACTTCTAAAGATTCTCTGTAGTTCTTTCAAAATATCATAATAGCCTATTTACTTCTGGCTCCGGCGACATATCAGGCACGCCAATCGGTCGTCCAGAGGTAATCAGTTGGTGCAGCGTTTCATGGGATCCAGCGATAGTGCTCTGCGCGTCAGTCATGTCGACTGAGGATGGAGTTGGGAAGACGGTGGACGATGGCAAGCTAGTGTGGCCTGAAATTCAACGCTCAAATGTGTACGGTTTCCGAACATTTCCGATTTTATTTGATAACCAGTAGTGATCTATGAAATCAATTGCATAATTTAAATCTCTATCAACACCCTAGTTAAAACTGACTCTAGTAATGAGTAATATTTGCATTATGAATTTTGGACTTCAGGAAATACTTGCATTCAATGCAATGCCATAAGAGGGAATTTAATGAAGAGCCATTGTCTTATCGGCTTACCATCTTCTGTCTCATGTGAGTGCATGTCGTGGTCTTCGTCCTCGTCTTCGCCCAATCCGATTGGTCCAACTGCATGGGTGGGTTGATGCTCGATTGATGTAGTCGGGGATGGTGTGGGTGCAGTTGGAGGGAAGATGAACGTAGTGCCGCCTGTTGAAGCGGTGACTTGTGGATTCGGGACCTTGAATTCATAAATCATTGCCTTTAATCAAAAGAGAACATAATAACATGATAGCAATGTCTTTTTTAGAAAAGGCTGAAACTATAAGATTTATATCAGAGTTTGTTCAAATATGATCCAATTTAAAGCGTAGTTATTTTGATGCAAGTAATTGAGGACTATTCGATAGGTCCCAGATGATGATAAATTGATAAGTATCCAACTCACAATCGGGAACATCGTATGTTCACCGTTCGGGTTGAACGTGCCGCTTGGCTGGAAGATGAAAGGAGTCTGAAAATTATTCTTTTCTGCAAAAAAGACCGTCTAAAAGTCAAACCTGAGTAACCGTGGCTTGTCCTTGATTTTGACCATTCTGCCCTTGTGTTTGCTGATTTTGTTCGTGAATGTTCGGAATTGGTGTGGGATGCCCTGAGAACGGCCCTGCTGGAATGCGATTTGGATCAGCTGGAATCATCGGTGGTTGAGAGGAGTTGATCTTTGGACGAGCTGAATTGTTTTCTTCGTTTCCAAAACATCAGTATTTTTATTCAGTAAACCCATCATTGATTCATATATGTGCTTCACACTGTGACAATATTATTCCGAATTTATATCTAACGTCTTGATGAAGAATGAATCACTTAATTCTGTGTTTTTCGTTAGGTTTTAGAAAAATCTGATCAATCATTGATACTCGGCTGAATGATTGCGATTTTGCACGCATTTGAAACAACGCCAAATCTCAAATTCCCTACCCGGAATTCCCGTCAGAGGGAACGCTGGGGTGATCGTGGGTAGTCCCTGAGTAAGCGTGGTGCTTCCCGTCTCGAACACACCTCCCTCCTCTCCCTCATCTGTGGTACCCATCGTGGTGGATGACAGATGCAGCTGCAGACAGTCGACGTACTGCCCATCCACAGGGTGAGGGCATCGACATTCGTAGCTCGCGTTCTTTAGAGTTAGGGATGATAAAGTGTATGTCTCATCGTCCAACACACACTTTGCAAGTGGACCGTACAGGGAGCATGCAGCGTCGCTGGAAATCGAAAATTAAAAATCTAGAATCATTTTTATAATTGGAATAAAAAATGAATAATTTCCAAAGAATAATTCAGTTGAGTTGGAGCTGAAAAATTCGTAATTTTAGGGAGACTATTCTTACCCCAAGCAGACGTCGACGATGTTGCAATTTATTCCTGTGAAGCCCTGCGTGCATTCACAGACTGGTCGACCATTCTCGTCTCGAACGCACTCACCATTCGCACACTCGGGAGTGCAAACGGGTTTGGTGATCTTCTGCAAAACTTATGATAAGTTATAAAATTATCAAGATCAGACATGCTAGAACTTTTGACGCTGTCATTTATGAGTTCTTTGTGCGTGGCTAACTAACTAGTCCCCAAATTAACTTTAGCGTATTCCACATGTGTGAATGAATGAGCGAATGCAAAGCTAGGTTTTAAATTTGAACAAATCCAATACAACACTGACACTAAATTAATAATCCGATTGTGTGTCGATACACTACTAAATGAAATTAAATTCTGTTTCTGAAATTCTCATACCGTTTCACACAAAAGTCCCGTCCAGCCTGAGGTGCAATCGCAAACAGCGATGCCGTCGTTGCCCGTCGCCCTGCACTTGCCTCCATTCTGACAGGGCACGTTCGCGCACGGATCCGCAGTGATTGGAGTCGACCGGAACTGACATTCGCTACCCGTGAAGTTCAGGTCGCATAAACAAGCTGCCTAAAAATTATTCATTATGAATAAATTGTTTGAATAGTTTTTCCTAAATTTACATTGGGTTCTTATATTAGGAAGACCATTTTTAGAAGTTGCATCAAACATTACCTATAAAAATTCAGCAAATTTTGTTTTTCTGATGTAAAAAGGTAGTAATTTGGGAAATTATACAGAAGAAGTAAGAATAACAGACTTCAAATGCGTGGTCTCTCACATTCACTTTCTGGTTTTGATCCAACGTCTAGCTTTTCGTGAAGCGAGGATAATAGATAGTTACCCTGATAATTTCTAAATGTTACCCGTCTATCTCAAAAATTTGCATAAGCGTAAGTAACAATTATCAACTTGAGGAGCTGTATATAAATTTGGAAAATTTAGCCCAAAAGATTTTAAAATCTTGATAATTTAATTCAATAGTAAATCATTTCTAAAAAAAATCGTCAGTTTATTTTGCTAACTGTATTCTTCATTATCACTGATATCTGTTGCTTTTATTTCTGAGCAAAAAGGTTGGTGCGAACGCGACGCGAGCCGCAAGTGAAAGTAGTGTGAAACGGGTGAGAGCGAAAGGGACAGAGAAGACAGAGTCAACGTAAATACTTCGCACCATTTTTTGCTTAGAGACAGAGGTAAGACCGATCTTAGGGATTATGAAAAATTTGTTCTATTGTGAGAATTATTCAAATGAACCACTTCCACATGAATTTAGATATATGTGCCCAGGTAAATATTTCATCTAAAATGCGAATAATGATTGTAATTATTATTTGCAGAATTGCACAATGGTACAGGGCATGTAATCGCTCTCATATCGACGTTAAAATACGATCCTCAACATCGTGAGTAAAGATTATCATGCAGTTTAGGTTTTAATGTTCATTCAGTATATATTTATAACATGATTATGTATTTGCTGTTCTTCATCATTCCACTTATTTTTATGGTTCGGATGATTGCTGCGTTTATTCGAAAGCGTGAAAAATTAGTCGTTTTTGAACGATATTTACTTATTTTGCTTGTCGCAAAAGTCATCTATGTAATCACTCAACTCATTGTGGTAATCTATTAAAAATATAATCCATAAATTAGCTAAATTAATTTGGATTTCAAAATTAGAAAAAAAAACAACAAGATTCGTAATCCTGATTATTTTAGGCATTTATTGATGTCTATCGGTACTATAAATCTCGATGTTGCTTATTTGAACTAGATGTTAACGTAAATAATTCGTTTAAGATAGTTTAAAAGAGATTTAAATTTGGACATATTTAGCTATTTTTATGGTTTTCAAATAACGTGTCCATATTTCTAATGAACATTGCGAAATTAATATCCTGTTTAATGGCTATACATAGAGCGATCGAATTTTCGAGGTGAAAAAGCGTTTTTTCTTCGAATTAATAAATTTGTTTATAAATATTAATTGTGATATTTAGTGTACATACTGACTACTTAATGATATTTATAAAATGGTTGCTGAAAATATTCATTTTAGTACACATATTATTATTTATTGCATATCCAGCTGTACTATTTTATTTTTATTATATGTATTATCCTGTTAACTTGGATGAGTATAATGGTTTGGATTATCTCTTTGTTCTCGGATATCTGTCTCTTTATATGGTAAGTTTAACTGCAATTTTAAAACAATATGCATAATGTGCATCTGTAAAATGGCACAAATTTTAATTTTTCTAGAAAAATGTATTTGCAAAATAAGATTTTCAAATGATAAAATTTGAAGCATTTACGCATCTTTTTGATAATACTTACAATTATATTATTTCCAGAATGAATACTTTTCGTGGTCAGCATATATAATTACTTTAATTTTGATTCCAATAACAATTATCAGCTCCATATACTTACTAAAGAAATTCAATGATCATTATAAACAAATGACGGTAATCAAGAAAAGGGAGGAAACTAGTCTAAACAAGCGTCTAATTGCACATGTAATTGTTTAAAATATGTTTAAATGGTTTCATTTCAAACATAATTTAAAGTACTTCGATGTTTAGAAAGAAAAAAAAAGATTATAGCTTATTTAATATAAATTTAGACGATCTGTGAAGTGATATTTGGCATCGTATTTATAATAGCTGAATATGCGGAGCCATATCTAAGGAAACGTCAAGGGTAAGCTTAACTTATCTCATCATTTTATTTATTTAATTTCAATAGTACATAACTTTAACCTGTTAAAATAGTTGTCTTTAGAAATTACGAATCATACGATGAATTCATTCGAGTTGTTCTAATGATAGTAAAGATAAGTTATTTAAAAAATAATATATAAACTTCAAATTTTAAATAGAAAATTATGTAGTTGTTGGAGTTTGTCCAATTATACCAGCGATAACTCTATTTATATTATACAAAAGAGCGATTAAGGTAAAATTTCTGATATTAAATTTGAAACTTTAATTTATCTAGCGTATGGAAAGTCGGAATAAAGTTCATCCGAATACTAAAAATATCGCAGTGAATCCAGTCAATGTCACCGGTTCATCGGGATAAACATTAATTGATTTTTAATTCTAACTTATTTCAATTTAACTAATCAGAGAAATAATGACATTTAGCCGCTAAAAATAATAATTAATCATAGTATTGTCATACTTTTCCTGTTCTAACTCATTGTTTTCAAGTATTAATATCATCTTTTTATCGGTTTTTTTTTTTAAATTAAAGGTATTGTACGTTAAAATTGCTTTAAGTTTTATGTTTTCGAATAAAATTTCATTTCCTCTTTCTTCATCTGGCTCATTTTCAAACAATGAGTTTTCTTTATTCTTCCGTTTTTCGTCATTCTTTATCCGATTAGGTTCGATTTTTGCGATTTGCTCAAATTCTTCTTTTCTCTCTCCGAATTTCACGGTATTTCCTAATTTCATCCTCAGTGACTGTTTTCGCTTCGTGTCCGGTCTATCATTTCGCATCTATCGGTCAAATTTTCTAGCTTTTTATTCTCTCTAATTTCTCACACTATTTCTCCATTTTCTATTTCCTTCACATTTGAGCCTTTTTCTTCACTATTTCTCAAAACTATCATTTCTTCGCTCATAACATTCCCCATATCTCGTCATTTTCTAACTTCTTCTCTTTTATAAAATCACTATCTATTATTTTTCTAGCTTCTTTTCCACTCTCTCATTTTCCCACCCTATTTCTCAATTTTAGCATCCGTTTATGAGAGCATCTCCGAATGTAAATAAATCAATGCGCGGATGGGAAGAATAGATTTTGACACTTTGGCGTTCCGTTATGAGAGAGGAGAGAGGAAAAGACGATAGGAAGAAATTTTAGGTTAGAAGTAAGAATAGCTTAAGGCTTATATCGTACGTGCATTGGATAATAATAAGCTCACACTAGAATAGATTTTCACGAAATTAAAATAAATTTAGAGCTTCATAGTTTTTGTTGAAAATTTTTGATATAAGTTTCAAAAATGTCGTTGAACCAACTTTCAATTTATTTTATGATCTTATTGCTTCTGGCGTACCATAAAATCACCCAAAACTAAGGTTCCCTAATCTATCAAATTCGTCCCCTTTGGTTCCACTTTTTCCAAATTCGGAATTTCTTTCGGGTCAAATTTAGCCTCGACCGTAACTCAATTCCATGTAAATCAATCTTCGAATTGACTTGAAATCAAACGAATCAACAAAAGAAAACACTTGCAACACATTCTTATTTCTATTCGGAGGAATAGTATTGGAAATCAAGAGAATTAGACAAAACTCTGTATTCTCTATCAGAAGAAATTGTGTATGATTTTAAGGGAGCCCAGAGAAAACCGCGCTCTTGAACTCCTCCTATTTAGAGCATTGCTCCGATGAAAATTAGCGACAAATGAGGAGTGAGAGAAATAGTGTAGAAATTGAAGAGAGAGGGAGGGAAAAAGAAAAATGCACTTTTCAAAGTCACGACGATGCGAAGAAAGCTTAATAGAAACAATGACGCCGGCGCGCAAATGAGAAATAAATTGAATGTCGCGAAGTGGATTATGATGATGAAATATTGAGTGATAGGTTTCAAAAATTCAAACAACGAATGCAATATCGAATAAGTTAATGCAGTTATATTTGTTGTTTATTTATCAAATGAGAAATTTTAAAGCTTCCAAAATAATAAAAGACTCAGGCAATTGATTATGAAAAATCAAAGGTTGATCTTCAGAATGTTTTTTTCAAACAAACGACCAATAAGTCTCAGAATACAAAAGCTCTGTTGAATAGTTTGAATTTTAAATTGCATCGCATTCAATAAATTATCAAAATATCTCTAAAACCCACCGTTCCATTGACTGTGACGACGCAGGTGCCTCCATTTTTGCAGCTGTGGTTCGCACAGGGACTGATCGTGAATGAAGGCATTTTCCCTGTGGATCCTGTGGACGGTCTTCCATTTCCTTCCCCAGTTGATGACGACAAAACTCCGCCGGAAGTAGGACCAAACTCGAATCGAGGGAACGGCGGGTGCGCCGCGGAGTGGACTTCTGAAAATATTCATCCCTAAGTTATGTTTCAAAAAATCTTTCATCATAATTACGATTTTTAATATCAACCCTGTGTATTGTGCGGAAACCCGCACTCTTTGCTGTGTTTTGAACTATTTCGTACGTCTTGACACGTTTTTCTATTTCTCTGCTTCTCGAGAAAAATATCAATGTTTCTCTTCTTCTCGGCTAGCTAAGCATTCCGCTGATTTTGCTCGTTTTTCCCAACTCATTGAATAAATCTTGATTCGTATTGAGTTGACTGAGATTCAAGTATGAGCTTGCAGGTACAAAATTGGTGACAAGAGTAAGCCGAACTCAGAAGAGGGAACTGTGTTCTTTCATATATTGGTTGGAGTCAGGATAAATACAAAAAGTGCTTACTTTAATGACTATTGGTAAATTGCAAGTAGAGGAGTGAAAAATTCAGATAATTATTTGTGAACATCAATACCTGCTTAGTAGGTGTTAAACCTTATAAAACAAAGATAAGAATTTACAAAGTTCTCACCAGTAGGTTCTTCGTCCGTCGACTCTTCCGTGCTATGATCTCGTTCATCCGGACATCCGCAGAGCAGATTATTCGAGGTGAATTTGTTCCTGGTCAACCGAGGGGGGCAGCCGTGAGGCCGCTCATTTTGAATTAGCAGATCTCGCATGCACGCCGGACCGGAGGCTGCAAATTCAACAATTTTACGTTCTTGATATCTAGAGCTAGGATTCTTCATGACTTAACATGTAAATTTTTAAAACCGAATTCAAAATCGTCTAGCACAAGAGAATATTCCAGGAAAACGGATTCAACATGATTTCAAGGTATCAAATCTTATGCATGGCCATTAAAATGGTCATCTCAGTTAGAATTATAAATCGAATAAATATCGATGAAAAATTATACTAAACTTATCTAATAGTAGATGATAGATTTTTTGAAACATAGAAACTTGTTGAGTTTACCCGCTTGTATCCTAATGGAATAGGATCTGGGGACTGATGACTTTGGGAAAATGGCTGCCGATGAATTTGTCTGGGACACGGTGCACTGAAGGCTCTCTGGTCCTAGAGCCCATTGAAACCGTTTCCAGTGGTCGTAGTCGTCTGAAATTAAAATCATTCAAAATATTATCTCAAATATTTTTGGAAAGATGATATTGTTTAACAATTCCCAAGCACCGTTTTATCAAATAAACTAGCAAATACCAGCATTTCTTATTGTCTAGAACATAGTTTAACAGTGCATTTGAATACGGGTAGCTTTTGACATGCAGACTATTCATAATCTTATATATCAGAAAACATAAAACAAATTATTGTATTGTAACTTTTCTCATTTTCTGAATCATATTAAAAAACAAAATGTTTTTTTCTCGAAAATTAGATTTTCTTACCATCATGTCCTTGAAGCGAACATTCCGCCAAAGTTTTTCCAGTTGAGCTATCAGCGACTATCATCAGAACAGTTTTATCGCCCTTGGAACTACTGAAATAATTTCATTTATATCATTTTATTATTGATTTGTGAGGTTTTTCGTTCATTAGCTATAATTTGATCTCATAAAAGACTAAGATTTGTTCCATAAAATATTCCATGTTGACTGGTAGAAAATTTTATTAGTTACAATTTAATATAATTTTCGATCTATTACACATTTTATGCTATTGCCACTTTGCGCAAGAAAACTATTTGTTTGTTTTACGCTATGAGATGGTTATTCAAGTTTATTTGAGGTGGTCAAATGGCGTAATGGTTCGTGTAAACTCATCCCAGCTTCTTGCTAATTGCAAATAATAGCGTTTTTGCGATTCAATTGAAGCACGAAAGTTCAACTTTCACTGGTTTCGACAACTTGATTTAGATGTTATTTACGTGGTTTATTAAAGGATCGCATTGTATTTTCGACTACAATGTGATTGACCCCACTTGTAACTTAACATAGAAAGTTTATACTAAAGTGGATGAGTTAAATTTAGCCTGTACTTGAAATGTGATCGTTTAAACTAAGAAATGTAGTTCAAACTAATAATTCCAGTTTATTTCGGCTTTGCTCAAAGTTAAAGTTAATGACGATCTGTGAGCCATTCGAAACGTCGTAATTTGAATTAATATTCTAAAGTTTCGAAACGAATTTATTTATTTCGAAATAAGCATTTTTACGATTTTATGAATATTTTCTCCTTCCTACAAAATGGACGGCAATTTCTTGGGTCACAAATCGCTGGTTGTTCAACTTTCATTAAAGCCGCCATTAGCCTAGTTTTTTCATCGAAATTCAAAGATTAAGACGGTCATTTGTATCGTGGACTGTAATGCATAGTTTGTCGGATTCAGAGATTTATTCGTGACGTTAAATTGGAATGAAAGAAATCGAGGAGAGTGAAGTTAGCGTCAGGAATTTCTGGAAGAATTGAATATATTCAGATAGGCCGATTAGGTTTAGAAAGCACGTAATCCAGAAAATTCTGAATCATGGAAGGAGAGAATGCAAGATGAGCGTGAAATTTCGGAAAAAAGAAACTTAATTTTGACATCTCATGAGTATGAATAAAGGCGCAACGCTAGTGCTGTCTCATATTTAGCAAAAACCAAAATTTCTGAAGTAGATAAAATAAAATCTACTGATCATTGTATGTGCAATAAATTGAAAACATGGAAATCTATGGCTAAGAATGATGTCCCAAACCTGACTGTTACAGGTAAACAATAAATCAAATGAATTAAAGTAGCCAACCTCAAATATTCATAACTTCCGACCCAGGGCAAGGCGATATCGTCTACCACCCAGACCGCGTTTCCGTTCTGATCATTGCTGAAATGCAACGATGTGTCGTCTTCATCAAGTAAAGTGGCTGGAGGATTGGTTGATGAAGCAACTTCTGAAAAATACATGATTTCAAAGACGAATCACATTTAAATTCAACTAAAATTAGGATAAATTTGGTATCATTTTATAGCTTTTGGCCTAAGCTACATTTCTATGCAAAATTTGGCAGAAAATGAATTGAAAAATGGATAGAAAATTTCGTTTAAGGATAAAATTTACCAATTAAAATTAATAGAGCAGCTAAAATAATATTAGGACCGCTGGCGTGCGGCCGAAGACGGGAAATTTTCATGAGAATCGAATAATTTCCAAATTTTAATAAATCGACCCGTCTTGTGATTAGTTCATTGAAATCCGTAAAAATTTATGCGGATCAGAAAGCTCTTGATCAATCCGTCTTTCTTCTTTGTTCTGAAAAAACCAATCAATTGAAAATATTTTGTAGTCTACAGAATAAACAATGCGAATCGGATGTTGTTTGAAGATCGTAAAAATAAAATGAGTGTTCAAGATGTTTCAGGGAAAATTTTGAGCTTGTAAATGGTGAGAATAAACAATATGCACGAGATAGTGAAAGTGTCTATGCATTATAATTATCTAAATTTAAGATGAATTCATACCTATTTTGGAGACATTTCAAGGTAAAAATGATTTAATTTCGATTTTTAGTTATTTGCTCTGTTTAATAATTGAAGGATTCGAATGTCAGGCTTAATAGTCTACAGTAAAAAGATAAAATAGTCGGAATTTTCTTTGAAACATAATCACATGACTCATGTTTGCTGATAAATTTCGAAATTTTGGAAATCCTCTAAAAATTCGGGTCTGGTCACTCTTTCAAGTTTGTCCTTTCTAGACGGCCTCTCGTTTTCTGCGCCAGAAAACCGGATTAATTGAATGCCAAATACAAGCTAAACGGAAACGCTGGAAGAATCAAAAAATAGAGAAATAGTCCTGAAAATAAAGAGAAAAAGAATTGAAAAAAGAAATATCACGGAAAAATAGGGGAAGAAAGAGTCAGAAAAAATAGTATGAAATTTTGAGAGAAAAAGCTGAAAGTCAAGCACGTACGTAAACAATTCCTTCTCGAGAGAAGGAAATATACAAAACGATAAAGAAAGATGCTAGATCATCAACAATTAATGTTTAGAATTTTGGGTGGGCGAAGCCAAATTTTGAACCTTGGATTTAAAGACGGGTTTTTGCTTATTGTAAATACTTTAACAGTTACAATGAATGGCTTATGATGTGAATTCTCGGTATATTTCAGATTTTAGTGGATGCAAATAAATTATTAGTTCATAATTTGGCCTACGTTGTCGATTGTAATAGTTTATCTGGAAAAACATAACATAAAATACGAAACATATGGTATTTTATATCGACGATAAAGCTGACCTTCATTGTTAAATTGATAGAAAAAGAGGGAAGACTGAATTTCTTGGCTTATTCATATTCAATCAGTTCAAAACTTCGATCTATGAAATTTCAAGCCTAAGAAACCTCCAGAAAGAGTGAAACAGACTTGAATTGTAGATGTTTTCACCGCGAAAAAGTTATGCAAGCAAGCAACTGTCTCGGAGTAACTTAAGCTTAAAATGTGAGAATTATTAGATCTACAAAAACCTGAGAGAAATTATCTCAGCCTGTTTCTCCCGTCTATACTTCATCATTGGAATTTATGAAGAGTTTTTCAAGCCCTCGGGAAACCATTCGGAGGTCATTTGTAGAGAAAATTACACGTTGTCCAGTCGTAGAAAAACGAAGAATTGAGACAGAGAAAGCGAGTTTTAATTATCGGGGGCGGGGCTAATAAAATAGGTTTAATGGAAAATGCAATTATTATGTATGGATAAGAGTTTTATTAAGAATGAAGAGATAAAACTAGTGAAAATTTTCGAACAAAGATAATGATTTTGAAATGTAAATGAGCAAATTAAAATTATCTGGCGCGAAATTCTATCTTTGTATATTTGGGGAAACAGTATTCTGGAACTCATCAACAAAGACCATTAATTTAGAAACGTAAACAGCGAGGATATAATTTCACATCTTATAGATTTTTGGCGATACTTTTGGGAGATAAAATTAAATATCGACTATTAAATTCTACGAAATAATTGGAATTCAAGAAACTATCGATCATAATTTCAATCAAGAAAAATTTTGAATCCTAAATCGTGAAAACTAAAATCTTATGTTCAAGCTAACTATAAAAATATAAAAAGGCGAATGAATATGAATAATTATCGTTGAAAACTTGTTATTATTCATGAAAATTTTGAAACCCGTAAATTCAATAAATAAAAACTCCGACTAATTTTGATTGTGCTCAAGATTACGTAAACTCTTCGCAAAATTTCGAGTGTTACCAAAATCGGTTATATTTATCTTAGCGCATTCTTTCACAATATCTCTCTCTTTCTCTCTCTCTCCCTCTCTTTCGATCTTAGCTTTCAAAGGAGGGGGATTTTGAAAGATAAAGAAAACCGTTTAGAGATAGAGCCCTCGATATAGAGGAAAAGACAGAGAGACTGTCCAAATGATAGGCACGATATCGTGCTTTGGAAGGGCGAAAGAGAGAAATTAGAAAGGGGGAGAAAGAAGTGAGAGAAAAAGAAATGAGAGATTTTTATAGCGATTGAACTGAAAGGACTCCACAAATGAAGGTGGAGTTTTGCAGGAAAAGGAAGTCAAGAACCCTAAAAGGGAGTGCAGAGAGAGAGAGAGAAGGGGTGAAAACTCCGGAGTAGAAAGAAACAGAAACCTTTTCTTTGACCGTTTATGAAAGTAAGAGGGGTAGAAAATGGTTATTTTATAAGAAAAGTATGTTTAAAATAGTTTGTTTTTTCACACTTAAGATATATTTTGTAGCTAATCCAAGATTGACATACGCAGATCAAACTGAAGAAACTATTGAATTTTCTTGTTATCTTTTAAAATCCAAGTAAATTTGACGAAAAACGTGAAGTTCTAAAGAGCAAAAAACTCAAATTAAAAAAAAAAATTAAAGACAGGTAAAAGGTGCGAGCTCTCTTCGTATTAGACTTTGTGAAAACAGTAGAAATGTCGGATTGCGATTGAGGCGAGTTGATTTGGCCGTGAGGCGCGAAGGAAGGGAACTGCAAAGTCAGAGGGAGAGGGAACGGACAGATGACCAACAAGACGGGGAGGAAGTCGGGTAGAAATGTCAACAGAGAAAACAAATGACGAAAGTGAAACTGAGAAATGCGAACGAGCAGAATGGGGGCTTTGTTTTCAAAACGGTAATTAGTAAGGGAAATGAGTTTTGTTTTGGGTTTAGAAACTCGAATTTTATGAGTACAGTAAATACCTCGAATCAAATTCAAAAAACTATGTCTTGAAGATGGTATTATTTGTAAACCACATCATCAATATGCACAAAATATGAGCATCCAAAGTTATGAATCTCATGAAAATTTACTAGCTTTCATAGCTTATGTTTTAAAATTTTCAAGATCCAATCGGCCTCATGAAGATCATTGATGATATATAAATATTACAAAATCATTAAAAATTCACTAAATGATAACTATATTATGATTTCCGCTATATACTACAATTTATACGGTACAAATGAGACAGCAAACAAACGTGATACTGTTTTGTAAGAAAAGTATTCTATAAAAACTTAGGAAAGCGTTTAGATCTTTTTCACGTCTATTGTTCTGATATTGAAACCATTTGGAAGGGAAAGAGAGTGCGAATTTATGAGTCAAATAACGATATTTCTCATTTTAGCGAGACGTTACATATAACCGTAAGATGCAATTATTATATTATTTTAGCGCAGAAGCCTGTAATTAATTATGATGTAAAATCGAAATTAATTTATAGACGGAAAAAAATCGAAAACCAAGTGCATAAATCGTGAACCATACAAATTGATTTCGATTAAGGAACAATAAAATTAATGCTTTTCCACTAAACATGATGTCTAGGCTTAAATCGAAGGTCGGAAAATAATTACTGTAGCGAACTAAGTTTCAGTTTTCTAATAGATTCATGTAGTAGAAGAAAAAAGGCTGCGATCTTAACGAGTTTGAAACGTGAATTTTTGCTATATTTAGAATAAAATAATTATTTTATGATATAAAAAAAATCCAAATAAAATCGAAATTTAATCGTCGGTGAAAGTCTGGCATGAAATCTACGAAATCTGGCATGACAATAATTGGCGACAGAGTGTATGGATTCTTCAAAGAAAATCAAGAATTTTCAGGGAAAATAGATCGTGAAAATAAGAGAAGAAAAGATACAAAAGAATCTAGAAGAAAGAAAGAAATAGCATAAGAAAATAGAGAACGAAAGATCCTCGATTATCCAGGAAAATACACGAAAATCGTTCGTTTCAAAACAAGACGCGCAATTGTTCGTGAAGAAAATACGAAGAACAGTTTACAACAGAAGCACTTGATATTTTAACTTCCTTATTTTTAAGAATCTAAAGAATATAAAATTAGCTTTAAGTTACAATAAATAAAATAGAGTAGATGATATTTTAAAATATACTGTTTAGTTTAATTAATTTCTTATCAAACAAAAATATCAAACACGGTATGATATGATAAATTTTCTGATGATAAAAGTGATTTTATAGTGGTCAACTTTTCGAAATACCAAAAAATTATCTCGTTTTCCGAATTTGGTTCGATAACAACTTAAAAGTGTCGTTATTCGATATCAAAACAATAGATCTTTTGCAATTATAAATGAACACATTGTCAGAGACAAAAAGTGCGATAAATTCGGCGGAAAACTAGTCTTCTTGACATCGGATTTTACTGTTCGAAAATGGATGGGGTATCAGATTGCGGGGTAATTTACAGATAAACGTATCCATGCATAAATTTTGAATTTTGGATGTTTAATATTTCTATTGATCTCTAAAAATGTAAAAAAAAAAACTATAAATTTAAAGCTTTTAAACTCATTTTTCAAAAATAAAAATTGATCAAAATGATGAAAATTTAGAACAAAAAATAATTCTTACGCAATTTCTCAAGGAAAAGCTTTGGCAAAGTGACAGATCAGGCCGAAATCAAGTGAGGTCGAAATTAGAAACAGCTTGTAGAAAACGAAGAAATAGTATGGAAAAAAAATATGGGGAAAGAAAGAAAAAGGAAATATCGCAGGAAAAAAACATGGAAAGATCGAAAACCTCTCTTTCCATTTAGAGAGAAATAGAGAGGTAATATTAGAGACGAACGGAAACAGAAAACGACACAAAAGGGCCATGAACGGTCATATCTCGCGAACTGAAAGAATCCACTCAAAACCATGCTCTGTCTTCTTTTCTCCTCTTTAGTCATTCAATACTATTTCTCTTTCTTCTGGCTTTTTTCTTCTAGAAATATAAAAATATTTTTCAATAAATTTCGAATTTCTGAAAATGAGATATTTTCCAAATAAAAGATTGTTTTTTTGAAAAAAAAAAACTCCAAAATACTTGACGAAGAAAATCATGGCCGGATACCAATCAAAGAATGGGAAAAACACAAGACAAAGTGCAAAAAATCCGCGTAGGGGATACTTGAAATCCGATAGATCACGGGCGGAGGGAAGAGGAGAAAGGAACTCTTGAAGGAGACGGTGGATTCAAAAATTAAAAAAAAAGATTTAAAAAATACCCAATGGTATCTTAGCATGTTAGAATTCGTGAAGAGAGTTAGAAAATGTTTCAAGATTATTGAAGAATGATTTTGCTAAATTCAGTGTTTCAATCAGGACATGAGGATCAATCTTACATAATAAAACTCGACTGAAGTTTTAAAATCCAATAGATCACTAGCGGGAAAAGAAGAGAGCAAATTTTGGAAGACCCTATGGATTTATAAATAATGAAAATTATCGAATCTCACCGCAAGTTGAACCGGGCGATTGAATTTTGCGATCGGAGGTGGGATCAACCGGTTCAATTATGCTGAGAATGGTATTTTAATAATCTAATAAAAATGATTAAATATTCATCAATTCCAGTGTACTTTTACTCATGAGTCTATGTCATGAGCTTTCCGGTTTTCTCTAAAAAACGTTCTCTTGCTCTTTCTCTTTCACTTTCTCTATCAAACAAGCTCCCAGACCCACTTCCACTCCCCTGTTAGGCTAACAATCACTTCATGGATAGTTGGAGAGAGTATGGTAAATAGAGATTCAAAAGACGCAGAGAAAAATGAAATATTAGGAAAGATATTTTAAAGAAAATATTTGAAAAATCGATGTAAAACAATACTTTTCTAGCAACATAATGCAACCCAAGAAAAAATGAACATCCAGAAAATAGTAAGTAGTGTCTAAAGGCTTTACAAATTAGAGAACAACAAAGAAAATCGAGAGACTTTTGAGGCTAAAGGGGCATGGAAAATACATGCGCGGGTGCCTGAACTACACCTGCAAAATACCCGCGCGCACTCGCAAAAATCGCACAGTCAAGAGGAAAAGTGAGCTGTAGAAGTGACCACAAGTGGTTGAAATAGTGTGGCAATCGAGAGAGAAAAAGAAGCATTGTGTATGATTCACCTGAATCAAGAAAATAAGGACGAAAAAACGACTCTGAAGCAGCATTTTGTTGATCTATTACGTTGCGTAAGCTAGAAACGTAAATTTGGAATTTATCAAACGCAAAAACAAGATGAATTATTTTGAAAACTCCAAGACAATGGAAGGTTTGATTTTTAACCTACAATTTTTTTCAACTGTGATCGAATGTGTGAGAGGATTGGGGTTTTCAAAATATCGTAGTTGTTAGAAAATTTGCAACCATTTTAGAATACCAAGTTGACAACTAAAAGTAGATACAAACTCATTGATCGTATATTAACGCTTAGTCACAGTTAAAAATGAAAAAAATCAAAATCATTCAAATTGTCGGAATATCGATATAGGAATTGTTTATCCTTTCGAAGTTCACTCAATTTCGCTGAGATTTGTATGCGTTGAATGGCCAATTTAATGCAGCCGACCTTGGGATTTCAAAGTTGAGGAAAGGACAGTGAAATTTTCAATTTCAGAGACAAAACAGCGCAATTTCTAATCATGTGTTGAAGGATGGAAGATAAAAGCCATCATAAACAGAGCACTTGAAATCTTAACTTTAGAAATTAAAAAAAGAAAAAAAAAACAAATCTATTAATGTTGATGGGTGCAAAATTAAAACCGTAGTAAATATTGCATTCTGAATTTGAACTTGCAAATTAGTAAATTTCTA
Source organism: Diploscapter coronatus (assembly GCA_964036155.1). NCBI lineage: Eukaryota > Metazoa > Nematoda > Chromadorea > Rhabditida > Rhabditidae > Diploscapter > Diploscapter coronatus. The sequence continues at coordinate 14,127,890 of OZ038422.1, forward strand.
ATCACATGACAAAAGACAGTGATTGAAAACAGGCGGAGATATCCGAAATTCCAGAGCGCGCAATTTAAATTAGAACACTTCTTTGGAAGATGTACAAGTGATAAAATGACAAATGGGAACACGGGACGGGATTGATTTTCTTGCGACATTGATTCAATAGAATCGACGGGTCTTTTATTATAAAAAATGAAATAAAAGGGAAATTTCCATTGAAACACTCCTCCAGAATAAGATATGTGAGAGTGGAAAAATAGCCCTTTATTTTCAGAATTTTTACCCCAGCACGATCAAAATATCTGAAACACGTGTAGAACAATCGAAAAAGTACTCGTTGTAAAAAAGTGGTTCCCTAGAAATTCCCCGAACGATAAAATGCCGAGATTTGTCGCAAATTATTAGTAGAAAAAGTAAGAAATTGGGGGTCTTGGTCATTTTTTTCTTTCTCGAGGAATTATACACTCATAAGTTCGTTTTCTTTTCTCTCTCAAAAGCACGTATTCTCTCATAAGTTTCTCAATCTCTGCCAACAAGGTCAATGAATCAATACATATGAACCGTGTGAAAGGTAAGACTGTGAAGGTATGCGGGAACGAGAGATAATGACGAAAAGGGATAATGATGAGAGAGAAAAGATGTAGGAAAGCGAAAAATAGTATGGGAAAATAACGAGAAAAGAGAAATATCATAGAAAAAGAAGTAGAGTAACGCCAGAATAGGTAATGCGTTTGTACAACAGTAGTGATCAACCTAAACGGCATTACTGTTTAGCAGAAAAGATTTTAAAAGTGTTCAAGATAAATGCGATTTTTTCATAAAAATTGAACTTTGGAGGAAAATTTAGAGAGATATTAAATTTCATAGAGCAAATGACCAAAGTTGGGTTAAGATTTTCAGGTAAGAATGCCAGTTTCAAGGCCATTTTCAAGGGGTCGGCTGATCCTTACGAGTTGAGTTTGAATAGGAGAAAAACAATATAGAAGCATAAGTAGGTGAATTGGTTTTTTGTTAGATTTTAAATTTATGGATATTATAAATTCTTTGCATAAACAAGTATAGAGAAACAAATTTTACGTATTTTTGTTTGATTTGCCCAAATTTGCAACATTTGGAATGCTCTTTCACCAAATCGTCGAATTTCATGCAGTTTTTATATATAAATTTCTTGATGTATCATAGCTTATGTAATGTTTCAAATTAACAGTATTGATCTAAATCTTAAATTTATTCTAGCTTCAAAAAATCTAGAAATTCTGAAGACAGCAGCCCTATATACAGACAAAGATTGGTAGTGACTAGAAATGAAGTACCCGTGGTTACAATTGAATTGGAACGTTTTCAAGAATAATATCATGAATCTAAAGTAGAAGCTCTTTAAATTAGAAGGCTCTGAACTTCTATTTTAGGATTAAGGTATTTATTCTTTGTTGTTTTGCATGGAATTAAGCCAATTTTGGACGGTCACTGAAAATGGCAGATTGTTTTGTTGCAACAGATTCCGGAGAATTTCCATCGAGTGACTCGGATTCGAGGGAGTAGCCAAATTTGGAGAGGAAAGAATGGACGGGACCTGAAATATTAAATTACACCTTTTTCAGGATATGAAATAAACTTTGAAAATTATATAACCACAAAACACTAGTCGTTCAACAAAATTTGAGATATTTTAAAAATTTATAGGTGTTCCTGAATGCTCTTACCTGAAGACCAACAAGCGGTTGTACCGTATTCGGGAGAATATTAGGCAATCGGTTCTGATCCAGGTCCTCTTCACACATATCGCAAATCATCTCCATCGTTCGAACGCGGTCAATTTGCGAAAATCTGAATTTTCTATGTTTCGAAGTTTTTGATACGCAATTGATTCTTCTCATGGTTTGATAGCATGACAATTATATACGAAATTAAACATTATTTTCAGCAGAATTATTCTAAAACAGTTTAATTTTTGAAGACTAGTGCTCCGGCATGTCTTAAAATATTTGAAATAAAGTTCAACCCCAATATATTGCTATAGCTCAATGTTTTTCTACCGATCTCTAGGAACCTTGAGAATGCTTTCTTACTCATTTATTCTTCCGCGCTTCTTGAGAATCTCCTTCATCCGCTTGATGCAACTCGATTCGCTGTCACGACGATTCTTTTCGCGGAGGATCTTTTTCTGAAATTCATCAATCATACGATTTTTGCCCAAGAATTATTTGTTTCAATAAATACGTTTTAAATAATTTATTTGAATTCTAAGTTTATCTATTCGAATCCGAAACATAAGCTAAATAAGCTTAATCGCTAATCTAAATCTTGAGCCTTTGTCTAATTTCGAATTCAACTCACCGTATTCGATTTGGAAGTTCTTGGAGTTTCGCTGACGTTTCCCGAACTTTTTGTCGAGTCGAAAGATGACGACGTCGAGGGAAATGATTCAGAATTGCCCGACGACGATCCGAATGACATTGGCGTCGAGAGGGAGAATTCCGAATGCCCCGAGGATGACGATCCAGACAAAGTAGTAGCGGGAGTTTTGAAGAGCTCCATAGCAAAATAGATGTTAGAATAAAAGAGCTGAGATGAAAGTGAGAAGATGGTGAATTGATCATGGCAACTATCACAAAAGCGCAATAAAGCCATAAACCAAGTGGCTTCCTTGCACTTCCAATTCGATTTTTGGATCGGATACTTTGCAAAAATGGCAACTTGACTTAAGACAAGTAGAGTAATGGCGTATGCTACTTGCATAAAGCAGTATGACGAACAATAATTATATGACCACTTGATGGCGATATGCATTATTTACGATATCCCGATCGATATTGATTGACAAGCGAAGTGCACATATCCGGAACTCGCAGATCTTGATGAGACTTTCCAAACAGGGGATGACGATAATGAGATCAAAAAGTGGTTCAAATTCACAAAGGAGAATTTTTACCAATTTCCTTCTTCCAGGTCCCTATTTTAAACTTTTCGACTTTGCTATCGTCATTCCCGTTATCGAAAATTCCTGTTTGGAAAGTCTCATCAAGATCTGTGAGTTCCGATATCAAACACTTTAAGCCCTGAATTTAACACCAATCTCATGCATGCTTTGTTATTTCATTTTGTCTATCTTAAGTCTAGTCAATTTTCTTTTGTAAATCACTTCATGCAAGTAAATAAGATTATTATTTTTATTATTTTTGTTTATGTTTTATATAAAAATGTATAAATCAATATATAGACGATTTTGGCAGGAAACTGAGGCTCGAAAAACGGTATGAGACTTAAGAAATTGAAAATTAGGAATTTAGCGATAGAGTTTGTAGGATTATTATTGTACTGTTTAGCGAAAAATTGTCAGGAACGTGTAATATCGAGATATCTTGATGGCCTAAATCATAAATTTAAAGCGAAAGTATCATTTTTACGAAAATTCTAGGAAGAAACCCTAATAGAAAAGCGTTTGTGTGTTGCAAAAATGTGTTCTGAAACACGGAAATTGTCAAAATTACCTAGGCACGAGTTAGAATTTTCAACAAAAAATGATCAGATAGAACGAAAATTTTGATAAAGACATGATTCCAGGAAAATTATTTGAAAATCAACCTAATTTCGATAACCGTTCAGAGTTTAAAGACTAGCTTGAAATATGGCAAAACGGACAATTTTGAGATTGTAATGATGCGAAAAGTAGGCAGGGAAATAAGATTCTAAATTCTGAAAGAAAAATTCTAGTTAAACTAAAGCCGTAATGTGATATTTCTATGTTTAACAGTATCAGTTAGTTTTAGTTCTCAACGAAAAATCGCTTTATGATACCGTTATATTTCTAATAGCACCATAAGATAGCGCGCGTATTCCTAGCTAAACATTGAAAATTCTAGAACACCAAAAATAGAAAATAAAAATTTGAACATAGATGGGCAATATCTGAAGTGCATGACATTATTATATTGAAATGCATTTGAATATTATTCCATGAAAGTTGCGGCTTACTGAAAACGCACTCCAATGCAAACTTAAATAAAGACGAATACTGTACAAGGTGTTCATTCATAATTTAGTACTTATTTTTACTCATAAATTTTTCTTAATAACTATTTTCGAAAATGGTCAACGGTGTCTTATTCTCGAAAGTGGCGGAATTGTGAAAATGTATGATTTTATCCACTTTCCAATTACAGATAGCCCTAGGTACACTAGTGGCAGACCCTTGTCCGAAATTGACCGCAAAAATCGCAAATTGTTAATTTAGGATTTCTGGCCAAGTTAGCCATAAAAATATGCGGAATTTTATGCTGATTCCGAATTTGAAAATCGTTTTCAAAAATAACTATTAGAACAAATTTAAGGGTAAAAATAAATGCTAGAACTATAAATGAACATACTGTACTTTACCATTGGAATGTGTTTTACTGAATCGCAAAATTTCATAGGCAAAAGACCGAGAGAGTGTAGACACATTGTTTGTAATGCTTACCACCTGTATTACCCGACGTATCACAGTTAACCATAGAGCGAGCGAGAGAGAGAACAGAGTAAACGGAGAGAGAGCGCAGAGAAGCGAATAAAGCCTCCGTGATTCTCCAAAATGACGGCTAATTAACGAAGGAACAAACCAGAATCATCGGTAGTAGGAATAACAGCCCAAACGATACGTGGCGCGGTGAAGTCGCTAAAATTCATGGTTTATTTATATACAAATTGAAATAGCGGACAAGTAGTCTAGATGTAACATGATAGCTTTCGGACTAATATTCTATGAATTGGTCGGGATACTCCCTCACTCACCCAAATTCTTGGGTTAATTATAATTTTCGAAAGAATAAAACTAAAATATAGGTGGATAATACGAAGAAGTTACTTTTCTCTCAAACTAAATTTCACTTCTACCGTTTCTTCATAATTTTTAATGAGAAATACTCATTTATAGGGACAATTGATCAATTTATGGCAAAAAAGTAACTACTACTAAGGGTAAAGCACTTAAATTTTAAGATAAAAAGATAATTCTACCTTTCGATTTCTGCCTTGCCCGATGCCTATCATGTGCTGTAGATCGGCACTGTCTTCGTCGTGCTTCGCAATGCTGTCGAGCGGCGTAGAAATCGTGTCCGCTTGGGGTTGGCACCTGAAGTTTTATAGTTAGGTTTCAGAGAAGTTGGCGTCATGATAAATCTAAAATTATCCTATTTTACCCTGACGCATTGCAAAAATTACATCAATGTATAAATTCAAGATAAAATACGCGTGCCTCAAAGAAATGCAGGATATCGTGGAATTTGATTATTTTCAATTCAGATATCCTCAATAGACGCAATACACATATCAGATAACCATTGTCACATCTACCAAGCACATAAGATAAGTTTCAAAGCATAAATCAATGTTAGTGTGAATACGAAAGATAATAATGGTAGAGTCCTTGGTGACGAAATTTCAAACTAAACGAATATCCTAAAAAATCTTACAATCGGCTGATTAGTGGGAACGATTCCCTTCAGGTCGCAAGGATGAATGCAACTGCACCACGCGTCGGCGTCGTCCGCGGCATAGATGTCGAAATCTGAACCATTTAAATCATAATCACTATTTAAATAAAATAAAATATGTTTTTAGATTTCTTGGGTAATTTTTAAATTCTAGTTAATTAGCTAGTGGTTTGCTCTGAAAGCCAAACGATACGATTATTTTATTCTTCTAGTAGAATTCGACACTCTATAATGATAGTTTAATAATATAAAAAAATGGAGAAAATTTAATGTATGGGGTTCTAAAAATTTAGCTTCATTTCTATTGAAGCCTAAGCTTCTCTTCATTTATATTTCGAATTCGATTTTATTCAATCCACGTCAAAGAACCCAGACAAATTTTCTCTAAACTCCCCAAATTACTCACTCTACAAATGTTCGATTTAGCTTGTTTTGAGCTGCTAATTTTTCATTCCACCCTCACCAAGCGACTCTCTTCCTCAATTAGTGTTTATTCATTCATGATAGACATTTTTCCCTCAACCTTCATAATTTATTCACGATATCTCTAGCTCATACTTCAACATCAAACTCTGTCATTTTGTCGTTGTTTTCTGGCAATCGACGATAAAGATGTTAAATGACAGAGTTTGTTACAGGGAAAGCAATATTATCTCTTTCATCATAATTTTATCAACATTTCTCTCATCCATACTTCTGCTTCAAAAATAGATTGTTTTCGTTATCGTTGCTATAAATTATTATTATTATGATTGATGAGTAAAAATTTAGGATCGGAAATGATTTGTATCAAAAATGTAGAGGATTTCCCCTCATGCAATTTGGGTATAAATCGTCTCAGCCCTAAAAATTTCCAATATTAGTAAAAATCAACTTACCCCTGCACTGAAAGGACGGATGTCCTGCGAAGTCCCAGATCTTGTAGGGGGCGAGGTGCGGACAGGCCAGTTGCGCGTAGTAGCACCAGTTGATGCATGGCGGATAGCGCCACAGGTCGATCCCTTGAACTAATAGCCAACGACGATACCACGCCTGCAATTTTATGCATAGAGTAATCGTAGAAAATAGTCATGATTCAAGAGATGATGTGTTAAAATGATTATTCATAGGCGCAATGGAGCTTTTCCCCTGGTTGAGACATAAATCAAATTGAAGATCAACATTATGTCTTAAAATTTAATGCATGGAATTTACTCATGGTGTTCAGGGTTGCACAAGGTCGAAGTTTTTCGAAATTTTAGAAAAGACAAAAACGAAAGTCGATTAACGTGGAGAGAGAGAATAAAAAGAAAAAGAAAAACTTCGACTTCGCGCAGCCCTGGCGGTGTTTAGTTCCAGGTTTAAATCAGTTGCAATACTGAATAAAGATGGTTATAAAAATCAGATTACTTTTCAAAATATGACACACTCAATGAAGTTATCCTTGATTTACTTTTATGCATTTAATGTCTGAAAAGACATGAATCATTTGAAATTTACCTTGCAATTATCGCAAGTCCCATTGGGTGAGAATGGCCGCGTCGCAGAGCTCGTATCGACTGCCGGCAGACAGTCGAATCGATGCAATGTGGCGTTGAATGACCTGAATTTCGTACTTTGATGTTATGTTCCAAATTATCGTAGGTCCGAATAATTACTAGATTTGACACTTGTCTAGGCGTAGCTTTGTGTTAAACTACGTATTTTCACAGTGATTTGGTTATGTTTCGAAAATAAATATTTTTATATTATCGATTTTCTAAGATGCTCAGTGAAACAATATCGTCAATCTATTGAAAATGCATATTGATATCATCACTTCTGTTTCAAGGATAATAATCTCAAATTCTCAACACATTTAGATGCTCCATGAAAGGGAATGATCTTAATTTTATAAGATGATCAATTAATCAACCTGTAAGCCTCATCCAACTGCCTGAGTGTCCTGCCGAGTCGTTCGTAGCAGGACTCGCACTTGTCCGCGTCGTCTCTGATGCAGTCGATGCCTTTGATGCCCAGCTTCAGTCGACTCGCCAACGACTCCCCAGGTCCTGCACCCGCTGTGAAGATCTGAAATTTTTGAAGTTATTTTAATTTTCAGGCGAATTTATAACAAACAATATTGCATTAATTAGAAAAAATTGAAAATAATGAAGCTAGGTTTGATACCAAGAAAACGGAAGGACGATGATATTGAGAAGGTGTGCCAAGGATAATATTGAAACCCATCATAACATCAAAAATGAAAATGATATGATGAAGAAAAACCTAGATTTCACTGGAACCAATAAAATTCAATCAAAATTCATGAAGATCATGAAAATCTTTTTAAAAAAAAAATGTCCCAAAGCGTTCTTCGCAATCTTATTCCAATTCCCTCGAGACTTTGAGCTCATAAAGCAGTTGAAAGAATGCGCCAACTCGCCAACCCGGAATGAGGCGGAATGAATGCCTAATGTGCGAGAACAGAAGGAACGCATGAATGATGGAGATTAGGTCAAGTAAACTAGAGAGAATCAAACATCACGAATTCTCAGGAAATTGTTAGATTTCAAGAAATGTGAAATCAGCCATAAAGCTCCCTAGGAATATTCGATTTACTGAATTTCACCAAAATTCAATTTCCAATGTCAAGAATAATAATAGAAAACTCAATGGGCTCCAAAGAATTAGATAATTCAAATACGTAATTTAGAGGTAACCCGACGTTGAGATTATCAAAATTGATAAAAAAAAAACCTACATAATTATCAAGAGAATGATAAAAAGGTTCTAGTTTCAAAAATGACGCCTGATTAAGAAAATGCTTTATATTTTTAAGAGTCAGAAAAAGCATTAGCATAATTTTATACCAATTTGTATGCAAATACCTGGCAATATAGTTCTACCAAATTCCTACCTCATATAGAGAAATGGGCTGTAATTCGGGGAAAAGATAAGTGGCTTTGAGCAGTTGGAAGCGTTTCTCCTCGTTGACGGTGCAGAGCTGGTGTGGGCTCGAGCTAGTCCAGACCAGACATTGGCTCGGAGGAAGAAGGGATTGGTTGTGCACCTGAGAGTAGATTCCAATAATTTCTTCGTTTTGATAATTCTGTATGATTCAAAGTAGTTGATATTTGATGAATGAATGTTAATCTTCAGTAGTTATGAGACAGATAGACGAACAATTTAATATAATAACCGTATCTTAAGTAGGTTATTATTCTAACTGCTATGCAAGAAAATATTAAAATGAACCATATAGAATAGGATTCAAAATAAATAATAGTATCATAAACAAAGAACTATTTTAACTGATATTCGGTAATAGGAATCATTCAAGACAAAACTAATCGTAAACTAACATGAGCTAACGCGATATTATGAAGCGCATTGATGAAACTTTATATGTTATGCATAACAGAAATGCTCCAAATGAACCCTCCATTCAGCTTTGCTATTTCATCTCTTTTATATTCTCGAAATACCTAATTTGATGCATGTTCTGCGCAGTAATTTTCATTTGTTTACGCTTTTCTGCTTCCTTCTATCGTCTATGCATGAAACAGAATGTTTCAGGTGTCTTCTTACTACAGTCATATTTTTTCAAAACATTTTAATTCACCCCATTTTAAGATAACGGGTGTTTATCGATTCGAGAAAAACGCTTGTTAGCTAATTGTTTAGTTTTGATAGCGAAATGCTGACTTTTCTTTTAAAAACTGATACTATTCACTTTAGGCAGCATGGTAATAATGAATCAACTTTTGGCAACAAAGTACTAACTTTTTGTAATAATGTACTCGCACAGCTCGCATTTTGCTTTTCTTCCCATTTTAGGGCACCGAGCATTTATCGATTCGAAAAAGGAAAAGCGGCCAGAATTGCGCGGAATGCACCAAACTTGAGAGAAACGCGCGCCTAGTCGACGTGAAAGAAGAAAAATGCGAATTTTTGCGGATGGAAAAAGCTTGAGAACGTGAGATTTCCCAGAGAATCTATGAACTCGAGAAATCAAAGAATCAGGAATATGAAATTAAAAGAATATTATTGGTTAAAGTTAGCTAATGTACGGGATACAAATTGATATATTTTAAACGATGTTAAATCCAAATAATTTTTGCAACTTATTGGAATGATTGATTCAATCGATAGTTCACCGTTTAGGTCACGAATTACTATGTCAAAAATATCATTGAAACAGGGGGTTTTTAAAACCTACTTTAGTTTAAAACTCTTTCTCCTGTTTAGGTTTCAATTGTCATTTTAAAAAGTATTATCAATCTTTCAATTTCTCTATGAAACCTATCAAAATCTACTATTTCGAAGAAAATTGGAAGACTTACGTTTCTAAGCGGATGGAATGCGACGCAGGGCTTCTGGGGCGTTCGGTTTGGCACTGCTGTTGATTGGGAATGTTCGTCGTAATTCTCGTCTGAATATTCGTAGGACGACGCTCCTCCACCTGCCAACGACGACGATGGCGGTCCCTTGCCCGATCCGTGCGATGATGTCGACAGTGACGCGGATGCGCACGCCAGCAACGAAATTACGTGGACCAGTAATGCAACCTGAATTTAGCACCGTCACTTTGCGAAAGATCGCTCGAAGAAAATTCACAAATGAATAAAGTTTCTATGTTACAAAATTGTTCCTGGAAACTAACTGTTGACCACCTAATAGTCTATGCTCGCGGGATGAATCAAATAAATTTCATTTTTATGAGCACAATCGCAAAAATCATATATGCTGAAAAGTGTTCTCAAGAAATGGTAGATTTTACTCAAATGATACGCACATTACTTGCGTATATCAGATACAGTTTGTTTCAGTCACTTTGACAACCACAGTAGTCTACAGAGTTAGAGCCAGAGTATCGAAACTAAGGCGATTCGGCTTACCTTAAATATCCTACTACTGCAAAAGTGTCTATGTTGAGTGATTGGGGGAGCGTCGTTGGGTGGTTGAGGTTCGTCTTGCCGTCGCCGTCTTCGTCGCGTTCGATGGGATGGCTGTCGGGATGGAAGTCTGTCCGGTGCAGAATCTGCTTGACTCGACTCGACTGGATCCGAATATTCGTTCGATGCGAGCTGAAAGTTAAACATGATGTTTCAAAGTTTTTAAATTGAAAACAAATTTCAGTTGGGTCAATTTTTTAACGTTGTCTAGAACCCCCAAGCAGATATGTCGGATTGGTGCTTCGAAGAAAATTTTTGCGCAGAAATGTCACTAGGGATGTAAATAAAAATTTCGCGAAGAAAAATGAACCTAAAAATTTTCTCAACCGAAAAATCTCAGCAATCCATCGCCCAAAATGAACACATTTTCGCAAACGAAATATGCTTGTGCGTGGTGTGTATGTGGCTATTTTGTCCTGATCTTTTTGCACCGAGCCATTTTATCAGGTTTATCGTCGATCGAGATAAGGGTTCTTTCAGATATTTGGAGTTCGAAGGGCATTTCCTATTTCAAACTACCACGTTTCTACCACAAACACTCGAAGGGCGCGCGGAATTTGGGGACTCTAGCTTTGTTTCGCTGAAAATATGAGAAAAATCAATATCTGTTCTCGATTTTATGTGTACTAGCCATAAGTCGTATATCGTTAATCGGAGAGAAAGTCGATATTCATTCCGTAAATTAGGAATCGAATTTGGAGGAGCGAAACAATGAGTCGCGTAGAAGAGAAACGAGAGGGACGAATAGCGCAATTTTTGAATATCGACGCATTCTCTCCCAACCAACAATACCTGGTATTGATTAGCCTCTGCGGTTCGTCTTGTTCTATGGTTAATGGATTTGTCGGTGGTGTAAACGGCGTCTCGGTCTTCTTGCGGAACATATTGATCTGCTGCGGAACTATGGGAACAACAGGGCTTCGGGTCCAGGATGGGAGCCCGACCGCTGCACGGCCCGGAGCTCGGACCGGTGAGCAGTCGCTCTCGCATCGTCGACGTCGTCACGGACTAGGCACACGCAAGCCAACGGCCACCTTTGCTCGTCCACCGTACGCATCATCAGAAGCTCGCCGACGAACGACGATTCTTAAAAGTAGTCCCAGACGTCATCAAATACGAATAGACGAAATATCGATTTTCGCTTAGATCCGCCAAACTATCTATTTTTGCCTCCTTCCAAGTGGTGTAGTCGTAGTGTATCAGAGTCGTTCGGGAACGACTCCTACGGAGGGTTTGAGCTCAGCTGAAATGCGACCTTTTGCAAAATGTCAAACTATAATAAAGCAAAATGCAACGATTATTTTCACGAGGAAAACGCGTAATTTGCGACAATGACGTCGGATAAGATTGAAAATCGATATGTCGATGGTGCGGTCATGTTGTACTGAAAATGAAAGTAATGTAGGAGGGGAGGGGAGGCGTATCGAACAAAGTGAAGTTGCCCTCGGGGCGACGACGGCAGATGTGTGTGGTGGGGGAAAGCGAAAGAGCGTTTGGAATCGAGATAGGGCAGAGATGGCAGAGAATGCCTTCGGGCTATGGGAAGAATGGATAGAGGGAGAAGCTCTTCGAGGGACCACTAAAAAGGAGGAGGGGACACAGATGTCAGAGAAAAATGCCCAAAGAAGGAAGAGCCCTGCGCGCCTGAGGCGTTGATCGAGAAATAGTACGAGGAAGTGGGAGAGCGCAAAGAAAGAACATGTGCTGGAGCAATCCGACGAGAAACCCGCGAATCGATTCACGAGAGAATTCGTCGGCAGAGAAAAAGAATCCCCGAGACATAGCACGGCAAAATTGGAGAACCCCCAGAAAACGCCGTCGAAGAAATTGCTCTACGCCGCCGAAAAATAGCGCTGGAATTCAGGAGCGCTGACGAAAAACCCACCAAAGGCTGGGAAAATAGCCGAAAGTGCAGAGGAATTCACGAAGAGCGGAGAGATTCGCAAAATCGAGAAATTGCGGGGAAATTCGAGAGAAAAAGAAGGCGACAATATCAAATGGAATTGCCTAAAGGGCCAATGCCAAAAAGCCGTGGCGAAGGGAAGAAGAGGGGAAAAGTCTGAAACACGACGAGCAAAACCACGAATATACAGGAAAGAAAGACGCATATCAAAGAGCATAGAAATTGAGAGGCTAGGAATTTTCGGGAGGACTTTTGATCGGTGAAAATTTAGATAATGCCAGAATCAGACGAAGGGAATGAATATTAAAAATATTGAATGACTATAAAAGTTTCAAGCATAAATAATTTGCTAGTAATGAATTTGGTGGAGACTGAGCAAAATATGCGATAAAGAACGTTTTAGTAGGATAATACCAATAGATGTCTAACGAATAATCGTGATATGGTTAACAGCTATATGACGGAGGGTGTTTCCTCACACTATTTTTCCATACTCTAATCGCCTTACCCCATCCCTAACTATGGACTTCATGTCCTCCGTCATATAGTAACCGCCTCGTGGTATTGTAGTAGCGGAGAAGAGTATTGGGTCACTTCGTGCTTGGATTGTGCCCAGCCCAGTGCTATTGAATGTGCGTATTCAGCTGAAACTCCATACACATATTCGTTTATGTAAGACAGGAATGAATGCCAAGGCTCTAGACTGAATTAATAATTACGTGGGAATGACACAATACTTTCGTCCGCTATTATAACTGCCACAAAGGCGACATTTAATGAATCACACCCAAAATATTTTGACTTTTAATCCTTGTAACCCTTATGTATTCTCTAGTTTCAATCAGGGACGTGCGGAATATTTAGTTACGTCCTGAAAAATCGGAATTTAGGCCATTTTGGGGTCGTTCCGTTCCGTTTCGTTTCGCGTTCAAAAAAATTATAGATAAAACTCCGTCCCGTATTCCGAAAATCTCCGAATGCCATTCCGCATGTCCCTGGTTTCAATGGTTTCGGAAATGAGAAACAGTCATGGGATCTCATGGAGCTAAATCTCAAGAATCCAGCGCAAATCCAAGGAAAGCCGTTGAGGCAAAGGTAAAAATGAAGAAATGAGCTCATTAGATAGGGGACAAGCACGTACTCGAGGGAAGGAGAGAAAACGATGATTAAATGGAGAATTGAAGGAATTCAGGACCAAAATTAAAGTTACGAAATACGGCTTCATTTTGGGACATTATAGGAATTTTAGCTCTTGAATGAAAAAACGCTGCGTAGGATAAATCAGCCTCGTAATTTGTTTCCCTGCTGATGATCTTATGTCTTAAATTTAGTTATGAGGAAGTAAGGCCGATTTATATGTGATATATTTTGATTAGTGCGAGAATAATACAATTTCATATCCATTTTCTCATCAATAATATTCATCTCTTCCTGCCTTTAACTGACTTAACATTTCTTCCTCAGATCCTGTGTGAACTAAGGGGGCGAAGGAAGATCGACGCGATGTGCGGACAGATTTGCATATTTAAAAGCGGGCACATCGGGACGAGGCCAGTACTGAGCAGAAGTGCACACCTCGACACAGCGCCCGAGGCGAGATTCATCCAATTTTCGGACGCTCTTTCTCTCCTTTCACGACAAAAAGGGAACTTATAGAAAACGCTAATCGACAGGAAAATGTCTGAGAAAAGAAGATGTATTCCGAAATCGGGAAGGTTTCAGAAATAACTTAAAGAAAGAATCAATCGTTGTGTTGAGATTAATGATCAACGGAGTGAATTCAAAAATATTGCGCTCAGAAATTTAGTAAGATATTGTCCAGGAAAAAATAAAAGAATGAGCTATTTCTGCACAGTGATTATAAGAAAAATGCTGTAGCATATTTTCAAAAATTTGACTATTCTGAAATCAATAAGCGCACGAAGCAATTTGGGGGTCTCGCACGCTCGCAAATGTTTATACTTTTATGTTCTCTCATTCTCAATTTCCGAAACGAGCCTCGTCCGCAAAGAATTCTCGAATTCCAGGAATAGCGGGCAACAGCCGGCTTGGGGTGGAAAAAAGAGAAGGACACCGCGGGAGTCTTCCCGTGCTGAAAATGAAATACACCATTGCAATCTCTCCGTACTTAAGGAGAAGTTCGTCACGGTTCTAACCTCGAAGTGAGGAAAAAGTCACCGCTTCAATACGAGATTGGCCTGTTTGTAAAGAAAATGCATCACGGCGTTTCGCTAAGCCAGCCCTCCTAAATAAGCCTGGACCTGGAAGCCAACCGAGACTTCGAATGAGTTGAACCGAGGGCTGCCTCAAATGGACAAGTACGCGAACACTCTCGATGCTAAAGTTAGAAAATGACGTGAATGGGAATGAACTGCGTACGGAAACTCGGAAAGATGTAGTAAAATGTTGAGATGTTTGAATTGTCGGGTCTACCAAGCAAAGTAAAGATTAATCAGCCCTTCTTATAATATCCCTTGTATGAAATTGAAACATAACAATTTTGAAGAAATCGATCATTATGATCAAGGCGATTTTTGGCTATGATTAGACACGCCAGAAGAACTAGAGAACGATAACAAGTTATAACTCTATGAACAATTGAAGCGTGTTATTCTTCCTTAAATAAATTTGAAAGAGGAATCGAAATATCAAAAGTGCATGCCCTAATATAAGCTAACTGATCTCTCCGGTCTTTTGATGATGAAATGTCGAAAAATTCACGCTTTTCAACTACGACAGCGGCCGGCTTTTTGCTTCCCAAATAAAGGCCTGGCTATTTCCAAAATTGAAATCCCAATATCCCAGTCTGTTTCCGAATGCTATTCTTCATCACTGGGTGAGAGATTCTCTGATTGTCTGGGGCGGCGAATAAGAGAGCCAAATTTGGACGGACGCACACGAGAATGAAATGGAAACTGGCAGCTTGTTTAGGCGCTGATGACGTAACGCCTTTAGAGTAGACATTCTACGACAAATTGCACACATCAGTAGCAAGAAATGTTGAGGGAGTCGGCGAAAACAGCGTTGAAAATCGAGACATTCCGAGAGATTCTAATTTTTATAGGTATGAATCTAGGACATCTGCTGGATTATTTCAAGGTTATTCGCAAAAAAATTAAATTCGAAAATTAACGTTGCAAGATTGAGCTTTAGACCAAAATGATATACCACGCACGCTACCATTCGACTATACCGTCAGAGCGGAGAGAGAAGGAAAAATGAAGCAAACTTTCGAGTAAAGAGCAACTCGCGAATAAATGCAGGATCTGTGGGAAAATTACGCGCGCGCTCCATGCATTACACAACGAAATGCCCATATATTGCTCTCTGCGAGAGAACGTTTACTTTTTCCCCTCTCTCTCTTCTCTTCCCATACTATTTCTCTGATTTCTGATTCTTTGATTCTCTCCTCTTTATCTCTAGGCCCATTTATCTCTCGAGTTTTCTCACTTTATCTTCGAGCATCTTCAGTTCCTCCTCTCATGCTATTTCTTCGTCTTTCTTTCTTTTATATCTCTATTTTAGATTAATCTAGTTCTTTGCCATACTATCTCTCCCTCTGATTCTTTATATCTCTATCTGAAATTAATCTTTTTCCACTTTCTCGTTCTTTTCCCGTCTTAATTTCTAACGCTATTTGTCTTCTCTGACTCTTTGGCCCTCTAGATTTCATTAATCTCTCAAAATGAATTATCCCCCGGGGGTCGTTGCTCGTGCCGAGGCCCAAGAATTTACCTTTTCGGGATGGAAAACGTAATCGGTACACGCGCAATACGAGAGGGCGATGAAAAGCTAATAAATTTGTGTAAATTTAAAAATGTTGACATTTTGGCATTTTCATAGTGAAATGATATCATGATTGTGGGAGTAAAAACGAAATATATGCCAGGACTAAGTGAAGGAATTTACATGTTTCAAGGAGAATACTGAAAATTCTTTCAAGCTTTTTTCTTTTTTAGATTTTATGATTTATAAAGCGATTAACGCACACTTAATTATGATAAAATTTATCCATATACAAAGATTTTCGAAACATATTGACAGAATGTGTATGACAACTTTTAGGTGTAGTTCGATTGAAATCAAACTCAACGATATTCAAAAATATTCCCAAAATCCTAAATAATTTTAGAACCTAACCAAGACAAAAATACAAATTTAGGACATAAAATAGTGGATTTTAAGAAAGTGGACTGGATTTGGGCGAAGTTGGGCCTTTGCACTTGGATTAATCAAATCGTGACGTGGTCGCCTCACTTAGGAATGTACGAATTTAGGGATAGGGCCTTGGACAATGAAAAAGAAATTCACTGAAATGAATGAAATGGATAGAGTGCTTCAATTGTATGAGGCTAAATAAGGTAAGTTAGCTGGATAGAAATTATTTCGAATGAATAAAGTTAGGACAGAGGCCCAAGGTAACTATCCCATTTCTGGACTTTATGATAGAGCCTTCAATGAATAGATGCAAATTAGTGCTGAAAACTAGAGGTACGTAAAATTTTCTAAATAGGCTTCAAAATTTCGAGAAAAACGCGCAGAGTTTGACCATTTGATCTCTGACGCATGCGTCTCCTCGAAAATAAATTATCTTCTATTTATAGCTTAGCACCTCTATCAACTTTCACATCGCTAATTACCCTCATTGAAAATGAGCGTGCGGATTTTCCAAAGTTGTGGTATTGATCTAGGAATTTCCTAGAGATTCGCAAAAATCGAAGAAGAATTTTGCAAAATCGAATCCGAATGTTTGAAAGATTTCAACTCGGCGTTTCGTATGATGTGTGGGAGTGAGATAAATTCGATTCGAAAAGGGAGGAGACCCACTGTCGAAAAAGGGGCATGGGAGGGGGGAAACATAAGTGTCATTTGAGAGAAAGACGTTGGAGAAAGAAATTCCCGAAAATAGCATTTAAAATTGAAAGAATTAGAGAATGAAACTTGCGCGCGAGATAATGAAAAAAGAAAATGGGATGTGAAAAGAAGGGATGCCTTTCCTTCTTTCACGCTCCACGGCCAACTCCCACGCTCCATCGTTCTTTTCCACTCGCCTCATTTTGCATTTCGTTCAAAGCGTACAAGCAAAATCAACTTACTTCCAACTCTCACAACTTTTGCTTTGATCCTCTAAATATAAATAATCATGTCTTTTTCAAAATATTGTTGGTTAAAATTTGTAAAACTACGTCGTGAAAATTAATCTTTACATTTTGCAAAAAATCGATGCGTGAAAAGGAGTGGACTTGAACTTCTAAAATAAGAACCTGAAAACTGCGCGTTTAACCAACTGCACTATGCGCACTTATTCTAGTTCGTGCTGCTCGGTTTAACGCAATCTGTTTGAGGAATGAGGAAGGGTGGATTGGATTTGCGAATTTGCGCAGCAGAAATTATTTATGAGTAAATTGAGAAATTCATGCTCCCCGCGTTGTGCGAGCCCATCAAAATTAATTCAAAAAGGTGGTTGGAAAACGAACGAGGAAATTTTTAGATAAATGACGGTTGAAAATATGTTTTAAGACGTTTAACAATTGAAAATGATTTTAGCTTAACATCTAGTACCTGATTAGGCCGGCACACTTAATAATAAAATTTTAAAATGAAAAGTATTTTCACGAAAGTTAATATTTTTCGAGGTTTGGATTACGATATTTTGGCCATGACATTGCATAAGGACAAAGAAATTCTCTTTAGTCTCCAAAAATATTTGTTCATAAATATTCTATCCTCACAAATGACGTTTCCACCATGATAAATTCAAGAGATGTTTAACATATGATAAAGGATATAAAAATAAAAACGGTTGGAATATAAAATAAAATGGAAAGCTTTCTCCCGTTTTGGCGAGTAAAAGGCAATTCGACGCGGCAAAAGTCAATAACGTGGCACACAACACGAGCAAAAGCGAACATGAACATGGAAAAAATGAGTGGAATGGAATGTGCAAGGGGAAAAGGAAAAGCTGGAACAGATAGAGAAAAATTGACAGAAGAAAGAAAGATAAAGTAGAATGAACATTGAGAGAGTGCAGGGAAAATATAGAAGAAGAGGCATGAAGAATATGAGAAGCTAATCAAAAGTGAACGTCGGATAATCAAATATTTTTGCAAAAAGCAAGAACTACGCTTTTATAGGGGAAGATACTCTAACATCGCGAAAATTCTTCCCAAAATGGGCTATCTTCCTTACCAATTGAGCCAGGGTAGCCATTTCTGATACTTCTAAAATAGAAACTTCAAGTTAAGGAAGGCTATACAAATTCCGTCTACATTCCCCAAAAATAAATGGAATTGGGCATCTAGGTTTTCCCCCTTCTTTGCTTCGTTCTTCTCACTGGTAGCTGAAAATGAGAAACTCGGGGGCTTGCGGCTAAAAGCCTGCGGACAGACACAGAAGTTAGACCGGGCTAGGGTCGGGGATGAGGAAATTCGCCCGGAGGCCTGGAAGGCAACGCGAAAACGACCGGATTAAATTGGACCCCAGGAAGGCAAAGGGAAGAGCAAATGAGAACAGAAACACAAACGACGATGGAAGGATGGAAGGGAAAATTAGTGAATATTGCTAAATCGAAGATTTTTTCTGGTTAGGTAAAATATTTGGAAATATCTTTGTGAAGAATATGACACAAAATGAAATGCGTCTCAAGGAAATGATGATGGCTTGTATAATGGATTAAGATGCCAATTTTCGATTGGACAGGATTGATATACAAATATGTAAATAAGATAATTACCCTTATTTACAAACGAAGTCTATGATAAGTTACTGATCGATAAGTGTTAGAGGCGCACTATATTCCTTTATGCATTTTACTTGTTTCTCTAATCTCTCCCTTTTCCGCCAGTGCCGCCTAACGGACGCTACTCATTTGCTCTACATATTTTCCCTCTCTCCATTTATCTTATTCCCTCTCTACCACTACTGAGCAACTATTGATTGATTGGTCATCTCTCTTTTCCGAAATCCACTCCTGTCTCTGGCCTGGACAGCCGGTCCGAGTTTCTTCCGACAGTTCTCATAAATCGTAAATTTTTGTTGTGCCAGATCAATAAATAAATAATTGCTAATACGTGTGACTGACGCACACTCAGTAAACACAACAATAAAAATCTTCAAAGTATAAACAGAAGTGTTCAACTCCAATATAGCTTGTTCGATATGCTCTTCTAGTAAACCTCAATGTTTGGAGAATCAAAGAAAAGCTGTAAACATATGAAAATGTCGAATGAGAGAAGGCTCATTTCTTGGCAGAAGATTGGATGACTGGATGAGTGACTAACATCTCAAAAAATGAGGATGGGGGAATCAATGTTTGAGAAAACATAAAGTTTGAAATCTTGAATTTTAGATGATAGAAATAGGAAAGAAACTAGAGATTTCAGAAAATTAAAATAAAATATCAAAGATATTTACGAAAAATATTCACCAACAAGATGTAAAAGGGTTCATAAAATAAAAGATGCAGCTTGAAAAATAACTTTAGAAGCCTATGATGATGGTTTGAAGATCAGGAAAAAGTTGAAGGTTAAGAGTAAATGAAAAGTGCAGGAAAATAAAGTAACGAGATAAAGCTGATATAAAAGATGAAAAAGCCTTCCTCTTCCTTTCTTCTCGCCTAAAAAGTGGCTCTCTCCCTCTCTCGTTTTGGAGATGGACTGAGGAGGGTGCTAAGGGATGGAGTAGGCCGAAGCGCCAATACCCATAAAAGCAAGCAAAGCCGAGAGGAAGGAAGGCAAGGCAGGCACTCTTCAAACTGCTGCTTGGATGCCGCCGAATGATGCTGAAGGAAGATGTGAGGGATGAAGATCGACACATCCACAGCCCATCCAACAAATGCACTACTGCAGAGAATGAGCATGGAGAAGATGGGATGGAAAGATGAAGTCTGAACCTGAATTATGAAGTTCTAGTGTGAGAAGATGAAGCAATTCAACAGGCTAATGATAGTTATGGCTGCAGAATAGGAAAGGCTTGTGGAAAGTGAAGAAAACGTTCTTCAACCAGCTGGATGCGATGGAAAATGGAAGAATAATGATGATGAAGTCTGTGCTCGAGAATGAAATGCTTCTTAACTGAAGAGAAGGGTTCATCTACATGAAGACAATCGTCATCTGAAGATATTTTATTTAATAGGAAAGAAATCCAGTTTGACTCGTTTATCATCAATTTTTCAATTCAAACTCAATTCAAGATTCTGAACGATCAATCTATATCTTATTCGGTGTCGACTTTGGTACAATAACAGCTTCATATTATCCACTTCTGCTGCAGTAAAACTCAAAACAACATCACTGTTTAGCAGATTCAAATTAAGTTCCCTTTCACATTTGTGCAATTATTCTGCATTCATTGAGATTGTTGCTCAACTTGCTTACAATTAAGATTTTATCATCAAAATGACGCCATCAAAAACTTTCGAAATATATGCATCTCCGCTTTCTTTTCTTATCAGCATTTGGTTTTCCAGACAAATGAATCATTGGATGAAATTTGATTCGATAATACAGTAAAAACCACTGGTAGGCATTTTAGATCACCAAATGCTATAATAAAAATCGAATCCAAGTTAAAATTCGAGTTACTCATATATCAAAAATTATTTCAACATTTGCTCTTTATCAAATAACATCGATCTTTTATCTGATTATTCACTCCATTGTAAAATTTATTGATATCACTCAAAAGCTGACCTTTAGATTCAATCATTCATCTATTTACGGTTTATTGTAATCGAAATGAGTTATTTATCTTCGTGACCGCTTATTCACTTTTAATATACAAACTAAACCTCCTTCCTAAACAGCCGTATCAATTTGTACCATAAACATTTAATTTTAAATTATTTATTCATTTTTATCGATTATTTCATATTTTATACTAGTTAAGACAAAATGAGTATATTTTAATCGCTGCCTATTCGATTTCTATCTAAATACCCCTGTCTAGAAGAAAATGATTGATATATTTTATACAATGGCACAATTTCGAATGAATCTAGAAATGCTAAGAACACTTGCAAGATGATATTGCAAAACTATCTTTAAGACATAAAAAGTACCGGCAATCGACAAAATTGAAAGTCACAGAAATGTAAACATAACTTAAAATGTCGCAAAAATTACAAATAAATTAGCCCGTTTCGAGTATAAGGTAATTTATGTAGAAGTAATACAATTTTAGGAAAAAACGTAAAAATAGTGAAAAATATAATTTTGACAGAAATTAAGGCAAACTGAATTTTTGCACAAAAAATTAAAAGATCTTGTCCTTCCCGCAGTCATGCAACTCTGGGGAATGTTAGGGATCCAGAGTCTTATCATTCGATCATTTGGCCAATTCGAACAAGTCGCTCTACTGCTCTATATTTGGAGAGGTAGCAAGCAATCGGCCATCGATTTCGTTGTCGAGGCTCGCAGCTGAGCGTGAGTTTCCAAAACATCAATCGTTTTCGTCATATCGTCCAAATCATAGTCCAGCGTCTTGGCGCGCGTTTCAGGGATCTGAACTCATAAGCGTAATCTGGGTAAATCGCGTTGGATTTAATTTCTAAAGGAATTTTAGAAAATATTAAAAGTTGAATCCATTGTAATTTTGGCCAATGATGCAGGGTAATTTGAAACTATGTTAGGCGTAATTTTAATTAATGACGTCAGAAAACTACCTGAGCACGATTTCTCAGCCTTGAGATGATTTGTGAAATCTGTCGCAACGCGGAGACACTTTCTTTCAGAAGAAGATAGATTTTGGCCTCGTATGCTTGAATCACCTTGTCGATTTTTTCACATTTCTAAAGGAAAAAGATTAATTTTCACCCCTTATAAAAGTGTGTCGCATTTTGCAGAATTGAACAATTTTGCAAAGGTTGAGCACAGCTCTTACCTTATCGAGTTGGTCACAAGCGTTTTCGAGCTTTTGCTCTTCCATCTGACGACGAACACGGCATCTTTTCCAGGCGGGCATCTGAATTACGATTTTTTTCTTAAATTAGATGACCGATCCTATATGGAGCAAAATAAATAAATTTAATGTATCATAAAGAATTTCTATTGAAACATTTGCGATTTTCTTATCTAAAACTTTATTCATTTTGCTGAAAAGTAACACTAACTCTCGTCCATTAATGAAACCATTTCAACAATTTCTCCCAAAATGTTTCGAAACTTATCTCTCATAAATTTATAGATTTTAATTAGCCTTTTTTAAACGAAACTAGGGATTCGAAAGGATTGATCGCAAAAAATCGTCAATACTCTCAAAATTTCGAAACCTACCTTCATCAATTCGTCGGTTTTCACGTATCTGGCTGGGGTGAAGCTGATTTCCGAGGCGATATCGTCGTTATTCTCAGAAAATTTCGGCTTTTCCTCCTTCGCCTCCATAACGCTGATCTCTAAAATTGGCTAATTTTCTTAATTATGTTAATTTCTAGATTACTTTCGATGATACTGTCTATTTTCTGGGTATTTTCCATAATTGTAGCCTTTTCTGACTTGGTAATTGGCGTGGTTGATGAGAGCTCTTTGAAGATCAGCAAATTCTTCTCTTGGATTGAGGGAATCTGAAATTTATTTTCTTAATTTATTATTTTTTTGCTAATTTTGTTTCTATCGATTTTTTGACTATTTTCCACTGATTTTCATCAATTGTCTTATCTATCTTTGATCTTGCATCAGAAATTGAGGCGTCCGTGTAACTTTTCCCAATGGAAAATCTAAGCGGCATGCAAAGATATTACTCGACATTGAGTCATTATAACGTCTGCGATTAAATCAATTTACTCAGTGTTGCATGCGAAAACCATCCAGTTCATTTATAATCACGTTATTGATTCGGTTTTGGCAATTTCGCCCGATAACATTAGTAATTAGTGTGAAATTTAACGAAAACTAGGCTGATTTTTAAAAATTAGATATGTTTCAAAATAGTCAAAGTTTGGGGCTTGGAACGATTTCGCATTACGAGTTCTTTTCCTATTTGTAAAATATCGAAAATTCCCATTCCATTTTTTCTTGTAATGATTATTGTGAATTTTATCTAGGTTTCAAAATAATATAGCCTTGAAAGCTTGAAGTTACTTATTCTGATATAGCCTCAGTCATTTTTCATAAATATATTGAAATCCTCCATCAAACTTAAACTCTCAATATGTTTCATCAAGGTTACCGTAACCCCTTACTTCTTTCAGGTATCTCTGCAGGTGTTCGGTGTGTTGGTCGACTTGGGAGACTTTCTGCTCGATCGCCTTATGCTTTTGTCGGGCCTTGTTTCGGAGACTGTCTGAAATTGGGAGTGATTAATTTTTCCCTAATCATAATATTTTTAAGACTCCTGAGTTCTTTTTGTCTCAAAATGCTCCAAATCAAGATTCAATCTATTCAGTGGTCTTAAGAGTATTGTTTTAATCTCACTATCGCAAAAATTATAATCATGCAGGGTTTCATTTATTGAAATGCGTATTTCGATTTTCAGAGATCTTTTTTTATGAGGCCTATTTTTCTGAGTTATGCTAGAAAATGAAATTTAATTGGTGAATCAGCTCGTCGTATCTGAATCACTTTCGTACCGGCTCGACTTTTGACTTTCTCGGCCCTCCGTCGTTGGTCGATTCGGTTCTGCGCCCGTCTGTATTCCCTTTTCTCCTCGGGCGTCAACGTCCCGAGATTCTTCCTTTTCGGCTGGTCGTCCATTGGAGACTTTGGCGATTGAGAAGAGGTGCGTTCTGAAAAAAAAAATATCTTGGAAAATTGAATAAATTGCTAATTTTCTTCTATCTTATTTTTCTGAAAATGATTATTCGCTTAGTAATCGAACAATAAGATCAGCGTCATTATCCAGAAAAAAAAGAATTCTTATGATTAATAAAAATCCGATAGTCGTGTTTTTTCTACCTTCCCTTACTCATGCACACGTAAACATAAGACGCTTGCATTATTGAAGTCAGCTATTGATTTTTAGCAGTTGATGGACCTAATTTGGGATTATCCACGCTTTTTCCTCGAAGACATTTCCAATTGCATAAGAATTTCTGAAGCGGAAAAATCAGAAATGTTTTGACATTTTATCGTCCAAAATACCGAAAATAAATGAGCTTACGCGCATGTATGTACCACACTCTTTAGCTTTATGTAGCATTTCTTCGGAGGATTTTGGCTAGCAAGACCGTAGTGATTACGAAAATGCAAAAATTCTTGTCGTCCTTGTTTGAATTTTTTCCCTATCTTTCTCGTATTCAGAATAGGATTTATGATGATCTCATATATAATTTGTAGAAAATTTTCTTTAATAATTGCTTCCTTTAATCATGATATCATTTTGTCTACTGATAGTCATGGCCTAGACCAAATCATCATGAACTTAAATGACATGAATGACCTTCGCAATATGATACCAAGTGAATGATCATAAACCACAAAATGATAATTCATCAATTTTAGATCCCTTTCGAAAAGTTTTTTTTCTAATTATCATTCGTTTTCTTTCGAAGAAAATATGATAGGATGATTTTGGATAAAAAGTTGTCATCCCTATATCCTAGGTTCTCTTAGATTTCACGAAAAAGCTCGATGCTTTCTTTTATTCCTTCAATATCTGCGATCAAAATGGGTATAACGGGGAAAATCTCCCCAAAAAAATCGAAAATATCCTTCCATCCCTACATTATCTGAAGACCATCATAAGTTCGATCTATTACTAATCAGCATTTTTCGGAAGAACAAATAGTGGTCAGAGCGTAGAGTGGACTTTCCAAAAAAATTTTCTAGAAGATAATGAAAAAATCGACCCGCTTTTTACGTTGATCCTGGATTTTCTTTATTTATCATCGTCAACCCTTCAAAATCTAAGACCAAAGTGGGCATACAAGGAAAAGATTTTCAGAAGGTGCTCTTCATGGGGATGATTTTCAGAAAAAAAAATTCTCCTTACATTATTCTTCAACCTCTAAGAAGATTTATCACTTTCATTTATCAACATTTTTCTTAAAAAAATATGTCTAAAGTGGAAATACCAAGAAAATGTTCATCCCTACTTCTCCTAAAGATTCTTAGAAAGTTCGCTATTTTTATTTATTGCCGCCTTCTCTATGTTAATGAACAGGATGACCTTTAGATATGAAAATTCCCAGAAAAATCTCTCTAGCCCTATACTTTGCCGATCTCCTAATGACACTTTTTCGGCTAATTTATTTGACTGAAAATCGAAAAGCCTTGTTCACGATCTAAGAGATGGGTACTTTCACTAGTTTAGCCCCTTTTTATTTTCTCATTCTTTCCAAGCGCTACCGTAATCTCGCACTTTTCTTCTCATTATTAGCAGCGGAGATTCTTTGCAAAAAGCAAAGAGGAAAAGGCGCCTTCGATAAAAATTTCATCAAATTAAGAATCGACGCAATAGTGACGTCTCTTTTACAACAGATTATGCGCATTTTTGTAAGCAACTTCCCAAATGATACGCTGATAAATATAATTGTAGAATGATGAGAAAGTATTGCATTGCGACATGATTACTTTTAGGCGAAGTGATAATAAAATTTACGGAGTATATTTTAGGAAATTGCAAATTTTTGATGAGATCAAAATTAAATGATATCGCTGCATTTAAGGAAGTCATGCTATTTACAAAATAGTGAATATCAAAATGAGAAAAAGTGAAGTTTTATGCTATTCAATGAATGAAAAATCACGATATTTCGCTTCTCTAAAGTTAAATATCTTTAAAGAACGAGAAGTGAATGACTGAAATGAACGTCAAAAATGCCTGTATTGTCATCGGAAAAGGGCTCTCTAGCGTCAATCAGCCATGCAAACTGCTATTTTACAGTCAAAATTACGAATCTTTTTGATAAAAATTCAAAATTCGCCATCTTTTTCACTGCAAAATATTAGCGTATTCCCAGCATAGTACTTCCCATTTTGTTCGCTTTATAAACAAAAACCAGCGAAAATTAGCAATGCTGCGTAAACTTTCGAAAATCCATGAAAACTTTATCATCTTTAGGGCTTTGATAATATTCTGGAGCTGAATAAAAAATTTGGAATTTGATTGCCACTTTGTAAAGTTCATCAAATATTCCTTATCAAAAATACTTCCTTTTCAAAATTAATGAATTTTTCAAGAAAATGAACATTACGTTTTAAAATTTTGAATAACCTAGCTAAATTTTACTTACTAGAGCAATTTTTAAAGAAAATTCAATGAGCTTACCATTTTGTGGTGGTGAACTCGACTGAGCGTCATCATGGTATTCTGGCGAAGATCGATACGTACTATAATTCAATTTTTAACTACTGTAATTCTATTCTACTTGATTTTTCACCATTTGAGAGTAACCCGAAAAAGTACTGATATTGATACAACGTGGTAGAAAATCATAGATAAAATGAAGACGATAGAAAGTAAAGGTACTTTGCCACCTTCTAGCATCTTTTGGAGTTTCATTTGTCAATAATTTCTCAGATTTCTAAACAAAAACTTCAGCAATGATCTGAAGACTATTTGATAATTTTGGCTTGTTCAAAAAGAATCTTAAAAAGTCAAATAAAACTTTATTTTATTAAAGCAAATAAATTTTGAAACTTACATCGAGGAGCTAGGGCTTTTCGCCAAGTCGTCATATTTTGGCTCATAGTTAGTCGTAAAAATTGGCTCCGACACTTGTATGACGCTTACGGTGCTCTCTTGGGGGTACAGCGTTGTAGAATATGCGGAATACGGTACTGTTTGAATCGGGATGTTCAATGGATAGGCATTTAGCGTGACGGGGATATTGTATGTGCCCTGAAATTAAACTCAAATTAATTTTTACCATGAAGTCAAAGTGTTAGTGTGTCTCAACATTTTTGCACTCGCAATCAGGGTTAAATTTAAGCTCAAAATCAAATAATAAAAATGAATACGGTACCTGATAGGATTGGGGGATAATTTGCAAATTTGCATACGACACGGTATTCCCATTATTCCCATCCAGTTGAAGCAATTCTGTAGATGGGTCCATAATCATAAATCTAAATATGCTAGTTTTAGTCAATATAAATTTTAAGCAGTAATTCCAAAATAAAAGAATATTCAGTAGCCTTCAGATTTTAAAAGGCAAGAAGTGAGATGAGAAAAGAAATATCGTAAATCTTACTTATATCTACAAAATTTCAAGTGAGTTACGATATTCCTCCATTTCAAATTTCACTGTCTTAATATCGCGAGATGAGAATTGTTCGAAATACTTTAACGGTACAAGGTTTAAGATACCCGCGGGCGGGCGGGCAAGCAATTAGAGCATAGAATGAAGAAATAACGGACTTTATCAGCGTCGAACAAACTGCAATAAGAGAAAATGATAAGGAACAAATGTGCTTATAAATGTTAGCATAAAATGCCTAATGATGGCATGAAAAAGGGTTTCGAAACATGCTATGAATCATAAATCAAAATCATGATTTTCGTAGTCGTAAAGGTAGACTAAAGTCAAATGACAACTGATTTCTCATCCTTGCTTTCATGGCTCAGTTACAAGTGGTCAGTGATATCACTTTTTGAACAATCGAAAGTTCAAACCCAGTTGCAGCGCGAGTTTTTGCCAGAAGCCAGTTAACAACGCGTAACCACTGTTCGCGCGAACAACTTGCTTATAGAAACCGACCGAGCTTGTTTATGTTTGATGATAAAATATTTGGTCAAATATTTGCGAATATTCCAAATCATGAGATTCGATTATTCAAGCGTCAGAAAATGCATATTGTGCATATGATGATGAAACATAAATATGCAGGATTTCAAAACTATATTTGGAAATTTATATTTTTTCGAGTATAATCTAAGAAGTTAAAATAAAACTCGGGAAAAGCAAAAATTATCGAAATAATAACTTTGAAAAATAAGAAAAAATATTTTATATTGAATTTCTAAGTTTTCGAAAATTCAAAAATTTCTTATACTTTTCGAAGAATCTAAAAATTATGTCGCATAGTAGCATCAGAGGCATCGGGAAAAGGATGCCAAAAATGAACTGATTGTTAGACAAAGGAAGAATGAAGGACTTTAGCCTAATTAATCCTGTTCTTCAACCGCTATTTATATATCTGCTATCACTTAGTAATACTTAATAATAATTTAATAGCGACGGCAATTATTTTTAAAACAAACTTAATAGCAAACAGTTGATATCATTTCATTCTTTAAACATTCCACACATTCAATCTACCCGTGTTCTGCGTGATAAGCGTGGAAAAATCAAAATATCAGGTAAAATGCTAGGGGTGTGTCGCGTTATCAATAATGCCAATTGTAGAATTATCACATTTTTGAGCAAGGAAGTTTAGGGCCACAGGAATTCACCATAACCCGAATTCTTCCGAGCATATTTTGGGCAGAATTGTTATGATTTCATTTTTCGGATCAGAATATGTGGGAAAAATTTTTTTCATAAGATAAACTATTAGACGAAAACATTTCTATCAAAACCGAGACAAAAAGAATCTTGATAATGGTAAGATAAAATATTTATGTCAAAATGATATTTAATCTAAAGTTTTAAAAATAGCTAAGAATAAAAGGACAATGAATTTCGATATAAAGGGATATGAAGCGATAGCTAGAGATTTGGAGGCAATAATTCTTATTCTTTCACCAGGTCTAGCCTCCCTTCCTATCTGCGATTAGGCCCCGCCCCCATCATGAAATTGTGAAATAGTATGAGAACGAAAGATGGTTGTGCGAAACGGCTGAACAGAACGCTTGCGTTTTACGCCAAAAATTGCTCAGGTTTCTTAAAGTTGGCCAATTTATAACAAGTCAGAGCGAGAAGGAATTTCGAAATATCGAAATCGATGAAACAACAGATGTAAAATTCGAAAAAAAAGTGAAGAAATATGTGTGTATTTTGTGAAATTTTTCAAATTGGGAGAATCGAGAAAGTTCGAATTTCAAAATAGCTTCCTAATATGAGTAAGATTATCAGAATAGAATGATCTAAATATTATTAATATTAAAGAGGTTGGTGAAATGAGTAAAATTACTGCTGATATCATTTCTAAATTAAATTATAAATTAGAATCGCTATCTGAAAAATAAATACTCGAAAAATCGCTAGAATAAGCATCTTTTCTAGACTATGACGAATCGCATACTTTATATTTGTTAATTAAGTGACCATTTTTACACATATGATAATATAAAATTAATAAACTATCGACTTTCTGCTAACTCCTCTCAGAAATCGAAATTTTTAGGCTATGCTTACGCGTCTGTCTCGCAAATAGTGTGTATTGATCAAATCAATGGAAGGGCGAAAATGAATGAGTGGCCAGATATGCGTCAAAGCTTCAGACCAAGTGAAGATGCGAAGATTTGCCAAGATTCGCCTATCATCTTCAGAATGAGAACATAGCTTTTAAAATTTGATTTATTATATTTTTCATCATTCTATGAAAAGCGAGACATAATGACCAAGGAAGATCTAGCTTGCTTGGATTTTTCAAATTATAAAGATTGATTTTTAGTGATACAAACTTTTAACAAAATCGCATTTTTTAATATTTTTGATGATAAAATTGGTATTTTGTATCATTCTTATGACGAAAGTCGTCATGACTAACATGATGATTTAGTAATGTTACATAACTTTTTCTCGTCGATTTCAAGACTATTTTCAGATGAAAGAATCACCGAATAAGATAAATCTCTTCTCAAGGCAGAATTAGCAAAACTAACGGGCTATGACTAATTTTGGGCATTTCAGCGGGAGTGGTTTAGCAATGACTTGAAGAAAGCTGTAATAAGTTAGAAATGATATTTTATCATATCTATCTTTCTGGTAAGATTTTTACGATGGAAGAAAATCAATCAAGAAACACAGTAGCTGTTTCTGAAGAAGAAAATCGTAGGAGTTCACTTTTCAATCTACCCTTATACTATTTCATATGGTCTTACATTTTTAGGTAGGATTTTTCTAAATGGCAATCTTTAGCGAGACAATAATTTTGAGTTAAAACCATCAGAATGGTGATTCAATGATGAGTAAAAATTAGTGGAAATGATTAATTTTGTTTCGCGATTTATGGCAAACACTCCGAATGTAATAGGTACGATAATAGCGTTATAAAAATCACTAGATGTAGAAGTGAAAATCAATAAGTTCCATTTTCTCAGGTAGTTTTGCTAGCTTCGCACTTAAATATAAAAATAACAAAGTTAATAATAAATAAAGGCATGACTCCATTTTTGAAGTGGATAGACAAGGCCATCGGACAACAAAGGTGAAAAATCACAGACAAATCCGAAGAAAAAGAAAAGGTAGAACCGCGTCTCACTTTTATAAATTTGACCGAATCAGTAAACTTGCGGCGCACTTTAATTCGAAACAGAACGATAGTATCAAACCAGAGTAAAAATGCGCTCTAATGTTAAAATTTAAGAAATCAGATACGAAAACCTAGCATTGCAGCCGATTTTCCAGAGAGGCGATCCTCGGATTTTTTAGCCCAATGAAAGCACAGATCAAAATTCCCGGTCTGATGTCACTTTTCTGTAAATCCTGTCGGCCGGGGTTTTAATCTACCGTCTGAATTATTTTAGGCGCCATGGACACCCGATATTTGCACAGACAATCATAGTTAAGTCCAAATATAGCTATACGGACACGGGCAAATTCCAAATACACCCCCATCTTAGGGAAGAGAAACAATGAATGTGTGATCTCTCATTATGTGGTTACGGATAGGACAATGATAGCTGGCTGGGGTGATTTTGGGACGAATACAAAGCGAATAACACCGACGCATTTGTAATCGATGACTATTTTTACAATTATCCTCAAACAATATCACAAAGTTTTGCTGTATATGTTATTTGGGAAAGTGTAAATATCTTTTTGACAATGACAGCGATAATAAAATACGTCTTTCACTTTGAAGGAACATTATAAAATCGCACACACACACACACACAATCAATAAACATTGCTAATTTCAACTGCACGTGAGCAACATT
Organism: Diploscapter coronatus; assembly: GCA_964036155.1. Lineage (NCBI taxonomy): Eukaryota > Metazoa > Nematoda > Chromadorea > Rhabditida > Rhabditidae > Diploscapter > Diploscapter coronatus. Next base: position 14,159,155 of record OZ038422.1, read on the forward strand.
CAATTTGATAAAGTTTTGAAAGTTTGAGTAAAGAAAAATTGCGACATTGCTATGATAACAAGTCTTGAAGAGAAGGTAACGCGAATAATTATGTAACAATGACACGATACCGATCATCACTGTCATTGTCAATGCGAATTGAAGCGCTGTTATCAAGGCCAAAAAGTAGCAAACCGGATACAGATAAAGAAGAAAATGAGTTAACTTTACAATAACTTAAATAGAGTATAGGCGGAAAGCATTGCAATTTTATGGTCCTTATTGTGAAGAAGCAAGTTTTAATTGGACAATCAAATTGGAATAATTTAAGAAGGACTGTGTCATGTCATGGTTTCTTCAGGGTGCATGTAAGAAGCTGAGTAAACTTTACAGCAATCCCAAGTAGATTGTAGGTTTAAAGAACAAATAAGGTAGAATGTCATTTCAAGTTGGCCTTTTCTCAGGTCCAAACCACCCGGACTGGATGAACATTCGCGAGACGGGATGAAGTCCACCTCTAAAGCGTCATGAGAATGTAATAAAGATATCAAGATACAATAAAAATAATGCAGAAGAAGAGTCAGCTACGAAAATCTGACTAAATTCTTCTCCTTTTCTATAATATTTCTTTAATGCTTTATGACTTGATCTCTCTCGACCGTCGTGCAAAAAATTAGCGCTTAGAAAAAGCGTCGGGTCGAAACTGAATCTTTAAATCTCGCGCAGAAGAAGAAAAGAGGCGGACGAAAAAAATCACTTGTGCCCCAAAAAAGTGAGTGCGCACGCAGCGATACCTTCCAGAAGTCATGAAAATACGGAAAAAATGCGCCCGCGCGCAAGCATGACGAAACTGATCCAAGGCGCCTGAAGCCGGACTATGATACGTTTTTGCCAGATAGAGATATCATCTCTACGGATAGCGCCCTTTTAGAAGATCAAAGGTATGGTGGGAGAGAGAGAGAGAGGGAGAAGTAGCAGTGACAGAAACTAGAGGGACAAAATTGATAAAAGATTGACGGCAAAGCCCGCGCGCACCCGCGTTAGGGCTTCAAGGAAGTGGAAGGAAGGAAGGAAGGAATCGAAGAAGAAGAATCACCCGAAAGAGGGCGAACTTATCGCATTATCGATTAGAACCTGTTCGAAGATGTTTATGAAGGTGAAGAGATATTCAGTTGCCCGGCCCCGGGGCATTACTAATTTTATCCACCTTCACAGATACGTAAATGTACAAAGGCGTTAAAACTATCGGCCCGAATTCACTTCCTCTGGATATGTGGAGACTGGGTAAGAATTTTCCAATCTGGAATCTGCGATGCGAAAACGATCAAAAATCTTGGATAGATTTAGGCCTGGCTATTTTCATGAGTTAACAAATTTGATAATTAATAGTAGTAGTAGTAGTAGTAGGGTTTTTGGCCTCTTTGTTAGTCGCGATCCACTCAACAGTGACTGAATGCAGGATAATGATTCGGAACCCCTTTTCACTTGTCTTCCTGATCACATATTCTCACTGAACAACACACTGATTTTGGTTATCGGTGTTTATTGCGTAGAGTGAAGAGTGGTACTGAGATTGGGTTGGGATCAACGAGAAATGAGATGCTGGGAAATTCTAATTTTGTGGAATGGAATATTCGGCCCGCACAAAGAGGTACTGTAAATCAGACTACAAGAATATCTCGCTTTGTTCCATATTCCAATTTTTCAAGTTAGTATCCTCCAATAGTCCTTCAAGATTCAAAGTAGATTTAGGTTAGATACGATATGCAATTTCGAAAGAGTGTGATGGTACGATCTCATCAATTTTGCATTCAAGGTTGATGTTTGACTATCGAAAAACGATAAGGGATCGAAGTACAAGAATTCTTGCTATTTTGTCCATAAATCTTGAAGATGCAATGCAATGCACGGTTATTCCTAGTGTATTAGAAAGGACGAAATAGCACCCAAAAATGAGAGGCTGGTCTAAACTCGCTATTTTTCTCCCCTTTCGGCTTACATGATTTTGGGTCCTACTATGAAATTGGTTTTCCGGAGAATAATATTGATTTGATGCGGTTCTTTAGAATATTAAAAGAAAATCACTTCTCCTGGGAGTTCTTATCAAGAAATCGATAGAATACTGTATTTATCAGTGGTATGATAAGAAGGCACAAATTAGAGGAAATTGGAAAGGAAAGAATGGATATTTTTCTCATGGTTTGTGGTGTCAGTCAACTCAATCAAATTAATAGAATCTTGGTACTACAAGTTATGATTGATTTAGAGATATATGTTATATTATGATCATTAAACTAATAATTTTCTCTTATCAGAAAATATCGTCGAAACATGACAAGATATGATAGCATTTACAAGTTTTACGATGAAAAAATCAATAATTCAGAAAAATGCGATATATCGGACGAATTTTCTAATTTTTTCCAATATGAAGAAAATTTCATTCATTCAACTACTACTGTCATTTATCGTTTTATCGGAAAAAAATTATCGGAATTTAACGATTGCTGGGTACATTTTTATACTTGGCAATTCTGTGAAGATTTAGCTGATGGAAATCATTGCTAGATTTCTCTCATTCCTCCCTGGCTTATCGCGGAAATAAATGCGTACAGAGATTCACGTAGATCGTCAGAAATGACGATTTGAAAGGGGGAATAGGAGAAATGCCTCTGAAACGCTATAAACGTGTCAGGCCTAAATCTAGAATTCGGTGACATTCATAAGTAGCGCAACGGAAGACTATAGTATTGATCCAATTTACGATAACACGATCACAAATCATCATAAACAGACTTATTTTAATAAGTTCAGAAAATTCGTGTTAGTTATAATGGATCATCCAATAAGTTTTTGAAGCTTTAAGATTTAGAAATATCTAGCTTCAGTTCGACTTTAGCTTTCTTCGATTTTAAAACTAAGGAACTTAATTAGTGATTTTTATGGAAAAATTTAATGATATAGTTTAAGATATTTGTGGTTAAAGTTAGCAAGAATTGTAAGAAAAGTATAAGATGAAAGATGGTCTAGAGGAAAGCAATGTATTGATCAAAGACTTGGTTAACCTACGACGTGATAAAATCATCTTTTTTCAGTGTTCGGAGAAATCGATAATCGCAATCTTTTACATGCTTGGAAAATCAGCTAATGTCCTCAATTGATAAGTGTTCTCTCTCTTTCTAATTTATATGGTGTTTTCATTAAGTTTAAGATAATTAATATCGTAATATTACTTTCATAAAAATGGATGATCTCAACCTCTCAGAAAAGCGCAGACTTTTATCTTTCAAAATGCTTTTGAATTTGATATGATACTTTGCATGCTGCTCCGAAATATTTATGATCTTTTGCAGAAAGAACAATTTATAATCTCAAATTTTTTTTCGCAAAAATGCGATATGAGCCGAATTTGATTCATATTATTTCGTCGTATGAGCAATATTTGTGAAAATCTCGCGATTCGACGAGAAATTATGATCAAAATTTATATTAAACCCTCATTAAACGCTCAAAAATTCGGTTGGATCATCGAAATTCCATTGCAAATAGGGATTATGACACCATGTTGAGTTATTATTTACAATAATGATCTAAAATTTTACCTAGAAATAAAATTATGACGAAAATGATATTTAGCAATATAAAAAATCTTTTTGCAGATTTTTATCGTTTGGATCTAACAATAAATTGGCAATTGACCTATATACTCTTACGAGACTCTGCAGAAATTGTACTTCCTGAATAAATTACCATATTTCCAACTCAACTAATACATTTAGCTTACCTGAGCTATAAAAGTCATTTTTAGTTGAGCTATTTTTGCAGGATCGGATGCAAGAAAGAGGGCTTTTTCTGCCGAGTAGAATCTATCTCAGATTAGGTCGCGCGTTGTATTAGTTTCAGTTTTTTGACTTCTATGCTTTAGCAGGCAATGAGAGACTGGAAGTTTTTCTCTCTAAGGAAAAGGGCAGACACTGCATTTTCCTAAGACCGAAATGGGGCTAATTTTCGGTCGAAAGAATGCTAAGGTTTGCAAGGGTTTGCTAGGATTTATTGTCTATTCATGATGTCAAGCTATATTGAATGGACTACCATTTAATAAAATCCTGATATAGGCTGCAGTACTTTCTTCCCAGGTCGACTAATTTTGGTCCCATATATGATTATTGTACTCCCAACCATATCACCATTATCTCTCACAAGCTAATCTTATTTCAACATGCCTAATTCAAATCTTCTTTTTTATCTCTAACTGTGGAAAGAATGCACTTAAATCTGTGAGAATAATACTTATTCTTAGGGCAAAGATACTCATCGCGATACAAATGTATTCAACTTCATGAGAAAACTATTTGTAGTCTCCTGATTTCCCCTGCAATCCTCCGTTCTAATTCATCGACCTCTGATCGTCTTCCCCTTTCTGTCGTCCCCATTCTGACCGATTCCCCTTTTTCTGCGCGAAGCGAAGTGCCTAATCTCCTAATTCGTTTGGGGGAAAATCTAGTTTCAATCGACTCATATCTGACTCAACGCGATGCTAATAAATCTCAGATACGCTGTGTCGTAGAATATCTGTTTTAGGTTGGCTATGCTTTAGCGTGCGATGAGTGAAATGAACAAATAATTCTTGATCAAAGAAGAAGAAGAGATTTCTCAGATATCATTGGCGTAGAAAATCCATTTTCGGAGATCTAACAAGTATTCTGCTCCAGTTAATCACGCCAATCGCGCTGATATAAAATTTTCGCATGATTATCAATTATGAAAATTCATTTGGCATCTCTACCTATGCTTTATAATGTGATGATGAGAGTGACTAAAGAAGTTGAAATTCGTGATGGTCAAATCGGAAGAAATGAAAAACTCGATTCGTTAATTCCATCTTGCCTAGGATTGCTTCCGCATTTCAACATCCCCAGAATAATTATGCAAATCTAAAATATGCTGCCCGTATAATAAAATCTGTTTCAAGTTTCCTATGGTTATTTATATGGTGAAGAGTCGTCATGAATGAAGCAATCCTAGCGGTCAAAGATGAAAATCCCTCTATATCTCAAATTCCTAATGACGTACAAAATCCGTTGAATAAGACCTATCCTATGCTTTACCATATGACGATTGATTATTAATTCGGTCGATCAAAAAACCGAAGTGAAAGAACGCGATCTTTTCATTCCATCTTCTTCATAATTCGTTCCGACCTGCGCTGACTTGGCTCTGACTCAAAGTGATGTAATTTAGCACGCGAAACTTCCTTTTTACAGAAAAGTCGATTAGCCGAAAACCATAAAACAAAGAGAAGTCAATGAAATGCGTGAGAAAAGCTCGAAATGATAAAGCAAATGATATCGATAATAATTATTTGAATATGATATGGTATGGCCAAACAAATCTAATTCTCCCAAAGTTTGAGAATTTGAAGTACAGTTTGCATGACGTAAAATGACAAACAATTCCTATCTTGTGAAAAGTGCCCAACTTCCATACCGTACTGATAATGAATGTATGAAAAATCAATACAACCCATTTTTAATCGCATCTGCAGAATTTCTCTGCATTTTTCAAAAGATAAATCATATTAGGTTATGAAGCCCTGTAAATTAATAATTTTCATCATTCATTAAGGACTAAATTTCTGATATTTCCTTCTTCCTAGACTATTATCCGAATATTGCCTTGATTTCCTAAGCTAGGTTTTAGCAAATAACGTAACATAAAAGTTTAGAGATAAGAAATGATGGACAGTCAGATATATCCGATATTTTTGAGGAGAGATGTTGGAGATTTAGAGAAATAGACGGTTCGAAAAGTCGCTTTTCCAGGAGAAGTTTTGCCTGCAGCAGAGGAAATGTGACATTCACGACATGAAAAGTCCCACGCAGGCCTTCAATCACAGACGACATATAGAAAATCGGAGATTTTTTTTGGAAAATATCCAGGCTAAGGGTACGAAAAAAGCGCATGAAAATATTATACTTTTCCATAGTTAGGGTGTTTAAAATGCACGAAAATATTGAATCAAATTCAGGTAAAGCTAGTTTTCCGATGCCTGTTCAGAAGCAATCTATCGGAAGAATCGAGACATTTTTTACTATAAAATCAATTTTTGGAGGGGACTTGAAAATATTTTTCGATTAGAAATTTATATACAAGGAATTCATAACAAGATTTTGCTGGAAAATTTTGGCTTAACCCCTGCCCTGAGCTGATTATAAATTATATTCGGAAAAAAATCGGAAATTCTTTCACGTAAAAAAAACTCCAGTCTTATTAATCCAATTTATACACGCGTTTTTTTCGATTTTCGATAAAGAGAAGAATTAATAATTAGGATAAGCCTAAGGGTACAAGCCAGCTTTTACGCAGAAATTTGTAAGATTTATGAAAAAGCTAGTTTAGATCGAATTAAAATTAACTTTTTCTGACTATCAGAGGCTATTAATTTGGACAAAAGGATAAAAGCTGAGACATCATGTGATAAGATAAAATAAAATCGGAAAATTTATATCGTTACATAACCACCCTATCATGTTCGTTAATGAAGGAAGACAGAGGACAGTGACATGATCAAGAATGTTACAGATTCATTCATAATCACGAACAAGAAGTGGGGTAGGTACCAAATAATTCATTTTGAAAATTAGATTGAAATGAGCCTAAAATCGACATGGTATGACACTTTAGATACGCCCACTGAAACTTACGATCATTGTACAGGAAAAACTTCTTCGTTAATGAACATGAGAGAGTGGTAAAAATTTCTAAGGTTTTCTAACTCTATAATAAGCATCAGAAAGTCGTGGAAAAGCGCGATAAAATAACATAAAATGAAGCAAAACAGACTAGTTAAAGCGGAAGGATTTATTATATCCTCCGAAAGTTTCACAAGATTTTTTAGTTGTTGTAATGAAAAAGTCCAAAGAAAAGATGGAGTCATAAAACAGAATAAAAAGAAATGAAGAGAAAAATTTATTATATCTTCAGATTTAAGAGAAAGTCTGTGGAAAAGCGATATTTTCCATTCTTCGATGCCCAAAAGTGGTACTTTTTCTATTAAATCTTTGTTTTTTCTCGTTATTTACGCGACCATTCGCAAGGACATAGAATAGGATTGAAAATGATAGCGCTTCGCGCTTCAAACGAAGAAAAAACTTGCATAGAGTCGTTTCCAAAAATTTTTAGTTCTTCGATTTTTGAGAGATGAAATCGCTAAAATCCCCCCGAAAAGAAGCGATACCAAGGTGAAAGAGCGTCATTCTTGACTCATCAACATAGAAAGATGTGGCCTAAAATTAGCGCTGGAAACATTGACAGCCAAAATATCGAAATTGCTATCGTTACACGAGGGACGAGTCTTGCAATTTTTGCTAGCCTAGTAGCCACATTACCTGTAAAGAAATATTATCTGTACCTTAGTTGTAACTGTAAATTTTTACGTACTTTGACTTTTTTGTCAAAGATTCTATAGGGTGTTACAACGCTAGTTCTACAACTTATTTCTTGAATAACTTTCTCCCTGAAGACTTTTTTGAAAATGGCCAATTGAACTCAATTTAACTCGGTGGGAGATTCGTGAAAATGCATGGTTTTACCCCATTTCCTATTCACGGGTAGACCTGGACATACTGGTGGCAAGATTCAATTTCGAAGTCTTTCTTTAACATTGAACTTGCGGGTTTTAGATCATAAATCGATATGTATCGATCTAAATTAAAAACGGCTTTCAGGTTCGGAATCAGCATAAAACTCTGCGTATTTTTCATACCAATTTGACCAGAAAGGAAAATAAACATTTTCGATTTTTCTGCGGCTAAGTCCGAAAAAGGGTTCGCCACCGATATGCCCAGGTCTACCCGTAAATAGAAAGTGGGTAAAAGCGTGCGTTTTCATGAATGTTCCACCGAGCTGAGTTGAAGCCAGTTGACCGTTTTCAAAATAGTTTTCCGAAAGAAAATTCTTCAAGAAGTTGTAAAATTATCGTGGAACACCTTGCATATAGAAAGGAAAGGGTTAAGAAAAAATTAGGCGACTTTTACAAATTTTCAAAAATTCAGTGACATTTACGAAATGTTACTAATTTCAACCTCCATAGATTCTTGCGGATTATCAAAAGCTACGATCATCTCATGGCAGATCTTTCTATGGCGCGTGAACCAGGAGGTACACTTTGAGAGTATGCAGAATTCAGAATTTAGGTCAAGTCAATCCTCGATGAATTGTTAGATACGGGGGAATTAAAAAAATACAAAGTAAAGATGATCTCACGGATTTAAACTATATTTTCGATATTGATGAGGTAAACTAACTGAAATAAGTTGAGTTAGAGAATCTATTAAGTTTTTGGAACTTATATTTTAAAATAATAGAAGCATGAAACGATTCAAAAGTAGTTATTATTGTTTTGTTTAAGAACTAAAAAGAGAATCGAGTAGGTTGAGATAAACTTAATCTCTAAGAACTTCGAAATTCATGCAGCTTGTCCAAAATCGCAAGTATCGCATCAGCTAAATATTTGATTATTGTGAGGATTGATCAATTTTTTGATACATATAATTTATTAATGATAGTGGCAGATTAGCGAGATTGAAAGTAATAAAATTTAAAGGATCATGGAAAACTCGAAGACTTATGTGATCTAATTGCCAAAATTAAGTTGATACTACGTAATCAAACAATGTTGATGTCTCATCCAGTATTTATGCGCCTGCGCAATAATTTTATAAACGGTTAAGAAATTCAGATAACGAATGGTTACGTAGCACATTTTATTGACCTCAATAATAACTTCAAGTCATGAGAAAGTAATCACTGATGAAGCATCATTCCGGGTTCGGGTGCAAAAAATCGGTGACGCAAAAATAAGATAAATGACATTTTGGAGCTTTAATCTGTCAGAACGATGACAGCATCAATAGATGCTGATAAAAAATAAATCTTATTACTTCGGGAACGCCTTAGCAATATGATTTTTGGTGTGTTCAATATTAAAATTATATGATCTGAAAAGACGGATCAGCACATTTTACCCTCAAAGATGCAGATGATCTATCTAAATCGGAATTTTTAATTCGCTAAGCATCAAGTTGCTAGCCCCTAAAAATCTCATATTCAAGTAATATTGAAGCGCGTTGACTAAGAGAATGGAGCTTATTAATTTTGATTTACGCTAGAAGAGCATTGATTTCAAATTATGTAATAGTGTGCAATGAGGTTGAAAATAATTGAGGATCATCAATACAATATACGCTGTTCTTATTGATTCTTGTATTAGCTCTCAAACAACTCATTTAGCGCGTAAATTCATTTTTCTCTTAAAGAATTCGCAGAATTAGAAAAAAAATAGCAAAGATTATACGACGAACTGTTCTAATGATCAATTTGACAATCATCAAAATTAGGAAGAAATTTTTTTAAAAGGTTGATGGTATCAATTATACATTAATAAAATGTCTGAGCATAAAGTATCAGAAATTCTGACATGATCTAAAATGAGAAAAAAATGGAAGATTCATAGCTAGAAAAAATAATTATTGATCATAAAAAATTTAGAGAAAAGGGATGTTTTTTTTGCAAATTTTAAAGCGCGAATTCCGATTTTTCGAAAGTTTTCCAGACCGAAAAATCCCATAATGTCCTATGTGATTGCTCATCATAAACATTCGAAGTTTTGCCGTATTTCAGGCGAGTTTTTTGCCAGTTCTCAGCGTTCTTCATCACTGTTTTGAGATGCCCTTCGTATTTTTCACAGAACAGAAAAAGGCGAAGCAACGAAAGTGCAAAATATCGCTCAACTATTGCAATGCGTTGCTTTCAAATGCAATTCCAAAACATTCGAACGTTTTGAAATAAACTATTGATTTTTGGAAGTTTGTGAAGGAGAGAGCAAATGGTTATTCAAAGAGGTGATAAACGTAAGCACGATAATGGAAAATAATAAATATTGAAATTTGACAAAATTTGAAACAGATATGCCATAGATGTTATAAACATAGCAAAAATTGATAATATTTGGAAGGAAAAACGTGTTCACAATAATGCTTAATAAAAATATAGTTACCTAATGTAATTTAAAACTTAATTAATGAATTTTAGCTTTATCATGACTTTTTCACGATTTAATTTTGATAAACTTCAAATCATTTCCATTTACTAACCTACTCTCCATTTATATTCCAGTATATATGTGAACAAATAAACAGAAAAGTCTCAAATATAATGAAAGCCAAATGTTTATGAGATAGGCGAAACGTATTCAAAGAGTATAGATTCTGAAGCATGGAAATCGAGCAATAATAGCACGTGAAACGGTTTTTGATATTGGAGTTGTTTATTGAATGATACGAATAAGGGAGTGCCCAGGAGCATAATATACGAATATTACGAACAGAGAAATAACGATTGATAACATCGAACATTATGATAGCGAATGTGCTCATGCTATTGACATTGCTGAGCTATAGTTAGGAATAGGAGATTAGTTTCATATGAGAGATTTGAAAGTATCATTCATTTATATAAAAAAAATATTCAAAATGTGATCCAGGTAATGTCAAGATCAGAAATTAAGCATTTTTAGATATTGGAACCCATTGTAGATATCAGAAATTGATTTTTTTTTTAAAGTTTTGTGGTCTGAGATGACCTGAGACAAAATTTAAGATTTTATAATTTTAAATTAACTGCTATTTGAACTATAGTAAGAAAAAGTGTTTTGAGAGCAAAATTCAAAGCTCGACCATTGTTGAGGGACGGAATAAAACCATTCGACTGATATGGAAATCAATTGGAAATTAGATGCACAGTTTCAAAGCTTTATATAATGGTTCGATCAAAACAAATCGTAACCATGTCTAAATAAACAAGTATTGCGAAATTTGTTGTCGATTAGCATATTTCAATGAATAATGTTACTAAAAATAGTGAACCATTAAACTCTCATGATCTTCTTAGCAATATTATGAATGAGGCTAGAAAGTTCGAGCTATTTCGTACCCGAAGTGCATAATTCGACTACTTTTAACTGATTTTACTACTTATCAATGGAATGTGTACCTTCCAATAGTAAGAAAAAGTACGATTTCAATACTATCATGCACTTTTGAAATCGATAGAATCACTAAAATATTCTCGAAAATACAGAAAGAGGTGTGAGAAATTCGATCATATTTTGCTCCCCGAGTGTGAAAATACGCAAAAAGTCTGCTGAAACGTTAGAATTTGACAAGTAAAAGTAAAAAGTTGTAAGGAAATAAAATGCACAAGTGACAAAATCTCGCTTGAAGAAATAGAATAGACTTCGAAAATCGGCTAGAATATTCGTTTCAAAATCATGCACAAGATTTTGCTCAGGATGAAACTTCATACTCTAAATTTTGTGTTAGAATATGACTTGGAACATTTGACGGAAATTTTTCGGTGAGGTATTTAGAAAATCTGTAAATTATATCACTAATTCCAATGATAATGAATAGTTGGCTCGAGACAAGTTAAGAAAATTCATAGAAAAATTAGATAGTTAAGTTTTTTAATCACATATCCTCAAAATTTTATTAAGTCTTGTGATAAGGAATAGTCATTTCGAGACAGGCTAACATAAATTACAGTAGAATAGTGTGGATAAAATTTCAGAATCTTATTTTTCGGGTAAGATGTAAAGATATTTTGCTCAAAACTCGATCAAAAGTGATTCAGAGTTTGAAGTGAGTTTTTGATGTCAAGGGGAAATAAGAAATAAGTGCTGGCCGCTGTGTCAAAACGAGAGTGTAAAGTCTAAATGACTTTTCGATTTTGAGCTCATGAAGAAATGTTGCTCATATCAAACTTCAACTATTTGAAAAGCAAGTAATTTTTGCTGTCATGATTTCTAAACTAACAGCTGAAGACAATCTTGGCTTTTTAATACAATATCGAAAAGCTAGGGGAAATATTGAGACATTTCTAGCTTAATACGTGAATATCGTCAGAGCACATAAATAAAATAGATTTCTAATCAATATCATGAAAATTTGGATATCAATCATTGAGACTAAGAATCAGCATAAAAACCAAGTAGCACTGAAAATGACTCACTTCATAACTTCAATTTTGGTGAAATAAAATCAGAATTTCAAGAATTGGACATCTAACCAGTTCATTCTTCCAAACTCGAGCTTATATTCATGACTCATCGAACCAATAATGCCAATCTTAAATCAAAGATGTTTTTCAAGGCTGATTATCGGAAATATTGTAAAATAGTGGGTAAAATCGAGCGCTGATGTATCAGTTCAGGCTTTCAAAATCGATGACCAATCGACAATTGTTGATGTTTTTTGAATGAAAGGGGAATGGATCAGAAAAATGTGGGCAAAGTTCGTAAATATGCCCTGAAAAATGCCTGTGATTAATACCGACACATAAACTCTAACGGATTTTGGTACTTTGGACATATCAATGTCATGTGATAAATGAGATTTACAACTATTGCTATTGAATCATGGATTACTTGAAAGTAACTATTGACATAACGATCGGTTTTTTTACTTTGTAATAATAAGTTTCAAGATTATTCTTGAAATTTCATTATATAAAATTGAAATGAAATATTATTCAAGCAATATTATGATATTTTTATGACATAATTGAATAATATCTTTGTCGCCGTGTAATAATTATGAAATTTTCATTTCAATGACAGATTTTTCACTCATAGTCAATATGCAAAACTTCATTATTTCATTGAGTTTTTTCATGTTTTCAAAGTTTCACGGTATAATCCGTTATCAGTAAGGTCATTGTTATTGAAAGTACGTGAAAAAGTAAGAAAATATTGCAATCTTGCAATTTTTGCAAGTCAACTTCATGATTGTCATGTCAATCAAAGAACAGACATATTATGTATTTTGTAGGATTACATTTTCGGAGATAATTCGTCTATAAACTTCCCCAATCATCAAGCCTATGAATGCGATTTCTCAGCAGATTTTTATCGTTTTTCGTCGATTTTTTGTCGGCAAAAAGCGACTTTTAGACATTTGATGTGGCATTTGTGCAGAAAAAATGTCGAGAACTTTCTGAACATAAAAATGGCTGTTTTAAGCTCTTTTGGGGTTGATGATAAGAATGCCAAAAAATAAGAATAGAATTTCTCGCTAGTTCCAACTATCATTAGAAGGAATCGATGTATTTGGATAATTTTGGGGGTTGATTAGATTTTTAATATCATTCTTTCGATAACTTCGATGCAATAATATCTGATGTAAAATCTGATTAAATCCTCAAAATTTTTAAACATATATTGATCAACTTCTACCGCTATTTTAAAATAAAATCCGTTTTAGAAGATGCTATCTTCAGACTGATTTCTATTAAAACTAGTATCAAGACCAAACCTTCAACAATATTAATAAAATAAGAGATTTTTTATTCTCTCTATTCTTCGTAATCTATCAAAATTGAAAACTTAGGATTTCAGAACAATGAATAAAAATCTGGTGATACAGTCAGTGTGTACAATGACTTTATGTGGTTACACCACAGACGCATTTAGACTTTATTCTGACTGATAACAGTGCAAAACCGAATGTAAATAATGAGTCCCCATTTTGCAGTTCGAAAGGTTTGATTTGAGAAGACGTGGCACAAACGACTGTCTGTCTGAGCTATGCAGTCAGAGAATTACTAAACTTTATTGGCAACATTTTCGGGGACCAATGATTGTTGGCCGATCTTTACGAAAAGTTCGAATAACATGGGATAAATTTTGAACCATAGCACTACATAAGTTTAATTTATTCTAATCGAATATTGCATAAACCTTCTAAATTTTATAGGACAGCTTTTGAGGAGCCAATTTAATGCATAGATTAGAGGGAATAAATATTGCGAATGATTTGAGCAAATTCAGAAACAGTAACTTGCTTCTCATTTTCAATCATTAATTGAAGATTATTCCATAATGGAAATAAAATGAGTTTATATTGTATACGGTTCGCTCATGAACAGATAATAACTGTAGCAGGATCATTTCAATTAGTTTATATAGACGTTTGAAGCTTGCTTACTTATTTTATTTTTATATTGTTAGTAACGCTGCAAGGTATTGAATGAAACTAATCAATTATTTACATATTCGATATTCTTAGAACTTTTATTAAACAACTTGATTTTTCTCGTTTTTATAAACAATTTTCACCAATTTTCTATGCTTCAATTCGTTGGTACGAGCAAAATTGATATTCTTCCTCGGTATTTATATGGGTTGCTAACATTGATCAGCTCTCAAATTCTAGATGCTATCGCGGTTTTATTTTATTCTTTATTGCCGCTTAATAATGACTGATAAGACCTAAAATTTTCGATCACAAAAATATTATTTGTTCCATAGATATGATTGCTAACGTTATTGCTCTTTGTACACAATAAAGCGAAATTAATATCTCAAGCATTACTGACACACTTGCCATTTTTTGCGTAATAATCTTGCAATATTTGCAAGTAGTTGTATAATAGACACTTCCTAGCGATTACCGTTTCATGGCCAAAATTAAACTGCCAATCAATATCACTGATAATCGAAATTGTTTAGGGGGTAATTTCATATACCAAATATCACGCTATTGCATCATATGACTTGAAAACTTTATTATTTAAAACAATTAATCCATAAAAATGAGATACTCGGATACCCTGAATTGTGAATTTGAAAACTTTGATATTAAAATTGAGTAAGGATAGAAATTTTACAAATTAAATGGAATCGATATTGTCCTGAAATAATGATCGCCGAAACTTTAATTAAACTTTTGGAATCATTTTTCCATATCATAAATTTAACCCAAGCATATAAAAACGGTAATTTTCTTAGATTATATAAATATAATTATCTTTAATTTTTAAAAAAGAAAAAAGGTTATTCGGAAACGACAGAACATTTTAAATGAAGGATTTATTGCGCTACCCAAATTAAATATCCATTTATTCAATAGTCTCCAAGCCACTTTATTTCAAGTCTGGTTTGAAAAAATCTTGTCATTTCCGAATTACTAGTTTTAAATTTAATCCGACATAACTTCATCGATAATTTGAATTTGTTGATGTTTGGGCACAAATATCTTGAACACCACGTGATGGTCCTTCTGCATTTTCGACATTTCCTCGAATGTCCGGACTAGCGATATTATCGCAGCGTATCTGGTGAATTCGAAAATTCTTTTCAAATATCTCATTTTAAGCAATCTATATGTTTGAAAATGATATGATTTTCATGATTTTATTTAGCATTAGATTTATCATTTTTCAATGATGTTAAGTAGTTAGACAATGACGACTTTTAAAACTATCGAATGTCGTTCAAATTTTTTTTTTAAATTAGAAAAGCACCTGGTATTTTTTAAACTAATTTATCTTTCTCACCGACTTGCCCCCTCGACCATTCCGTGCTTCTGCTGGCAGTAACGGAGCAGTGCGTCCGCGTACTTTTTCCGTTCTTTCGTCAGCAAATTTTGCGCGAATTCCGACAGACCAGAAACAGCTAAATCAACAGAAACTAATGAATGATTAGTCAAACTTTTGGAATGTGCCAATTGGATTTTAAAATAATAATATTGAATTTAAGGGTCGAAGATTGAAAATCATTTTTCTCCCTATTTTCATTTACTCCAAGTCCCAAAGTCAGTGCGTCAGTACATGAATAAAAAATTAAAAATTTCAAATCCCCTTGTGAATCATATTTGAAAACGGGATTTTATCAACCTTTTAAGATTAATTTTAAATTTATGTTTATTTGTGATATATGAAAACGACAAGTTAAAATTTACAGAAGTATTCTCATTTGAAAAATCCTGAAACTTACCATTATTAGTCAGAAATATGGCTTTCAACAGGACGTATTCCTGCTTGTCCAAAGTGTTTCGGAAGAACACGCTAATCCCCATGTTGAGCATTTTCGTCATCGCATCGCGGTTTTCGCCGTTACTAAAATTCAGATAAGTTTCAGAAAACAAGAATTTTTTTAATAAATATTAATTTCTTTGATTTGTCTAGGTAAATTCTAAACAGAAAAATTTCACAAAATATTTTTTACAAATAAGTCTAAGTATCATAAGAAAAGGACGTATGATAAAGCAGGGAAACTTTTCGTAAAAACCATATCAGTTAGGGCAATAATTTCGGCTACAACTTTACTTGATCAAAAGAATTTTAAAAAGCAAAATAAATCACCGGTTTAATAAGTTTTTTTGCTAGATATTCCAACGAAAAACCCTTACCTTCTCATAAAATCTCTACATCGCTTCCTACTTTCGATGGCTTCTTTATTACTCCACGGCGGTGGGACTTTTGGGTGTCTGTGGATATTTGTACCATCGGGAAACATTAGATAATTCGTATTGTTTGAGTAGGAGAAATATGACGATGCCATGTCCATCAGAATTAGCGCCGTTGCCCGAAGTAGAATCGTCTGAAATGCAAAATAGAGAATGTTTTAGTTTAGATTTAAAATAATATTCGGATCTCTCGAAGTTCTTATTACTATGATTTTCTGAAATAATATGAGAAAGTCGAAGCATTTTGTTTGAGAATTTTGAGGCTATCAAAGTTTATGCCTAGCTAATGATAAATGGTAAGCATATCTGATTAAATCTTATACTAACATATTTTTATACGAATTATTTGTTTCATCGTAATTTCAAAAAGATATAATGATCATATATAATTACTCTATCATTTGGCGTCAGTTGGTGTAGAAACGGAAATGTTTTGGCCCACTCCACCGCAGTCATAATGTCAAACGCGAGCCACATCTTCCTAAATCAGAAACTTCAACAAATTTTTAGAAAATTGAAGAAAATGGCAGATAGATTAGAAGCTTTTGGCACACGGTACTCGACGACATTATTGTTTGAATGACGATACAACACCCAAAATATTGTGATTTTTGGGGAACTGCTAACTCAATAATCTTTGAACAATTGGATTATCATTATTTAGAGAAAATGCCTTTAGACTTTTTATGGTATATTATCTTTATGCAAATCTAGAAATGCTCACAAATTTCTATAATTCATATGATTAACTTTGAAACTTATTTAAAAAAACATCAAGTTTCATTAAATTTCCATTGATTTCGCAGTCTCCTCAAAAGTCCCCTAATTAAGGTTTTCAGTGCAATGTTTTGGACCTATGCGCCAGAAACTCATCGGGGTTTTCGCCGTTCAGCGACCTGTTCGAGTTATCGAGAGCCGGCTCAGAGGGGTCGATCGGCCAGTTCTTCATCGGCTGAAATTTGACTCCTCTTTTTAGTCGGAAAAGCACCACAATTAAAAGAGAATTTTCATGAAAACTTTTGAATAGTATACAAATAAATATTTTTGTTTACTTTTTCAAAGAGATGAGAATCTGTCTGTCAATTGGTGGTGTGCTATTTTGTGAAACTATCGATTAAAATTATGAAACTTATCACATTCTACGGTGAAATTGTCCAAAAATTGAGGCTTAATATTCACAAGATTCAGTCGATTAGATTAATTTTCCAACATATCAAAATTTTTCGACCTACCCCCATTCTATCACCCAGGGAAATTAACGACTCGGTAGTGACAGATTGATACACTCCAGGAATGGAGTGCGGCCAGGGATTGTAAGCCGAGGCTCGGAAATTCTCCGCCTTCAGTTCCAGGTACATCAGTCCATCGATGATGGCATTGATGCCTCCGTCGTCAGGTCGTAGTGGGGGTTGGATCTGACATTTTTAAATCGTCATTGTTTGATATTCATCCTATTATGAAAAGATAGTCAATATGAATTTTCAATTCAACCACTGCAGTTTTATACATAACATAAAATGCTATTTATATTATTCTGAAAGTATCTACTTCTAAGATTAGGTCAAATGTGCAGCTTGCAGCAAAGATTGAAAATTTCGATATGATTAGGTCTATTTTGAAGCATACGAATAACATGTTCATACCTTAGATGTAGAGGGCATATCCGGATCGATCTCGACTTTGATCCTTTTATTTTTCAAGAACTCATTCAGCGTTGGAGGTGGTTTTTCCATGGCCAAAGGAGTCATGCCCATATCGAGACACTTTGTAAGGCGACAGGCTTTGCAGTGGGTTCGGCTTTCTGGGAAAATCGATAAATATTGATTTTTCAACGAAAAGAACTATTTTTATTGAAAAAATAGATATTTATCGCTTTTTCTGCGTATCTTACTTGCCATATCCTGCATACACTTCCCGTTGCCCTTGCATTTGTAAGTTCTATTTCCTAGCACAGACCGGCGAAAGAACGTCTTGCAACCATTACATGAGGCGACCTAAATCGAGATAATTAGGGTATAATAATCTTTCAATTATGACTTAATTACCCCATAATGATAGCCATTCGCTGGCTCCCCGCAAATCAGGCATTCCGGAGGACAAATGTTTCGAGGTACGGACGAAATCTTGCTGGAATCAAATTTCGTAAGTCTCAAATAAACTCATGGCATAGTGAAAACTGATAATTTATTCAAAAGAGTTCACAATCAATCGTAAAAAGTGCATGTTTCAAAGGAACTAATCCTTACGGAGATTCGATTTTAGCCAATTCATGCAGTGCGTTGATATTATTCGAATGAATCATAGTAATAGCATAAAATATCAATATTTCGATGTGGGTGAAAATGGTAATTCCGGACACCTTCTCTTTGTCCAAATTTTAAAATGGCCTCTTTCGAAAATACGCACCACTCGCTGCGCAAATATGCAAATTCTACGGCTCTCATTCATCTTTTCGCAACGGAATTTTGCATTCAGAGAAGATGCACATTTCAGAAGGAACACAAACAAAGCTCCTTCTTGGGACTTATTTTAGTCTACACGAACTACAACCCTTTTCTGAATATATATTTGATGTCCCAATAAGTGATAGAATCCTCAAGTTAAAAATAAGGAGCATAAAAATGTGTTGAGGTTTGTCGTTTTAATAGTGCTAGAAACTAAAACACCTACGAAACAGTTTTGCTGTTCTCCTGTCTAAGATCAGTGAATTGATGGTTGAGCGGCTTGACTTGAGTGTAATCGAGGATTTCCTGAAATCATGCGGGCATTTTAGGATAAAGTTTTAATTTAGCCTTGAATACAATGCTACAAATCAATAAATATCCAATCCTAACTTATAGATAATTTAATCATACATATTAAAAATTATGATACCTGTTCTTCTTCGTCAAGTTGAATGATTTCCTTCTTCGGCTCGAAAGAAGCCAGCTCAAATGGGAATTCAGGCAGCGTGGCTGTCACAGATTCTTCAGTTGTCGTTGAATTACTGAAATTTGAAATACATAGCGGAGTATTCGAATTAAATGATGCTATGCTACATAAATCTTCATTATTTTTAAAACCTATGCAAAAATTTGGATCATTGAGAGAATTTTTATCAGGAACAGGATTTTCTTTAATTTATTTCTTCATCATAGTAGCACCGATGAACCAGAATGAAGGTTTTTCTGCATTTCTTCACTTACCTTGAACCCTACAATCAACAGTTTTCATGTTTGTATCTTACAAAATCTCGTGACTTCAGATACGATTTTGATGGAATTGATAAGAATTTGCAAGAATCGATGAAAATGATACTTCTTTGGGTTGATTTCTCAACTTCGTGATAAATCGTGTTGATTTTAAGAAATTGTGGAAAATTATATTACGATTCTCAAACTATTTCCTCAAATCCCGTATTATATGAAAATAATCGGAAAGATTAGGAAACACAAATAATTCTTCGAAGATAATCCCGCCCTCAAAAGATTTCATAATTCTATTTATTCCAAATAAATTTATCACTTAGTGAAAATCCTACCTAATATAAAAAGCATATGATGATTTTCATTTTAATCTTAGATTTAAAACCCGAAATCCCAAAATCGGTTGAACGTAGATAGTTTTTGAAGGAAAGCTGGGAAAGGTTAAAATGATATCAACTCGAAAACATGCCATAAATTTTATAAATGTTGAATGATATCATTCAGAATTAAAGTAAGTTTTAAATTTTTCGACGACTATAAACGATCTAATGATATTAATTCATCCTTCTGAAGAACAGGTCAATAAAAATGATTAAAATATTCAACAATCATCCCTTTTGCTATGAAGAATGCTTTATGTTTGTTATAACTATCTCTAACATTGAACTTAGAAATTAATAAATAAATGTTTTCTTTTTAAATGTTTTGAAAATACTTACGGCGTATCAGTGTGCTCTCTAGGTTCGAGTCCAAAATTTATCTGCTCCGGAACTGGAGGAAAATTGTTTCTTATTCCGAACGAATCACCGTGCAGTTGCTGATAGTTGCAGTCGAACTTGTAGTTGTGTGATGCGTCAAAAATTGGAGGATCGAAGCTCATTAGAGAAATTGGTACACCTAAAAGAGTGAATTTTTAGATATGATTTAGAATTTAATGTTAATTCTTAATTAACATAAAAAATGTTGGAGAAAATTAATGATATTGACAAAGATAAAGCTTTATACATAACTTTTAATCGACAGATTGAAAAGGTTTGTCATAAAACAGATGCAGCATGTGCTGAAACGTATGGATTGTTTTGAGATATGTGAGAAAAGCTGAAGAATCTTAGATTTTTATAAAAATCAATATAAAATTTCTAACAAGTGGGAGCGACGAATTAGAAAAAATTGAAATGAAATAGGTTTGAAAAGAAATGAAGCATAAATCAAATAGACAAATCAAGTCTGAGAGGTATTCAATATGAAGGAATGTCGATCATAAACCAGCATCATATACTATTCATGAAATTCTGACTCATTCAGAAAGTAATAAAAGTTTGTCATAAAGGGAAAAATGAGTAAATGTTGTTGAAGTTGTGATATTTTACAGGAGAATAGATTAAATTTGGTGAAATCAAAGAGTTTTAGAAATAAAAATTCTCCGTAATCGAGCCTAGACTGAGTGTTCTCTGCATTAGGAAGTAGCAAAGTCGCGGAAAATCTGATATTATCTTATAATGCTGATGCAAACACGTTAAGTAAAAAAGCAGTATTGTGATAAAATGCGAGTCTTGTACGTTCAATGCTTCAGAAAGTGTACGAAAGTTATGAATCATGATAATTTAGTCTGGTTCTCATAAGACAATATTATTCAAGCAGTCATTTAGAGGAGAAAAATTGAACGATTTAAAAAATATAATTCCAAAATGACGTTTCCGCATGTGCGCAATTCCCTTTGTTTGGCCAGTGGCTATGATTCTCTGATATCTCTCAAATTTCCATTATTTCTAGCTTATCACCTTCTCTATCTCTCATTTTGCAAGGCAAATATCGATCGAGTAACAAATTGCAAACCTTAATATGATCTCCATCATAGACCTATCTTCATTTTTAAAATTTGGAAAGATGAAGATAAAATAAGAAACAATAATATCAGAAAATACGTTTCCTATCTAAAGTATAGAAAACATCTATCATGAAAACTTTTCCGACCTTTAAAGAAAAGTAATTTTTAATACATTCTCAAATTTAGGATGGTTTAGTTGGAATAATAAAAGACAATAACCGCAGAGGTTGATCCATAACCAAAGTATAAAGACCACCACAATTGGTTTCGTTAAAATAACTGAAAATAACGAGTGATCCTTTCTTCGATTTTTCAAGGTCGATGAAAATAAGATCGAAAATTTGCCAAAAATAGACATCATTCGAAAGTGGTTGGAATCGGGAGAAAAGAGAAAGTACGAAATCTCTGGCCTTTGTTCAGAAATAATCAATGGAAACGGCTGGTATATTATTCAAGAGATTACTGAATTTGGACCAAATCGTGATTATAATCCCTACAGACTGAAACTATTTACGTCGATAATGAAAAATTTATTGAATAGAATTTAAATACGCAACGCATACGAAGCGCGTGAGAAATAGAATTATTCTAAAATAGATTCAGATATTCGCACTCCTATTAAAAAAACCGCATAGCACTCGAGTGTTTATGATTTGTAGTCGAATAGTGCAAAGTATTAATGGTGCGGTTGTTTTTTTAATTGCAATAAAAATGCGAGGCTAGACAGAAAATCAGCACAAAAACTTTCGAAATTTAGACTATAGCAGAATTATTTATCAATTTTAACGAATAGGGCTTCGTGCTAACTTTAAATATGCCGTTCATAATAATAATAGTTGCAATTTAGTTGATAGAACAAAACATCTAGGCCATAAACTAAAAATAAGATCTAAAATTAATTATGGTTATTTAGTCGCAAAATATGTTTATCATGACCAACGCGCTGAATAAATAATGCTCAAAAGTGGGCGGAGCTTATGGGAGATGTCTGAGACTGCTTTTGCAAAAGTCGCCTATTCGAGAATCCCATAAAACCCTAAGCCGGAGGAAATAGATTAGTGCATTAAAATTCGCGTGAAGACCTTTGATAAATTAAACATTAATTTTAGTAGTAAATCGTGAGAAATCTAAAATTATCAAATTTTAAGATTTCATAATTGGAACTACTGATAACAAGCATGAATATTTTCGATAGTCACAAAGTTTCACAAGTCTTGCAAAGATAGAAAATGAGCCTAAGATTAAATATTTAATCTACTCTTTTTCTCAAATTGACGAGACCTTTGTCTATGAGATTCGCGCCACTCGGGTTTTATCGCTACTCGCGAACGGCTGCGTGGAGTTTTCCTCTGATCTCTCGCGAAGATGCACAATCTCCTAATTGCGTCAGGTTGCATACTCTGGTATAAGAGCGAATAGGTGAGGCGCGACGCAACCGCTCGCGAGTAACACTAAAACTCGAGTGACGCGAGTCGCATAGGCAAAGGCCTCGTCAACTTGGAAAGAGAATATTATTACGTAGATATCATCATATGAAGCAATAAATACTCAACTTCGAACAACTATTATTTATATCAGGAAGATAAGACAGTTTTTGAAACGTAGCCTGAATGAAAACTTCAAACTATAAAATTGCGCTCGAGTCCCAAGTCCATATAAAATAAAATGCGATTGTCTGAAGCCCATGTGATAATATCATAAACGTGATAATGGGAAAATTCGTGTGCACAAACCAAGTCGCACCCTGCAAAGCGCTGAGCCAAATGAATTATGATGCTTAGCAACGACAGGACTGACATCTTAGATGGAGATTCACAAAAACTCGGTCAGACAAAATCGGAAACAACTTTCGCTCCAATATCATGAATTTTGCTGAACTTTGTGCTGGTTTTTAAATAGATAATGCGAGGGTTTTCAGGTGGATATTGTAGTTTCTGTGCATTACACGTTTACTAATTGAAAATCGAATTTCACGACAAATGTAATCACGTATGCATTTTTTTCCTTCAAGAAGAAATAAATATCTTATGATACAAATAAGATGACTCGATCTTAATTTATTTATGATTAAGGAAAAACAGATGAGTGACATAGTAAAGAATTCGCAAAAATCTCGCAAAGAAAATCTACGTGCGATAAAAAGATTACTCGAATTTTAACGAATACCTAATTTACTTTAAAAAGTTGCCGTAAATGCAGGTGGTTTATAGTTTTTGTGCAATGTCTTATAGACGTAGGCTACAAAATATACTGTGCTTTTAGGTGTATTTCAAAAGTATTTCATCTGATATGCACAATCCTATGCAAAATGCTTAAGATATAAAAAGTCGCGCGTAAAGAATGTGCATTATCATGTGATAAATTGCGTAGAAATGAAGATTGTCAAGGATTTTTGACGAGAATTTATGAGATATTGACATTTGAAAGCTAATCTTTAATAAAGCCCCAAATCTACATTTATCTAAAATTAATCCAGAGAAATACGCTTTAGCCGGATATCACGAAAGCCAACGAGTAGGATTAAAAAAAAATCAAAAAGATTGAAAACTTGAACCAAAATCTGGCATTTTTGAAGTTGGATTTTGTGGACTTGATGAGAAATTTTGCAGCAAAAACTGAAATGCAAATTGCAGCCATGTGGAGATGAAAGAATACAAAAGTCATCAAATTAATATGAGGAAGGAAATTGTGGGATATGGAAAGTGCAAATTGTTAGATGAATTAATAGAAAATGCAAAAATACAATTCTTAAATTGTTGAGAAAAAGGGCTCATAGGAAAAGACATCGCTTTTTCTAAGAAATAGTATGAGGGAAAGAAAAAAAGATAGGCAAAAGTGATCTTTTTCTAGGAGCCAAAAAAGTATGATCAGATATCAAGACGATCTTTGATGATTAAACCGCTAAACTGATAAATTAGTATCAAACATCAACGTGGTTTAATAATTTGATCTTACTACAATTCGAAAAGAGATCAAGAACGTCCACTTCGAAGTAAAAAATGATGAAATTTTCAATTTTACAAGAAAAGAAACCCTATCGTAGCTAGAGAAAGTCTAGGTATTTCGGTAAAATAACAGTCCTTGCCACTGTGTATAAAAAAACATGTAGAAGAACTTCTAATTCAAAAATAAAAATATCAAGAAAGACCAATTCATGACAATGGAAAAAGTCCAAGTAAATTCAAAATCGATAAACAGTGCATGACAAAACAAGTGTTGCGCGTCAATATAATCGTGAGTTGGCAAGTGAGTATGCATTGTGTAGTCCCTATTTCCCAAATTTCCCACGTAAAAATGTGATAATTCTTCTGCTCTGGTCTCTCAAAACCTTGTACTATTTCCCCAGAAATGAATAAAGGTTCTTTAATCCTCTCAAAACGGAGCGATATTTTCTTGAGAATAACGATCATAAAGGGAATGATAAGAGTGGCTTGAAACAGAATGCACACAAAATGACGAAATTATATGGTCAATTGTTAGCATGTCTATCAAATTGCATCACGCGTAAATCGATAATTTTGTCCTTTTTCATTTCCTACTTGCAATGAGAACAATGAGAAAGAAAGAAAGAAAGAAAGAAACGAATTTTTGATGAGCTCTAAAAAAGATAAATTTGTGACTTATGCTTCAAGGTGGAAGATACTAATAAGAATAAAAATCGGTAGAATGATTCAGTGGACGAAGTATAAAATTAAACAAAACAACTATGTTTCATAATGATCTTCAATATTAGATAGCAGTCAAAGGATGTTCTGAAAAAATGCCCACCATAATTTGCACCGTGTATGCAATTCTAATTAATCCAGATTATCAGCTCGGTGTAAAAGTTGAGTAGCTTTCGATTCCAAGTAAAACCTTGTCCAGACAAAACGTAACAATGCTTCCTCGAAAATGGACGTTGTTACGCGATAACGAACCAGTAGAGAAATTGGGTACCTGGAAAGATTATGACTCTAATAAATTCGCGTAAATAAATTATCGAATTAAACGGATCCGACACGGAAATGGATTTAAAATTATGGGAAAATTTAGGGTAGAACAGAAATTAATTTTAAAAATTGTAGAAAAAAAATATTCGAGAATTTATTGGTAACATTTACGCCGAAAAAAAGATAAATTTGTATTTTCTGAAAAATCCTTTTTTTATTTTAATGTTCTGTAAAAATAAAATACCAATCGAACAAAGATTAGTGCCCCAATTTGATACAGATCTGTTTTCGAAAGATGAAATATTTTTTTATCGCATCGAAAATTTCCGAAATCGTTTTCCTCCGCTCTCTCTAACTACCCAGACACAGCGTGACACGTGGATAAGAATAAATTTTATGGGAAGGTATAAAATTTAAAAAAATAAAAAACGATTTTTTTTATTTAAATGTTTTGTCTCTAGTGATTGAAGAATCAATATTTTTTACTTCACAAAATATCTTCGACAAGTTTGAAACTTATTCAAAAACAAAGATATTTCAAAGCTATCGGTTCAATTTCAATTCGGAAATAAATTCAATTATTGTTTCCACAAAATCACTTTAAAAATCCAAAACTTATCGGAAAATCAAAGAAATTGTCGTAAACTATTGATTTTTCCCGACCACATGAAAAAATTGTCAAAAACTAAGTGACTTTTCTAGAAAAAAACAATGCTTTTTCGAAAATATTGCGAACACAAAATCGCTCGAAAATCTTTGTGTAAAACAGTTAATGATTGCGTGTAAATTGGGCTGAAAAACATGAGTAAACTCAGAGTAGAGAAATTTGTCGAAAGAGCGAAGCAAAATTCGAGACAGGTAAAAATGAAGATAACGAAAAAGAACTCATAGAAAATGAAAGACCACAGAAAAACGAGAGAAAAAGAAACGATAAGTCTGCGCAAATAGGTGGACGGCGAATGCGCTCTATTGCCAAAGGGCAAAATGAGAAAAAGAACGAATGTGATAAGTGCAATGATAAGAACAAGAGAGGAAAAGAAGTCATAGAAAGGAGAAATGTCATTAGAAATAAAGAAAGGGAAAGAAAGCAGAAAATCGGAGAAAATGGTTATCGCGTCAGCACATAAAGACAGTATGAGCAAATAGAGCGAGTCTTTGAGAAATAGCATTTGAAAACGAGGGAGCAAAGAGATTATAGAAAAGGAGAAATGATACGGAAAATGAGAGAAGAAAAGAAAAGAGTTAAATTTGAGATGCTGATTTTTGTAGGCTCAGTTCAAGGAACGAAACCGTTTACCGGTGTGCGATGAGTCATCCGTTTGAAAAATAAAACCTGATAATAGGAGAGAAAAATAGATCTTTTAGAAGGAAAGAGAAAAGACAGAAATGAGGAAATAGTATAGTAGTTTAGAGAGAAAGAAAGGAAAAATGTTATGGATAAGTTTGAGATGAGAAAAAAGAAATAATATGAGATTTTTTTTTGTAAATTTAACGAAAGAGAAAATAATAAGTCTGCATTAAAGTTGAAACTGAAAAATGAAAGTTTCGGTAAACCCACCAGATTTGAGGCCGATTTGAGAGCAATTTAGCAGCGAAAAATGATGAATAAAATAAAATATGTTTTGAAGAAAGTTCGAAAAATATCGGGGAAAATTACTTTTACTTTTGATCTTCCTGCTTTATTGGCAAAATTACAATTATCAAATCATTCGATTTTTCATAAGCCTTTCAAGATCATTCAAGATTGCTAATGGGTCGAGATCCAAACTAAATATTCCAGTCCAAATTAGGGAAAAAAGGATTAACCCGACCTGTTTTCCAGTCTTGTTCTTCATCATTGAATTAGGGAATATCGAATTCCCTCCTTAAAATAGATTTTCAGATATCGACCTTTCCACTTTTGGTTTAGCATTTCATTAAAGGTTTTCAAAGTTTTATTCTAAGAGTTCATATTTTGTGATTGTTTTTTCAAAACTCACAAATTCTCCATCTTTTCACTCTCTCATTTTTTACTCCTTTCCTTTCTCGCTTTTCAAATGATCCATCCATTTCCAATGTGTGTTGCCAGGTTGGCAAAAATATAGAACAAAACACTTTCTTTCTTTCTTTTTCCTCTTTATTTTCTTTATCTTTCCCCCTCTTTAAAATCGTTATCTCTAACTTTTTCCCTATTCTTTTCCTCTCTTAAAATTCCCTATCTATCGCCTCTGGGCATTTTCAGGCAATATTGATTGTATTCCCTTGCACGTCATGTAACACGGTCCGATCATTAAAAAGCAATTTTATCACTTCTCCTTAGGAATTTACTTTCCCCGCCCTATTTTATGATGAATATATTTTGAAAATCGATTTATTTTTCAGGTTTTCTAAAAAATTTAACTTGTTTGGTTTTATTGATCTTGTAAAAAAGTAAAATGCGCGAAGCATTTTATATATCGATAATTTGGTTGATAAACATTCAAAACGTCTATGGGTTGAACGAGTATAAAAACGGAGATAAGGTAAAATTTAGCGTTTTTATAAATTCAAAATAAATTAAGATCGATGTTTTCGTAAATAAAGTCGGTCCATATGCGAATATTCACGAAACTTATCACTATTATTCGATGCCGTTGTGTAGGCCGGATAATGTAGGTTTCAGAAAAATCTATATCGTTGAGACTTTCATATTATAATGAGCCAATCGGGTTATTGTTCAAATTTAGTTAGAATATTTTTCAATACTATAATTTTCAGAAAAATGCATATCTTGAAACTTCACTTTTCATTATGCTCTCTCGTTTAGTTGCCTTAATTATTCGTAGAAAAAAATCTATGTTTTACGAAAAACTTATGGTTTTAGAATTTGAAATTAACGATAAGAAATGACCGCTCGAGTTTTTTTTTTAAAAAATAATATTGAAAGTTTCAGATAGTCCACAAACCATTATCGCTCGGCCAAGTTCTAGACGGAGATCGGATTGCTGAGTCCCAATTTGAGATAAAATTTGGACAGGTTCAATTTGCCTTCCCTCAAAAATTTATGCTAATTCCTAGAGCTTCGAAGTCAAAACGGTTTGTGGCGAAAAAAAGCTAGATCTAAAGGATAGCCATCGATTAATAGATGCCATCGAAGAAAATTATTACTTTGAGCAGGTTATAGGCAAGTTCAAATTTTAAGAGTTTTTTATTTGGCGAATTTCAGACGACATAAAAGTTCGTAACTTCATTGGCTATGTGGAGGAAACGAAAGTGTTCCCTCACGAACATGCGATCTTCATCTACACGGAATATCGATACAATATTATATCGAATTCAAAGAATGTAAAGGAATTTTTTCAAACTTCTCAAATGGCAATCATTTCGACGACAAAATATCTACAAGTTTTTATTATGAATTAGTGATAAACCCAAAAACATACTTAATTTTCCTAAAAAATAATTTTGCTTCTAGATCCTAAGTGCCACATTAGAGATGTATCGACCTCAAGAAATCAAGCACGGCGAGGAAGTCACTCTGAATCTCGGATACTCGATACAATGGAATATGACTCAGTAAGCCATTTTTTATGATCACAAAAACTAGATATTTGACTAAGTTTGATGTTTTCTGTAATTTCCTTTAATAAATTTTGCAGCATAGTTATTAAATTCAGTTCTTTATCAGATATCATCAAAATCAACGAATATCGAAATTTTTTTTCAATTTTGTTTATAGTATATTATAATTTCAGGAAAAATAGAAGAAGGATATCTTTCAAGATTACAAATTCAGACTCTCCACCGAATACCGCGCTCGTGAAGGTCAGCCTTTATTCACCACGAGGAACCTTCAAATTCATTGGCTATCGGTTTTGAACTCCGCTTTGCTCACAGTGCTACTCGTACTTTTCGCCGCTTTGATTATTGTAAGTTTCGGAAAAAAATGGTGATCCGTTTAATTTATTTCAACTTATTAATGCCTTCTACTTTTTATGGCTATCTAAATCATTATCCTGATTAATCCACTCTAACTATATTTAATTACCTTAATTAAGTGCTCGTCAGTTCGTCGCGATCTCTCAAAATACAACGGATCTGAATTTGAAGAAGATGATATGATGCTCATGGACAATGGATGGAAGACGATTTCTATGGACGTCTTCAGACATCCGCCGAATCCGATGCTGCTGAGTGGGATTTTGGGTAATTAGCTTCTAGTTGCATCTTAATTAGTTTAATTATCAAGATAATTCGAATAATTAACCACATATTTAGGAGTTGGAACACAGTTCTTGGTAATATTCGTGGCAATTTTGTTAATTGGCTCTTTCAACGTGATGAACGTGCATAGACATGGATTGTTGAATACGTTATCTGTGGTGCTGTATGCACTGACGTCGGGTAATTATTTGAGTTAATTAAATACCTCAAATCATTCAATTTTATATTTGACGGTACTATCTGTGTTAGAATAGACGCATCTATTAGCGGAATTTTATTCACACATAAACTGTCAGAATAGTTACAAAATAGCAGCGAACTATTCAAATCTCACGCTTATATATCAATTGAATTGTTATTGATTAATCGAGACATTATTAAATATTGACCATATAATTCACACTCTATATATAACTTATCAATTAGTGAAAATGTTCAATCATTCAAGCAAAATTTTGTAACTCATACAAACTGATAGTTTTTTGCTTGTCAGCTAGCAAACCTGATATTTATGAGATATATGTTCCCAAACTTATCACCTGAAAATAACACAGGCTTCATGCAAAATTAGAAACTCATTCATTTAATCTCAGTTATTCTTTTCCAGGCATCGCCGGTTTCGTCTCCTCGTCTCGATATCGTCAGCTGGAGGGACAGCGATGGATCACGAACATTTATTTGACTTCCTTCCTCTTCGCCGGCCCGATGATCGCCAGTTGGGCGCTGAGCAACTCGGTTTCGTGGGCTTACGGGTCGACTCAGGTTGGGAAATTGTTCGTCAAGAATTAAAAAAATGTTTTTAAAGTAATCATTTTAAATTTGAAATCTAATAAAGTGGTTCCCTGTATACTGACGAATCAATGAGAGATACTACATTGTATTTATGCCATTAGAAAATTCCTAAGTTTCAAAATATTAAATCTCAAATTTTTAAACGTAAATCATAAAGTTTCGTAGTTTAACTTGCCATTTAAAAACAGGAAAAATTATCCTTGTGAGCTGTATAATGCAGATCTTCGCTTTTTCATCTTATATCGTTTGCAGGCCCTGCCCTGGACGACAGTGCTCGTCGTGCTTTCCATCTGGCTGGTCTTTGGGTTCCCTCTTACAATTCTTGGAGGTGTTTTGGGTCGATCTGTCACTGGAAAGTATTCCGCACCCTGTCGAACGAGGGCCATTCCGCGTGAGCTTCCAAAGTTGACGTTCTTCTACTCGACTCCGACCTACATGGCTATTGGAGGGTTCTTATCGTTTAGGTAGGCTGAAGAAATTCACTCTTCCAAAAATAATTCAAACGATGTTTAATTTTGTTTTGTTTTCGAAATTTAAATTCGATATTTAGTTAATAGCCTTGGCGAGTAGTAGATAAAATTAACAAAGGATGATTTGAATTAGATTCCTAAATTTCAGCGCTATCTGCGTGGAACTCTACTACATTTTCTCCACAATTTGGGGCCGTGAATCCTACACACTCTTCTATATGATTCTCATCGTGTTTGTGCTACTGGTAAGCAGCTACCTAAAATTAAGGCTACCTTGAAATTCAGGTAACCGTCATAGCGTGTGTCTCGATAGCGATAACGTATTTCCAACTGAACGCTGAAGATTATCGGTGGTGGTGGAACAGCGTTTGCTCGGGAGGGTTAGTCATTTATTTTAACTTTGAGTACTTTTCAATCAGCACAGTTCTTTGAATTCATGAGTACTTTATTACAGAGTAAAAGCATAGAATGATAAGAAAAAGTGTAATAACGAAATGAGGTCATATTTCTTACTAATCAGTTTATCATGCACAAACTAGCGTAAACTTCTAAAATACCCAGGAAAAATCTTGTGCGTCATAGTGTCATCATAGCTTGATTTTATGCAAGAAAATTTCCGACTGAAGTGTCTAAACGAAAGCAACTATATTTTGAATACAATTATGTTGTATCAAAGGGAATATGTAGCTTTTTAAGGCCAACGCGAATTTTTTGCATCATTTCGAAGTTGTAGCGTAGCAATTATTAGCTTTTGAGTTTCGTGAAGAACATCGAGGAATTTTTATTGAAAACAAGCAAAACATATGCAAAAGCAACCATTTTTCCGAATATTTACACATAAAACTGATATGATGAGTAGGGTAAAATGATGGCAAAAATCATCAAAAACTCAATAAATCATATTGGATAAGGGAGCGTATAAAATTTCTTGAAATAGCACTTCAAACTACACTCCGACTTTTCCAAATGCTTCAGCATCCGAGGTTCCTAACTTCACTTCAACATTCAAACATGCCTGAACGATGTTTCGAATTTTTCTATAGAGGAGAATCGACTTAGAATTTTATTGCATGAGGAAATTCGAAAGCAGCTATTACAATTCGCTCCGAATTAAGTCTCCATGAAGTCCAAAACGGAGTGTTTGCGAGGTCGAAATCGAACTTCGTATTCCTCTTACCGTTCCTGATTGCGTCATCTTATCATTTCCTTGATTGCTGTTGTTCTGCTGACTCATGATGAACGACGAGCTAGCGACGTTGACCCTCACCAATCTAAAACTATATTGGTAGACATAAGGACGAGATACAATACTAACAATAGTTTGTGTAATTAGCATTAACAACTAAAGTTTTAAAGCCTAGAAACAACTTCAACTCTTGATCGAATAGAAAATTTCGTCAGAATTGCACTCCATATGATTTTTGATTATGGCTAAGAAACCTTATCCCAAACAAGTCTGGTCAAAGCATTTATAGTTTTGATACCTGAGGAATCCTCTCCTGTAAGAGTCTACGATGAACAGTACTGCTAGGGGGTCTAGCATCGGGTAGAGTGAACAGGATATCGGAATTAGCGCAGCATACGTCCCTATGTTCATGCAGAACATCGGTCCGAAAAACGAAATGCACACCGGGATCAGCGAGGTGCACAAGGGTATCAGTGTCTGGAAACTTGGATACTTCATATCTCAAAAGGATGACCATTTGTAACTGTCACCGGTTCATTTTCTTATTTCCATTCTTTACTTATATTCCTTAATATGCTAAGGTTCGACGACAAATACAGAAAACTCGAGGAAGATTAAATCTATTTTTATCTTATTCAAAAATTTCCTGCTTCTTGTACTTTCGCTATCAGTTATAAGAAATGAAGTCTTGCTTCAATGACTTTCTAGTGCAAAATCTTCGAAAGAAAATGCCATTGACTTTTGAGCTTACCTGAATCGTTAGTGCATTGAAAAGCTGCATTTGTAATCGTCTAGTTTTGGGCGACATGCGGACCGTCGAATTGGTTAATGTTGAATACGTGCATCTTCCCAGAATCAGCATTGTGACGAGGGAGAAACAATTGAGCAGCGCCAAATTCCCCATCACCCAGTAAATCGACCAGCGGGGCTCGATACCGTTAGGGGTCTCTCGCTAAAATATGGATTGTTTTCAATCTTATAAAAATTTTGGCTGAAAACAGGTATTTTAACTTTTCCCGTTCTCAAAACGTTTATATCCTCCAATATTTATTATACTTTAAAATGTGTTTCCTTTTTCAATGCCAAATTGTGAATTTTTCAGTTAATAGGAGAGATAGTTGCGTTCTTAAAATTCTTACAAAATACAAAGCTCCGATAAAATAGACCTTGTCCAATGACACGCCGAGACTATCGTACATCGATCTAAAAATATTTTTTTTAGTTTAAAAGAAAAAAAATGAAATTTTCGTACCGTCTCAAATATTTAATAGTTTCCTGGTCAGTTTTCGCGAAAATGAAGCAAACGATGAAATGGTCGAAAATAGCGAATAGGACGAAGAAAATAACCGCGAAAACTCGCGGAAAGTCGAACCAAATTAAACGTTCAGGTCTTAAAATTACATTTTTTATTTTAAAAAAATAGCATGGACTTGTTTATTTGAGGACTATTGTTAAAATTCTATTAGATGAATGTAGGAGAAAGAGATAAAGAGTTTCCAAAAAGCGATTGTTTAGTCACAAAATTTTCTGAAACCTACTGGCAAATAGCGACATATCTGTAATAGAAATGCACGACCAATAACATGATGCTTCCGGTATAAAACGCGGAAAATATGCTTAGCAAAAACATCGACCAGAATGGGTCCGTCCTGATGAAGGTCGTGGGATAATAGGCTAGACTGAACCGGTACGAGAACATGCCCTGAATTTGTGATACTATTATTATCAAATCTGCTTAGACCGGACTCTTGATATGTGGTTCAATGCTATTTCTTTTGAAACATAACAATTTGGAATTTATCGAACGTATTACCAAAATACTAGATAATGAGAAAAATGTTTCAAGATTTTTAAATTCAAAAGTGAAAATTCTAAGAAGTTTTTCGAAAAAAGTTTCATATTAAAATGACCTACCGGCTGAACCAGCAACTCTAAACCCGCATAGACGATCTCGTACATCGTGAAACTCATCATCAGATACTTGTATTTTCCGAATTCCGGTCGAGAGTACATGCATATCAAAGTCAACAATATTACGTTAATAGTTATCGCCAAAGTTGAACATATCTGAAATTTTTAATTTATTAAAAATAGTAATTAATAAGCAGAAATATACAATATGAGATAAACACGCGGAAAATTTAATTCTAAAATGTTTGCAACTTTTATTGATGGTAAATTTTCTCTTGAAATTTCAAAAATTAAACCTGCTCGATCAATTTATGAGTGCCATTTCCATGATAGATAGAGTCGTCTAGAGAATAATTAGCGTTAGAAATATCGTCCATTCTTAGATTTTTCGAAAATAGCTAATGTCAGGAGGGAAACTTGACATATCCTCATATTAGCTTTAGACACATTTGTAATTGTAGCTTAAAAGTCTAGTCCTTTATCCGCTGACTATAAATTCAGTTAAAATTCACGTATCGATGATAATTCTGAAATAGAAATGTTTTTAAAAATCCGAACACTAGTTAAAATGTTTATAAAATCGAAAATTCACTTCAGTTCTAAATTCAAAGAACGAATTTTCGTGAACTTTGCGTTGGAGTAAATCTTTAAGCGAGGTAATTTACGAGTTCTAATAACTTCTCAGAAAAATTAGTATCGGATCTCTGAAGCCAATTACGCTACGTGCTAATATAAATTCTTAATGGCTTAATTGAATGAAGTTACCACGGTACAAACGAGCGCCAATAAAAATTATTGGGTAGTTCTCTGAAATTTCACCCATTTTTGACGCTAAATTGCGTAAAAAATAGGTGAAATTTGCACAAAGCTTATCAAAATGCATACGACACTGAAATTGTAGCATTTTGTCAATACTTCGAAGACTGGAAAAAGGTTCGAGAGATTAATGGAAAAATGGACTTTCAAGGTATCTATTACCTAACCTAGGAAGTGATCTTGTTGAACAAAAGAAAGAAGCAAATTGTGGGTATGTCATTGAGGAGATCAATTATTTTGGAGTATAAGTAACTCGAGTCTTTGTCATCAAGAGTCCGAGGAAGTAGAAAATGGTAGGTGGTAACAAATTACTTGGCCCAGAATAGCTGATTCAGGGCAAGAATCTGACTCGGTGACTAATTTGGGCCATAAAGATGTATGGAGAAGTATAATTCTGAGAACCAACATTTATACCTTGCCTATGAAAATGTGTTAAATTGAAAATTGAAACTTTGGAAGTCAGAATTTAACGCTATTATGGCGAGGATCCTATTTTCCTAGCCACTTCCTTAAATTGCTATTTTACAAGGCACAAAGTATCCGAATCTAGCTGATAATAGATGCTTGGAGCCTCAAAAGCTCCATTACGCGATACTCCTAATCTCTTTACAAAAGATATCTCGTAATGAAAGAAAAACCCAAAAAAATCTCGCGATAAAGAAAAACAAAAATAAAAAGATTACTTTAAGAAGGCTTGGGAAAATTTTGAATTAAAAATGGGTAAAATGGGAACTTTTAGGGAAGGAGGTCAACCAGAAAATTTTCTATAGAATATAAAGACAAATGATATATGAAGGAGTCTGCCAGTAAAACTTTAGGGGAATATTTTGGGTTAAGGGGTAAATACGTAGGATCTGGCATAAATTGAATCCAGGCCAATTTAAACCATACCTAATCAGGCTTTTATACAAAACTAAAAACTATAGGGGAAGTGTCTGAAATCAAATTTTCGCGGAATATTTTGGCTTAAGGATATTCACGCATGATCTGTGCTCGAATCCACGAAATTTTTGAAACCCCTCGTATAGAAACCCCTAATGGGAAACAGGTTCCCATAGGTCGCTTTCGACGCTTTCGGTGATTCCTAGAGTTTGATGCATTCGAGCGCTGGCCTAATAAGTTCTGCTTAGCTATGTCTGATTATACCCTAACAGATTAACCCCTACGCGACAACAATCAAGAGGCCTCAAAATAAAGCGAAATGAGTTTGATAATAAAATTTATGAGAACTTGCTGATAACGACCTTTTGCAAGATATGTGGTGATATTTTTAACATAACAAATCGGAGTGGATATTTTAAACTATCTGTTTTATTAATTTACGCTTAAATGGACTTGAAAATCGTGTCAAGTGTCTAGCTAAACAAATTACGAAGTTCAAAAGGAGCAACATAAGTTTAAAATAAAATTCAAATGATTTGAAGCAAAAATGTATTATTTGAAACATAACAGTTTAACGAAAATGGATGAGAGTGAAATTTACTTCTCCGAAAGAACGCGAATAATTGGAAACAATTTGAGTATCTGGATGAAATTTAATCTCGAAAAGGTTACGAATGAACCTTTGGACTTGTCTCCAGACTTTTGATAGCAAATTGGCTTATTAAGCAAAAATAAGTAAAATCGAAAAATTCTGCAAATATTGCAGACGTCCCTACATAATTTTATCTGTTCAAGTATCTCTTTCTCAGAGTGTCGAGATTGGAAAATTCGATTATTTAGTTTTCCGCGTGTTGAGCTGAAAACTCGGATTGTTTTCAGGGAGAATTCTAAAAGGCATAACTTTCTGAAAGAAATGTTATGAAGAAGTGAAACTCTTCTCAATCAAAAGTGCCCAAACTCTGAATCCGTTTCAAATAAACTCGAATATTCCTGTACAAAATGCTCTTTTATCAAAATGGTTGTTTATTATTTTAAGAATCGTGTTTTTTTCAGATCCGTCGGCCTATTCATCTTCTTCTATGGCGTCTACTTTCTGATGGCCCAAACAGAAATGAGCGGTGCGGTTCAATTGACTGAATTCTTCACACATTTGGCGCTGATTTCATATGTAAGTTCAACACTTTGTCGTAGGCGAATCAAGTCATTATCCTGAAAATTTGAAGTTCGAAAAATTGAAAAGTACTTCAAAACGAAGCTGAGATTGACCATTTTTCTATGATGAATAAGGACATAAAGTATCTGATCTCTTAGTGCTAGAAAAAAACTTTGCTTCGGGCTTCATAATTTTTTTTTTTTCAAAAATGACTATTTTTGTACAGAAACCAGATTTTTGTGAGCAATTTTATCACATGCTCTTTTCGTATCCTCCATTTTATAGCTCAGGATTCCGGAAGTCTGCCTTTCTGTGTAACATCTATTTCTATAGCTGTCAAAATAGTGTTGGAAAGGAATAGGGCGCAGAGAAGGCGATGCTAATTGAACATGCCGATGGCACGTTCGGAAGATAGAGAAATAGCACGAAAATGATTAGAGTGGAAAAGAAAGCAGGCGAAAAACAGGAAGAATAAAAAGTGTATACATGCTCATGTGAGCTAGTGGCAATTATTATCGATTCTCTGGAACATTGCATAACCACAGGTTTTTCCCATTATGTTTTGTTCTGGAGGATGATTTTCTAAAATTTGTTGCGCTCTATAAAATCTGTTCTTTCAGATGAAAAATTTTCGGGAGAGTTTGTATCTCAGATACGCTACGCTAAATAAAATTCATTTTAAAATCCCATGCTTTATCATAGGATCGAAAAATACTCGTTTTTTTCAGGTAGCGTTTTTGTCAATGGGCGCAGTGTCCCATTATGCGGCGCACTGGTTTGTCCGATATCTCTATTCGAACGTGAAAACGGATTAAAATAGGATCAAAAGGGAATTTATTTTTAATTTTTATTTTATTGAATTTTACAAATCATCATCATATCTTTCATCTGGCTGGAAATTCTAGAAAACCAGGTTCAAAAATTTCCCAGGACTTTTTCATTTAACAAAACTCAACTTCTTTATTAAGTTGAATTTCTAGAATTTTCTATTCAACAAATCCTAAATTTATCTGTTCTAAAATCGGCAAGCTCGGAATATTCTAAATTGCTAGAGAAAAATGGGAATCTCTAAATTGAAGCTAGATTTACCCGCTGACCTTCCTATTGTCTTTTCTTCTCTATTTTCCCCTCAACCTTCCTCAACCCAAGTGTTTACTCGTCTTTTTTCGCGGCTTTGCCATTCTCCTAACCCGAAATGCATCCAAGTTCTTGCTCTAGACTCGAAATCCTTTATGTCAAATTTTTGAAGCCTTATGACATTTTGACGTCATAGGAAACTTTAAGTTGATATTTTTTGTTGTTGTTGTTGTTATTTTCATGTCAAGGGGTTTCCGACAATTTTCTAAACGAACGATTCTTGTAAAAATGTATTTATTTCATTTTTCTCGCTCTCGTAACCTATTCGATTATTTTTGCAATGCACGTCGTTGATTTTATTTGATTTGATTTGAATGCGACTTTTAAACGATTCATTCTTTGAATTTCTAACTTTCTGGTTTCATAGAAATTTTTAAAGGTTTTTGTTCCTTTAAAAAATCTTAAGATAATCACTGGGTTGACCTGGGTATTTTAACACTTTTCAAGTTTCCCCCCCAAAATAACGTGAAAAGTTCCGGTTCGAAACTATTTCAACCCGAGAAAAAGTTCAAGTTCGCCTAGTTGCAATCGCAAT
The DNA here is from genome assembly GCA_964036155.1 of Diploscapter coronatus. NCBI lineage: Eukaryota > Metazoa > Nematoda > Chromadorea > Rhabditida > Rhabditidae > Diploscapter > Diploscapter coronatus. The sequence continues at coordinate 14,197,444 of OZ038422.1, forward strand.
TTTTCCTACTCTCAAAGCGTGAAAGTTCGACCAATTAATAAGGTCATTTCCATCGAAAAATCGCTGAAACTCTTCGAGTTTCTTCCATTTTTCTAACTAATTACTTGATTTTTTCCTAGATTTTCTGACTCATACCAGACTAAACTTAGAGAAATCGTTTAGTCTAGAAAATTCTAGACTGACGATTATCTAAACTTGACAGAAATAGTCGAGTTTAGGGAGAACTCGTAGTTTAATACCACCTTTCCTAAAAGACTACTAAAGACAGATTAGTTGTTTTCACATTTCACTACGATTATTTATCGTCCTGTCAACTAGGATTAAGAAAAATACACTCCATTGGCAGTTTTTTTTTTACAAATGTGCTACGATCTAATTTTTAGAGTTTCAAAACGAGATTTAGTCTAGTACGATCATTTTACTGAAATTTTGACCTCAGAACTTCTAAACTCTGAACAGCAGATGTTTTTTTTTGCCGAACAGATTTACGCTAGTCTTGGATTGACCCCATAAAACGTTCCATTGAGCCACTAGCGGATGGCTTAGGTTCAAAGTACATTTGGCACCGGTGTCTTCCTTCCCGCGTAACGCAAAAAAGTGGGGGGATTGACGAAAACCGGATCAATCTTTTGTCTGCGTGGCTGTGCCCAGATTATCCTTCAAAATCAACCTAACCCATGTCGGTTTTATTGATTTGATGAAATCCCCTCTTTGGAATTTGTTCAGTTTTGCCAAAATTTCATAAAATTTCCAGTTTTTCATTCATTTTCGAAAATACGAATCAGAAAAGATCCATTTTTGATGAAGTGCTCTCAAAAATATTCGAGTTGACTAAAATTTATTGAAACTTCGTATCTTCCCCAAAATTTTAGTCAGCAAACATCGATTTCTCAAGGAAATTATTCATTTTTTCCCACAAAAATGGTGATTTTTGCAAACAACTTTGAACTACTCGCTATACTATGCTCTTGAACAATAATAATTCGATTTCCATACACTTTGAATCGTTATCAATGACTTCGTTTCTAACGATTAATCTTGACGATTTTTTCCGAGTCTAGGGGACTTGCTCTGTGATAATTTGATCATTTTCTAGCCTTTATAAGGAAGGAGCACTCTTCACCATGTGATTCTATGATAAGAGTTTCATATTCGATTTTTAAAATTATTTATTTCCCTAAAATCTATGTGTAGCTTTATTTTATGGGTATTTTTGTAAGAAAAAATGAATATTTAAGGCATTTTTCTAGAATAAATTGATTTTTTCTCTTCTGTGATCTACCAGTAATCTTTGACCCAAAATAAGCTTTCAAATTTTTCAGATGACTTATAAAATTGTCGATATTTTCTAGACTATCAACCAGGAATTCCAGTTTCACATGGTTTTTGCTGACCAGTCATGAAAGATCACGTTTCCTGCGCTTTTGACGCTCGAAAACGACATCGCAGTGCCGTTTTCGTACTTTTCGAACATTTTTAGCACCGTCAATGAGAACTCTCCTGACCGAAATAAACCAAAAACCAAAATATTAAAAAGGTCATTTTTGCAAACACTGGTCATTCAACGCTCAAAAATGCGCGTAACCTCGACCACTTGCATAAATCCACGCTCATTTTATACATTTTCGCTCGAATTTCAAATGCTCGCTCTTTCAGCCGATGTCGCGATTTTCGCGAATTTTAGCTAGGAAAATTTTATAGCTTGACCTTATTCAGTAAACTTCGTGAAACTGGTCTATGATAGTACGATTTCGTACCCGTAAAGCGCATTGTTTTCTACGTTTCCATCAAACCCCTAATTTTCTAATTTGCCCCCAAAAAGTCTCGTTCCTAAATTTCGTAATTTCCATTTTCACCGCGTCACATTAGCCTTCTTTCAAACAAACTTTGTTCCCGTCAAAAAATGCCGAACATTTCAAAATCGAATCACGATTCTTTTGCCGTACTTTGCTCGGAAATCCTTCGATTATCACGAATTTTTTTTTCGAAAATTATCAATTTGCGAGTCATCTGACAATTTTTCGCGAACTTTACAACTTTCAGTTTATCATTGCTTTTCTGGCAGTTCAACTGCGCACCCACTAACCAAACACTAATCTAGCGATCGGTGAAAGCTTCACAAGGACAGGTAAGGAAAAGAAAGGCAAAATCTGTTCCAGAAGTGTTCTGAAACATTTCCTAAAATTAACTGCTTCAGAACATTTTTAGAGCAAGTTTTAAAAATCGCCGTTTTGGACAATTCTGCGAAAGTACAATTTTCAAAAATTTTCAGATTCCATTCCCAAAGATGGAGGTCTCTTCTAACTACCCGACTGATGTCAGCAAAACCACACTCGGCTCCGCGATGCTTAACGGCATTTGGGGTATTTTCAAAATTTCCCAGAGTCAGCGTGAACATTTTTAAAAATTTATTTTTCGGAATATGGTATTTTGAAACCTCGACTCTCGCATAAGGAATTTCTCTAAAAATTTCACTTTGAAGTATCTTGCTTCGTTTAAAAGTCCGATACTTATAACATCTTTGATAACTTTTTGGTATTTGAAAAATATTGAACCATGTCGATTCTTTAAAAATTTTCTCAAATCAATTCGCTGAAAAAAGATCCGAATATTGCTAAAATTCATTATTTCACTTCAAAAATCTTGAAATTCGTTTGAAATTTGCATTTAAAAAGAAAAATTTAGGCTCAAAGTGGTACCGTCCGTTGCCGAAGGGCTTCACAAAGCACCCCGTCGACAGGGCCGTTATGCACGTCATCGAACCCACGCTCAGACTCGCTTATTATTGGCCGGCAAGTCTAAAATTCGACTCCTTGGAAAATTTAATTAATTTGAAAGTGATAATGTTGTTCAAAAATGATGGATTTTTACCCGGAAGTTATCTGATTCTATTTGCCAGACTTGTGATACAATTTTCCAAGAACTTTACGCGAATTCTATAATTTCCCTCGTTTTCTTGCAATAATTACATCATGTTTCCTTTTCCTCCAAATCGGTCAGGCTACATTTTTTATTGCAGTCTCTGCTAAAGTTTTATGACCTTCAAGAGTTCTAATTGTTCTTCATGCGTCTAGACTAAAATATAGAAATGAAAATTAAAAAAAAAGAAATTAATAAGAAAAATAATTTGCAGAGTCGCCGTTTCTTCAACAACAAAGCGTCGAACATGGTGTGGTGGACTCGAATGGTGCTGAACAATCTCAGGTAATAGACTCATTCAGTTATCCCGATGCCTAAAATTTATTTTAAAAATGATCACTTTGAACTCAAGGCTAAATTCGACTGGCTTTGAAGTAAATAATATTTTCAGCCGTATTCATCGACCCGTCTTCAGTTACGACCCACACATTCATGCCACCACCCAGGAATGGAATGGTGTTCCGGTAGAAATAATATATTTTTGAGGGCGTTCATACTTGGTTGCATGCAACTCGTCTGAAATAGCATGAGAAATCAAGAGAGCACAAGAAATGACGCAATCTCGTTCTCTTTATTTTCCCTGTTATTTCGAACGAGTTGCAATGCTATTGAAAACTGAAAATTTCATACGATTTCGAATTTTTTGAAAGGAATGCCTACGATTTTTGAAACTTGTTTTTCGAGAATGTTTTCAAAGGAAATAATTTTAGGTCCGTCTGTATCAGCCGAAGAGGAAGTCCTCGACAAACGGCGCGGTTGTGTTCATTCACGGAGGGGGATTCGCGCTGGGCAGTGTCGACATGTACGACTCGCTCACGAGGAGGATCGCTAAATTGTGAGATTCTTGAGGAACCCACCATGTCGCGTGAATTGTTGGGGGCTAATCTTTCCTGTTAATAGAAAATTTTTAAATTTAGTGCTTCTTGCAATTTCTAGCTACGAAGGACTATATTTTCAAAATTAAATTTCGCACGACGAACATTTGAAAACGATTGAATAAATTTTCTGTAGATTTCGAAAACCTGAGGCCGATGACTAAATATGAAAATCTTTCGAAATCGAAGAGTTTGAAACCTAGCAAATTCAAAGAACATTTGCAGGCTAAACTCGGTGGTGATTTCGATCGAGTACCGTCTGTCGCCCGAGGCCAAATTCCCTGCCGGACTGCACGATTGCGAGGCCGCCATCGAGTACTTCCTCGACCACGCTGCAGAATACGGCGTCGATCCGACTCGAGTACACTATTATTTTCCCTTGAAAATAGTCATTTTTATAACTTTGAAATTTCATAGTGACTAATCAATCTTCAAGCGAAAGACAAATATATCATGAGATTTTCTTTCTTTTATTTATCAACAACATCGTCTCAAGTCATTAATTTTAAGAGCAAATTTGTTGAAACATATTTTGTAATTTAAAAAAAAAAAAAAAAAAAAATTCAGGTACTTCTGATGGGAGATTCAGCGGGCGGAAATCTGACTGCGGTCATCACTCACAGACGAAAATTGAGCAACAAAACGCCCAGCCTGAAAGGACAGGTAGGTGTTTTTGCCAAAACCAGGGATTTGGGAAGATCCGAACTTGAGACTAAAAACTCAAAATTTAAAGGTGCTCATCTACCCGCTGCTCCACATGGCCGACTTCCAGAGCCCCTCGTATCGCTACTACCACAAGAACCTCGAGGGATACGCGCTTGTCGGTGAGTTTTTTTTCCCGCTATTTACTAGAGGATTTTTGTTATAATAGTTTGAAAGTTTAAGAAAATTGATAATTTTTCAAATTTGCAGATCCCGAATCGGTGGCGCTGTACTACCTGTTCTACGCGGGCATCAACATGGACGACGAGGAGAATCGCGCTCTGCTGCCCTACGTTTTGAGAAATGGGCACATTTCCGAGAAGAACGACAAGGTCATCGGGGAGGTAGGGACGACTTTTGCAGAAATAATTTAAGTACTGTTTGAAAAATCGCACGAAATCTTCGATTAATTAAATGTTATACATGTCTATATAACTTTCACGAAAAATATTCTTGAGAGTTAGAGTCTAGAAGAAAATTAAATGCCCAACTTTCAAACATATCACTTTCTGTTCCACAATTTTCTATGAACCTTTCCTTGGAATCTATTTTTTAGTTTGAAAAAAGTCGATAAAAATCCAAATTTCAGCTCCTGAAGCACCGCGTTGAGATTGAATCTTCGCTGAACTACTCTTCTCTTTGTGAATTGCCGGATCGACCAGAAGTCACTCCGTCTGCCAAAGCCAGACAATTGTTGGATGACGTCCTTACCAATCCGGAAATTTGCCCTCTGGCCAGGGATGATTTGGCGGGTAGGGGTGATTTTAAGATGTTTTGATCATGCACAACTAAAAATTATTAGTAAGAAAGGAAAGGAATGGTAATGAATTAGAAAAAAAAAAGTTCTTAGGTTAAAGGATATTTATTTTCATCGGTTTTTTTAGATCTGCCCCCGGCACTCGTGATCACGTGCGACTTCGATGTGCTCAGGGATGAGGGAATTCTCTACGCCAAAAGGCTCGAGGTAATATATTTTCGCAAATTATTCATTTTGTCGAAATCTCCAGAAATGGACGATGATATTATCATTGTGCTTAAAAGTTTTATAATTTCAAATCGTATTTTCAAAATTAGATCAAGTTTCGTGAAACGTCGACGAGTTCTCGAATATTTCCGAAAGGGTTGCTCAATTTGCAGGAAGCAGGGGTTCCTGTGACATTCGTGAACTACGAGAACGGTTTCCATGCGATGCTCAACTTCCACGTCGAGTTGTTCGAAGCGTCGAGATCGCTGCAGGACATCGTCAATTGGAGTCGGGACAGGATACTCGCTTAGAGGTTGGGAAATTCGTTTTGCAAACTTGGAAAGTATTTTTTAAAATTGGGATAGATATGAATTGCTTGAAATTTGAGGTTCAAAAAATTTCTGGAACTTATCTCATTTTACTATTTTCAGATCCCCTTCCAAACTCCGTATGAATTCATTCATTCCCCACAGCGCATTTCCTCGAGTCAACTGGGCAGAACTCGACTAGTCAAATCAAACCACAAGTGAGGCTTTTACTCGACCTAGACTAATTTTTTAGACGAGCTTTATTCCTATTTTTGAAAGTCATATTATTCTGTATCATAGAATTTTTTAATTACTGAAATTTTAAATTTCAATACATGTTCTGTAACTTTTAGTTGGCGAAATCTTGAAATGATTAGTTATTGGTAGTGCTATTTTGAGAAACTGAGCATTTAATGCTGTAGATTTTTTTCATTGTATACATTGTACCATAACTCCTTTTATTTGAATCATCGATTTTGGACCGTATTCTTTGGTATTGATTTTTTGGCGAGAATAACAATTTTTGGACCAAAGTATGCGGTATTCCATTCACTACACTGTAAATGTTATTCGAAATACTCGAATTCTTGTCTACAATTTTAGCTTTGATGCGAGTTTTTTAGGTCTAGATATTTTGAAACTTTATGATTTTTATTTTATTTTATTTTGAAAAGCGGAATAAATTATTTCCTGAATTTAAATTTCGATCTATGAGAACATAAAATTTCGAGTTTCTAGGGATACAAAATAGAAAAATTGAGTTTCCTAGATGCGCAGATTAATCGTGGAATGCATTTTTGGTACGCTTGTTTATTTTTTGCGCTAAATTTTATCGGCAAGTTTTAAATGATTCATTTTCTGGATCAATAACAATTTCAGATGAAGTTTACCCCATAAATATTCGATGTTACAGTTGTCTGACCCCGAAATCTTACACGAAATTGAGTGATTACTGCAATGACAAGAAGTATTGTGAAGGGGTGTTTTGTTATAAGGGACGGGACACGACAAGTGAGTGAATTTTACGTTTTTCATAAGTTAGCTTTAAAAAATCGAAACTAAAAGTATCACAACTTGAAGTTTTTTTTTTCCAAAACCCAAAAATTTATTTTTAGCAACAGGCATAATACATGGGTGCATCGACCGACCCCCATTAGATAAATCGATGAGTAGTAAGTTCAAAATGAAAGCTTTTTCTTTACAAAAAATATTTTAGTTTGTAAAGATGTGAAAAACGGCGAAGAAAAATACGATAATTGCTATTGCAAAAATATCGATTACTGCAATTCCTCTAATCTTTTGAAATCTTCAAAAATAATCATTTCTAGCTTCATTTTAACTTTACTGGTATTTTTCATTTGATAACTTGTTTAAGCTTAATTTTTGAAAATAAATCATTTATTTGAGTTAAAAAAAATTAACCATAAAATTCTCACAAATCACAATTTCTTCTTTTTCACGTTCGGCGTCTCGACGGCAGGCGCTGCTAGGAGACGTTGTTTGGGCGTGACCTGAAAAATCTTAATTCATCCTCACTCCTCCTTTCTACTATTCGTCATTTTTAGTAGTTTGACTAATGACGTAAGAAAACCTCTATAATTCATCTTTATATATCCTTTATGTACAATTTATCATTGGTTTATTCTCAAAAAAAAGACTGAATACAACAACTCTACCTGAGAGGAGTCCGAATTTGAGTTCTTCAACGCGACCGGCTTGAGCGAAGAGACGAATACTTTAGACATTGCTGGGCTAAAATTATAGGGTTTTATGAAAAAAAAAGATACAAAGTTTAATCATTTCTGAAAAATAGGGGAATGATATGGTTGTTTTTGAAATTTTTAAATGAAAAATATTCAATTTAAAAAACAATTTTACTTCTCATCCAAATCTGAATTCCGACGAAAAGCAAAAGCGTCGCACCGAATGCTGAACTCAGAGTGCAGCTTTTGAGCCAAATTTGGAATCGGGAAAGTCGAGGTCGACGGGGAACAACTGGATTTTCGATTTTATAAAATTGAAAAAATAAAATATGCTTCACTCTCTACTCAAATCATTTTGATTGTTTTCATTGGGCATATCAAAACGAGCAAATTTTCAAAATTCTAAATGAATGGCTAAAATAGGAGGATCTTTAAACATTTGTTGTAGCAAGTAACACGCAAATATCAAAATAACAAAATCCTGAATATACAAAGTACAACTTTACTTGAGCGCGAACATTCCGAGCGTCTTCGAGACGGCGCCAGGACAGATCGTCTTTGTGTCGAGGAACACGAACTCGGCCGATTTGTCGTTCATGCACTCCAATACTGAAGAGAGGCCCAATGCGATCTTCGAATCCTGCAATTTTCTTTATTTTTTCAAAAAAAAAAAGAAAATGAATCTTTTCTCAAATTTAAAATTTTCAAAGTAGTTTAACATTATTCTTTTAGAAAATTATTTTTATTATTCGAAATTTCGAGTTCACCAAATATTCGTCATCCTTTTTTGAGTTCTTGTCGCGAATTTCCAAAAATCCCTCGATCCTCGGTCTAATGACATCCAGCAATGGACCGAACTCTTCAAACGAGTCGTTGACCGACCAGTCGAATTTCAGCGAGCTCTGCAAATGCGCGTGTAGTTTCCGACGCTTTCCGCTATTCCCGATTGAAGGTTTTCCCATCTCTGGAAGATCTTTTTTTGAGAATAATAAAACGATTAAAATACGAGGAGAAATATAATGGTTGAAATGACGCTGTAAACGGAGTGCGTAAATATTATAAGCTGAACAATAGATATTACACACATTTTGTAACTCCTTTCCCAGACTCAACCCACGAGAAATATTATATCGTATTTACTGTATTAGAAGCCCACCTCTAATAGAAGGTCTCGTCCAGAGGGGTATTGAACAATAGAAGCTCTGGTCTTCTAATACAGTAAATACGGTATATTATCAATGAAAGGTAGTAGAAAGTCAACCAAACATTCTTCATAATCGTTAATGAATTCTATATAGCGAATACCTTTCATATTAATGTCAAGATTTATTCTGTATAGTTTGCAAAATCGTAACAAAAAATTATTAACAGATCGATTTAAAATAATATTATAAAAAGCGTCAATTGATACACAAAAGACATTTCTCGACGTCTTATGTAATTTCATCAGGGATGTTGGCGGATCGCAAAATCTGTGTTCCTATTCGCGTGACCACCCTCGCTCCGATCCGATCCAAAAACTATGGTTGATAACTTAACAATTTACTTTTATACGCCATTACAAAACTAGGCTGGCTGTCATTTGATAAGATTTTCAGTAAACAGGGCCATGCTTTTTCAAGTTGAATTTCCGGACCCCCGCTTTTTGCCACCTCCTCTCGGACAGCTGCTGCTTTGCCATTGAAAGCGAGAAGCGTTTATCACTTATCTTTTTATCATCCCTTCTTTTTCTCGTATTTTTCCATAGTATCTCGTTATTTCCTAAATCTTTTCTCTACTTATCACAAAATTGCCAGCGGCCATCTTTATCCGCGTGTTTTTTCAGGACCTGGCACGAGGTAAGCGTGTAGCTTATCCTACCGATGCTATCCACTCAGTTTATCAGTCTCGACATACTTTACTTCGATCGAAAACGACCTGGATATAAATTTACCTCAGTCGATGTCTCACAAGTCTTAGCCGATTAAAAACCTCTTCCGGTCGATTTCGGTAGATCCGCTCAGACTCGGCCTGAGTGAAACATACTGAGGTTTCAAGAGTCATAGATATGACGGTTTCTGTAGCTCAATATTTTGCTACTTTCCATGATCCTTATCCATTCGCATAGGTGACTACGAAAGTTCGCACTTTGGTAGAGAGTATAGGGCTAGGGTAGAGGGTAAAGATAGGCAAAAGATAAGCACTCCACTTTTCGCATACTATTTCGCCAAAGTGCAAACCTGCGAATTTTCGTAGCACCCACCCATTCAGATATCCGCCTTTACCTTGCCTTCTGATGGCTTATCATCTGCACCCTCAACCGATCTCGTGTGGAGCCTGATATGGTGATAGTATTCATCGACCGAAATTTCGATAGAGCTCTTTGAAAAAGCACATATTCGACACTCACCTCATCTTGTAAAAAGCCGAAGGCCTTAATATCTAACTCATACTATTTCCCAAAAAACTGTATGCCTTTCACAAGGAGTCTCTCAATCGACCTCGTTCGATGAAACACCAAAATAGACCGAGATTGGCCGAGCTCGCTAAACTCCGGCTAATCTCTCGCTCGCACACCATAACATCATCTTCAGACCCTAATCCACCCCATTCTCGTTTCTGTGTGATTTTTCAAAGCTATCAACTCCTCCAAGAATGCAATATTTCAGGATGTCGGACTACGCTCTTGTGAGATCGCACAGTGTCGTCATCCCCAGATCGAGTTACTATGTAAGTTTGATTATTTTCATGTATTTATAACATACAGAACTTCAGTCATATTATACTGGCGCAATATCAGACCCAAATTTACAGATCGATAAAATTCATTGTCAGTTGATTGTGCAGTTACTCAAGTTTTTATGGAAGTAGTATAATATTCGTAATTTATTTTAGTGCAGTTCATCTTCAACTTTCTAGTCTGAATGAAACCAGTTCCATTTTGGTTTATAAGTTTGAAAAGTTGATCTTCATCAAAAGTAGATCAACCCCTCACCCTAAAATGATCAAATAATCTTTTTTAACAAACGGCTGGTGTTCATAAAAAAAAAATCAATATCTCTCCGATAATGCATAATTTAGCTGAGCCGCACTCGCTCTGTGCCTAACCTCACTGGGTACTACCATTACTCCAGCAGATACAGTCCCCAATGGAGCAGCTCGGTTTGGCAGACCACTCCTTACAGATGGAGAACCGACTGGGACTGGTACGATGACTATTGGTGAGTATGACTAGGAAGTGATAATTGGTAAATGACGGAGAGCATATTTATGGAATATAGAGTGAGAAGGGTTTTGTAGATTTGCGGAAAATAGTATAGGAAAAATCTCTCCATCATTTACATGTTGTCCTAGGAAGCATAAGCTCCTCTCGTTGGAGGCATTCTCAACAAAGAGTCAAGTATGGTAGTCAGGGGTTTCTGAGTTTTGAAAACTTTCTTTCTCTTTCCAAAAGTGGAGATAGGCGATAAAAATATTGTTTGTAGTCAATCATACTCCCGAAAAACGGCTTGAAAAATCGTTTACGTTTTAGGTATAATCGCCATTACTTCTCCCCCTCCTCCTACACGCCGTACTACACGAGCCGTCGCTACTCCTACAGGTTAAAATTAAATTTAATAAAAGAAAAATGTCGAAATTTAGCGATTATGTGTACACTCCGTACTCAACCTCGCGCTGGTATTATTGGAATTATCTTTCGTCGTATACTCCCTACTATCGCTATTCTAATTATTACTGGAGCAACTACTACAAGCCATTTTACTCGCTTTATTCTCGCTATTATCCCTATTTCAGTTCTTATTACTACTATTGATTAAGCTTTCCTGCTCTTCTTTAAAACAGATTCTCCGTAACTTTCGACGACCTCAAGGAAGGGGTCGGACCAGGATATAAAATTAATTTTTGAAGGGGCTTCTGAGTGTTTTCTACCTATTTCGGACCCGTAGAACACGAATCCAGTGTCCGTTTTTCGATTTTTCCGCACCTTCCGGAGATGGACTCGGATCCGGAAAAAATCGGAAGGCGCGGGAAAATCGAAAAACGGACACCGGATTCGTGTTCTACGGGTCCGAAGTAGGTAGAAAACACTCAGAAGCCCCTTAAAAAATTAATTTTATATCCTGGTCCGACCCTTTTCTTGAGATCGTCGAAAGTTACGGAGAATCTGTTTTAAATGTTTCATCGAAAAATGAAAGTCGTGCAAATTCTTGGATTTTCCAGTTTTCTGCCTAATTTCTTTAAAATTTATGAGTCGCTTCATTAAATTCTCATATTGATTATGAAATTGTATGCTGCTGTAAATATTTGAGAAATAAAAATTGGTTTTAGTTCACAACATCTTTGTTAGAAAAAAAAATAATGATTTAATCCTTGCATATTTATTTCTGAAAACGATTAATGTAGAGTTTATCGGTTGCTTAGCCCATCATGCACTATTTTTCTACAAAACTGGGTGCATTCGACGAAAGAATGAAGGCGATCATGGGGAGAATTATGCAAGGAGTCCTTTTTTGCTAGTAGCACCACTATACTGTCAATTTATTCCCACGGCATTTTGAATATATAGAGTTGTGTATAATTTCATAACATTTTCTGAAAACAAGGCGTGTTTTCGCAAGTTGAATTTCCGGATCTCCCCTTCCATTTTGCCATCGGAATTTCGGACAGCTGCTGCAGTGCCATTGTGAATCAGGGATCCTATCACTTATCTTTTTATTGTTCCTCTCTTTTTCTCCCATTTTCCTTGTTGTTTCTTCATTTTCTCGATGTTTATTCCTCTAAATATCCAAAACTATTTCTCTATTTTTTGCCAGTTTTTATTTCCTCTCTAAAAACTTCATTATATTTCTCCATTTTCTCCATCTTTACCTCTTTTTCTTACAAAATTGCCAACGGCTCTATTTCTTCTGGCTTCTATCTCAAGCTCTTTGACGTGAGGTATGAAGTTCATAAACGAACATCAGATATCCGCCCTTTTGATCGATTTTTATAACTCCCATAAAAATAACGGAACGATTGACTCTGTATTTTCACCACTACGTCATCTTTCCTCCATTTACATACTTCCTTCTAAATTCGAATTTTACACTCATTCGCTTGTCAGAAAAGTCCTTTTTGAATTTCCCGAACCTTATCATTCATAAGATAGAATGATTTTTGTTAGAAAATTGCAATTTTGTCTTGTTATCCTAGAACTTGTTTCACGATTATATCATATTTTTATCATTTACCCATTTCCGATATTGTATTCGCTTTTCGCACATCGTAAAAATAGTCACTACTTTTGGCAAAAAGAAACAGATTTTTTCAGGATGTCAGATTACGCCCTCGTGAGGGCAAGCAGTTATGCCATACCTAGGGCGGAAGCGCTCTATACTACCCCTGCACCTTTGGTAACTTTTCTTTCATGTTTTTAAAATTAGAACAGACGGTAGTGGACGAAATTTGAAAGCAAGCATTAATATATTCAGACCCATTTCACCACTTTTTTGTGGGCCCATTCGGCTGGATTTTAAAAATTCTATCATCAGATGCCTTTTACAATTGTGAAAATTTTTAACCGACATGATCCACAAATAATTGATGGATAAGTCTGAATCAAATTTTTGTTTAGTTCTAAACTTTTATCCATTATTGTGTAATGAGAAAATATCGAATTTTCTGATTTAAAATTGATTTTTAAATTTCCATAGCATATAAAAATTAACACCTATTCACACAAATTTCAAAATACAAGCTTATGATGAGAACAGATTAAATTATCCAAGAATATTCTTATTTAACATTTTCCAAAATCGACGAGATTTCGTAAAATCTAATTACCTAATCCACATTGATATTGATCAATGATAGCCTTTAATCAAATCATCGGCTTTGTATTCTCTAATTTATCAATGATGTTCCCCCTTCTCGAAGTCCGGCAGCTTTACACTTTTATCTATTTTCTCTTTCATTTTCTCATTCTCTCTCTCACTTAGTACCTCTTGGCATTCTGCACCCACGCAAACACCTTCGAACCTATTGAAAGAAATTACTGATAAAGATCAATTTGCAGAATTCGGACAAATACAAACGAAATTAGCATATATATCAAAGCATAGAAACTATAGTTGGGTCGGGATAGAATCTTGAAGATAATTTAAAAAAAAAATGAAATTTCAACCTACTATTTTCAATTAAAGGAATCATTCGAAATAAATCAACATACTTGTTCAATAATTGATTTATTCAGATGACGCACTCCCGCTCGGTGTCTGACATGGGGTCCTACTTCCGGCACTCGGAGAAATATCGTCCTCAATGGCACCACGTCTGGCAGTCCACGCCCTACAAGTGGAGAGAGGACTGGAACTCGGTAATTTCTCTCTACACTTTCTAGACGCGAAACCTTGTGCGATGCTAGCGTTCGGGACTATATGTTTATGTGAAGGAGAGAGAAGATTGCGACGCGCAGCCTTCTTTATTCTTCGAATCATCATTTTCTTCTCGCCCCACTAGTAGCGCGCAGGGCCCTTCTAGGAATAATGAAAAATAGCCTGGTTCAAGCGGCGCACAAAAGTTTGGAATTGACAAATTTTCAGTTACGGCTTCCTTCAACCTTTTACAATGAACAGTTTTGATTGAATTTTATTAGCATATTTATGTCTTTTACCTAATCATGAAGTCTGTCCAATTTTAGTATTTTCATTTTGTAAGAATTGTGTGAACACACAATGGCATATGCGAGAAAGCGAAGTTCCAAACTCTTGTTGGCCACTGACATTTCCCCATAATCGCATCCCAAGTTAATCTCCAAAATTCAGTATGATGGTTACTGGTATTCAACTTACAACCCGAGAGGACGCTACACCTACAAGTAAGGAATCATACAAATTTTGGGTAGCCCGAAAACTAGTGACCTAATGGCCTGATGAAATAGTATGAGAAGAGGAATTCCAGCCTATCATACTCTCCCCTAGTCCTATACTATTTTGCAAATTCACTAGGTCACTGGTTTTTCAAAGTTCCAGGAATTTTGAATCAAAAAGATGGAAATAACCTGAGTTTAGCGATTATCTGCAAAGCACCTACATTTATGGAACTCCGAGGAACTATTGGATGTCATCGTATTATCCGAGCACTTACAAATACCCACACTATAAATACTATCTCAACTCCTATGGAGAGCCATACAGGTCGAAATCATATTATTCTTATCGATTCTATACCTATCCATACATGGACGCTCTTTGGGGGGATTATTAGTCACTACAGTCCTTTCCTATTATATTTGATATATTCAATATGGAGATCAAATGTGATGCGTGTTTTGTGGGCAGGATTTTTCGTTTTTGCTTTTGCGAGGTCAATGCGTAAATTTCGGAATATCTATATCAAAAATGTTTCAAATTTTCGATTCCGAACAGACTTGTTGACCTGAGTGAAAGTTAAGGGGTATGATGAGAGTAGATAACTAGCATACGATGAAAGGCATTTCGATCTTCCGAAATTTACAAGTTACCTTTGTGAGAATGAAAATAGATCGCTCGCTGTTGGTTCTTCTCATTCTTGAGAAGGAGGACGACGTACTGTCCATAAAATTCTCTTCACTATTGATTCTCATGTTGAATGTGCCAAATGATAAGTTTGCCAGGATTTTCGGGGTTTCTGTTGCATTCGAAAACAACTTCATTTTTCTATGCTTTGATTTGCGTAAATTCATTCGTAACTTGAATAAATGGTATTATTTAGTCGGGAAAAAGTGTGGGTTTTGTAGGCTGCAGTTTCTAGCTGTTCTCAGTTTCAACAAATTACTGCATTTTATTCGCTTTTGTGATGAAGTAACAATTACCCACTCTTTGAACCTACTTTTTAATGCCATATTGAATCCAAACCTTAAGGAAACTTTTAGAAAATTATGGTTAGATGAAATTTTAGCTCTCGAAAAATGAGAATCCCTTCCAAATTATTGCTTAGATCTGTTCTAATAGTGTGAACCAGTTTATTAAAAAACTTTTATGTTCGATTTCGAAGCTAAGCTTCATATCTTTTTCCAAGAAACTTATTATTCATATCACTTTGATATGAAACTAACCCTGATAATTCTTCTTTATTTCAGATCCTACCTTCGAGACTCGTCATTGAATCCCACAGATCGTGGACTGGGGATGCATAGGGCAGGTTAGGTAGTTTGGGGTTATCAAAGAAATGACTAGACATGTCATTTTTGTTAATCGTCGTCTTGTTCTTATCGATAAAGTTGATGCGCACAAAAATTTAGATAAAGTGACGAAGATTTTAAAAAAAAAAAAAAAAAAAAACATTAAAAGCGCCAACTAGTTTGAATCTTCAACATTGAATTAATCTTTCGAGCATTGCGCATTCGCAACGAATTTGGTGTGGTACAAGTAAAAAAAATTATTTTGAATACATATTCATCATAAAATAGCAAAAATTACTCCGCCAATTTTTCTTATTTCTTTTAAGAAAAACTATTACGAATTTATGTTTTCCCAATGATGAAATAATTTAATTTAGGTCGCTGTCTATGGCACTACTAATCCCTTCTCTCCACTGTATTTGTGCACTCGATACTGACAATCGCTATTCTTGAACAATGTTTTTTCGTACTTATTTTTTCTATACTATTTTGTATGGTACTACCACTACTACTTTTCCAGGCTACCTAGAAAATCGTCCACCTTTAGACGAACACTTGTTCAATTTCAACCCTTTCTCCATCATTATAAATGAGAAATGAGTAAAAGTTTTATGCTTGTTCGGGTTTGATCCGTTTATGCATTTCATTGATGAAGCGCTAATTTCATTTCCCAATCTTCATTTTTTACTACATGGCATCAAGCAATACAATAAAGCGACATGTACAAGCATGTGGGATAAAATTTCGAAACTTTTACGTTTGATTAAATATTGGTAAACCTGAGCCAAAATTTTGCTTTCTGATAAAACTAATTTTGTTTCAGTTAGCACTTGCATTAATCCAATATCTTATCATATTAGAGCCAGTTGTAAAACTCGCAACATGCGAAAGAATATGGGATGGGTGGAAGGTAGACTAGAGTATCTTTTCCCACACTAGTTCGCATGTTACGATGTTAAGAGTTTTGCAAGTTGCCTCATATTAGTAAATGAATTAATAAAACTTGATATAAAATTGCTAACATGTGTATTTTGCAATGAATTTTCCGAATGCCCGTTACTCAGCGTTAATCTGCTGGTAATGATAGCTGGATAATAACATTTGAAAATTTGTTCCCTTACATTTTCGACTCCCTGCTAATAATCTAATAATGATCGATCTCGATATTACTCGGTGGAGTAGTCTCATTATGCTGGCTATAAAGTATTTGCCATGAAGCACAATTCAAGCATGCAAATAAAATACCTTTGTGGTAAAACTATTGCAATATGTTTCCTAGAATTTGTAAATAAATTCATTCGAATCCATAATAAAATAGACATAAATGTCCCTATAGTAAAGACTACGCTCCCGATCATAGAGCTAATGAAAATAGCAACTATTTCCCACGTATCGATATCTGGGAAATCTAAATTTTTAGATAAATTACAAAGAGTATTATAGAAATTAAATTACCACATCCCCCGTCGACTCCAACAAGAACTAAACTCATATATGTAAGGCATAAAGCAACCGATAAAAACTAAAACAAATCAGAGACTTTTACGATGATAATTAATTATAGGATTTGCCTGAAAAAGTGTTGATATAATAGGAGCTTTCCAGGCATAGGCATTGAAAATATTCGATGCTGAAACGCCAAGAAGTGCTATTGGGAGAAGCTAAAACGGTTAGAATATTGCGAAAGACTGCAATTTCACAAATCATAACTTGAAAAGAGAATGTAGGATCATGGTAAAAGAATAGGATAGGACAGGCTGTCTACTTTTTGCACATCAGTTTTTAAGTTACAAGGCTGCGAAATTACGATCTTTCATAGCACCCATAAGTCGATATCAAAATTGTACTAACCAAAGCCAAGGATCCAATAAAAATGCCACCACCTGGAACCACTAAACCACAAATAACGATTTCAACTATAAGGATTATATAGGTTAAAATCTAAATGATCTGTAAAAAAAACATAAAAATTATACAAAACTTACTGTTGTAAATCTACTTTTTGCTATTCTCTGCATGCAGGAAGGTCTTTTTTGATTCCTTCGATCAATATGATCATTAACTTCACTAACTTGAGTCATAACTTCACAGAAGATAAAGTTCTCAAAGAAATAAAAGTCTGCAAAACTAAAACTTTTCACGTAATGGTAATAATTTTATCTAAAAAGTAGCAATTAATATTACTAATACGCTTCTAGCGTTTTCTTTTAGAACAAATGTTATCTATTGATTGATTTGGCATTTTTCTAAATTTTTATTTCCAATCAAGTGCATTTCATAAAGATATCATAAAGTTAAATTGTGATTATAATTTTTTTCCAAATATTGTATTTTTAAATCGTGCCAATATACACAAGCATATGTATGTAATAACTAACCAAATATCAAAATATTACATGTTAATCATTACAGGATTATAATTTACAACATCGTCAAAATATAGTAGATTAGTTCGTTTAACGACAACGAACCAATACACGGAAGTGGGCTGATCACTTGACTCCGTTTTATTACAATTTGTATCTTTCATTTTCTCAAGTGGGTGTTTCGATTTCACATACCACCTTTCTTACTAATCCGTTGTTGTTCGAAATTGAAATTTTTCCCTTAATCAGACTGCTACAATATAGTATATGAGGCGAATGGGAAACAGTCATCTCCTAGTCATTCTTCAGTCATGTCACAGCCAGATAATGTCTACCAGCACATGGAAATTCCCCAGGCCATTTACTATGTGAGTATTTGGGGTTTGGTTTTAGTTGCATTTGATAAATATCAACATCTTTCACGACTTGTTTAATGCACAATAATGATTTTTAATTGAATGAATGAAAATGTGTAATGTTCCTAATTAGGAGCAGGCCTCCTTAAAATGTCATTTCTCTGTGACAGAGAAGAGTAATGATTTTCAAATTTAAGACGGGGATAGGTTTGATTTTTGTCACTGAGAAAGGGACAGATGGAAGCGGGTAGATCTTTTGGAAGCCCGATTAGGAGCACGCATCTCCTTTAAGCGAATTTTTCTTTCGAAAGAAGTATAGTCTAAAAAGAATAAAGTCATGGAATAAATTATATCCTATATTTCTTTCGATAGTTTTTTTAATTATCAATTCGGCAATATTTCAGGGCAATAGCATTCTCGGCATATTCGTTAATTCCCTAGCTTTTCTCGTTATTCAGCGGCATTCGCGACCTGAGATTGGTTCCTACAAATATTTGCTGCTCTGTTTTGCAGTGTATTGGATATTTTCTTGCATTATCAATATTATTATTCTACCGGTAAGTTTAATAAAAAATATTCAAATTTATCCGATATTTAGGGCTTGTATAGTTGGAAGGGTGCTTTCGGGTTGTTCGTTACATCGTCCATCCGAAATACTCAATACTTTGCCCCAATCAGTGCTTGTATGTCTTCAGCTTCCTACTTTAGCTCAATATTCCTACTTGTGGTGCACTTCATATATCGGTATTTCGCTGTAATACGGTAAGATTTTTTTTCTTACCACAGATTTGCTATGGTAAGCCGATTACTTGATGAAGATAAGGGTGTTTAATATAAACATATTTTGACACATACATTATTTCATGATTAGCAAATTATTTGCCTTTCAATCAATCAAGATTTGTAAAAACGCCAATGGTTAAATGAGGTTTATTATTGTTGCATAAGTAAGAACTCTTTATTCTTCATCAAGTAAAATGATGTTCAAAAAATACATCACTTTTATTTGTGTTTTCTAGAATGAGAGACATTCTGTCCAATAGAAAAATTAAGTACTTTTCCATAATTTAACGAAAATTTCAAAAAATTCACAGAATTCACTTTAGCGAAGATATGCTCAAATGGTTCAAATACCCGTATGGTTTGATATGGGTGGTCGCATTTATCGTTTATTGCTTTGATCTCTGCATAACGATGATGGAGTTTTATCAACCTGATCAAGAAAGCAAGGAATATGTTAGGAGGTTGTATATTCTGATGAAAAGTGATTATTTTTTTCTCAATTCCAGTTACTTTATGGAAAACTACGGCGTAAATGTGGACCATGCTTACATCACTGTAGGACGATATTATGTAAGGATATTTCGTTTTTTAATGGAAAGATTATTATTTTTTAGAGTAGCACTCCAGATGGTGTCAAAATCCGATGGGGCGTTATTATTCGGATTATCAATTTGGCCTTTATCAACACAATGGCTATGATCATAATCTGTATCTCTTCCTGGAAACTGTATCAGGCTCTGAAATTACTAGAGTCTATCACTAGCAAATACGTAAAGCGATTGCAGATGCAGTTCTTCAAGGTTCTTGCAATACAGGTTGTTCTATTAGAAATCGTTTTAAAAATTACTTACGATAAGGAATGTTATTGATTTTGAGAAAAAAAAAACCCTATTGAAATGATTCACAATAAACTTCGGAGCTTATCAGAATAGGCTTTCGACCATCCATTTTGTGCACTATATCTGTTTTCAAATCTTTGCTTAAATTCTAAAAATCAAATATGCAGAGGATACAGTTTTTATTCATTATATGCAAAACCAAAAGAGTTTAGTCAATTCATCAAAGTTTTTCTTTCAGACAACAATCCCATTCGTGACTGAATTTCTTCCAGCGATTGTCTACTACATTCTGTCGATGTTTGGCCTCGAAATAGGCATCTATGTAAACGCCATCCTTGTGATAATGTCTTTCCAGCCTTTTCTCCATGGCTGCACGACTCTCATTATTATCACGGATTATCGAAGAGCAGTCAAAAGAATCATTTTTAATTTCATACGAATCCAGGATGGCAATGTGAGCAGGGTGGAGTCCAATCCAGCCAACTTCATGCCAAAATCCACTGCCAGTTCATGACGTTCATAATAAAATAAGGAAATGGTTATTGTGTCTGGAAAATAAACCGATATCTGAATATTTTGTGATGATTTCTACTCTGGTCTTATGAAAGTTTGATGTCTTGTTTATTGTTTTAAAATCAATTTGATTGAATTTGGTGATGTTATTTTTTGTATTTTGAAAAACAAATTAAGAAATGATTTATTGACTCAGCAATGTTTATTTCATTGTAATTTTAATTTTTTTTCTTGTCTTCCTAGCCTTATTATTCCCACTAACAAGGAATGCTCACTATAGGGTGTGCGAATTACCAGGCAAGACCGGTACCATTTGAAAGTTTGTTTTATGGCGAGAAAAGTGATGTGGAAATTTTATTCCCATGCAGGCTCTTACGCGTAAACGACGGACGCAAAGCTTTTTAGTATAGGCCTGATGTCGCATAGCACTTCTATCGCTCTTTCATTGTGACTTCACATGGGATTTCGGAATTTCTTTCTGTACCATGTAGGAATATACCATACAATTATGGGGAAAATAAATTTAAGCAAGCTCTCCCATATTTCAGGTACAGGTGATTTGTGCGACCACACACCCTTTTTATATTTTAACCTGCACCTTTTTATCATGCTGTACCATTTCTGCAGCATGTTTTTCTTTTCTCCTTCACATCCTATCTCTTGCTTTCGGTGGTTATCGAAAGCTCAATCCCTTGGCTGGCTTGGGGTTTATTTTTGCTCCCTGTAATTCTTTAATAAATCCTTACTATCTTACCAGAAACTAGTTTATGAGATTTTACGGTCCTAGAATCTTTACAGAACGCCAAATAACCGACTAAGGTTTAGATTGCTTATTTTTTCTTCCCCCAGTTGCACAATCCCATCACTGAAGTACTCGATTATGAATTGATGCATTTGTGACATTTCCATCTAATTTTTGAAATTCTATATGAAAAATAGTATTTTTTCTGAAAATACTCAATTAATTGAAGTCGCCTGTTCATTTTTCGAACTTTTCCACAAACGATTAATTTCTCCAGAAAAATACTACTTTTAACTCGTATTCTAGGTGATCTTTCATGATGCTCTTAAAACCAAATTACGACGAATCTTGCATATCGTTTAAGCAAATTTGAAATTTATACTGAAATAGAAAAGAAAATAAAAATTTTTATTATGGCATTCTCAAACGCGAGATTCATCCGATTCTTTGTCCAATTCCTAGGTGTGCAGAGCAATAGGGGCATTTATGATGATAGTCTTGGCAGGAATCGACGCAGAATGGAATCCAAACACAAGGCCAACATCTAAAAAATTTTGAGCAAACTAGGAGAGAAATGGGCTCGGCTTTGGCCCGATTTCGGCCTTTGACATGTCTAACACATGCTGAAGGCCATATTCGGGCCGGAATCGACCATTTTCGGGCGATGATTAGACGAAATTCGAGTCCAGATTATGAATCGATTTTGGACAGACATTTTTACCTAGCACATTTTCACCAAATTATCGCCTGAAAATAGCCAGATTCTGTCCCGAATATAGTCTTCGACACGCCGAATATCAAAATCAGGCCAGATTTGGGTATGAAATTTAGATGTCTACGATATTTACAGGCAAATGCAGAGTAATGCAACGATTAACCACGTCGCACATCCGGCATGCTGCTCAATTCGAGTTTGTACCTGCAATTTGAACGTACCAACACTACAGACGGTTTCCGAGTTGGTTTACCGAAAGGTAGGCGTGACCCAGCTCGTTTTCTCTACTTCTTACTGCAAGCAGAGACACAGAGGAAAGAGAGCACTTGGCGTCACTCAGCGTCTCTGCCCACCGAAGGTAGGAGCGAGACCATGCCCACTTTTCGGTAGACCAACTCGGAAAGCGTCTGCATCTTAAATTTGTTTTTAAAAAATAAGCTTGTCAACGGTTCATTTTCCTACCTGCTTATGACAATGAGGGCATTGCGTCAGCTGTGACTCAAACCCGAATTTCGTTCGCGATCGAATGATTTCATCTTGTTGAGGAGGAGCTGAAGGCTGTTCCCCAATAACTGCGATGGGCGGAGCAGAGGGTTGAACGGGAACTAGTGTTTGTGCGGGTGTTATTTGAGCTGAATAATAAAGAATCAAGGCGAACCATCTTCATGATATCGACGACATCTGGCAAAAATAGATCCTTATGTAAAGTGCGCTCAAACTTTTAAGAGGGACGTTTGTGAACTTTCTCTCGTTTCTGTATTTTTCTACTTTCTGTTACTTTTTTAAATTTCAAGCACTTTCATGTTGGTCAGCGATATCGAATCGACGACTTCTCAAGATGAAAACCAATGAACTTCTGATGCGTTTTAACTTAATTTGGATTAGAGCGCGCTTTACTCAGGCATCAATTTGTAAGATGTGCTCGATACTGTCAAAAATTATATGAATGTCGTTCATAAAAATTGTCATGTGCAGTAATATTAAAAAAGAAAAAGTAAAAATTACCAGTTGGGTAAACGATTGTTGTGTTCATAGTTCAAAAGTTTGAAGATGATTCAACAGTCAGCTTGAATCGAATTGAAAATTCATAAATGTCATTCAAGATTTACGAGGGGCAAAAATGCATAAAGGATTGAAAATGTTTATCTTATCATAAAAGAAATCATCAAACATATAAAAACGAAAATAGTTATTGGCGTGCAAAATTGATACATTTTATTTCAAAGGCTTATTTGGTATCAAATAGAGTGTACCTAAAATTAACGTAGAAAAAATAAATTTCAACTGTTTTTGCATTTCATTTAATAAAATTTCACATTTTTGTACCAGTTGGCAACGCGGCTCCAGAGATACCAAATTAGAATCTTATCTTCCCCTCCCAAATGCACAAGTACCAACTCCTTCTATTCAATCTTGCATTCGCATGATGATCTCCATCACACAACAGACAATAAACGACTAGAACGATAAGTCTCATCAAATCATTGTCGGGGGAGTTCAACTTCAAAACAAAGATTAGAATATTTAGGAAAGTTCATCCAAAAATATAAAACTATGCATCGTTGATTAGAGAGACAGTCGATATTCATGCAGCAATTAGAAGTCAAATTTGGAACGAAATAATGAGTCGCGGAGAAGAGAAACGACGAATAGCGTAATTTTTTTAACATCAACGTTCTCTCCAATCAATAATAGCCTTTGTTATTTCGGGTTTTTTTTATATTTGCGATCATCATATTGATTAGTTCATTCTAGTATTCACATATTAATAAACTTATAAATTATTCTAGATTTTGCAATATAACATTTTTTCGTAATCAGGAAGCTTTTAGTGTATGAAATTAAAATACAATTTTTATCAGTGGTTGATCTTCATAAAAGTATACAATTAGACAAGCTTTGAAGAAAATCTCGAAGTGGACAACTCAACAACTCTCGCTGAAGCTACGAAAGGAGTGAGACGTGTTATTATCTCTTGAAGAGATGTTGAAATATCAAATCTGAAATTTAAAAGTGTATAAAGTCGAAGGTTTATCGATTAGCTTTCTTTTTTCAAAAATGAATATCGCTTTGAGTTCTTCGAACGAATTTATACCAAGAAAATGTTGTGCATTGCAAGTTAAGGTGAGTGCTAACAAATTTGCATACACTGAAAATTTAGCATCAAAATTATTTTTGTTCTAATATTAAAATAAATTGCCTAAATATTGATATCTAAATATTAAAATTTTTTCATGTTCCAACTAATTAACATTATTTCAGACACATTTGCAATTGTTTATCAGCGCTAGAATAATCTTCCAATGCGCAATGTTTTTATTGAGTCTTAACGCTGAAATGAGTCTAGAACAAATGCATCTACATCTTGTTTCTGTTGCCATTGAGGTGAGTATATTATTTTAATTTTTATTAGTTAAAATATATTTTCACAATACCATGTTCATTAACAGTCAGAAATAGTGTCATTAGGGCCCGTTCATACTTAGTTGCAGTTGCATGCAACTTGCAACTCGCTCAAAATAGCACGGAAAATGAAGAGAGAATGAATGGACAAAATTGCATGCAACTTGCTGCAATTTGGCCACTCTCCGCGTTTCTCATACTATTTCGCCGAGTTGCACGCGAATTGCAAGTTGCATGCAACTAAGTATGAACGGGCCCTTAGTTTGTGAATCACATTTGCATGAAATTCAAACGAAATCAATATACCGTAATCTGATGTTAATGAAAATGATGATTATATTTTGAAAATGTTTAATGAAAAAAATATGCTCAGAATGCGGCTATCGATTCTTGTTCCTTTCATGTGCTCTAATTTTATTTATACTGATTGTTAATAAACATGAGGCAATGAGTTTAGATGGGGATCGAAGCAATTCTTTTCATAGCTGCATACTTCAAAAAATCTATAATATTTCTAATTGCATATATTTTAAACGTAAGATTTGATTCTTTTATAAACAATATTTATTTCAACTGAAATCTAGGTTTTATATCATACGCTTAGCTTATTTCAAATTCTTATCATTTTATGTAGTAAGTAAAATGATTTCGAGTGCAAGTATAATTTGATTTCTTAGTTATGACGTTTAACGAACGTATTAAAAAACTACCTCCACTTCCATGGGGCACTATCAGCATCGATCTAGGCCGTAAGTGAATTACTTTACAAATTTTTAATCAAACTTCGTTATCTACCTGATAATTTGGAGATATCGACAATTTCGCAACCTAGCAACCTGACAAAATAGATAGCTTGAGAAATAGAACCGCAATTAATAAGATCCGCGATGGTTTTAGGAAAGTCTGCAATTTTTCTTGTAAAAATCTAGAGACCTAGAGATTAATTCCATCAGTTAGCATTATCAAGTTATTGATCTTTCCTGAAGTTATTACGGTTCTTATTCATGGGGTTATGGTTCTGTTCTGATATACCACGAATAGTATTCTGGGATAGGAAGTTGTATGAGAACACATTTAACTTTAGATTGCTATTTCTTTATCAGCAAGGTTGCGAGATTACTGAACTATTGACAATTTTCAGTGTACATCTCTATAATCATATTCGGCTACATGACGTTTAGAGATTTGAGAAGATATCGGAAACACGTCAAGGAGAATAAAAAACGAAACTCTCAAAAAGTTCATCCAGTAGCTTAGAATTATTCCATTCCTCATCTTTATTTCTTATTTAGCTTAGGTGTATTTAAAATCATCGTATTGTACACTAGCGAAAAATAAACTTTAATTATCACGAATTTCATGCAAAAGTATCTTTGACCATGCCAATGGGAATCGACGTGCCGGTATTTCAAACGATCACACTACATTTTCTTGTTAAAAGAGCTATAAAGACGCATATCTTGAAAAAATAAGAGAAAATTGAAAATTTAGACAAAAGTGGAGAATATTGTATCTCATTTTCTAAATATTACAAGTACCATAATTCTGGCTTACAGTACTCTATATTTAAGACGCATTCTTTGAATAACCCGAACAAAATATAAAGAGTGGTCGGACAACTGCAAAAGTATCTCGGATCCGAACCAAACTTATATGATGGATACACCCATGGGCCCTAATCACAAAAATTAGGTTTTTAGGTCCCGCCCCCAAAAGTGGGCGGGGCTAGGTGGGGGTCAAAGTTGAGCATTTTCACGATTTGACACCCCTCAGGGGTATAAACGAAGGATTCTAAATCCAATCAGCAAGCAAAATCATCTAGCCATAAGCAATTATTTCCTGAATAAATAATCTAACAGCGTATAACCATGACAAAAATCGATAAAACAACCCATATAGTATCTTATATAACGGGATTAGAATTTGTTTCCTAAAAATCGTCACCGTCACTGATTTTTTGTTCCAAAAACTTCGATGAAACACTTTCCAAATTAGTAAGTGTTGAAAAAATTCTCCGAAAGGAGGACAATTATCTTCTCGAATCGAAAAATTCGCGAATTAGTAAATAAAATTCGTGCGGTTCAAAGTAACAGGACGCAATTCTTGAATTTAGCATCAAATTTTCTGAACAATTTGATGAAAATTCTGTAAAAATGGCAAAAATTTAGCGGAATTCAGAAAGAGCCTTGAGCAGTTCAAAGTAACAGAGTGCACTTCGTTTTCCCTTAATGCTTTGTGCTTGTCGAGTTGGTGAAGTGTGTTTCAATGAATCGGAGCGTGCGCGCGGCAGGCAGAGAGTAAGTGAAAGTAAAAATGGGCGGAGCGAATGAAGGAACAAAGACCACGCCCACTGATTAGCCTTTGGGAATGAAAGAGGAGATAGGGATTGGGGGATGGGACGAACGAGTGATCGATGCAAAATTTATAGGAATTTCATCAGAATTGCAGAAGAGTTACGACACTTTTATTTTTTTTATTGATTTTGGTTGAATTTGCACAATTATTAACTTGAGATGCTTTTTCGTGATTACGATGGTTGAACAATTTAGTCATAATATGATTGATTTTGATATTTATCAATTTCATAAGAGTGGGTTACGATACTTTTTCCTGCGCACAATTTTTTTCCTAGTTTTTCTGCAAACGAATTTTGAAAAAGTCACTTTTAAACTGTTTGATTATTGAAACTTGAGCCTTTATCTGATTCTGAATTTCATCAATTCATTGAAGTCAATCAATAATCTTATCTGATCGATAAATTCTTTGGTAGAATTTCCATGATTACTGTGAAGCCAGAAGGTCCAAGTTCTTTTTGTTTTCTTAAGAGCGTTATGAAACTTAAGCCGTTGTTTGATTGATGGAGTCACTTTATCTAGGGCATCGAACTACGATATTTTTCTGTTTATGTCTTAACCCTAGGATTCTACTGTAAAATGAAGGTTCGAAAACTATTAGGTTCATTTAGAAAAAAAAACATCTTTAGAATTTTATGATACTTCTGCTCAATGCTAAATTCTATCAGATTTGATTGATTTCTCTATTTGGTGCCTATATTTTACTTTGCTGAAGTTTATCTAAATTTGTAAAAAAATATCTTTGCACTTGACGCGTGCTTAGTCAAATCTCTAAAAGTTATCACTTGATTTTATAAACTATTATCAAACTAGCCAAAATTACCATCTTGACTAATTGATCTCCACCTTCAAAATTACTCCTTCAATTATCATCAAATTTCATCATTTTTCGTGCAACATAAAAGCCCTCGTCATTATCGTCAGATACGATATCGACTTCTTCTAATCACCTTTTTCCTTTATTTAGTTTCATGCTGGCGACCATCGTAAATTTGTTGCGTATCTTTCAGCTTCTGCAGGGGAAATGCGAGAAAGTTTGAAAAGACTGAAAGAGATGCTGAGTGAGAAGAAGGGCCTATTGTTAGATTTATCAGTCGGATACGATACGTCCTCTTTAATCATAGCATGCGCATCTTCTCATTTGGATTCTGATCTTATGAGTTCGACAGTCTCTAACCGCGCATATCATTCTTGGAAAATTATCGAACTTCAGATCAAGAAGTTCAAGTCAATATCTTGTCATTTCCATATACTTGATGCTATTTGAATACTGATTTTCCGTTTTCGATCATCACCTCCCACCGATTAAAGCTAAATATCGATTTTTCTAAAACGTAATTTTTAAAGCGAACGCACATAAACTCCAGACTTCAACCTCTACCTTTATATCGATTTCTTCTTGCTCCATTTGCGATTTTTCATTGCGACTTTCCAATTTTAAAATTTTTTGCTAGCTCCCAACTGTTCTCCAAGATAGTTCCTGATCGATCGACAATTTCGAGACTGACGAACATTTCTTCAGATGAACCAAAAATCTCATTCCCTACTGATTGAGTGCGGTGCGCGGACGCAGATTGCGCTTGACGATTCTGGAGGGCTTTCTATTGTTCTGCCCACGTTCCAACCACCAGGTACTGTGCCCTGATCCCTGGATTCATGCAACTTTCGAAACCCCCGAAGCCTTCTTTTTATAAGAAGTGGATTCCCACTAGATGACTCCTGTTGAGAGAAGGCTATTATAGAAAGGGTTCCGAAAGTTCCACTAGTTCAGGAACTGAGTCATTTCTTGAATAATATTTATTTCATGGTCTAAAGCGATAAGATTCATTACCATTTTGAACTAAGATTAAGGATAACTCTGCATTTCAACACAAACGAATTTAATTACAGAGGAACCAGAGGCATCGACGTCGAAAAGCTCAAATGGTTCGAAGGCTGAAGGCGACGACAAGCCAAAGCAGAATATCCCTTCAATTGATATGCTCGACGAGTCAGGTGGATTTTTGTGATAATTATAATCTGACAGTAAAATGGGGTCATAATTTGAGATATGAATAGATTAGGATAGAATATAGAATATATGTTTCCTAGTAGGATTTCTCGAGATTATTGATATTTTTACATTTTCGTAAAACTTATACTGGACTGAATGGTACTAATGGAGTATCAAATAACCGGGAAAGTGGTAAGAAAACTATCGAATAGAAAGTTAGCTGATCAAAAATAATCATTCATTGCAAAACCTTAAGACCTGAAACTCGAAAAGATTTAATATCTGGATTGCGGAATTATTGATTTGAATTTTTAACTTTGGCCATATCCCAGGCGATTAATTGAACTTCATGGATTATATAAAGATTGAACATTGAATTTTTCGAAATTTACACATATAAAACTTGGTTAATTTCCAGAAGCCTGCTTCTCTTGGATCGATGAACTAAAGTTGGTAACATTCAACAGTTATGCGCCTCCAGCCCAGCCGAAATGTCAAGTCTGTAGCGCGGAATTCGACGGAATACCTAGGTACTCCAAGAAGGTAAGAACTATATCTTCTGAATATCTTAGGATCGTTTTATTGATTGAAGCTAAAGAAGAGCACTTTATCATTTTTACCTCATTTCTGCTAATGAAAGTTCCCTGGGACGCACTAATTGCTAAAAATGGGTTAATTGGGCAATCGTTTGAGATTTTTCTGCTCGATCGACTTCAGAATTGATTTTTTACCGACTAATCTATCAACTCAGATTAGGGTGATCTTCTCGAATTTAGCACTATTCTGGCTGTAGTTACTTTGATTCCATGAAAATTATTTTCCAGCAAATTCTCAATTTTCGCATTTTTTTTCTGAGGAGTTTGAATATTTTCGACTTTTTTTATTTGTTACCTGAGCTCTGTACCGATGCTCGCCACTTCCAAACTAGAAAAACCTCTCGAAGGCAGGTTGAAATTTGCATATTCGACTGCGAGACTAGTGCATGGCATGAAAAGCGAAGCTAGTTTTACGCATCAGCAGCCTTTCGCAATCGTAAAAAATAATGATAAAATAAAAATGCGCACTTTTATATCTCATTGATCAAATAAGTGGAATCTTGATATTTTTGTGCAATTGCACGTAATCAGAAGGAGTTGAAATTGTTTGCAGAAGGTAATTCGTCCTCTTATATTTGGACAATATTTACATTCATAGAAACGAGATTCTAATAGGAAAACATTGTTCAGAATGGTTTTAGCTCCCTTTCTTCCTTTATGAACAATTTCAAAGAAAAATAAAATCCCCTTCAATTCACTCACGATTTCAATTTTAGGTATGCAGAGCGTGCGCGATGTTCTTCAAGCGATGGGTTAAAAGCAGCAAAGAGTACCGATGCCGTTCCAGCACAATTCCCGACAGATGTCCGCTGTCAAGTAGGCGTACTTATCGTTAACCGTGTCTTCTGATATTCAATATCGATTTTTTCAGAGAACAAGAGTTGCTGTAAGAAGTGTCGTCTGGAAAAGTGCTTTCTGATCGGGATGAAACGAGAATGTGAGCGACTTTTTATCGTTCAGGCATCATAAGTTCCCAAAAAAAATTTCGTATGTTTGAGACCTTGATGCTTGCGGCTTCCAAGCTATCATTCCTCCTACTTTTTATGAATTTTTCAAAATTTCAGCGGTCAATCGGTATAAGCGGAGAAAGATCTCAAGTAATCTCGGAAAACCACCGACTGATGCAAATTCACCAGCGCCGTCAAAGTCACCCACTTCGCCGACCACGTCAATCGCGCCGAACACACCGCCGACTCCGGCAAGCTCATAAACTCCCAGTGATATGTTAATCTTTAGAATTCTTTAGTTTCGTCCGAAGATTTTGCGCCTGGAAAATTATACGTTGATGGAAAAATACCTTGGGTGCAAAGTTATCGGGTGGTTTTTATTCTAGTTAGCCTTCATAGATTGTAGAAAATGTGTCTGTACAAACTTTTAGTCATCGGCTAGTAATTTATCGCCATTGTTCTTTCAAATCTGGCTTTAAACTTTACCGCACTTTGGCAAAGAATGTGGAGTTTTGTTGACTTTTTCAATATTGATTATTTTCAAGGGAACAGTCTATTGGTAAATTTGATGATGTGCTTTCATGACACGCAAATATCATATTTGACTTGAACGTACTCTTCATTATTCCCGAGATTAGCCTTGCTTCTGTTGCCGGGCGAAGTGTTTCCGCCGACTCTGCGTTCTTTTACTCTCTTTTTCCTTTTTCACACTAGTTTAACTTGCTGCTCGCGTCGCGCTCGCACCACTCTTTACCCAGAGACAGGTAAAGTGTTCATCTCGGTTATAATGGAGAGTACTTTGTGGTTTATCTGGCAAATCGAAATTTGGAAAGACCGTTCTATCTTTTCTTCAAGCTAATCGAAATAGCACATCAAAGATGAGAAATGTTCCGCGACAATATTTCACCTAGCTTGATGACTTTGTAGAATTTGGTCTTCAAACTTTCGGCAAATCAATATTTTATTTCATTATTTTTTAGTTTGAAGAATCATAAATTGTTTGATAGCTTCAGTTTGTTTCTTGCAAAACATTCCAATTCCAAGTCGCGTAAATAATTTTAGTGCGACAGAGAGTCTTGACACAAAATGGGTCATTTTGAGTGCCCTGTACAGTCGGGAAGTAACCTACTCACTTCTCGGTTGACATAAAGATAGGCCTTCGTGATAATGCGCGCATCGATAGAGAAAGAGGGGTCGAGAGAAGTAGATAAGAGAGAGGGAGGAAAGGGAGAGAAAGAATGAGAAACACGCGTGCGTGCTACGAGAGGAGCAATGATAAAATTGGGTGATCAACGAAACAAACTCCATCCGGTTTGAGATTCGACGTCGCCGAAAATCGCGATAAAATAATTTGGGGATGCAGGACCGAACGGGGGACAAATATCTTCGTCTGGGAAAAACATCGATAATTTCAAAAGGATATTTGCAGATATGGGGCTAACAATGCCTGATAAGGTGAAAGCTTAAATGATAAAATGACCATGAATCTTAAGATTATGTAAAGGTATGGATGTAAAAATGGAGGAAAAAGGTTCGTCTGAGGGTTATCGCTCAAATATAGCTTATTCGTGAAAAATGGAAATGGAAGGTGTTTTCATAGGGTTCTTCAGTATATTAGGGAAAACGTTAGAAGGTGGCCTGAAGAATCTTTTGCCCGGTCAATTCTTCAATTAGAGAGACAGAAAACGAGACTCTTCTCAAAGTATCAAACTAGAAGGTTTTAGTCGAATATTGTCTACGTGGAATTGCAGTATCATTAAATGAGAGGAGATAACTCGACATTTCCGATTGTTTCTATACTCAACGCGCTCGATTTTGAAAAAGACAGACAACAAATAATCTGACTGATATTCTGAAAGGAAAATTTCTGATGAAAAAATATTCTTTTATCGGAGTTTTTGGTTTTGCAAAAAAAAAGGAACTCAACAAGGAAGAATTTATTTGATTCTCATAAAAATACATTCACGGAAGAAAGGGAAGATCAGAGAAATTTGCTCAGAGCTTCAGGTAGATCCGGCCATTGATGGGAGGAAACTCGCCGACGATATCGACCTCGTTCTGAAATCTCAAGAGGTTAAAAATTAAGGATAGTTTCGAAATTTTTTAAACAAATTTTTGCGTCAATTTCTGGTCATGTTTCTTCATGTATCCTGATAGTCATATTATTTTCTTCCTAAAAACATATATCTTCCAACATTTCATTGATATTGAGGGGATAAATTCGCTCTTTTCATACTATCTGAGTTTTGCTTGTTATATTATGTCTGCTATACGAAAGCAGTTGTTCCAATGAGGTTTTACAATGTTAGCTGGCTGTTTCTAGTATGACACCCGGCTCTCTAGCTTGAGAAAAGGAGCTGTGCGTAGATATTTTGCTCCTTCTCGCCACCTTTCATACCTGCAGTCAAAAATAAGCCTGTCCTGTGTTCTGTTTCGCTGAGCCCACAGATTCCACGTTACGAAATATCAATCAAACAATTCGTAGCGCGCGGCTGATAAGCAGAAATAAACACAACGAACTAGTGCAAAATTGCTGACGAGAAAAAAATGTGATTTCGGGACCAATTAGTACAAATGAGCGAAAATAGGTCAAATTTTAAGAATAATGGGAGTCCGAACAAATTTTGTTCGAAACTAAAAAAAATCAATACAGATTTTTCATTGATTTCGGAAACAACAACTTTTTTACTAGATGGATCATTTTTTACAAGAAGCTAATCTCTTCCATCGTTGCAAATTTCGTCACGATTTCTTTTCCGCCAGCAACCTTTTCACTCAAAAAGTTCTCGAGTCGAAACTGCAGACCTCCAAATGTTATCTGCTGGTTGCGTATCTGATGCAGCACAGCAATTTTGCAGTTTGTTCAACCGAAGTTTGTTTGAGCAAAGTAAATACACTGATATCTTCATTGAAACAATATCGAAAATGAGCGAGGGACTGTTGAGCATCATTTATGATTGAGGGATGGTCATCGATAAGAGAGAAGTTGGAACTGATCACTCTCGGCCCCAATGAAACAGCATTTTCAGTTGAGCCCGAAAGGTCTTTGGAGTGTTTAAATGCTCCGTTTGATATTGTGAACTCCCGTAAAAGGTTGGTGCGCTGAGCTCTTTATCGCATAACAGCAGACAGAAAATAGGAAAGTTCAGGGAATGAAAAGTTGCTTATTGCCGCACCATAATGCAGTTTTACGAAAAAAAAAAAACGTAAAAAAGAGTAAAATTATATCATAATTCTAGCAATCTAAGGAATTCCTTGGAGTTAATAAAGCTTTATAGAATATTTTATAATATAGATTTGAGCCTTTAAAAAGTAGAGAACTTAGATTGCTCAGAGTTTCATGAATAAATAAACCTATTCGATATTGCATCAATTTGATACAAAAAATTTGCTCTATAGAAGAAAAAATGACTCTTTCAAAAGCAATTGATAAAATCGAGCAAAGAGCTCAAACTAAGCAAAAGATAAATTACAAACTAGAGTAAAATAAAGAAGCGAAAAAGTCGAAATTCACTCACATCACGATTTTTGGAGGTGTCGGGGTGTGGTCCTCCGTACTCCTCGCCCTCTACGGTCTCGACGTCGACAAACTGGTTCTCGAGTTGGACGAAGACGGGCTTGATGAACTTGGTGTGGTTGCGCACACGCTTCACCACCATGCGGTTGTGCAGATTCGCTGGACGCGGCACGCCGTACTTCTCGAAGTATTGGTTGCAGGCGCTGAAACAATTTTACTCGAATAAAAATTCGAAATTCGATGAGAATTCAAAATTACCCTTCATTCTATTAGGTTGATGCATAATCTTTCGGGGCAATTTTCTATTTTTACTGACTACTATTCAATGGAATAACAAAGCTTCGTTAGAATATTAAAGAAGAAGACAGGGCATCTGATTAAAAATGCCTTTTGTCATCTTTTGAATTGTGGTATCTACTTTTATGACGAGCAATGGGATATTTTCCATCGTAAAGAATAACCTAATTTTGAAACATCGGATCACAAAAAATCACAAAGTTCAACACAAAATCAGTTCGAATTTATAATGTTGTAGTAATGGCACCACATTATCGGGTAAAATTTAAGCCTGAACATGAGGCTATATTTACGCGAGATATCGGCCAAGGTATTTCACTTACTCAAAAATCGAATATTTGACTTCGCTCTCCTCCCACCTCTCAAAGGATAATGTAAGAGCGACCAAACTCTCGGATTATGAACGTATGAGAGTTAGTGATAATAATCGTCAAGATACTATCACTTGAGGTATCACTATTGAAAAATAATTTTTATTTAATTTATATGAAAACTGAATGGAAATTACGCATCACCCAATATTTTGTTTGTAACGTGAGCAGTGGACAGATTGGAATAGTTTTCATAAAATGCGATATTAAAACTTTGAAACGTAAACAATTTGTGTTATGAAGTGTTGAAGAAAAGACAAACACTCACTTGCATTCGAGTTTGCCGGTGTATGAATGGTGGCGCCACATGGGAGTCTCGTTCGTGCCGCACACTGTGCACACCGAGTTCGCGTGCATCGGGGGTTTCTAAAATCCAATTTTAAAAATCGAAACGAAGAAATGATCTTAGAGGTGAAAATTTCTTTAACAAAAGCAAAAACGAAGTCGACAGACCTTAGTCAAGCGCCTGCGCTTTATCGGCAATTTGACGTGTTGGGGGGTCTGGGATGGCTTTTTGCCGATCACTGTGCACACGGTCTGCTGTTTGGTAGTAGTGGTGGTCAGCGACAGGTCGATGAACTTGCAGGGATGAGGCTGAATAATATCGATTTCAGTTAGCTTTATGATATGATAACACAGAACACGACAACATCATATTATTCATAGGTAATACACGTCGCTGTAGTCGGAGTGCGAAAAATATTTCAATAAGTTGCAAAAATATCAATGCACTGTGGCGTTTACAGCAAAAGCAGCGTGTCGGCTGACGTTTCGGCAAAATTTTACAACAAACCCCCAAGAAGCTGGTAGATGGGGACGCGTAGTCGAGGTTGCCCGAGTTGTCGTTTCGATGGATCGCCTGTTCGGTGGCTGTGGCCAGCAACTGACTCGGCTGCCCGCCCTCCAGAGCCGTGTGCGTCAGACTCATCGAATATATCGGCTGACCGTAGTGGTGCACGTGCGTGCTCTGCAACTTCATTGGATCATCTTCAAAAGAGAAATATGAGAAAAAGCGGGAATGATCTTCACCATCCTTCTTTCAAAGATAGATTTGTCACCTTATGGAATAAGATGAGTAATTCAGGATCAGAGCGAAACACTTGGAAGTCTTTCAGACTCAAACAGATAGGGATAAAAGTTGGAATACTAATAGACTGGATTTTCAGACCTGCTGAATGGCGTGCGAGTCGTCCTGCGCGGCAATGAGGCGCTGCTGGTCGACGGCGAACAGTTGCGGATTCATCGTTCCGTTCTGCAACCACATCTGGCTTCTAAAATCAGGATTTGTTTTAATTGTTCAAATAAAAAATTTGAGCAACACTTTCTCAGGTAAGATTCTAGTTTTTGATTCTCAGAGGTGATGATGAACTCATGGAAAAGGAAGGGAGAGCATGTTGCTCCCTCGATGGTTTCGAAACAACTCCTTACGAATCAGACGACATGGCGGCTGACTGAACGATCTGGTCCTTCGACATCTTTTTTGCCTGACTGTTGCTCGGCTTCGTAGTCGCACCGCCCGAGGAAGGCATCGTCTGACACGGCGTCATGTAGTTAGCGAACATCAACTCAAAGTCCAGGTGATCTACTTCGTACGCGGTCGTCACATCGTCATTCGCTGAGGGCCTTAAAAAGCATCTTCACTATTTTATCGCTTTTCAATGCTAGAAAGGCGCTGATTTTGTCATTGATCAGGATCAGCTTCATTATCACAAAGCTCCAATGCTGATTGAAGTTTTTCTCTCGTTCTTACGCCTGATTCCCTGCCTGATCGATGGCAGTCGTCGCTGGTGACGGACCCAGAAAGTCCACATTGAACAGATCGTCCAGTTCCTGGAACATCGATGAAATGGTAATGAAGAATGATCGATTCATTTTGCTCACGACCGAATGCAAGCTAATTTGTGAAGTTTTCAAGTTTCTGCTGATTAAGAAGAAGGCCTCTATTTCTGTCCCCGCACGTCTACGTTCCGGCAAAATGGCAAGCACACCGGTCCGCCACTCCGACGGTCACAGAGATGAATTTATGGGGTTTGGAACGTGGTATTATTTTTCAAGACCAAAAAGAATCTTCAAAAAATTATTCGAGAAAAGAGTTTTTGAACACGTTGAATAGTAAGCCTACCTGAAGATTTTGAATCTGTCCAGGAAAAATTGATCTTCATCATATTTTTTAAATCGATAATGAACCGGGCATATTCAAAAATCGGCAAAAATGACGCACTTGATTTCTAGAAATTGGATGAGGTGAAATTGCTGGACAAAAAATTGAAGCCGAAGAAAAGCAAAAGGGAGAAGAGGAGCGGCATGCAGTCGAGCCAGTCGGGAGAGACAGTGAGTAAGAGTTAGGGCGTGATTTAATATAATAATCTCACCTTACCAAATTGCATACGTTACCCTTGATCTCTATAAATACTTCACTCTGTCAGTTAATAAACATTTTCACTCGCATCTTTGGTCTACCTTCTAAAACCTTTACAGCTAGCCGGGCGCAATAGTTCAGTTGACCAGGTTGCAGCTTGTATTTTTTACAAAAAAAAATTGCATGATTTCTCGCTATTTTGAAGTTGCGTGCCAATACCAATTTTATTAAAACTTCAATCTTCATCGAATGCTAATGGAATTCCCAACAAAAATTTTTATGAATTTAGTTTATTCGAGGAAAAATCCCAAGAAAATGAGATAAATTATCGTTGAAACTGAGAGAATCGATGTGCTAAGAGACACTGGAAGATCAGTGAAGCAATACTGAAATTTGTTTATATTTCGAAAAAAAAAAATCAAGATTCACCTTCTCCATAGGCTCTGGGGGTTTCATATCTTTCGCTACTTCTGCCAATATCGAAATTGGGCAGAAGCTCGGGTAATTTTTACATGCTGGTATTCCCTGAGTTATTTCAACGAAGTCATGATCCTCATCCTGATGGTACATCAACTTAACTTTTAGGGTCTTATAAGATAAAATAGAAGATCCAATACCTTGAAATAAAAGTGCCCGGAGCTTGTATTTTGCCAGAGTTCTAGAGCCATACAGGCTGAATATAGAGGATATTGCCCTGGTGGGTTTATGGCATATTCCTCGACTCCTATTGCTGAGAAAAATGCGTACAAAATTGTGTCGTGCTAAACTTAGAACGAGTTGGAAGAACTTATCAATTTCTAAACGGAGCATGTTGATCGGGAATATTTTTGTAACATGTTTTTGTTTAATTTTGATAATATTCAAGTTATATTTTAAGTTCGAAGCTTTGAAGCCACTATGACTTGCTAATCGAGTCTAACTCAAAATGAAACCTTCAATCAAGTGAGTTATCGAAACATCGTTTCTCATGAAATTGGGAAAATCTTACCCCAGAGTACATATAGGCCTTCAAATTGTTAATCCAATTACAGCTGTCCGTGGTTTTATTTAGACAACTCATTTTGAACTGGAACCTCTCGCTGATTTCGTTCAGCAGAGTTCCGCCTCTCAGGATTTTCAGCTGTTTCCCAATGTCATAATCGAGGTAGAGTTGGGTTTTATCTAGAATCGTAAAATTTATATTCTGGGGTAATTTGTAACAAAATTTCACGCAGAATACCAAAAAAAAAGAAGTTTTGTTATAAATAGGTGCAGACCCTTTAATTTATAATTTTTGGTCGAAAAATATTATTATCGTCTTTATAAATTTTTAGAAAAAAAATTGATTTACTAAAGATTCCGTTTTCAAACAATTGCTCTTGATCGTTGACAGCGTTCATTTGAGCGTATAGTTCATCAGTGTACCATGGGGTTCTATTCCGAAAATCATTAAAATAGATCATCTAAAGACTTCAAAGTAGTCCGTATTTTGAGATTTTTCACCTCAGAAAACAAGGCCTGGGTAGGCTCCCAAATGCTTTCGAAATAGATTTTCTTTCCACAATTCACAGTTAGATTTGCGAATAAATTTTGCACTGAAGTCGCATTCATGTAGGCTTGAAATTCGTTGGTCTTCTTCGCCAGCTCCCACCATTTTTCTCTCAGCGGGCAGTGGGCGCCGACGTTTGATACATAAAAACGTTATTTCAATAACTCTGCCGAAATTTGAAACTTAACTTTAAAAATTTAGGATATCTTATGTTTCGGGATTAGTTGCATGCGAATTAGACGATTCAAATAGCAATAGTATTTAGCAATTGCTTAGTTGATACAATGAAAAACAACCTACATAATCAGTATCATCCCTAACAGTGTGAATTGCAACAGGCACTAATCCGGCTGGCCAACCCGCAACTTGGGGATAATCATATTGATTGCTGTTATTGTAGTTCGCTTGACCGTAAAGACCGATCATGTTCGAGTAGGCTGAGATTAGCTGAAAATATTACTGATTTCGAACATTCATAGCTTTCTTTTAAAAATTGATAAACCGCTGTCATAATGTTTGATTTATGTATGGCTAAAGTGTCAGGTTATTATTTAGAAAATCATACAGTTCTGTTAACATCGGTTGATCGTACGTAAATTGCGTTAGATTTGTAGGTCGACGGTAAAAACGCCGGATAGACGTTATCAATGTACCGATTTCTTAGCTCCATGCCAAGTTTCATATGCTGCTCCATCCCCTTCTAAGAGTAATCATTTTATAGCCTAAGAAAATCAAATTGCCGGTGATAATTGTCCAAGGCCTCCGCCTCCGAATCTCCACTCATCCGGTTTGACGCCGTCTTTCGGGTACGTCGCGGTTGGAGATCGATCTCATGAAATAAAATTAATAAATTTTGGATGTGTTTCAAATTTTATCAGCTTTCAAGGAATTGCCAGTTTCAATAATTGGTGTCCGGACGCGACCTTTAATAATCAACAAACCAACTAAATAGTTTTCTTACCATGTCTCCACATCTGAAATTCTATCCATTTTTAGCCTCGAGGAAAAATTAGCTCATACCATCTGGACAAAGACTAATTTCATGCCATTAGTTTGGTCTAGATATTCACTATCTACAGAAATAAATAATATAATGAAGACAAAGAATAAGTAGAACATTTTATAGAATATTAACTGAAGGAAAATTATGGAACCATAGAAAGACGAGAGTTCAGCATGAAAATAACAGTTTATATTACGCAAAAAGAAAACTCTTTGCTGATAAGAGCTTGCAAAATTGATAAATTGTATTCTCTAAATGATGAATGGAGACATTATCAGCATTTCGTAAGCTCGAATAGTGACAAAGAAACTGCCAGATCCAGTCTGGCTACAAGATAGCTTGAATATTTTATCATTGTGGATTTCAGAAAAAAATGAATGATTTTACATTCATGATCGTGTAATCTATCGAAAGAGCAGAGTAATAACTATTTAACATTACAATTTTTAATTTTAAATCTACTTAGACAACGAGAGACTTAAAGTTTCATAACGGAAGAAACAATAATTTTAGAACGCTCGTTTGCCTGTACATGAGAGATACTCGTTTTGGGATTCAATAATTGGATTATCGGAAGGCATTTTCGATGAAGGTATACTCTGAAAATTTTTCTGATTATAAAACAAATTTGATGATCATTTTTGAAAATTTAGATCATATTCAACGTTTAATAAAATTTTACCTATAAGGTTTGACGAAAGTGAACCCGAAAACTGTTGTGCAAACTGGATAGAACAACAACAGGGAACATACGACATAACGCAGAGTTACGGATTCGTAAATAAAAGGCACCGGTATGTAAGTAAAAAATACAGTATATATGACGCATGGTGCCACGATTGAGATTAGGGGGTAGACTATCTAAAATATTTTATATGTACCAGGAGAATTTTGGATTGATATGTGTAACCGGAATTTAATATTCAAAAACGTAATATGGCATCTTAAATATAAACTTAGTAATACTGGTAGATGGGTGCTCGAAATGAAACAACGATCTTTAAAAATTTAGCCAACTAATTATTCCTAATCGATTACCTGACAATACAACATGATCGTAAATCTTCTTTGAGCCTTGAAAGTCGAAGCCGAAATGTGTGGTCTCATGACATGTAGATGTTTATTTACAGCTATACAGGATAAAATATTACCCGACATGAATATAATTATTCCGATTAACATTAGGATTCCTTAAAATAATTTTCTTTATTCATGTCTTCTTGTGAATTACAGGGTGGCACACAATTATGGCAACTCATTTTCAAGCAGGAGTAATTTTATAATGAAAGGCTCTATATTAGCTTTTGTTATATTTTTGAATTCATTAGACCTAATGTGTCATGGATTCAAGAAAAAAACTTCCCAGAAAAAACGCTTACCGTAGATGAATTTAAATTTTTGATTCGATACTGCAACTGTTAACGTTATACGCAAAAATTGCCCATATGTTTGGCAATTTTTTTTCTGGAAAGTGCCCATACCCAACCAATAAATCTTAGTGGATTATATTCTCTGGGTCAGTTAACACTAATTTCAATTAAAAAATTCGAGTCATAGCGATATTTGGATGTAGGAGATTGTTTCGACGCCAAGAAGGGCTGCGTGCCATAGGTAACTTAAGTTCGAGGGTACCGCTGGCACCAAAACTAAAGAGCGATTGAAATAATTATACATTCACAAATCCTGCATCCATTGGGGGAGTTGATTTGTTAAAAATCCAGAATTATCTGTGATTTATATTAAAAAAGGCGAATAAAATTCGCATTCCATGATATTAAAAAGAGCCGAAAAATGCAATATCTCAAATAGTCCATAAAAAATCTGAGCCTGATGTTCCGTATGGAATTTATTTATTGGGCTTAAACTTACATATCTTGAAGCTCATAACCTCAGCATTATCTAGGCTAAATTTGAAGTTATATGGAGCATCAATAAGTTAAGAAAAAAATATTATATGAGGATAAATACATCGTGCCGCGTCAAAATAATTTTTAAGTTTTGTCGCGCTAGGGTAAAATTGGGGAGTTGTTTAAAAAATCACTTCTAATAATATTTTGTGATGAACTATCCACAGAATATATCCGTGAAAATTCTAGCCCAAAATACCGATCCGTATGGTATTTATTCAATGAGCAATGGGTTGCCATAATTGTGTGCCACCCTGTAATCTCATGCAGTCCTACAGAGGGCGATTGTCAGAAAACCTTTGCGACCTACTCCCATATTTTTTCGTTCGACGAAAGCGCTCCCCAGACCTTATCTCATGTGATTATAATAGACGTGCAAGATTGAAGAAAATTATAACTTTTTGTAATATAACGATCATAAAACGTAGGAAGATAAAAAAAAATTTCAAAACCATCTGTCAAAGCCCTTGCAGGTATCTTGGTTTATTTCATCTGGGTGAACTCATTAATCTTTTGTGTAAATCATAAAACAATCCATTTTAAGCTGCCTTATGGTAATCAAATTTTTAGGCTTGACGATAAAGGTTAGTGATTTTATTGTTAACGAAATATCAATATTTTTCTGTGTAAATCCTATATCTAACCTGCAACATACGTTACCCAATAATCTTGCCTGAACGACAAATAATACATATCTTCTTGTTCCGCGTAAACACCGAGATTGATTATTTTGCCATTGACTTTCAGATCTTCCAAGAATACCTAAATCTCAATTAAATTACCGAAAACTCAATTAACTTCTGATTCTTATTGTTAACAACTTACTTCGGTATCTTCGAGTGCTAAATAGACTAGCGGCAAGAATGCTGCAGCAAATGCTAGATTTATCAAAACTGCCACGATAAATCCTCTGAAATGTATTTTTAAAGAAAACTAAAAGATGTCTTACTTCAAGGAGAAGAAGAAGTCTATCCAATTCTGTTTTTCATAAATCGACCACATCCTTACATAACAGCAATCGTTAATGGCTGTGAATACCGTTAGGCCCCAGAACAACGTCAATAGCAACTAAATATCGATTTTGATTTAAAAAAATAAATAACGAGATTTTTCCAAATTACGGCTAAATCGCATCCGATTTGACCAAATCTTTTAGCGAGTCCCAAGACTGCTGCAGCGGGAAGTGGAAATAAAGGATCTGGTCGTAAAATATAGGTTAAGGTTGATGACAGTAATAGTTCACATATCTGAATTGTTTTACCAATCGAGGAAAATATAAACTCATGTTTTGTAAAAATACGCATAAAAAACTTGATATGTTTCTTAGTAACTATTGTTTTCTGTAGTAATTTGCTGAATAAAATTCTAACTAACCACCAATTTTAGCATGACTATTCGATAGATCTTCATTTCCTTGGTAGACTGAGTAAATACGACGTAAAGATAGAACACTGAAATACATTCACAAAGCAGCGAGAATATTAGAGATCTATAACTTTGCACGAGATTTTCCAACATTTTGGGTGTAAAATAATGGTAGTTTCAATTTGAATTTAATAGATATACAAAACTGAAACACGAGTTAAATGAGAGCCACTGTAATAAGCTTTGACTTGAAGCAGATGTAATTCGTGTGAAACTTAACATATTAATAATCATTTTCATAAATTATTCAAAAGAGAGTAAAACACACGCCTTTCTCCTCTTTCCAAAAATACCACTTTGCAATAAGAGAAATAAGAGTTTTCGCGCTCTGGCTTTGCATCGTTATTTGGCGGTCCAAATTCGTCATTTATTTTCGTCCTTCTCGACTTTTCGATTTTTTCGCTTTAATTGCCTAATTGTCTTTATCGTTTTGTTCGTCGCTAATTGATTAATTCTCAATAACTAGCCAATTAACCACGAATAAATAAATAATTAGGCAATTTAAAACGAAAAAATCAAGAAACGAGAATAAAACTTGACGTTAGTCCCGTAAGCGACAAGTAAAGCCAGAGCGCGAAAACCCCTTTCTCTTATTGCAAAGTGGCATTTTTTTGGAAAGAGGAGAAAGTGGAGCAAGAGAAAAACGAAATTGAATTAAGAATTAGGAATTTTTACTAGTTGAAGTGATGACATAAAGTATCAATAACTTTGAGGTACTGTGCCACTCAAAAGTCTTGGAAGTTTTTGGATAAATGATGATCAGATTATTCTTTTTGATATAAACAATTTAATAACATGATAAAATGATAATATATGATCAATAGTATTACGAAAGACTCTCACTCATTCAATTCTTCACGTTACTTACCAAAAATTGAGTCATTATTCAATCACTTATTTTAATACCAAAGTGTTATTATTTAGCATGAAGAATAATCATTTTTTAAACAAATTTTCAGCAAAATAGGTTGAATTCAATCTCTGAACACATTTCTAGGGTTTATATCGGTTTTGGACATAAAAAGTGAAAAAAGTTATACCACAAAACCTTTGCACTTTGATCTATCTATTACAACCAGCTACGGTAATCGGTCATTATCTGGTCGGAATCCTACCCAGAAATGTTAATTTTTTGTCAAATTAAAGTATATTATTCTTCAACATATCATAATGCATATTTGCACGTATTTATTCATAATCTGATACTATTGGATATGAACAGAATATGATAAAGTTATTCTATTCTATGACTAATCAACAGCGCTCTCTGACATGAATAAAAATGTACCAAAACCGATCCAAATGCCAGAAGAATGTTTTATGATTGCTAATTAGTGTTTTAGAGCATCTTTCACAAGTTTCTGCCGTTTGAAAATACCCACTGACAATCATCCATAAG
This sequence comes from Diploscapter coronatus, assembly GCA_964036155.1. Taxonomy (NCBI): domain Eukaryota; kingdom Metazoa; phylum Nematoda; class Chromadorea; order Rhabditida; family Rhabditidae; genus Diploscapter; species Diploscapter coronatus. The sequence goes on from OZ038422.1 coordinate 14,241,447, forward strand.
ACTACCACAGCAGCTCATATACCAAAGCATTGAAGAGCGGTCTTGCATTCTTTGTCAAGCTATTCTTTCATATCCAAAACACGATAAATCAGCTCAATTAATGTAAACCTATGCAAAATAATGGCATTTAAAAAGTTTGGACCAGAAATAATCAGAAAATTTGAGTCAAACTTGTCATTTTACAAGCTGATGCATTCTCTGATTCACTTGACGTGTTCTAATTCATCGTTAAAATTAGTTTTTCTTGTTAGAGCTTGTATAGAAATGTTTTAACTGATGGTAAAATTATTCTGAAACTAATTTAGTATATCACAAATGGGAATTCACCCCTTTTAGTACCACTTTAATTCCATTGCAATCATTCCCTAGTAAGCAAAGTTTGCAGCCTTTATTCAAACATGACAATGTCATAGTTATAAAAAAAAATCTTGCAGTTAAATTAAAAATACCAGAATGATACAAATATATAATTTTTACAAAACAAAAAGCAAACTAGAAAAGTGAAAATCGCCATTTTGCAAAAACTTCCAAGACTTTTGAGCGATACTGTAGCATTATAATTTTTCACTTGAAATTTACTTAGACAACGAGAGATTTAAAGTTTCATAACGGAAGAAATGATAGTTTTAGAACGTTCGTTTGCTCGTACATGAGAAACACTCGTTTTGAGGTTCAATAATTGGATTATCGGAAGGCATTTTCGATGAAGGTATACTCTGAAAATAATTTTTGAGAATTTAGATCATATTCAACGTTCAACATTTAATAAAATTTGACCTATAAGGTTTGACGAAAGTGAACCCGAAGACTGTTGTGCAAACTGGATAGAACAACAGCAGGGAACATACGACATAACGCAGAATTACAGATTCATAAATAAAAGGCATCGGTATGAAAATGTAGGATACAATGTAGATGACGCATGGTGTCACGATTGAGATTAGGGGGTAGGCTATCTAAAATATTTCATATGTACCAGGAGAATTTTGGATTGATATGTGTAATCGGAACTTAATATTCAAAAACGCAATATGGCATCTTAAATATAAATTTAATGATAATGGTAGATGGATGCTCGAAATGAAACAACGATCTTTAAAAATTTAGCCAACTAATTATTCCTAATCGATTACCTGGCAATACAACATCGTCGTAAATCTTCTTTGAGCTTTGAAAGTCGAAGCCGAAACGTGTGGTCTCAGGACGCGTAGTTGTTTATTCACAGCTACACAGGATAAAATGTTGCCCAACATCATTGCAATTATTCCGAATAATATTAGGGCTCCTTAAAATAATTTCCTTTATTCATGTCTTCTTGTGAATTAATCTCATGCAGTCCTACAGAGGGCGATTGTCAGAAAATCTTTGCGACCTACTCCCATATTTTTTCGTTCGACGAAAGCGCTCCCCAGACCTTATCTCATGTGATTATAATAGACGTGCAAGATTGAAGAAAATTATAACTTTTTGTAATATAACGATCATAAAACGTAGGAAGATAAAAAAAATTTCAAAACCATCTGTCAAAGCCCTTGCAGGTATCTTGGTTTATTTCATCTGGGTGAACTCATTAATCTTTTGTGTAAATCATAAAACAATCCATTTTAAGCTGCCTTATGATAATGAATTTTTTAGGTTTGACGATAAAGGTTAGTGATTTTATTGTTAACGAAATATCAATATTTTTCTGTGTAAATCCTATATCTAACCTGCAACATACGTTATCCAATAATCTAGCTTAAACGACAAATAATACATATCTTCTTGCTCCGCGTAAACGCCGAGATTGATTATTTTATCATTGACTTTCAGATCTTCCAAGAATACCTAAATCTCAATTAAATTACCGAAAACTCAATTAACTTCCGATTCTTAGCAACTTACTTCTGTATCCTCGATTGCTAAATAGACTAGCGGCAAGAATGCCGCAGCAAATGCTAGGTTTATCAAAACTGCCACGATGAATCCTCTGAAATGCATTTTTAAAGAAAACTAAAAGACAGCTTACTTCAAGGAGAAGAAGAAGTCTATCCAATTCTGTTTTTCATAAATCGACCACATTCTTACATAGCAGCAATCGTTAATGGCTGTGAATACCGTTAGGCCCCAGAACAACGTCAATAGCAACTAAAGATCGATTTCGATTTAAAAAATAAATAGCGAGATTTTTCCAAATTACGGCTAAATCGCATCCGATTTGACCAAATCTTTTAGCGGGCCCCAAGACTGCCGCAGCGGGAAGCGGAAGTAGAGGGTCGGGTTGTAAAATATAGGTTAAGGTTGATGACAGTAATAGTTCACATATCTTAATTATTTATCAACCGAAGAAAATATAAATTCATGTTTTGTAAAAAAAATATGTATCAAAAATCGAAAAAAAACGATATAAATTTCTTAGTAACTATTGTTTCTGTAGTAGTCTGTTGAGTGATATTAATATAAAAAGATAAAATTCTAACTTACCACCAATTTTAGCATGACTATTCGATAGATCTTCATTTCCTTGGTAGACTGAGTAAATACGACGTAAAGATAGAATAATGAAACACATTCGCAAAGCAGCGAGAATATTAGAAATGTATAACTTTGCACGGGATTTTCCAACATATTTAGGGCATAAAATTAATAGTGGTTTAAATTTGAATTTAATAGATATACAAAACTGAAACTCGAGTTGAATGAGAGCCACTGTAATAAGCTTTGGCTTGAAGCAGATGTCATTCGTGCGAAATTTTACATTTTACGAATCATTTTTATGTTCTGCAAAGGAGAATAAAGTCAGAAAAACAACGAAATTGAATTGAAAATTAGGAATTTTAACTAAGGTTGAAGCGATGACATAAAATATCAATAACTTTGAGGTAGATGTTCAATTTACAGATGAATGATTTTAAATTGTTTCGAAAGGTAATCCAATTTATGGAGCGATAAAGCTTCATTAACCTCAAATTACATTTATAAACCCCGATATTTTATACAAATATCATCATCGTTCTTTTCAATTTTAAACTGATCCAATAATGATCTACAAGCTACCATAATCTACGTTACATTTCGTGATTTTTGTTCATTAGAAATTTGATTGCACATCAAAAATTGATTTGCTTCACGCTAATACAATTATAAAAGCAATGCTATTAACTGAAATTACGATTATGAGTCATAATGGTAATATTTATTCATCGTTACGTGTGGATGATACTCATGCAAATAGAGATTGCCCCTGGGCAAGTTTCCCTCGGCGCGCGTGTTCTATTTGTGTACCGAAGGGTAGCTCGACGGCAAACTTGGTCTCGACACGATCTTCGTTAAGCATGAATGCAGTAGCTATTATTAAGCATTGATAATCCAGTAATTGGCCTAAGGTTGATCTCCGTTTGTAGATATGCGATGACTATGAAAATATGCTTTCTGATATATTTTCTTTGAATACCAAGCGAATCCATCCGACGATCTACAATGCTATAGAAAAGCGATTATAATTCCATCATTAATTATCTTGAAATATAGCTTGGAATTTATTTAAATACAGATTTTCGAGTAAATTATTTATGCTTAGTCTAAAGCACTGAATAACATTTTTAATAATTTTTGAATATCAAAACTCCTAAAACATATCTAAAAATAAAATGATGTAAAGTTTTGCACATCTTTTCTAAAAAAATCCATGAAATCATCCGCCGTTCTCGTGCTGTACTTGGCTGGAGAACTCGCATGGAGAAATAGTGAACGAGCTTGAAGAAAGGGAAGAGAAAGAAGCAGACAGGAAAAAAGATAGAGAGACTGGTCTTTTCATACTTCTCTTTCTCTAGAGCCTCTCATTCTCTCTTCCTGTATGATCCTAGAATATAAGAGGCGCATGCTTATGGAGCTTTTCCATAATTTTCAATAATTACTCTAAATTTTATTTTCCGGTATCATTTTGAATTAATTTAAAATATTTTAGATCCTCTAAATGAAGGACTTATTTCAATGGCTCGCTTTTATTTCCGTTACTTCGTTTCAAGGTAATTGTTTTTTTAAATGTTCGGATACTTTATTCTGAAATTTTTACTCCTGTCGAAATTGTCTCTCTTACTCGAATGACAGAGTTTTACCTAAAAATCGAATTATCTTATCAAAATTTGTGATATTTTGTCAACGTCTAAAATATCTCCAAAATTTTGATCATTTTCAAAACACCATCACATGGCACTGTTTGCTTTGCTAAATTCGATGAAGTGTCTGACCTGTCTGGCTTCTTATCTTCTCTCATCTTTTCCTCATTTTCCCCCCTTTTATCACTAATGTCTGAAGCTCAAGTGCTGATATCCTATCAGCGAACACTCTCTTTGGCGAGATTATTTTGGGTTGGAAGTCCGAAAATCAATATTTCGAAGAGTCATAATATTTTGTAAAATTTTTAAAAAATTATAAAGAAGAAAAAAAGTAATATGAAGATCTTATAATATAATGACATGACATTCTTTTTTAAAATTATCTTTAGATGAAATTAAAAAATTAGAATAGCAAAAAATAATCTCCTAAAATTTCAGTATATTCATCTTCAATAGTGCCCGGTCGAGTTTGCATGACTGTGGAACACCTTAAAACCGCTTCAAACTCCACGCAATATTTCGAATGTGCCCCTTTAGCTGATGAAGAGGTATCTTGAAAATTATTGTTCTTTTTTATTTTCGTTTAAGATAAAAGGCTACTCCCTCGACGAAAAGTATCTGGGAATTTGGCAACTGAGGGATTGCCCGAAAGAGCACGAATTCGATGAGACAAAACAGAAGTGTAGCGATAAGAAGATTTTCAGGAGGTTTGGGGGTTTTCTTGGAAAAATTTCTGGCAACAATTTGCGAGTTTTGAAATTTAGACAGCAAGCAACCTGTTCTCAAAATCCTCAGGCAGCCGATTGCAGTCAGCCTTGTAATGGTGAGTTTTTCCTCGTCTATCATTTTTTAAAAATATAAACAGCCTAACCTTCAAGTCTATTACAATTTCAAATTTTATTTCATTCACCAATTTTTTAAACGTTATTTATTTTAAAATATTATTCAACTGTTTGATCTCCGTGTTAAAATTTGAACTTACAAAAATCGTATATCTTATCATTTACAACACACTATAAAATCTCTGTTGATCAATTTCAATCATCGATTTTTTCCATTTTCTCTGCCACAACCTTTTTCTCACCCCCTATCGGCTCTTGACGCAATGCTTCTCGCAGCATCGGCACTCGAGTCAACTTCCAAAACAAAGCACAGAACGCGGCTCCGACCAGACTGGACATGACCACCTCTAATTTCTCCTAGATTTTCACGCTATTTCTTCATTTTCCCCTAGACTATCATCCATTTTCGTGTTCCACGTCTATTTTCTATGTCATCTCTTGATTCTCTTTAGAAATCACGCTATTTCTCCAAATTTCATGTTCTATTTCTGCGAGATTCACAAATCATTTTTTGTTCTGATTGTTCACTTGCATGCCGGCTTCGACGGTCAATAGAATAGAAAGATAGGCCCTAGGGGAACATGAATCAAATGATCGTCAATTCTTTGGTTTCAAGATGAAAATGATTAAAGAATATGCCCCATCAAAATCAGACACAATTTTGCTCATTTCCATTTTGATATAACAGCGTTTGCTCCAAGAGCTAAAAATAACTTTTGAAATTCAGCCCCATCAGTCGCTCCTGTTGTCGGTGCTGCTTGCAACTGGTTGTCAGCTTCCCTTCAAGCCGACGTCGAAAACTCGAACTACTTCTTACAATGCGCACCGCAGACTGCAGGGCACGTTTTGAACTTGCGGCTATTCTTGAAGTAACGAATTTAGAGCTTCCTGCGGAGAGTGGGTGAGAATCAAGTGTGCAGATTCGGCGAGGTATTCTGAGGCCACGAGCACCTGCGTACCAACGACGATATCGGGATCGTGTCAGAATAATCAGGTAGCAGAAAGATATCATACATAATATTTTACGCAGAAAATCTCGACTATTGACAATGAATACTAACGGATTAGTGGTAAAAATTGAAACTTATCACTCTCATTTGCAATTCCTTTATTCAAAGCGCTACTGACTAGTAACTAGTGAGCAATGATGAGATATTCTGAAACAACTTCTAAAACTATAGGTTCCCATATGCAATTGCGCTACAGTCGCTTCAAACAGCTGTCCTGGCACTTCGGAATGTCAAAGTGTAAGTGGTTGCCACGAAGAAGAATTGATTGACACAAAGTTTTAGTCAGTCTGCTGTCAGCCTGTGCTCGAATCCACAGACGTTAATATGGTTCAGCATCAGGCGCCATGTAAGTTACAAGTTTCTGGAACTGTTATTGAAATTACTCGTTAGCGATATTCGTGTCCATTTTTTTCGGAACTCAAAAATCGCGTTTCATCACATCTATAGTCACGATTGATGAAAGTTAATATTCAATGTTCCGTTTGTATCAGGGCCGGGCGGGAGTCACGATTAATTTGAAAAATTCGAAACCAAAAATGATGTTTGATTCTTGAAAAAAATTTTCGGAATCGAAACCAGAACTACCGCCCATCCCTGGATTTGTATTGGCGAACCAAACAAATTGACCAATTTTTCAGTAGTGTGCCCGGGTTCATACGTACCTCCTCTAGCATCATGCTCTCAGCCATGTCCGGAGTGTAATCATAATTTTTTTTATCTATTAGAAAGAAAATTGGTCCTTCAGATTCGACCTGCATTCCTGAACTCGGTTGCTGTCCTGTGCCGGTGACCAATAATCAGAATAAGATGATCAAGATAGGTATCAGAAAATTCCTTATCATTTAAAAAAAAAATAAGTCTACTTATTCGTCGGTTTCGATTGACTGTCATAAACTAGCCTTTTAGTACTCTGCCCCGGCACCTATACGCCTCCAGTCATGGACAACTGTGACCTCTGCCCTTCTGGAACGACTTGCAACTCCCACATCAACCAGTGCTGTCCCATTCAAGAGCCTGCAAGCGACGTCGTGTACAACGTTCTTCTACTTTGTCCAAGTACGAATCTTCTTGCTTTCCCGATGTTCTCAAGAGTCCCTTTAGATGGGTCTCCCTCAACTGGTTCTTGTTCAGCTGGATGTGCCCCGGACCAAGGATGCTACCAAGGAGGATGTTGCACTTTGAATTGTCCTGTCGGGCAGGTATTGAAAGCAGAAATTCTCAATGTAGAACATCGTTCTTCAGCAACCCACTGGTTTCTGCAACTCTGGGTCATCCTGTCAGGGGAAATGCTACCAAGGAAACACTTGCTGTCAGGAGGCGATACGACTTCCAACATGCGCCAATGGACAACTGGCTCTGTCGAGATGTTCTGTTCAGATGGTAAGTGAAGGTTGGCATCGGCAAAACATGTTTCCAATTTGCACTAACGTTTAAGGTGTGTTTTGAGACATATCAATTTGCATAATTAAAGGAATGTGGCACGAACATGGTCTGCTCAAACGGAGGATGCTGTCCGGCACCTTACTGTCCCACAGGAGTTCAAGCCATATCCCGATGCATCCAAGGATCAAACACTTGTGGACCAGGACAAGTACTTTAAAGCAAATCTGTTGAATGAAACTAAAGTTCCACTTTTAGTCCTGCATGGATGGTCTCTGTTGTCCTCTACCGGCTTGCCCTTCTGGAATGCTATCAATTGGTAACTGAAGACTATTTACATAGGATTTAAAAAGTATCCTATGAAAAACGCTTTAATTAAATTATCGACATTGTGTCGGCCATTTTCTTTTCATTTATACAAAAATATACCCAACTTTAGGAGTCTGCACCCGCACAATCGACTGCGGCCGTATGGGCTTCGAGTGCTCGAATGGTGCTTGCTGTCCCTTGCCGATGTGCCCCAACAACATCGTCGCATCTCAAAGATGCAATAATGGATGTAACAATTGTTGTCCAATCGGTCAGGGATGCGTTAACGGAGCTTGCTGTCAGCTTCCGAGCTGTCCAAGCGGTTCGTAATGAACTCTGTTCTTTATTTCGAAGAATTTTATTCAGGCAGCCTTGCTATATCTATCTGCTCCAGTAACTCCTGCAGCAACGGCAACGAATGCGTTAATGGAGGTCACTTTTGACGCTGAACGATGTTTATCAAGTCACTTCAGGCTGCTGTCCTCTGCCCACCTGCCCCGGGGGTCAGTTGGCAACTCAACGATGCAGGATCGGCATGGGATGCGGTCCGGGGAATGTAAGAACCCTTCAGCAGTTCCTTCTCTTCAGCCATTCCTTTCAGATCTGCGAGAACGGTGTGTGCTGTCCGATCCCAATGTGTTCCTCGGGCTCCATCGCTATTTCCATCTGCGGTCTTGGCAATGCCTGTCCCATCGGGTACATCTGCGAGAGACGAGGATGTTGTCAGGAGCCTCTTCCTCTGTGCCCCAATGGAGGACGAGCATCTCAGCGATGCAACCGAGGCGCGGAATGTCCTCCTGGCTATGGATGCACACCGCTGGGTATGGCCGAATAAAGGCATTTGAAGCGCAAGATCATTTCAGGGGGATGCTGCCTTCTGTCGATGGAACCCGTCTGTCCAGCCAGCACGAACGCAGTCTGCCAATGCTCGCCAAACAGCATCTGTCCTCAAGGAGCCACTTGCACGATGGGAACGTGTTGTGCCAGCACGAGTAGGCAAACTTTTAGAGCCACGAATCCGATCATCTTTTTTAGCGTCCATCTCCGTATTCAACCAAGTGCCAGGGACATCCTGTCAAGCGTCTTCTCAATGCAATGGATATACAAACCAATGCTCACAGTGCATGCAGAACGTGTGCACATGTGTGAACGGAGCGGCTTCGAATGGTACGAGGAAAACCAAAAAGTGGAAGTTTCAAATAAGACGACTTCCTTTCAGGAGCTTCCTGCATCCAGATGCAAGCTAACCTCTTGACCCTTGCAAGAAACGGTTGTGACCAGTACGGCTCTCCTTGCAAGTACCTCTTGTCGTCAGCGAGAAGAAAGCCCATCTTCGCACCAGTCACCAATATCACTGATGATCCTTGTAATTCTCAAGCCTATTTTTAATGAATAATCGTCGAAATCAGAGATATGCAGAATTTCGATTCCGAATTTTTCAAAATCCAAATTCCACACGCACACCTAGTTAAAATTCAGTGTTCTTCAACGTCGCAACTGTACGTCACTGCGTCACGAAGACTAATGAAGCGAACTTCGATCCTGATAGCACTTGTCTGCCGAACGAGAAGTGCATCAATGGAGAGTGTAAAATGTATGCATTCCAAGGAGTGTTCCCTGAAGAGGAGTCTTATTTCAGGAAACTCTGGCCAGGAGAATACGGCTGCACAACAGACGAAGAGTGCACGGCTCGCTGTCCGAATACATACTGTGAGAAGAAGAAGTCCGACAAAAGTGTCGCTCAATGCCAGTGCGCAGATGGGTTCCTGCTGTATGGACGATGCCGTAAGCTTTGCTGCTTGAATCTAAAAACAAAGTCAGATTTGAGTGTCCCAATGCCCGAAAGGCTTCCACGAATCTGGTGCCTTCTGCGCTCACGACGATGAAGACTTCTTCTGGTCCGACGGAGAGTCCCAGGACAGTCTGAAAGCGCTATTGAATGCCGGACAATGTTAATTAGTTATTTTACCTTCTCCTTCATTCTCGATGACTAGAGCATCTTCATGTGATATTTATCCTAACTTATTCCGAATCGTATTTCAAAATGAAAATCTGAAACCTCTACCCTAACTTCTGACAGTATTACAGAAACTATTCAGTTGGTTATCCAAATGTGCTAAAATTATTTATGATAGCATTTGATCACTAGAAACTGTAGTCTTGCAGCATTTTATTGACTAAGCTGACTTGATCTTTACAGTTGTACCAATGAGTCTTTCTTTCTTCAGTCTTTCAGCTAACCGAACTCTCAGAATTTCATGCAACTCACTATCGTCTTCCCAACAATTGCCGGTGATATTGTATTTATTTCTACGCATTTTAATAAAATTTTATTTTCGAGATTCGAAAAGTCGATATTTATATAGTGCCGACGAAACTCAATGAATTCAAGCAGTCAAAGAGATGTATGCATACCCTGGATACACTGATGATGAAAATGACTGCCTGACGTGCACCTTCGGAACCGTGACGATCGATTAGCCTTAAAAATATCGTGAATAAAAGAAGTTCTGGTCGTCAACAATCCTCAAATCCGAACTCAAATTTGATCTCATTCTCTTTTATTTTTCCTGTTGAATAAACTTTTTCCGACTAATATTTTTGAGTATCCATTTTTTTTTGCTTGGTGAACATGACTTGCAATTTGCCGCTCTGACTTTTGATCATGTTAGCGGTTAATGATATTTTTCTGTTTTTCGTCCGATTTTTCGTGCTGCCAAATTTTTTCGTCATCGATTCTCCTTGCGATTGGAAAAAGGCGCAAGTCTTGTAACTCTCGCTCCTTTCCTCCCACCTACCTGCCAAAATGTCACATTTATGTTTCGCGGGTAATCGACAAACCTCTCGCGAATTCGAACAAGTTACTTATCGTCTTTGCGCCGAAAAAATCGCCGCCAGTGATAATATTTGCGCTTATTTTTTACACAAATTCTCGAAAGTCAATTTTTGCTGTAAAATTTCCATTGATACCCCACCGATTGTTCAGAAATGACAACGTTTCATTGTTTTAGAAAGGAAGCTTTCGAGTCATGACCTTTCTGGAGGTCATCAAATTCGACCCGGATGAATCTTGTTGCTCCAAAGTGGTATGGTTGTTATTTTCATCGATTTTCTCCTTTTAATTTTGACTTCAGATGAAATTCTTCAATGTTCTATTAGGTGTTTCTTCGTTGATAGCTCCTATCATTGTGGTTTGCAATTTGTGTTTCTACCAAGTGCCTACATCCTTGAAAATCAGGTATCATAGTTTTATATTTGCAAAAAAAATCAATTTTAGTGATGAGGGTCTCTACTCCGCTCTAGGTTTATTGGCCATTCTAGCTATTCATTGCTTTTGCGTGGTAATGATTACGTTTTCCTCTCGAGAAAAAAATCGAAAGTAACCTTAATTTTCGGTTATGATCGTTTTCATCATACAATTCACGCCGGTTGGAAACAATATCAAGCTGCTTGAATTGATATTGCACATCAATGTGAGGCATTTAACTTTTAAAAGTGGTTCTCAAGAAAGGTTTCAGACAATTTTCATATGGACGGTCGGGTTTATGGAGCACTACTTCTTCATCGCATTCTTTATTTGCTCTTCAAATTATAATAACAATGGTCGAGATTCATATCAGGAGCTGATGATCATTTCTGCCATGGCTACAATATTTAGCGGGGCTATGTTCGCTTGTAAGTCATTTTATGCGAAATCAAAAAATTCAACCTTTCGATATGCAGAATAACCAAACTGCTTAAATTAATCAGAGATCGCACTTTCTCTCAGAAGCATGCTAGACATATGAAATCAGATCATAAAGAGTTTCTCTTACTTTAAAAATCAAAATCAACTGCCTACGAGTTTTCAGATGACCTTCTCCTATACTTGAACTTGTTATTTCTTGATTCCAGGTTGCCTGACGTTCGACTTCTTGGTCCACTCTCAACACTGTGAGGCTGTTCGAGCTTTGCGGCTAAAAGTTTACGCTGCTCAGACGGCAGTTCTGGACTTGGGTCAAATTGAAGAATCAAAATGATCTCGAATGCATAACTTCACTAGATCTCATTTTACAGTGTCATTCTTTACTTCTTTCAAATAAACACGGCTTTGATCTTCATTTCTATGGCTCTTTCGATATCACAGTGATCCACAAGATGCGCAATGGCCAAGTCAAAACTCTCATTCTCTATCACCAATATTATTGTGAGTGCCTCTAAAGTCGGCTATAAATCAAAATGCGCTCCAATGCCAAACCAATTCGCCCCTATCTAATTTGGGTAAAACGAAGGTAAGAAATAGGTAAAAATTTGTGGACGTCTAGAAGGGATTGAGTTCAACCTATCTGGAATTTGGTGCCGTACTTCGATCGGAAATTATTGTTATCTTATATTTTCTTCGCGAATGCCCTAATTACATCACCATATCAATATGTGACCCTCTGCTACTCCCCTTCAAACCCATATCAATGATGCATGTCTATTTTGATCGTAAGGCTTAAAAAGTGTGCTATAATCTGGTGGCATGCCCAAGTCGTTCAACGAAAGGCTCGCTAATGATAGATCATAGGACTTGAATACCGTTTCTAATCTCTGTCAAGATCAAAAGCTTGCGGCTCCTTTGGTTTCTTTGTCTGTTTGAGTATATTGCACGTGTGCTTTCTCTAATAGTTTTTCTTTGAGTGCCGAATGTCTACAGTCGCATTCTCTCCTCACTCGTCTTTATCTCGTTCAAACTCTTATCTTTCGCCCATTCATATCCAAGTTGAATTGCTCTAACAAAGAGTTTACCCTTTAGTACCTCTAATTTGACCTTTCGTTTGTAGTTTCTCTTCAAAACTATTTTTAAAATCTCATTGAATCATCATATCATTCTTCGAATAAAATGTTATTCGATCATCACTTTTTCCATATGACTTTGCTCTAAACTCTGTACATTGACTAAGGTTTCACCATGTTAAAAATTTCATTCTTTGTCAAATTGACTATGTCTTCAAAAAATGGACCATTTTTTCAAGTCCATAAACCCTTTGAATCATCGGCCTTCTCCTCTGAAGCTGTTATTTTCGCCAACTCATTCCTCTATCCCCCTATTTTGCACCCCCAATTCTCATCTAACTGTACTTTTTCCTGGCTGACTATTCTGCCGATCTCATGCAGCTGTGAGAAATTTCCGTTCGATTAGAATTCGCTCGACTTTTGCAAGACGATCGAAAATTTGTTGAAATACTCTCACTCTATCTTTTGCACGATCTACGCGAATTGATATAAACAAAGTCTCTGCGTTTTTGCTTTGTCTTTTACAATATCTGTCGTAAAATTTCCACTTGCTCTACTTCTGCTGTCCTTTTCCATTCGAATATCACCACTTTTTCTAAATCTCCTCAAAATGATTAGAGAAATGTTCCGCTATCCTTTCGCGCTGTCCTATTCCTATGATCTTCTAGATCAAGGTATTGTTGATTGAAGAGAAAGTAGATATTCATGCAGCAACTAGAAATTGAGCTTGAAGCGAAATAGTGAGTCGCATAGAAGAGAAACGAGACGAATAGCGCATAATGGTTGAATATCGACGTTCTCTCCAATCAGTAATACAGCATTCTTTAGCTCAGTTGATTCCCTGATTTTTCAGCGTCCAGCCAGTCCCGTAGCAAATCCAAAATGGACAAGGATGATGAATATCCAAAATGCTGCTGCTTTCGGGCTAAGGTAAATACATTTTGAATATTATTTTAATTCAAGACTATGTCCCATTAAATGATCACATTTTTCAGCAATTGTTGAAAGAAATGATAATTTGAAGCTTATTAAAATAATAATAATAATTCCAGTCCGTTCTGATCTGCTCACTCTTAACCTGGATCGTATACATTGGCTTTCTTGCTGCTAGTATCCTAGGGTTCGAACTATTCAAGGATCATTGGAAGGACCTCATGTAGGATTTCTAGCTTATCAAAAATCGTCATTACTTTCAAATTTCAGTGGCAACGACATGATAATGGAAATCTGGGAAGAGTGCTATTTTCCTGCGCTGTGGGTCTGCGGGCTTCTGGTGAGCTTGAAGGGAATTTTCTTTTCAAAAATTTCTTTCACTAAGTTTCTTCAAAATATTCTCCTCAATATCTATTTTCACGGCCTTACAAATCTATCTTTTGGGAAAGTTCCGCACTTACCATAACTATGCGCAGAGAAAAAGAGAACTATCTTTGTCTCTCGCTTTCCCTTACTACTTCTCTTACTCTCCTCATTATTTTCAAAGGATAAGGCAGTATTTCAGAAAATATTTTAGGCAATCGGCATCTTTATCACTCTGATCGCGGCCTCGTGCAACTGCGTCATTCTGCTAATCGGTATTTGGGGAATCTCGGTAAAAATTTCAAGCAGTCACAAATTCTCAATCCTTTTTACTTTTCTTCAGTTCATCCCGCTCATCATTCTCGCCGCTATTGAGGGCCACTTGGGCTTTAATTTTATCAGTAAGACTCTTTTCTTTTTTCTTCTGGAGCAAACATAACATAGCTTGTCATATATATATATATATATATATGGCTTCATATAGCGGTGCAGAATATGTTTACATAATTTGCATCATCAAAAATGAAATTCAGTGAAACTTATGGATAGGGAAAGGATGGGCTATCCCGGGTATTTGAGAGGACAAATCAAGACGTTCTCGATACTGAGCTTCCTTCTCATTCTCACTGGCCTCCGTAAAATTGAATTTTCTTGTTTCGTTTTGAAGGCAGCGAGTTTTCAGTTTACTTTCCCTTCGTCATCCTTCTTCAGAAGACGCTGGAGCACTCGATCCGGATTAGCAGGGAGAAGAGGAAGAAAGCCGTCGACGATTTGATGATATAAACAGATTCTCGATTTTCCTCCGACCCACTGCACTATGCGGCTAACGTTATGCGTTCGATGGGGGGAAAATGCGCGAAACCGCGTTGGAGACGCGCACAGCGAGAGAAACACGTGACGACGAGAGTCGAAAGAGTTTAGAATAGGTCACTGTGAATAGTTAGCGATCGGGTAGATTTACGGTCGCTTTTCTCCTAAAATCGAGCGAGCGAAAACCCCGTTCACTATCTATAGATACGAAACGAGATGCTGTTAGCGAAAGAAAAAGATTTTTCCCTCTTCCGCACTCGATACTGTATTTTTGGACATCAGTCGCATATTGCAGTGGATCATCAATTTTTAACCCTACAAAAATTCACATCTTTATGACATTCCTATGTTTCTGTGCATCCACAACTGCTCACTTACTCTTATGAAATTTGAAAATTCCATTCTACGAAGTTTTCTCTTCACTGTTTGGAAATGTTTATACAGGATTTGTTCCAGGTTTCTTTCTTGCTCTATGACAACTCAATTTGGTCAATTTTCAATTCTTTTTCCCAGTATTTGATCTCATTTTCAGAGCTTTACTTTTGGTGCCATTTTTATGCCTTTTCGTTTCTACTCAGAGAATTACGTGCTCAATAAATTTTGAAAGTTTGCTAACGTGTCCTCAAAGAGATTGTTACTTCGGACTTTCAGCAGTTTTCGTCTTTTCTTTACATCTTTCTCTGGTGATAGATAGATAAAAAGGCCGATAAACCCGCCTAATTAGCGCCGCTAGCCACGTAACGCCATGCCATCTCGCCTCATTCTTTTATCAACAATATTTTCCAACGTCTTTTACTCCCTTTGCCCACTATTTCCAGAGTGTTTTCTCTAAATTAACATTATTTCTGCGTCTTTTCCATTTTTCTTCGCTTCAGGCTTAAAATCGGACCACTCTCATTACTCTTTGTAGTCTGCCACATCACGTAGTCATTTGCTTTTCATCCTTCCTCATGTTTCCTCCCAAGCTCCAAAATTTTGCTCCCAACCCAATTTTATTGTTTACTTTGACAACATACTTGTCTTTACACTTTTGTTCGACAATTTTAGTATTATTTTGTCATCTTATTCAGAAGTTCAAAAATAATAAACCTTCCGATTTTTAATGACTAATGTTTCGCACTTCCAGTGCACACGTATTTTGAAATCTCTGTTCGCTAAGTTTTAGAAGGAAACTTATGACGCAGAATGATAACGATAATAGGTAGAAGGTTCTGAGAAAACATTTCTCTTTTTTCTTTTTCATTTTCTTTCATTCGCACTTTAGTTTACAGTTATCGGAGAAATAGAATGGAAAATTGAGAGATTACTTCCTGTTCTCTCTCAATTTTCCACGATATCTTTGTTTTGACACTTTCACTTTATTATTCTTCACGTTTCATGGCTTCCAAATCAATTCATTTCCATCCATTTGCCAAAGCATATCGAATTTCTAGATTCATCCTTGTTTACTTACGACTAAATTTTAGCTTCATGTATGTCTTCTTTTACAAATTTGAACATGTTTTTGGAACAATGATTCGTCTGTTTATTCTCAAGTCTTATCAAAAACTCATTTTTTCACGAAAAGAAAATTTATCGTTTTGGCGTTTTATAAATTATCATTATTTTTCAAACACAACATCGCACCCATCGAATTTTGCAGTCATGTCGACTCGCCAGTTGCGGAAGCGGGCGGCATCTCCTCCGGATGAATCAGGTGCCGATTCGAGCACGGGAAACAGCTCGGCTAAGTCGTCACCCAAGGCCAAGAAAGCCAACCTTAACCACGACGATAACCAGCAGCATCAGGTTGATTCTTTTTTTTAAATGCCTCAAAAATTGGTTTATTTTTCTAATGGTTGGCTAAGCGATTTATCGGGAAATCGCAAAATTATTTTTCTATTAAAATGTTGGTTTTTATGCTTCAAGAAATCAAAAGTTCCCTTAATTTATTTCTCAATTTTTCAAATGATGCCTACTTTTTTTTTTACATAAGTGTTCTAAAAATAAAATGCACAAATTTCAGGACTTGGCCGAATCGAGTCGCTCTTCCCCAGACACGGTTACCCTCCTTCCACTCGCTCTGAATCGACCTGCCCCGTATTCGGACGATGCCGAAGCGATCGCCGCGAGAAACCTCGTCGACTACTCCAAGAAAGTCACCATCGAAATGGCCGAGGCTAATTTGGGTACGAATTTTCATTGTTAGATTTTTAAAAAGTTTAAAAGCTTTAAATAACGTAGAGAAGTTTAAAAAATTCAAATGACAAGACCGATTTTCTATCTTTCCATTTCAAATATACCTAGTACCCAAAATCTAAAACTATTTGAATACGTTTCTAAATCCCCAAAGCCACAATTCCATGCTTTATCTTCACAGACACTAACACTCAGATGCAATTTAAAGGGATATTTTCCAGCCGGCCGCCCCATACGCGTCTACGCGGACGGCATCTACGACCTGTTCCATCACGGCCATGCCAATCAGTTGAGGTACATTTTTTATTATTAAAATTCCGACCTCTAATTAGAGCTATTTTTATATATTAAAAAGTTAGATCTATGATTAAAGCTAATTCTGTATTTATGATGTAGGAAAATATTTAAAATAAAATTTGTAAGAAAAAATACTTTCAGACAATGCAAGAACGCTTTTCCCAATGTCTATCTCATCGTTGGAGGTAAATTTATTTTTCTTTTCATTTTCTGTATTTTATAATTTTTATCGACGTGCAAGAGTGCAGTTTCATTGATAAGAATCATTCTAGAATTTTTTTTATCAACTGATGATTATTCTACTAAATCTTTTTCATATATAACACAATGATGAGAATTTTGAAGAAATAATATAGCAAATGTTTTTAAGTTTGTGGCGACAAATCGACCCACAAATACAAGGGCCGTACGGTGACTTCTGAAGACGAGCGATTTGAAGCTGTTCGCCATTGCAGGTATGAAATTACAGCTTATTTTTAAATTGTTTAAATTTAAACAATATTTATCATTTCAGATACGTGGATGAAGTGTACAGAGACTCGCCCTGGCTCGTCACCGTCGATTTTCTCAAGGAACTCAAGGTTGGCGATTTTCTTGAATTTTGAATTACGTTTTAAAATGTTGAATATAAAAATTCTAAAAGCAATCTCGGTTGATCGTCGTTTCATTTGCATAAATTTTTTTTTTTTTATAAAATAGAACTGTCAAAAATATCCGAAGAGATATTACAATTTCGCCCATTCGACGATTTTTTAATCCAAAATAATCATGCTTCATCTGAAGAATCGTATCAAATCTAAAAAATAGCAAAAATTCCAATTTCAGGTGGATTTCATCGCTCACGACGCTATCCCTTATGTCGGGCCAGGAGAAGAAGACCTGTATGAGAAATTCAGAAAGGAAGGTTAGCTAAATATTTTTAAAATAAAATATTTTAAAAAAATTTTTAAATACAGGAATGTTCGTGGAAACTCAGCGTACCGAGGGCGTTTCGACGAGTGACGTAGTGTGCAGAATCATAAGAGACTACGACAAGTACGTCAGGAGAAATCTGCAAAGAGGCTACTCCCCGAAAGAGCTGAATGTTGGATTCTTAGCGGTAAGGATTTTTTTTTTTAGATTTAAAAAAATTCTTAAACTTTATCAAATTTTGTCAGTTCTTCAAACTTTTATAAGATACTTTTAAACTTTCTAATTTCAGGCCCGCAAATACCAGTTCCAGAACAAGGTGGACAGTCTGAAAGAGAAGGGCCTGGAATTCATCAACCAGTGGAGGGCCAAATCTGACGATTTCATAAAGGACTTCCTCGACACTTTCCACAGGGACGGAGGATTGAATGTATGATTTTGTTAATTTTGCCAAATATTTCAATCTTCCTCTCATATCTTTCATTTCCGATTTGTTTAGAGCATATGATCGATCGATTACTTTATCGAGGAATTATTAAAAGCAGAGCTATTTTGAAGTGTATCCCGAAAATTTCTAACTTTTTGAAATTCAGGTGTTCGGTCGCAGCCTCAAAGGGCTGGTGAGTCGCTCGCCTTCTCCGTCTCTGGAAGAACAAGTGGGTTTCTAATTTTTGTCTCTTAAAAAATTTCGAATTTCATTTTACTGTTCCCAATTTTATAAAAATGTGTTCCCAAATTTAGATTTTTTATAAGGTTCAAAATTCTACCAAATATTACGATTAACCCACATTTTTGTGAAACTCTAAATTCTTCAAACCATACGTTTTCCCCTAAGTATGTTTTTAATTGTTTATTCTTAAGGACGATGAAGAAGGCGCATACGGTGGTTACCGCCGCGACATGGTGCCAAGCTCGTCGTCGTCTGCTTCGAACGGTGGCAGTCCTCCGTACAGGGAAAAAGACAAGAACCACAGAAACAACGACAAAGAGTCATCCCCGCCGAAAACTCCCCTGGAATATTAAATTTTGGGGGTAAGATAATAATTCTTCTATTCTAAACAGTTTATTTGAAAGAATACAATCTAAAAACGATTTTCAAAATATTCGTATCGTTTTATCAAAGTTAATTCTTTTTGAGTCGTTTTTCCGGAAAATTTGAGTTCAAAGGACTTTTAATGGGATAATTTCCAGTCAAAAATGAAATTTAACTTTGAAATTTGTTTAATTTTTAATCATCAGTCCTGTTCTAAGCCAGCTAAATTCTGGATAAAGCAATTTTTTTTATGAATTCTTCTCATGTTTTATCGAATAATATTTTTAATATCTAAATTTGATAGAATCCCGAAATTTCTATTCATAAAAGCATGCCTAATTTATTTCTTCTGCATTTATTTTTTAGACTTTTATCTGAATATGGAAAGAGTAATTATTTCTGTATGGTGAGAGAAAAATTTCACTTTTTAGTTTTTGAGAACTTTTAGCATTCGGTGATGGAGTTTTATTAGAAGGTAAATTTTTTCCAACGACATTTATTCAAATCACACTTGTAAAGATTTTGGGCAAGTATGTTTCTAAAACCAATGAGTCATCCAATAAGCTTTTGAAATTTTCGAAACAATTATTCTTAAACTTTGATGAATTGGTACTATCTTTGGCGAAAAATTGTACGGAAAGTAACAATTTTTTTTATTTCAACAGCTTTTTGAATGGCCATAATGTTTTTCAGTTTAAAATTTCCATGATTTTATCGATCATAGACACTTGGTTTCTCTGCTGTCATACACTATTCATTCGATTTTAGCATTTCTTGCAATACACGCACATTCATTTTAACTGAAAGAGAGCCTTATAGAAATTTTATAAATTATTTTAATCGAAATAAACGTTTAGAATTTTAAACAATGAATTTTCATGCAAAACAAATAAAAGTTACGCTGAAATTAATTTATTGACAATTATTATCTAAAAAAGTGGACCCTTTAACTAGTGTGAATTTGGGGCGAGTTCTCAGAACCGAAAAATTTACTCTTTTTCACCTGATGATGTCATTTCATCGATGATTTCTTCGAAGATGTTCAGACCGAGCAAGGACTCTGTAATCAAATTTTTATTTTAATTATTTTAAAAATGCAAAAGTGATCATTCTTTGCAAATATAATCTGAAAGAAGCTCACTTGGTAGTATTATTTCGATAACGAAATATTTTAGCGGTATCGATTTTTTTACATTCTTTTTAAACTGGATAGCTAACTTCATCATTGAAACTAATTTTTTTTATGAACATGGCACCTGGTTCTTGCGTGGTGGTTTCGGTGACGTTTCCTTCTAGTGCTGGGGAAACCTCTGGCTGCTTGGTACCGTTGGTGTAGGCGTGATTTTCAAGTATCTCATCTCCCCTGGTGGCGTTTGTGAGAATTTGGTGTTCAAGTGTCTCATCTCCCTTGGTGGCGTTGGTGTAGGTTTGGTGTTCAGGTGCCTTATCTCCAAACACGTCGGAGATCATCTCCTCAATGAAACCCATTACGCCGTCGTCAGACACTGCGCCAGCGTGAATGACCTCTGGGGATTCTGAAATGATAGTTATTACAAACGACAGGCCAATCGAGCAGTAAACGTTCCGGTACAGGTCAGCGATTTCAGCCATATAAAAACCGCTGACTAGTTTTGAGCGTTAATTGTCCAAATTAAGTATCCAATCGATTTTTAATTAAATACCTGCTGGTGGTTGTGCCATCGCAGTTCCATTCTGAGGAACACCAGGTCCATTCTGAGGAACACCAGGTTCATTCTGAGGAACACCAGGTTCATTCTGAGGAACACCAGGTTCATTCTGAGGAACACCAGGTCCTTCCGTATCATCATCCTGAATCTCATTTACCATCTTGAAAGTATCGACGAATTTACCTCATCAAATGGCCCCTCAACAATGCCCGCTTTATTGTTGGCGGTGGTCTTTGGCTCTACCTGAAATTGCGTTTTTGTGGGTTACTTCGAGTTTTATTTATAGGACTTTGGTCGATTCAGATCCTTTCTCGCCTCCAACGGTGACTTTTGGAGCTTCCTGAAACCATATTTTGAAAAGTCAGCTGAAACATTCCCTTTAAGTACCTCAGAAGGTCCTGATCCTTTCTCGCCTTCAACGGTGACTTTCGGAACTTCCTGAAACCATACTTTTAAAAATCAGCTGAAACATTCCCTTGAAGTACCTCAAAAGGTCCTAATCCTTTCTCGCCTTCAACGGTGACTTCCGGAACTTCCTGAAACCATTCCTTGAAGATGCTTTATCATTATTAACCTCGGAAAGGAAAAAATCACTAGAGCATTGAGAAGTATTTTTCGGATAATTTTTGATCCGTTCGATGAAATTATGCTCCTAGCTAGCCATTTTTCTTCTTCAATAACTTTTTCCCCAAGTCAATTAATTTGTTACCGGAAATACGTTATTGCTAGATCCAGATTCTTTCATGGTGATCTTTCCTTCGTCGCCCGAACCCTGGACTTTGGTTTCCTTCGGAGGGAGTTCTATGTGAATGTTGTTCTTCATCTGCCTGATGAACTCGGCCATGTACGCGCAGACCTGCATTAGATTTTTATCTGGAAATTAGCGAGAAAAGAAAGTTACGTTTTCTCTAGTATTTTCCCTGTTAACAGGGCTAATTTCCGGTAGGTGAATGAGCATCTCAACAAGCAAATCGGCAATGATTGCGAACTAAAATTATCGGACTTTTAGAGTAAGATATGTGTTTTATCGGAAACTTGGAAACCGTGAAACGTCAAAGCACGAGACGCGGAGAAAAACAACTCTAAGAAAATAATATGCCTTATCCTAACTTCCCTCTTCTATTTTGCCTAGATTAAGCTGTTTCCAAGTAACCATCATGAAACTTACCGGGTTCTCTTCATTGTCTTCTGCTCCGGCTCTCAGAAAGTCAGTTAAGTCGATGAGGATGCCCGCGGCGTTGTACAGAGCGACTGCCTCCGCATCGCCACCTTCTTGAGTTTCAGGATCGAAGACGGTCGTCTGGATGAACTCCTTGACTTCTGCCAGACGTTCTTCCTTCGTGTTGTTGTCATTGAGGATGGAGTTGATGTACTGAATAAATAATTATTATTAGTTTTTTTTTTTTTTTAAATTAATTTTTTCTTAATTCAGCTCAGTATATATCTTATTAAGATTTGTTCTTTTGAACACGAAAGGTAAAGGCGAACGCTCGTTGGCAAATGCAAATTCATGATTCAATCTGGCCTACCAATGCGTATTCCTCTGGAGTCAGTCCAGTCGTGTTGCTGACGTCTTTCCAGAGAGTTTCGAATGCCACTATGAGAGGCTCGATTTGTTCCGACTGGATAGCTCCGGTGTTGGCGCCGCACGCGGCTTCAACATCAATCTGGAATTGGTCGTGTTCATCATCGTCTCCGAGTGCCATCTCAGCGGCGGCGGGCTTTTTATCTGATGTTTTCTCAAGCGAGTTGTTCGACTGTTGAGGAAGTTCTTCCGCGGGGTTAGGGTCTATTCCGAGGATATCGTCGTCTGACTCAGTGGCCATCGGGGCGGCCCAGCTCAGGCCCACAAACAATGCCAAAATCCAGAGCTTCATCCTGAAATGTTCAAATTTTTGAAAAGTAACCAGGAAATCACCAAGAGTTTCTAATTGACAAAAATTCTATACCCACCTTTGCGAAACCGGAAATTCTGGTGTATAAATAGAAGACAGCCTTTGAAATTGTTTTATACCAAGGCTTCATCAATTTTTCTCGTCCATTGATTTCATTAATGGGGTTAATGCAGGCGATTGAGTCATCACTTATTGTATGTCCATTATTTCGAAAATTTCGACAACATTTTCGAACGACTCATTTCATCGAAACTCAGAATCATGCTAAAAAGATCATTTTCCCGTTCCATTCTAGTGACATTGCATCATTTCATTACGATTTATGTATTTGTTTATGACGTTTGATAAAGCTTTATGCAAAAATTATTTACTGAATTTCAGAATCAATACATCTTTTTTGTACGAGTAAAGATCATTTGAACAGATAGTTATAGTTGCGTCATGATCAGGGCTCGTACTAAAGTCCCCTCGTGCGAACTTTTATTTCACGCGAGGTTCATGTGAGCTACGAAAAAATTGAAGTTCACGCGGAATCGAAAGATCGTAAAGGAAATCAGTAGTATACCCTACTAATTTACATCGAGCTCGTTCGTATTGACTCTGGCCTCAGTTCTATGTGAAAATTAGCGATCAACTAATTGCCTACTTATCGCATAATTAGGTTAAAACGAGCTAATGTGATAGTTCATACGAAGTTCAGCCGAGGTTCATCTCACCTCAAAAGATCATGCGACCTAATCTCGCGTGAAATAAAAGTTCGCGCGAAGGGACTTTAGTACGAGCTCTGCTGTAATTATGGTACGATACTACTAGATTTTATGAAAGAGTTCTATTTTAGTATGGAGCATTGAGTCAAAAAAGGAAGTTTGAGAAATTTCAAACGATAAAATACGACCCTCTTTTGAAACGTTGGAAGTGCCGAAATGGAAAACTCGAAAATGTCATCACGGTTTCATCAATTTTCCCTTATTGTTTACGAGCATCGTTGAATGAGCCGACCATTCGCACCTGAGTCAGCATTTCATTTCTTGCTTTTCTTGTTATTATTTCTCGAATTTCTTTATTATTATGTTAGCATTTTAAATTCAAAAATAATTATTTTGAAAAATTCTAACGATCGACTAATTTCTACGAGAAATCTGAACTTTTAATCTCAAACGCCCTGGCTACGAGCCATTTTGAGCTTTGACCAAATTAGATTTGCTGTGAAATCGCATACACTTATTTCAATGAAACCATTCAGACGCGAAATTTTTCTTCATTTTGAAGACTTTTCAGCCAAAATCGTATTGACGAAGACATTTCATTGCGTGTACTCGCGAAATTAATGCACTTTCGGTTACACTCTAAAGTCTCGGCTTTGATAGGCGTAACTTTTGGTTTTCATCGCTGGATAGTGAAAAATGATCTACTGATCGAACCGCTTCTTGGCCTAAAATTTGCTTTATTTCGCCGATAATAAAGTGGTTACGCCTGTTTTCAACGTTCTGAACATCAGACGTGCTAGCGGTAAAAATCGCAGTGTAGAACAATTGTCTGTTGAGTAGTGCTACGGGTGAAACTAGAAACGTCGCACTCCTATATAGCGCCGATTTTATCATCTAGGTATCTCGTTTGACGCTCTGCAAACCGAAATGTTCGTTCCCGCAGTAAGTTCTTTTTTGAAATTCTTAAAACTCATATTTTGAATTCTCAGACTCTCTGTTTCGTCTTCCTCCTTATCAGCCTCGATCAAGCCGAATGTGCCCCAAAGAAGCTGGATGCTGGTAGCGGAAAGTGGAGATTCAAAAACCGTAAGTGTTGTTTGGATAATTTTGCCGAGTGATACGACTTGTCTATGTTCATGACACTAGGAACGATTTTTAATATCTGTGCTGGTATTTTAAAATCATTATCATGAAGTGACACTCCTGTTCATATATCAATAAACACTATGGGAGGATCTCTGTCGCCTCTAGTTACTTCTTTTGAGAAAAGGTTGGGAGGATGCCTTCTATTGAACGCCTCTAAGTGTGTTTCGCATAGTGGCACTGATTTTCCTTTCATTGTATTTAATTTCAGCCTCATCTTGTCATCCGGCATGCAGGCACGACGAGTCATGCATGCAAAAGAGCATTGAAATTCCTAGCTGTCAGCGACCGGACTGCAAAGATGTCGTTTGCGGAGACAAACAGAAGTGCACCGTGATGAGCTACGGAGGCATCAAGTGCATCGATAAAGGTACATCTTGTCACAACCGAAGAAATTCAAAAATATGTAATCTGACCAGACCTAGGGAAGAATTCGTCAGGAGACCTTTGCGCCTTACCCAGTATTTTCCTTGACGACAAATTTCTATCTCCAAATTGTCCATAGCCAAAAATACTTGTTGTGAAATGCAGTTGAATAATTTTGAATCCGCCCTTGCGACAAACCCACATAAATTGTTTATCTGACAAAAATGCTCTAGGACTGATTTTCCTCATATTTTACGTGATCTATAAAGCCAACTCAATTCATCCTACAGTCACCTGCGATGGTATCAAGTGCAAGAAGGGCGAGGTTTGCAAGGTCGGACCTCTTCAAGGCTGCAGTGGAGACTGCCCAATGGAAGCTGCGTGCGTCAAGAAATAAACTCAAACGAACCTCAGGAATAACTCATTTTCATTAGAATCGCATGCATAACAAAATGAAATCATTCCTGTAGTTAATAAACGATTTTTTTTTAGAAAAAAATACACATTATCTGATAAAAAACTGTATTAACAATAAGCAAAATACTGGGCGGTGATAAATTTATAAATTAGAGAAGTTTCTGCGTTGTTTCAATATCATCGTCGTGCTCTCCTAAAATTCAATTTCCATTTTCAATGAGAAAACCTCTGAAATCATCATCTCTCTTCAAACGTTCAATGTGAAAGAGTAAATGTTGGATTGCAAACGGATATCTAATTGATGAACCTTACCATCTTTTTTCTCCGGTTTGTTCAGGATGTCTATATTTACAGCTGTCTCCTTTTCGGGTTCGTCGTCGTCCTCAGGTTGTTTCTCTCCAGTTTCTTCCGTTGTAGATTCAGTTAAGCTTTCTTCGTCCGATACTTCAGTGGCTCCAGTTGAGCCTTCTGAGGTTTCATCAGTGACGGTATCATCGTCAGATGTCACAGCTGCAGTTAAACCTGAGCTCTCATTGCCAGTGTTCGTCGTTTCGATTTCATTCAGCGATTGCTCATTCAGAATACCTTCCTCTGCCGATCCTTCTGAAATCATAAGTTCATTTCTAACTAAAACTTTGACTTTATTCATTGGATTAAAACGCTATCGGACCAGAAGTAAAGTTAATCTTGAGGAAAGATGATTTATGATTATGATACCTGCAGTTGCCTCTTCTCCCGAACTCTCCTCTGCGATGGACTCCAAATCGTGGTCAGCTTCTTCTGTTGTCGTGATTACTTCAGAAGGTGCCTGTATCGCCGTCAGACTTCCGATCTCAGACTCACCGTTATCGTCGCCATTGTTGTTTACTGGAGCATCGTCATTGACTTTTCCGTCATCTGGGATGGGGGTGGCGGACGATCTAATAATTATTATTGAACATAAAATAAAAAGTAAGAAAATTGAAATGTCGTATTTATTACGCCTCTACTTGCTCCTCTTCATTATCATTCGCTGGACGAGATTCAACGACGGCAACAATAGCGAAAGCAAAAATGAACAGAATTGAGAGCTTCATGTCTAAAAATAGAAAATTTGGTTTGATAACTGAAGAGGTAGAAATAACGAAACACAAAATGAGCAACCCCACAGACAATTTATATTTCTAACAATTCATTAGTCTCGCAACATCAATTTACCTTGATTAATTTTAGCATCGTTTCGAACATTTGTAGCCTATAAACAATAGAAGTCATCGTTTGATATTAATTCTGTTGATTGAATGATACGACTTATTAGTCTTAAGGGATCGCGATTGCTCAAATTGGGCGATGATTCAATCCTAAAATTGATGAATTATTTTTGAAAAATAAAACTCACAAATCGTACTTTCAAAACGTGAGAGATTGACACCAGAGACGAGCGATATAAACGCACTTTTAGAACGAAAACATAAAACGAAAATTTGCAATAGAGACGAGGATAGGGATGTTGGCAATAGAGCGCAAAAGGTTCAATGCAGAGGGTAAATCTGCAGTGCAATGAAAATTTATCTGCTATTTTCAATATTCTTGAACCGGAATTGGGTAACGATAGTAAATATTGGAATGGGAAAAGTTCGTTAGAACAAAGGGACATTGTTTCCCATTTTCAAAGAAAAGATCGCGCCTCATTTTGAAGTGAGAGCTCATCTGAAACTGTTTGCTTTCTGCTACATGAAGTCAGTTTATTCAGCTTGTTTATGCTCAATTTCCTAGGTCATTAGCCTTCAAAAGTTAGTATAAAAATTCAAGATAAGGAAACAATGAATTATTGGATTTGTTAATTCCAAATATGGGATTTTCTAAAGCTTCCCTAGTGACGCTAGTTGTTGTTTCACTTCAATGTGCACTTATATCGAGCTATGGGCCACCGCCTTCGACCTATGCTCCCTATCCGCCAACGGTAAGCTCTTCACTAGTTGCGACGTAGAGTAGAGAAGGAGAATGAATATGATCACATTGGGTTCACGCCTAGAGACTAATTTTGTAATTTAGGGAGATAATGTTTGCTACAATTCTAAAGGAGGTAAATTACTCCAATAATTCGAAAAATTGTCTCAAATGAATGAATTCCAGACTGCCTTGGAAATATTTGCATCTATAACTCCTACTATACCTGCCTTCCATCTGCAAATGAGCCCTCTAGAACAGTGTGCTGCGATCTAAACGACAACGATAAACGTAAGCGAAAAATGTCTTCATTAAGCATATCGTAGATGCAAGTAAAAAATGACGAGTCGATTTTGAGACATTGCGCGAAACTGGAGTTCTTCGATGACAAATGATAATGATGCGTAGAATTGAAGAGCACCCCCTTGCAAAGGGAGTAAAATCGAAGAGGCATATTCCACTGGCATCTACGACAGCTCGTGTGACATTTTGTTAAGCCTGATCTGGAGTCAGAATTTCGCAAGTTTGAGCTATAAGCTCTTCATTTTGAGTAAAATATCCAATGCCAGAAGGTTCTCCAAAAGTTTTGCAAAACGAAATGCGAAATGGCATTTTTATCTTTTTTTGTCGGTGAATTATACTTTTTCTACCGATATTCTTCGCGTTCAGGAGAGAAAAATAAATAAAAAGCCAAAGAAATGGACCCAAGCCACATTTTTATTCAATGCGGCAAAACAGCGGCGAGCGGAGTTTGTGGTGCCTACTCATGCTCCCCCTTGCCTTAACGCCCGCATTTATTACCCCAGCAACATGCAAATTTTCAAAGTGCTATATCTGGGAAAAGTGGAGACCCGATTCGGATCCTGATTATCTCAGTTATCACCCTATATAGGTCATTTTCGAAACTTGGGGTACGTCCCGTGCCGACCCCTAGTTAGTTTTTCTTCTGTTTATCAGTGACTATAAAGTTTAAAGTTTAGATAAAACAACTGAACCGCCTAAACCACCGACAACCACAAAAACAACTCAATCGCCGGACTCAAACAGTTGCACGCAAGAAGGCGCGTTCATTGGAAACAAGGAGAACTGCAATAAATTTTATCGTTGCGTATATGGTTCACTGGTCAGCTTCGACTGCGGCCCAGGTGCTCTCCTTTGTAAAAGACGTTCGAGTTGCACTGGTGGGATGGAGAAAGGTGTGACGCGAAAGGAAAAAGAGGGATGCGACGCGGTCGCTCTAGGATAACCGTGTCGCAGCCCTCTTTCCTATTCGCATCAATAATTTTTTACTCTCACCAGTGCAGCTAGGATGTCTTTTTTTTTTTTTTTTATAATTGAGAGGTTTCCAATTTCATTTGCAAAATGATGAGCGTGATCTTCTTTCTTTCCCTTCTTTTGAAATGCATCAGGAACGGGACGGAATGGAGCTTAGATTCAAAGTGAAATGGGACGAGATGAAAAAAAAATTCGAAATCGCTTCAAATCGAAAGTATGCCCAACTCATTTCCTGAGATGACTAAGAAGGGTATATATGAGATTTGACAAGTCTGAAAGAGGGCTTATAATAGAGGGGGCTCCTATTACAAGTTTTACGGTAAATTCGAAAACTAATTGAATATAGTTCAATTTACTCGCTGCATTGCATTCTTAACAATAATCTAACGTGTTGCAGGAACTCAGTGGAATGTCAAATTAAACACGTGTGATTACCCGAATCCAGCAAATTGCGCGAAATAAATTATGTAAAAGTTTTCGACGTTGATCATCAATAATTTATCTAAATAATATGTTAACTTTTTAAATAAATTTTCTTTGAATCAACTGTGACTATTTTAGATATTATTAATTGGTACTAAAATTCAAAAATTTACACCAGTATCCGAATCCAGAAAAATTTATTCTACCATAGAACCTCAACAAATTTTGATTAGAAAACAAAATAAAACGATAAAACTAATTGATCAAGTATTTAAGATAAAATAAATATGAGTTGCATGAGACCATTGACGAACCATTCGAATTTCCCCAATTAGGTCGGAATTGTGATGTTGCCAGCGGCCATTTTCAAGATCTGAAATTTCAAAACTAAAATTTGATATTTCAGAAGTCTCTCATTAAGGGTATCTATTTTCGCTTTTGTCTTATGTACTAAAACCGAACAACTTTTATCTGAAACCACAACTATTTTACTATATAGTTTCTGTCAAACATATTTGAACATGAAATTTTCGAAATTCAATATTTTTTTTCCAAAACTACAAGTTTCAGATAAATCTAGTCTTACTTTTAATATTTGAAGCATCTATTTGAGAGATTATTCGAAATCTCAAATTTTTCACAAATTCGAGTATTTGAAAGAAAAAATCGAATCCCTACCTCCTCCGTTCGTTTCCTCCAATTGTCGACGTTTTTCGCGATCGATTGCCACAGTTCACCGTGACGCGGCTCGGCCTCGACACATTTCTGCACCACTTTCGCGATCTGCTCCTGAAATTTCAGTTTACAATTTTTTTATAATTCAAAAATCTTATCAGAAACTTTTTCGGAATTTCTTCCTTTACAAAGAAAATAATAATATATTCCATAAACTTTATATCCTATGTGTTCAGAAAATTTTATCTCTAATTGAGAGTAACGAAGGTTTGTCCGCTAGACTAAATATTCGAAAAAAATTTTTTTTTTTTAATTTTAAGTTCGTTTCAAAATATCTTGTATTTCAGTGAAGCAGAGATTTTTAATGATTCGTCGATTCGACTCGACATTTATAATAGCTCAGATGTTCCGATAAAATGTTATTTTACCTCGGTTCCGTGCAGTTGTTCAAATTTGTAGAGATTGGCCCAACCGTCGCCGAAATCCGTGTCCACTTTCACGACTCGCTCCAGCCACTCTCTCGCCTTTTTCACCTAAAATAGTCGAAACCAATTAATACATTTCAAATCAATAACTTCGAATTAAAACTTAAGTATTTAGAAGAAAGTTTCCTATCAAAAATAATTACTTTAGGAAAAAAACCAAGATCGAAAGATTTTTACCTTCCTCTCAGCCCAAAGCAATCTAGCACTGACGAGGAGAACATGCGGATCGTGCTCGCAGTTTCTGATCGCATCGATCGAAATTCGCCTTCTTTCATGAGGACCCGACATGTTTACGTACTCCGACCAGAGAATGCCTGCAAAATAATTGTTCCTTTTTAGAAAAATGTAGCCTTTCGGAATATGATGAAAGAATCAAACGGAGTTTCTTTTAAACAAGTTTTTCTTCATAGTTTCATAGCAAATCCACACAACAGTCGATCGATTATCATAAATTTTCATGATATTGAACTCGCTTTTTTAAAACATATCTCAAAAATTTCATCTCTTTCTGGATTAGACTTGGAAGTTTTCGATCCGATATTTGAACCTTGCTGAGAAATATCGTAGCCTACTTTCAATTCATTAGTAGTCATTATGGATAAGAGAACATTAGACAATGAAGAGTCTTATATCGGGTCGTGAAACTTCCAAGCCTGTTCGAGATTTTCAATAATAAAAAATCTGAGCAAAACTTACCAGACTTTTGGCACTCCTGCAGCGCTCGGGCCATTTTCTCGGAGGCTTGCGGGTCGAGTCCTTGTCTTCGCTCGAGTCGAATTGACTCCAGCCACAGCTCGGGGTTCTTCGGGTTGCGGAGACGGGCTTTGTCCAGATCAGAACGAGCCTTGGTCGCATTATTCTGGGACTCTTCGAGACGGGACAGAAGGATCCAGAGCGGAATAGCTGCAGGGCAGTGACGAACCTGAAAATTTGAAAAATAGATCATTTTTCATCATTCCGATTTTTCCTGACAAATTCATCATGCTTCAAATTTTGAATATTAATTATGGCATCAGTTTTTCGACTTACTCCGCTAGCAAAAGTCTTCCTCGCCTCCTCATAGTTGCCCTCCTGAGTGTAGATCTGGCCTAGCATCATGTACAGTTTGGAGCAGTCTTCATATCTGAAAATTCCAATATAAGTTTCGAGAAATCCACAAATAAACTGATAAAATTCGCTTTTACAAATAGTTAATAGCTGTAAAAACTAAGCTAGAGCAAAATTATCTTTCAAAAAAGTTAGGGAAAAGGTGAAATGATAAAAACCTTTGAAAACGAAAATCACACCTCATCAATCCATCCTGAAGCAGCTTTTTGGCGGCGTCCAATTTTCCCAGACACCATTCCAAATGGGCCGATTTCATCCAGAGACGAGCACTGGGAGCGGCGGTACGCGCCTTTTCGAGAAGTCTGAAAGTTAAGCGAATATAAAAATTACAACAAAAAAAATATTTTTACCTCCTAGCCCTGTTGAATTCGTTGTTCTCCGACTCGAGCTTTACCGCAGCCATCCAAATTTGTTCACTGTTCGGGTTGTGGACGAATGCCTAAAGTTTAATCTTTTTTTAATTCTCTACCCCAGGACTCAGATCATTGAGTAATGAACATCATAATTTCATTTGCTTTTAATTTTATGATTTTAGGACGTCGATTATCAAATGATAGAAATTCAAAATCATCATCATATATTTGAAGCATATTTTAGAAATTGCTCACCTGCGACAGAATCTCTCTAGCTCCGGTGACGTCTTCATTCAACCACCTGCTCTTCGCGTGTCTCAGCCAGAGTTCCTCGGCATGGGGCACAGTCTCACAACCTCGTTTCAGCAGGGACTCGTAATTATCCCTATAATAGTTATTAGACAATTATTCCAGTTATTTGATCTTGATTAGCCTGATTAACTTTATAATTAGTAAAAGACTCGTGTTTATGGAAAAATAAATAATCAAACATTTAATGCCCCAACTAACTTACACAGTGCCGTATTTCTTCTCGAACGCAGCGGCCTCCCTCCAGACGCTCTGCCTCTGCGGCATTTCATCGATCATATGCTCAAACACCGCGCGCGCGCACTCGGTTGCACCTGAAATTAAAAATAATACAGGTTTCAAAAAGTATCGAGCTAACAACAAAACATTCATGATTCATGAGGACTTTTCGTAGTTGATTAAGAAATAATTTCTTCAAAATTCATCGTAGGTTTCAGAAAATTACGGAAATGCTTGAAGTTCAGTAGACTATACGAAGCAAAATCGAAAATAGCCAACCTTGACTCTCGAAAGACTTGGCGTCATCGAGCCATGTCGCTTTTTTGTCCTGGTCCTCAATTGCTATGCCGATGACGTGTTTAATTATGGCCTTGCTAGTCATGGGACATCCACTCTGTTCAGCATCAATCGCATCCTTCAACCAATGGTCTCGGTTGATTTCGACCATGTTGGCACGAAGCACGGCAAGGGACTGAAATTATAAAATGTTTCTTTTTTTCTAAGACTATAAAATTTGGAAATTATAAAGTTAAAAAATATGTTTCAAAGAAATGTGCATTTTCATTTCCAGATTTGAAAATGTTGCATTGGTTGAATAAAGCTCCCTATTGTCGGGAAAACCCTACCCTCTCAACGATTTTATCGACAGTTTCTTTCTGTCCCCGGGTTTCTTCGAGTCTTGCGGCGCTCAACCAGATTTGACGGTCTAAAATACAGGTTGAATTTAATTCTCTCATAACCATTGTCAATTTGAAAAATAGACATTAAAATGACTAAAGTTTTATCCAGGAAGTTGAAATATGAGTAGATTTACCTGTCGGAATGTGTTCACGAGCCTTGTTCAGAACCTTCCTTGCATTTTCGTAGGTTTCTAAACGCGCCAAAGCCAGCCACAATTCGGTGCTTGTACTGCAAGATGTTATATTTTCAAGACGAAAGATTTCACAAAGCTTATTCAAAAATAGTCTATTTTATGAAAATATTACTGATTAAAGAATTATCATAAAAAACAACAATTTTTCTATTTTCTTTGGCACAAAATATTTACCTGCAACACTCTACAGCTCTGGTCAACAAAATCCTAGCTTCCTCAGGCTCTTCTAATTCAATGGCAGCTTTCCAAAGTCGAACCGAAGTAGGTATTTGCTCCAGGGCTTTGCGGAAGACCTAAAATCATTATTTTCAAAGAAAGCAATCTTTTTGAAAATTTTGATTTTTGAAATTTTATGAATTTTATATTTTTATCCTGTAAAAAGTTAGAAATTGAAAATAAACCTTTTATGAAGGATCAAAATTTTGAGATGCCAGCCTCTAAAGGTTAAAAGCCTACTCTTCTCTTAGCCTTCTTGTCCTGTTCGATGTCAGCCGCTTTCAGCCAGATTCTGACGGAGTGAGGGATGGCCCGAACCGCATTAGTGACGATAGTCTTTGCAGACTCGGGAGGGTGGATTCTGGAACAAAAATTGGATACGTTACAAACATTTAGGATTATTTCATAAATGCGACTATTCTTAATGCAGTTTCGCCAAACGCGATAATAAAAACATTCCATCAAAATGAGGTAAACTTTTCCTAAAATAAATAATCTTTAGAACCAATAGGTGAGTCTTCTTTAATCGAAAAGATCATAAGGTTTCCAAATCTAAAGTCATTTTATATTATGTTTCAAAAAATCTTTTTAAAAAATAAAGGAATGATATAATTTAATTTTTCCAACCTATAGCATCGAGTATATAAAAAAATATATATATATATATTTACCTGATAGCATGCAGCCACAAGTCTTCTGACTTCGGATTCTTTTCACATCCTTCCATGATCAAGTTCCTGGCCAATTGGAGTTTTCCAACCGTCTCTTCCAAAGAAGCGGACGCAATCCACGCAGGAGGATGTTTTGGGTTCGTCTGACGCACCGACTCCAGCAGTTTTCTGGCCTGAAATTTTATCGTAATTTTGAAAAATTATGATGTTATTATTTTAATGCTAGTTTTCAATTATCCTATCAAATAAAATGATAAAATAGGTATCAGATCGGAAGAGTGCGCAATAATTAGCTAATGTGAATGGAAAATGCAATTTATGAATAATTATTTCAAAATTGTAAAGTTCTTGCCTTCTTGATATCGTTGATATCTCCACCATATTTAGGAATCATCGAGTTCAGGTCGGTCAGATAGCCCTTCGGGTCGACGACCGTCTGGCCGGTGATGGAGTCGGAGACCTAAATTATTTTTTAATTTTTAATTAAATTTTGAAGATTATTCTTCTTTCATAAGTTTCGTAGAATTTCAAGAAGAATAGTGCATAATTTCAAATAATAATCAAACCATAGTAAAGAGTCTACACGCATCTCAAAATATAGATCAGAAAATATTAAGTTTCGAATAAAATGGCATGTCTATCATAGACAATGGTATCTGTTTATTAAGTGTATTAATTTTTTAATTCTTTAAAAATTTCCGACCTGGACCAACTTCATGTCCATGATTTTGTTCCTGGCGGTTCCTATTTTGGTCAGATCGAGGTCTTTCGAGGCCACGCCCG
This sequence comes from Diploscapter coronatus, assembly GCA_964036155.1. Classification (NCBI taxonomy): domain Eukaryota; kingdom Metazoa; phylum Nematoda; class Chromadorea; order Rhabditida; family Rhabditidae; genus Diploscapter; species Diploscapter coronatus. The sequence continues at coordinate 14,275,901 of OZ038422.1, forward strand.
ATTGAATGCCCGATTTCCAGCCGGGGGTCATCAAACCGCCTGAAAAAGTCGAAGTTAATTTTTCTCGGAAAAATGGTAAGTTTAGAAATTTATCTAGACTTCAGCGAAAATGTTCTAAATAATATTGTTTTCATTTTCTACAAAGTCAAGACCTTAAAAATTCGTATAAAATCTCATGTAGTGTCATTAGAAAAACATAGAATAAATAAATATTTGAGAAACGAACGAAACGTTCCCTACCAAGAGTGCTCTGCATGCCGCCGACAGTTGACTTGAGTCCTCCCAAGGTCGACTGGAATCCCGAGAAGGTGGATGTCATTCCCGAGGCGGGGTCGATCGAGGTGCTCGTCTCCCCGTAGTGCATCGCCATCGAAATCACCGAGTCGGGTACCGGGGTGAATCTGAAAATTTTTTTTACATAGAACTAGATAGATGTTCGAGAATAATTTGTGCAACTCCCAGTTTTTCAGTCTATTATTTTAAGACCAAAAATAATCGAATTACACTTCAAAATTTCAAAAGTAAAATAATAAATTTAAATAAATAATGAATTATTTATAGTAAATTCTAAATTTAAAATGCAAAAATAAATTCTTACTTTTCAGCTCTCGGATTTCTCTTTGCCTTGTTTCTGGCGTCTCCTACGTCCGGGATTCTGGACCATTCTTCTTCGGTCACCTGGATTTTTTAAAATTATTTTTTTTATTTACAGAAAATCTTACTTCGACCAACTTCCTCTTCAGATCAGAGAACTCCTGCTGAATCTTGGGTCTTTCCTTACGATACTGTTCGATGGCTTGCTTGTATTTCTTCTCTCTGAAAAAACACGTTTCAAAATAAAAACAACTTTAAATGCTTCTTTGTACAGTAATTTAGTAACTGTCGGGTGTTGTGCTATGAACGAGTTTGAATAAAAATCAGGAAAAATAAAATTACCGATGCTCCTTCCTTCTCTCATCCTGTCTAGAGTCGACAGCAGCGTAGATTTCATCTGCCTCCTCGTCGTCCTTCTCGTACGGGTCGTGAGAGAACAGCGAGCCACCGTAGCCTTCGAACTGAAAATCGACAATTTCAGTTTGATTGGCTTTTCGTGAATTTCAAAATAAATGATAGTTCAAATTTTCATTAATATATTAATCTCTTCTTGAAAGACGATAATTCGAAAATAAATATCTTAATTTCCGTAATTCAGGTCCATCTTCCAACAGTAATTATAAAAATCGCATGCTTTCCTATTCAGGATTTTCAAAGTATTGGAGTTTTCATTTAAAAATAGGAAGAAAAGTCAGATCTCTAATAAAAATGAGAATACTAACCTCATCATAATTGGCGTCATTGAGTTCATCGGTGGCTTCATCTCTGTCCTCCTCTTTCTTCGTCTTGACGACGTCCTCTTTCGCCTTTTTAGGAGCGGGTCCGACAGGCCCTGCCTCGGGCACGTCCGTCGAGTCTCGAGCAGGACCGATGTCAGATCGGGTCGTGAAGCCAGTCGCTCCTGAAATCGATATTTTTCTTGAACATTTAAACAAGAAATTTATGTTTTGAAACTTTTGATAGTTCAAGATTTCTGAACGAATAATTCAGAACCGATCTCCAAGCAAGTAAACATGAAATGTATACGCTAAATATCGGAAAAGTCGTTTTCAACAATTTTGTTATAAGTTTCATAAAAGGTTGGTAATTTTGATTGACAGAGAAATTGAAAGTGTTACGACAGCAAACAATGAGCAAATAAAAAATCAAAAATCAAAAAAAATTTCAAATCCTCCAACAACAGGCACATATTTCACCGTAAAAGTTCAAAATTGCAAATTGATATTATTTCGAGTGCCGTAACTAAAAGAAGTCGAAAAGAGCAAAAACGAACCTCGTCCAACACCAGGCACATATCCGGCCGGGGCGGGCATCCCCATGAAATGCTTCTTGGCCTTGTTGACCAGTGATCCTGGAATCGTAGTCGCCATTTTTTGGACGAATTACCTGAAAATAAAATAATTAGTGTACTTCTGAGAAACGAAAAATAGGTCATAATTTAAAATAGCGCCTAAAAATTCGGGAAAGTGTGGTATAAAATAGGAATAATGAAAGATATTTCAGTGCTTTCAAAACACTTGGATTTTTCAGGAAAATAAAAAAAAAAAAAAACTCGACGTCAAGTTTATTCTCGTCCCTAAAACTTAATAAAAATGTTAATGGACCGAATAAAATTATCAACAATTTAGGAGACAAATTAGACAGAAGTCATTAAAAATAATTATGAAAACAAAATAATAAACAAGTAGTTTTAGATAAATGTGTTAATTTCCGAATTTGTTTTTGTCGAATTTGAGCGCGAACGAGGAGGGCTTGATTTGCTCGGGTTTCACGTTCAACTCCTTCATCAATTTCGCCGTTTCCGGGTCCTGGAAAGTTATTTTAATCATTGAAGAAAAACCCTAGTCTTGTCCAAATTGATAAATTTGTCTTGCTTCTATGTAAGTTTGTTAATTAACGGACGGATTAATCTCGAAAGAAACCTTAGAAATTCGAAGTTTTCAGGAACATGTGTGTATAAAAATAAATTTTGAAAAGTAATACATTCAAGAAAATATGAAAAAGACGAAAAGCCACATACCACGATTTCAGTCGGAACAACTTTGGGCTGTCTTGCCTGACTAGGAGGCGGGGCTTTGTGCTGTTCGGATTTGGCCGGGAACGTCGGGAATAGCTCTCGACTCGTCGGTTTTGGGTCGTCCCTGAGAAAATAAATGTTTCAAAAATATTATAATTTTTTTAAAATCCAACAACTAATAGCGCAGTAGTTGTTGTTCGCATTTTAGAGTAACTCAAAACCTGAACAAAATTGATCAGCACTCATAAACAAATCGAAAGTTTCGTTTTTTTTTTTTACAAATGCTTGAACAATTTAGAAACATCTAACAAATATAAATCATTCCATAACAAGTCTACAACAAAGCTTCATGATTTTTTTACATAAAACTGAAATTGCGAATCGATTGGACAAATTGAATAGGAAAATTTGACACCCACTTGAACCACTGATGTTCGAGCGCCTGGGACGCGGTGATGCGCTTTTCCGGGTCGTAGGTCAGGAATTTGTTTAACAATTCCCAACCGCCCTGATTCAATTGATTTGCGGGGAACTTCTTTCGAAGCTGATTGTACTGGTAGTTCGGGAAGGCGCACTGAAAATATTTGCTTTAAAGAATAAATCTTAAAAATTTTCAAATAATTGCTAAAGATTCTATCGCGCTAATATCGTTATTTTCGGAGAAAAAAAGATAAATAAAGTCTCACATTTTTGACGTACGGCAATTCACTGAACCCGGGCCAGATGGATTCGGACGGGGTTCCTAGTTCGTGGAAGATCTTCTCGATCTGATCGGTCTCTCCCTTTCCGGGAAGAAGTGGCTTGAGGAGGATGAACTCTGCCATCATGCATCCGACGGACCAAAGGTCGATCGGAGTCGAATAGAGCTGAAATTTCGATTTTTTCAATTTTATATGCTAATTTGCAACCTTTCGACCCAAGAGCAATTCAGGAGCGCGATACCACAAAGTCACGACTATAGGAGTGTAAGGCTTGAGCGGATCGCCGTATTCGCGAGCCAGACCGAAGTCAGCTATCTGAAAATTGAAACTTTAAATTTTGAATTTTTTAGTGTTTCAAATAGTTGCTTGAAGTAAAATAAGTTCTAAAGAACGCTGTTGAGATGATAGCGACTCGAAAATAATCAAATTTTCAAATAAGATTCGAAAATTACATGTTTCAAGCATTCTACATGATTTCTAAACGAAACGAAGCTTAAGGGGTTAATAAACAACAGCAATTTAACCTTGAGAACTCCTTTGTGAGAGAGAAGCAGATTGGAAGTCTTCAAATCACGATGCAGTATCCACAGATTGTGCATGTGGTTGAGTCCCCGCAGCAACTGAATCATCAGCGTTTTCTGCTCGCCTCAAAATACGAATTTCAATCGTTTCGTTTTCGCCGCAAAATCGAAATCTAACAAGTCATATTTTCTTTTTTCTTGAAACAATAGTTTCTAGTTTTTTGAGATCTGGATTTTAAAAATAAAATAAATCTTACCCATGGTGAACCGCTTGTTCTTTTTGTGCATCGTGTCCATCAAACTCTTCATGTCGTGCTCGATGAACTCCATGCTCAGGTAAATCTGAAAAAATAAAATCTATGAGAAACTCGAAGATGTGGATTTAGATCGGTTCGGCAAGTCAAAATAAAAATTTCAGAGTGCAAAATAGGAGAAAATATAGATAAGCAAAATCTTGTTCATATCTTTTCCCAGTTTATTTTCTTTTTCTCTTCACTATTATCTTTGATATGGAGAGTTTAGCCAAACCGAGTCGTGGAAAAACCAATAATTTCCTTACCTTGTCCATGTTGGTTCCGATGAGGATTTCACGAACATTGACGATGTTTTCATGCGATCCCGCCTTGAGCAGCATGTTTATTTCACGTAGTGCAGTGATCGGAAAGCCCTCCTTCTCTTTTTCCATCTTCAAGCGCTTCAGGGCCACGATTTCGTCTGGATGTGTGTTATGATAAGTTTTAAATTTTCAACAGTTTTAGTCAATAGTTCTCCTGGCAATTTTTCATCCTTCAATAGTCTTAATTTTAGAAAGAGAAAAAAATGGCTTACAATGCGTTTCAAATAAATTGCAAAATAATGAAATTGAAAAGTGAGCCGATTTTATTCTCAAATGGACTTAATTCTTTCAAGAAGAATTTCGAAGAAAAAGACATCTTTCTTATTTACCACTTCGCTTATCCTTTCCCCTGTAAACGACCCCATAGGTGCCTTCCTCGATGCGATTGACGCAGTCGAATTCCAGAATTGAGCGGCAGCCCATTATCCCTGGATAATAGACGGGTAAGTCAGCGATCAGCCTCTTCTGCCAGTCAGCCTCGAGACGCTTCTTCGTGTCGGGAGTCAACTGAAATTCGACACTTTTCAATCTTCTATTCCTCATTTTCTTCAAATTTCTTTAATTTATTAAAATACTGCCCAATGAAACAATTATTCCATTTTTATGTTCTTGTTCATCAAGACTTCCGAAGAAACCTATTTCACGAATAAAAGATTCGAATAGTAAGAATGCTAAAACAACGAAATTGAATAGTTGAAAACAAAACTCTTACCATAGCCTTCTGCTCTTCGGTTAACTCTTCGTACTGAACGCTGTCGGGGTCGAAGTCGTATCCGAGTGGGTTGTCCTCGGAGATTCCAGCAGCCACTTTATCCGCTTCATCGAGCATCTCATCGTCCAAGTCCGGATCGGGGTCCGAGTCGATATCTACTGAAAAAGCGAGATTAAAAAACTGTATCAGAAAAGTTTTTTAATGGTCAAATGAAAGTTCTTGAAACTGATTTTATGAGTTTCAGAAGGCTTGGAATTCAATTTTCTAATCGTCTAAAAACGAGCAAAGACTGAACGATATGTTTTAAATATTTGAACTTTCGAGAAAAAAATCATGAATTGACAAGTTTTCTCGTTGTTAAAATAATTTCATTTTAGCGTATTTTTGGAATAACAGTAATTTTACCCGCATCATCCCGATTGAATGAGGTGCTGCTCCGTCTTCCATCATCCTCTAGCTCTGGCTCGGGACTCGACTCGAATTTGCTATATTTGGATGGGAAAGGCAATCCTTGAATCGAATGAGGGGATTCCTAAAAAATAATGTTTCAAGTTAAATTTTAAAATACGTAATTTGCTAACAAACAAATAAAACGCAGATAAAATAGATAATAAATTTTAAAAAGCCAACCTGAGTATGTTCTGATCCAACATCAACCTCCATCGGACTGTCGCCTTTCTCCACAGACTCACTTTTCCTCCTCCCATCCTTGTCCTTTTCAGCCGATTTTCCAGAAGAATGCTTCGAAGAGTTCTTGGAAGTTTCAGGCTCTTGGGTACGCTTGCGCTTGTCTGAAAATTGCATAGTAGAAAGGAACAAATTGGGATATCTTGGCTCACAGTAAACCCACACAATAGCAACGATCTCCTTCCAAGCGAATAAAAATTACAACTGAGTGAAGCGTTCAAGAGCCATATTTTTGTAAGCTTCATAAAGATCGACATATGAAATTCAAAAGCGGAGTTTTTGATGGAAAAGATGCTTGCTTTAAAAGTGAAAAAAACCAACCTCCAAACAATTCATCCGGCTTGGGAGTGGAGACCTTTTCCTTTTCTTTGTCCTTGGAATGATGCTTTGGTTCCGGGGACGAGCTCGAATCAGGGGACGAATTTCGCTTCTTCCTTTTCCTGTCCCTATCCTTGTCCTTGTCCTTGTGGTGTTTATCCCTGCCCCTCTCTCTTTCCTTCTCCTTCATCGAAAGAAATTCTTCGATTTTCGACCGATCACGTTCACTTCGAGAAACCCGCTCGCGTCTCTGAAGTTCAAAATTTGCAAAATCAGCTATTCTTATGATTTTTGATAATTGTCCCAAGATAAAATAAAGTAGGAAAAGCTTCAAGACAGAGCCCTGCACCCGAAAAACATACTCAGATCTAGGGAGGACTTTAGTCATATGGTCATGAGAGCTAGTCTCGCATGTTTTTGTAGTCGAACTCAAATGCTCCCTGAATCTGAAACCATCTCCGATACCTTGCGCTTCTTCTTACTCTTATGATGGCGTTTCGGAATCTAGAAAGATTCCAACTTCTCAATTTTCAGAGAAAATGCTTTTCCGAATTGTGCTGTTAGTATTGCATCAAAAATAAAAAGATGGAAAGTGCAGAATGACATTGAATTGTTCAAGTTAAATCAATTTTACAAGTTTTACCCGATCCTTATCCTTGTCCCTGGGCGATCTGTCTGTATGTCTGTCCCTGTCTTTGTCTTTTTCTTTGCCCCGCTCCTTTTCCCTCACGCTCTTGTCCGACTGGATCCCCCTGATATCCGCACCACGAGAATGAGACGATGATGTTCCTAAAATATCATTTTTTTTTTTTAATTTAGTTAATTTTGGGAAAAATTCTTGGACCTCGGAACTTGGAACTGTAACGAAAGTAGGGGTATACTGAAATGATCAGCAAGATTGTTAAAATCTCAAAGCTTTCTGTACACATTTTTGGAGTATCAACTTTGAAAAATTGGAATTGAAACTCAAAACAGTTAAACCTTTGAAGAAGTGTCCTATAGTTTGTTCATAAAACAAAATTTGGAATTAACCTCTCCTGTCCCGATCCCGATCCCGATCCGATCTGTCATTGCTGAATCTGGGTGGACTAATGGGTCGTCTCTCCTTCGCCGATTCGTCCGATTTCTTGCTACTCGATGCCTGCATCTGGAGTCGATTTGCATCGCCTGGAATCAAACTCTTTATTTTACTCTGAGAGCAATTTGTGTCTGAAAAGAAGCCAAACATGCGAATCTAAAAAATGAATTTAAATCTGATGGTTATTTTTATTTTATACCTGGCTGAAGAGAGAACATTTCCTCGTCGTCGTCGTGGTGATGTTTCGAAGAGGGCATCGAAATTCGACCGAGCAGGCGCGAACGTAGCTCGAGCTCGATTTCTGGAAAAGTAATGATTTTTAGAAAAATCGAATTCTCTAGACAATTTTGACTGAAAGCAAGTTTCAGTTGAAGAATTTAAATCTCGAAAATGTTTAGGTTTCCGAGTTTCTGATAAAGTGAAGCTCGTAAAAACCGAATTGAGAGGAGAACGATCGGACTCGGGATAAAATTTCATAATGCCTACATCAAAGAATAGAAAAAATAAACTCTGAAGAGAAATTGAAAAAATGCGAAAAACGACCCACTAGATTTGGAGTCCTTCTTCTCGGAGATGACGACGACTTTATCGACTTCTTCTTCGATGATCTCTCCCTCGTCCGCACTCATTGATTAATAAACACCAGTTCGAAACCCTGCAACTCTTAAGAACTCGACCAAAAACTGAAACTGCAACTGCGAAAATCCGAGATAAACGAAAGTCGAGCAACGCTATTTACGCGTTTCAAACAGCGGGTAAACACAGAGCACTTCAATTGCATTATTATTTCGATTTCAACCACTTTGGAGATGATTCGATGTGGTGGTGTTACTGCTTAGGTTCAAACTGCGTATCTATGTGGAACAACTTGCGGATCCACAAGTTACTCCACATGGATGCGCAGTTTGAACGCTGAGTGTATCTCGATTTCCGATAAATCCTCGACCAATACGTAAACTATACAGTTCTCTCAACAAAATCGGTTCAAAAATTAAAATTTATTTTCTCGTATCAAAAGATACTTTGAAACATCGATAAGTTAAACAATCACAGAAAATGTGTATTGTATATATAAAAAAAAAAAAATTTAACAGAAACTACAGTAAATGAGATCAAAGACAACCCGCAAAAAAGAGTAATGTCATGAATTTTGAGATCGGCAGTCTACTCGTTAATGCATTTTGAAGCTCTTTGAAAATGAGATCGGATAAAAAGAAAATGAAAATGCAATTATTTGAGGAAGGGATTTTGTTCTGATTCCATGTCCTGTAGAAGTAGTAACTTATCTCCGGCGATCGCTTTGCCGATGTACAGAACTTGCTCAGCGTGTTTAGCAACTAGCTCGCGTTGACGCATACGAATTCGTTTCAGCCTAAAATTATCCATTTCTCATATTATTTACTTTTTGCAATTTTCGAATTAAAAATTCTTAGAATTATCCTCTTCTTTCATATAATTTCCTACCAACATGCTTGAAACATATTTAAAATAAAAATTTTCGCTGAACTGAATTTCCATGACAATTACCAACCTTCTAGTTTCAAAGGCGATTTTGAGAATGACGAAAATGAACGAATTTGTCGCTGAGTTTAGGAGTAGGAAGAATTGTGAAACATCGACGTGGAGTGGCGTCTTCGGGACTTCGCCGAAGATGACTTGACTTATCGCTATTGCTGTTGGCCAGCATCGTAGCAGTAGAAATTTCGCTAGTAGTAGGACTGATATAGTCTAGAATAGGTTTCATTTTTACTTGTTGAAAATGAGATTTTTATTAAAATTTGAAAAATCTTTCAAATTACTAAATGATAATTAGGAGAATAGACAAGATATTTTAAGGATAATAAATTTCGTTACCTGCAAACTCTTGGTCTTGTCCCGATCAGCTTTGAACAGGTGGTCCTTGCCCTGTTGCATCAAAATCGATGCTCGAGAATTCATCGACTTTCTCATCGATTTCACTGTTGAAACGGTCAGCAAGGTGATGATTATGAAAGGTCCGAAGGTTTTGGCGACCGATAGAAATATCGTCTTGTAGAGCACCCGGTAGTAAATATTGTTGAGTAGGGGAGTTTTGTGACGCTAAACTCAGAGGTTTCGACTTTTTATTAATCTCATGGCAAAAATTACCTGAAACCGCCTTTCACTATTGTAGATACACGGCTCGATACCGTACTCGAAAGAACAAGGCAGCGTGATGATACAAGCGACTAGGGTCATGACCAAAGGTAGACGGATGTAGCCTAAACGGGTCACTTAAAAATGTTAGGTTCGAAATTTTTATTAGTTAAACGGAGATGTTTATCGATAGTAATTTCACTTTGTTTTCTCTAAACTTGAATTTTCACCTGCTATCAATTTTGCGTAGCTTTTCCGTCGTTGTTTCCTATGTATAGTAGAAAAATGGAAGGGCCTCGTCACAGCAAAAAATCTCTCGGCGGTCACTTCGATCAACATCCAGGTCTAAATTTTAAATTTATTTCAAATTCTTTCTGATTTACTCCCGATGTTATTTTTTCAAGAATATCATCTTTTCAGTTAGGGATGTGCACAATTTGAGTTCTAAAACGCTCGGAATCTGAATTCAGAGATCCAAAAGCCCCCGGAATCGAAATCAGAGTTCCGCACACTCCTTTGTTTGATAAGCTCCTCAAAAGTCATCCAATAGGTTTATATCTTCATGCTGAGATTATTGGAAAAAAGTAGATAAGTTTTGCTTCAATAAAAAGGATTAGATGACTTTTCTAAAGTTCAATAATCCTTTAGAAAGTTAGGTCTAGGAAAAAATTATAAGTACATTTTTTGGTTAAGACTCATTAAAAGTTGTTGAAAAGTCAGGCACTACATCATTAGTGAGCCCACTGATAAAACTTTTACGCATGATTAAATCCTAGGGGAAATAGCCAACTCATCAAATTTCATAAACATTTCCAATTGTTTGCAGTAAAAATAGCTTTGAAAGGGTGTTTTTCGAGATATTTTGCAGGAAATTACTGGACTATGTGAGAAACGCAATAATCTTCTAAATTGGTGAAAATCCTAGACATGTTTCATTTTCTAATCTTTCGCCAATTTTTTCATTGGATTATGTATATGTTTACACATCTCCAAAATCTTATGTGCGTCACATTTTTGTGGAGTACAAAGTTGAATAGGGAGATTAGGGCGTCTCAATTTTTCCGGATTATCTCATTTTTATCGAATACCAAATTTTGGGCTATTGTTTCGGAATCCAAGAGTAATAGATCGCACTACTTTAATGGTCAAACATGTACTCCGAGGTTCTCAGAAATCGTATTTTGATGAACTTTGAGACTTTAAAGTTATCTAGGCTTCAAATTGAAAAATACAGCTCAAAACAAGCGAATTGAACATTGACAAATCGATTTTCAAACTCGAGTCTTCAATGTAGAAGACTAGTGGGCTACCTTGTGAAAATTCATACTTTTTTGCAACGCTTTAGAAAAGAATTGAAATTTTTGAATGAAAATGATGGAATGTTTACCGCAGTGATGTGGCCACATTCGACGAGACCGTTTAAGGCTATCAGATGCGGATTCCAGGGATAATCCGTCAGTCCCACATAGTACAGCGACGACCACATCGAATAGTGGAAGAATGACGCTAGTAGGAGAACCTAAAGTTGAAATTTTGGAATAGGTTTCAAAAATTTAGTCGGTAAATAGAATAGGATGGTTCATAGTTCTTTTTGTCCAGATTTATAAAATTTAACAATACAAAATTGATATTTGAAAAAATGACAGATTTCAAAGGTTTTGAGATTAATCGATGGCATTTAGTAGATGATTTGATTCGAATTTTCTTCAACGTCACTTTCATAAGTTTCATAAGCAACGGGTCAACAAATCAAAATTGATCAATTCACAAAATGCCTTTACGTTTCAAAGAATTTCAAATATACTCATCAGCCATTTCAATAATAATCAATAGAACGCATAACATCGATTTACCATATCCCAAATGGCTAGTCCTGTCAACGATACGAGCATTGACGTGTTGATAGACCTTGAGAATAGCACTTTCAGGCAATATGCATTGCCAAGAACGCCTAAAGTTTCAGGCTTCACAACTAATTTTCTTCATAATCATACCTAGCAGAATAACTACTGTCGACAGAGGTCCATCGAATAACATCGCAATCGATCTGGCTGGAATACTACAGTTTCCAAGCAGTGCCTGTTTGACTATTGGCGGCCCCTCTTCCGACGACGGCGGTCGGTCTGACATCTAGAAATCCAAAATTGAGTAAATTTTTGAGAAGATATCAAGAAAAAGTTGGACATTTTAACAAAGTATTAAAATTCTGAAACATAACTAATGGAAACAGTAGACTTTATTGGAAGTTCATTTATTTTACGAGAAGGTGGATAAATAATTTATAACTGCAAAAATTACTAAACAAAGAGCAGACCTAAGGTTGTATTTGAGTCAGACTCAAAAAATATACGAGAGGTAGGTCGCAGGAGTGAAATCGACGTTACGACTTCATCACAACTGAGGAAAATTAGCGAAAATTCAAGGCTAGAAATGCAAAATTATGAAGAAAATAGTATAAAGGGTAAGTCACGTGACTATTCTGAATTAAGCCCTCTCTAGGTCTGATAAAGAGCAAGAATATGATAATGACCACGATATACAATATCCGCTTTGTGTTACGCACTTTCGAATAGCTGATCAGTTCTCCAGATATCAAGAAAACAAAACAAAACGTGCCGGATTAGTGTATAAAAGGAAAAGAATAAGGCAGATCTAAATATGCTCAAGTTCAAACGTGAGAATGCTATCAATGCAGTATTGAGAATTATGAAGAAATAGCATTTTAAATTCAAAAATAAAAAATGAATGGATTACATAATTTCGGATTATCAGTTGGTTCAGTATAAATTTCGGTAAATGCAGATTAACTCTCATACTAAACCATTAGACATGCTAGACAAATATTAATGCAAGGAAAGCACCAATGATAAAATTATCGCTAAAAATAATAGCCTCAAAATTGATTCCCAGACTAAGTGGGAAAATTCTCGTTTGATATTTCTTCGAAAATTCCAAATTCACGACTGTGGCTTTTCGGTTTAAGAATTTGGAAATCCTTTTCGAATATCTGGAGGATTTGCATAGATTACAGAAGGCTTATCCAGATTGCTTGTGAGAAGATGAGTCTAGGCGTTTATCACTCACTCTAACATTATCCTATTATCACTAGCTCTTTTTCTCTCTGATAACCCTTTTCGTTATCGCTATTTCTTCTTTTATCACTTTCTTGATAACTCTTATCGTTTCTCTCATTATCCTGATTATTTCTTTCCCTCTCTAATCATTCGTATAGAGCTTTTACCCGGACTTAATCCGATCTAATTTCTATGTGAGAGATGTCTTTGCCTTGTGCATTCGTGCGATATGATAAAGAGGAATTTGATATGAAAATGATATCGCGCGAAAGATATGTTATTGCAAAGGTGAGAAAATTGATAGATTAGTCATTCGATGAAGCCTGATGGAATGATTGAATGACCCTTTGTCAGAGTCGAGGAAGATTAAATTTTAATGTCTAAAAATTGGATGAGCTTATCGAAAATAACTAATGAGTTGGAATAAAATACGAAGCTTAATCAAATTTTCAACCAATATATTTAGGATCCGCAAGTGGTTTTTGCGAAATTGAAACTAGTGTTTCAAAACCTATACCATTGAATCAGTGTTTCGGGAAGCAATAAACAGTTTTTCTTCTTCCAAACCGATGCTACTATCAAAAGTTGTGCATTGAGGACTTTTGAGAATAGTGACTTTCAAACAGGTTGTCGTCTTTTGTCGTTGACCGTTTTTAAAATTTTTTTATTCTAAAATATATAGCACATTCGATCTACAAGAAATATCCTAGGTGCTTTTGAGCGGAATTTCCCTGGAGTTTCAGAAATTCATTTTTCTCAAAATTTCGTTGACGACTAATTTTCAAGAGGTTCCAGAACAGCTCTGGGCTGATTCTACAGCGTTTTGACGATGCAAATCGTTCGTCCATATGTTCATTTGAACATTTGTAGAAGAAACTTTTTCGCGATATTGTTCAATTAACGTGATGATTTTCGAGGAACAAAAAACGTGACTAGTTTTTGCTTTACAAAGTGGGCGGAGCTTGCGGACTCTAGATATATTACAATAACAGTTTGAAAACTTTATGGGGACTAAAATTGTGATATGGGAAATCTAGTGAATATTGCTGGAAATAAAATTATATTGTTTGAGAAAAACTGAAACTTCTCTAAATCTAAATTTTCAATAAAACAACAGATATATGCAAAAATAATACTTAAGGATAATCGATAAAAATATGTATGAAACTTCCTTAATGCTTTCATTATGGTTTGTAGATATGGCGATGCAGAAGCCCCGTATATAATTTCTAAATTTTCAAAACGCTGAGGCGTGTAGTTACAAATTAGAGGCTTTAAAATATAGAGCTTATGAAACTAGACAAAAATGGAAATAAAATTATTGCTCATATCGGATTAGCCAAATACTCCAATGCTTAACATCCATAATCAAGTTAAGCGGAATACTAGGAATTTAAAAAATAAAAGTATGATGAAAATATGGAAATTGTTAAGGTTATCAAGCGTAATGGTCCATGAAAATCTAAACTCTGATTCACACTTTGCAAGGGATGAGCAAAGAATGTCAATTTCCGATAATGAAATTAAAATTTTATCATGCTAAAGAAACGTCAAATTCAATTATGATTAACGTCATTCTAGATTTCATTTTTTTCATGCAAAAATGCTGAAATTGAACGTTTTGCAAGTTTTTCACATGAAATTTCCGATTTAATATTTTTCGAGCTCGAATTTTCTGCGCTAAATCTGAGGCTACAATTTTAGAAATCCAATCAAAATGCAAAGTTCGCATTTCTTGTTCAAACTTATTATCGTGTGGGTGAAAATAATCAGAATATTTTAGGCAAATATCAAAACAAGTATTAAAAATTGGGTACCTGATTGTGAGAGTGAAATGTCTTTAATCTTTGGTGTTTGGTATAAATCAAGTATAATGAATAAACTAGCATATTAGCATAATCGAAAATACTTGAAAATCCTAGATTCAGAGAATTTATCAGGGAAGTGCAAGAATGTGGGTGGTAATGGAATAAGTTCAGAGGACTTGGGAAAGACTATGCTTGATATCAAACGCTTTTCCAAAACTATTCTTTATCTCACAATTAAAACTTTTGTTGCAACTTCCTATAAAGCATACTAATTGCTAGACATTTCTGAGAGGAACATTCGTCCAAAAGTGCCTAATTTTGGAAAAGACGGACACAACCCCCATTTTCGGTCAGAAAGGTCACTTCAAATAAACAAAATCCGCTACAAACGTGTCGCTAATAGCATGTCATAAAACACGCAATTTTTAGCAAACTATAAACTGCGCTCATATTTAGATAACAAACATTGTCATCTGTTATTGTTGTTATTAGATATTATGTAGATCAATAACTTCGTTTTTACTTTCAATGACGATATAATTTAATTATTGCAAAAGTTTCCATCAATTTATGATTTTTTTTTAAAATATCATGTGTTAACAATAATTGTGAAAGTTCTAGGATGAGTGGATTTTAGTTTCGATAATTTTCGAAGAAACTTTTTAGCAATTTAAAAAAATTTTAAGATGGTAACGAGATTATTGACCAACATATTTAAAATTTTTGAAAACAGCAATAACGGCGACAGCTTCTAGCTGTTGACTTTTGAAGCATAGATGGAGAAATATAGAATTGTAGGACTTCAAATTAAATAAAATGTAGCAAAGTAATGACTTAGAAAAGGCTAGTTAATTTGAAAGCATTTTGCAATTTGAATGAGGAAGTAATGAACTAATTAATGCCCCAGCATCGTTAAAGCGTTCAACTGATGAGATAAAATTAGATGTTTTGAAGTAGAGAATTTTATAAAATTTACCAAGAACGGTTATTGTCTATAAACGATTACTTGTAATAAAGTAAAGGAGTGCATTTTTTCTATCCCCTGTGAGCCACAAGCTTCCCACCATTTGACGATGCTTTTCTTTGTCGATTTTTGTTTCCCTTTCGTTTTTAAGAGCAATTATCGATAATTAGTCAAGTAATCTTTACCAATATCGATAGAGAACAATAGTTGGAAGACTTTCATGACGAAAACCCCGTTACCTTTGATGAAAATACAAGGAAAGACGAAAGAAAACAAAGAAATCGGCTAACGAACAAATTCTTGTCTCTCGCGCACTTCGAGGCTCAAAGGAGGGAGAAAAACGCGTCCTTTTGGCTTTATTTCAAGTGATCGTTCATCGACGATAAGTTGAAAACTCAAATTTTCGACTTAAAACTTCGAAAATTTTATATTATTTGATAGCTAAAATTTCCAATTTATTGGATGGAAAATTCGAACTTTTTGAGATAAAATTTCGACCAACCTAGACAAAAATCTGGAAAGTATTCAATTTCCAAATGAAAACGATTATGTATGCGCATAATAAAAGACAAATAAATTTACTATGTATAAAATATAAATTGAATGAAATTCGAGATCGGGATTTGCTCCCAGAGATACACTAAAACGCGGATATGGAAGAGAAAAATTGAAAGGGGATAAGTTTTGCCGCGTTTGGTTTTATGGGAGTCAATTTCAAAAAGACGCTAAAAATATTGCCCTTCACATGAAAATTTTCATGAAAATGTCTGGATTGGGAAAACTTTTGAGAATATGTTTGAAGATTGGTTCTTCACAAGAATGAAAAGCATACTTCAATAAATTTTAAATTTTACTTAAATGCCAACAGAAATTTTGAGTCATACATTCATTTCGGAGATAAACTAATTGAAAGTTGTCTATAAACCAAATGTAGAGGAAGTTTATTGCCAAATTTTGTAGAATTTTTACCGAAAGATTTGTTTGAAACCTACCAAAATTGCATGATGATGGTGTCTTAGTTCATGCATCATCTTCAGAATTCAGCAACCCTGTTCCTTCAACATCCAAACTATACAAATAAGCCACCTACGACCTCTAAATACATACAATTTACAGCAATTAGTGCTGATTGAATGCAAAAATATAGAACGACAAAATCAAAGCACGAATGTTCCATCTAAAATGATAGAAAAATGAAGAGAAGTCAAGCAAATTGAAGGCTAAAATGTTTCAGGAACCACTTCTTAATGATTTAATATGGCCAAGATACAAATACGCTAATCGTATTTGGGATTATTTATGATCAGGAAGTTTCGAATCTTCGAGAAATATGTGGCATTAACAATTCTGGAATATCACTACCTCTTTATAGTATGAATGATATCCCGATATCATGAAACTTATTCATTAGCGCCGTAATATCATTACTGCCTCAATCGTCGCGGAAAATGTTACAAACAAGTTTGCATCAAATGAAAATGAAGTTGAAATAAACACGGTTAAAATATCGAGGGTTTATCAGACAATATTTTATCCTGGCCGGAATTTTTCAGGTATATTCTGTTGTTAGATGGAAACTGCCTAGGAGTTCGGGAAGTCAATGACATTTTAACGGACAAGATATGAGACGTTGAATGGGGGAAATGCATTTCCTGGGTAATTCACTTAGAAAAACGGCCTGCTGAGGAATCGATGGTAGTAGGCGTTTTGAATGGAAAATGAGCGGCTCTGTAAGTCAGACTGACTTCTCAAATACCTACCTTTATGCATAGAGTGGGTCTATGGGAAAAGGTGACTTGTAGTCTGGACTCATGGATTTCTATTAGAGCCTGTTAAAGGCAGGATGGAGAAATATTGAATAAGGAGAGATATGAAAAGAAAACAGACGAAGTACAGTTTATTCTAGTAAATTAGTTTTATCTCGACATTGCAACCCGGAAAATAATGAACAAACTTGGAAAGCTCTTCCATACTATCTCCTATTCCCACTCCATATTTCGCCTGGTCACGAATTCATGGCAAATCTCCAAATCGTCGTTATGTTTTGTTTTATTTTGAAACGAAAAATAACACTGCAACATTCTGCGCAAAAAAGTCACGATATTTTTTTATTAAATTCTGAAAAGTGAATCAGTGAAGCAACTTTTGAAGTACTTATTATTATGCGCGGAGTTGGTAGGAAAAGGTGATTTGTAGTCTGGTCCAGGTTCCAGAGAAGTAATGTTTTATCCTAAATGACTTTCAAATTGCCATCATAATGTGCAAGAAGCGAGTACAATATGTGTTATTTCGAAAGTTTGTAAGAATTTCAGTTTTTCAATTTAAAATGAATATTTGCAGAAATTTTCGTGGCATAAATTTAAAAAAGAAAAGAAAAAAGATAATTACAGCAGTATAGACAATATTAGGATAATTTTTTATGAATAAACAAATTTTGCAACATACGCAGGAAGATATATCAAGGAGAACTATGATAATCAAAAAATGAGATGATCTGAATTTGTATTGAACAAAATTGGTATTTTTATTGAACAGACTTAGTCTTGTTCAACAAAATTGTTCTTTCTATTCAGCAGAATATTTTTATGACATTAGAATTGCGGTCTATATCTATCTTATCATCTTGCTATTGCAATTTTGGTAAGTTTCAGAATCTCATAACTTCAACCATCATAAAGTTTCTCTCAAATAAAATACGTTTACTAGAAATGAATTATTTATACCGATTTGCATTAAATATGATTTTTGTCGCCATTACATAAACTTTTGATCTTGTTCTCAAATTGACTATTCAAATCTTCTTTATTTTTTCATTTCTAGAAATGTTCACCCAATTCTGGACTTTGGCGTCATTCAAAGTCTACACACTACGATGATGAATTATTTATGTTAAATAGGCCAAATTGGAAAGGAAGAGAGAATTTGCATAGAGGATAAAGTGACGAAATTTCGCAATTTCTCAAATTCTTGCAATTTAACTCCGATACAATTGGAAAAAAATTCGTTAATTTTTATTATTCATCACCAATATTTTGCCACTAAACAAGTTGAGATTTTCAAGAAAGATTCGCAATTTCTTCCAATTTAAATGAAAGGCGAAATTTACACGGAAGATAATACGAAATTTCGCAATCTTTTCCTCCTTTTTCAGTTCATTCATGATAATTTTCTTCTTTTAAAATTCCAAACCTTTTCGATCTTTTACGTTTAAAATTTACAGGGTCACAATAGGGAAGTTGATTGAAGTTTACTCAAATTATCGAGTCAAAAACTCTTTCGACAGAAAGATACAATCTACATTTCTGTGTGGAATTTCCAATTACATTCTATTCTTTTATAGAACAACTGCTAAAAGTTACATCGGAAAAATATTCTATTTAAAATGTTTTACTAATCCCTATTCTAATTCTGCTATTATTCTAACAATACGATGTGTTAAAAGCGTGCGTGGAATGTTTATACCTTTAAAATGCAACACAGCTTATGCTTTGATCGAGCACATTGTTTTAAACTGATACTTCCATTAAAAAGCCTAAGGCTTACATGAAGTATAGGCTATTTTGGATCATCACATTGTAGTCTACATGGGAGAACAATAATGTGTGCAATTATGTGCATATTGACACCTAAATTAACATTTTACGAAGATCCAATATAGTCGCAATAGTTCTTATATGAAAAGATATTTAGAAGACCCCCAAAATTGCATGTCTGAGGGCCATTTGTCTTTCAAAGTTTTCAGGTTAAGTGAATTATTCATGCTGTATATCAAATAGCACTGCATTTATTCGGTATATCAACACAGAAAGGCAAGCTATTTAACGGGGATATTTTTAGTTCTATCAAGCATTTACCCCATTATGTTGCAAGATCAGATAAAGATCCAAAAGTTTTCAACAAGGCTGAACGAAGTTTCAAATGCTGAACCAAGGACAAACGAAAATTTCAGTCTCCGGTCATTTTTGGGCGATTTCCGTTTCGTTTTCGCCTCCGAAAATTTTGGAAAATAGTTTCCATTCGGATAATTCGGGGAAGCTATTTACGTTTCCGCTCGTTCCTATTCTGAGCTATGGCTTCTAAGATTTAGTTTATATTCAAACTCTGATCATTATATCCATAAATTCCTCCTATATCATCTTCAGTTTCTATGTTTATCATGTAGAGTAGATTGTTGTCGATTTCATTACATCTCACTTTGCTATATTTGGTATTCATAAGACCTCTATTAGATCTCTGCATATTTAAGAATGTCTCTGCGAGGAATCCCAACTTTGATGTTTTCTTCTTCTGCTAAAATTGGCTCTCGGGACTTATTTTATTCCGCTCCCCTCTCTGTGCGCGAAAGAGCTCTCTTCGCAGCGTTTCACTTATAGCTACTGCAGGGTATCATGGAGAAGGAAATGGGAAGTCTCGCAGAGAACTAATTAGAATTGAAGGGAGTGAGAGATATATTTATACGAAAAGAGGGACGTCGAAATAGTCTATCCGTCCAGGAGGCTTCCAGACGGCAAAACACCCCCTTCACTTCTCCTGCTATCTCGTGTTTACGTGTGGTCAGATGGGTGTGCGGTAAGAAAGGAAGAAACTGGGAAATAGTCGGGTGAATGCGGAGAGCAGAAAAGAGGCGAAAGAAAATGCCGGCGATAGCTCGCTGCTGGACTACACATACACAGCGCCCAACAGACAGCCCGAGGGACATTGATTGGTAACCCCGCGCGCGCCTCGCTCACTGCTTCCCTCTCGCCGCTCACTCACTCTGCACCCTTCGTATTTCTCTCGCTCTGCCTCGGTCCCGGCAAGTCCCCCCAATTCTGCCGCCCAACTGGATGCACGCCAACTTGACTCACACGAATCTGCACGGTCAAAAAAGTCGAAACCGCCAACAAAAGTGGCATAGAAAGATAGAGCCCGACGAGACGAGTCGATTGATGCCAGGCTCGCCTTGGGGTTTGTTCATCAACACCCTGAAACAAGCTGATGAACCCGTGTGAGTCCTCTCTACTCTCGGCTGATTTCGGGGAGCCTCGCTTTAGCAAAGAGGCGGCGCAGTCCCGCCCTCTGGCGGTCCCTGCAATTCTGCCGCCGTAGAACATTCTTCTAGCTCTCCGAGGCCGAAATTTCAGTTTCCAATGGAAGTCGTTTCACATTCGGTATCGTTTTGTTCCTCTCGAGTCGCCCATTCCGGCGATGTAGGATTCGCCTGGATTCGACAGATTTTGATCGAGTTATATCTCTTCGAAGTTGTGTGCGTCCTCTTTCCCGGGTATTTTCGCCGACCCCCAGCATTGGGCGCAATACTCTCTCATTCAGTCTCTCTCATGACGTGCCTGCAGCAAGTTGAGAGAGAAAAAGAGCGCGAAATCGAAGATAGAGTGGGTCTTGTCAAGTGTTACAGAGTCAGAAAGAGCCGGTGAGAGTCGGTCTGCTCACTTCTCTAACATAGCATTAGCCTTCCTTAGTCAGTGCTGCTGCGAGTTAGAGCGTCTTCTGTGTCTCGAAACTTTCTCTTTCTCTCTCTGAACACTGGACGCAGCACCGAACGCTTTTGTGCTATTATTCAGCGCGCCGATTTCCCTTACATAACCATTGTTTGCTCTTCGAATTACCATACTCCGCTTTCATTCAACGCTAAATTTTCCTAAATTATGTTACACTTTTCAGATTTCTTATCAGTAGTCAAGTGATGAGGTTTTTCGATTGCTTATTGATAAGAACGCCTATTCTTGCTCTTGATGTGCTAACAATTATCAGTGATTTTTTCGCGTTATGTAATTTTATTAGTCTCATTTTAGCGGCTGTTTTCTCCAAGGACTATCCTGCGCGTGACTCACGTTTGTCGTATTTATCTGTATCTGACTCGCGCACTTTTTTTCTTGTTCAATGTTTACTTCCTAGCCCCCACTACTCTCTTTCATATTCTGACTGTCATGTATGCCTCATTTTATAACCGCTCTGCTTGTGTAGGTTTCGATGCTGAATTTCGTTTTTATTTGCATATTTAAAGGTTTTTTGGGGATAAAGAGTACTAGTTCGAATTTTGATAATTCGTTGTCCTTTCCTGAGGAAATTCATGAAGATCCCCAACTAATTCCAAAATCCTCTCACAATCCCCTAAAATTATCTTTTATCATTGCATCAGAACCGCATCATGCAGTTAGTTCGTACTCGATTTGGGTCATTGTTCTTCGTCAAAAAATGTCTCGCTCGTCGAAAAGTGGGCGAAAATTAGTAGTAGGCGATTTTGAAAGGCGACGTTTTTGCCGGCGCTGTGCGATTTCAAAATCGAACATAGTCGGTAATTTTCGCGCCGTCTCGCTTCTTTGACGCTCTCTGATTTTCGCGCACTATTCCTCTTGGTCGATGTATTCGAACTTGGCGCGCGTAAACAGTCTTTCCTACTCTCTTTCTCTCTCTCTCTCTCTTTGATCGCAGCGAGCGGCTGCGTCGCGCTCACCCACTTGCTATTTCTCCATTCATTTCTCTTTTCCTCGCATTCTATTTCCTCGTCTTCTGTCCGTCTACTTTTCGACCACTTGCCTTTTTCTCGCTCGCCTCCCCTCTCTGCCTCCAAGGTTATGCCCTCCTTTTATCAATTCGATTTGTCCCAAAATTCTCGCCCCACTATTATCGCCAGATTTACTCGGGATTTTCGATAGTTTACCCCCAAAATACTTTATCGATCTAAAAATCCACGGAAACCAAACGTGAAACCCGATACCTTTTCATTCATGAGTTTTCAAAAATTCTGAAACTCGCGGAGAAAATCGTCGAATTTCGTAATTTCGACTTTTGTACAGTTGGAACTGGCTTTTGAAATGCTTTGCTCTAGGACGCTTTCATTAAATTTTCAGGGTGTTGCGAAATGACCCATTCAATTTTCATGCGTTTCAATTTTTTGACTGAAATTTGGAATTTTCTCGAGCTTCTTGGTAATAGTATCTTCCAATTTCACTCGAGAAAATTCTCTACAATCGACTTCTCGATTTCTAGTAATAAAATTCGATAATTTCTCTCTGTAAATTTCGCAATGATATCATTTTTACCCGAATGACCGACCAAATTTGACAATTTTCAGTTCTTGCCTACTTCTGTGAAAGCAACAACAACAGTAGTCCACAATGGCCGACAACAAAGACGAACTCGTTCAGAGGGCTAAACTCGCCGAGCAGGTATGGAGGCGGAGAAAATCAAAATTTTGTCAAATCGATTTGCTAAATTTTTGCAAAGTTATCCCCAAATTTTGCACAATTTATCCTAAAATTAACACGAAATCGTCCCAAAAATCGATAGATTTACTCGAAAATCATCTTTCTTTTCAAACGAATTCTACCCTTTTAAATCCCGCGAAGATCGATAAAACCCGAAAGTCAACAAGAATAGAACCCCCACTCTTGGTATTTCGAATGCGCCAAGTCAGGAGACATGACATTCGAGTGCTTCTTTGACGTCATCGCGCTAATTTTCAAATTCTTCTTTCTCTCTCTTATCAGTGACTTTCCTCCGTTAGCCCTTCAAAGCCCAAAGAGAAATGGAGAGATCGATATTTTTAGAAAGTTGCAAAAAATCAAAAGATTAGAAAAATCGATAGTTATTGATTTTTCTTGCTTCAGGCCGAGCGCTATGATGATATGGCTCAGTCGATGAAGAAGGTCACCGAACTCGGAGCCGAGCTGTCCAACGAGGAGAGGAACCTCTTGTCTGTCGCCTACAAGGTAGGAGATGGGGAACAAGACCGATTGTCGTCGACAAAACACCCTCTTGTCAGTGTTGTCGCCGTCAATCGATAAAAAAATAACGTGTTTTACTTCAAGTCCAGTTAAATCAAGATCTCTTATCGATTCTTGTATCACTCGTTGAGAAACTCGGTAAAACAACTCGATTTTCAGAACGTGGTCGGCGCTCGCCGCTCCTCGTGGAGGGTGATCTCATCGATCGAGCAGAAGACCGAGGGATCGGAGAAGAAGCAGCAAATGGCCAAGGAGTATAGAGAGAAGGTCGAGAAGGAGCTCAGGGATATCTGCCAGGATGTTCTGGTGAGTAACTGAAGATCAACATCAAGGGAGTGAAAGCGTACAAGAGAATTTTAGGAGATACACGCTTTGAAAGGCGCGGTTATGAAAACGTATAGCGACTTTTCTGTTGGTTTTCTAGAGATTTACTGTCATCAAATCGTACAAACAATTTTGAAAGGCTTCGAAATTGGAATTGTTTATGACTCATAATGATGGCATCTAGAATTTTCTAATTGATCATCTCCGATGTCAATTTGAAACCGTTCAAAAATGCTTTGTGACTAATACGTCCAAATGGCAAATGGAAGTGGAATGGCACCTATTTTGCCAATCATACCACTCGCAAATTAGCGATATTTTGGGTGTGTCCATTGTGTGTGTGTGTGTGTATGAACATTAGTTGCACTGCAATGATTCAATCAGCAAAACTTCTTTTCTAAAAGGGTGCATATCCAGATTCTATGGTTTCTAATCCTTTCCCTTTATATGCAAGGCGGCTAGACTTCCTATGCTTCATCATTAGGAGGACAGAGACGCAGAGAAAGAGTAATTTGGAACTAATTATTCGTCTCTTTGTTTGCAGTTGTAGAAGCTGGTGCCGAGTTCTTTAATCCGCACTTTGCTAAGGAAAGGAAGAGATCTTGATAAAGAAAGAGGGAAGAGAAAGAAAAAGAATTTTCAGAATAGCTCATCCAATAGAATCTCTCTCTCTCTATGCCTCGGAATATCGATAAAGACTAATGAGAAATAGCATGAAAAATAGGAGAGTTCAAAGAAAAAAAAGTGGAAGAAATAGTGAGAGAATCAATCGAGCTAGAGAGAAATAGCGGAACACCATTGAATAGAGCGGAGAGGGCATTGCGCGGCGCAACAATTTGCTCTAGGAAAAGAGATCTTTCTGATTCTTTTCTCCATGCTACTTCTCGTTCATCTTTCTCCTTCTCTTATTTTCCCATTTCTCTTGGTCTAATAGGGAAGTTCCATGCTATTTCTCCTTTCTTTTTCTTTTCCTCTTATTTCTCAATAATATTTCCTACTCTCTAATCCAGGACTTGCCCAGAGGGCATCAAGTTGAGCAGTTGCTGCGGTTTTGAAAGACTAAAAAGTTGAGAGAGCATGGAAATTCGAGACGGGGAAAGGAAAAAGTGCAAGAAGAGTATGGGATTTTTAGAGGAGAAAAGGAGAGGATTTTTACCGCAGAGCGGGTCAGTTATAGGCGGTCCGAAGAAAGTAGACTAGAGGAGAGAAGGGCAAGAAAAAATGACAGATTTTGAAATCGAAAATTTTCGGGTTCCGCATTTTTGAAGTGGAAAAATTTGAAATTTGATGTTTTCACAAAAGCGCAAGAAAACCAATAATTTTCCGTCTCATTTTTGGGATTTTGCTAAAGCTTTATCTCTAGACTAGGTTGGGGGGATATATCTAGATTTTAGCCTTAAGGCTCTAGACAATCTGAGTTGCTAGGTAGCGGGATAATGCTTCCGACAAAAAGGGATAGGAAAAGAGATTTGTATCTTGATATATACGACTGGAATAAACGTCCCATTTTAGTATTGGACAAAGGAAATGAAGAATTTCGGAATAAATGTAAAATAGGGAACTTCAAAAGTTCATAGAAATAATTGAAATAGACGATCAGCGTTGAGCGGAAAGTGCATTTTCAGATTTCGGAAATAAGAAAATTTTGGAAGCGGAATTTTCGCCCAACACTGATAAACATGTTTTGAAGCAATCTGAATTTAGAACACTTTCAAAAATAGTCGAAAAGAAAATTAAATTAAAGATAAAAATGACAATTTTTGAAAAAAAAAATACAGCAAGAAAGCTACCATTCGACTAAATGACCACTGTTTTAGAACCTCTTGGACAAGTTCTTGATCCCCAAGGCCGGTAACCCCGAATCCAAGGTGTTCTACCTGAAGATGAAGGGAGACTACTATCGCTACCTGGCTGAGGTCGCTTCGGGAGATGATCGCTCCTGTAAGTCGAATTTAAAAACAACCATAATAATGGACTAGGACGTTTCTAAAATGAAAGTATTTTACAAGTGGAATTACAAGAAAGAGCTTTATCATCAGTACGCTTGTAGAATAATATCATTTTTATAAGCGGAATTGAAAATAACATGTTTGATGAGAAGGGCGCTTGTAAAACGAAAGCGTACTTTAATACCACTTTACTAACAAAATAGCAAAAACTCTGAAATCTTAACGTATGCAGTGAAAAACGACTAAAATTTAACAAGAAAATCCCCAGTTTGGAGATTTGACATGCCTTTGAGGAAATGCATGGAGGAAGTCTTTTTACTTGGATGACAGGTTTTGTTGTCAGTTTCCGAAGAAACAGCGATGACAAAGTCGGTTGTCGGAGTAAAAAGAAAGTTCCTCCCAATGCATTTGATTTCGAGTAAAAATGAGAAGTTTTAGGGCCAGGCTTGAAAATATTCAAATTAAACTTGGCTGTATCCTAGTTCTTGGCAATGTGTTGAAATTTCTGAAAGAAGGCGTAATTTTGCAGTTTTGATCGCTTTTCCATAGAGTGTAGAAAAATCATTGCATACGTTGGGAAAATGCTAGAGTTTTTGGTTACTTTTGATAAAGTTAAGATAAAATTATCAGTTGAAATAAATGCACATCAATAAATTTTGATGAAATCTGTATAAAAATTTACTTTAAAAATTCACTAAATCAATATCGTTGGAAATTTTGGATCATACAATTTTCCGAACTTGTGATGATAAAGATGACGAAATAAATAAGAGAATGCGATTTCAACTGATAAAATGACAGAAAAGCGCTTTTCTATGAAAATAATGTTTGCGATTGCAGCGGTTGTGGAGAAGTCGCAGCAGTCCTACCAGGAGGCGTTTGACATTGCCAAGGACAAGATGCAGCCCACTCACCCCATCAGGTACTTCATTTAGACCGTTCTTTTGAAAAATGTCGATTTTTCGATAGAAATTATAAAAGAAAAAAAAACGGCCATCTTTTTTGATCTAGAAATATTGAAATTGAGAAAAGCAAGTTTTGGAATTGAAAAAAAAAAACTTGAAAAATGAAACATTTTCAAGACTCGGCCTGGCCCTGAACTTCTCCGTGTTCTACTACGAGATCCTCAACGCCCCCGACAAGGCCTGTCAACTCGCCAAACAGGTATAAAATTGGACATTTTTCAAATTTCCAGCCACCGCAGAGAAGGGTCAAAACGCCTATAGCGAGGCATTGGATATCGCTAAGGCGAATCTGCCCACCACTCATCCGGTCCGATTGGGTCTGGCACTGAATTACTCGGTGTTCTTCTATGAAGTCGCGTCGAGTCCCGATAGGGCATGCCAGCTGGCAAAACAGGTTGAAAACCTAGAAAAGGGAAAAGGCGAAAAATGATGCTTTTTTTTTATAAATATTATTTTTGCTGAGACCACCATCATCTCGATCTTACAGCATAACTTTTCATTTTATCAGGGTTGGGGACACAAATTGTTGGAATTTATTGAGAAACTAGGAGGAAAAAAAAACCAATTTTTAACGTAAATTAGAAGAAGTAAATGAAGGTAGAGAAAATATTGCGGCGGGAAATGAATTCTTATTGATGTGCTTATTTTCAGGCCTTCGATGACGCCATTGCCGAGTTGGACACCCTCAACGAGGACTCCTACAAAGACTCCACCCTCATCATGCAGCTCCTCAGGTAGGGGGAATTTAAAAATAACGTAATTAACAAAGAAAGTGCTTTTAAGATCAACTGAAACTATTTTACATAGAAAGATTAGTTCAAAGAGCGAGGTTTACGAGGTCTGAAGTTAGGGAATAGATATTTTGAAGATATTGAATTGAAAATAATAACGTCCTTTCCAAAGAGCATTGTCTAAAAAATCGATTTTTAGAGACAACCTCACCCTGTGGACCAGTGACGCTGCCGCCGACGACCAGGTAAAAATTTGAGCAATTTTAGAGAAAAATAAAAAAAAAACTTGAAAATGAATAAAATTATTTTTTAGGACGCCGGTGATGCTGGAGAGGGAGGCAATTGAACTCAGCAAGACAAAATTTGAAAATTTGGACCCCCTCCCAATTTTTCCCATTTTATTCTCCTACCACTCCCATCTCAATCAATGCAAACCCCCTAAATTTTAAATTAAACAATAAAAACTTTAAGATTGCGACATTTTCATGAGTTTTATCCTAAATTTTTTTACAATTTAATTCAAAAATTTTAAATCCCCGGTTTTAGTAGAGTTTCTTCATCAAAACAAACCATACAAGAATCGATATTTTCTTTCGATTTCCAAATTTTAAGAAGATGGACTTTTTCTTCTTTTAACTTTCCAAATTATTTATTGTTCCACATATTCTTCCCATTTGAGTTTTGAGTTATTTGATTTTGATTGATGATCTTCAAATTTGATGCCAGGATTTTGGGAATTTTTGAACCTTGCTATTTTCGACGAGCTTTAAATGCCCGTTCATGCAAAATGTGCTCTAATGCTAAATTCTAAGGAGTTTCGCATTACAGCAGGTTTTACGTGAGCAGGAAATTTAATTTTTGTCGAAGGTTCCTGTATTTTTCCAAAATTCAAACATTAGCATCACTCTATTTAGCCAGCCACTCATTGTTTTAAGTTAAGCTATTTGTTTCCCTCCAGTCTCTTTGATCATAAAATTCTTTGATTTCGTGTCGTTTACTCCATAAGCCGCACTTGCTTCTCATAATGCAATTCAAGAAAACACATGAATAAATGGATTTTATCAAAAATGTTGAAATTTTGGTTGAATAATACAAGGAATCTGTCGAAATATCATGAAGAATACTTATTTTACATTAAAAATCGATATTGAACGGTGTCAAATCTACAGTTGGATTTGTAGTAGTTGTAAATCGTAATTAGCGTGAATCATGCTAGAAAATTTTTTCAGCGAAAATGGCGGCCCTGAGCGCTACGCAAATGGACCAGAACATGCAGACATTTCGCGAGTTTCTCATGCAGGTAAAATAAAAACTAAATAGAAAATAGTTCTTTCATTTTGAAAGTTATTGATTTTTCAATTTTAAATCTTGCAGTACAACAACGTGACGGAACGGTGCTTCAATGCGTGCGTTAACGACTTAACATCCAGGTTCGATTTTTTATCTGAAAAATCTATGCTTCACAAGAATTGAAGGAATTTTGGAATTTACTGTTGATGTTTTGTTCAGCCAGTTTATCTATTTAACAAAATATATGAAATATTTCAAGAAACATAGGTCTCAAAAAATCACTCTGGAAATTTGTATTACAAATAATAATCGGTTTTGGATAAATACAGATTTTTAATCTTCGAATAAAATTTCGACTATTTTCAGGACGGTGAGCGAAAAGGAGGAGCGCTGCAGTTCGAACTGCCTCGACAAATACCTCAAAATGACGCAGCGGGTCTCCATGCGATTCCAGGTACGGACATTTTCATCGATTTAAAAAATTATAAGCTGAATTTTCAACACAAATTATGATGCTTTTGTTTGACAAAAAAAACCCGTTTAAAAATCATTCTTCTCACGAAATTTCTATTGTTCTACACATTTTTCGTTAATTTTAAATATTATTTTTCAGGAACACCAAATGATATCGGCCGAAGCGCAGGGTGCTCCGATGAAGAAATGAAAAATGGAAGGAAAAGAAATCTGCCCGAAATAAGGGACTCTATTCTTGAGAAAAGATCTCGAATATCTCAAATTTAAAAGATTCACGATATCACTTTAAGTTCCGGAAGAATGGTATTTGTAGGTTTAAAATTTTTAAGGTTAAAGTACTAAATTTCCGAAGAATTCTTGCTTAAAAACCTACAGATAACCATCCTAGTTGTTTTATTCTTCATTGTTATTGTTGCTAGATTTCGTCTTTTTCAGATCGGAGAAATTAGGAAATATATTCATTTTAGCATTTTTTTTTTAATTTTATGAATTTCGTGGTTGAATGACCCAAGTTTATATCGGAATTATTGAAGTCGTAATTTTTCGGTATTTTATTTTGAACCCTATCTAATCCACTAAAACTTTGATTGATTGTGTGAATAATTTTTCTTCTAATTTTTGAAAAGTTCTTATTTTCATTTTCTAGCCCCATCGTCTATGCGCTGCACCAAATTCTGAATCCCCCACAGTCATGCATAGATTGTTTCGCTCAGTGTTAGTTAATTACTACACTTAATCGCCCCTAATTATCTCATCTAATTATTCCAGACAGTTACAAGCAAGAACAATGGCGAGTGTGAGCAGCATCAAATCTTCGGAAATCACCCAAAATGTCAAACCGAGTGTTTGGTAGGTTAATTTTCTGATTATCGAATTAATTAGAGTGATTATCGATAAATTAATTATGTTCTAAGATCATAACTCTTTCACTAAAATTTAAACCATTTTTCGAAAGTTAAAAAATGAAGATAGCTCATACTTTGAAAGTGATGAAACTAAAAATCAAGATTTTTCCAAAACTCAAAAAAAAAAAACTAAATAAATTTAATTTAGATTATTTTCAGGGTCGAATTCACGCAATTAGCCGTCGAGCACAAGGCGGTCAATTTGGGTCAGGGTTTCCCCGACACGGCAATGCCGAAATTCGTCGCGGACTGCATGAAACACGTTGCTGAACACCCCGAAATGGTCGGCTGGCATCAGTATACGAGGGGTAATTATTTCGTTTTTATCATTCTAAAACATGGTAGTTTCTTCAGTGACTATCTTCATCAAAAGAGATGATACTTTTCTGATAGAAATTTTACTAAAAATGCACACTAATAATCCATAGAGAAACACTTTTAAGAAATATTATTTCTTCAGGATTCGGACACGCCCGTCTCGTTAACGTTCTGGCGAAACTTTATGGAGATGTTTACGGCGTGAAAATCGACCCGATGAACGAGGTATTTTCTGAAGAATTAGTTAAATTTCCAAATAATGCAATTTGATCGAGTTTAATTTGGCACTACTAGTTAATTCGAAATTAATTCGATACGCCAACTTTTGTAAATCGTTAAAATATTTTCAGATTCTGGTGACCGTGGGCGCTTACATGGCTCTCTACTACGCGTTCAATGGCTGGATCAACAAGGGCGATCAAGTTATTAGTGAGATTTGATCACTTTTAAAGAAACTAGAAAAATCTGAGTAGGGTGCTTTGAAAAATTGAATTTTCGAGACTACGTAAGAAAAAACCAGACTTTCAAAATTAAAACCACGAACATCATGGGCTTTGAGACGCATCGATTTTTGAAATTTCTAAAAGTCTTTACAAATTCATTTTTTAGTAATCGAGCCCGCCTACGATTGCTACCTGCCTCAAGTGATTGCCTGCGGCGGCGTGCCCGTCCCGATCACCATGAAATTGAAGGTTTTGAAAATTTCTAATTTTATATTTTTTTTATTTAAAAAAATTTTTAATTTGAGTTTTAAAAATTCCAGAAAAACGCGACAACCAGCGCTGATTACATCTTGGATCTGAACGAACTGGAGTCGAAAATCAATGAAAAAACCAAGGTTTTGTTTTTACTTTTTTAAAAATAAATTAACATTTTCAGATGATCGTAGTCAACAACCCGCACAATCCCACTGGGAAACTATATACGCGTCAGGAGTTGGAGGTATTTTTAAAATTTATTTCTTTCGGGGAAATAACCTCTTCGGAATAAAATTAATATATTTCTTTTAAAAAATCTTCAAGAAAAAAATTGTTATAATTTTTCTTAGCAAATACTTGCAGGGAATTGCGGACCTCGCGAAAAAGTACAACTTGCTGGTGATAGCGGATGAAGTCTACGAGTACCACGTGTGGGACAAGGAAACGATCAGGATGGGTAGGTTTTGAATCCTTTAATGCAATTTTAAACCCACTAGAAAACATTATCTTCAGATTTTCTAGTCATCTGATTCAAAATTTCGAAACATACTCTATAAATTCAGCAATTTTGTAGACGGTCTTGTTTTTGGTCTGCCTTATCCAGAAAGATCATTTGAAAATTTAATTAGTTCACATTTTGAAACTTTTAAACATAAAAATATTATAATTTTGATGGCTATTTCATAGTTGATCGATCACGTACCAGGCACAAAATGGTTATCTAAAAATTCACTAGTTTCACATTCTTTTTATTGAATTATTGAAGGCTTATAAAACTTCAGCGAGTCTTCCCGGCATGTGGGAGCGAACCATCTCTGTGGGCAGTGCCGGCAAGGTGTTCTCGGTGACCGGATGGAAGACCGGCTGGGCTCTCGCACCCGCGCATCTCCTCGGTCCCCTCAAAACCGTCCATCAGGTATCGTAATTATACATCATTTTATCCATAACGTTAGGTTTAAAAATAACGCCATTAGCGTGCATAACGAGGCAGGATTTGTTTTTAGCTTGAAATATAAATATGGTTCTAGAACTGCATTTTCACTCTGAACACACCTACGCAGGAATCTTTGGCACAGGCTTTCGAAAAGGAGGTCGAAATAATCGCAAAGGACATCAATCAGTCGTATCTGAGGAAGGGACTATCTAGTGAACTGAAGGTGCTTGAACTCACTATTCATTTGAATAAAATCAGGAATTATAGATTTTAGAATCTCTTAACTTTTATTCCTATATTAATTTTAAGAGTTTAGATTTTACCTTGATAGTTCAGGCCAAACGAGACAGACTTGCCTCGATGCTCAACAAGGCGGGCTTCAAGCCGATCATCCCCGATTCGGGCTACTTCATGATGGCTGATTTCTCGAATTTCAGTCAGTTTTTTAATAGATTTTTTTATTTGCTCAATCAAACAACTCGGTTGCTTTGAAAAATTACTATGAATAGATAGAAATTCAGAAATTTCGACATTTTTTTAACTTGAAAAAGCTTTATGGAACATATACGCATTATTGATCGCTTTGCAAAATGAAACTTGATTAGTCGTAAATTTTTAAACATTCCACATTCGAAAGAATGCATTTAGAAGGCCCATTCCTCGAGGAGAAGCCTGGCGACGACCCACTCGACTTCCGATTCGTGCGGTGGCTTTGCAAGGAGAAGGTTTCAAGTTTTCTTATTTCCTGGAAACTTTAGTAAATTTAGAAACTCGCCACTATTCCCCCGACTGCATTTTACTCGGAGCAATTCAAAAAGGATAACGAGAACCTGATCAGACTGTGCTATTTCAAGGTTAGTTTGAATTATTCGTGGATTTTTTGGAAGTTTGCTTTTTTTGGATACTTTCTTTGAGGTAATGAATTTTCTCGAACACGCTATCTTTTAAACTCATTTTCAGAAGGACGAAACTCTGGACGCCGCTGAAAAGATCCTGGATGAATTTGCGAAGGAACAAGGCTTGGCAAAATAAAGAAATTCGAAGCGAAAAATTATGAATTCGAATTGCGGGATTCTATCCTTTTTACTGGTAGGATTTTTACAGTTTCAAGTCATTTTTTCTACAAGAGTAGGTTAAAATTGTTTAATTTTTTAGATGCATGAATTGTATTTGACATTGAAATAAAGAGTTTTTTATTAATTTGAAAAAATAGAGCCGGCGTAGTCCTATGACAAAACCGTTCAGTCGCCTATTTCGGTGACCCATCGTTGACCGTTTTAGCGTAGCAAGTCAAAGGAACCTTAATCCATAAATTCATCATCAATCATCCGAAAATCAAATTTCTAAATCCCCCTAGGCCATTTTCTAGGCCTCCAACGCAAAATTCTCGCGCTCGTATTTGCACTGTGATCTGTCGAAAATCGCGATCAAATTTAATCTTTCCTAGATGAATCGGATATATCTCAGCCTGCATCCAGTCCTCATGCTTCATCATTGGATTAGGGGGTTTTTGACTGTCTATCGAGATTTCCTAGATTTAAGAAAGATATTTGCGTCCCCTGTCAAATGAGCCAACCAAACGAAAAAGTGGTCATTCATTTCGAAGTTGAACATAGCGCAAGTGACGTATCTATAGATTCAGTTTGCATTACAGTTTTTAGATTTTTATCATGCGCCAAAATATCGTGAGATCACTAATTTAGAAATTTTGTTCAAGTTACATCATTTAAACCTAAAATATTTATTTTCCTAAAACACGTGCTAACCTGATGATTTCATTGCTATTTATTTGAATCTTTTCCTTGAAACATCAAGATTTTATCTTCAGACTTACACTGATTTATCTAGAAAATTTTGTTTCGGCGCTAAACTTCGCACGAATTTTCTACATTTTAGCAATAATGACGGGAAACTTCATCATTTATTTCTGGCTACTATTTTGGGCCAAAATTTTGTTTTCCAGAGTTTCAATAGTGCAAACGCCCACTTTGTCTTTACTTTTACTACAGTATCCAAATTTTTACAGAGCTAAAGTGTGGGATAATAAATTTTGGGACTGAACTTTTGAAAGATAGATTAACTCAGGCATATTTTTTCCAGACCTGTTTTTCTCCGCACTAGTTTCCTTGCATCTATTCCTTTCCACTTACACGACTTTTGTCCGTGAAGGTCATGTTTTAGTGAATTTATGTACCTATAGGAACTAGGAAATACCTGTACAATGAATAATTCGACGAAGAAAACACCATTCTTGCATCCACTGGATTTTTGTAGCAAAGAGTTGCGAGATGCTAGAATAAAATTTAGGTTAGGATTTTTCACGATTCGAATTCGGTCATTGAACTCACATCTTATTTCTCCACTATCAATTCATTTATAACTTAAACATTGCAGCCAAGAGTTAACTTTTTCCAAGACTATACTAAACCATACTACACATAAACTATGATCTAGACTTTACTATCCATACATAGACTTTGTAATTCAACAACACAGTCACTACTACCAAACTACAGTTCCAATAAAATCTTTGGGCTATCATATTTGATTTCCGCTTCATATGAATTCTTCATCATTTCCATCAACTTAGCAAGAAGTCCACTTTTTCGCGAGGTAATCCACTCTTTCTTCTTTCCTCACTCTTGTGGGGCGTTTTTCAACCATTCCTGGCGACTTTTCACCAGCGAAATGAGAACAGTCATTTTTCTCATCGTCTCCACATTTTCCAGCATCTTCCAGAAATCTTTATTCCTCTTTAAACTTTTTATCTCAATTTTCTCAATCTCTTTATTCTGAATTCTATTTCTCAAGACTCTTTTCTCTAACATGCTTTTGAAGACTATTTCGTCTGAGAAATTTTTTATCTGAATCTCTGCGCCTCATTCTCAGGATTCTCTCTAATTCTATGAACTTTTTGCAGGAATCTGCCTTTCTTTGTTCTCCAAAATCGTAGCACTATTTCGCGTTCCCAATCCATTTATCGCTTTTTTGTTTATCCGATTATTTGAAGTAGAATGAGAATTGCCGAAATCGCTTCATCGTTTTATACATGTAAATCTAGATCATTCCGTACAATTAGAACGATTGAGTCATGCTATTTTGATAAACTCTCAATAAGTATCATAAAACCTTTAGTAGCATAGAACTAGATGAAAGTTTTAGTTAGAATGAGCATTATGTTGAAGCGTATTACAAAATCATAACCTAGCTAGATATTATTTTTTTAACTATGCTTATAAATTAACGATCTCTAACTTCATGCCTGTTATGTATTGTTCATTTTTATGTTTAGACTTATTATACCAAAGCAATTCACGTAACTTATCATTTTATCTAAATCTCGATCTTTCGTAATAATTTGCATGATGATTCGTGTACGATATTCACTTTATTTGTGCTTCTAGTGCCTTCTCTTTCCATCTCCGAATTCGTACTATTTCTCTCTCTTTTTATCTTTTTACCCTCTCCTATTCAAGTGCTATTTTGTCGGTCACTCTTCGACTGGACATAGACGCAACTGGCCTTTCTCTAAACCCTCTTTCTTTCTCACTCTTTTTCTTCCTTTCTTTCTCTCCCTTTTCTTCTCTCAGCTCTCTTCTTTTCCCATGCTATTTCTCCTCTTTAGGTATAGTCTTTCGCTTTGCATTGGTCCTCTCTCACAACAGTCTCCCTTCAGGTCTCTAGCACTCGTCATTCACCACCATATCGATTTTATAAATAGGCGTTCCTGTCTACAAGTCTGAAGTGGGGTCAAGAAAAATTCACTTCTTCTATAGAAATTTATACTAATTTCTCTTCGATTTATGTTAATTTTAGTATCTTCCATTTTTTCTTATGAAATTCGATTGAGCGGGAAATGTGCAGTTTGATATGACTCATCTGTAGAAATGCGTATTTGAATTTTTTTTTGAAAAATACCATCCTTTAAAACTTCAGTCTAAAGATTCAATTTTTACTATTCTTGTCAAATTTTTGAAATTCGATATCCTTGAAACCATAACTGCCAAAACAATACTATCTTATCTTTGAATTCTGATCCATTTCTATTCGATCTGAACGTATTATTCACTTACTACTATATATGTTTTCCCCTATTGTACATTACATTTACATTGGCATTGATTGGTCTAATCATGCGAATTCTCTGCATTGCGTCCAAGCCAATTTTCCAAATGTCTCGGCAGACACTATATTTGGACTGTTACAGTAAAACCGTTCAAAGGACATTTATTAGACTGTATTCAATTAGCGATTCGTCCGAAAATATCTTTTTTTTTTTATAATTTTCTTCCATTAATTAAAATCAAGTCTACACAATAATACTACTGAATTGAATTTCAATTACATTGAATTCTAGAAAACTAAATCACATTTTAGCAAAATTGATTCATCTAGCTTTAAACTTGACTATCAATTCACAGAAATTTTCCCAATAAGTTTCTAAGAATTACAACGCTTGATTTATAAAAGTTAAGATGTTCTGTTAATCATAATGGGTGGATATCAAACATTTTACAGCAAATCTAACAAGACTACTAAGATTTTATCAGCTGATAACTTCTTCCGTCTTCATCTTTTTATTAATTTTCTACACTTTTTGTTAACCCTTCTACAAACACAATGCTGCGAAATAGTATTTTGAAAGATACAAAGAATTTTCAACTATCTTTTCCTATCTCTGAATTCCTCGTGCTATTTCTCCATCTTAGCTTCAGCGATTCGTGTTTTTTTTATTAATTCTCTTTTCCTCTCATCCTCCAGTTTGCTATTTCTTTCTTGATTACACTATCTTTTCTCTATTGTCTCTTCATTTTTGCATGATCTCAAATTTAATGTAATCTTCATTTTCTTTGATTCTCTATTGTTTTATTACACTTTGAGTCATTGTTTTTTTCGGTTCCATCGTTGTCTGGTTCCGTTGTCCTTTCCTTTTTGTTGTCTAGTTCGTTGTTTTTCTAATTTCTTGCACTTCCAAATGGCATTATTACATTCATATTCGGCTTTATATTCATCTTCAAGTTGATATTGTTTCCTGTTTTCATGTTTTTATGAAGTCTTTGTCAAAACCATTTACAAGTGTTGCCATCGCGCGCCTTTGATTTAGAGAACAAAATTTATGAAATTATCCTCCTAGCTTACAAACTTTAACTTCTATAGCCATAAGAAAACTTTTTTTTTAATCTTTTATTTAAAATATTTAGGAGATTCCGCATGAATTAGTCCTAAAAAATTTTCAAATGATACTGAATTTGTCTGAATTTTAAATGGAAATACTATTTCACTATGCGATTACTAGGGTTTTGTAAACTGTGCAATACTAGGCATTTTCCATTTTACACTTTTGCAAAATTCTAGTTGTATTACAATTAGAGGTGGAAAGGACTATGATTCATTTAACGCCAGCATCACTAACTTTTCATTCTTTACTATTTTCTAGATTAAAATAAATTCACTTGAAAATTCAAACACTAACTTTACAATACTGATTTTCGACCTCTATTGACCTTTATCATGAACGCCAAGGCTTCAAAATGATTGATAAGCTAAAAATAGCATCGGTTGAATTTTCTAATCCTGATATTTTGTTACTTTTTGCCTTTTCTCTCAAACCACCTGATATTTGTTAAAACTGTACGATGTACTTGAGTAAACAATGCTCGGAGTGTTCTAACTAATCTGTAGGGGGCATAACTTCGCATACTTGAGACGACAAAATTTGAGAGATATTAGAAAGTTTGGATATGATTTTGATGAGAGTTATGTTGATAAAGAGATAGAATGTTAGCTTTAGATACTGCAAGATTTGATCAAAATGATATAAATCACAGATCGTAAATTTTATCATTGATCGCCGTGTTGAAACCATTATTACTTTCGAAAATTTAATTCTTGATAAAATTTTAAGATTAAAATTATAGCATTTTATTTAAATTCCTTGCTCAAACGGTTTTAGCTCTTGTTTGCATATCCGATGATTCATTTACTCTCTGATTCCCTATTTCCCTATTACCAAATCCAATCACTTATCCACTCTTCCCTTGCAACCCACCACCACTTATCCTTATATCTGGCTGACGGTTTTTCACATTATCAGTCCTTATCACTGTCTATCGCTCGTTTTCTCTGATTATAAGTTCTCATCACCTTTTCCCTCTACAGAACTAGATCACTAGACCAAAAGTGAGTACTGACGCAAAATGAGCTGGAAAGAACTACGCGTTCTACTTTTTTTTTCTAGAATAATAACACTTTAAAGTAGGTCTCAAAAAATGTTTCGGATATTTCAAATAATTTTCTTTGACGACTATGACATTTGCCTTGATAACTAAACATTTATGATTTAAAAATAAGACTCAAGTTTCGAAAATATTCATGACTTTGTTTTCACCTATACAATAATGGCATCAACAAATAGGCGTTTCATAATTAATTTGGTAAAAGTTCCAAGAAATTTCGAACTCATAGGATTACTTTGTTTGCTAATGGTCATCTGGCATTAGTTAGTGGAAAAATTCAATTTCCAAACAAAAATTATCCAGAAAGCCGCCACACGTGATGCAAAGTGCGATGAATGATGCATTTCCAACATAAAGGTTTATTTATGCCATTAAAGCAGGCAGTTGGTTTACATTTGATGAAATCGAGCCTGCTTTTTTCTCCAACACATTTCAACTTTTGCACATTTAATCCTGAAAAACTAAGACTGATTTTTTCCATTCATACAAATTTCAGCGAATTTTAGGGTTAAATAATGTTGATTAGGAAAGAATCAATTTATGAAGAAGTCAGAAATTTCCTCGATTACTTTTTGAGCGGCTCAAAAATTGCAATTCGATCAGTAAAAACTTGCTCGATCAACCTATTTTACATCTATGTAAATATCAAACATCATTTCTCCTTACTAATTCGCAAATTTACCCCTGTCTAGGCTGATTCTTAGGTCAATAAAGATTTTCTTGGATCAGCATTTGAGTAAATTGACTCGACATCAATGTAAATTTGACTTTATCGATGTCGAGATTTCAACCTAACTCTAACTTTGCAATACTTCATTTTAGTAAAGCTATCTTGTCCGCAAATTCATTTTTAAGTCTAGTAATAATTTTCAAATTTACAAAAAATAGAAGGACTAAAATTGCTTGCATCTTGGCTAGCATTTGCAAAAAAAAATCTCGTTCCTCAATTTTGCATTCCTGAGCAGAGAGACGGACATTATTTCCGGCCCATTATACTATTCTAAGTATTAGGTGTTTTTTTTTTCAAATTTAGAACCCCGTCTAAGAGATTTTTGTACTTTACTACAGATAATTTTACTAAATTTATGGCAAATATTTTCCTTCGTTTATAAAATAATAATAACTCGGAAATGAAAAACCTAACTACTCCCATCGAATGTCCATTTCCCTCAAAGCATATTCAATCGACGTTTCCAAATCGGCCCATAATTGTTGTTCAATGGCAATAGCGTGCAAGTTTTAGCGTAGGGGATTTTCTTGTAATCCTAAAACTATCGTGTTTTATCTACAATACTTTCATCTGAATCATTTAATTATTTCTAAATTTTTCCATTTCAAAAGTTGAAACATTATTTAAAAATATTTTAAAGTTTCTTTTCTAAATTTCTCACGTTTTAACTATTTTATTCAACGCATTTCTAAAATTGCACTAAATCAAACGTGCTTTGAAAGTTTTCAACTTTCGGATAATTTCCTTTCAAACATATTCGCCTCGAAATTAACTTATTCTAATTTTACATAAATATTCTAATATCCCACAGTGTCATTCATCATTCATCCCTCTCCTCTCGACTAGCCATTGACAATTTCTACGTGTGAAGGGCTCTTCAAGTGATCATCGTCTAAGATTTTGCGTGCTGCTTCCGCAGTTTTTCCGCCATATCGTTGACAATTTTTTCATTCTTTCTCCCCCTTCCATTCTTTCCCTCTTTCTTTTTCCCTTTCCCTCTCAAATCCCAGTTATCTCTCTATTATCTCGAGTTTTCAAGCTTTCTACCATAATCTCTTCAGGAAATGCTTCCCGCGCGCTTGTCTTCACGCGTCAACGCGTCAAGTGCGATTTTTCTTTCTCATTTTCTGTGATATTTCTCGAATTTATCACTGTACTCTTCCCCCACTTTTCAGTACTATTTCGCATCTTTTCAACATATCTAGCTTGCACTATCTCGTCGAATTCTGCACCTCTATCGAACTGATTTTCACTTTTCTCTCTCTCCATTTACCGTACTATTTCCTCAAAATTTTCTTCTTTTTCCCTCCTCTCTCCGCGGTGTGTACGCAAAATCTCAAGACGAGCTCTGCTGCGGTGCGCGCGCGACAATTTCTGTGCTTGCGGTGAGCGCAACGGCTTTGCACGGAGACGATTCAGATTGTCTTCTTTTATCTCTGTTTTCCAGGCTATTTCTCTTTCTCCACTTTCTTCCTTTTATTTTTCCTATACTATTTTCTTCCTTTCTTTCTTTCTATCTCATTTTCCAATCTTCATCTTTCCCGTACTATTTCCATTCTTTTTTATCTTTCATCTCCACTTTATCATAACTCTTTGCTTTGTCCCAGATTTATCTTTTCATCTATGCGAATTTATCTATGAGCGATATCTCTATGCCCTTCGAATATCCAGCGTAATATTTGATATCCTTCAACTCTTTCTCCCCGCAAGATTTTACGTCGAGACGTAATCCTCTGTAGAAACAAAATGTGCTTGACAATTTTTAAGCGGACAGGAAAAATTACGATATGTTTCGCATTTTTGCTAATTTTTTCGACAACCCGATTCTATTATTTTAAGGAATTTTAGTTTGTCCCCGAATTTTTCTGAAATTTACCTATTTCTGCGAATTTTCATCCCATTATCTCTGGCAATTATTCCCAACGCTAGAGCAATTATTTCGAGCGCACATCACTCATCATCATTTAGAAATATTTGCTCACTTTGATCTCCCCTATACTTCGACAAC
Source organism: Diploscapter coronatus (assembly GCA_964036155.1). Taxonomy (NCBI): domain Eukaryota; kingdom Metazoa; phylum Nematoda; class Chromadorea; order Rhabditida; family Rhabditidae; genus Diploscapter; species Diploscapter coronatus. The sequence goes on from OZ038422.1 coordinate 14,316,395, forward strand.
AGACTCTACTACCCGATGTCAAAATATCAATGTCATAGCTTATTTCTGCCATTGATATTTATCTGAATCTTCTCAGCCAAATTCCAATGCTAATCGTGGTGACATATTCTGAATTCGTTGTCTAACATCCGAATTGCGAGCTCCGGCGTTGATATCAGACCCTGACATTGATGTTTACCGAATTCCACCACCTTGTGATAATTTGCCTGGTTCGCCTCTCGATTTTTGCGCGTTCTTCAATTCTTTGTCATTTTTTGTTCGACTGCTTGGAGCACTTGACGACGACGGGCTTGTTTCCCGGAACCGGTCAGTCTTTTTCTTCCGGAAATCTCTATCATTTCTCTTTTTTCACAATTTCCTGTACTATTTCTCTTTTCTCCAGCTTCTTTCCCAATCATTTTTCTATACTATTTCTCAAATTATTTTTCTTATGTTCTAAATTCCCATACTATATCCCGCTTTTCTAGTTTCTTTTTCCCTCTCTCGTTTTTTTGCTATATTTCCGTGCGCTTTTCCGCAACATACCGCAATGGCAAATATCAGCGAAGAAACATTGACTTTGACTCTATTTGACGCGCAAAATGTGAATCATTATCAATGAAAAACTACGCGGATTATGATTGATGAAAAAACTATTTGAAAGTTTTCTGGAATAAAATAGGTCCTAAATGTCACACCTTTCCGACCGCATGACTACACTGCCCGGTAAATAACGTACAATATTTCATGTATCTTTACGTCGGGGATGAATCCATTAACCGCAATTATCAGACCCAATTATCGATCATTTTTGAAATTTATTTCCAAATTCGTTCAGAATTCAAAAATCCTCGGTATCGTCAAAATAACATCACTTTCCCACATCATGAGCCCGAAATCCGCGAACATCCCTCTCCACTCTCAATCCCTTTGAATTCGCCCAAATTGGCATCATTTCAGAGGTTTTCACGGTGAAAATCTATTAGGTTAGAAAAGGATATTGACGCCTTACTCTGGAACAATTATCCCTAAACTGCGAAAAAACACTTATGAGATCCGAAACTTGCCGTAGAAATCTCGATTTTTACCGGTTTTCTGCTCTATTATTCTATTTTCCCTCGAAAATTTTGGTACTTAGTGTTTTGATATTTTAAAGAATATTTTCGAAAATCTTTTCTAATTTTTTTCAGGAATATTTTTTCTTGAATAGTTCAAGCAATTTCCGTCTATTTTGGGCTGAAACGCGGCGCGAAATTTTGAAGCTTTCGACCCCAAAGCAAACAACTCGGAAAATGGTCACTTCATACGGTCAGAGTGAGAGAAAATTCGAACCAAGAGATTTTAGAGAAAACAGAAATTCGGAAAAAGCCGATTCTCAGGTTTGCGCGCTAAACAAGAAAATTTCATACCGGTGGAATCAGGAAGTCGAGGAAAAACGATCTGATTTTTATTGTAGAAATCAGAAACATAGTTTTTTCTGTGAAATCATATTTTTCTTGATAAATCATAACTTTCTTCTCAAAAATAACGAGGATTTCTTTCAAATTAAAGCAGATATTTTCCGTTTTTTTCTGCAAAAATAAAATTTCACTTTCATCTTCCCCGATTTCTTTCAAATTGTCTTGGTATCATCATCTTGAGTCACTGATAATTGCATTATCTTGTTCGGCAAGTACAAGATGAAAATTCTTTGTTAATTGGTTCTGATTTTTGGGGTTAAACGATAAAAGACGATTAGATTGAACTTTTTTGACCCGATTTTGGAAATGGGCTAAAAAATTCTTCACTTTTCTGAAGCTAACAATTTTTTATTTCAATAATTTATAAATCAAAAATCCGAAAATTTTGGGACGATTTTTCTTCTGCCGAATTAGTGACGGTTCAAAAACTGTCTGGTTCCACAATGTTACCTGCAAACGCAAAATTTGGGGACAGAAAAATGACGCGCTAGGATTTTCGGCGAACACTTCAAAGACTGCAAGAATTACTCGACCTAAGTTAATCATGTAGGTAAAAAGTAGAGCAACAATTGGAATTTTGACGTAGTTGTTATTCATCTAAACATAGCTAAGGTTTTCGCTAAACTTATTTTTTACACGAAACTTTTGGTATAAAGGTTCAGATCGCCGGGACTGTGCACTGTCAAAAATGAAAGTCATAGGCTTTGTTTGAGCATACTTGCTAAAATCATGCATGCGTCTCATGCTTAAATTGCTATCAAAGCAATTGTCTTTCAGCTTTGTCATTCTAAAATTTACATCAAAATAATAGAGTTTTTGTTTCGTAAAATTGCCAAATCCGAATCGCAATAATTATCTATCACCACCTTCAACCTTTGGCTTTTCTGCAACCTACCTTTGATCTGTGCAAAACTTCGTTATTGTATGTTTATTAGATCAAAATGCGCGATTATGTTTGTTTACACGAGATGTACTTCAAAAACTCGATTCCATGCCGCTGTAACTCAACCCAAACATTTATATTCAACACTGTAAACGTTCACTTTTTGCCCCCATAAGCGTACCATATATTTCCCGAATATTTACCCTCATATTGCCAGGAAATTACGAGTTATCTGTCATTTTATTTATAGCTAGGCATTTCTGATTTAGAAAATGCAATTTCTCCATCGTGCAGCCATAATTTTAGCTCATGTCTCTTCTAAAATATTCAAATATAAGACTTCTGTGTGTCTGAAGTTATAAATTATATTCTATTTTATTTATATCGAGATATTTCTGACTTTTCAAATTTAATTTCCTTATTCTCTATTTTGCCTAAGGACGTAATTTTAGATATTCCCGCTTTCTAAGCTTGAGCATTCAAATAAGCGTGCCTTCAATGTTTTTATCCGGATATTATTGCTAATATATTCTGCAGAAGTAGCTATGCGACTTTTTCATACAGCGCTTTTCGAAGTTTTCACCTTTAAAGCGGATAAGTTTGGGATTAATTAGCTAATATTTAAAGCATAAATACATGAGCATTTCATTAACGACCAAGTGTCGAAAACATTCGCATGTTTTTATGAAAGCATAAAATTAGCTTCCTTTAAAAGATATCGGTGAATGAACTCCATACAAATTCATTTTCTCGCCCACATGTTAAAAATAAAATGGTCAATTTTTCTGCTGAAAAACGGAAAAGTTGTCCTCGTTTGTGGCAAAAATCATCGATATTTTTACTAAAGAATAAAATTGAGCATTTTAAAGAATGGTTGAATAAAATTAGGCTTAAGTAATTTATTTGTTTCTTAAAATTTAGCCATCAATATCTATATTTACAGATATTTTCTGCTAAGATAAAATTACTTCTCTTTCTATTCAAAATCTCGCTTCTTATTTCATTAACCGACAAATTCAAAGGAAATGAATAGACAAATTAGTAACCCCCAGATTCAGGACTATTTTGAACTCATTCCTTCAAATTAAATCTGAACCTGAGGTCCAGCACAATTTTACTCGTCTCATGAACACAGATATCTTGTCAAAATTGGATTTACATCATCTTTCTTAGTTTCTCTGCTGAATTAGTTATATTTCTCATTTCAAACTACGCCTACTTTCTCAATGTCCTTATGAAACGGACAATATTTTAGGATTATCATTCTTAAATCGATTTCTTCAATGTTGAAACATAGGACATTGAGACCTGCTAGCATATTTTTGAAATTTCCATTTTGGTCACCAAAACCCGAGTGTTTCTCATTTTGGAAATCTCCTTATTTGTGGGCCTATTTTATGAGCTCATTTCGGCGCTTCAATATGTGGATTCTGAAAATCTTTCTTCCCATGCTTAGGGATAGGAGAGAAAAACCGGTTATATCTATTATTTTAAAATTCGGTTTTTGAGAATCTTTGTCAATTTATTTGTGTTTCACAGACAGGCTTGTAGAATTTATGAGCAGTCTCAGAAATACCAAGCTTGACATTCAAATTTTGATTGAAGGAAATCACGCGAAATTTTTTGAGCCCGGAAAAAATCTTAATTCTTCAAATTGTTGCCCTAAAAGTCTATTCAAAAACATTACTTTTCTTTCAAAAACTACAATTTTACGATTTATTTAAAGATTTCTTCTGACATTACAATGGTTTGTTTTGCTATGAACTATCTATTGCTTTCTAACTATGTTACGATTCATTTTATGCAAAGATATCGTCACCTTTCAGATTCCAATATGATCTTGTTATATGAGATGTGTTTGAAGGTCTATTCTTCAATATATAGTTAGGTTTTTCTGATCGTCTTTCTAGACGTGTAGCTTCAAGTCATTTATCTTCAAAATTCATCTCCAAGACGCGTGCCGCCGACTTCCGTGCTTTAATGCCGTTAAAAAACGCGTAACCCGGCGGCAAACATTTGGAAAAATTTTTAGTTTTTATAAGTTTCCGATTTTTCCAAATTAAAAATGATTTAATAGTCGATTAATTCGGTCTGTGATCGTTGAGTCAATATATTTTGCATAAGTTTCAAGATTTTGTTAGTTTGAACCAATTGAAGAATTCCACAATGGTTTCAGTTCGTTGGCTATATAAATTATCCGTAACAAAATCTTTTCTTCAAACTTTCTGAACTATGCTCCAAAAACTCCAAATCTTGTCCGATTTTTGATTAGTGCTTCTTAAATGGCATGTTCCTCAATATTTAAGACCAGAATTTCTAATCGACTTTGAATTCATTACGAAATCCACCCCTTTCAATCTCCAGTGACTCATCTCAATTTTGTAAAACATGCTCAAGTAAAAATAAGTTGAACAAGTTTTTTTTTGTAGAAACGAGGCACGGTTTCATAATTTATTTACCTTCTATCCCACTTGTGTATTAGTCAAAGGTTACCTGTAGCTAAATACCTAATACATATTCAATAGTGTTCATTTATAACACCCCCAAGTTAGTTCCTTTCTAATAACTAGATTTTCCGATTTCCACCCAAGAAATTATAAGGGGGAGGTCCGAACATTTTTCCTATAGGAACCTGATACATAGTGGGATTCGTTAGGAAATTTTGCTTAATAGCCTGGCTTAAGTCGGTCCGTACGATGAATCTTACTTAAGATTTACCTAGGTTTTCTTGTAACCTATAAATTATAATATATATTCAATAGCGTTCATCTAAAACACCTCCGTCACTGTTTCTTTCTAATAACCTGGTGTCAATTACTTGTGAAGAGGCTAAGGATTTGTTATTACTTTTTCCGACTTCTTCTCCAATGCTATTTCTCACTTTCGATTTCTTTTTCTCTTCTTATAATTCTAAACTATTCCTACTTTTTCTATCTTTCTAACTGTCATAATTGCACGCATCTCATTCATAAGGCAATACACTTCTTCTTGACATAAACTTGAAATCGGTTCAATTGAAGTTTGGAAAACAATGTTTTTGAAGTCTAGACATTTAAGTAGAAAAGTTCATTTTTGTTATAATTTAGTTATTCAAGCTTCAGCTATTAGCAAACTTTGACTAGTAATTGAAATAATTTATTCGATCGATTGCTTAGAATTTTAATTTAGTTATTCTCCAAAATTCTGATACTTATTTCATCCATTAAGTTCCTCGAATTTCACTTTATCTTGATTATCCACCTTATCTTTTATAGCTTTTTTCTTGCAAAGCGTTATTTTCAGACAGGTTTGACCTTTTCTATAAAACGGCTGCATCGCTGTTTTTTCTTTTCCGAATTCTTTCCAACGCTATTTTTTGTTTTCACGCTTCTTTCGGATTTTTCTAACACTATTTCCCCTTCTTACAGTCATTTCGCCTTTCATAGCTGCGATTGCCTTTGCAGCTTTCATATGTCTCTCTACAACTATTGCTGACTTCTTTCTGCTTTCTTCAATTTCCAGGCTATTTTTCTTTCTTCCTTTTCCGACTTCTTCTTCACTCTAAAGTCTTCATACTATTTCGCTCATTAAGAATACAAGCTTTTGCGTACAGGAAAAGCTTCAGAAAATCGCTATGTCTTTGACTTTCTCACGCGTTTCGAATAGTCCTATCTAATCCAAACTAATCGTGGATGAAATTTAAACTTGAGATTTTTCTTTCTTTAATTTATCACTTTTTTCTAATAACCCTGTAATACGATAAAATGTAAAATACGACGATTTACGGTATAAATTAGCGTTTTCTCTCGAATTTTTACGTAAATTCATAATAGTTTGATCCAGTATCAAAATTATATTTCGTGTAGGCGTTAGAATTCTAATTTTATTCATTTCCATTTTGCGATTAAAATTATAAGCTATACATAGTCACACCCTTCGGAAATTGTTTCACTTCATTTTTCCAACTTCGCAAAAAAACCGATTGTTTTGATGAGCGCTAATATCAAACTTCTCACAACATTGTCCATTTTTCTTTCCATAAAATTGTCATATTTTCGATTTTTGCTTATTTTTGTTAAAATGTTTATATCTTTGCAAGGTGAAAGCGCGAGCAGATAACATCTTTTGAAAAATCGATAGAAATTTAAAGTACATAAAAAAACAAGTTTTTTTCAAACTCATGTAAAATGCTAAAACGATAAAATTTTCACTAAAACAAATAATATAACAATTCCTTGTTATGATTGTTCCATCAATCAAAGGTAAGTCATTTTCAGCACCTATGGTATATATTTTCTAAAACCTACATTAGAAATTTCATCATGAGCTATTCTACTTTCATGAATTTATGTTGTAAATATTTTAGACCAAGAATATCTAAACGATATTCCAATACGTCATTTCCAGCAATTATAGCTTTTTTCAGATACCTAGATCAAAGAATTTTTTTCAAAACAGTTGATTTTGCGAGTTTGACATTGATTGATTAACTCGATCGCAATTTCGTGTAAAGAAGAAGATAGTTAAAGAATGACACTGATAAGGGGAAGACTAGGCGATTTGGTGAACTTCATGGAATTTCCACTTTCAAAAAATAACTATTTTTGATTTTATTTATTATGATTTATCGGGTTTTTAATTAGGTTAGCCATAAATGTAGTACAATTGACATATGTTATGCAATTTTCCAATAACCATTTTGATTTTCGAGATTTTCAGTCCGGTGGTAGGCACCTCTTTGGATATTCTAAAAAAAATTATGCACCATATATCTATTATTTAGGTTCAGCTTAAAAAATTTCTTGGTCTTATTCAATATTTAGCTACCAATCCCTAATTAGGCAGCATAATTACCTATTTCAGAAGAAAATATCCTTATTTTCTCAAAACGCCATCTTAATCATTGATATCTTCTTCTATATTTGAGCAATCTCAATATTATTCGCTTTTATGGTGTGATAAAGTTTGATGATAGTTTGTCATGACTTCGTCTCTTCCTGCAAAACACTCCCCACCCCCTATTCATCCATCATCGCTCTATTCATATTCATTCTCTCGGTTTCGGATGAAGGTATCGTTTATCTTTCCATTTCTCTGAATACCCATTTCCCATATCTATTTTCTCTATCGATATTTCTCATTATCCTTCACTATCATATCAGAAACCATTTAGTTTCCGAATATTGAAAATTTAAAAGTTCACCCGGGACGCCATAAATTTTAAAACCTATCATCATTAGGGCTATCGAAATTTCATCCCCATCAATTAAAATTTTTAGTTACTTTGAACATCCTTGATTTCGCGAAAAAATACTTTTTTTTTTTTTTTTAAATTTACTTCCCCTCTCCACCCATTTTCCCCTACAACCATTTCCCCGAAAAGAATTGTCGGTTCGAATTATCTCTTCTTTCGTTTTCAGTCAGTCTACAGTCTACAGTCACTATAAAGGGACGGTTTCCTTTTCTCCTTCATTCTTCATTTTTCACGATTTATGATGCATGTTGACGTTCGAATTCAGTGTGCATTTTTGTGAAAGAAGTATTTGCGATAGGCGTGCCAAATTTGCACACATGAATTTCAGCGAATAGGCTTCAAGTTTTGAGACGAATAATAATATGCAAAATACTTCAATTCTACAGCTACATATTTCTGCTAATAGAATGCAAACTAACTTCTAAACAATATTGCGAAAAAGTTAATTGCAATCATTTTTAAATTAGATGTTGAGTTTTCAAAGAACTAATCATTGAACCAATCTTTGAATCTTTTGCGATCTTTCTTTATCACCAGTTGAACTTTATCTTAATTTCTCAAATGTTTCGCGATTTTTATCGTGGTTAATCGATGAAATTATCGTTAATTTTGCGTACGTTCCGAAACTTAAATAATTTCAAAATTAAACATTCTTTTCCAGATGCCCCTAATCGGCTCTTCAACATCAGCAGCTCATTTTTTCACGCTGCCCTTCCGACGGAAGAAGCAACGGTGAGAATTAATTTCCAAGAGAAAAATCACAATTTAAAAATTATCAATTTCAAACTAGATTCAAAATGATGACAATGCATCGATATTATCGCGAATTGTCATGGAATTCAGCGAATCTTCAATTTTCACATCCAGAATCATTAGCTTTACTGCAATTTTAATTATGCAAAAAGTTTTATCGATATTTTCGAAATTGTATTTAAAAATTTCTCTTCGTGTTCTCTATGAAATCATGCTTTGCATACAAATTTTAACAGGGAAAACTTTGAAGCCTATACATTTTTTACATGCAATATAAGATTTTTTTTTATATAAAAGTGCTTAGCGATGATGAATTATTTAAATCGATATGCCAATAATTTTAGAGATAATTTAACCTATTACATTTTCAGATACACGATCAACCAACCAGAGGAGACGTACAATGTGATTTACCTGGGCAATGTTCTCACTGTGATGGCTCGCGGAGATAACTGCTATGAAAAACCTCTGTCATTGATTTGGAAGGCATACTGCAGCAGGAACCGATCCGATTTGGCTATGCAGTTAGAGGTTAAAACTTAGTTTGTTTCCTAGAAATTATTTTAAAAATGTTAAAATTAGCATATTTTCTAAAACAAAAAATAGTCGAATTTTCCAGATCACTCGATCAGGCCTAAAAGCAGAAACGAAACAACAAGGATTAACAGAGTACTGGGCTCATAGGTTCGGTTTTTGAGTTATTTATAGAAAATGCAGTTTCATAACCTTAGTTAAAGACTATTTTACTCATCAGTAGCAAAATATCGAAACTTGCCATTGATATATTTTTCAAGTTGTTTTCATTAATTTTTATTCTGGTTACTCAGAAAAGAATAATTTTGTAACTTATTGAGACAATTTTTATCAAATCAGAGGTTTCTTATCAAGCATTCAAGTCCAAAATTGTCCGAAATCGAATATTTAAAACATGTTCAAACTTCGTATAATTTGAAACCTAATTGCAATCATTTTTAGGGTAACCTTCTCCGCTGCGCCTCCCCAATATCCCAAAGTGTTCTGCTGGATCTACAAGCACGACGGAAAGCGGTTGAAACCGGAACTTCGTTGCCACGCGGTTTTATGCAAAAAGAGCACCGAGCCTGCCATTATCCATCATCGGTTACAGGACTTTTTGCACGCTGCGCTGCAGGTGATTGGTCATTTCTTTATGAAAAGCAATACTCGAGGTATTTCCTGGACTAAAATAGTATGGAGCATTCATTTGCATATCGAACATCATTATATTGTTTCATAGATGGTCATTCATTTTTGGAAGGCTCCTGGGTTAAAACGACATAAACCTCATTTTTCACTATTAGATGGGCCAGGATAAGGTTGCACAAATTTTGGTTACTTTTCAAATGATCGATCATTGGAATGGATTAGTATGGGGAAATTTTCTGGATTAAAAAATGAAGCGTATTTTTTGGAAGCTCTGCCATTACTTTGTAGGTAATCTTTCATTTTCGTGGAACACTGGATTATAGGATTTAGCTTTGAGATAGGGACCGCCAGCCATTCTGCCAAATTCACTCTGGCAGTATGTTTTCTACATTTTTCAGGGGCTGAGGTGCTCCTCTAGCCATCCCCACCGAAAAAACCGCGAAAAAATAAGTCATTGACAAGAAATTAGATAAAATTTAACGCGAAAAATAGGAAAACTCGCTCCTTTTCGTGGACAAGGGAAAGGGGCGTGGCCTATCTGCAAAAGACACTATGCCTCTCGCTCCCCCCTTTCTTTCTCTGCCTTTGGGGATCTTTTTCTCTGCACTCTCTTCCATTCAACATTGGCTTCTTGTATATTTTCGCGGATTATCAGGATCTCAGCCGCGCGTCCTAGGATTTTTCTAATTTTTTCACTGAAGACAGACAATTGACCGACTAATCAAAATATAAAATAAAAAAATATGTGCCTTTCAAAATATGCCTACAGTGATCAAATTTAATGAAGACAAAAAAATGGTCATTTTGAAATTAATTTAAAAAATATTTTTTGATAAAATTTCGTTTTTTTCTTTTGAATAACGTAATTAGCGAGTATCAAATTTTATTTTAGTCAAGATTTCAGACGATTTTAACGATCCCTTGTCAAGATACAGTACCCCAAAGGCGAGCATATATTATTGGCTCGGAAAAAGTTACGCGTCCTAGGATTTTTCTAATTTTTACATATGTTGTACATGTCAACTAGGTGTATCGATTCATCAAAAAAAATTTTATGTGCCTTTTTTAAAACTCGAAATATTAGCATTGCCATAATTTGACGCGCATTTGCGGACTTTTTTCGCACCCCGATCAATAAATCGATATCACCACGTGAAAGAGCGGTATCGAATTGTGTAGTAGGTACCGATCAACTATGAAAAGCAAAAAAAAACAAAAAAAATCGGCGATAATCGAAAGGGCTATTAACTATGGACACTTTTGAATCAAGTGAAAGGGGCGGGGCTTGGCGGTCCCTACTTTGAGAGCTTATTTTTGAATGCTGTTCCGTAGAACACTTTCCAGAAAATTCGAGAGAAGTTGGACAAAATTTCAAAACATTTGCATTTTTTCTGTACCATGAGTCAGGCCGTTTACAGTCGATAGAATGTGGTCATGGCGACAAAACCCAAAGGTAAAAGAATTCGCGAAATTTGCGAAACACGAGCGGTTTTGGGACTGATGAAACTAGTCGCAACCTTGCACCGATGATATTGATGAAAATGCGTGCCTCTTACAAAAGAAAACTATCTTGTCTGCAATTTTGAAGCGGAGATGATGCATTTAGAGAAGATTTTTGCAAAGCAATCTAGCTTCTTCAACGGATGATCGATCATGCAAATTCAATTTTGTATCAATTCAAAAATTTTTGCAGTATACATACGAAATTTAAAAATATATTTTGCAAAATACAAAATACACCCTGATTTCACAATAACAGTATAGTTCACGATCTCGGTACCATCGTAACAACTTAGGGCTATCATATTAGTGATTGTTCTGAAGATTGACTGTCGCGCTGATTAGATTATCGAAATTCCTTGGTTTTTTTAGGTTTCCGTTCTCATTTTCAAACCATCTTTTCCAACTGTCTAAATTTTCGGTCATACTCGAAAAATTGCAGAAATTTCTAGAGTTCTGCTGAACACATCTAGAAGTTACGGTCTAAGATAACTCATCCTAAATTATCTCGTAAAATCAAAAGGTCTAAAGGCTATTTGGAAATTAAGAGAAATAGCATTTAGTAGAGTAGGGGAAAAGATTTCGTACTTTTCAGACTACTCTAAAAGGTTTAAAAATGCGCTAAAATTACCATAAGATAACTCAGCTCAAATTATCACGTTAAAAATTTACGATTCCACGTCAAAAATCAAGTCAGAATTACTCATTCTGACTTTTAGATTATCACTGATTTCATCATAAATTATCCTAAAATCACATTTGATTGGGGTAGAGGACCAAAAATTTCCCAACCTACGAACAATGCGTGACCATATTGACTTTCGCGACGAGTTGATAGGTTTACGGAAATTGTAATTAGGCGGCGGCCTTGTACTTTTTTCTGACTTAAAAATTACGCATGATGTTATCATCATGACAGTTTACGAACTTAAGAAAAAAAAACATAATTTTAATTAATATTTTGGGTATATAAAACAGCGTATTATGAGTGCTATCTCAGATTAAAAATGTTTTGTTTAAACTTTCAAAATTTTAAAATAGACATACATAGCAGAAAAAGCTGCCTATATGTAGAACCAATGAATAAATTCTGATACTGTTTTTGATTTGGCCGCAAACAGTCTATTGAATTCTTGAAATCCAACATGTGTTAGAGAGATTAATTTTGAAAATATTCGAAAAATCGAAACAATGTTAAATATTAATTGAATTTCAGGAATACAAGAGAGAAAAGCTGGCAGCTCAAAATGCTCGACTTACCGGATCGGCTGGGTGTCCGCGAAGGAAACTCCTTCTTCAAACGGGCAGTTTGAACTTCCGACCGCCGGTTAGCCGGTCGAGGTCCGCTCCGAGGCTGGGCAGTATAGACGAAGAACAAGAGGTAAATTTATTATTCTTAACTAATTTATAATTCAAGTTATTGCACTTAATTTAATATGCTTAAGAAAGATACTTGACAGTATTCATATTATTTATAAATTTCAAACTTTTTCAAACCAAAAGTAGTTTAGAAATATCTTGATTCGTACCAAGATCGCATGACTTTAAAAGGCTTAAAATTTTCGCATCCCCTTTTGCGATATTTTGTATCCAAAAATCTTATTTCGATAGCCTACAATTTAAAATTTTCGAATATTCGCTCCTACGCAAATTCTAGCCTAAAATTATCAGCCAAATCTACAAAATTCACTTGAGTTTTGAAATATCGTCGCAACTTATCTGCACGTGAAAATGTCATAAGGAAATGTTAACCACTAATTATCATAAATCTCTGTTTCAGTGGAGTTTGAATAGATCATATGCAAAATGGATTCAGCTGACCTTTTAAAATAAAGCTCTTAATAAGAAATTGTGACGTCATACATGCAAAATATGAAAATACCCTGCCATGATCTAGCTTCTAAACAATTGTTTATTATCATTATTGAAAATTTAAAATGTTATTTTGGCCTAAATAATGATGATTTAAAAGAAAAATTTAGGATGATGAGGTTTCGGATACTGAGTCCGTCTGTTACCGAGCTGCGCCCGACAGACCTTCAAACGGTTCGTACTGCGGTAGCGATCAGTCACCCAACGAATCTTTATCTGGTATGAATCTTTGAATGACATTTTTAACATTAAAATTTATTCAAAATTTCAAATGACTGAATGAAACTTTACCCGACCAACCGAACTGCTTTCAAGAGAGTGCCATAATAAAATTCTGAAAATAATAGCTCTAGAAATGTAGATGAAAAATAATAAGAAGAAAATAATTCGCTGAATTTGCAGCCTCCGGAGCCTCATCGACATCGTCGGCTTCTGGTCCCTCGTCAGTGTGTTCAGACGAGGAGAGACGTTGTCAGAAGGAAAAAGACGATCGAAGGCTCTGCAGGGGCGAGCCAGATAGTATGTCCGATGAAAGTGGTAGGGTATTTTGAATTGTGCATTCGGATTCGAGAACTTTCGAAATTTGTTATTCTGGAACCTTGCAACGGCAATTTGCTTCCAATAGAAAGTTCTCTGGATCCGAACATGGATTCTTTTATAATCAATATCTGATTGAGTTCCGAACTTCGCAATTTTCTGAATAAAGTCCGAACTTAAAAACTCATCCTGTCTTGACCACGATGAAATGTATTTGCTAGAAAATTTATCAGATATTTGAACAGCTTAACTCTCATACCTTATATTAATGAAAGACACTGAAATTTCATATTAAAATTTTGAGGCATATATAATTTTCGTAAATTTCCAGGCTACCACGAAGACGGAAAACTGAACCGCGAACTAAGCGAAGAACTATATTATTCGGATTCCGAGCTCGTAATTTTGGAAGAGGACTTTGATGACACCGTTACGGAGCAGGTCACGCCTCTGTGAAACTGAAATATCGAGTTTTATTCTTTGTCTGAATATTTTGATACACTCCCAAGTGGGAGAGCGAACAGTAGCCAAAAGATTAGAAATGATGGAGATTCAATGCGATTTTAAGAAAGTATGTTTCGAGAAAATGCAGATATTTTAGAATCATTTAAATTAATAATTTAGTATTGTTTTAGCGGTTTGTCTATAGCAAAACTTTCAAAAAATGGCTATGAATGAGTATTTTCCTTTAACTTGACTTAAAATATGAAATCTCTTGAAACATAATTCTGAAAATCACTTTGAATCGATATTATATGCAAGATAGCTCTATCTTCACCAATATCATTTCCTTTTCCATTTCTTTTCTGTAAATTTTGAAGACAAAAATCATCATCAACGAATTTCTAGTGCCACTATTTCAAGCATAATATCCATGCTTATAATTTCATAAAATTCCCCTCTACATATATTATTTTCATGAGACGCAATTTTTGCTGATTACGGTGTACGTGTTTCATATTCATACTAAACTTTATATATTTGGTTTTAAGAAGCGTTTATCAAATATCGAGAATCCTTCGAAAATACACGAATTTCCTGGATATTTTGAAATTTTGAAAGATTCCTGATAGTTCTATTCTAGCAAATTCTATCTATTTGGTATGTTGCCGAGATTAGAGACATCGAAATTTCCTACTCTTCATGAATTGTTTAGTTAATTGTTTTTTGTGAAAAATGGAGAGTTCGATGTTAATCCTAAAAAAATCCTTCTGTGATTTCTACTTCAAATTTCAGAATCCTGACATAGATCTTAAAATTTGTTTCTTGGAAAAGTCATCCAAATTCTCTTCATCAACATGTTTTCGTTTTGAAATTGGATTTACTTTTCAAAAAGCACATACAATTTGTTCATGCTAGTTTCTTTGCTTTGTTCACAATTTCATCTACTTTTTATACGAGGCTTACTTACTCCTACAATCATTTACAACTAGTGCCATTTTAAAATTATTCGCAACTATCTGATCATGCATTTACAACAACCCCTCTGCGTTTACAAGAATGAACCATGAAAATCCAACTTATTTTATTTGAAGCATTTATGATTTTTTACCCGAAATCATAAATAAATTGTATTTATCAGAAAAAAATGTGCAATAAAATATTATTTGGAAAATCGCCCGCATCGGAGAGAAAATAAATGGAGATCACACTTGACGCTATAGAAATCTTATCGAATAAATGACAAACGGAGAGATAGAA
Source organism: Diploscapter coronatus (assembly GCA_964036155.1). Classification (NCBI taxonomy): domain Eukaryota; kingdom Metazoa; phylum Nematoda; class Chromadorea; order Rhabditida; family Rhabditidae; genus Diploscapter; species Diploscapter coronatus. The sequence goes on from OZ038422.1 coordinate 14,331,477, forward strand.
GTTTTGCAGGTACAAATAAAGGGATTTCAAGATCTAAGCTTTACATAAATTCAGATAAATATGATTAAATGTTAAAATATCATAACTTCCGAAATAAAATAACTTCATGATGAAAAAAATGAAATTGATCTTCTACTATCACTGTTTAATCTAAAATAAAAGAATAGCACAACAAATAATAAAAAAAATCAGTAAATATTTCAAATTTTAGAAACTTATGGATATTGGAAAGCAGCTGTGTTGATTTGAATGAACGATGGCGTAATAGGACTGCCAGCGCCTTGCTCGACGCCCAGGCTGATGCACGAAGGTCGTCCAGATTCGTCAAAACTTCCGACTTTATTCGAATCGAGAGAGAATCGAGGTGCCATCGAATTCTGAAAATAAGAAATTAGTTTGATGTAAAGATGCCACTTTTAATTTAAACTTGAATATAATTTTTAATAAGAATATCTGCTCAGATTTGGATATCATTTAGCAGATGTTATGATAATATGATAGCATGTAATTATTATGACTAAAAGTGTTGAATTTTGTCTGATTCTCTGTGACGTGATTTGCTTTTTAGAATGATTTCATGTGTTTCAAGTAATGGCTACCTTGAATAATTATGAAATCATTATTCTTCACAAACTATGATTTCATAATTATGCAAAAAACGGTGATAATTGAATGATGAGCTGTTTGTTTACGCTACAAGAACTTTTATGTTAAAATATTATGTTTTCTCTTTGATTTGATAATATTTTAGTACTGTAAATAAAATGTCGTTTTTTTCACCTGGGCTTCAAAATATACTGTATTATTGTGATATGACATAATTATTATAGCTATATGCTTTAACTAGCGAAATACCAAAACTAACCCTTTCTTTGATGTTGGTAATAGTTGTTTTCGACGTTGTTACGAAATACTGTCCATCCCCGACCGAGCACTCTTGAGTCTGTTCTACTTTGATCAGGAAGCTAACACACCAGCCCTAAAATAACCAAATCACTTCAACTTCCCGCTATGTCTAATAAATTTTAAATTCGACATTTCATTAATAATATCACCCCAAAATACCTATAGCCTTCATGAGTTTTGGAGGCGTTTTTATCGCTTATTTTTAGCAATATCATTTGCAAGATTTTCTGCTGCTAGATGCGTCAGAAAAGCGGCATTTTCGAATTTTCACCTGGAAAAATTCGCGTTTTTGAGTAAACAATTTTAGTGCCGGGATTGTTATGGAAATGCTAAAAATGCCCAGGTGATTTTGCAAGAAATAATGAGACAGAAGAATTGTCGGAACCGGTGATTCTTGATAATCTAGACCAATCGTTTAGAGTTCTACAAAAATAAGTCAACGTAATAAGGTTGAGATGTAGTTGAATTTTGAAATATTTTTAAACTTACCGAGAATTTAATATTGGTCCAGACTCTGGGGATATGATATTGAACAAAAATTGCAGTTGGAAGAAGGAACGACATGAAGATTGCATAGACAATTTGGAATTCGCTTCTTGATGGGAATCCTGAAACTCGATTTTTTAAAAATTATTGACTATTTAAATTTACCATTAGTCAAAATAAGTTGTTTGATGAGTTCAAAAGCTCCGATGACGCACAACAAAATCGACAAATTGACACCTCGCGACGAGTAATACGGGAGAGTGTTTGGTTCGAGAATATCGCCTAAAATCCGTATGATTATTTTTACATCAGATAACAATTTGAATGAAGAATTAATGATTGTAAATTTATACTATGAGTTTTCTGAAACACTTATAAGTTTTGCCATAATTGTTTCCGATTCTACCGACGAGTCAATACAATTTAGTATTCATTTTTAAACATGTAAATTTCTAAGGCACATTTTAAAATTTCAATTTACCTTGTCCCTGCCCATAAATCGAGCTGACAATATGTCTTGGTCTATTGACGGCTCTGGACAGAACTTTGATTCTTCGAATGATAATCAAGACGTAGAGAATCGTGATAATTACTGCCAGCATAACTCTCATTGCCGTGCTCGAAACCATGAAGCCAAACTGAAATTTTGAAAATGAACAAAAATCTACAAGAAATATATTATACGATATTTAGAGCAAAACATATTCCGAAAGTCTTGATCTTCATCAAAAATTCTGTTTTCTTGACATCAAGATTGAGTTTGAATATATGTATTTTTTTTTTTTTAAATTATAGTTTTATCCTTACATGAAAGTCCTTATTAGCCCACTCGATTTCTCCTCCAGCCGGCATCTCAAAGTGCATTTGCGGGTCGTCCAAAAATGGAGCTACCGCCAAAATGAACGGGAACAGAATTTGAATGAATGTAGCGAAAAACGCAATTCCGCAGTTCCAGATCTGAGAATTTAGGTCTAATTAGTATTTTTTAATTGAAGACATCTTTTTAAAATTAAAATCTATTTTCATCAATTTATGCTGACAAAATTGAAGCCAATGAAGATACTGATGATCAGATCTGTTCTTTTTATCATCTACTCACAATCGAATTAGAAGTTGTTAGCAAATTCGCAAAAAATAATTTCTTTAAGTTTGAGTAAAATTTACCGAATCAATCTGAGTCCGCTTGAAAGTGATGGATACGATTCTGCTGAAAGCAAGAGTGTAGAACGAGAAAGTTTGGCAGCCGAAGGCGTAAACTCCGCAGAACCAAATCGTGTTTGGAGAGGGTTTTGATGCGCTAAAATAATCTTTTTATTAGGTTTTCAAATTTCATATATTAATCTATGGTTTATGTTTATTCATACAATTTATCAGCCAAGCCGAAAGGATATCAAATTTTATAAACTAAAAGAAACATGTTTCAAATTTTGAAATATTCAAGGGATGTCATATTTAGATATCGCCCGACTTCTAATTGACTGCTTATAAAATTTATCTAAAATAAAATCTTAATGACCCACTCCTTCTCATCCGGGTTATAGATATTGACGAGCAGAAATACCATTGTCAGACAATTCGCCAAACAAGCTAGCAACAAATGCTGCAGGAAATAGCATCGGTTGTCGCTGAAAATTGAAATTTGAATAAATTTAGAAAATTTTTAAATTCCAAACTTACGTTTGCCCCTTGTTCAGCATATAATGAATGAAATACAGATTCCAAATAATCGCCAGAATTTCCAAAATCGTGGTAGCGAAGAGAAAATCAGTCTCGAAGACATGCATTTTTAATGAAGCTCTGAAAAATAACAATTTTTGTGACTATTCTAGCAAGTTCTATATGAAAAATCGTTGAAATATAAATTTAAACGCTTGTTTAATCAAATAGCCTAGAAAAATCGATGAAACAGCTTAAAAATTGGAGAAAACTAAGTAATAAAATCTGTAAAATCATGCCTTTGAAAATAAGAATTTCAGATGTTGATGTGCTTTTGAAGAGATCTTATCTTATATACGGGGGTTGAAGGGATAATTTCGATAATTATAGTGCAAATTGAGGGAGGATGGGAATGCCGCGGAAAATTGAAGAGTTTAAGCAATAATTATCGACAGTTTACGGACACAGTTTCTAGGAGAAATGTGCATGACATTAAGAAAATTCATAATAAATAGGTATTATTTGTACAAAATGATTTTTTGGAAATTTTAGGACAACCTTTCGGAAGCCGAGAAATTCAAATAAGGTAGGGAAGATTTGGTCTGAATCATTGAACTGAATTTGAAATCTCAATATGAGCGAGAAAAATATAAAGCGATTGAAATTTTAAGAGTACATTTTGGTGGTAAGAAAATTGAAACTTATTGTCCATTATAGTTTTCAAATAAAATGATAAATTCTGATTCATTCACCTAAAAACTCTTTCATAGTCGCTTTATGAAAACAAAACTCAGAAAGTATCTTTTCAAAAGCAATTAAAGTAGTAAGGGGAGAAAAGTCTCATAAAATATAATAGTTTCATAGCACTTGTTTGTATCAATATTTTTTTGCAAGTTTATCCATATTCATGCATTAGCCAGGCAAACTTATCAAATATTTCTCTCGAAAATAATGGGAAGAAAACAAACTGTACAAGTGAGAGTTGCAACTAACACTTATTGCTCAAACGAATCATTATAATGGAGCAATTTTGTTAGAATTTGAAAGTTAGAGGATTCCCAAGGGATAAATTAAAGCCTTCGAGAAATCTTTTGCAAATTATTACTTGGAATTGTAATCTAGTGAGTTTTTAAGAAAATGGTTCGTGAAATTATCTGAGTTTCTTGATTTAATTAGCATATTAAGGAAGGTTAACTTCTTGAATGATAATTAGAGGGGAATTATGAAGCGTTCTAGATTCAGTTTCAGACATTTCTCATGAAATTAAAACTTGAAAAGGTGAATTTTAAGAAGATAAATTCTATTTCGGTTAATGAAATTACAAATTTGAATTTTGCAGAGCTAATTTGAAATTCTCCTCCGGTTTAAAGTCGAATGGAATAAGAAATCTTTGCAAAGTCTCATTAATGAAATGTTCATATTCACCATTTGAATGATCACATTTTCAGGTTTCAAATCTTGAAAGTCTTTATGCTTTAGAGAGTAAACCAATTTTCGCGCTAACTAGAACGGCCATAATAAATGAAGTTACGTGAAACTATTAGATTAAACCATGATTATGGGTATAAGCTTAAAACAGGCTAAAATATCATATCGTCTGTTTTGATAAGTGGTTGAAGTACGAAGAACTAGACGATAATGACATCAACGATACAAAATTTGTTTAGACCTCGCTTCAAAACGGATACAAATTCGAATTTTGAAGCCGAGTTTTAGCAAAATAATGCAATTTTTAATCAATTGGCGCGCGAAGAAATGCAAAATGTGACAAATATGAAATCGTACAAATTACAACGTCATTTACTACAACAATAGCCGAACGAATATTGAGATTTTTGCAAGAAAATAAGAATGAAATGAGCTATGTTTTATTCTTCTCAATAAATGCATATTAGTGGAATTCAACTTGGTTTACATATCAGATAGAAGGAAATCGTAATTCAACAAAGTACCAGAATCCATTTCGTATAAATATTTCGTGAAATTTATTGAATAAATTTGAGATAATAATTAAGGAATTGTTGGGACAGTAAATTTCTGAACCACGGCAGGGTTAGTCTAGCATCTTTTATATGCGTGTCTAGAAGAGGGTAAAGAATAAAATAATAATCAAATGAGGTATTCGAACATGCGAAAATTCATGGCTGCTTTCGATAAATTTAGCCATGAAATTTCCAAAACACGGTTTTAAGACAAGTCAGCCATTAAATGGTTTGAATCTAAGTTGTGGGACTCCATTTTATTTTGTTCGGCCGACATTTTCTCGGTTTTTCACCTGGTTTCCAAATATGTGTGGATGTTTTTCTCACCTTCAACCGACTGCGTAGTGAATCTAGAACACTGAAAATCTCTTGGTCTATGTTCTAAGATGCAATTTGAAAGCCAGATGAAATGTAAAAGTTTTAGCATTGGGTAATCAAAAATGCTTCTACGACGACACTGTTAAACTTTCGAATTTTACGCAATCACTACGCGTGCTGAATGGGTATTTTCGGCGAGACTAGTGATTGTGGGGAATTTCGATTGTTGGTCTTATTTTGAGTGCAATTAAATCGTTTTGTTACAATATTTTGGTCGGTACTAAAATTTGATTGGCATAATATGATAATAATAATCGGCTAGCGAGGATTGGTTTGGGGAGCTTTATTCTTCATTATGGATAGTTCACATAATTAAGTATTCCATGCGCTTTGAAAAATAAAGTTTTTATATAAAATCTTGCAAACTTTCATCCATAGAATCTCAAATTGACAATAACAAATAACTGATTTTTATTTGAATCAAAATATGAACTATAAATTATATCGCTACCGTACCCAGATATTTGTTGAAATTTCGATTTTTTATTTGCCTCTCCAGTTCTTGGATGTGATACTCAATATAGGTTCCGCCTCTTTATTCTAACATGAGAAGATTTTTATCTCACAGGCAATTAAAAATAAGTCGAAAGTAAGAATATCATCTCGAATAACTATTTCAAGCAAAAGGTATTTTACATACAAGGAAAACTAGCCAAGTGTTCGGGCAAGATTGATTATTTTCCACTAAAGGGGTATTTGATGACTCTGATCACGGATCTGAAGCCCAAAAGTGCTGACGGATCGTTATACGCTCAGAATGTAGGAAGGAACGAGCCAATTTAGGGTGTTGACATTAACACTCTTAGAAATTGAGGGATTATGTAGAGCAGGAAGAAAGAACAAATAAAATTGAAAAAGATAGATAAAATTTTCAACAAACATCATGTACATAGAAATTACAAAATGCGAGAATTTCATTATTTATTGAATTGAATTTCGAATAAATATTATTTTGAGATAGTTAGATTGATTCTCCCGATTCGTTAGAACACAGTTCACAAATTTTCCCACACCAATACCGCTTATCCTCAACTTTATGACATGTGGAATTACAAAATCCGTTGTCTTTTAACATTTTGCAACTGAAAATGGTAATAATTGAACATTTTATCTGATTTCAACTTTACTTTTCACTATCTCCAATTTCGAGCAGATCGTAGTAATCAGTGCAATATCCTGGATGAGCTTGAACTGGAAAATCACATAAGTTGCACGTCAATTCGCATTGAGCCTTCACGTGCTCGACACCTGGATTTTCACAGAATTTCAATCGATCTTTCACCCAGAGGCAACTACAATTGCTTGATTACTGAATCATTATCAATTTTTTTACATAATTGCTCAATCCATAGTTATCCCAACATTTTCGTGTTGGAGCTTCTGTTCTATCATCAGTAGTGACGTTTTCAAATTCTGTATTTCCAAATGAAGTTGTAATGACTACTAGTTCAAACATAGTGTCTTCTTCATCTGTATCAACATTTTTCGCTGTGGTAACATCATCATCCAGTATGAATCGGATTGTTTTAGTTGATAGAATTGTAGTGTCATCATCAAATTTCGTCATATAAACTTCTTCATGGCACAACTTGCAAGTTTCCTTACCTTTATAGTGTTCATCTGTGAAATATCCAAATCACCTGCAGTTTCGTATTGTCAGAAATTCATTGTAAAGTTAAATGCTTTGATTTTAGCCCTTTCAAATTTAATCGAACTTCCCTTAAACAAACTTGTTAACGTAATGAATTCTTATCCATATATTTAACTGGATGATTATTAAGATTCTTTTGCAATGCGTATTTAAAAATCACATCTCTCTTTCAGACACTCATTAAAATATCACCGAATTTTTATGACTCGTGTATAATTAGTTGTTTCAAGCTAATGAAGATCATAAGTTAAAATTTACTTCTTGCCTTATTTTCAAATTATTCAGTCATTAATATTATCTCAAATGAACAATTGCTCCGACTTTACACCGTCTTCAATTTACATTACTTGGATGCATTATTATTCGATTCTGGAGCACATTTTATCAGCATATGGCACATTGTGTATTCTACTTGCAAGCCCATCTACCATGTAAGTTGTTAGCTGATTTTTAAGTATTGATACACTATTTTAATTTATATGAAGTGAACAATAGGAGCAGCTGATTACATCATATTTTCATAATATTTTACGCTTACTAATGAGTCATTTAATTTCAAAAATGCAATAAGAAAATATTCAAACGCTTATAAAGAAGTTAACTTACATAAATAACATCTGTCATAATTTGAAACAAATAAATACTGGATTTTATTGAAAAAAACATGATAAATTTTAAATTATAGCTGTACTTTGGAGATATTAACAAAAAATTATTAAGAATTTAGGATGCGATACAAAAGACTATTGTTGGCTCATCATTTACTCATAGTCGTATTCGAGCACATTGTGTCTATGGAATGCATCCCAACGGGGTTTACAATCACACCACTTTACACGCTAACTTGCTCAGGGATAGGCAGCACTGTAAGATATTTCGAGTTTCTGTCAAACAATATTGTCAATTTTGTGATAATATCTTATGCATAAAAGTTTTCATTTATTATCGGTAGATATTTTTCAGATCTTCGGTTTTTCTACTTTAGTTCTTGGATCAATGATATCAGTTTCTGCTTCGTTAATTAGTCTATCGATGTGTTGTCTTTATCTGCACAGATATCAGCAGTGCTTATTGCCAAGTGATAAGAGAAGATTGACAAGGCTTGCCGACTTTTAAATTCTTGAATCGATATTTTTATATACAATTTTAATTTATACAAAAGCTATATCATTTTCTCTACATATGCTAATTATTTCAATTTCAGTAGTGGCTTCAATAGATTCGTAATTTCCCTATATCTATTCACGCTAATTTGCCACGCCTTATCTCCAGCATGGTATTTAGATAGAGCTGAAAATGCAATTGTAAATTATATTTATTGAAAATATGTGATTTAAGAAATTTAGAAAAAGAAGTCTATTATCTCGGAAAATCCATGTTACGGATTATTGGAGAGTTTCGAAGTGGTTGACACGATCGTAATGTTTATTGATTTGGGGATTGGGGGAATTTTTATGCATGTAGTAAGTTTTATATAGTCTTGAATGGTGATTAAATTAATTTTTATTGAAACTGGTATTAGAAAAAAAAAAACACCGTTTCTGTGAGAGTTATCTTCAAAAGTGTTTCAGATTTAATAATTTCCCTGTAAATTGAACAATTTTCAGTGGTGCGGTTTGTCTGTAGCTCTAGCGATAATGACCAGAAAAACGTTGAAACGGCATACTTTTTCGAAAGCCTCTCAAAGACGGCAAATTCATTTGCTCAAGCTTCTTGTCATACAGGTGATTACTGAAACTAAAGAATGAGCATTTTTGGAGTATCAATATCTGAATAAAAATTTTCAAGTGAGTTAATTAACAACAAAACAGAACTACTAGTTGGAATTTTCATTTTTAAATGAAAGATTGATTAATCTCCGAATGATTCAAAATAGTAATGCAGAAAAATTTACCTTGATTTCGAGTTCAATTTCGCAGAAAGCACTCATTAGGTGGCTCACATACTATAAATGACAATTCATCGTGATTAAAACACAATTTGATTAAATAAAGCGTAAAAATATTTCCTGAGAAAAGAATAAAGCACCAAAATAAGAGAAACATCTTTTTGAAATGCCAAATTTAGACCCTGATACCTCTCTGCATAGGCGGAATTGGTGTGACTAGTCCCGGTTTTTATATTCTGGCTCGCTATTTGCTTGGATATACAAATAGTTTCAACTTGAAATACATCACTGAATTTATCCTGTCGATGCTCTGCTTATACGGACCCTTCAACGGGGTTTTATTGATAGTTTGTACTACACCCTATAGGGAGTTTACGCGGAATATTTACACTAGTAAGCTATTTAATTTTGCATTATAGTAACACTTGGGAGTTTAACTTCGCAAATTGATAATCTTTGAAATATAGAATCAAATTAACTTTGAAAATTCATGAAGTTATGAAATGTGTGCACCTTTTTTAACAATATTTTCGTTTATTAATTTCAGCTTTGAAAAACTCGGTCCGCTTCAAAAATAGTATCGTTTATGATGCGAGCATCAGGCAGGGAACTAGCCTAAACAATGGATCTCATATCTAAAAATCAATAAAAATAGGTTTATTTACCAGTAACTAAAATATGAGCATGCAATATCCAAACAATACATGAAATGCATAGATAATAAAGCTTCTGAGCAATTGATAAAGGCTCCATTCTTTAAAACTGACAGATTTGCATAGAAATCGAAAATAAAACGATGCGCATAAATAATGTGACCAGACTAAATATACCCGATATTTACAGATATAAAAATAATTTGATATAATCGAAGGTTCAGGTATCATTTTTGAGCTCAAAATAGTTCGGCTTTCATCATAAATTGCAAAGATCATGATATTTCGAGTTCAAAATGATATAATAGAAAATTAGCTATCAATAAAGTACTGACTTTTAAATAGTATAATTGAAAAATCAGGATCTTTCAGATAATGATGTAAAATGGGGTATTTGGAAATCTCGCAGTTTGATTATATGGTTTGCAGAGTTAAGAAAAGGTAGAGAGGTGCTCTCTCGCTTTTACATACTAGCTCTTCAAGGCGTAAAATTGTAGATTTCCGAATCACCAAAAACACCATATTTAAATGTAATCCCTGGTAAACTCAGCGATGTCTCGAATCATTTGCCGTCTCACTGGGCTTCCAATCATATTTAGCACTCCATGATATGCGGTTGGATAGTGCTTCCAAACGGTGTGAACTCCATTCTCTGAAACTCGACGAGCGTATTGGGCGCCTTCGTCTCTGAAAATGAGTTTATTTTAATTAACTTCCAATTTTTATCTTTTATATTTCTTACAAACTTCTATGATGAGAACAAAACTATTCAACTGAGTCTGTAATTTTAGAAACATTACAAAGTGAAATAGCCAATTATTAAATGAAAATTTGAAACGCATCTAAAGTCTCTATACTTACTTCAAAATATCATATTCGGCTGTCAAAACCATGGTTGGAGGCAGATTTTCGCTGATGCCGAAAATCGGAGACACGTCTGGATCCGTGCCCAAACTCAGGAAGACTTCTGCTAGTTGGGGGTCGACCTTAAATTGGTGTTTTCTTTAATATTCTAAAAATATATCAATGACAATTGGGACTAATCAAAAAACCATTCAAATTTTGAATCTTTTATTAAGAAATTTTGAAATGTCGGTCTATTACTTTGCCAAAAATAATTTTTGTTTTTCAACTTCGACTCATTTGTCTATCCATTTTTATATTATTTTTAATAATTTAAAACCCAAACCCTATGATATTTATCGATATATTTGTCCTGTCGATGATAAGGCAGTGCTTCTCTGCCGATGAAACTCTGGTATTTCGGGTCGTTTTCGAGCTCTCTAAATTTAATCCGTAATTTTCTCCGTAAATAAATAGCGTCGTTTTTATTCGACTTACTCATGAATATGCTCGCAATTGATGAGTTTTTTCACGTTTTCAGAATGCGCTGAAAGTCCGAGATAGTAAAGAATAAATCGGGCCATGTATTGAGGGTTCAGCAGACCGGTACCATTCATTCTAAAAATAATATTTTAATTTTGTGATAATGAAAACTCAAGGCAGATACTGAATCAGAGTATCTTTGCGGTTATAAATTAATTTCTGAAACTTATGAATTTGAAGCTATATCTTACTTCTCTCTATACTCATCGAACGAAGGTAGATGAAAGGCGAATACGTGTGTAACTGGATAAATTAGGATCTGAGCCTGAATAATGAACATTTAATTGGGTAACTGCCATATTTAATTACCTTGACATAATTAATTTTGTTCTGCTTAACTAGTCGTTGACAGATTGCAGCTGTTAAATGACCACCCGCACTGTCACCAGCGATAATCATTCTATCCTTATCGATATTCAGCTCTTTGTAACTGCAATTAAGATTTTTATTACGAGTTAATTACCCTAATTATATTTCTGATTATCCATATTTGCATAGAAATGTAGCGCTTCTCAAGCTCTACAATTTTCATTCAGATAATTTTTCAAAGAACTTAACAAAAAGTGAAATTAGAGTTAAAATATCTTACTATTCTTCGTAGATTCCTTTAATCAGAGCTTCGTAATCATTATTTGGGCCGGGATAAGGGTGCTCTGGCGCGAGTTTGTAGTCTGGAGCCACAACAACGCATCCTAATCGACGAATTAGAGAGAAGATCACGGTGTCCATAAATCCTAAATTTCTATGAAAACGCTTATTTATCCCTCCGCGTACCTAGTACATATTAGTTTTAGTTAAAAATTCTCTGATATTAAAATTTCTGCAACACATTTTCTGATTCATTGATTATTCAAGATGCGTTCATGATTCCTTATTCTATATTTTCTCAAAAAACTCGTTCAATCAGCCATTTTTATTCTTATTATCATTATTTTGAAAATCAACGACTTTTTATTATTTCTAGAGAAAAGTTTTCGACTAACGAGCTTTCCCGAGAGCCCAGCCTCCGCCGTGGCAGTAAATAAAAAGTCCTCGCGTCCTTTGCTCCTTCGGGAAGTAAACCCGACAGTTGACGCCTCTGATCAACATTCTCTGGATCTGAAAATGGCTTGATAAGGAGAATTTTTTTTTTTAAATTTAAATTTGAGAATCATTCTTTTTTTTTTTTAAATACTGAAGGCTAAGATAAATTTTCGAGCTGAGGAACAACGCCCTATTTTTGACTTGTTGTGATATAATAATTGTTCAAACGTATCTTGTAGTACGAATAAAATGCATTGAGGATATCGCAATGATAAAAAATTTGTAAAATGACACACCTTGATTCCTTCCGGAGGATAAGTGGGTAGGAAGAAGCTCAATTCCATCAGTTTTCGAGCCATGTAAATTCTCGCTAGCGGCCCGAAGAAGAATTCAACGACGTCGCCCTAAACTACATCATAATTTGAATTCTATAATTAGAATATTTTAATTTCTGCATACCATGTAAACAAGTGATATCCTCGCGCCAATTTCAAACGGAGCCAAAGCGTGCCAATCCGCTATGTCGGGAGGTAGCGGCCGATATAGCAGAAATGCGAGGGCGAGAAGCACCAATCCGATAAAGTACAGGGTGGTGAGAAATTCCATTCTGAAAAATAAACAATAAAATTGGATATTTCAAATAACTAGTGAAAAATAAGCCACAAATTATATTCGGATCAAAATTTCAATATTTTGAGTGATGGCATAACAATTTGCCAGACGACTATAGAGACATGTAGATGATAAAATGAGTGTTTAGAAATGCAAAATTTTCCTATATATTTTTCCCGATAAAAGGAACTATTTATTTTTAGCAAATATTCTACTCTTCCTGTCCTTGAAAATAATTCCAAATATTCTTTATTCAACCTTCGCCCAAAGCGGATCATCTCACTTTTTTCATGCCATTGCTACTAGGCCTGTTGTGTCAAATGTAACGAATGCAGATGAAAAAAGAGGAGGATAAGAATCTTTTTATGGCATGAAAAAGGAAAAAGCTGCCTCCTAATGCGCGAATAAGCGCATTATCCAAAATATTCAGCTTTAAAAGATTTTATATAAAATATTTTTTTGGAAAAATCATGAATGCGATATTTTTCTTTTTCAAATGACTTTTTATACCATCGAAAACCGAACAAGCTGTCCCCTAATGCGTGAATGAACGCATTGTCCAAATGAGTTTAGTCTTTGAAAAGACCATCTCAGCGTAAAAGCTGCCTATTGACGCGGATCGGCAAGCATCGACAGTGAATTGCCGATCAACAGTTCGAACGCTGAGATATTTGGAAATTCATGGTTGAATTGATTGCGAGATAGATTTTGGTGAATATTTTTGATTTCGTGTTTTTTCCGCATATATTCTCAGTGGAGTTATAAACGGGGTCATGTTTGAATAGAAAGAATTTAGCATACTGATTGAAAGTTATGCATGATAAAATAAATTGAATATTTTATTTGCATTCATTCTGCAAAGAATCCTCATGAATTAGATTTTTCTGAAAAGAATAACGACCTCTTTCTCTATAATAAATATAGAAATGCCAGCAGCTTATTAGCCTTCAGAACTTGGCACTTTCACTTTTTTCTCCGCGCAATGACGTAAACCGCCTGAATCTTTTCGATCGTGACTTTTCAAATCGGACGCTAATTTGAAATCTTTAAACTTTTTTTTTTTTTTTTTTTTTTTTTTTTTTTTTTCCTAGCATTCTTCCCTATGTGGAGGGGTCTGCTATATTTGAAATCTTTAAACTAACGGCTATTTTTGATCCAAAGATTAGAAAAACTTTACAAAAATGCGATACTTCAAAATGTTGACGTAAAAATTTCGTGATCAGGAATAAATTTGGTGAACCTTTAATTTCATATAGAAAATATATTATTTGTTGAATAATTTTTGAAGGTAGATAGAAAATTGTGATAGGCATGAAATTCAGATCGAATAGTTATGATAAATATCACGATAAAGAATGAACGGAATTTCCACGAAATTCGTGACAAATTACAGGAAGCGATAAAAACTCCACGAAACTTCAGGTGAGGAGTATCAAAGTACAAGAAAAGTGTTTCGAAAAAAATTATGGATAGTTTGTGCGATCAACATAATTTTTTGTACCCGTTCATCAATAAAATCAGAATTAACCAAATTTATAATTCATACGGATTGCATATTAGTTGTGATTTGCAAAAGAATAAATTATTAGTATTTTGGAAAAGATAAGATCGTCTCAGCTGTCAAATAGTGAAAGGCGCTATCAATAAGTGACAGGTACAATGAAAGGGAATGAATGAATTGATTGTGAGCACATGCTTTTGCAGACTACACAACTCATGTCAAGCTTAGATTGATCACAATGTCTTGCTGATAAAATAAGAATTTGACTACATAAGCATGTGGCAATTGGTAAGGAAGTTGCATATTTGGATAAGTTTTAAAAATTTTCACATGAAAAATGATGAAAATCATATAATCCTTTGAAAAAGTTATAGATTTTAATCTTTTTCCCCAGAATTGGTAAAGCTTGCGGTTAACACTGTAAAAGTTGAATATTTTACTATGTATTTTCTAAAACATATTGAAAGCAAGAATTCAATCTTCGAAATATGGAATTCTCTTGCAAAGGAAGCGTTCAAGAGTGACATGAAATACTTCTTGATTTGAAGAGGCTGAAAGATGAAAAGGCATGAGAATAATAAGAATACGGAAGTCGAGAGAATAAAGAAATGCGAAGAGGGAGGAAAGAAAAATAGGAAAATAGTGTTGGATAATATGCGAGACGAAGAATCATAAAAAGAGAAATAGCGTGGATAATAAGAGGAAGAGAAAAAATAAAGAAGAGTTGAATGGTTTTGGCCCGATCCTGACTATGCAGAAACGAGGACGATATTGATGAGGGATAAGATTTGCATAAAGAACGGAAAGATAGAGGGACGAGGGAGAGAGAAAAATAACGGAGAGAAAGAAAAAGAAGTTAGAGAAGCATTATAGAGTTCGAGGAAAAGGTGGAGATATATAAAAACAAAAAGATTATAGAAAAGTAAGAGAGGAAAAGAATTTAGAGAGGGAAAGAAAGAGATGATGGATCAATGAAATCGTCTGGAATAAAAGACGCAGAAACAAGTATGTTCTTTGTTATTCGAGTAATAGAATAACTAGCATGATCCTTAAAACATAGCAGCTTTCTTGACTGACAGAGAGAGAGAGAAAGAATGTGACTTTACAAAAACTAGAGAGTGGAAAGAATTAGAAGAACGAGATGTTGAAAATTAGCGATTGGATATCCCTTCTGGATAAAAATGAGTGCAGCTTATGTGATCAAAACTTGACGAAGTTTTGGAACTTCAAAATGAAACATCGGTAACTTCAGGCAAGTACAAGCAATCACTTCAGAAACAGCATATTATGAAATAGTTTGGTAATTAAAAAAGTAAAGAAATTAGGTAAGATTAGAAGCGATGTTATCCATTATCCTTATCTCGCATTTGCCAAATTATTCATTGTCATTGAAAATACTTGAATCCGAATGAATGCATCGAGAACAATTCTAGTTTTTCTTTATGGATAATGATCCAATGGAATGCAAGTGTTATAAAACTATAACGAAACGCAGCTATGATGCACAAATTATTATAATCGGATAATAAATTGAGGTTTAACTCATTAGCCGACGACAGATTATGCATACTGAAAATAAATTCCCAATATGCTACAAGATTGTCTAACCGTTAGAACAACTCATCATATTTACTAACAGCTTTCCATGGCTTGTAATAGATTGAGTGAATAATTAAGTTAATCAATAACAATAGCTGCATGACGTATTTATTTGCCTAATTGCTATTTGCTAGAAGCATTTTCCCCATAGAACCATGATGATGTCACAAACCCTTAGGTGGGCTTGCATGAACCCGAAAGGAAAGCAAGGCATGACTAATCAAAACATGGCTGATTGATAAGGTGAGGGGATACAGATTATATCAATGAAAAAGTTGTCGTATCTGAAGCATTTTCATTTTTAGCATTTGGAATTGATCGTAGGATATACATGCAATGGATATTTATCGTGGTGAGTTTTCGTCAAAAATAATAGAATTAAGTATGCTGCAAAGAAAGCTTTGGGTATTCAAAGAAATCAATGTACAGTGCAGTCTTATTCGAAGTTGGATAAAATTGGCAACAAAGCACAGATAGGTAACAAGTCGCACTATATGCATAAATGATATTAAAGAAAATATCGTACCAAAGTATTCAATAGTGTATATTTAAATGATGACTCATTCAAATATCCAAGTAGTATTCGAATGATAAGGAAAACAGATAAATTGATTAATGAGGATAGCGACTTGCATATCCTCTCCCCGTTGCGTTGCGTATGAAAATGCATGTCGGACAAGGGTTGGCGAAGACAAGAAGACAAGGGTTGAATGGGGCAAAGCAGGGAACAGGTTCCATCACCGAAAGCCGAAAAAGTAGCTACAAGGCCGAAAGCTGCAGAAACAGGCGCTTAATCTGGTCAGTTAATTTTGAGATAAGTCATTTTCTATCATCCAATTCTTCAATTAGCAACTGGAATTTGAAAGATGAATTTTTTGTATGAATTGCTTAAGTCTTCTTCACGTTATCCATCATGACATTTTAACAAAAAACGCAACATTAGGCAAATGTAAAACTTTCAGAATATATTTATTTATAAAAGAAAAACATCTAGTATTTGTAATAATAAATAGCTTTAGTGGATCGATAGTAAGCGTAGAGGCAGCTTGTAACCAGCATTTCGACTGAAACATAATCATTTTATCATCGATATCATAGCTTTGAGAATTGGATCATGATGTACTTTTAGGAAAATAATCAAGAAAAGTGCATAATGTTCCATTTCTTAAATTTTTTTTCCGACTTATCATGACGGTCCCGTTCAAAATCGTTCCGATTCCTAACGTTAAAACGGCGTTATCATCCGTTTTGCAACGATTTGTGAACTCGTCAAAAACAGGAAATTTCACTGTTCTTCGTTCGTCTAAAATACACTTTTATGATATCAAGATCTTTTTTAGGAAGTACAAAGCGTTAAATATTATCTTCAGAAGTGCATGGATAGCTTTTCTAATCCTATTCATTTGTTTTTCATATAGATTCTCTTAATTCGCCCAAAACACACCTTTCCAGCCCAAATTAGATCGCCATAAAAGACAGCAATTTCGTGAAAAAACGTTTTTACCCGATAAAATGACTAAAGGAAATAAAAGAGCCATACTCGGAAGTTTGAAATCGAACATTTCGAACATGAGCCATTGACCGGTGAAATGATCTTGGGCAATAATTGCTATATTCAAGAAACTTGTGTGGTTCGCACCGAATTTCCTTCGATTTTTTTTTTTTTAAATTTTGGTGTTGATCTTTGATCTTTTCGCTGGTTAATGAACTTTTACCGATCTCTTGACCCAACGTGTTTTCAATACCACTCATCACACTATTTTATGGCTCTCTCTCTTTCTCTGCAATCCCTCGACAGAGGGATGATATCATTCTCTACCGTGCCTAAAACTGTTCTTTAGATCGGACAGGGCAGAACGCGGCTGCTCTGTTATTTTGTCCCATTCCCACAGATGAAATAAATCTTCGAACTCAACGACCATGGCTCAAGTCAACTCGCATGGGTGAAAATAGTGCTTTCGATAGCATCCGAGAAAGATACCGACAGGAAAATCATTCATTCCCGTGGCCTTCCATAGAACTTATTGTGGAATTGAATTGAAAATTTCGTGCAAATTAAGAATGATTTTAAATTAACTGTCTAATGAAAACGCGAAACATATCAACTTGTTTGAGCAATTATTTTCTCTAGGAATAATGAGCGAAAATCGATGAAGCATTGATAGAATTCAAATTTTAATTATATTTGGAAAGCCTTGAAACCTACCTCTTGAAGCAGCACAGTCTATCGTGGCAACTATCGACATAATAAAGCAGGCTAGGAAGAATATCGTTAAAAGTACCTAAATAAGTAAGCTTCAAAATAACTCAAAAACTAAGCAATTTTTTTTATATTTTACTACGCATGCGACAAAATTAGCAGGATAAAAATCTCACATTGATAAAGAAAACAATGAATATGAAAATTGGCAGCTTCTTCAAAACCAACGCTGCTAGATTACAAATGCAAATAACTATCTAAAATTCTTGAAATAAAAGAATAAATAGAAAATTATAAATACCATCACGATTCCATATGTGACGCTTTTGCCACGAACTAAATTTGTTATTTTCAACAGAAAAGAGCTTTTTTTGAAAATGTTTTACACATATTCAAAGCCAAAATCCTGGCTAAATCATCGTCGAAAACGGTTGACGTTAAAAGATAAATCCCAGCTGCGATACCAGCTAGACTAAATACACAAATAACTACGGCCGCCTAAAAGGATAATTTAAAAAATGAAATTATAGCAAACTTTATATAGCTCATACCCCTATAGCCATTTTCAGAGTGTATTTTATAAGTGATTGACGAGAAGATAGAAATTAATAAAATCTGATAATTAGAAACTGAAGCAATTGAATTTAGTTTTTAAAAAAGTGATGTAATTGTGGTTTGACATATACGAAATTGTATAGCAAATTGTCTTATTCTAGCAATTTTTCTTTCCCTTTCAATTAGTTTCGACGACATTACCAGGCATTCTTTTGGTCGTTATGAATCACTTTTGAAGTTTTTACGCTGAAGAATTTTTGTTTTGCCTATCGTGTTATTATTTATTTCAAATAGTCAGTTGCATCGAAATGGAAGAAAATTTTATATCCGAGCCTAAGGCTAACCATTCAATTGCTACTACTTTACCAAGTGAACACTTATTTTTGGTTATTAGGTAATCGGAGATAAATGACAACGAACGAGTTAATAATCATTTCAGTTCCGAAAATCAATCGATTGTGCAAAATAATCTAGGCGTATAATTTCAGCACTGAATTTTATTCTTATGTGATTACTCATGGAAGTGTTTCGCTTTAGCTTACAGAATTAAACTAATCAACTCCAGCGACCACTTTACCAACTCCTCGTCTTCAATTTATGTGTAAATCTAGAACTTTCAATTTTCCTATTTATTTTAATGGTATATTTGATTAATGAATCATGATTAATGTTCAATATTTATGAAATATCCTAGGAATTTTAGCTTTTAATGTTTCTTTTCAATTAATGTCAGAAATCCCACTGATTAAACCTTTTCGAATTTTATTTGATAAACTCATCGCTCGCAAACGTTCGATGTAACGTATTTATCTTGTGCAAAAACGAAGATGTAGTCCGTTTGGTTTCGAACAAACACAAGTTGCTCAGCAAACAGATAAAATCCAAACGAAGTCAGAACAGAGCAAGTAGATTGTTGATGAACATAGTGTAGTTGTGGAAAGGACAAAAAATTAACTAGGTTTGAGCAAACTCTCGAGCAAATATAAATATCATTACTTACAGATTTTCTGTTTATTTTCTTGATGAGCATCGAGGGATTTCCTAGAAAGTATGTTTTATTGCACACTATAATAAGATGCGAAAGCAAAATTCCTAAAATATGCGTTCTAAGAGAACTAACTTCGAAAGCGCAACTAAATAACAACCATAGCATCAATCGAAATGGAAATAGCGTAAATCTACTGACGACAAAAGTTCTTTTCTCTTCAGGACTATGAATAATATGATCTAATGTAAGTTTGAAATTAAAATTAATGATATCGTACATTTTAAACATTAATTAACGTTGCTATCACCCTTCCATGTTAGTTGGGAAAAAATAATTAGCGCTAATCTGATATCAAAGGCGATAAATCCAGTTGCAAACATTAAAGTTTTGAGTCAAAGAACGAGCGCTAGATTATCCAAACAGCGTTGCTAACTAAACAGAAAATCGCGGAAAAATCAATCTTTTCCTCGAAGATACAAACCACGATGGAACAAGAAATGAACGCGAGTGTTGACCGATGTTCTCCATTAGAGATCACAAAAATCAGTTTATCTCTTTCCGCTAACATGACCTATGCGAAGGTTACTTCAACACCGCTATTCCTCAAACAATTATGACATTCTAGAGGTAGAGATATCATGCTTTATCATTTTTATCAGCTTCCTGTAGAAGACACATACCTAGAAAATTTGAAAGTGGGTAAGGCTTGGTTGGGATAAGCTTTTGGTAGGCCTAAAATGGTCAAATTTTTGTTTTCTTGTTTTAGACCATGATCAATCTAGCCAAACCTTTACCCTAACCTAGCCTTTCCGATACGCAAATTTTCGAGGCGATTGTCTTTTAAAATGGGTGCTTTTTCATCCATTTTTATTTTCAGGAGTAATATTATTTGATACACTATTATGCCAAGCGACTCTATGATTCCGATAATTAACCTTGAAAAATATTTTCTCGGGTCCGACTATATTTTTCTGATGGGAAGTACATCGTCAAATGATAAGGATGTATCTTTGAATCCAAGTAATAAGGAAGATTTCAATCAAATTTTGAATTGAGCAAATTTAGACTTAACCGAAAGTGATAAGGACGTTTTGGAAAGCTACATAGTTTCTGAAGTGATTGATTCGGAAACGATAGCGCGGCTAAGAATGGCGACGTCTTTCGGAGAATTTATGTGAGAAGAAAATTGTTTTTCATCGGAAGTAAAAATTTCAGAAACCTCCTTACTTCAGATCAAAATGACATAGATGCACTTCATAACCTACCTGGAACGAGTCATGATCATGGTATATTATCATTATCTAACTCACTATTATTATTATTAATTTTCAGTTCCATCCAAATTTCTCGACTCCCATTCTGTTGAAGGTTTCTTCAAGTCTCTGCACCATGTAATTTTCTTCGTCGCTTTAAGAGAAAATTTTTTGTTTCTAGGATTCCGAATCCCGAAAATCCTCTAGCTCCACTTCTTCAGGAGCATTTGACGCTTCTTCATCAAGACAACAGAATCTCAATCATTTTAAAGCGTACAAGTGCCCCAAACCAGATTGTATCCGAAGGTTCATGCGATCCGACGAATTGAAACGTCATATTCGGACGCATACGAATGAGCGGCCTTTTAAGGTTCAGAATTTTTCTGTTGACTAATTTCAAATTCAAATCAAGGAATTTAAACGCAATAAGAATGACCTATACACAATTTTTTTTTCAAATCGTAATGTTCATTAAACTTACTTTATAGCTAAAAGACGTACTTTTCATGAAATGATAACTTAAGGAACGTTTTCTAAAGTTATCCATTTTAACTTGCAGTGCGAAATCTGTAACCGAGCGTTCGCCCGTACTGATCATCTGAACACGCACATGCGAACTCATACGAAGATTCGACCGTACGCGTGCGATGTTTGCGGGAAGACATTTGCGAGGAGCGATGAACGCAAACGGCATCGGAGCATCCACAAATATGAACCGTTTCCGGGAACTTCGAGGGAACAATAATATGATACATTGTTTTTGAAATTTGCATATTTGTCGAATTTATGAAATTAGTTTTTGCAAATAAAAATATTTTTGTCGTTTTCGTGGAGGCGACCTATTCAGACCATTATACCACACATACCATAGTAGATAATCATGAGGTGTCTTCACAAAAATTGCTCAGTTTGATGAGCTCTATCGATTGGTATATGATTTGGGTTTCTAACTCAAAAACTCGAAAACTCGAAATTTTCAAGTTTGACTTCGGATCGGTTTTTCGATAGAATGTTGTCTCTATTACTTCGAAATTATTTTTGAATTAGCATGAGCAGGACATGTACTTTGTTCGGTGAAAATATTGGGATGTAATACAGACAACAATGTATGTAAAGCTTCGATTTTATCCCGAAGACCCATGATTTTTGGCATTTTTGCATTGTTTTTAGTCGTAACTTGTGATAAGAAGGTCGGATTCAGAAAATGTTCACGCCATTCAACTCAGATCGTCGAGCCAAACAATCTGATATACAATTTGGGATATAATAATGACTTTTGAAATTTGACTCCCGGACCCCGGTACCTGGGTCTGAAGTTGAGAATGTCTGAAAAAGCTCCAGAATCGTGTTCTCCAGGTCGAATACAGATAGAAAACACTCAGAAACCCCTTCAGAAACGAATTTGGTATCTCTGGTCCGGGCAGTTTCGAGAGTTACGGAGAATCTGTTTTAAGTTATGAATAAATCGCATTATTTTTTTTAGAAAAATTCAAATCCGAGTTTCAGTCCGCTTGACCATTACACCATAATTGCGTTTGATAAGTGCATTGAATATGTTTCGGAAGTCGCGTGTTTCAATGGCATGGGCGCGCGAATCGCGAATAATTTTTCTTCATTTGTTTTGAAAAACCCGAAGAAAATTGGAGTTCCTTTCTCCATTCATTTGATTCGTTCCTTGTTTTACTTCAGAGCGTAAAGGAGCTTGGAAAATGAGTCTGCAAAAAACTACTTGAAAAGTTGGTCTTTTGTCCGACTAATTTATCTAGCTAACTTGGTCCAACTGATACGTTTTTTAGATTAACATAAACATTTATAATGATTTGTCTTTACAGAATTATTATTTCGAAATATGCGATATTATGGGCCATGAAATAGATTATGACCTGAAATAGTGATATTTTATAGTCTTTCCAATCCAGAGACATCCTCAATTTCATTATTTTCTTGACAAAGAATGGCCTTTCAATGGAGAGACTTCGAAATGTAGTTTTTTTTTTTCTAAATTTTGTCCATTGAAACTCATCTTTGATTTGCAGCAAGACGGATCATTCTTCAATTACCTCTCGGACATGCCAAATCATGCTAGATTCCAGTAAACCCATTCTTAATCATCAAGTGTTTAGCGTTTCATGCGTGCTTGGAAATCAGCCCATTTAGCCATTTCTCGAGAATTTCCCTGCAAAAAGGCCGTCATCTAAGTGCCTTTCGCCTAGTTCTGTTGTGTTAGAAGCTAAAAATCCTGAGAACGAGGAAAAGGCGTTCCGAGACTTGTTTTTTCTTGAAGTCTTTACTAGACGCAGAACCAAATTTCTCAGGACATTTATTCACGACAAAGTTTTATTTCCGCAAGAGCATAATTATGCGATGTTTAATTCTTTTTCGGGAAGGTCGTACTCTTCACGGAATTCCAGCTATATTTTTAACCTTTCATACCATAGGTTTAGTATATCAAAATAAACATTAAAATATTGGGTATCTTAGATTTTATATTTCGTAATTAATGCATAATTTTCAAACTGCTTAGTAATTTAGTAATTTGTTCATAGACTGATCTAAAATTACAATAATAAAATAATGATATAATTTTGGCAGCACTAGTTCTTTTGACCTCTGGACTTCCTTATAAAACTTGCCTATTGTTCCAGAATCGTTCAAGCCTAATCACTCGAGCTTTCGCCTTTGTTTCAGTTTTTGACATTTCACTCGGAAAATGGGTTGGTTGTTCGTTTTCTGGCAACGAATTTACTTCACGGCCCAACTAACTTTGGCATTCGTTATTAACGCGGAATTTACGCAGGAAATTTGACAAAAAATAAAGAGGTTCATGCGAAATTTTGTGTTTTCTGCTGGGAGCGAAATTTTGGACTCGTGACAAATTTTCCGATTGGAAGGGTTGACTTTAAAAATCCTTTTTAAAATTATTTAGGTCATTACATTTAAGTTTACAAATATTTTCGCATACATTAGAACTTTCCTATCCGAACGATATAGCAAACTTGTTCTTAAGCTAACTAATTATTTTTATTTAAATATTTTTAAAAGTTTTTTTTTCCAGCTTTTCTTTTTTCTTCATTTGTCTCTCAATTGAATTCCTTATTCTGTCATCCGGAATCTTTTCGCTATCTTTTCTTCCGGAAAGCACATGCTTCTTGTTGATACATCGTCCAACTGAAAACACCCGGTCTTGTCGCTCAAAAGGATGATTTCTCTTATTTTTGCTGTTGAAAAGAATCTTTCACCAATCAGAGAAGCGATGTTTTTATGTTTCTACTACGAAATACAAGAGAGTTAAATTGAGCCAAGCAATTTTCTTTTGGATTAAAAAAGTAGTTATATTTTTCTTACTCATTTTAATATGATTCAAAATTTTCTATCACTAAAATTTATTTCTCCTTCTTAATAAAGGTACTTTTGGGAAATTATTTCAAGAAAATCTGAACGCCAAAAAGTCTCTTCATTAACTTATTCAATTCATGACTTTCTCACGACATTATTGCTCGCGGTATAAATTCAAAAGGCCTTCTTTATTAATTCAATTAACCTTCAAATAATTTTCTCGAGAATCCTTGAAAAATTTATTCGATGATTTCATTAATGCCCCATTAAGCGTTCATATTTTCAATATTTCCAAAAATGGCCGCTATTTTCATTTCTTTACGCGGTAGAACTCTCAAATTTCTTTGGAGCTCGAAAAATAAATCTCATAAATCACCAAATTCAATGAAGAAATGAACAGACTTGATGTTGTTTTCTCAGGACTTTTCTTTGCATTAATGGGAATTTTGAAGTCTGCGTAAGCATTATTAAATTCGAACGTCTATGAATTTTGAAGATTTTGTGGGCTTGTCGTTAAAAACTTTCAAAAATATAGAAAACTTCCTAGAAATTTATTTTTTAATAATATTTTTAAAGAGTTTTATGTAATCATAACTATTCAAAATTATGAATCTTTCTTCGAAAATTGGTACAAAAGTATTTTGTCGCTGAAAAATCTCATGATGTTTTCAGTTCTCTATCCAAACCCATTGTCGTCGCATTCACTTCGAAACTCTGCAATTTCAGTCGCAAAGAATTTCGCTGCATAACAAATATCATTGTCATTCAACCATTCTATTCGAATTTTTATCTCATATTGAAGAATAGCTTGAACAAGACATATCGGAATACGCCACAAATGATCTGAATCCGAGTTTTTATTCAAAACCATGAAAAACCCCCTTGATCATTGAAATTTTTGATGAGTTTTTTCGCGACATTGAAACTTTGAATCTCGAATTTTCATTTGTAGAGAATGTTTAGGATATTATTGGATTTTTGGTATTTGCTCTAGGAGTAGAGTAGTTTTTTTCTTATTCATTTAGGGAATGCTTCGGAATTTTGTCTGAATATTTTAGAATTTGAAATTTCAATTCCACTTCTAATAGTTGACTATTTATCGATATCTCCTTTACTTCTCCTTGAAATATGTTTAAAAATTATACGCTAATAGTTTCTTAAATTTTCATTTCAGTGTGCATTCGCGCCCAATGTATGTAGATGTTAATCTGCATCTCAAATATTCTATTTTTTCTTTTCTACTTGAAATATGTCACAGAAATCACATCATTTTTGCTTTCAAAATTTATATCTATTCGCTTTTCTACCACTTCACAGCAAGTCAAAATTTCCAAGAATCAATTTCCAAACCCATTCAGTTCATTCAATTAGACGCTTTTCAGATATTCGTAGATTTCACGAAAAATTTTACTAGTGGACGTAAAAAAATTCCTGAAAAAGAGCAAACCTCTTTTTCATTCAGCGAAAATTTCTATAGAAAATGCGTATTCAAAAGCCCTCCCCCTTCCTTTATTTCATCGCTCTCAATTAATAGAAAATCCTTGCTTGAGATTAAGATTATGCAGAACTTGTTTGTTTTGTTCTTCTAAATCAATATTTTCATTTTTCAGATTATTCAATGAAAAATGTGATATGGTCCGGATTTTCTTATTACTAAATTCACTCCATGTGAAGTTTCCCGTGACTATTCGAATTTCATACTAATGACCCAGTTTTGGAAGTTTCATATTGGTGACGAATTATTTTTGCTTCTAATCATCAGTTTATTTGGTGAGTTGAGTTTTGACTATGTTTCACAAAATATCGATATTCATCTCTTTTTCAATTTTTCAAAGTGGTTTTTTGTTGACGTAAATATGAATAAAACGAAAACTAACAGCTAAAGATATGGGGAAATTGAAACATGCTTTTTTGTATAATTACTTAGCTCATTATAAACGAGAGCACTATTCATTACCAGTTAGCAATAATGAGTTCATCGTTTCTGAGGCATATTTATTTCAGATTTCACATCTTCTAACAAAAACCACTGTATTTTGACGTGCTCCCAATCACTTCGGTCCTCGATCGCTGCAATTCTGCTGCAGCCATCGTCAGGTGAACTGAAACCCTAAAAACTCGGCAAAATGCCCTTCAACAACTATTCAAAACTTTAGCCTCATTTTCATCTCCATTCCACGCCATCATCGAAGAATCGGAGAATATGCAACAAACTTATCACAAAGCGAGGAAGGCTTGCCAGTGAGCTATCCATAATTATGATAAAATATGCAGTTATGTAATAAAAATTTGCATAAATAGATGCCACAAAATCTTATAAAGCTAGTGATTATTTTGGATTTTCGAAAAATGTTTCTCGCTGAGCAATGGGAATGTTTTTGTTTGGGGGAAATTTCCCTATAATTTGATTTGAAACATAACATATCCGAACAAATTTCAGCGGCGTCACAGCCTTCGACAACTGCCTCAAACGGTGTCCTGAGTCGTTCGAAAAATCAGCCACTTTGCTATCTTTCGGGCACTGGACCACGTTTTGTTGTATTTTGAGGGAACCTCCTAGTGGTTAGCTCGATTTTTAATATTTTTTTTTAAAACGAAACCCTCGGTTTCAGCAGTGATGGAATACTTCACTTGTGAACGAGGCTACATTCGGGAAGCGAGGAAAACCTGTGGGGATATGCAAGTCCCTTCTAGGCCTTCTTTAGCTGCATTTTGCAAGTAAGCATTTTTTATCAGACCTAGGCAGGCTGAAAAATGTAAGAGGGTACTGTGCCCGGCTAAACTGACTGACGAAGTCCTGCCTAGATCGGAATTCGTATTAGTTTAAGAAAGAAGATTTCTTTGATGACATACTATTTTCGCATGTATATTTTTATGAATAATGATAAACCTTGAATATTTATGCCATTATCCACGGATCTGATTTTTCTGATATGTTCCAAGTTGTAACATCATACTTAGATGAAATTGAAATTTTCAGAGCATTCGACAAATACCGAAATTGCTTCGCTATGCAACCACACAATTGCACAGGAGAAGCTCTAATCGTAATATTTTCCGAATTTGTTTCAGATAAATTCCAAAGATTTCAGATCAAAGAAAAAGTCGACAATTCTGTACTTGAAACCTTGGAGAAACTATTGAAAATGAGTTCGAATCGAGTTAGGGTACCACCGAAGTGAGTTTATTTTATCTTGAAAATCTGCATGTTTTATCATGAACTGGATACGTTGCTAATAAATTAGTGCCCAAATTAGTTTAGCATATTTCAATGATTCCAGTGTTTTTGCTTTATTTTATAAAATTCAGATGCACCAATTTCCGACATCACCGATTGCGTCATCATGGTCGACCTGAAGCTCATCGTGAATTCCACACTCAGCCTTCGACTTCAGTTCCAACTTCAAAGTTCAATATCCAATCGAATGAAATTAAAGGCAACCATATATCTTTAAATTTCATAAAATGTTTGCTCTGATAAGTTATCTAATAACCACCAATGATGAATAGATCGATAACTTTATTCTAATTTGGTCGCATTCTATAAAAAAAAGTTTAACTGATATTAAAAAAGAATGAAAATAGTCTTCAGAAGAAACCCCTTCAACGTTGGCGACGACATCAGAAACCACAAAACCAACCCCAACCTTGAGATCTGTCGAAGAATCAATGCGGATTCCAAGACTGAAGCAAATCGATGATGAACAATCATACGACATTCCGATGGCTACGGAGCCTTACAGTAAGTTTTAAAGACAACTCAGAAATGCTACAATGTTGCAACATGAATATTTTGCAACTTTTTTAATAAGAATTTAAAGCCTGCAGCAAATCAAACACTCATTAAAAGTTTCTATATATTCACGTTTTGGCATTGTAGTATTCCGATATCTCCGAATACCCGACACCTCGCCTATTCCAATATAATAACGCTAAAAATCAATATTTCAAAATTGCTTATGAGTAAATGCTCATTAAAAAATCGAAACTCACCACTATCTATCTTCGAAATACATAGGCTCCATTGTGATAGTTTTGCATTCCATTATGAGAATTAAGATCATTTTTCCTTCATTAACTTCAGTATTAAGGATCTAAAAACACGTCCATTATTCCGACATATTACCACTATCAAAGCAAACCTGTTGATTGGAAGAAGGAAACGAAACCTCGATCGCCGAATTTCCCCGAGCAATCACAGATAGAGACCACCCAAATCGACCAACAATATTTAGTAGGACCGAATGAATCTAAATTTAGTAATTACCGATTTTCAGTGGTTAACTTATTGATCTTATGTTTTATAATACACATATAACTGTTCAAATGTGTAGTTAATTTTGTTCATATAATTTTTCCAGTAGTCTCTTCTTTATATCTAACACGTTAAATGCGTGTCTTCTAAATTATATTTTCAAAAATAAACGGGTTCTTGCATCTTCATACTTTATTCTTGTAACAACTCATTGAGTTTATTATTTGTTCAATCTAAAACTGATAGAAAATAACAGATAAATTTTATACAGATATTTTACGCATGAGTAAGTTTTTGTGCAACGTTTTGTCTAGAAACATTTGTGCTATTGCTTCAATCATTTGGAAGGATGTCTGATGGTTCTGTTCTGAAAGGTTTACGAATTATAAGCGAAATAAATATAACGTGAATTATATAAATCTTATCGACTCCAATATTATTACCTTTATCGTCACTTTTATTTTGCCGATTCATTTTAGTATCGCACTATTGGTCAATCCACTGAGTGTTTCCCAATCTTCAATTACAAGTTATTAGACCGGTAAATTCAGACTAAACTAACAAAATTGCGCGCTTTTTACAGATGCAACATAATTGCATTTTTCCTTTCAGGCGATGATGTTGATCTTATATGATTTATTAAGTTAAATATTTTAGAAGAAAAATAAAATCGTAAAATCAATAGATAAGTTTGATGAGATTGCAACCAAAACGTGAATTGTATTCATTTAGAAAGAAGATATGATGAATAATGCCTGAATAGGAAAAGAATGCCATTGTTAATTGTTGAAAAATAAATAAATTTATCGATTTTTATAACTGGTTTTTTTCTTTCTGAAAAGCCTAGTTACGTGGAGACTATGATTTTATTATCATATGACTTTCACTGATTAAGGCATAAACATAGAAAAACTGGCTATTTTTATCTGCCATATCTTCCATCGTTTGCAATAATAGAGATAAGCAGTCCAGGAATAAGAAAATATTTTCGATTTAAAAAAAAAAAAAAAAACTCAAGTGAATAATCATAGAGCCGATTTGAATTTCTTCCTACCCTACCTCATGCATTAAAAATGTTAAGAGATTCGAATATTCATACTCGTCAAATACCCCACTTAAACGAAGAGTCCTTTCTTACAAATATAATACAATTATTGAAAAAGTAATTCTATTTATTGGCATGGTCAAAGCAACAAATCTAGGGCTCTAAAAAATGTTTCATTTTCCTATGATCTTTGCAACCTTAGCCAGCATGATAAAATGTCGTCTTTATCGGAAAAAAATAAATGGGAGGCGGCATGTCACAACTTTGCGGATTTGGCTGATAAGATATCACGATGATCAGCAAGGAAGCCGGTCGATTGTTAAAATCTCCCATATCACTTTTTTCTTTCTTCTTTCAAACATGAAGCGCTTATTGGCAATATTTTTATTCTTACAAATTTTTTGCCTCACAAATGCCTGCATAAAGGCTCCTGATATGGGTTAGTTTTTTTTCTGAAAATCTCTTTATCTTGTTAGACTATTTATCGGTCTATTTTGATTTTTTTTCGTTTCAGAAGATGATGAACCTACTGGTAAGTCAATTTCTCTTTTTGTGAGCAAAATCCTTTTGATCGAAAACCCGGTTCAGCTTGCACCCCAGCTCCACCCAATCC
This sequence comes from Diploscapter coronatus, assembly GCA_964036155.1. Taxonomy (NCBI): domain Eukaryota; kingdom Metazoa; phylum Nematoda; class Chromadorea; order Rhabditida; family Rhabditidae; genus Diploscapter; species Diploscapter coronatus. The sequence goes on from OZ038422.1 coordinate 14,361,443, forward strand.
ACCATACATTTTTCCACTGAGTTCTCCTGACTGTGTCAGTTATCCTAATCGTAAGAATAATCTCAGCTTTTTTTTTTATAAACAATTTAATTTCAGCTCTACCCGTTTTTACGTATGCGGATCCCATCGATTTCATCACGTATACGCCCATTGACAACGACCCAGCTACGCCTGACGCAACCGTCGTGTGCCGTTCTGACTGTGGAGCACTGATTCGAGTCGTAAGAAAATTCGATCTTGTAATTAGGCTAAAATAAGTGGAGCAATTTGTATGTCGTTTCCTCAAATGTGATCTTTTTACTAAGGTTGGATCTTTTCTTGATGAAAGTTTTACAAAGATTCCAACTCGCCTAAGGAAACTTGTGAACCGAAATCGTCAGGATTTGATGCGCATTTATATTTATCAAGATCTTTAAAAATATATATCTACGATTTTAGACCGGAGACGTCTGTATCTACATCGATCCCTCGTCAGCTGATCTTCGAGTCGGTTTCCAACCCACTGACGCCTGTGGATCGTACTACTACCAAGACCAAGAAGTCACTGGTGTTTCCTGCATCGGGCCAAGGCCATAAACAACTGCAATTGTATTCAGCTACTTCTAATTTATTATTTATTGCTTCGTTTGAAAATAAATAAATTCTCTATTTTGAAGTTTTCATCCATTTTTCGATTTAAAATCAAATTTTAATTGCGCTGCTTGATGATAAACCAACTAAAATGAGTAATTTAAAGATGATAATGTTGAAAGTTCTTCGAAAAGATTACTCATAGAATTAATCAACACCAGGGGCACAATTTAAATTATAGTCATATGCTTTCTAATTACGAAGAAATGAACGCTGAAAGATTAACCTCATCTTCTAATTCCTTAATTTAATTAATTATAAAGTTGGGCATTTTTGAGAAAATTGAAATAGATTGAAAACAAGTGTTTCATTCGATGATTATGCAGTAACATAAAATCTATGAGTAAAATGAGTTGTTGATAACATTCATTAGATCTTCTTCGTTGCATGAAATAATATTTTAAATAATCATCATATTCGTTGAAGCGTAACTTTTACAATTTTTTTTGTCTAAATGCAAAACTTGTAGGACTTGATTGATTTGAAAATTTTCTAAAAATATTTTTCAACAAAATGCGTGATAATTTTTCGAGGATAACGAGCAATCCGTCTGGGAAGTATTCTAGGAAAATAAGTTAAATTGCAAATTACTCAAACTTTGGATCTTTCACCTATCTAAATTCATTATTCATCATTTTCATTTCATTTCCTGGAACACCCATAAACCCTCGAAATCCAATCTATCAAATTGAAATTAGCACCCAAAAATGTCACTCTAATTTGGTCTTTCGATGACTTACCCCGGTACTTGTCCTATTCTTCATCATATGAAATGCCAGACACGCAGAAAGCCTTCATTCGGACAAATTAGCAATGAAACATGTCAGATAAACCGCGGAACTAAAGGGGGCGTGAGAGAAGCCCTAGATTGAAGCGTGCTGAATTTGGATATCCTGATAGTCCCTAATCATATGGATTAAGCCAAAAGTTCAACACCGTCTGGTATATCCCAAAACTTAAACTCATATAATAGGACAATATAAACATCCAGAAAAATCCCTAAGAGTATGATTAAATATAGAATCTTAAAACCACCAGAATGTTCTAATTTAAGTCATATTTGGAACGCAGGCGTAGCGACCAATTTGTGCTAGAAAATTCCTTCAACTTCAGTGACAACAATAATGTTTATATGTTTATTTTACTTACATCCCCAACATGTTTCGAGATGAATAGGATAAGTGAGAGAATATTAGAAAACTCCGCCTTCAGAAAACAGGTAAAAAAGCGTAATTATGAAAATGATAACCGCATATTCGATATTTCCAAATTGTTTCCTGAAATTTCCATATTTCCTAGAATTTTTGTCGATTTTCTGAGACCTTAGGAATTTTTAGTTTTTTTTAACAGAAATTTCGGTATTTTTCTAGAACTATTTCTCCTTCTTCAGGTATAAAAAATCAAATTTTCATAAGCGGCTATTTACGGAAGCAGCTTCCATCAAATATCAAATTTCGGTGCTCTTTTGATTTAGGTTCAATTAGTATTTTATCAAATATTCAGAATGGATATCCAAAATCGGAACGGTGATATTCAACTTTAATATTCTCATTCGTATCAAATTTTCGCCATTTTGAACAGAATGATCAATGTCCAAGAATTCGGTCAAATTCAGACCCAATCAGATCTTTAAACATAATTAAAATTTCAGGAGAGGGTAGTACGCATGAGATTCTGGCTTAAGCCCTGTCTAGGTCTCGTTAAATTATATCGCCTTTAATTTTTGCATGTGCCCGCATTTTTAACCATATCTTGACTGATAGTTTCATTTTCATTTGCATACAATTCATCTCGTATTTTGGTAGCATTCGGCTGCACGTTTCATAATTGAATTCATATGTTTGAGTTATTTGAATGAATTTCGGATGAATTCAGAAATATTGTATGTACTATAGTTTCAGAATATGCCAAATTAGTGCATTAACATTTCGACCTTTCTATATATTAATCCCATTGACGTTATAACTTTTTATATATGCGATATATCACATAAATTTTACATTATATTGACACAGCGATATTGCGAAATTTGTTTTTTCTTAGTGGTTTCTAAAAGCTTCGCGCATAAATTTCCTCCGGTTAATTATCATATCTCTGCTGAATGTAATAACTCTAGACGTTTACCATATATCGCTAGCTATCTGAATACTTATTATCTGATAGATTTATGAATGAGCATAGCCTATAGCATAGACACATACTTATTTTGATTGCATATTCTAATCTATTGAGAAAGGATTTTTATTATGTCTACATAAATGTTCACATAACGCGCATATTTTCTTCAATTTATTGAATTGGCATACCTTAATTTAATATCACAAATTTTAGATATAATTAAATTTCAAATCTTAAATTTTGATCTTATTTTTCAAAATGTACAGAGTATAAGAATATCGTGACATAACATCATGATTCAAATTTATTTTTCAATACACTTCTTGGGTCATTTTAACGTCAAAATATCTCATTCGTATTCAAAAATATGTTAATTTTGATACAATTCGAACTCGAAATTTCGAAATCTTGACGACAGTTGAAGATTTGTCATTCATCTTCAATATAAAGCCTGCGGTAATTTGCGCGTTTATCCATCCAATTTTCAGATTTTGCCCTCAATTTGTATCTTTTTGAATTCCCTCCTACAAATTTAGTTCATAAAACACAATACTTGGGGCTATTCTCACAAAATCATGGGAATTTTAGACTTCGCCTTTCAAAAGAAGGATAATTTAGCCTACTTCATATTTTCATTTTGCTTATTCACCTGGCCCGGAGTATTCTCGAATTTTCGAAGAAAATAACTTTTTTCTCCGGCTTTTTAAACCTAATCAAGGTATTTCAGGTAGACGTCTACACTATCAAGCTACAAAAGGTCGCAACTTTCGAATTTATCTAGTTCTAAACCGTTTGGTCATGAATTCAACTAATTTGACGAGCTTCGACCAGAAAGATCAAGATGTCATCGAGCTATTGGGAGGGTAGGCTCTAAAAGTTTATCATTTAATTTTTTCAGAGAATACAAATAAGGCATCTGACTCATTCGAATTTTTATGCATAAATTCTGAAGTTAATTGATATATTACATTTATACTTGTAACAATTTATAAAAATCTAAAACAAAAAACAATTAATTGATTATATACTTCGTATATAATAAACTGAACTCTTGTATATTCAACGCAGTCCTGTAAAAACTATACTACAAAAAGTATATTTAAGTCAAGATAAAATTTGATATGTAGTAAATATGATCCTGTTGTGAGATTCATATTAGTTACTTCCCGGATAACGTTTTCCGCCGTATCAGGCTTAATTTACACTCTCGTGTCCATATATGGGATTTAGACCTAGTTTAGAGATGCGCATATTTTCCCCATTATGGCTTCAGAGTCATTGTTTTTCACAATAAGAAATGGAGTTATTATGGCATTGAAGTCTTTACTACTTGAAGCTACATTTTTCGATTTTATGAACTTCGTTTCATTTTATTCACAAGGTTGAACTCAGTGATCAAATATCTGCTTCAGTCGAAATTATGAGTTTTCTGGTATATTTTTAAAATTCGAATATGCAGTTTATGCGATTTCTTTGATTTGCCATTATATTATTTATAAGTTTGAATTTTACCATTTAAACAAATTTTTAGAAAAATGTTTACTTGAGCTCTTTTCTGAAATCTCTAAAAAATACGTCTTCCAGAATTCGCGTGAAATTTGATAAACAGAAGTCCATTTCATCTTTTTCCCTAAAATTCAGTCATCACTTTGCTCATTTCCAAATTTTCTAATTCCACGAATAATTATCCTTTGAGCCCAGAGAACTTTCATCTTTAAACCCCCAAAATTTTCGTTAATTTTCGATAAATTCTCATAGACTTCATTTTTGGCCTACAAAATATTTTCCCTGCGTTTAAATTTTTAATAATTGCTATATTTTCGGTTTTTCGGTAGAAGCTATAATTTATTATTCTATTGTTTTGACTGGGCTTTTTACCTCTAGACTCACCAAAATCCCACTGTTTTTATTTTGATTGAAAATTTGAGCTTTGCACTTGTGTTTTCAAAAATTTTCGTCTATTCTGATTTTGCAATTTTAAAATTGGATGTACAGTATTTCTTGCAAGATTTTTTGAATAGTCGTTCATCTTACGGCTTTTTTTTTAAATAACTAAAATTGGAGGATCGTAATTTCTAAAGAAAGCCAAATTTAAAATAATCACTCTTTTTATGGAATTATGGAATTTTCCAAATATAAGTGTATAGTTAAAATATTGACAATTAGAATGAGTAAAAAGCGTGCCACACTTTTAAAAGAAATTGGACTTCTGCAAAACTGAGGCAAGGTTCATTTTGCATACTTAAAGTTGAGCTTCGTCATCATATCTTAGGGTCGTTATTTTTGTTTTGATATTCGAGAATCGAAAATATTCGGAACGCAAGACTTTTACTCTCATTTATTCGGCGGCTAGGCGCTCATTTTACGCGCATTTATTTCTGTGCTTTCTAGTAACTTCTCTATATTCCTCGAGAAATTAATTCATTCGTTGAGTCATATAAATATCTGCTGCATCAAATTGCACGAGCGATTTTAACGGATCAAAGTAAATATATTTCCGATGAGGTGGCACTTTTGACACATACTAACAAGGGAACTATTTGATCTCGGGTCCGGCTTTTTGAACGAGAGTAAATGGAATCTGCCAAATCGACATAGCTGATTACGAGTATGCGAACAAATTTTTGCAAATGAGTTACTTTATTTCTTAGAAGTTAGCATAAATTTTGCAAAGCCATAAAGAAATTTCAAATGAGCAAAAAAGAGGTATTTTTAAATGCATTCTAAGTTTTTATTTTCAACTCTTCGAATATTATTTGGAAATCAAAGACAATTTATTCTTTATATTTTTTATTTCAATTTCAAAATGTTCTAAAGTTATGTTTTTCATAACTTTTCTAGGTGTTTTTGTCTCTAATATCTGAACGAGCATGCTGAATTTGACTTCGACCCTATTTTTCACCTCTTCGTCTTATTTTTCGTCGTTCGTTCGGTGAAATGATCGCCTTTTCTCGTCATATCACTTTATATTCGGTGCTATTTTCTCATTTTCAAGCTCTTTTCTCGTAACTTCATTTCTGATCTCATTACCTGAAAACGCGCGAATCTTTTTCTCAAACATCTTTAACGTCAGAACGTCTCAATTTTAGTCGTTTTATGCAACTTTTTCTAAGCCTTAAAAAGTTTGCAAGATAAAAAATATATCTCAGACTGCAGTCCTCAAGCATTCTTATACATGCAAAAAGTTGTTTCTTTTTCCTCGAAAAATTCCCAAACTTGTACTTTCAAGTGTTTGTCTTTTTCCGTATTAATAGTTTTCGTTCCTACCAAACTCCGCCTGAAAATTTTCGGTATTCAAAAATTTTGTCGATATTTAAATTCAGCTGCTGGGAAATTTTAACGACTTTTGGTAGTCTAATTTTTAAAATGTTATTTCTTGGGACCCATAAAAATGAAAAGCATAGCTCTGTAAAATTGTCTAGAAAATCATGAAACTAGATTAGTCTTGGCTAGGTAAACTAGGTATTCATAAATAAGTATATTTTCTTTGAAAATTTTATGCAGAACTCTCGCCACATTTCAGTTTTCAAAATAATGTTCAGCCATGAGTTTTTCTGAAACTCATTTGAATCATTAATCCATCCCCTTTCTTCTCACATTTTTATGTTTCACTCACAGGATTTTTGTCTCTTCATGCTTCTCCAAATTTTTATGGTCCCCATTCATTTTACATGCTTTTCATTGCCGATCTATCTTCAGGGTTTCTGGTTGTCACAAATTCGAATTAACTCAGGCGATTTTCTCTTCCTATCCTTAACCATATGATGATAGATCATCAGCAAATGTCCATCATATATGTCACATATTATCCACGCTGATTATGCAGAACTCAATGTATAATTTTTTTACGATGAATACTAATATTTAACATGCTAAAATGCAAATCTATCCCGCAATGATGAAGCATATCTCGTTAAGATCGTCTGAACTATTAGAAAATCACAATTTTCTTTAATATTAAGACATAGACCATGAAAATCGGCTGGAATATAAACATATATATTTGAGTATCATTGACATTTCTTGATATGCATAAACACTGGTTCATGGAATTGCAAGATCCTCACAAAATGCAGATAACTTCCAAGTAAAAGCGAATTAGCCAGTAGCGAAAATAGCCACCGCCCCATAGTATAGATCATTTTTTGGTATCGTAGTATGGTGGTATGATAGGCAGTTTTGCAATTTTTACTTTCGTATATTTCTGGAGAGGGTTTATAAGTTTTGAAAGTTCTCATTCTTCGCCAAAATTCACGTCCAGAAATTAAATTTATTTGTAAAATCTATTATAAGTATTTTTAATATTTTTCTTTATGCTTCCTAGCCTCTGCCTTCTAAAATTATTATAATGTCAAAAAATCCCGGAAATTTCGCTACACTTTAGTCTCTTCTCAACTACGAAGTCATGAATTGGATTATCTTTCTCTTCTTCTCTTTCATTTTCTATTCTGTTTCTTTGCGTGATTTTCATAGGATCTCTGTATTTCGTAAGGCGTGGGAACTCGTTGAGAAAGTCGAGTGGTTCAAATAGAGAAAATGAACATTCCTAACTTCGCGCTGAGGGATATTTGAGTAATCATGGCAGGAATACTTCAAAAGCTCTAAGAATCGAGAGTGGATCTTCCCAAGCATTATCGCATCGTATATTCTTTAGTCTTTTGTCCACTTGTATGTTAAAATTTCATATGTCACGATCTATCAGATTTATGATGTGCTTCTTTATTATATTTATATCGTCACGCTTTTGAAAGCTTGAATATTTTTGAATATCATAAAACGAAGCATCATAGAGATTTGAACAAAATAAATATTATTCTACTTCTTAAAATACCGTTGTTTGTTCTTTCAAACTTCAAATAATGATTTATGAAATCTCTCCATATATTATTTAATTTTTTAAATATATTATTTCCTCTTCCCTTCTTTCAAAGTTCTCTGGGTTAAATTCATAAGGACCACCCAAAACGAGAGACGAATAAAACCTTCACACATAATAGATGATCATCCAGACATTCTGGTCCAAAGGTTTTCTATGGAAAATTCAATATTAACTTTTTTCTTCGGAAATTTAAAGATACCATTTCGAATCCTTATACATTGATAATATTGCTGCAATCCAAATCTAAATTGAAGGATCCCTTTGCATTCGTCCTGATATTTCAAGTATATTTGCCATAAAATACATATATTTGGTCAAAAATGGTTTATTTTTGAAATTTCTAGGTTCAAATTCAAAATACCTCTTCAAAAAGCCCAAAAATGGGGATCACTTTATAAATAGTGAATGGACCTTTATAGTTGGAGTCTTTTTTTACCTAATTTCTCCTACTTCCTTTTGTATTTTCTGAGCTGTTATGATAACGAGATGCATTGTGAACGTAGGTTTCCCTTAGGAATACCCACTTCTACGTGTCTAACATATTTTTAAGAGAAATATAGAGGACCATTATAATATTTTAGAGAGAGGAAAAGAAGCTTGAGTATTTTTCCTTTTCACGTTTTCTCTGAAAGAATGTTTATTATTCGAGTTATCTTGTTTTACGAGAACTATTTTTTTACACTATTAAGAGAAATGCATCATTTAAATTATTCTATTTTGTGAACCTTTTCTCTGATTCATTTTAGAGTATTGCCCTTTGTTTATTTAGTCCTTAAAGGTTTTATCGTCTGCATTATAAATGAGTTCACTAAGACTAATTTAAGCATGCTCTAGATATTCTAACCTAACAGTTTGTTTATTAGGTTAGGTATACTAACATAGAACATTCTTAGATATATTCCGGATCTAAAATCTTGCAATTTCTTCGAAATTCATTCCGAATATTCTAATGTTGACTCTTCCGACTTTTTCTAGTTAGTCTGTTGAACTCATTAATAAAAGGTCGCGAATTTTCTAGAGTTTTCCGTTAAGATTTGGTAGACTAATGAGAATAATTCTTTTTGCCACCAGGTGAATTTTGAAAGTTCGTTTTTACGTAACCGAAAGTAGAATTCGAAAATAACGCCTTTTGTAGGAAGTTAAAAGTTAAAAGTTAAAAATCAGTGTTGGAATTCATTCGTGATTATTTGAAAAAAAAATTTTCAGATCTTTATTTAGATTTTTAGTTTGAATTTTTTTCAATCGAAAATTTTATCTACAAGTTCTGGAATTCTAGATTATTTTATTAAGCGTAACGTGTGTTTTAGACATATTCTGAGAATTATTAGTCATTAAATCTGAGTTTTTCATTTTTTCGTTATTGTTAAATCCAAGAAATGCTTTAGTTTCACCATTTTCTCACATTATTCAACTCTCATGTTCATTTATTCTTTGTTCGGACTTCAGAGACTGAAAATTCGTGAGTTCTTGGGGAATCTTTCAAATGTTTCAAAATACGAGGCATAAAATTAAGGAACATGCTTCTGAGAATCACATAGAACTTCGTTTCAGAAGATAATGAATTTTGCACACGTATTACAAATGCAAAATTGAAATACATGATTTTTCTCCCAATAATGCATATAGAATAAATTTCTTTAGGCCTAATAAACTCTTATACCAATTATTTTCTTTTCTTTAATTTGATTATTATTTCCTGAATATTGCAACAAAACAATTCTATCAACACAATTTAGCATCCTGATTTTTGATGGAACACTTTTCCCTCCAAAATCCCTTCCAAAAATTCCAAATCATCCCACATCTCCCACAAAGCTAATCATCAAGATTTCCTAGGAAAAACCTAAAGACTACACCAGAAGCTTCCTGTTTTAGATGATTTTTATTGCCGCGTTTTCGCGTGCAGGAACTCCCGGAATCTGGCAAATTTTGCACGACCTTCCAATAGCAAATTGAATTCCAAGTGACGCGTCCGCGCCTAATTGCGTTTCGATTAATTTACCCGTTTTCCCTAATTTCCCGTTTTTTTCTGAGAAGTGAAAATTAGTCGACCGGAGTTCCTCTAGTAAAAGGTTATTTCAACTAGCGCATCCTTTCGTCAGATAAAGAGGGTTTGAAATTTTTGCTAAAAATTTTCTTCCCTGATTACAATTTTTGAAGTTTAGATTTCTAAATTTCTAAAATATTCGATAAAAATGATACCGAGGTAAGTAAGTCTTTACCTAAAAATTTCTAAAGAGCTCCAATGAAATTGTGAAACACATCGAATATTTCCTTTCTTTCAACAAAGCATTTTCATTTTATTTTATACAAGTGCATTAGAACGTGCTGCATAATGGATTAAATTTAGATTCTACAGATGCTTCAAACCAAAAACTAAAACATATCTTTTTTAAACATTTTCTAAATATGTCTCATAAGAATTTCGTCTAAATATTCTCGCTTGAACGCCTCCATTGAATGTTGAATATAGCCAATTGTATAAATCAAAAAGTGAAACATATTTGACGATTTTCATTCCCCACCAAATTTGATCATCATGATCAAAAATGTCATTTTATTCCGGAAAGTTCCGAGAACTATCCTTTATCTGCGCGGCTTTTATGAACGTAACTTCGTAGCGAGAAATCTTTCGGAACATTTCCGAGAATTTGTTCATGAAAATTCGCTTCAAAGAAAGATTGAAACATCATGTGCATAAAGAATAATTGAGGCTAGTATGACATGATTTTTTCCTCCCAAAGATTTTTGTTCCCCAACTTTTATTCCCAGAAGTTTCACGCTCCCATAATATCCATGAGGTTTTTTTTTTTGAATAAATTGTCTCAAATTATGCTTACTGATTTTACCATGTCCATCATTAGAGTTGAATGGTCATTTTTCTCATATTCGTCGCTTGAAAAGATCCATATTTTAACATCTCAAATTCGATGTATCAAACATCTTCCCGGTCTAGTTTAGTAGAAATATATAAATTTACGGCGTTCTTTGATTTAGTCAGGGAATGTATATCGGAATAAATATATCTGGTAATGAGATAAAAACGATAGAATTCATTTAGCCGTGTATCGTGAGTTGGAAAAATATCTCAGGCGTTAAATTATACATCGGCATTAGAATCCACACCTATCTTACGTGCATCTTTAGTGAGTTCCAAGCATTAAACTATGTATATCATCCTAAGTTCGTAAGCTCTTTTACTAACTAAAAATTGAATGATCAATATCCTATCCCATCACTATGATCAAGATCAAACATTGGAAACCAAACGAAATTATTGCAACCCCGAAAATTAAGTGAGCAATTCTCTCTTTTATCATCTCATTGTTCCTTCTTTCCTCTAAAGAATGGTGTGAGAAAAGATACGCCCATAAAATTATGCGGCCTTGAATAGACTTCACTCTCTTGATATTTCACTATCATTTATATGATCAATAACTAATCTCTTCTTTTTCCTATCTAAGAATTTTGAGCCCTCTGACATGCTAATTTATCCAGTGTTTACGCGTTCTGATGATCAAAATCGTTATTTTTATTCGTTGAGTAAGTATCGACGTCATATTCTAGTCTAATATGTTTACAAAAATACATTGAAACGTTATTGAACCTCTAGAAACCTTTTTTTAGAGTCTAGGTTTTCCCCGAATATCTTATTTAGACGCGCTCTAAACTAGGCCAATTTAGGCGAGGTTGACTAATTATTCAATTCGACTCGTGAGAATCCGTACACTTAGGGTCAAATCTCGAAAAATTTAGGAAAAATCGAATGCTCAATGATTTTGAATTTTGATCCATCTTTTCTAAAGAAAAATAGTTAGCTACGGCAAAACTACGCACCTATTTCAGTCTACATTGTGAAAAGAGTATTTCTTTGAAAATTTTATCTGATTTTATAAAGGGGCCTTTATGATGCAAAAATAGGATTTTTTCGTAAATTTTGGTGCATTCTATGACGAAAGTCATGAACAAGCGTTCTTCTATAGTGCCATTTTTGTCGTAGGTTTTATATTTTCAAGAAAGGCTGAATTTTTTTTTCCGTTTTTAACTGATTCATCAAACACTTTTTTCACAGGTTGATTTCCTGCGATTTTTTCGTGAATCATCCTCCAAATTTATCATGATATTGCTTCCAGTTTTATCTATGAATATATCATTTTGAAGACCTGACTTTTAGAGATAGTTTTTTGAGAATCATCAGGGGTGGGACCTAAATAAAAATTACTTTCACAGTAAATTAATTTACTGTCACAGTAAAATTCGACGAAAATGTGAAGGAATTCCATAGAAAAATATTACTGTCACGATTACTGTGACAGTCATTTTTATTTAGGTCCCATCCCAGAATAACTTTAGGCTCTGAGGTCGCTTCCGTAGATTTTCGCAATTTTTGCGTGATGTTCGAATGATATCTCAGCTGAATTTCTGATTATTCGAGATTAACGCGAGCGTGTTCTCTCAATTTCATGCAGAATACTTAAACATGTCGTTTTTTGCTCGTGAAGTCAGTTTTCTTGCAGGGTATTTGTAGAATCAGTAAATTTTATCAGTGAACTTTTACAAGGCACAAAACATAGTATCTGTTAGATTTCATTTTTGATCAATCTTAATTTTTACGATTCGAAATAATGACAAGAATGTCTTGATGATATTTTCCTTTGATACTGTTTATTTTGTAACATAGTGAAGAGTTTCAAATTATTGCTATTTCTCTATTGGTGACAATGACAAACTAGGTGAATGACCATTTGCTTTAAATCTTTGATTTTTTGAAACCTATCCAAAACTCTGATCTCACTTGAATCTTGAACCATAGAGTAGTTTGATGCTTGTCAGGAGATAGAACTTGGAGATAAAATTAGCGATGCTGACATACTTTTTGAAAATTGCTCAACATGCAAACTATTTGCCCTTTTAGGTATTCCTCTGCTAAAAAGCAACACCAAATTCAAATGAATTTTGTATTCGACCTTGAACTCGGAAAATGTTTTCGGAGAATTTAATTAACCAATTTAAAGCCAAGTAGATAAAGAAAATTTACGATGTGAAATGGTCAGTTTTGAGTCTTAAAATTATTCTGGCTAGATTTATTAACGAACGGCATGAACTACTATTATTCACTGTAAGTTTTAAATTTCCCAATGATTGATAATCAAAACCGAAATATCGTTAATATTTGGCCTTTCTAGTGCATACAAAAATCCAGACTGAGTTTTGAACTTTCTAGTCATTGATATTTAAAATGTATACAAGTTAAAAATAGCTTCCTGTTTTTAAAGACGAGTAACATAGTTCAAGCCAACTTTTTGAGCTTACTAATCTTATTAGACATGAATATTCAATTTTTACGTGTAAAATATGCGTTAAACCAGAATAAATCGCACTCGTTACTTTTTAAGGTTACAAAATTGATAATGAGTTTTGAACTTCCCAAAGCATTTAAACTTACAGAAATTCAAACGTTTTTTAGAAAGATTATGAAAATATTCGTGCTTGGATTATCATCTTCGTTTTTTCCTCGATATTTTTACTTATCTTAAATGTTCAGTTTTTAAATAATGAAAACTTATCGTATTTTCAATATCAACACTTCTAGGAAAACTAAATATAATTCCTCGTATATAAAAAGTCTAAAAGAGCAAGTTCTCGAGTGCAAATTCTAGCGTAAATAACCCTGAATGTTTCATAACTCATCTCGTTGGACTTCTAGTTTATTCAGGATGCACACCCTTTGTTGGCGATATTTTTACTTCCGACGAAAACCTTCTGCTCACAAATTATCTCGTTATTTTTTCCGACCTTGTTTTGAATGAAAATCTACCGTGGTTTTCCATAATAACTCTTTTGAAATTGCCTAGTAAATTTTAAATGACAACTGAAGTCAACATCTTTCGTTCGGAAATTCATTTTTCAAAATTTAAGATTTTTTCTCGTTGAATTATGGATTGGAAACAGACATGTTTCAGCTTTTCTTTTTAAATTTTCTTCGAAATTATTTGGAAAAAATGGCATCTACACTTACAAACATTGTATTAAAATTTGTAAAACCAGAAAACTCTTTTTCATCTATAATTTTGCAAAGCTGTTGTATGTTCCAATATGCTCATATTTATCAATAGGAGTCAAACTAAAAACTTCATTACTCATCCCTGGTTAAAAATCTGTATAATTAGTTGAAAAGCTAAAGATTCGACTAATTAGCGCTCTAATATGCGTTAAGTGAAATAATAAGCGCTATGAGTTGTGGCGTTAAAGGCTCGGACTTCCAATAAACCCTATTGAATAGGCGTCACACATACGTGAATACCTGAAATCAACATCATAGTATCGTCGTCCATTTTTCCTAAATCGACCAGAAAACTACCAGATTTTCCTGCCTATCGCAAATTTTACCTTATTAATTTCTCAAAAATTGGTTTACACGCTTTGTTTGATTTGAAAATGTAATTATTTATTCCAAAATAACTTTGATATTTTATGTCTTATATTTAAAATTTAACTAACATTTTTAAGTTAAATGGTCACACTAATATTTTAACATTTTTAAACCTGTCCATATATCCCCTGTTACGTATTTAAAATAAGTGCGTGACCAATTTTCATTGTCTAGATTACCGTAAGCACAATTAGTAAAATGGGAAATTAGTACAGATGAACTTGTTTTATTGTTGAAAATCATGAGTTCTCAGAAACAATGGGTCCTTGGGGCCTAATGCTCACGATTCTAGCGAGAACTTCAAGACCATTATCATGCAGCCGTTAAACTTAACGCGTTTTGGCCTAGATAGTATAGGGTAAGAGATGTATAGCCATGATTGGTGGTACTATAAAAGGCGGAAATTTGAGATTTTTTGACGAAAATGTTTAAATTTTGCGACTTTTGTTTATATTTCAAATTCTATTTATGAATTTCTGATATCAGTAACTTGACTTCGCATACCTCATAGTTTCAGGATGATTCTAGCAATAATGGAGAATAGCCTTGTCTAAATTCAAATTAAATTGACCATACTCATGTTTCAAAATATTGGTTAATTCTGATCAAGTAAGGGTCATTTGATATCATTCCGCATATTCTGTGATGAAAAATAAGATAAAATGTTCATTTTCCAAAATTCCCACATTAACTAGCTCTTCTTTAATCATTGCCTATTCTTCAGTCATCGTTCTGTCAAATGACATGCAATATTCCGAGACAAAAGTCATCATTATTGCTTCTTGAAATATGCACGAATATTCTTGATGAATAAAACCCATATTCTTCGAAAATTGATCATGGCATCTAAAAGTCTTATCATTCATGATTCGATGGAGAAAGTGTCATAAAATGAAATTCAAACTCACCTTGCTTTAAAAATGTCAAAAGCCGCCTTCAATGTTTTCAATCACTAAAATTTCTAGATCATAATTGATACTGCTTCCCCTTTTACGTTTATTAAAACTTTACCTTACACTAGTTCTGCACCGAGGTATTATAATTTTCGCATCAGAATATTGAATGCACTGAACATTTTGCAGAAAAGCATGGAAGTGTAGTTTCATTGATACTTTCATCAACCTGGGTTTTTATTGTGCATAGAGATGTCTCTGTCTTTGGCTTCTCGTTTATTATTCAATTCATAGCCTTGCATAGTTGAACAACGCATCGCTTTAACTCGTAAATACTCTGCAAAAAATCCCAACTTGTTTGCCTGATCATACGATCCAACCGAGGACATTTTCATCCTATAAACAAGATCGAAATTTTGAATTCGCGATTCTGCTACCGATTATTATTTTCGTTTTAAATTCGAGATTTAGGATTTGCAATAATGTTCCAGAAAATCTGGCATTCTGCCCTAAATTTCTCATTCTAGCATATTTCCCCTAATTCTGCGTTCCATACAGCTTTATAGTCACGAAACTTGTGATCACTATCAATGCTAGTACTAAAATTTTGAATCCTATTAGTTTTGTTAGATCGTTCAACATCTGGACTTTGCCTTTAAATTTAACCAAAATTTCCCATTCTGACATATTTTTCAAATTCTCTAACGTAATGTGATTTTGTATTCATGGCACTGTGCGATATTTACAACCCCCATTCGTATTAGAAAAGATTCTCTCTAACGTGAAAAAAGCACTGACGAGTTTCCTATCTTAGAATCTATCTTTAAATTTTTTTTTATAAAAGTCTAATGATCAAATTTTTCGTGACTTTCATAACGACCAAAAAAGTTTGACAGCTGATTTTATAAAAAATTTTAAGAAAAAAATCTTTATATTTGAACATTTCATATTCTCAAGCCTCTAAAAATCTACGTCTGCAACATTTGTCTCGCCACATCTCCTTGTCTACGATATTTGCATTTTATTACAGATGTAAAAATGCAAAGCGCGCCCAACTTTTACATTTTTATTAGTTAGAAACTACATGTAAAATTATTCCGCTTTTTCTTTCGAAGTTTTGCAAAAGATATCTTTTTCCTAAATATATGCTTTGAACGTTAGATAATCATCACTTTTTTTTTAATAATTTATTTCGATTTTATATTTTTATTCGTTAGAAACCACATGGAAGTGCGAATTATTTAGCCTTTTCATATTTTTTGCAATAGTTAAATTTTAAGTCACTCGTAATACGCAGTTGTGCAAAATTCGCTATTTTTCATATGATATTGTTTTTGTCAATTTTCAAAAATAGTCTTCACTTTTTCGTGGCTCATCTTTATTTTTTCTCATTAAAATGAAATGGCCTATTTTTTCCATTACCATATATTTTTATTCGGCTTCTGCAAAATTATCTGCATCGGCCCATATTTTTGCATTTGAAATTCATTCTTGCGTGTCATCCTGAAGTTAGGACGAAATTGTAAAAGATGCCTTCTTTTTTGCTAGATGAACACGATATTTGATTTCATGCTAAATTATCACCTGACCTTCGAAATGATATGATATAATTTATGGTATCAATTCTCAGCATTAATTATAAGTTCTGCTAAAACTTGGTTCAAATTCCTTTAAAGGATTTTTCTAGCAATATTAGTCGAGAACCTCGAAATAATACATATAATAATTATCAGCTTTTTTAAAAATACTAAACATCGACTTTACGTGAAGTAACCTCTAATTTTTAGCCCCCTATATAAGGTTTCGAGTCTTTCCGAGATTAATATCAGTTCTTACGAATTGCAAAATTTTAAACCATGGTATCTATAAGATCTAAGCAGGGCTTATATATGCGAAAGTTCTCTTTAACTTTCCTTATTCCAAAATCTTTCATTATGAACTTATCACTACCCTCATTGCGTATCAATTTTCAATATAAAATATTCTAAGGATTCTCCACATAACTTTTGGTTGTTACTAAGCGTCTGCTCATTTCTGATCATTATTTTAATGGCAAAATTTTACGATCTAAACTTTGATGTAGAGTTTGATCCTCTAAAAGTTTTATGCCTCTTTTTCCATATCACTTGCTAATTTTATTAGGTCAATGTTTTTAATTAAATTCTATTTTTTCGACGATCTTCAAAAATTTGCGCAACAAATGTGAAATTCTAGTTTTATGCATAAAACTTCAGGATCATCTAAAAATGCCTATTTTGCAAGTTTTAAGAGATAAACAGAGCTTCCGCCTGGATAAGCTATATCAAAACGCAGCTTGAATTATCCGGGGCATTTTTTATATCTCATATTTTACTTAATGAAAAATATTTTATAAATATCTAAAATCCCAGGTAATTTTATCTTTTGATATATCAGACTGGAAGGAAGTTTAAGTTATATTCATGATTTTTGTCATTGTTTCTAGTCATTTGTAATCTAGGGGATAATTAAGTGTAAAAGCGCACTTTCTGAATGAATCTTGCGAATGACTTGAAAGGGTTTCAATTCATGCTTGGATAATTCCGAATTAAGCAAAGATGCATAAACAACTCGCGTATTTCAATACTTTTAATAGTACAATTTGCTATGACATATGTACGATGTACGATTAACGCTCTTCAACTATTTCGTGGGTTTTTTAATCATATATTTACCCTGCTAATTTGAATTTACGTAGGCAAAGCCGAAAGAACAGATTAATTAATCTTTCGAACCTTATGTAAATCGATTTTAAAAGTGAGCCAATTTAGTCGTAATCAGATCTTGGAATCATTCAATTTCAAACTGCGTAAAATGTACTGTATGTTCACGGAAGAGAGTGGGTTAATTGGATTTGAAGCCTAATTTTTGGATTATTTTAAAGAACATGGTCAAAATACAAATGCACATAAAATGATTATCAGTCTTGAGTTCAAATTCCAGGTTGACATTTCTTAATCATTTTTAAAATCCCATTTTCATCCCACTTAGCTTAAATCCCCTTATGAGTTTCATCCTCTCAATTTTCCTTCAAACTTTCACAAAATTTGATTTTTATTGTTAGTTAAAAACCATCTAGACCAAATATATTCAAATATGTCTCTAGCTAGAAATTGACTTCGAAAAGTTCATCTTCTAAATGTGTAAGCTTTTTAGGAGAAGCTTAGTGAACTGTAAGAAAAGTTGAATATATCTAGTTTGAAAAGGAACTATTAATAATTTTTTCATTGAAATCCTAAAATCGGAAAACTTTGACAAACGTTGAACCTTTGGTTTACCGAATTTTTAGATGCCTATCAAATATCGGAGAATCATAAAATTTCCTAGGATCTTCTAGAAACCCTGAAACCTATAATAGTATTTTGATAGCTGTGTCTTGCTTCAATGCACTATCAAAATCCATCGTGTCGGTTAGCACCTTTATACTGAGTTTATTTTTAAAGTTTAAAATGTCAGATTATTTATATTCTGAGGTTTCCTTCATTATTTACATGCGAAAAATTCGTATCATAAATCAAAATTTGGATTATTAGAATTTTTTCTAATCTTCAGGCCTAGATATATGTAATCCGAAGCCTTGCATAGCTTTTAAACTTGATACAGTTTTATGAAGTACGTGTATTTATGCCTACAATTTGGACTGCTGCAAAAACTCCTGGATTTATAAAAGCTAAAAATCTTATCAAAATATCATTTGCTTTTGCGCTAAATTATTTGATACATTTCATTATCTTTATCATTGCCATTTTCATTATGGCTAGATTTGAAACTTACTTTTCATCAATTTAGTTTCTAAATTTTAAATGTAGAAACGCAGGTCAGGTGGAAACATTATATATAAATTTGTACAATTTTCTACAATAATTTCTGAGGCTTATTTATGTTTAAAAATCTTGAATTCTGACCTTTCTACTTTGTGACAAATAATCATCTCATTACGGAACCCCTCATAGTTGCTAAAAATGATCGATTTCCATAAATGTGACAAACCGACATTCTAATGAATACAGATATTCGCAAAAACTCCACGCCTTATATTTTCATGAATCATCCCAGTCGATTTTATTTTTCCACCCTTCAACATGTGATGAGGGACGTTTTCTGTTCATGAGGGAATGAATATATTATTCTTTATGCCCACATTATGTCGCCATCCTTATAGCGCCAATATGTCAAGATATGTAGTTGATAATTCTAAATACATTCATTTTTACTCTTTGGCCTACGTGTTTCATGGAAAATATTTTCAAGAGAATGTTTTTCTAAATTTCACACTTATCTAGTTTCATCACACGATAACATGAGTCATCATAATTCTTTTCTTGACTAAACTTAATTTGATATATATATAATTTGTAACTATTTCGGAAACTTTCGGTAAAATGCTATCTTTTACTGTAAATTCATATCTTTCTGGGTTTTTCTCCAAAATATAAAAATATAGATCATGGTTCAACCATCCTGCAAGTCAAAATATTTTTAGATCTTTCGAAATTCATATTCCAAAAATTTCCAATCAGGCGCGTTTTTCCTAGATTAGTTCAGTATTTTCCCGGAAAATCGAGTGGAATAATAAAATAATTGACTGGGCTTTGGGCCGGTAAAAACAAAAAGTGCTCTTTAATTTTTCATGACTTCGCAATGAATCTAATTTCCTATTGAATAATCCGAATATCGAAATTAGACGATTTAAAAATCTCTCGCGATATAATAGGGAAGAGAAAGTTAAAATCATATTTTATATCTATATTTTCGATTTAACCACTCATAATATTTTAAATAGCTAACATTTTGAGAGCCACTTTAGGGCCATTTTCTTGAAAATACATTTCGCTAGACTAAATATTGTAGGATTAATCTATTCTTATGTCGCAAATCTGCGACCTAATCGAGATTTTGTTATCATCTCAGAGACTATTTGTTTTGTAAATGCCTGCAAACACGAGAGTGAAATGTTTCGATTCATTCTCCCCTAAATCTCTCCTCTCTTGTCAAAACATTGTCATCGCTAGCGAAACGGCTGAGAAGCCATTTTATTCCTCTCAACCGTTCTTCAAATCTTCCATGTTACTTTTTACTCTAATTTTTACAGTTTGTGATTTATTGGTTTAATTATCCAAGTTTGAGATAATGAACTGGTGTGGTATCCCATTGACCAGCTAATGTTGCCTGACTATCCGCTAAGCTTGAAGCAACCAACACAAATTAGTTCTCTAACCATTTTCCTCTTCGAATTTCTAACATCATATTTCATTTTCATTCTACGATGATAGAGCTTGAATCAACCATATATTTTACCAATTACTCATATATCATTTGGAAGCACATCTTTTCATCATTTCATCTTTCAATTTTTATAAAAGCCTGAGTATACACAGATCATTTATATTGTGACTGGTGATGCATTTGAATTCATTTGAAACATATCATAAAATTATTTGTGAAAAAATGTTAAAACATTATATCTTCAGACTACCTTCCGATGCCACCCTACCGCCAGTGTTGTTATCTAATATGAGCATCAGCGTCCCCGACATCGACAACATGGCACATTCAACTCAAAATAACGCAAATGATCATAATTTGACTAATGTAACGATTAAAATCTTTCATTTAAATGAGTTTCGAAAAACTATAACATAAATCAACCTTGTAATCAGTTAATTTGATCGTTATCTTGCATTTTATATCAAATTCCATAAAGCCCCAATGTTCGATTAGTATATATATATCGTGAGTATTCCAAATGCTCACATTTGTACTTTATAAGTTTCCGAATACCATGAGCTTCAATTGATAATTTCTAAAAGAAAAATATTATATGCAATCCAGTTAGAGTCTATCGATAGCAATATATATAAACAAATAATTCAGTACACTTTCACCTACCAATTCCCCGGTACGAATCATGAGGACACCCCCTTGATGGCCATAGCGGGTCTATACGCGCTCCTCTTCATGCTGGGTACTTGTGGAAACGCGGCGATTCTAGCCGTTGTAGCCCACGTCAAGTCGAGTTATGGACGGTATGCCTTCAAATTTAATTCCGATGGCATATACTGCATTTTCTCTAATAGAAGGACACTCTTTAATAATAGATCGACCTAAATGGAAATCAGAGAATAAAAGAAGATGCCCTTATGTTCTTACATTAGAGAAAATACAGTAGATTAGTTTCATTATAACAAAGCATTCTCATCAATAAAAGTTAAATAATTTTTCTTCAGTGATCAATTTTTAGAAACATACATTATTTCTTGATTGATTTCCATGTTTATACTTCAGGTCTAAGCATAATACAACCCTAACCTATATCATTATTCTATCAGTGGTCGATTTTCTAAGTATGCTACCGATACCAATGACGATAGCAGATCAGGTAGGCTTCAGAAAATGTTTACTCATAATTTAAATTTTACTTTTATTGTATGTAGCATTTGGATAAAATAAAAACATATCACTCTAAATTCACGATAAATAAATGCATAGTTTTAACCATACGATCATCCTCGATATTCTCCTTTACTAAAAATTCGAAAGAAAAATAGATTGACCTCTTAATTTAATGTCAGTCGACTAATGTCTACCCTTCAAAAATGTCGCAATAATTAGATGGAATACATTATTAGCTAAAGTGTACAAATGCCATAATTTAAATATTTTTACTTTAGATTCTCGGTTTTTGGATATTCGGAACGTTTTCCTGCAAAATTTTCCGACTTTTAGAGCATATCGGGAAAATGTAAGAAATTATAAATAAATACAAATATGCATTTTTATTTATAGACATTCCGTAAACAGCATGAAATTTTGCATAATAACATTCATCAAGAAAAACTAGTATGATTCGATTGAATTTCAGCTTTTCAACATTTATTCTGGTAGCGTTCAGTATAGATCGATATAGCGCAGTATGCCACCCTTTATCGGTATTTTTTGAAATTTGATTTGGAAAAAGAAAATTTAAATTTAAGTCCCGAGTCCGGAGCCATAAAGTCGTGTATTTATGCTTGGGAATCATGTTCATCGTAACTTGTCTAATGTTGCTGCCGATTTTGATTTATGCTCATTCGAAGGTACGTTATTACTATGCCTAAATTTTTAAAAATATTTCAAATGTCATGAAACATAAAATTTTTCTTATCGATTTTGATCTCTCACTCTAAGATGATACTTGATATAAGTTTTGCATTAAAAGTATTTATAATAGAAAATCTTTGAGAAATATAATTTGTTAACCGATGGATATCGAAGAATAGCGAAAACTAAATTCCGACGAGCAATCAAATTGATCCGGAATTTTCTGAATCCTACTTAATTTTATAAAAAGAGAAAAAAAACTTTCAGGAATACATAATGGTGGAGCGAATCGACCACGCGACACAACATGTGATGCGACTGCATATTTACAAATGCACAGACGATCTAGGCAACACTCTATTTATCATCTTCACGCTCTATTGCTTTTTATTGGTTGGTCTTATAATTATGATAGAATTATTGCCTGACGATAATTATTTTATTTTAAAAGATGATCTAGAAAAGTTTTGAAATATAGTTGAAAAATTGAGTGCGTTTCGTATAAGATTCATTCTTGTGATGTTTCCTATCAGCTTTAAAGAGTTGCTTGAAAGTTGAGCATGATTATTTAATTTGAAAGGCTTCTGTCGAAAACAATGAAGCTTATTCGAATTATTTAATCATTATATCAGGAGAATGGTCTCGTAAAAGGGATAAATTTTGAAATGCTCTAAAGTTTTTTTTGTATAAAATACTGAAAATATCATGATGACATATTGCATCTAGAATTGGCTAATTATAGTAAAATTATTTCAGGCCTACCTTATGCCGCTGCTGTTAATGATCTACTTTTACTACGGCATGCTGATTCGATTATACCGACAAGCTCGGGCTGTGAGGCAAGCATTAACGGGAAGAAGGAAGTCTGGCGAGGATAAAGTAAGATTTCGAGATTTAGGAAAATGGTCATGCTTCAAAGAATAAGATATAATCAATGCTACAAAATATATCAATGCATCGTTAGGTCTCACTAGTATTTCATTAAAATCGAAATTTTCAGATCCCGATCGGCCACATCGCTACTTACACCCTAGCCATTTGTATATTTCACTTTATCTGCTGGTGAGTTGCTTTTAAAATCATCGATAAAATTGTGAAAATCAATAAATTCCAATTTCAGGACTCCCTATTGGATGTCGATGCTGCGTACCGTCTACCAGGAAGTCTTCCTGCCAGAATACAACGAAGAAACCACCTATGCATTCATCTATTTCATGTATGGAGTGCATGCGCTGCCATATATCAATTCCGCCTGTAACTTCATACTTTATGGACTGTTGAATCGTCAGGTAATAAAGTCATATCACGATAATCTAAATACAAATCAATTTCTCAAAGGTTTCTAACAAAAATTTGCGCTTTTTGGATAATAACTATCTGTGTCATCTCTTGAAAAATTAGCATAACTTTTCGACACAACACATTCTCTCGAGAACTGTACAATATCCATGTTTACTGAGTTTTTAATGAAAGAGTATATGTGATAATTTGATTCATCAAATTTTAGCTCCATAACTCGCCGGAT
The DNA here is from genome assembly GCA_964036155.1 of Diploscapter coronatus. Taxonomy (NCBI): domain Eukaryota; kingdom Metazoa; phylum Nematoda; class Chromadorea; order Rhabditida; family Rhabditidae; genus Diploscapter; species Diploscapter coronatus. The sequence continues at coordinate 14,385,019 of OZ038422.1, forward strand.
AAAAAATATCGCCAATCTTCTAGAGGAAGCCAGAAAGCTCAACTCCAACCGACTCTGAGGCTGACGGAGTTTAGTGCACTGATGTCGAAAGGTAAAGGACTTCTAAGTTAGAGAAAAAATGAGCTTTAGAATCATCGATAACATATCTTTGAGTAAGCATAGCAATAAAGTATAGTGATGCTAGGTTTGGTGGATAAAATTGAATGTTTTGATTATATAGACCTAAACGGGTCCCCAGTAAATCATGGCTTTGAAATGGCGCCATATTATAAACAATTTTTTAAACATTCCGATAAAATTCACAAAATCCTATTATTTAAAAAGAGAAAAAAACGAATGAAGAAAACATTATTTTAAAATTATCTTACATCTTGAAAAACTTTGAAGCATTTTCATGAGATTTGTTAAACTACATAATATTTATCTGGATTTATTCGTCAAATATTGAGCCAATATTGTCTATAAAACGCTATGCGATATGACGAATCCTGTATTCTGTTTAAATAATTAAAAAAAACTATTTTACAAGATCATTTCCAGGAATCGACTCAACTGTGTGCACCCCTCCGACGGATATTCCGAAGAAGTTGACGGACGATTTCTCTATTCCTCTCATCAGTGAATCCAGACAGAACGGAACCCTCTCGAACGGTCACACAAAAGTCAACCTGACGAAATCTGCAACTTCAGCGACCAATGCAAGCTCAGAAGAAGAGTCAATACTGATCTAATCAATTTTAATAATTAATTTAGAAATCTCCGATATATGAAGCTATTCTTTCTTTACTCAATCATATAATTCATGTCAAGTGATTTCAGATTCTATTTGAAGGATACCATGAGTTTCTTATGACTTATGATGGATTGTAGTTGCTTTTTTCACGTTAAAATTGTCATACCAAAACAGGTTTTTGATCTCAAAAATTTGACTAAGGTTGCATCTATCAAATTTCACATTTTTTCGGGTTTCTAATTTATAGAGCGGCATCTTGTACTTCTGAACCTGTTTTAAAATAATTAGTATTTAATTCTTTACAACAACATTGATATTAATGTCACATCACATTTCTATAGCAATGCCTTATCAAATTGAATTTCAAACCGTTTATTATTGTACTTCGTCGTAAAATTTCCTGAGATACGGGTCAAAAATCTCATAGAATTAAAAATGTTGGAATTAATAAAATTATTCGATAATTACCATTTTCTCTTGTTTGACTTCGAATTTGATCGAAACTTGTGGCTTATTTTTGAAGCTCGGCTGTCGTTCGCCCATTTGCTCCAAGTGATTGTCCCAGTGGTTCTTCAAATTGTCGAAATAGGCGTTGAATTCCAAGGACTTGTGATTTTTCCACTCGGGCAGTTTGCTGAGAATATAAATTTCATGATTTAAAAAAAACTTTTCAATTATAAAACGTTTTCGAAAGAAATGCTTAAAATGTCCGACAAAGAAAAGATTGGTTGGGAAGTTTATCATGAGTGTAGAATTGTCACGACGTTTTAAAGTAACACAAACTATCAGATAATTTCAAAATGTTAATGCTCCCAAGATTTAAGTATTTCTCGAAACTTTCATTTCGCCATGAGAACTCATGAAACGTATTCGAACATTATCTATTCAGCTTCGAATGAATTGGGCTCCTAGAAAAAGACACCGGTTTTTCTAAGAAATAGTATGAGAGGCAAGAGAAGAAAGGAAAAAAACAGGTGTCTTTTTCTATGAGCCAATGAATTGCATAATTGACGATCTCGATTTTCGCTCCATAATCTTCGCCACGCTAGGAAGACATAAAATCCTTATCTTCAAAAAAGAATGCTGATTATTTGCATGATTTGTGGACCGCATCTACCAAAATCTAATTTGATCTATTTTAGGCCTGACTTCCTGGAAGCTGGAAGCGCTAGAATCTTTTCCTTGCACGTATTTTCCGGGTCATTTTGTCGAAAGAATGAAAACTGCATTCAGCCGAAGCGTGGTCCGACTTTATTTGCAGTTTGGCCAAAGATTTCGGAAGTTAAATTTTGAGTTTAGATTAAAAAAAGTAGGCTTCATGAAAAAATAATCTAATTTAGAATAAATGAATAGTGATGAAATACTTGAATTGCTAAAAATTTTAAACTAATAAAGAATCACCTTCTCCGATTGGAACAGAATTTCGGCGTCCAAGGCAGAATTCTTCCAAGTGTATAGAGAAGCTCATCTCGCAAGCTGTCAACTGTTAGCCAAGAAACCACGCACAGAACGGTGGCGATTCTGAAAATGTTTAAAATTAGAAAGCAGAGCCAATGAAGTTATGTGCAATTGCTAAATGAAAGAAAATGCAGAGATTATTTTTGACGAACGTTTGAAAAATTTACAGCGTGCGTTGAATTAACTATGATACACAATCCTTTGTGTTACGCAATTTTTTTTGGAACATTTCAATTTTGAATTAAAAAAAAAATCTACATAGCGGCATTGATCTTCAAGAATCCAAAAGCAATTTTGATTTTCTCAGTTCTCTTCTAAAGCGGTTAAATTAAAAATCAGAATAATTATTAATTGTCTAAAATGAAAAAATACATTTAAGAATAAAATAAACCCTTACATGGCGACGTTCATCTGCAGAAATCCGAAGGCGATTTCAGTTTCCTCGAGAAGTTCATCGAAGAAGCAGAGTGCAACAGTGAGTGCGAATACGAGCATGAGGTACACAAGAGCTGCACCCGAAGCGAGAGTAACGCGCATTAACATCTGGAAGATATAGTGCTCATTCTCGAGTTTTCCAGATATGATGAAAAAGTGATCAAATCAATGGATTTAAGTTTAGTTTAATGCTTTGATGCTAGACTGGTATATGAATGAGTAAAGTAGCGAAAAAGTGAACTGATTGATGTTATTTTCAAACAGACTGATGATAATGATGAAATTTCAATAATTATGGACGATTTCTCAACGACGATGTTGATTGAATATCAATATGCAAAATTTATGTTAGGTTTCAAGAAACTGTAGCATTATCACTAGTATTCTTATAATTAGCTTGCTGATGGATTTTTAACTGATTAAAAATACCTTCATAATCGTTGTATTGGCATATAATTGGAACTTCAGACTCAAATTGTATCTATCCGTCGTATCCACAAGAGATTTCGACTCCAACCTCTTCTTGTTATGCTTGTAAATTTCATAAAAGATAATCGACGATAGACATGAGCAAATTAATAAGACAGCCAAGAGAAGATACAGTAAGCAATAATATGCTGAAAATAATATTTCTAAAAATGGGCAATTTAGAAAGGCAGTAATATAGTTAATATAGCAATATAAAAAATGGTATGGGTAAAGAAAGGTTGGGGTACTACTTTTTTTTTATCATTTTCTACTCTTTCATGTTCTACTACGTTACTGTTGTTACTTCTATTCCAAGCTGCTTATAAATAACTCAATTTGTGCAATATCGTTATGAAATTTCAGATTGTAATTGAAAAATTAATGAGTTTTTTTTCAGGGATGTACAAAATTGCACGTAACTTGGACTATAGCAAATACGCGAATTATCATAATCACCTATGCAAGAACGCATGGAAACTTGTGCAATATTTAAATCTTTGAAATTTTCGAGTTATATCAAAATTAACATATCCTAATAAACTTACAGAGTATTAACGCCCAAGATATAGCCGCAGAAAATGATATCGAAATAAAATTGATTAAATTGGAAACCCATAGTCTATCTCTTTTCTCATAGTCCATAACGAAATACGTAGCAAATGCTTTTTCTAAAATATAATTAGAGATTGACGTAGGATATGTTGTTTTACCGTATGTTAAACTGATTATACAAAAAATTGTGTGTATTACGGAGAAACACCTCATGAAACTCGCTGAGAATAGCACCCAGTCCTTTTCGGGAATATCTGAATTTATATTATTTTCAATAAAAATGACGTTTGTATTCGTTAGTAGTTTTTAAGGATAAATGATCATTGCTAACAAGTTTAACATAAAATTTCTTGAAACGCACTTACCATAAAACCTAAAATAGAAGTCCATGGATTTTTATTTTAGATTTTACGATACCTATGAAGCATAAAATTATAAGTAACTCACGATAAATAGTGATACTTCCAGTTTCGTATAGAAACAGTAGAAATCTGCTAATAATAGTCAAATTATAGATGAAAAATGTAGTCATCGTTATTGAAGCGAAATTCTTGTGGTAAATCGGGGATCGGATAATGCCATAACTCGTAATAATTGAAACCGGCAAAAATAGGAATAAAAATACAAATTCGATTATAGCGAAGAAGAATAGTAGCGATTGGCCCATAGTGGATAATTCTGAAGAATTTTTTTAGTTTATTTGGCTTCAAACATCACATAGCGTGAACATTATTACAACTTAACGCTTGACTTATTGTCATTGCAAAGAATATGGATTAGAAGTTTATCATAATACGAAAGAAGTATCATATGATAATGTTATTTCAAAACATGTCTATATTTTTCAAACATATCCGGACCTATGCCATCCATCCAACGAAATATGCAGATTGTATAGGTTGTATCTCCGTATTTGTAAAAATATAACGGTATCATGATCATGGGAATTTCCGTATTCCTGAACACTGTTAAAGTAGGATGAATAACAATTAAAGGAAAAAGATTAAAAAATACTTCGACAAATCGTTTAGAGATCTTTCGGGAATTAGTTATCAAACCAAAGCATAAAAATCTAGCATGAATATTCTAAATGTTATCAACTATTCTAGATTATAGAAAATAGGGTTCTAACTAAGTCTGCTAGGGCGAATGAATGATTGTAGATCAGTCTCTTCTTTACACACGTTATTTCTCCATTTTCTATTTTTAAATGATCGTTCGTCACTTTGCAAATCTTAGATAAATAAAACAAAATAATACGAGATTAAAAAATTAAATGTGATTTTGATGTTTTCGAATAAGGAAAGTCTTAGCGTTGGGTTAGCATTTGAAATCGGGTATAAATCGACCGAAATTTTCCCTCTAATAAACTTTTGATTCTTAACGAAATTCTCAATTCCAAAAATTTATCGAGGGCAATTAATTATATTTTAGCCGAAGAAATTACACAGACAGTATTTCACCTGCTAAAGTAATTAATTCTTGTTTGTAGGTTCCTAAAATTTCATGAATCTGACATTAGTTAATGACGAACTTCGGTATCGGGATATTTCGTTTAGAGAGATCATATGATAAATAATACTGTAGGAATTAATTCTGAATAATAGACAGGCATTAATCAAGATGTAAATTTATCAATATATGTAAGTTTTTGAAACATACTTAGCAATTTAAAATATAGATGGACAAGGTAAAGAATCAAATTTAAATCGACCAAATAAACTCTTCAATAAATATGATGTAAATTAAAGTGAAAAATATAATTATCTTTAGAGCATACTTAAAGGTGATTTTAAAAGGAAATAAATTAACTCTTAAAAATCTGAGTGGAAAGGGAGCAAACCTTGACACCGAGTCTGAATTAACCTTTCGCTCCTTATCCGGTTTGTCATTCAGGCATTAAGTCTGAAGGGATTTCTCATTTAGAGAGTTTATAGCTAGAACGAAGGGTTTTCTGGGTTTCTTTATTCAGATCCTTTTAGTTTACTCTCTTCTTTGCGCCTCTCAAATTGTCATGCCATTTCCTTTTCATTATTTTCTCTATTTCATACTATTTCACCTTCATTTTCATCTTATTCCCCCTTTTGTTTTATACTATTTTCCATTAGTTTTCATCTTTTCCTAACTTTCTAGCATCGTGTAAATTTTTATGTTTCTCACGCCTAGCTGCGCACGCAATTTTTAGCATAAATAATGAACTGAACCTTTTCCAAAAAAGAATTAAATCTCTTTTTGGAAAAGCTCAACTTTGTTTGTGAAATGTTTTAAGAGAAAATTGACTAAATAATCCATAAATTAGGCGAAAGAGTGTTTTTTAAATAAAACTTTGAGAAAAATAAAAAATAGTTTAATGTTGAAGATTAGAAAATAGGCACGCTGATATTTCAAAGACTAAAAGCTAGATGTAAATAGTCAAAAATAAGCTATTCAAAATTTAGCATCTATCACATGAGGAGGTTTTCTGCAAGAGATCTGAAAGCGTATTTCGTACTGATCGGTTTGTGTAGAATCTTCAAAGAAATGAAATTTCATGCTGCAACCCACAATAATCCCTTGAGAATAGCGTCAACTTTTTCTCTACCTTATAATTAAGTGCTTTATATTAGAACATTTGTAAAAACGACAATTTCAAGGTATTTTCAAATAATTGTTTCTGCATGTCTCATTGAACCAATTTACGAGAAAAATTCTCATTAGCGTCCAATCTCGAGATCTTTCAGATTTAACCGGGAAGAAGTGGGGGTTGTTCAAAAGTTGATCAGTTTCCACTATGAAATCAGGCATTTCAGCGAGTTTCGGGTAGTTAATGAGCAGATTTATCTGAAATTATGATATCAATGATCAAAATAAAATAGAATTGCAGCTGAAGTTCTTGCAGTGCGATTTCTAGATTTTCGAGAAGTTTTTGGCTAATTAGCATTTGGGAAAGCTAAGTGTTATTTTCGTAGATTTCTGAATCTCGAAAGTCAAATGACATGATTCAGATTTCAGTGAAATAACATTTTGTCTAACTTTAGCTTTCTCGAATTTCTAGAAGCAATAATAAGATATAAATAAAATTTACCTGACAAACATGATTTCTCAGCAAATCGTTGTTCAATAGATTGCTCAATCCGTGGATTTTTATTTGGTTCGCAATGATCAAATTATCGACTATCGTATCTTTAGCAATTAAAGATTTGGATAACGATTTCCAGTTGAAAAAAATACATTTCGGAAAATCTTTCTGAATATTTCAAAATTATCTTGAGAATGCTAAGCTTTACCTGAATCTCCCTGACAATATTGCTTTGAAAATTATTCATTAAAGCGATTTTGCAGTTATCCTGAGCTTTTAAGGTAATTTGCTATATTGGAAAATTTTAAACCTGAGATTCATCCTGAATGAAGTAAGTGATGGTTTCATCAATTTGAGGGTATGAATTCAATCCGATAGCATCGTGAAATGAACAAGAATCTACAGCAAATGGAAAGATTCGCCAGTACTAAAAAGTCGACTAAATAAATATGTTTCAAAGTAATTTAGGGTGAGTTATAGATTTCTTAAAGTAGTGTAACGTGCACATCTTTATATTCATCAAACAAACCCAAAAATCCCAACCAGTTTTAGCAAATTATGTTTCAAAGATTTTGATATACGATAAATTTGATTATTGTAAAGAATTGAATGAGCAAAATATATTCTCAAAATCAACCTCATCAAACTTTTTATCAGATCTAGTCTCATTGATCTTTGCTAGCCGATCTCGAATACAGTTTCTCACACCTAGAGCAAATTCCGTGGAATGATACGCAATCTTTCTCGACGGGATGTTTACCATCTGAAAATCTGACTTTATAAAATTTGACGAGATAATAAGTTCTTTAAGAAACTTCACCCAATAATAAATGCAGACAGTTAATTTAAAGAAATAATTTTAAAATCCCACGTTATTGTCACTCAAGCCACCGTTTGCATTATCATTTGAATAATCAGTGTCATTAGCTAACACCAACAATTTCAGAAATACAAATATCAGAAAAGTGAATAGAGCAATTTCAAAGATTAGAAATTTCTTCGTCATCGAACTGAACGAATCAATAACTAGTATGCAATGCGAGATTCCAGAAGATTTTTATCGGCTGAAAATCTTCGTTCTCACTTAATTTTACCATGCATTAGAAGAGATTTACAATTAGATTTTGCAGATCGGATTCAAAGTTAATCGATTTTTTCTAGATTTCCCAAAATTATTATCATTCATGGCTCGTTTGACCGTTAGATACAGGTTTGTATAAGTTTTAAAATATTGGATGTCAACATTTATATCTCATCAGTATTTTAATGGACTAAAAGATTCAAAATTTATGTTCCAATAAAATAGCCATCAAAACTTCACATATTTTATTTTATTGGCAAGAATAGGTCGAGCATTATAAAATTACTTACTTTTGTTTCAGAAAACTCACCAAAAATCTTTCCTCGAATGTAGCGATATTGATATTCGTCGTGTATTTCCTAACGATTTTCGTTAACAATGGATATTTCAAGTTATTTTCTAATTATATAATTTTTTTAATACTTTAATTTAGCACCCTTCGATTGATCGCCTATTTTAACTCTGAGCAGAGTCCACCTAGTGGAGAGTTCAGCCCATTTCATAGGCATATCGATGCGTTTATTTTATCGGCGTATTATTATGAAAAATCAAAGACGTTAGTAGTTTAATTTCATATTGCTACCGAACCAAAAGAATTGAAATTTTGAAGATAATTGCTTATTTGAATAATTTTAAAACTAATTTTGACCACTGATTAAATTGCTATTTTTATTTGTCTTGAAGGATTCTGATATACAGAATCTATTAATCTTTTTCCTACCAATTTACAATTAAATTTTCACAAATACATTCTTAGTTGAGCAATTTTGCAACTCATTTTATTAGAGTTAAAAGTTGACCATTTTCAGATTAGGAGAAAACGCGGTAGCCCTAGTTTTATCAGCGCATTTCGACCTGATGTGGGAACGGCAACTTCTGTCGGTTGGTTGGAACGACACCACTAACTCGCTGCAATATTTGAAACTTGAGCGGTCGGAATTTACATTTTGGAATTTTTTATTTATCGTTTTCAAGAATAACCCCTCATATCAAATGTTTCCAAATCGCTCAATTGGCCATTGGGAATTTGCTGCCTAACATGACAAAACTTGCGATTTCATTAGGAGATAAATTGGCTGAGGTAGGTTTCGGAAAATGCAGGAAAAATATCATTTTCTGCATTATTGTTTGAAGTTTTTCATTGGTATAAACTAGTTTCCAAATAACAAGAGATAAAATAAAATGAATATATTTTGATTTTTCGCATGTTTTACAGTCATTAAAATAAATATTTTTCGTTAAAATATTCTCAGATCCCCTTCCAACGACCCAACCACATACCTCGTCCAGTCGTGACTTGCATCGCTCCTTTATTCGTTTCCGAAGATTGGCGGACATTCTTATTGGCGGTTCATGCTTACAAACGGCAATGATCTAATATTTTCCCAAAATTAAAACAATTCTTTAGATTCGGCTCATTCATGCACCTCTACATTCGAAGTTCAATAAAACCGATATATGACTTGGCTAAGATTTATGAAAAGGAGGTAAATTGAATAAAATAACTCAGCGGTTTTACACTATCAACTCATTGTAACATTCACATGTCCTAGATTTTGTAAAGCATAAAACAAGGTGTAAATTTAATTAAGGGCTACCTGAAAGTCCAACCTTGGCTGCATTTAAAGTACAGTCATCGTCGGAAATATTCACGAGAGGAGGATCCGAATATCTCCGTCGAGTTTAGAAACCAAGCAGCAGCGCAAACAGATTGTCTTTTGCAATATAAGGTAATCTTCGATTTCAAAATAAATGTCAGCTAAACTAATTCTTCCATATCTTGATAAATAAAATATGATACAGGAAATTAGAATTATGTATTAAATTCTGTTCACGTAATGCTTTTTGTGTCGATGGCTTCTAGAATATGAGTGTTAAAGACTATCTTCAGGAGACAGTCGATTTTATCTCGTTCATGGATCTAGATGACATTTTGATACCGAGAAGAGGCAGCAGTTATATCGACGAGTTTAGCGCTATTTTTGCAGCCTCCTCAGATTTAGCATTCATCACTTATGATAAACAGAATATTCAGGCCTTGTCAGGTAAATCAACTGTTTCTGCTTCTGAGATTCTAGCGTGATAATCAAAATTAATCTGTAATTCACGATCTATTCTACTGAAACATAGAAACTTTGTTAAAAATTATCATTCAGACAAAAACCCCAAGCTCTTCTCTCTCCAACAGATCTACAGTACGCTGAAATTCACGAAATTCAACGAGACCGGGAAAATCGTGGCGAGACCCGAGTTGATCAACGCAACCTGGATACACTGGCCTCACATGCCCGCAAATTCGTGAATTTTATTTTTTTCATAAAAATCTATTTTTTATTTTACATAAGTAAATTTCATTTTTAGATATTTTTTTTTTCCTATTTGTGACTTTGAAAATTGAATTTTAGAATATCCATACCCTGGGAAGACAACGCCATCGTCCATATGAGCAATATCAAAGTGGTAGGTTTCAATTTTTAAGCTTTGAAAATTCAAGAAATGATGCAAGCGAGACTTTTCGGAACTTTAGAATTAGTGAATATTTTCTAATTTTACAGATCTCCGAAAAATTCACTATCATGCCAGATCAGGATGTCATCGCTCCAAAATACGTCTTTTCCAAAGGAAAACTGACGGTTCTATCTAAATTAGATATCGCTGAAATGGATAAAGATATGAAGCGGTAAAATCTATCCCTGGAGATCGAAATTCGGGACATTTTCAGGATATTATCGAAAAAGAAAGCGCAAAAAATCTTGATCGAAATTCCTCAGACCACACTTTATTATGACATCATCAGTCAATGCTTTCAAAGGACTTTCTACAGTTTCCATTATTCGAATCGGATAGCGGAAATGAAGTGCCCCAATCCAGATCGGTGTCAGGTAAGATATCATCTTTATTGAAAAAGGATGTTGTTGAATAGGAAATGTACTCGAACCATTGAACTGTCGAAAAGCTAGTAAACTTGCACATTCAATGACAAGCAACTGATTCCTGTTTAGTGCAGAATAAATAGTTTTACAAATTGGGAAATTTTAGCTGCCCAATAACGTCAAACGACCCTGTAGTCATGCAACCGCGGACTATCATTCGGTTCTAGGCAAGGATATCAACGTACATTTTGGAGTCAACCTACGATTCGAACATCATGATCGATGTCTTTATTGATAATAGTTGTCCTATCATAAGATTATCCAAGATAATAAATAATTATTGGTGGTTCATTCTTAGTTTATTTTTATTTTTACTATAACCAACAATTGTTGAAATTTTTATATAATTATGGATATTTTCACAACATATTTATCCAATTATTTTGAGTGCTTTAAAATTACTCTCAATTTCTAACATTCTTCAATTACTCTCATCACCATCACCTAACCGATCCTCAAGAAAGAGCAAAAATCGCCCTCAATTTCATTTCCAAATTAGGCCCTGCCCTCTTTCCTTGCCCTACAAGGACCTTCTTCAAAATCTTTTCCCCTCACTTTTCGCACTTGCAATTTCCTGCATTTTCCTTGTAACTTTTGCTCCTTTCTTATGTATTTTTCATGGATATTTTTCTATGTTAAATTACACTATCTCACGATTGTTTATATTCTCCTCTTGACTTTTATTTTTTACTATTTTATCGATTTTTCCCTAATTTTATTCTCTTCCATGATATTTTTTCCGTGTAGTTTACACTATTTCGCAATTTTTATCGTTTTTCTTTCTTTAAAAACTTTCATAAGTTTTCTTACTTTTTCATTATTTTCTTTCTTTCTACTTTTGCATTAAATTTTCCTACTTTTGAAAACCTCCCTTCTAATTTTTCCTCCCTCTCCCTCGAATCGATTTTCCTTTTACAGCCTGCAGCAGTTTTCAGATATCTTTCTTTTCTTTCTCTCTCTATATTTTTATTTCTTCTCTCTTTCTTCTTCATTCTCTTTTTCTTTCCCTCTCCTCCCAATTCACTCTTTACATTTTCGTTTCCATTTCTCGTTTTACCACTTTCGCATCCTCGTTTTCTTGCCTGAGAGGCTAAATTTTCGATAACCATTATTTTCCTTAAGAAAATCTTATTTCTATTCTATTTTTCTATTTTTAATCTACTCTCTCTTCAATTTGCATGTTATTTTTTTACTTCTTTCTTTTCCTATTGACGTTTTCTGTGTACATTTTGCAAGTTGAGCTCTTTTCCGAGTCTTTTCCCCTTTCTATTTCACTCTTCCTCTTTCCAAAAGGTACCCATTTTGGCATTCGACATTCACAATTTTGCATTCAAAACACAATCCGCTCTGGCCTCATTTTTCATTGAAATTTTCGTTGTCTGATGTCAAAATGCGAAATATTGGGAAAAATATGTTTAAAAATCTTGGCTCGGAACAATTTTTGAGTATTTGTTAACGAATTTGATTCTGATGCAAATTATCTTCACAAATAATTCGAATTACCATCATGCATGCTATGATATTATTTTATGTTTATTATGTTACAAGGTTTCATAGATCAAAGTATGTTAGACATTTAGTAACTTTGGATCTTTTTGAATCGTAAACTATGAAAAAATATCAACTGTATCTTTCAACATTATTATGCGTAGCTCTACATATCATCTGATCGAATCACATCATTTCTCTTTCAATGAAAATTTCATCCCAATTGTTTCCGCTTGGGTGACATTTTCACTCTCGAAAATCTCTCAGCTGATTGAGAAGCTTTTAGCTATCAATCGGATAGCTTTTATCTTTTATCTTTATCTTTCAAAGTCTCATTATATTACACTATATTTCAAACTTTGACATTGCATAATTTAACACACATAACACCGGTTAGATTTTAATACAATTCATTGCTTCACGCGTGCTCTGTCCTTTTCTATCTTATTATCTCTATTCTTTCTTTTACAAAGTCCGTAAGATAATGTATATGTCTGAGTGCGCACTTGTTTATTTTTGCGCATGTAGAAAAAGGCATCATTTTTCATTTTCATCAATTAATCGGAATTCGAAAATGTTTCCTCGTATTCTCTGTATTCTTTTCCTTCTCTTCATTCCCCATACTCTTTCTCTTTCTCTCAATCCCTAATATCCCTCCTTTCATCAGTGATAATCAAATTTGCTTCTCGATGCCTAACGTCAAAGTCGTAATTGAGTTTTATCGTCAAGGCTAAATATATCTAGGGACCGCAAATGGTTTTGCAAAATTCATAATTTGAGTAATCTTTCACTCCAAATAATCTAACTCGATGCAAAGACAACATTCGTGATGAAAAATAAAATAAAAACCATTTTTGACCGAACGAATTAGTCGAAACCAATCAGCTAAACGAACAAAGTTTGACTTCCACGTCGGTAACTGTCTTGAGTGTACGTGCACTTTCTGATAGAGTTTTTGATCAAAGTCCATTCCCAGGGATGTTTGCGGTGCAGTGTGCCATCTTGCTGCACCGTCAACATCCCTATCCATTTCTATATTAATGGTTCATCGAGCCTGATAATGACTTTTCGTGATCCTCCGTTTTAGAGGGTACTCGCTTCGCAATTTTGGAATTTCAAATAACCACTCTTTGAACAAAAGCGAAAAATACAAGAGGATCTCTAAATATATCCTATATTTACGTTCGTATTTTGGCAAGCTTCGTTGCCGAAAATCCAATATAATCGCTAATTTCGTTAAAGTTTTCCATGTTCCAATTGAATTTCGCCGGTTTCAGCTGTTCGTGCAACATCAGAAAAGACTAACGAAGATTCAAGTCGGGGAAATCAGAGCAGATGGACTTCAGCTTCAAGAAAATCGCTTCTGAAGCGGGGGGTTTTTTTAGTCGAGCCAAACAGGTGGGAAATCTAATTTTGCAGGAAAATATACTTCTAAGGATACCATATTTGTTAATAAATATATTGTGCAGAAGTGCGTTTGATTTTTTTCCCAAAAACATCGAGATCTTTCTCCAAGATTAGCAAAAATATTCGAGATCTCATTATACAGCATTGCAAAATTCGCGTTAAGTATTTCATAAAAATGCACATTTCAGTTCCAGTTTTCCTTAAACCTAACACAACTTTTGAATATTTTTTATTCCAGTTAACCGAGGAGACGTTTCTGAAGGCAGAACGCACCGAGCTCGACGCCAACTTCGAGCAACTTCTGCAACGAGCCGACAAAACTGAGGAGCACACCAGGCGACTGCTTTCATGCATCGAAAGCTATCTACAACCCAATCCGAGTGAGGATTTTGTTCTTTTTATCCTTTTTTATTTAAAATTTATTATTAAACTCGAGAAAATTCATTAATTTTTTATTGATAGAGGTTTTGATCAATTTCAAACCGACTATATCAGAATTTCATTAATGATAATTTCTATAGAATCTTTCGAAACCCAAAATAGAAATAGTATCTTTTTTACTTTTTAGCCCCAAGTTTATCTTTCGTTTGCAAGTTGAGATTTCTTGAAATTATTGCCCTAAAAATGGCTGAAACTCAATTTCCCATGGGACGAAATTTTTGATAAATTGAGTTGCCTTTGAACCCAGATCATCATCATCGAATTTTCAAATTTAAAAAAAATTGGATTCGAAAATGCCTATTCTTTGAAATCTGTCGGTTTTCGACGTGATTTATGGAATATTTGATGTTTCGTTACTAAGCGAGAGAAGTCATAAATTATCGAGCATCATGTTAAATCTGAGAATAAGCTACGTGTAACATTTTATAACGGTTCAAAAGATATAAAAGTCTTGAAAAAGTAATACAGATTTCCAAAAACAGAAAAGGATGTTATATTTTTAACTCTACAAAACTTTCTTTCCAGCGGTCCGAATGGAAGAAGTATTCTACGAAAAGCTGGAACTGAAAAAGGACGGTGGCGGAAGGATGAACAATTTGGAGTCCCTCGCTCAGGCCATGAACGATGCCAGTGAAGAATTCGGAACCAGCACTCCTTACGGTAAGATTTTCTAATTACTTTTTAAAATTTTATATGCTAGAATGGATCAAATTAATGGAATTTCTTCGATTTGACTTGAAAATTTACGAAACATAAATTTTCGTTTCGTTTATCATCTTTTCTCCTATTTATTGGTACACAATTTAAATTCAATTGATTGATTTTGACATTTCTTAGAAATGGAATTGAATATTTTTAAAACTTAACTTTAAATTTAGCCTGTTTATCATTTATTTCACATTTTTATCCCAATGCTACCATTAAAGGATCTGCGCTCCAAAAAGTGTCACACACAGAGCAGAAGTTGGGTCAGGCCGAGAGGGAGCTGGTGCAGCAGTGCGCGAGTCAAACACTTCTCCCGATCAGACGATTTCTGGAAGGCGATATGAGGACCATACAGGTATTTTTATTTTTAAAACTGCCAAAATTTTAGAAAAGATGCAAGTCTGTTCGTAAAATGTTCGATTACACTTAAAAATTAATCTTCCACAAAGTTTATTCTATTTTATTCTCAGTGTTTACGGCTTCTTGAAAAATTAAAAAAAAAAAATCAAATTTTCAGAAAGAGCGTAAAGTGCTGAACAGCAAACGATTGGACCTGGACGCATGCAAAAGTCGATTAAAGAAGGCGAAAAGTGCCGAGACTCAGCAGGCGGTAAATTTGAAATAAACTAAAATATATTGAAATTATTTAAATCTATAAAAAAAACCGCAGAACATTATGATGTTTTCGTTAATTTCTGCAAATTCCTCCAAACATATTTCAAATTTCCAAATTATGTTTGAAACCTTTAAATTCATTTATATTTTAAAAAGTTAAAGTCTCGGGACAACAATTACATCAAATTTTCCCAAAATTCTAGGGTAAAGCGAGTGGAATCACTATTGAACAGGTCTGAATAACGAATATTGTCTTGTCAAGTGTTGTGACTATTTCATAACTGTAAGAGGAGTACGGTAATTGCTCTAATTTTCAGGCTGAGGCGGACGTCCGAGTGGCTCAGGCCGAGTTTGATAAACAGGCAGAAATCACCAAACTACTCCTGGAAGGCATTCAGACTGCTCACGTAAGGGTTTATTTAAAATATTTTTAGAACATTCAGAAATTGAAAAAAAAAACTCCGAGTCATAAGTTTTTTTGTCAATGTTCTAAAAATTCTGAAATATTTTTCCCAGTTTGAATAATCTCGAATAACATTTCTTGAGAAATTTTCTTATTCTCGAAAATTGCAGAACAACCAACTGAAGTGTATCCGCGATTTTGTCGAGGCGCAAATGTCGTTCTACGCGCAGGCGCACCAACTCATGGCCGATCTGCAGAGGGAACTTTCGGGGTGAGTTATTTTTAGAACTTTTCTTCGAAATGATTAAAAAGAAGGCGATTATCATCATATTTAAATCAGTTTCCTCGTAGTCGTTTCCTAATTATCCAAAATAGCTAATGACTAGCCGTATGTGCCCGTTGCTGTCCATTTATCGAAAATTGCGATGATCGATTTCTGGTCGAATAGTCAAGTTGACAGTAAATTAAGCTTAATTTTTCCAAAAATTTATCATCGCAGCATCGATATGTTTCGAGTTTTGGCAAATTGTAAAGTCATATGAAAGAGATAGTCTCATCACACTAGCGGCGTTTCAAATTTACATATTTTTCGCAAACTGTCGGTCAAACGAACTTTATCACATGTTTTGGTTGAAAACCTGATCATTAGAACGTTTTATTTGAGAGAAAACTTTATTTTATCAAAAATTCTAAGAAAAAAATCCCCGTACAACAAATCATTTTTTGCCATTACAATCTTCCAAAACTCTGAAATCGAAATTATATCTTAGTCGTATCAATATAATATCCACATAGTGTGCTAGACACAGATCTGTTGATGATTGAATTTGAATATCCCTGACCCTATTGCTAAAAAATACAACCTTCGCTCATCACCCTTCGAGCGACTATCTGACATGGCGCACAAAAGTTGAAAGCAAGCTGGAATATTTTTGATATTTGATTTTCTCGCCAACAGATCCGGCTGATAGTTGTAGCCTTTGCAATTTGCAGCTCGCTCTCGGATGTCAGTCCCGCCCTGTTTGCGACTTCTCCGAACGCCGGCAGGAATACGCTCATCAACTCGAATTCGGCTGGAGTCAATAACTTGCCACCACTAAATTCGCCTGACGATTTGAAATGAACCAGGAAAATATGCCGAGTACTTTTAACTTCCACCGTATTTTCTGAAATTTTTGAAATGCACTAGAAAGTGATAGGATATTTCGATTCGTTCGAAGGTGTTTAATGAGTCTACGAAAAACCGATTATTTATCGAATTTTCATATAATTTCAAAATTTCAACGAATTGAACTTTTTCATGTATTTTCATCAAAGATTGGCAAACACAAGGTCCCGGTTTTTGAGTTACTTATCCTTATGATTTTTTTGTTGTAAATTTCACTATTTTAAAATTTATTTCGGAGTTTCATTTTCGATTTCATCAATTTTATCATCTTTCCATGCCTTGATAGAGATTTCGGTTTGCTTCCTTTTGAGTGAGATTTTCTTACAAACACTTTCTGGTCCCATACTTTCGGTTTAATTTTCTCCAAAATTGAACAAAAATCTTTACTTTTCTACATATTTTCTTACGGTGCTAAGTTTGTAAATTTTGTAGGCGAAGTCTAATTTTCACTATTTTTATTTTTTTTTGAAAACTACAACAAATGATAAGTCAATGATCTCGAATTCATTTGATTTGAATTCTTTTCCGCTCAATCTATTTTCTAATTCAATGGATTACACATTCAATTCTAGACTTTATCTGAATTTGTAACTAATTGAAAAATTCTCATGTGTCTCTAAACTTCATTGAAATTATCCACATTTGTTTCACTTGACTCCTGCCCCAAACAACTTATTTATTAGAGCTGTATATATCGTGGTGTGCTTATACTCTGAACACCAAAAATAAAGAAGATAGAATTCTTTATTTTTGATGTTTACATTTGGTATTTTGTAAAAATGAATGCTTTATATGATAGATTTGTGAAAATGAATCTTTGAAGCGAACTGTGTAGAGAAATCGCAATTAGAGAATGTGTAGAGAATCGCTAAAATATCATAGAAGAGTAAAAATAGACAATGTTTAAGAAAGTTGAACTTTCATTGCATAATTTTCAGAACCGTCACTTACCGGGGATCTTCAGCTACTGTTATATCACCGGTTCAAACTAATGGTCAAACAGGCAAGACTGCAGTGCAGGAATCTCCCAAGGTTTGATATTTTATTTTATTATACCACACAAAATCGAACTATTGTTGGTCGGAAATAATTCATGTCGGTGTTTTTTCCTGCAATATAACTGAAATATTCTGGATAGTGCTATTTTCTTAGATACTTTCAATGGGTGAAAAAGCCATCACATATCGTAATTTGCATTATTAGTCCATTTTTATGCAAAATAACTAAACATCCTCAAATGAACTAGAGCACGAAAGCAGCATTTTCAATTTACAATAATTTATCGGTTTTTCCTCAGCATATCTAATTTCCAGCCCAATGGTGGTCAAGGCTTCACGACGGACGACATGGGCACGAAGCAGGCGAGAGTGATTCTGGACTACGATGCAGTTATGCCTGGAGAGATGACTGTCAAGCAGAATGATGTAGGCTTACAATTAAGTGGCTATGAATCGAAACTTTTAACAGCGTTACTGTGCACGCTCTTTTCAAGGATTATAAAATATTTTTATTTTATAGAACCTTTATCTTTTAGATCCTGATCGTTTACCGATTGCCTGGAATGGATCCAGACTTCATCATGGCTGAGAGAAGCGGAGTCCGTGGAAAAGTGCCCATTTCTTATCTCGAAGCACTTTGAAAATAATCTATTCAAAAATATTTATTTATAGATTAGATTTAGCTGCTTAGAGCACAATGTTATTTATTTTTCTCGATCTTCCTCAAAAACATTCCAAAATGCATTTGTTGACCAGCCAAATTGATGATCTTCACTTTAAGAATTCATTTCTTCACAAAATTATTGCCAAAGCGTTTAGCAATAAGATAATTTATTCTCCTATTTATTACGCGTGTCTTATAGAGGAAATATATTAGATTTTTAAGTAAAAGTATTTATCGATTTTCAAGAAAATAATAATTAAATTGTGATAAGAATGTTGTGCTGAGAGACATGTAGTTTCGTCATGATATGAGATGATAATAACAACCAAAATATTCAAAGAAGAAAACAATGAAAGTAGTGAATTGAAGTGAGAATTATGCTTCATCTTTTCAGGGGTGTTAGATTTCCAAAGTTGAGACACAATTTTCTCACTTCAAAATTCACACTGAAACACAGCGTCTGATTCTTCAGACAAAATACACCACATTGTACAAACAACTTGATTTCTGAAAGACTTGTGTGGGAGCAATTTCAGGGAAATTTTTCGTGATTATATGAAAATATGGCAAAGATCGGGGCAATTTTCGTCAAACTTGAAGAATTTTAAAAATGCGAAATGCATTAGATCTGTGTGCAGTTGAACAACCTTTTCGTGCAAAGCTATTGAAGAAGATTTTGAAGGCGGACGAATTTATGCGATCGATCGCTTGAGCTTGCGCTGAAAGTACATTTTAGAGCTTGTAAATAAACCTCGACAAAATAGTTTTTTAATCCTTCTCAACTTGATAAACTCAAATTTCAGAACATATTTTAGGAGCATTTCTAACGATGTTAAATTTTCCTTTCAACTTACCGAAGTGTATCGGTATCGGAGGCAGCAGGTCTGCTCGGCGCATTTGACGTAGCCCCTCTGGCACTGGCAGTTTCCGGCGTTGCACGACATCGTCTGTTGTCTGGAAATCAAATAGGTTTAATGAAATTTCCAAAGTTTTCCAACATCTTTAACCTGACTATTCGAACATTTGCCTTTATTTCATTGAAAAAAGAAATGGACCACTTCATTGTGGCGAAGTTGTTGGTGAATATATGAAAATCTCACCTCTGAACAGTCTTAACTGAGACGTTTACTTTAGCTGGCTTGGGGCATGGGCAGGTGGCGCATCCACAGCTTTGTTGCTGCTGAACGGGTTGGGGGCAGTCGCACGAGGATTGCTGTGGGCAAGATGGCTGAAAATTTAGGCCTTAAACTATTCTAGGCGTAGCTCCCTTGCCTCGCAGCAGCAGCTCTGCTTAGTCTGGACCTGAGTCACTTCGACGTTAATGCATGTCGGGCAGGGGGCTGGAGTCGGGGCCTGGCAATCGCAGCTTGGCTGCTGTTGCTGGCAGCACGGGTTCTGCTGTTCCTGCTGCTGGCAGCAGCAGCAGGATTGCTGCGGTTGCTGTTGCTGGCAACACGAAGGCTGCTCTTGTTGTTGGCAGCAGCTCGTCTGCTGGGTGATTTCGACGTTGATGCAGGTCGGGCATGGAGCCGCAGTCGGGGCCTGTTGGCAGGGACAACAGCAGGACTGTTGTGGTTGCTGCTGTTGGCAGCAAGAAGGCTGTTGTTGTTGCTGGCAGCATGGATTCTGTTGCTCTTGTTGTTGGCAGCAGCTCGTCTGCTGGGTGACTTCGACGTTGACACAGGTGGGGCATGGAGCCGCAGTCGGGGCCTGTTGGCACGGGCAGCAATCGCAGGATGGCTGAAATATGAATTCAAGAGGTCGAGAAAATTGTGGCAAAGTTAAGAGAATTTTGGAGGTAAAAATTTAAGAATAAGAAGGATTCGAAGTTTTCGCCGATTAACGAACTATTCCTTTTCTCTATGCACATGTAGACGACTAGGGTATACCCATCGCTCGCGTCCAAGACATATGGTCAAACGGTAAATTGATTTAAATTATTACCTGCTGTTGCTGTTCACAGCAGCTAGTTTGCTGAGGGCAGCACGAGGGAGTAGCTAAATTGATCATCTGCGTGAACGAGTTTAAAATATCAAGTCATACGAGGTGCGCAGTCGTTGCAGGATGGCTGGATCTCTACGTTGTAAGTTTGTTGAGTGCAGCATGAAGGAGTAGCTAAAGTGGTCTTCATCAGGAATGAAGCTAGTAATTGTAATCATACGAGGAGCACAGTCACAGGATGAGTCCTGCTGCTGGCACGGACATTGTCGCTTGCTTCTCAAGACTGGAGGAGCGGCAAGCACCTATGAATGAGTTTCTTTTCGATTTGTTAAATCCTCATCAGGTCACAGTGGGAAATATTTTCTTAGTAATTGGTATACAGAAAAATTCTAGAAACATAAAATGATTATGAAGATCATCAGGTTGAAAGAAAATGACAATTTAAAAATTACCAAAGCGATCGAAATCGCGGCGAAAACGACGTGTCGGAACATCATGGTGAAATAAAATACAGACTGCGCTGAGCTACCGAATGAGAGGCGAAGTGCTCTGCCATCCACATCCACGAGCCCTCATTTTATACCAGACTCCCCCGGGGCATAGAAAAGTGGGCGGAGTCTAATCATATCGACAAAAAGCAATGCAATAGTGATGAAGTGGGGGCAACATACGCAATTTACTCGCTTGTGCTTTTTCGTACGCACTCGCGTGCACTTCCCGCTTATCATGTCGTGCGCTTTTCTGCGCCGCGCGCACTCGTATTTCTCCGTGCTCTATGACTCTGCGATTCTGTCTACACGCAGCTTCTGCTCGAGCGTCAACCGGTTTTCCGTAAAGAGTTAGAGAAATATCAAGGAATTTATCACCGAGAAAAATGCCTGTGACACATATGCAGGAGTGGATCGGCCAATAGATACCAACAAGATGAGCCAACTCGTGTTAACAAGGATTTTGAGTACACAGGAATAAGATACGATAAAGCAGAGTAAGGCGAGGGGATTTTAGAGATTCAAGAAAAGAGTTCTGTAGCTTGATATTGGAAGAAGAAGAAGATGAAGAAAGCTTGTAAAGTGACAAGTATAACATAAACTGGATCTTCAAAGATATTACCAAAAATCAGCAACAGCACTATCCGGGATAAAACGAGATGATCGGAAAAACATCACGTATCATTCTTAAGGATAAAACAATGTAATGAGAACACTACGTGTATTAGTTTCAAATTTGCTATATTTTTCATAACTCCTATTGAAAACTTTGTATGTTCTTTTTCGAATTTGCCCATGCCATGATAGGGTTTAAATTTATCTAACTAGTTAAACCTGTTATTCACTATCATTGGTGAATCTTGAATAACTTTATTTTGAATGAAAGCATTTTATTCTTTTAGAAAACCTATCTGATGAAATGTATCGAACGTTCTTCTTCAATGCGAACAATTCTTCAGGACTATCACTTTTGCTCTATGCTTGTTTGTTTGCCTGTTTATTTTGACGTACGGGGCACTTAGCGTGAATGCGTATATTGCCACGTTTTTCACGTACTCGAGAAAAATCTTTGTTCCAAATTATTCTACTCCACTTTGGCCACGATATGTTTCAGATTCTGGCATATTCGGCATGATTTATTTCGTAAACAATGTTTCATCAAGATATACTCCTCGTCAAAATACTTGTTTTCATAGTCTACTACGATTTTTTTCATTTTGTTATTGTCTTCTTTGCAAATCTTTTTAAGTTACATTTTATGCATATTTGGCTGATTCATTCTGCAAACAATGCTTACCTAGTCTTGGAATTTCATCTGCATCAATAGTTTTTCTTCATATTACCCGTTTCTTTCGCAATCTGTCATAACTCCTATGATTTTTTGCACCTTTAGGAGCAATACTTGATACACTCGTTCAAGTTTTTCTGTTGCTACTTTGATTTTCTTGACTCAGTCTGTTTGTGCAATCGTTTTCTATAGAACCTAAGCACTGGTTGTGCCCTCTTCATATATTCACATATAATAAAGGGGGTAGCGACTCAGCGCACAGGCAGGGCGAATTAAGACTATCATTGCATGAAAAACATGATGACTTTGCAACTTTGAAGATTTTCGGCAAATATTTTTTTTCACACTAAAATCTTACTGATAATCACAGATGCCTCTATATCAAAGTAAATTATTTTCTCTAAACTTTCATCATGATACTAAATCTAGCAAAAAGTCTCTCGAAAATCGTCTGAACTCTGATCCAATATTGCAGCTGAACGCTAGTTTGGGGGTGTTTTTCAAAAAAAAAAACCCCAACTTTCCCCAGGTTCATCCTCGAAATATTTTTCCTAGTGAAATGCCGCCGAACTCGATGCTTGTGGCTGTTTTCGAAAGTGTGCAAACATCGGCAAAGTGCGAAAAGCATGTTCACACAGCGTTTGCATCGTCTGGCTATGGACGCTGTTTTGAGACGATATGTTATGGAGAGGATCGAAGAGAGTAGTTGAAATAGCTGACCCAAATATGCCGAATATAAAAGCGCCGCATGAAGCTTGTTCAACTTGGTGCTTGCGCGTCCTTTGCCTTTGATCCAGACATGATCGTCGCGCCGGCAATATTCATGATCGTCTACCAGGCGGTAATTCGATCGGTGCAGAGTGAAGAAGTCTATGAGAATTCGGTACGTTAATGATTTTCATCGAAATCATTTATGTGTTGCCGCCGCCTGCTATTTCTACTTTGTCGTCTATTAATCGATCAACGCCTGTCAGCACATCTTTGTTTCAGAGTACTTTCACCGTATAGTGACCTAGGTGCAATTAACAGGGTCTCCGTGCACCAAGTTAATCAGTTATTCTCTTCTTTATTTATCCAATCGTTTGTACATCCGATTGACATCCTTTCAAGTGTCCGACGGCACTAAGGATCAACGATTACTCATAACCTAAAGTCCATCAGCTACTCTCTGCTTCCGCGTCTATTTATCCAAGCTTATACATCCTACATCTTACAATTATCTTTCTTCTTGTAGACATTCGTACCTTTGATTGTTCTCACATTAGCGTCACAAGCAAGCGTGATAAGTAGCTGAGCAAAGATACAAAAAGAAACGATGCTCCTATCACGAGGGTTTTTTTTCCGGAAAAACGGTGAATTCCTATTCACACAATCTTTAATCGTCAACCTGTTCAATTCGTTAATTTTTAGACCAGTACCGATGTTACGCATAATACGATCTTCACGACGACAACTCCATCTACGCTATCAAATTCTACCGCCATAATTCGAGCGAAGCGCCAATGGGGCGGTTATGCAATGGGTGGAATGGGGATGTACGGGGGTTCGTGCTGCTCATCGATGGTCGTCATGTCGAGTTGCTGCTCTATGCCCGTACCACAACCAGTACCGGTAAGATTATCCTCCTAGTTTCATAAAAATCGATCATTTTCAGGTCCCCGTCCCAATGCCAATGCCAATGCCTATGCCGATGGTAAGTCTTTCTTCCAATACTTTCAATATTTTTTTGAAAAGTACCTGGATTCTTCGCTAGTATCTTCGATATGACGATATAGTTGAGTTCTTCGAAAGGTTGCATCTTTTGATGGTGACACCCAATTTTCATATCTTCACTAAAAAAGATGCCACCTTCTGAGTCATCTATTCTTCTTTAATGGTGTAGGGAAGAATTCGTATTTTTCTTGAATTGATAAAGAAACTGATTACGATTCATCATCATTTCAATACTACTAATTTCAGCCGGTACCAGTTCCAGTGGCTCCCCCGATGTGTTGCAGTTGCTGCATGCCAGTTTGCATGCCGATGTGTATGCGAGGGTATTTCACTCACTTTTACTTACTCAAAACAGATATTTTGATGGAAATGTTTATTGTTCGCATATGAGGAGGCCATTGAAAGCGAGATGGGGCAGTGAGAGGTTACTCATGTCTGGTGTCCATCCTGGAACATGGATTGTTCTTTTAAAAGTTGCGAGCTATATAATTAGAACGCATTGACTCGATTTGATCAACGATGACAGGGCATTTTGATGAAACATACGATCACTTATAATTTTACGGAAATGTCGACTATCTTTCAACTATTTTTTTAAACTATATTTCACATTCATACTTTACCCTCAGTACTAAATGAGTCCATGAACCCATCTGTGTAGCTGATCCTGAAATATCAAGCTCATTTCAATTTTATGCAAAAAAGTATAATTCAGAGGCTGCGGTTTTTCGATGTCGATGAGCTATGGTAGCAGTTGTTATGGCGGGGGCTACATGGGCAGGAAGAAACGAGAAGCACTCGTCCGACGAAACGCTCCTGCGCTAAGAATAGCCTGGAAGCAGTGAATCAGACAAAACAAATGAACTACGATCAAACAAAAAACGAGTTTTTGAACTTGTTGTTTCGACAGGAAAATTTGGCTGGTCTCTATTTTTCGAAAATTCATAATAACTGCAACTTGCAAACCGTACGTCGTTATGGTATAAGGCATCTCGAAATGGTATGGAGGAAGAAGCCTTTTCTTAGTTTATCTCAACATGTCTTGTATCCATGATGCCGCGCGATCTTTCTAATTGCCAAAATAATGAAATTTTAGATTTTCAGCCAAATGAGTATTGTTAAGTAAATTTTATGCCTGATTTTCCGAAAACTAGACTCTTGCCGATAATTTCACAAGCATTCCATTACATGAGATTCCAATTTGACATTTTTCCGTTGTATATAGTTGATGTTTGATTTGTTGCGTGCAATAAATGACTTGAAATGATATAAGAATGCCATTATAGCAAATTAGTTTACCAAAGACTAGTAATCGTTCTAATCGACTACCCTTCTAAAGACATTTCGGCAATTTTACCCGCGATAAGTACATTAAACATCGCTCCACCATGTGTTTTAACTAGTATTTATTTTATATAATCATTTTAGAAATGGTTCGAATAAAATTGGCTGGATTGCACGTGTTTCACTTTAAGAGATATAACGTTGCCCCTTTCACAACCATCGGTGCATTAAATGTAAGCTTCAAATATTTTTAGATATTAAATTGAAAAAAGCATAAATAATTTTGGAGATGTTTTAGGCCCGTTTCAATTCAAAGAAGAAATACATTATGTACGTTTATAACGAGGCTCATGAAGACGGGGTGACAATTTCTGAATTGGCACGGAGGAACAACATCGATTTGGACAAAGATGAAATAGTCATTAGTTTCGCTCGAGATTCAGCTGTAGAAAAACCACCAGATGCTAAATTAGAAGGTTGCTGTTATAAGTTAGGTTGTTTAGCGGAGTGTTTATCATTTTGCTTAAAGAATTAAACGTCAATTTTTATCTTTCAACCCAATAAATTTTATAACGAAACTAAACATTTCACAACTTTTCAATTGCAATCAGTTTTTTTCCTCGAAATCAAACCTATCGATCAGTGGAAAATAGAACTATTTATGCGAGATTGATTAGCATGGACAACGTGTTGAAGATTGGCTTATAACAGCTCTCCTGATCCACATGTTTCGTCTTTCAAATTACTTTTAATTATTAATTTCCCCTTTTTAAACTCAGGATGGTACTAGTCAAGCTCAAAAACACGAATCGCGAGAAAATAGGTTTCGAGCCTAGTACAACGCTTCAACGAGTTAAAGTTAGTTTTTCAGTATTTAATGAAATAATCTTTTTTTTTGAAGATATCTCCTTCTCATTAATAGTTTTTATAAATCAACTATTAGATTTTCGGAATAAATTATTTATCAATACAACATAACATATTTGAACTAATATAATTTTGAACAAACGAATGAAATCAAACATTAGTCTACTCGTTGTTTCGGGTAATAACTTTAATTCTGAGCATAGAACATTCGTAGGAATTCATAAATCTAATGAATTCGCTGAAACTGAGTAAGTTCCTTGTTAAACTTCAATATATTATCCATATCACATGCAATGAAACACCTTTGAACAGACATATTATTTTTCCGAGCTAATGAACTTCTTTGAAAATAGTTCTTGTTGTTATGCAAGAATTTTTGAAAAGATAGTGCATTTACTATTCGTGTTCTAATACCTGAATTGAATTCAATTTCGATTATAAAATTTGAACTATAATAAAAAAAAACTATCTTATTTACAACGTTTTAATTTCATTTTACTATTCATAAATTAAAGTAGACGTGTTCATAGATCGCTTCGATATGTTCTAGCCAAGACATGCACATTATAACGCTCATATAATTTCGAATACTCATGATTTTCATGCTTGAATGAACTAGCTGTTCTACTGTATGGTAATGATCATCAATTATTTCGGTTAATTGCTTCACATTTGCATATGTGCTTTAAGTCTAGCTATTATTGTTGCATAACTTCAAGTTGAACATTGTACTTCGTTTCTAAAGCCAGTGAAGTTATACGATCTTTCATCATTATTGCACTATCAGAAAATTTCCTTATTTTCCAGTAGATAATTATATTTAACGTCAATTATAGATCGGATATAAATATATTGCTATAAGTAAATCTCTGACAAAGATGCATTTCTTTCCAGGAACGAATATCATTTTAATCTTATCAAAGACCTCGATATAATTTTCTAAGAAACTCTTTCCTCGAAACTAATTTCTTAGATTCCGAGATTATTTGAAATATTTTCTTTTGAATATTTTTCTCTCTGAGATTTCCTGATTTAGAAAATTCAAATGGTATACGTATTGATAGATCCAGAGTTACTAACCTTCCAAGTATGGCATTATGTTCAAAGCTCGCTGGGTATGATCTTCAATGGAGTATTAAGTAAGTTTGAAAATTTTGGACATTCTGAAAATTAATGCAAAAAAAATTTTGATGTATTATCTGGACTGTCAATAATTAGAAAAAGCCCAAATTTTTCAGTATATCTCTGCCTCTTCAAAACTCCCTCTGTCATTCGTACCTATGCAGTTTTGCTTCTGAACTTCACAATAACTGATTTTTGTGCTTGTGCTATGGATTGGTTTGATCACACAAGGTATTTTTAGGGGAATTTGAAGTAGTTTTCTCTTATCCGAAAGCTGGTCATCATACTTTCAGTTTGTTTTCAGAGTCATCGGCGCTGGACGAATCACCGCATTTATTTATCATGGTCCCTGTATTTATTTTGGGGAATTTGCTTGCTATACTTGTCACAGTATCATGCTTCATCTATTATCTCACACTCTATATTCGTTATTATTATCATTTGCTTATAGATATTATATCTTATTTCATTCAGCCCCTAAGCGAATCTACTTGATATTGATAATCATGGTTATTTACATTCCAAGTGGATTTCAATGGGTAAAATTCAGACTATAAAAAGGAATAAAATTTCAAGAATAAACGATTTTCCGAAGGAAAACGTTTTAATTAGAGATTTTCAGATAATTTACCTATTCGCCCACGATGATCAAAATCTAGTAATATCCACATTGGAGAGGAAATTCCCTGATTACGATTTCACAAACCAAACTGTAGCTGGGATTGTGGATTGCTTGAAATTTTCAGCGATGTTTATTAATCTGCATATGGTAAATATTAAAACAAATCGGCCAAATATTTCCTATTCTAGACACTTCCCGTCACTCCAATTTATATAGCGATTCTTATACTTCGATATAAAATTTTATCGAAATTAAAAGAGGCTTCTAACGCCATGTCACAGAATACACAGAATATGCATAAACAGTTGTTACTGGTAAATTTAATATCCTTTAAAATATTAACAAACATTCTAGGCGCTAACCTGGCAGGCAATTCTACCCTGTTTCTTCTCTATTGCAGTTGTCTCATATGCTTTGGGTCAATTAGGTTTGAAATTAAATTTAGAAATAAATGTTAAATTTAATTTTAAGATATCTATCACAACCCTACTTTACAATATCTCGTTTTCCCGGTTGTAGGCATTATTCCGGCTACATCTCCACTTGTGTCATTATTTTATGTTAGGTAAGATTATCATTTAGAGGCTTAATCAGTTTTCAATT
Source organism: Diploscapter coronatus (assembly GCA_964036155.1). Lineage (NCBI taxonomy): Eukaryota > Metazoa > Nematoda > Chromadorea > Rhabditida > Rhabditidae > Diploscapter > Diploscapter coronatus. Next base: position 14,413,554 of record OZ038422.1, read on the forward strand.
GACAAAATTTAGACCGTATCGAAAACTCGTCGTTTTGTGGTCCTTCAACTGTCAATCGAAGTATGAACAGCGAATTAAACCGAGTGCATCTATCGTTTCGAATAATGAGATTCAAACTGGGAATAGTCAGACAAAATGGTGATCAAATAAATAATATTGTTAGGCCTATCATGACTTATGTGAATTGTCAATAAAACCCCCTTATGTATCAATTTTCTTTAGAAAAATTATTTTGCGAAACCATTACCCTAAAATTTTACGTTCTGACTGAAAGTCTGCCTAGATTTGAATGTAATGCGATCTTTCATAGGCTCGAAATAAATGACCATTCTTTAGAGTTTGTTATTTGCATACGCATGATATTAACGTAAAAAATCGAAAAAAAGTAAACTTTAATGCAAGATTTACATAATGGATTTAATTAGTGGAATAATTGAATAAAAATTAACATTACTGTATAAGAAGTTCTTTTCATGAAATCGTTTCCAGTCTATGATATCGTTCAATTTGACCTTAACAATAGTCACCATAAAGTTTTTTTTCTTGTTTTATGTAATTTCATTCAATTTCTAGACGTATTATTATTATTATTTTATGATAAATAAACATTTATGCATCTCTGAAGAAAATAAAGCTGGCAGTAGTACTTTTCTCCCACTTCTTTTTTTAATTTTATTTGTCTCTACTATGGTTAAGGGTAGCAAAATAAACGCGTCTAGGGCATAAAGTGGAGAAAAGTAATGCTGTCGTAAACCTTCCCGATTATTCGTGTAACTTGAATTATTAGGCTTACGATATCTAAGAGATCATTACTTTAAAAATATGCTCGCATGAGCATGATAAATCCCCTGAGCATATCGTTATTAGAATTTATGGTCTACTTGCTAAATTAGTTTTGAGAAAATATTAGAAAAACTGCAATCTTTACTCGCAAAAATGTCATTTATCCATAAGAAACGTTTATAAAATTTCAAATACTTCATCAGAACTCTCTTCGTAACTTCCCATTTAGACTATTTGAACAGAAATTTGCTAGTTTTGATTTCTTAATATTCGTAAATAAAAATCGCATTCTCAGGATAAATTAAATTCGTAGGTTATTTAACACTTCGTAATACCGAGAGTGATTCACATTCCTAACTAATTTGCCTAGAATTAACGCTACTATACGATTATTTAGATGACTGATATCATCAAAATCGGATTTATCATATGGCACTATGTTTTAGCATCCATCGGAATATTTTTCAATTCGCTTTTAAGTAAGGGTTTTTATTTTTATTTTATAATAAAAGTTGATTTTCAGTATATTTTTGCCTATTCCGCACACCCAGTGTCATTAGAACTTATGCGGTATTATTGTTAAATTTTGCCGTGTCTGATTTCTTCACATGCTTAATGGATTGGTTTGTTATTCAGAGGTACATTTATAATATATTGACTTTTCAGTTTAAAATCGAATTCCAGATTCATCCCTTCCATGGAGCTACAAGGCTTCGTCTCTAATGGTTTATGCACTTATTTTGGGCCTATGGTGTGCTTTTACTGGTAGATTTTAGAACTATTTCAAAATAGGTCTTATTTGAATTAGTGTGTTATTCCAAGTATTTTTTATAACCTATAATAAAATGTACTATTTTATCTTGAAATCCATTTCTAATAATTGTATAAATTTCAGTCATTCTTTCATGCTACATTTGCACGTACATACTTTATGGTCTCTGGGATTTTCATTTGTCTACCGATATTATATTTTATTATACCCTCAACCCCGGAGAAAAAGCGTCATATTATTAATTTTGATAATTTACATACCGAGTGGGCTTCAGTGGGTATCGATTTTTTTCTTAAATGAATAAGCTCAGAAGATTTTAGATCGGTTATTCGTCGGCAGCTAGCGATCCGAAAGATATCGTATTTGCGTTGGAACAGCGATTTCCTGATTACGATTTCACGAACCAAACTGTTTCCGGAGTAGTGAACATCTTCAAAAGTATCGGTGCTATGTATACCAGTCTGCATACGGTTAATGATTAATGAAAGCATACTAGAATAAATTTAAAAGGGCATATTATAGGGTATTCCATGTACCATTATATATACAGCAATTTTGATATTTCGTCATAAAATCATCGTAATTCTGAAGAGAAACGCTAATATTATGAGTCAATCCACTCACGATATGCATAGACAGTTATTAAGGGTAATATTTTAGACCATTTTTAAAAGGCTACTCGAAAATGACGTTTTAACATTCAAATAGGCAATAGATAGGATAAGCTGGGCAGTTTTTTCACCTTATTTTTGTAACTATTTCGTTTTGGAATGTTGGGATATCTTGCTCAAGCTGCCTATTTAAAATTTAAGGTTACTTTTTAGGCCCTGACCTTACAAGCTTGTCTGCCATGTATGTTCAGCATAGCGGTATCTGCTTATATTATTAGTCAATTAGGTATTTTCCTCTCAAATCTGAGAAAAGTTTTGAATTTAGGCATTTACAATACGCCATTTTTTGATTATCTAATATTCGGAATCATATTGGGTATTCCAGCTCTCAGCCCAATGATATCGATTTATTATGTTCGGTATGACGATATAAAATTCAATTTTTGATTTGATTAAATTAGACCCTATCGAAGAGTGATTCGACACTGGTTCTCTAAGATGAAAGTCGCCACAGAAAGACAATATGGCATGCCTACTGTATCTAACCAATCGAACAACAATAGTGCTACGAATAAAAATAGCGCTAGTGCGTGGTAAAGGATAATTTAATAATTAAGCGAGCTTATAAAGTTTATAAACATTGTAAATTGACCAGTATAGTTTTGAAACGTGTGAAATAAAGAGTAGTCTTATGTAAAATTCTGTAGAACTATATATTTTTTGTCATTCAATATAATACCGAAATAAATAAAGTTATTCAGTCCAGGTATTTTTCTCGTTCTCATGTCTTTTTCTGCATATTTCCTTTTCTCTAAGGCCTCAAAATATTTCTATGTATTCTGTCACTATTTCTCTGCTGTCGATTTGTTTGTTTTCTGCATGTCTCGGTGTGCAAAAATGAAAGAATCCACACTTTCATTTGAAAGGGCGGAACGGCGAGAAAGATACCGAAAAATCGAAATAGCATGGGAAAATAGGCGGGCGAGAAAAATAAATCGAAGAAATATTATTGAAAAGTGAGCTTTAAACTGTATCCAGGCCAAAATCCGACGGTATCCGGCTCTCCTGAGTTCTAGCTCGTTTCGGGAAGATCAAAAACCTCTCGCTCTATGTTGAGGAATAGGAAAGGAATATAGGCTGAGATAAGTGATTTATTTTGCAAGAGGCTGTCATTAGTGTAGTTCTTTTTCGACCACTTGCCAGAAAGACATTTAACGACAGTGGAGATTTCGTGGTTTCGAATGTTGAAGCTCATCAGTTCTAACGTTGGAAAGACGTGAGATGGTTCGATGCGCCGCTATTTTTTACCTTATTTCGAAGATTTCTAATTATTTAAGATTTTTAATGAATACGTTTCAAATTTATCGTGCATAGAAATCTTTTCAAGATCTGATTTACCCGAGACTCTATAGTCTAAAATCTTAATCAACCCATTAAATATAATCATTTATTAAAAGTGCCCGAAATTTCATAAATCTCACTACAATTCGTTTAGGAATTTGAATAGATGCATATGTTTCAGATTTCCACGTATTTCATGAAATATTCTGGCACCTGTTAAGGGTTTTGTTTGTTCCTTCTTATAGTAATCAATTTCCGAAATGTGAATTAATGCAAACTCTGATCAAATGTTCATACTGAATATCACACTAGACTCGCCTATTATTCATAATAATACGAATCCAGTTCCCTATTATGAATCATTTATTCCTATTCCATGGTTCATCTCTGTAAGGGCTCTTCAGAACCGAGCCGCAAAAGACTATCTTTGACCGGCAAAGCGGTTATTTTCCTCGCAGAAACTAGCACATAACTGACCCTCCTTTCCCGCAGCCGAATTCCACTTTTTTCGTGAAATTTTAGGATGTTTAAAAATTTTTAACTGATTTTTTGGGGCTTGGTCGGTGATTTTCGTAATTTTTCGGAAAAAAATAATGCAGAAAAATAAAATATCGCAAGATTTTAGTTTGCAAAAAATTGAGGGAAATTTGATTTTTCAGATATGGTATTTTTGCTGTCCTTATTATTTTTTCTGCAAACTTGGTTCACCATACAAGGAGTGCAATTGCCGTCGAACGAGCAGCGATTTCAATCAGGACGAAGTCACTTTCAAAAAAGAGCCATATCGTCAGGGTCGAACTTTTCGAATTCAACCTTCGAAGAGGTTTTTTCTTTCAAGTTTTTTTTGCTTTATTTATATTTATATTATTTTCATGATCAGACAGATTACTCTGTAAAAACTTTCACGATAGTCCCTAAAATCTGAACCCTTCAACAATAATTTCGGACGCAACATTCAGCAAAATTTGGTTGCCTCGAAAAGTATTCATTTTATGACACTAACAAAACAACGATATTGTAATGGTAAACATTTCGGAAAGTTTCGCAATTTTCTAAGGCTTACAGGAATTTTCAGCACGGCAGTATGACGCATGCGAACTCGTCTACACTTCGGTTATTGAGGAAGAAGCGCCAGTGCTGCGGAGCCTGTGGGGGCCTTGGAGCGATGGCGAATCCCGGATGTGGTCAGTGCGGAGGCTGCGGGATTCCTGTTGCCATTCCGGTCAGGGTTTCTAAAAATTATCGCTTGTAAAGCTAAATAACAATAACAAACGATTGGTTTCAAAATACACTGTTGACATCTACAATAATTTGCAAAGGACCTGAACACGAATGCTATATGTTTTGTTTATTTACTCGCATATAAACCGAATGAATAATGATAGAAAAAACACACCTTTGCATCTCTACGTTTCAATGATTTGGGTAGAAAATTGTTATCATTTTCTGAGTCTACTGGAGGAAACTTCCTGCAATTTAAACAGACATATCTTCACGATTGAGATTTTCACCTTTCAGACCACGATCACCTGCCCTGAGAGATGCGCACCGATGTGCACGCTGTCTTGTGTTCAAGAATACCTCAAAGCACCAATTCTCCTGCCTGAGCCTGCACCCGTACCATTGCCTGCAAGTTCAAAAATAATCGATAGAAAATTCTAGGCCCCACCCTGCGAACCGCGGTGTATGCCAATGTGTACGAAGGCTTGCATTGAGGTAAGGTCGATTTTATTTTTTATTCCATCAACCACGTACATTTAATAACTGATAGTATATTCTATTTGAAGTTGGTTTGGTTTGCCGTGAAACATTAAAAATGTTGGAGGTGTTGTGTGTACTTTTCCTCTAAAATGAAAATCTATCTTTCACCAGATTCGAACGATATACCGACCCCTCAGGATGTGCGTTTCGCCATGCATGCCCAGGTATGACGATTTTGGGTCAGAATTTTTTCAAGACAATTTTAGATGTCTCCCTTCTTGCACGAGAATTGTATGTGTGTTTTCTATCGTTTATTAACCATATTATTCGCGTGATTTTTTTTTTTTTTTTTTTTTATATAACGAAGATGTTTCAATTTTTTTCAAGTCCGATTTAAATTTCACTAATTCGTTTAGCGATACTGACATACGAATTAGATCTCGAAATAATTCAGACAGTGCCCGTCCAAACCTGCGTTCAACAATGCATGCCCGCGTGTCTACCAAGCTGTATTCAGAGCGTCGAGGTCTCGATTCAAAACCAATCTTTCATCGCCAAAGATGCGCTTTCAGGTCTCAGTCTCCCAGTGCGTTGAGCCTTGCCGACCTCAGTGTTTGCCTTCGTGTATTCAGGCTAGTAAAAATTAGAAATTTTCTCAAAAAAAATCTGATCGAATATTTTTATCTTTGGAAAAATAAGATATGAGCACTTTTTTTCGATAAACCATTTTAACACACTTCCTGCTTCGAATACTTTTATTCCAAAACTAGAAGAAAGTGATAAAGCTTTGATGGAAGCGTGCTTGAATCGAAAATTTCACAATTCCAGCAAATCGTGCCGAACTGCCCGAATCAATGCATGCCGCTGTGCCAGCCGTCCTGCATCAACGTCGTTCCAGTTCCCGCTCCGCCACCGCCTCCCCCCGTCGTTGTGCCGACATGTCCGGGTAAACAAATATATCGATTTCGAAATATATAGAGGATTCCATTTCTTGAATTTTTTATTATAGCCTTTTCTTCTCCTATCCATGGCAGTTACTGGATGAGAATAGCCATTGAATCAGTTAAGGGATAGAATGAAGCATACTTGAGCTATATATCATCTCAAGATATCCACCGATGCTTGATTTTATGGAAAATTTAATATAAATCGTGATTGCAGCAAGGAGTAACACAATAATAATCATGAAAATTGATCTAAAATCGAAACTTGTAAAATTTTCAGCCCCATGTGCTCCATCTTGCGCTCCGACTTGTGTTCAAGCTGTCACCTGCAGTACCTGTACGAACAACTGTCCATCCTATTGCTCACAAGCTACCTGTGTACAGGCTTGTATGCCGAGGTACGCTCCCTTTCTGGCTGATCATTTTGATTTTGACAATTTCAGATGTCTTCCACAATGCATCGAAGCTGTGCAGGTTCGATTTTACTCAGTTTCAGGCATTCAATAAGCTAAGATATCATGAAGCTTAGATTTCTACTTTCAAATAAGAAATCCTGAAAGCTAAACTCAGATTTTACGATAACTTTGATACTCAACCATTCAGGTGACCGTCACTCCAACATGCGAACCAGCCTGTCAACCAACGTATGATTAGTTTTTTTTTCTTAAGATTTTTGAAAGCGCTTCAGATGCGCACCATCCTGCATTTCAGCCTTATCAATGTGTCCTCAAGAATGCCGACCACTGTGTACGAATGCTTGCGTCACCCAGGTTAGAGATACAAGCTGTAAGATAAATGCTGATGACGTAATCATGAGGCCATATCGATGCAAATGTCCGATAATTACCCTCAGATTCATTTGAAACTCAGAAAATTTTCCAAGTTTAGAAATTCAGTCTTACAAATGCATTTTACAACACGGTGTAAGAAACTCCTTAGCCCAGCAGCCAAATACTTTTCCTTAGATTATTTCGAAACCTATCAATTTTGAAATTTATTTTATGGTGAATATCCTCATATTTTGTGCTAGCACTGTCCGCTACCTGGGGATGACTGTTTTGAATCGCGATTGAAGCGTTTGTTGGAGAGTCATTGCGAGCATGTGGAAAATGAGCCGAATGATGAAACTATAATTTGTGAGGTAATGGGTGGAAAATTATTGGAGCGTGGATCTTTTAAATGTCTTTCAAATAAGATTAGAATGCCTTAAAATCATAATTATCAATATATCGTGTTTAGGGTATCAAATGATTAGAAAAACCTCCATCCGATAATTTTTATGGACTTGTGCATGCTCCAACCGTGTCATTATTTCTGCTGGAAAGAATTATCTTAAATTTTCAGCAGGATAATGCCGATTTCCACTAATTTGCAGTGGATGGAGCATGCGAATAATCGCTCGCCCGTTGTCTCACAGATCATAGATTTTTTTTCTAACAAATCATTTTTCGGAAGTTTTCGAACAAAAAAATTCAGGTCCGAGCACCGCCAGCCTGCATCAATACCTGTATGCCGATGTAAGAAGACTAGCAAATTTTAAAAATGCAAAAAGAATTTCAGGTGCACCCCAGCTTGTCTACAAAAGTATCAGGTTTGATTTGCGAGAGAAATACATAAGTTTTAAAAATTTTCATAATCATATGCTGACGTTCCCCATTAGTTTCGCACGGGCTAGTCTGCATACATAAACTTTTTAACCTATAAATGTTTGATATTAACCAAATATATTCATTTTCAGATTTCAATAACCCAGCAGACCGTGCCGGCTTGCCCAGCGCCGTGTATGCCGACGTGTTTACCGAATTGCATCAGTCAGCGTAAGTCATTTCTTCGAAATCACTGATTTTTGCCGTGTATTTTCAGTAGGCTAGTCTTTTCCACGATATAACTATGAACCTATCATCTATCTACCTATTGTGATGATCTTAACAAATGAGCACGTGTCAGATTATAATATTAGGTGATTGACTACTTTTCCAGAAAATAGGATATAAAATAATTCGCAACTTTGGTTCAATCACATAAATTATGGATCAGGGTTACCCACAGGTATAAAGTCACATCTGTACCTTATCGTACCAGTCAAACACCTTATCTGTGGGCAGCCCTATTTGGGAATTAATTTTTGACTGGATTTGTAGTTTTTGCATGAAATTTTGTCGTGTTGTGAAACTTTTTGGAGATGAATAAAGAATTTTTAATTATTTAATGTTTCAATACTTTCTAGTAGATGCCCCAGCGACGATACCTTGCACGACTAAACCGTGCGCCTGTGATGCCGGGTATGCTCAGTGTGGAGAGGAGTTGTGCTGTTTGAAGTAAGTTTGGAATTTTTAAAAGTAAAACGCGAGTCGAATATACAAATTGAATGAACGATAATAACGTCTTGAGTTTGTTGCTTTTGAGAATTCATTGGCAAAGATTGACTGAAGGATTCCAATCTGATCATATTAATAGGTTTTTCATATGTGAACAGGGAGTTTCAACGGTCTATTACGACATTTTTAGATTATAAAATGTGTCAAGTCGTGAAACCAAATCGCTCCTTTATTTCGAATTTCAGATACAAAAATATGGCGGCGAAATATCGCAAGCTCTCCACAGTGAAGTCGTCTAGCGTGATGCATTCTCCACCGAAATTGAACGACAGTCAGGATTCGGCGGAACGATCTCTAACGGCTCTGAATACCACGACAAAGGTAATATAAATAATCTTTTATAGAAAGCTGATATTTTAAACAAATATTATTGCTTGAAAAGAAAAAAAACTAAGCTTTCTGAATAGTTAGTGTTTGAGCTGTATGCAAATTTCAAGGAGACACTCTTACAGCATTCCAAGCTTTGAAAATTTGTTTTAGGATCCTCTCCACGACGTTCTAATCAACTACGCTACGTTAAAACAGAACGTTTCTCGGTATTCACATTTCTGATTCGATCAAAAGCAAAAAAAAATCCCAAGATTTATTAATTTATTCGATTAATTTATTGAAATGAAATATTTTATGTAAACTTTTAAGATTTGAATAAATTGCATGAACTTTCAAGAATTCAAATTGAATGAGGTTTATAGTCTTTATGGAGAAATTTTCATCAAAAATATTAAAGTCCCCGTTTCTAGTACTAGATTGAGGATATTTTGAAGTTTTTCCCTGCATTTTTATCTTACTCCATAGCGAACCACGGCAGCATTTTGAAGTTATCGGTCGAAAAATTTTTTTGATGATAATGATTTCTATTTTTAATGTAAATTTTCTAATCTCTAAAATTTATGTTATTTTTAAGTTATTATCTTGTGGTCTACAACTTTATTTTTATGTACCAGCCATATGAACAATTTGCTAATTTCTAATACAGTTGCATGTCGGTAGCGCTCATATTTATACGATCAAAATTTTCAATAGTTTATTTCAAATATTTACAATTATTTATACTCAATAAATTGCCCAGATTCATTTTAATGCCTCTGAACATTTTAATTGTGTGATGCTAATCAAAAACTGATTAGTTGAAAGATGATTTCAACTTTGCTGTTAAATATTCAAGTTTCTTCTTGGTTCTGTCTAACATATTGAATGTCAAACAAATAAATAACAACTGTTTAATAATTAACTAGCTAATTATTCGAGTCCTCTTCCTTGATTTGTCCATCAGATTGCTCTGCTCCTTTTGCTGCTTGTTCGGCTCTTAGCTTTGCAGCCAGCTTGGCTCGTCGTGCAGCGAGTCTTCTGGCTCGGGCTGCCTTTCTTCTCTGAAATTGAAATTTTCTTGGATTATTCTAATTTTTCGAAAATATAATGTTCGGTTTTTATCTGCTAGAAAATCAATACTTCTCGTTGGCATATAACTGTGTAATGGCCAAAAGATGTGAATTTGAAAATGAAAAATGGAATTTTCAATGTTCTTGAACAAAACTCTGGAAACTAACGGCCTGCTTAGCCTTCCGCTTGGCCTGACGTCTCTGCTTTCGGAGTTTTACGGCTGTCTGACGCTCCTCCTTCGTCATGTCAGCCCATCGCTTGCGGGCTGGTGCTGACGTGACGGTTTCGGAAACTTTGCCTTCCTGAAAATCTAGAAAATTATTTGTGTTTCGAGGATTTTGAAGAGGAATAAATGACTTGTTGAATACGCCGGTCGGATAAAAAATTGAAAAATGGATAAGGAGAGCGTAGAAATAGGATTGGATAGACTAAATCTGGTATCAAAATGCGCAACTCAACGTGTCGATTATTTTGATGCTAAATTTACCATAACTGACCCTATCCCTAACCCTACCCTCTACGTATCTATTTTTCAATTTGATTTCTCTCCTTCATTCTTTTGCTAAATACTGTAATCGTAGCATTTGATCTTTTCCTATCAAAAGATAAGTCTCTTTGAGTTGTCTGATAGAAAATACATGACTGGCAATAGTGGTAAATCAAAAAATGTATTAGGATTTCGATTTTACTGAAACATACTTCATTCTCCCTCTTGACCCTGGCGACCTCTTGCTTGGATTTCTCATCCCCAGTTTCGGTGTTAGATCCAGACTCATCCTTTCCAGATTCAGGTTCGGATTCGGGTTCAGATTCAGATTCAGATTCGGATACTTCTTTCTTCTCCTCATTTCCTTCCTCGTTGCTGGACTCTTTTTCAGAATTACCTTCTTTGTCTTCTGAACTCTCGTCATCGTTGTCGTCGTCGAAGTCTGAAATTCAAAATATGAAGATAGTTGTACAAAGTAAAAGGGCAAATCTTTGCTTCATCAATAAAATCATATGGAAAATTTGAAGTGATTTTCTCTAAAAGTTTCAAATTATGGCAATGTTTCCAGAAAAATAGATTTTATCCAACGTTTTTCTAGAAAAGATCTTTTCTTCCCCTCAATATATATTTTTGGTGAATAAATACTAAGTTTTTAGACACCAGTGTCAAGTCATTAAATCTGTGAAAGTCGTCTGCAATTTGCAATTTGACTGGTCGCAAAGTGGAGTACCTTCGATTTCTTCCTCCTCCTCTTCAAGCCTGTTCTGTTCTTTCTGCAATCGTTGAGCCTCATCGCGGATCAGGATGTCTTCGATCTGGAAGAAATATTTAAATAATATTTCTTAGAAAATTGACTATGTATGCTTCAAAAGAGCTGAAATCGAGAATTATATTTTGAACAGCATTAGTACATCCGGCGATCATTTATTCATATAAAAACTTATAAAAGATGATATTTTCTAAAGCAATTGCTTTTTGTTTCAAAAGAATTGCAATTCTACAGTTATTATTTTAAAAGATTAAGCGATTTTAGTGTACTACTGCTATACCAATTAAAAATTTGAAATATGAAAATTTATACAGGCTCCCCAAGTAGATATACCAAATCGCATTTCTGGATAAATTTTTTGAACAAAAAGATGATCTGGGCTGTAAATAAGGTATCTATGAAGAAAAAGTAAATATCAAAAATCTTCTCATTGAAAAAAAAACCGCAAGAATGCGTGACTAAAAACGAATACATTTTTAAGAACGAAGTAGTGTTTGTGCTTGAATATTCTGGCCTGGTTTTTTGGTAAAGAACCATGTTATCAGGTTTATCGTCAATTTAAGGATGGATTTTTATGACATTTTGAGTTTGAAGGACAGTTTCCTCCTAAATTTTGGTTTCAAACTACCATGTTTCTATCAAGCGCATTTTTGTAAGGGGGTGGTGCTTGAAGATCCTGAATTTATACCTTAATTTTTTCGGTTTCATCATTCAATCCATCAATGAGTGCTTTGATTTGTGTTCGAATTTCGACAATCTGAAAAATATCGCCAAAAATAAAAATAAAGCAAATGTTCTCACCTTTTGGTAAGCTGTTTTGCCTTCAGGAGATAATTCCTGGACCATTTCGTCCAATGACTTTCGTATCGCGCCCGCGCAAACGACGGATAACAATAAAATGAGGTATTTCATCCTGAAAATCGAAAAAAAAGGTTTGCAAAATCCACGTGAAATAGTGACGATAATGAAAGAGAAATCAAGTAGTGAACAACGTATTTTCGACAACTGGCATGAAAGAACGGTTGTTTGCACAATTTCATGACAATTTTGAGTGGTAATTCGAAGAGTAAACTCTTCTTGGGATGTTTATTGGTGACCTAATTAAACAAACAATGAAAATTGGCAATGATCAAAACACTTCAAAAATTATCTGCGTTTCAAGAAATCTTATAAATTTAACATCGAACTGAAGAAAGTAATTGATAAAAGAATTCTATGATCAAATCATTAAAAACATTGCAAATTTTCTATCATACTGTAGAGAGCAAAAGATGGAGGATAATACAATACAAGAATCTGGAAGAAAATTATTTATGAGCAAAGGTTGCTATCTAGAAGTGATAAAATAGCATTTTGGGATCTGAGAATGGCGTTTATATATTAGATTATAAACTATATCAGCAGTCTGAATCTTTGCGGGCGCTCGTATCCTCTTCAAAGCACGTCATCTCAGATCGTGTTTTCGAAATCTCTCCCAGGGTGCTTCACTCCGAAGGAGAGAGTAATAATAATTAAGAGACAAAGAGAATCAAACAAGGAAAAAGATGACATGAAATTTAGAGAACAAAAAGAATAAAAATTTTCGAGAGAGTAAGGAAAGTCAAGGAAACATTAAAGAAGCAGAAAAAGCCATACCAAACAAAGATCCGCTAGAGAATGAGAATAGCTAAGCAAAAATTAGTAAGTGCGATTCAGAGACTTTTTAGTATCACATTTACAAAACGATGAGGGAAGCTTTACTTCCTGATTCAGGAAGATACGGCATTTTGAGAGATCATTGCAATGATGCAGTTTTGAAAGATCGAAAAAGGCGATATAGTGACGACATTTTGATTCCTTATAAAAAAATCTTCGAGGGAAAATTTTTAACTTGGATTTTCCTCAATCCGTTTCTAACGGGTTTTATATGGCTAAGATCAAGATAAGTTTGAAATTTTTCAAGTCAGACTGGTCTTGTTTGAAGATAATATCAACAAAAATATGTTTCACTTTTAATTTGGTAGCAATGTAGCAATGATCCATTTGATCTTCAATGTATTCATGATTACTGAGTTTTCAAAATATCAACAATTTATTGCTTATTAGATAGAATTGCAGAATAGCACCCATTTTTAAGAAATTTTGTGCACTTCAGTTGGTATTCTTCTCATCTTGCTTGATTCTCTTGAGAACCTGAATTAAAAAATTTAAATGTCAGTTTCTAAAAGGTGACAGAATTTGTATCATTCAAAAGAGTGCCCATCTCGCTTCAACGCTCAACAACCGTGCTGTCGTGTCGTCATTTAAAACTGGCAGTGAAAATTTAAAAACCTACCCGATTCTTCTTCAACCATTTGATTTTCTTTCTTCTCAGCATCTCTTTCTGTCTGACATAACGCTGTCTCCGCTCCTTGTTCCTTTCATCCGGAGTCATTTCTTCCCAGGTCTTACGCCGGAATCGTTTTCGGATCGCCTGAAATATGAATCTGGATGTTTTCTCCCTACGAAATGATTTGGAAGATTTCTCATCGGTCAGCAAAACAGCTTTTCTAATCATTCTGGTGCTCAAAAATTGTGAAACATTTTTATTAGCTAGATTCAAGTATTATGGATCATATAAATAAATATGCAAATCGAATAGACCCTTTCGTTTATTTTGACATCCAAAATTTTAAATATTTACGAAGAAAATCTTCAAGTTTTGGACATTAAAACACAGCGAATAATCATTGCAAAACTGTCTTGATATTGAAAAATTTTGAAACTTTTTAACAATTATCAGGTCTGTCCTACTTTTCCATCACGACTTGTTTCAATCTCTTTCGTTTCCTTTTCTTTCTTGCCGGTGGTCGTTGTAGCTTCCGAAGTAGTGGTTGAGGCCGTCGTGGTCGTCGTACTAGTTGACTCCGTCGTTGGTTCAGCCTTCTCGACCTCTCCGTCTAGTTCTTCCTTGTTGTTTCCCTCCTCAGCACTCTTTGGATCATCCACATCTGCACCGTCGTCCTCCTTACTGGTCTCCAAGCTCCTCATATCGTTCTTTCCAGAAGCTTCTTCCTTGCTGGAATCAGATTCGCCCTTGCCTTCTCCGACCTCCTCAGGTTCTTCAGCAGAACCTTCGTCTTCACCGGAGTACTCTTCGTCGGAGTAATCACCAAGCATGTCTACTTCTTCTGAAATTTAGATAATTCTGAATAGAAAAAAGTTCAACATAAAGCCTCATACTATGAAATAATGTATAATGTTAATATAATAGCAGAAATTCTGAAGATCAGATGATTTTGGAAACGTGGGAAGGCTTCAAGAAGAACAAAACATTGAAATAACGTTCTGTCAGGTCTACTGATTGACCTTACATATGCTAGCAAGAAGTTTTGAGAAAGTTTCTTCAAATCAACCTACCAACATCGTTCTTCTTCATGACATTAGCGATTTTATTCATCTGCTTGCTCATTTTAATCACGTTGTTCACGAGCTTCTTTTGTTGCTCTTTGAGTTCCAACTCGTCTTCGTCGGCCAAAATGGATTCAATCTAAACATAAATCTCTTTTCCAGAAAATTTTCCGAAAAAAACCTCAAGCCTTTCATCCTCAGACAATTTTCCAAGTTCCTTTTTAATTTCTTCTCGGATTTGTACAATCTGAAAACAAAAATTTCAAAGTCTAGAAATTTAAACCCACACTGGAGTACGCTTTTCTTCCTTCTGACGTCAAGTCAGTTAAAGCTTTATTCTCTTCTGAAGCCTTCGCTATTCCACAAATCACTGTTATTGATAATACCGATAACAGTTTCATACCTGAAAGATCAAAGTTTCCCATAAAGAAGTTCAGAAAATCAAAAAAGCGTGTGATCATGACCGTGAAAGGACCGTAAAATGATCAGATTTCTTGCGCTTCCAAGGACACATGCCAAAATAGAGCGTAATGGGTTTCTATTCGTGGAAAACGGCTAATAACGTTGATAAAAAATGGCTTTCTTGGATTAACGTTAAAATGATAATGAACGTCGTCATTTTTCCAATCGATGCTTCTCTTTTCGCTTTATCCAAGTTTTTCAAATCCCATCACCTTTGTTGATGTTTTACATATCCAGTTCCATAAGGAAAAGGCGACTTCGAACTCTTTCTCTCTTTTCAGTTAGGAAAGCGCCGTAGCCCAGACGAGTTTGCATCTTTCTCTCCCTCCTTTCATTTCACTCTCATTACTACCGCTGAAATATGCCCAAATTAGGCCATCGGGTGAATCAAGCACCGAGACATTGGAAAGATCTAAGCGTGTTATTGATTTTATGCGAGATTTCGCTATTCTCACGCCGATACAAGCAAGGCTAATCGAATGATCGAAAATAGGACCGGGCAAAGGACGCATATCTAAATTTATCTACGAAAGATATGAAAGCCTTTTTCGTACGATTAGATGGAATCTTGATTTTCGGTGAAATTTTTAAAACTAAAAAATATATTAAAACTTGCGAGTCCAACATATCTGCATCCTTTTCCTCCAGGAATGCACTTATACCAAATTCCGCGCACCGTTCTTTCCCGTCAGGATCTGGATAACATTTCCAACCCATCTTGAAAGAGCTAGTGTTGTGACAATCGATATATGGGTAGGCCTTCAATTCGTCAAAATTCACCTGCATATTAAAAATCGATAAAATCCTGAAAGGGGCATGATCTGTAAATTATATTTGGATAATTTTTAAATAATAACCTTGCCTCATGATTATATATAAATCCAATCACACGTTCACCCTGAAAATGCTATTTTTAAATTAATCATGACATGGAAAATGAAAACATTGTAAGCAGTGCGATTTTGAACACTTTACTATGCAGAGTAAAATTGTATAGCGTTGAAAAAATGGAAAGTTTTATAGTTAAACTGAGTTATAAAAGTTTACTAAGTTAGCTTGTAATATAAAAATACGCAATAAATACAACTTTATTGTTTGTATATAAACGAAAATTTTGGATAATTATTGGTTGTTATTAGAAGAAAACTATTTATCTGAATATATGCAATAAAATTAATAAAGATTCAATTGTCAGCAAGCTGTTCTAAATATTCCAACCTAAAATACAATCATTTTACACAATTTGGAAGAACATGTTTGCTAAAAATCACTCACCCATTGGCATCCAACTCCGCTCGGCCAACATTCATAGCCTAATTTTTAAGACGATTAATTATCAAATTATATTAAATTTAGAAAAAAAAATTTATTCATCTTCTTCCACAATCGAAAGAAAACGTCTTTCTGGACCTTAGTCTACTATTATTTTTTCAGCAAAAAATATCGAAACAATAAAATATTTCGCTCTGTTTTTCTCTAGTTTTTATTTCATCATCCTATACTCATCAAAAGCCTCATTTTGAAGCGGCCAGAGTTCTTGAAAAATTACTCGTAATAAGTTTTGAAGATTAAATAATCATACAGAACTGCTATTGTAAAATAAGTGCACTCCTAATTGCCTGAACGCGTCCACTATTACGAAACGGGTATTTAAACCTTGAATTGGCTAAAGGAAGGTAGTCCAGTCCCTTGTTTCGCGTTTTAGTTCTATCACAGGGCTCTCTTGGACTCATGGGTAGAGTCTTACGGTTACTTAATGGTTTTAGATTTGTTCCTTTTGAGTAGTCGGTAAATTCAATCTTTCAATTAACAAGCCCTTCCCCCTTGGCATTCTGTACTATCTTATCTTCGGCATAGTTCGCTAGCACATAGTTAATCAACTTAAAATTCGACTCTATCAGGAGCTTACCAACTCCACAGCATCCGGGTGTTTTGCCATGTATGAGAGGTATATGGGGGCAAATGTGCTTGACTTGCCAAAATTGACTACACGGAATATATGGATATACTTTCTGATCGCGACATAAGGACTGAAAATTAAAATATAGATGATATTCATATTGTGTACTAAAATATACGACATCGATTATAAAATATCATTGACATTCGCAAATATTGTATTCTTGAAAAAAAATTCATTTAACGCAAATAAAAATTTGTCATTATATTTCCTAGTTACTTTCATTTTAAACGTTAGAAGTATAAAATAAAAAATACCTGAACATAAAAAATGCAACTTGCAATAATCAATAGAATCAGAAGCTTGTGCATGCCTGGAAATAAAATCAAATTTTAGACACATCTAGATGCTATGAAATCAATTAACTGATGATTATGTTGAACTGAAACTACTTTTTCAAATGTGCGTGAATTTTGGTTAACAGTTGCCAAAATTCACTGCAAAACTTTACCATCTATCAAATGGACTGTTAAACATTGATAGCGAGCGACACATTTCAGTTCTGAAAAGATGAGTAATTCGATCATTTAAAAAGTGTAAACAAATTCAGGGAACATATATTGTCAATGACTGATTGCTTGAGACAGAATAAAGACGTCGGTTGCGGTCCCATATAGAATTTGACCCATTGATTACCGGTTGCTAAATTCTACAATATATTATTAGTATAATAAAAACCTTCAGAAAAATTATTAATATATTAAAATTGTTCGATTTCCCAATAGATTATGTCATGAGATAAAATAATAACCAAATAGCCATGCTTTAAAAATACCGGTCTTGAACTTATTGTAATTCGTAATGCAATTGTCATCGAATATCCCTTGATCATCAGACTTATAAGTTCGAAAAATGAATTTTTCAATAAAAAAGATTTCTACTAATCATTTCATCTTTCTCGAACAGACCAAAATTACACAAATGGTGTTTTAGAGGAACAAGAATAGAAATATTTCCCTAAATGTCCCAATACAGAAATTGTTTTGTTGCATACACTTCACTTGATCAACAGTAGCTAAATCAGAGAAGTATACATACATAGGGTAATATTCCTCCTGAAACTCCATTTTCTAGAAGCAATTCAAAAGCTATTTTGTCTTACTAATGTTGACCCTATATAATTAACAAAACTTTGAATAATTCTAGAAGGAATTTCATATTCGATATCAATATTTTTCGAGTATCAACGAAAGTTCAATTCAATTGAGAAAATTTGGATATGCTATTAGTTTATTTTCAAAATTTCCGTGGTAGGACTTATACAATTCGTTTTTTTCGGCGATAAGATATCGATATCAGTGAATTTCCTGTGATTTATACGCGTTTTGGACGACACGAGTCAGGATGTGCACAATAAATATTTGTGATAAAATGTTGCTTCCATCGTAATTCTAGTCGTAAGTTAAAAATCATAAAATTGAGTTTAAATTTTTAAATTCAAATTTACTGATATCTACAACAATTGAATTTTCATGAAAATAACTTTTTTTTAGAAATATGTTAGTTGATAATCTTTCTTCTAAGTCCCGGTAAAGGTTTGTAGATATTTCTGAATGCAATATTATTTTCTGTAAATAGCTGCAATTCGGAAAATGGATGACACAAGACATTAAGACATTCAAATAGTATAGGATCAGGGTCACTGTCGGGCCTTTTCTCAATACTATTTTGCATGTCTTGATATCATGAAATTTCCGAATTGCCTAAATAGCAGAGTTAGGGCTGGACGGAACTGAGATCCGGAATTCCAGGTTCTGAACTCCGTCCAGCCCTGAACAAAGTGCTAGATACTTATTGACAGTCACTCCACACAACGTTTCATTTCTAGCGAATTGTTTCTGGATAGTATCATTGAAGGACCCAAATGGTTTGAATCCATCGAAATTCGGCAGAGATTCACCATTAGGGCCATCGCCAGTCACGTTCATCCACCTATAGTCCAGAATTTTATTGATGATATTTTCGAGAATCCCAATACCAGAGTCCAATGTAGCTTAGACTTGGTTTCCACCCTCCTGCAATAAAATTATTCATTGGTAGCTCCAAACTAAATCCAGGGATATTTTGACATTTTGGAGTTATTACATTATTGACACAGGTTAAAAATTCTTTCTATTGTAGAAGGAAATTGCGAAATAATAGTAATAAAAACGATATGGCTTACCCGTAATCGTGTTCCAATTTTGCTGATTTGTAATAATCATGACGTTTGAGAGGTATTGCTGTATTTACTGGAATAATCTGTCATAGAGAATTTTCGAACTAACCTTAGCCCTCGTCAGAAGAGAGTTGAGGAAATTGATATTCGACGTGGTATCCGTTGACCATATCTCGGGCCAAGCGATAACCAGGTACATGTACGAAAGTGGTATGCCTCGGGAATTCAAGCCCGTATAATATTCATCGACCTGAAATTCAAAACCGCAAACAATAACAATGTGTAACAAATGCAAAGGAAATTTTCAAGCATTTTCCCATAATTTTACAACAATTTCTTCGATTTATATGATTATGGATGGAGTATCACGCCATAAAATGTCTGTTAGTTAGATGAAGAAATTGATTAATTTTTTCTGAAATGATATATACTAGCCTGCTGAAATCCTTGTTTGCTAGACTTTGGTTGTGGCTCCATTATGAATTCGGCCCAATCATAGGTGGTCACTGAATTACAAAAATTTGAATTTAAGGTTGGTAATGAAAATTTTCCAATCTTTTTAGAGTAGTAAGTAAATTTTTGAGATCTATCTAGAATTTTTAATCGTTTGAATTTACGATTTTTGTAGGTATTGTAGTTAGTGATAGCATTATCGTCGAAAGAACCAAGACCGTCAGATTTATAAGCCCTGAAAAGATTTTGTCTGTGCTGAAGATTTTGAAAATATCACTTTTGAGGTTAATTTCATACGAAAAGGTGATAATCAGAAAATTTCAAATGATTTCCGTCATATGATCATTCAAGAATATGAAATGAGTGTAAAAATATACCTAAATGTTCCAATATCGTAATTACTCTGCTGCATGCATTTCATCTGATCGGTTGTTGCGATTTCAGCGAAATCGACGTACATCGGAAAATTTGGAGCCTGAAATTATTCACATCAACGACAAAGACCTAAAACTGCAAATTCACCGTTGTAGTTTGTGATGCTACCAATGCCATGTTAAGAAAGCTGATTAAGAGCTCCATATTGAATTTATAAAACTAGTTAGTATTCAAAAGTATGCAATTAAAGAATGAAACTCAGACGTACCAAACGACAATTTTTGAAAATATTTTCATTGATGGTAGTTATAAGTCTCATTTTCTGCGATAAACCAGTGATTTCTGTCCAACTCCTTAAAATTAACTGTGTCATGCATGATAAGCTATAAACTTTGCACTTCAGACTTCAAGTACTTTGTTGGCAAAATTGAGTGTTCTATGATGTCAACGCTATTTTTCATTAATTGTTTTAATTTTTTCATAAATTTAAAATGGCTATTAAAATTTTAGAATTCCCTCGAAAATTTATGTCCATGTGAGATGTGCTATCGTGATTTCGCCAAAGGCGTTCCATTATTCGCGAGGAAAAAATATCTTCTGCAATGTATAACCCAGAGGCAAAAGTGGTAAGAGCCACTAAAGCTGCAGATCTAACCTCTGAACTTTCATTTTTGCGTAATATCAGACTTATTTTAAAACAAAAAATCGTTCATTTTTATCAATATGCAAGCATTTTTCTGAAAGAAAAAATATATTTTCAAGATATAAAGCAATCTCCTGATAAATACTTATCACATTTATACGATTTCTTGGAAATTTTCACTCTTACTCTTGATTAACTCAAAGAAATTGCGACACAAAACTGATCCTAACTATATCTTTGTCTAAATCAAGCGATATTTGACATTACTAATTTATCAGATATCGAAAAGTGAATGTAAAAGCCAATCTTGTTAGGTAAACAGTGTATGCGAATCAATGTGAGAAAATTCATCTCTTATTATATCCAATTCATAATATAATTTCGAGCCTGAGAATTAATATATTTCTACTTGAGCCTTTGAAATTCGCCGAATTATTTCAACTAAATTCGCATATCTGGACTTAATCAATATTTAATATATTATTTCCTAAAATCTAAGAGAAAATAAATCGATAAATTATAAAAAAAAAAGCGCAATAGATGAAGTAATTAATTGAAAATCTCCATTGTCGAATGCATACTATTAAATTCGAATATTTTCCATATTTTCAGAAAGACTGCTATTATACGATTTCGGATTTGTAATTTGACATTCGCGGTATTACTGTTTCGATGATCTTGTATTTTCAAAACACTTTTCTGTTTTCTTGATCAAGAGCTGTTTTAAATAGGGCGTCTCCAAACTTTCCCCATCACATGATGATGGATAGATGATGCAAACAGTCTGGGATAAATAATATCAGTAATCCATTTTGACCGCCAAATTATTATGCTGAAGTTCTCATTGAAATTCAGCATGAATTTCAAATTTTATCAAATCGATAAAAATATCATCATATTTTCCTGATGATTTGTTTTCCAGATAAAAATTCAACAAAAGTATCGATATTCTCAATAATTGACCTAATTTGTCCAATTTATTTGCGAATATCGACGAATCATTGATTTTTTTTCTACATTTTATTCTTCCGCTTCATTTTTTATCCGATTTCGTTGTTCTACAGATGCGTAAAGATGCACTCGAAAAAGTTTACGACTTCGTCAATTATCCCTATTTTTCTGGTTTATTTCCACTTTTTCCTATATCTCTTCCGAAATCCAGCCGTTTTGCCCATTTATTTTCTCGCTTTTCAATTAAAAATGGTTAGGAAATTAATGTGTGTTGGCTGCTTGAAGCTTAGCGGATAGTCAGGCAAACTAGATGAACGTTGGAATTCCATATCAATTTATTATCCTCAAACTTGGATAGTTAAACCATAAAATGAAAAATTTGTTTAAATCATAAATAAAAGCAAATCCGTTCAATCCTTGAGCAGCAAGGAATGCTCCCTTTATCTCGAGGTAAAGGCGAGGGGAATGAGAGAAAAAACCTACTATCTTGCATCGGGGATAAATTTAAACTGAAGATATAAATAAATATGCATTTTCTATGAAGTAGCAAAACAAGGGCCGCAATTTGTGACATTCATAAAGGGTTGACAGGCGGCGCTTTCCCAGCGAAAGTCTGGTGATATCAAAGGCTTGCTTATCCCTCTATCCTCCATCATTGGAGAAAGATCTCGAAAGAGATAGCATCGCGGTCACTATTTCTTTGGCAGCATGTCATCACTGATGGCAAAAAGAAGAAAAGGACGGGAGGCTTCCAGTCCCCAAATTGAGACCCAAGTCGCTGATAAACCGGTCACTCCTGGGCTAATTCTTCCCTCGGACTTGTCTCGTTGATAAGGGAGTCGAGGATTCTCTTTCATTCACTGATGAAGAATACCGCGAAAAACCAAGATGGAATATCAGTCGGGGATATTTGAAGGAGGGAGAGAAAAATTCTCCGAGTGATAAAGGATAAGGAAGAAGAAAGGGTTGGGATAATGCAGGTCCAACTCGATTTGATGATCGATGCATCAGAGGAATGGGGAATAGAAAGATGGGAGGACATGCGTCCCCCGTCCGTCCACAGCTGGGAGACTGTCCTACTTTACCACTCTTCATCATCCACAGCACAATCACTTTCGTTCGCAGACATGCGAAGAAGCTACCTGATATTATGGATCTTCACCAATGCTTATCGATAGTTTGCAGCAATGTTTTTAAATTTATCATCTTCTACATTTTTTTCAGAATTTTACATTTGGTGACTCCGCTTGAAAAGTTTGATGATTGAATCTCATTGGATTTTATCGCTTTTCCGTCATTGACTGTAAATAACAGCGCTTTGTTGGCTAATAGAAAAAGATCTCGGCTTTTCTAAGAAATAGTATGGGGAGGCAAGATAGGAAAAGAAAAAAAAGCGGTGTCTTTTTTCTAACTGGTGTCCTGGTGTCTTTTTCTAGGAGCCCACTTTGTTCAACAGTAAATATTAACGTTTGAAGGTTATACTTTACATTTATGGCGCGCCCGCTAGTTTCTCAAAAAAATTAGTAATTATTATTTTCTGTAATAATAAAATTATTGACTATCTCCCCCAACCTGTTTCGGAATTACGGAGACTTTGATTGTCTAAGCGATACCCCCTGCCATTTCGCGCACCAGTCATTCTTCCTCCCCTCCATCTTGATGCTTCTTCATATTAGGACATAAAATGTTGGGGCTGCACTTCGCCAGTCCTTCCCTCCTGATCAGAAAAGCAAAGCGTATTTGGAGTCTCACAATCAGTCGTCACCACCACCCCACATTTCTCCATCTTATATGCTTCCTCGAGGCTTTTCATATAAAAGCAGAAAGACGCCTGGCCAGTTTTAGGATCTCCACTCTCACTTACATGTGATTGTCAGATTGTCAGTCGGTTATGTCTACGTAGGCAAAGGTTTTTCGTCTCATAATATCGATTTATCCAAAATATCTTGATTATCTCTAAATTTTGATTGATTACTTGTTATCATGCGCATGTCACTTATTATTTGCGATCATTTAAAGATATCTTGGAGTAAGAAATGATAAAATAGAGGCAAGTTGGAAAGGTGATGGTCTTGCTTCATCAATGCATACTCTGATAGTTTAGTCTTTTCTGAAGTTTACCAGTAGTTTTTTTCAAATAATGAACACCTCCTTTTCTACAGTATTTATTATTTTCATATTGGTAAGATTATACTTCCCTGGGTCCCTACTAAAGTCTATTCGGTTGGGCTGAGGTCAACCGAATAGACTTTAGTACGGATCCTGATGTCATGTTGATGCTGAATATGTTTCGATTAGCTCACCATCCCCAATATTCTTGTTAATATCCCGATCGATATTGATTATTTTTAATCTCTATGATTTGTTTAGATTTTCCCCATTGCCCCTCTGTCTGATTATCAATATCTTATGAAGCGTCAGAGTTGTTTCGCATCCCTCCATTCTTCATCCTTCACCCTTTCTTCAATTCATTCTTTTTCCCTGCGCACATCAGTAGACCTGTCTCTTCCCAGTCGCATACCTGATAAGCTAGTATCATTATCCTATCTCCTTCCCTTCCCCATCCTTTCTTCTTCTCTGCCCCTCTTCGTCCAAACTGACGTTAAATGCAATCTCTTTATGCAAGGCGCGCGAAACTAGACATGTATGGTGGTCTCAGAAATAGCCCATTTTCCTCCTCACGAGTCGTCCGAAGTTGATTGTGGGGAGAGATACTTCACTATCGACCGCAGGAAAGTTCGGCTTGAGAAATCTCTTTGTTCTTATCTCAACCCCATCGATTTTACTACGCCTGAATGAAATATCACCTTCCCTTGAATACTCATGAACCTATTGGCTTTTCTTTCGGAGCTTGTGTCGTTGAACGTCTTGTAAAAATTTTCGCAAATTTTGGGCCCGTACTAAAGTCTATTCAGTTGAGCTGAGTTCAACCGAGTAGATTTTACAAGGAATACAAACTGTAAATCATGAATCATGCTCAAAATCGATAGGTAATGGCAATCGAACATATTGATTACTATAATCAAGTCAAAAAATGTTAAAGGTCTCGAATAGCTCTGCAGTTTAGTTCCGAATTTTAACTATTCACTTCGCAATACATCGGCAAAAATTTTAAATTAGCCTACATTGTAAAATCGAGCATTAACAATGTCATTGTTTGCAGCATCAACGAAGTAAAATGTGCAGCCAAATTGCGGTACTATTTGGGACCTTAGCGTTTATTTTACTTTATTAACGTGTTCAGCGCGTTCGATTTAGGTAACCTACCAGTTTTGAATAAGATCCGTTATTTACAGTTTACATTCCTTGTTTGTACGAGTCATGGTGAAGATAACCAGATGCCTATTTTCGATTTACATTCTATCTTAACTTCATATTCTTCATTTATTTATCACGTTTCAGATGTCGATACGTCACGGCAATCTCATTCTTGAGCGAGGCGCCCGAACGACGATCAACGTCGATCGCAGGGGGAATCTCTCAGTAGTCCTACCAATTTCACTGCCTCCCGGGTTCGAGATCGAGGAATCCGCCAGCAAACCAAAACAACCTCAGATATATGAAAGTAAGCCATTTGAGACTGTTTTTCATGAAACTCTTGGACTTTAGAACCTGCTTGCCCTCTTCCCCTGAAGAGGCCGAGGAAGGCGTCTACACCAGTCAAAAGAGTGGAACCAACCTGTGAATCTTCCGCCAAAAATGGGGAGGAAGAAGAAGAAGGAGAAGAAGAAGAAGACGAAGAAATCAGCGTGGTAGCAGTTTTCAAAGCACCAACGCGGCATGAACCTGCAGCCGAGGTACGTGAAAAGCTGCCATCACCATCTGTAGAAGACTCCTACGTTAAAAGGCCACTCGTCAAGCCTTCGGAAGCAGCACCTTGGGTTGTCCCAGCTAAAGTTGCTATTGTGGATCCAGTCTCTAGTGAAGCAAGGAGCAAAGAGGCTTCAAGCAGAAAATCACAAAATGGGACGAAAACTTCCTGGATTGAGTCGGTCGTGGCATCCATCGTGGAAGAGAAAAAAGAGGAAGCAATGAGCAAGAAAACATCGAAATCGGAAATCATAAGGACCGAAGAACCCAGCCCTAATCATGTCGAAAAAATTCGAGTAGTGAGCAAGGAGTCCTCAGGAAATGAAACATCTAGCACAGTCCGTATATTGCAAGAAGAATCGACAAACAAGGAATCATCAAACAAGCCGACAGCACCCAAACCCACACCAGCATGGCCAGGATCGATCAATTGCCCTCCCGTGGAAGCTACTGACAGAAATTCATCGACCACAGAGCCATCAAGTAGTTGTTCATCAGCCGAAACACCCACAGAGTTTTCAGAATCAGGCAAAGTCAGATTTGTTGAAGCTGCTACTAAAATCGTGATAAAGTTGCCATCGACTGTGACGAAAACCTTCAAGAGTACCGCCGTAAATGAATCTGTCAAAGAGTCAGAGAATAAGAACTCACCGAACCGTAGTTCTTCAGCCAAAGCGACGCCAATGCGTACAGCATCAATCCGAACATCTTTCATTGAATCATCGTCCAGGAAGGTAACCAGAAATGCGGAACCAACCAAACCAACGCCATCTTGGACAGAACTCTATAGTGCACCCATTGTGAAATCATCACCTCGACAAGCAATTGAAAAAGCGACTTCAGACAATAATGGGCCATCAAATGTAGCGTCGATCACGTCGCTGTCGGCCAAGGAAGCATCTGACAGAGAAGAATCTCTCGAAGTGGCTCAAGTCATCCAGACATTGGATAGAGAGGAATCTGCAAAAGCTAGGTCTGTCAAGATACCATCAAACGTGGATTCTTCTGTGGAAACGAATTCCATCAAAGAAATTCAAAATGACGGACCAGCACCTGATGAAGCTGCCGACAAGTCACTAGCACCAACAGCAAAATTTGTTAAAACCCCTAAAAACTCTGTAGACCAACTCATCAAAGCACCAGCCAAAGGTTCGCCACTCTACAGAGAACATACTTTGGAAATAACAGTTCCAACCGAGAAGAAAACAACGAGTAGGGAGCCTCTGCCAGTTGGCGTAGAACCAGTCACGGAGCACCCTGACGACTTAGATCCAATTGACCGAATAACAGCTATCGTTGACGCGGCAGTTGAGACGATTAGAAAAGCAACTACCCGAGTCACCATGGCCAAGGAACTAAAAGCCCAAGAAAAAGCAGCCAATTCAACAGTCCAAACTAAGAAAAGCCGAAAAAATCGAGTAAAATTTCACTCCCGAAGAATTACATCCATAGAACCAGTAATAGGTATTCCAATCCCAGCTAACACAATCATGGTTCCGTCAAGCAGTATCCCGATTCAAACTGCTACAGTCATGGTTCCGTCAATCGATATCCCGATTCACGGCACTACAATCATGGAGGCACCAATTAAATTACCAGTTCAACCTATCGCTATCGTGAAAGCAACAGTCGAAAAGCCAGTGAAGTCCCTTCCCACATTCCAAGAAATCATGAGCAAAGTGAAGAAGATCACCGATGCTACTCCTCGAACTAGAATCGCTCCCACTCGATCTGCTGCACAAGCGGTTCCGCCAAGGAGAGTCGAGCAAGGTACTCTTCGTTCTACCCAAGACTGCCACTCCCTCTAATTTTCGTACGGTTTCTCTGTCTCCATCTCTTCAAAACACTCCAAGTTTATCAAAAGCAAATTCCCAAAAATTATTATAGTAGAGAAATTCGGAACTGCCATTGATAGTGGAACATTTCTAACTAACTACCACCACTACGCTAAGTCACTTGCAGCATTGCGCTCTTCGAATATAGAAGCGTCAAGAGAAGAAAGGCGAAAGTAAGCGTGCACGATAGAGAGATGAAAGAGACCTTGCGAAAATGGAAGAGAGCGGCAGTCTTTGATGAAATAATTTGTATTGATTCCTTTCAAATGACTCAAAAATGACGTTAAATGGTTCAGACTACGTGATCACTGATCTGAACTGCCCAAGAGCAAACAGCATCGAATCGACAAGCGGCACTGACACGACCAACGACGACGATGAAATTCCCTTCGTTCCAGCTTTCGACTTCGTCGAAGGCGATGATTCTGGTACAGTCGTGTTAACCAATACCTCCTGAAAAGTTATTGTAAAGGTACACTTTACAACATATCGTCTACGCGTGCTTGCTTTGTAAAGCAGTTGTTTGCTCTTGAGTTGCAACAATTTGATGGTTTATCGATTTTTTCTTAAATTTCGTAGTTTTTTAAACCGATTAACGGTAATTATCGATAATTAGTGAATAATTACCAAAAGATCGAATGAAAACAAAGAAAATTAAATGAAAGTGAAAATTCCATTTAAATAATGCCTTACAATGCAAACCGCGACGATAGGTGGAGCGTACTGTTCGCAAGTCATAGATGCCGAATGGCATATGCAAGACTCATCTCGAAGACAATGGAGAATAGATTTATTTTAATAGAAAGACAAATTATAAGTTATTGGCCCATAGAAAAAGACACCGGTTTTTTTTTCTTTTCTCTTCCCTTGCCTCATCATGTTATTTCTTAGAAACATCGGTATTTTTCTAGGAGCCAAGCTGCGCTTGATTTAATCTTTTTCAAAGAAAAATTCATCGGTTTGTTCGAAGTGTTGCAGGGCTTCATTTTTTTTTCCAAATGTTGCTGTTCTTCAATGACAAGCAACTCACACATTCGAAAAAAAAAAAAAAAAACATCCAAGTATCGAAGAGGGAAAACTTCTGAATCCTCCTCTCTTCAGTCCAATATGAATTCAATTCCAGACCGACACTTCTCGTGGGTGGACGACTTGAAGAAGATCATGTTCGACTTCTACATCACGACCGAGCCTAAGCCCTACAATCCCAACGACTATCCTCGACCGAGACCGCGACCACGCTCACCGTCATCTGAGGATGTGCACCGAATAAAGCGTCCTAGGAGAGACCGCAAAGATATAGTCCATCCAAAGAAACCCATACGCCGAAAGATCTGCCAAATTTGCTATGCCGTGTATGCTGACCAAAGGGTCAAACATCGAAATGAGGTACTGTTTGAATTATAGATTTTGAGCAGCGCTTAAAGTGATGAACCAATACCTAAAGAAATGTTACTTTTTCACACAGGAAAGGTGCGATCTCTTTGGGCGCTTCCAAATTCGGACATGAAAACGGTGCATGGCTGTTCTTGCAAGCTTGAGACAGCACTCTGTCATGTTCGTTAATAAAGAAATAGGGCGCGGCTATTATTCCGAATATTATTGGATTATTTATAATCATCTACAAAGGGTGGGACATACACCAAATAGCTCATTTCGAAAATTAGAATTCAAATGGACCCAAAATCGATACAGTAAAGCGCTTTAGCCAGGTCCACTAACGCCTAGCAGTCATTGTGCAGGAAACATTCTTCGTAATGAACATGTGAGAGTGACGGAGTAATTGCGTGCAATGGTGGACCAACTTAAAGTCAATGTTTTGCTCATTTTCTACCTTCTAGAATTTCAAGCATGCAATAAGTTTACGAAATTGGATGAAGAAAGGATAATTTTGAAAATTCAGCTATGTCTTTCATGCGCAGCATTCTACAAAGAGAGCATCCCAAAATTCGCCGAATATTATTGCATCAAGAGTGAGGGCGGCTGCTCGATCTTGGACTGCAAAAAGTGTCGGTACGACAGATGCGTTGAGATCGGTCTGACACCGGAATGTAAGCCATTTTTACTACCTAAATAAAAATGACGAGGAAAATTTGTACAAAAATAATGGAAGTTTCATTTTTTCCATGTAAAATTTGCATTCAAACTAAAAATGCTCCAATACAGTATCTAGTCTAAAATAATGAAGTATTTTAATGGGGGGGGGGGGGGATGGCTCAGTGGCTAACGCGCTAGTCACGCCATGCAAAGGTCTCAAGTTCGACTCCCGCCCCTCCACCCACACCGAGGGGGTTAAGAAATGTCGGTAGTGTCCTGAATAGAATAGGACACGACTTCTTGGATCCCCTACCGCTTGCGCGAGCGGTCCATCCGCAAATTGGACAAGCCACCAGTTCCTATGAGCTGGGATAGGCTCTCGTCCATAACGCGCGGAAATGGGGACGCCGACACTGTTAATATACGGTACAAAGGCGCAAGAAGAAGAAGAAGAAAAGAAGAATGAAGTATTTTAATGCAATACTATGTTCATTAACAATCGAAAATAATGCCATTAGCCTAAGAACCCCATTCGCAGGAAATAAAATGGCGTCAATATACCGTAATTTAATATCAATGTAAATGATAATTTAGTTTTGAAAAAAAAAAAAACTAAAATGAACAAAAAATCTGTTCAGAATTAGTTATCGAATTTTCTCTTTCACATACCCTAGTTTTACCTGCACTGATCGTTAATAGACATCAGATAGTGTTTAAGGAAAATTTTGCATTCTGTTATTTCTGAAGAGAAATGATTTTAGGCATAGTCGAAAACAAGTGGGACATTCCGCCGATGAGCACCCAAGAAACTGGTACCACCAATCTAATTACTATCCTACCGAAATCAAGCAATATCTATAACAACAACAATAACTATGAATTTTCACGTCCTGTCGTCACTCTTTCTGACTCTAACATCAACGAATCCGTCACCATTCCAGCTGACTCTGAAATCAGTAGCTTTACTCACACCGTTGACATTTCTCCTGAATCAAGTTCCATCAGTAATTCTCCGATATCCTTCCCTACCGAAACAAGCAATGACTCAATTACCTCGATGAATTTCATTACCGATTCGAATATGAATAGTTCAATAACGATTCTGTCTGATCCAATTAATCATATCTCAATTAGCTCCGTAAATATCCCGATCGCTGCAATTGATACCTCTAACTGCGCATACGCTATTTCCGCTTCAAATACAAGTTTGTATAGTTCAATTAACCAGTCTATTGATAACGAGGATGAATATATCAATGTTATAGATTAGTTAGGTATATTATGATAATTTGATTTTTCGACATGGTAAAAATGAACTAGATTTTTCTACACTATTCACAAATAACGAAAATCCAAGTTTTCCACATTATTTCTAGGTATCAAGTATTGTGCAAAGTGTTTTAGTGCATTATTACCATATTCATTGTGCCATGATGTCATAATCTCACCAAATTGTCTTTCACTAGGTATTGATTAGGCCATAATCTATGATCATAAATAGTTTACTCCTACTAAATTTATTTTAATCGATAGCTCGGGAGATCCTCCACTTTATTGTGGAAAATTATCAAAATTAATGATTTTCGAACTACCCTTTGATCTCTATAAATATTGCACATCGAATTTACAAATAAATAAACTAATACGACTATTTTTTTAGATTGTTTTGCGTGTTATTTTAGGATATCTTAGCTTTGGCTTGAGGTACTTGGCGAATTCTTTGGCAAAGTCCTTGACAACCTCTCGGTAGAATGGTCTTATTATGTCCTTTCCGTACTTAGTCAGATGAGTGTAGTTATCAAGATAAACCAAATTGGTGGCTTCGTCGTACATCGTGAACTGAAATTGCGAATTTTCAAAAATTGAATTTTATGTTTTGCACAGAACAAATAAGGATAAATTCCCTGATAGACTTGGGGGTTGTTCGAATAAGCTCTAAATTCTGACAATCTCATCTCATGTTAAGAGATGTCAAGGATAAGAATTGTTGAGATAGTCATGTTCGTTTTGGAAGTTAGGATTTTTTCAGACTGAGTACATCGCGTTCTCAACTCATTTTTGGACAACTTTTATGCCATTTCGTCTGACATCAAATCGTATCTCGTGTTTTCGTCTAAGGGAAATTTTATCATCTCGGAAACTTGGAATAATATGGACAGTAGCTCAAAATCAGAAAATTTTCTGGCTATCATCTATCATGCTTCTGCAAAAATAACCACCATTGTATAAAACTTTTCCAGGATTTTATCATCGTGCAATCAGAATACTTTTCCAGAAATGGCCACACTTCTTTTTTATCTCAATAAAGATCCGTTTCAAAATTCTATTTCATAAAAAAAGAATTGAGTGGTATTGGTTTTCCGCGTAATTTACTAAATTTGCTCTTCCAATGACAATTTCTTTCTTCGTCTGGAACGAGTGTTCTAAAATTTCACTGCACCCTATTACTCTATCATCAATCAAAAAACTGTCATCTCAAAAAATCTCAGAGTTGTTTCCGATTGAATGACTTCCTTGCGTGACACGAATTAGGAAATCGGCAATGAGAGGAGGGTAATGGATATTTTGAACGGTGTTTTCACAATTCGAATTGATTAGTAGCGGTTTGCGTCGTTCGCGGCTAAAATGACTCGGCTGATATTATCATCGATCGTTTTGTTGTGTTTGCTGTCAATCGTGGTAGCTGATAAAGGGTTGCCGGAATGGATGAAGGAATCTCGGGAGAAGGTGAAATTTTCAATATTCTCGAAGGTTTCCTTCATAGTCTGAAAAGTGGTCAGCTTTGAAATTTCGAAAAATTTTTCCCTATTTTTATTTTATGGATGATAAAGGAAAATTAGTATGCTGATTAAAACAAATTTTAAGAGGGCATTAATTTATTTGAATAACAAAATAAAACTAATAGGTTTTTTATTTCAGATGAATAAAATCAAGAAGCCCGATCTCGTGGTTCGCATTTATTCTTGCATGGGCATTAATCAAGATCTGGCCGAGAGAACAAAGCAGCCATTCAAGGAGTGCAACAAGCTGAATTCGCACAGTTACACAGATGAGATCATTGATTGCATGCTCAAGGCGATCGTCAAGGAAGCGCCAGATGCTACCATTTCCGATGCCATCATCAAGACCTGCATCACTCCATATTTCTAAATTAACACCTCAAAATCATACGATATGAGGGTGACGACCAAGTTTTCTATTTTTTTAATTGTTATTATCCTTCAATTCTTAAATTCAGTATTACAAATAAAGTCATATTTATGAGAAACGGTTCCACTAGTCAATTCATTCATATAAGAGGGAAATCGAGGATTATGAAATTCGCCAAAATTTGTCGATCTTTGGCTGGAATAGGTGTTCAGAAATCGAAGTGTTCACAGACAGTTGCATCAGTCATAAATTCACGAGGACCATAACGAAATACTGTTTGCCATCAAAACATAAACGTCTAGATTTGGTATAAAACGATGAATGGGCGAAAACGATAAAAAATGATCTACAAAATGGCAAAATTTTATCTAATATTCTCTGTCCTGCTGATTTTCTCCTCAAATCTTAGTTTCGGCTATGAGCTTCCAGAGTGGTTGGCTTCTGACAAGGAAAAAGTATGTTAATAAACATTTTGTCAAATGAGATTAAAACGCCTTTAATAAATTCATCATGAAGAAACGAGTGGAAAAGATAGAGAAAGGTAGGAGGAACGATAATCATACCAAAAAGTGCAGATAGTATGCAAACATTCTAGTTGTGACGTTAAATCAAAACGACAAATTTTCGGTTGGTGAAGTTGAAGACGGACGAATTCATCGCAGCGCTCGTGGAATGCGGGAAGAATGTCCTCGAGCAAGCTGGCATACTCGTAAATTAAACATTCGCGAATTACGAACACGAGCAGGCCCTATCGGGGCGGTCGTCAACTGCCAGCTGAGATACATTGACAGAGAGTCCGACGATGAAGAGTTCCTCAAAGAGCACTACACTCCATGTATTGTGATGTATTCCAATTTCTGAAGGAAGAAATCATCAGCATTTTCATGCTCAATGTGAAATATTGCCAAAATCACCTCATACTTTCTTATTCAAACCATCTTTCATGTATATTTTCAATAGATTTTATGATATTTAACGCCAATTTTGCTTTTCGAACTTATACCTGATCTGCTAATAAACGTTTTATTTCAAAGATTGTGACCGCGAACTTTCGTTCGTCGAATTTGCTGAATTGGTTGCCAATGACAAGTGCTATTATTAAATCATATGTACCAATCGAAGATTCTCAATTCCAACCGAGGCGGTGAAACAATAGTTCGATTTTGGAAATTATCGTTCGAATCAATCAAAATTCCGTTCAAAGAAATTGTTTTTCGTTGCAAAATGCCAAGGAAAAAAATACCGTCAAATTATGACTTGCGAGATATGATATATAAAACAGCGATACTGCTATTTGCACGTTGTCGTTCCTGAAAGTAATAATTACTGATTAGTATCTATTTTATCAATATGATCAAAATCGTTGGCTTTGCTTTGTTATTCACGGTAATTTCTGGATATGATGTTCCGGGATGGTTGAGCGACGTCAAGGAACAGGTGAATTTGAACTTCGAATAATAAAAAAGTGAAAATTCATTATAGTTAATTTCTAACAATGATAGTTCGGTATTGATTCGAAGCCCAAATATTGTTTTCTGCTAAAAATTTTTAAAATAATAATAAAGCAAACCATGTGAAATAAAATCGTGCTTCAGTAAAGAAGATGGACGAAATTTTTCCAGCTAAAACTCGTTTTTTACAAAGACAGTGTCATAACATTCTCAGCGGTTCGGAAATTCAGCTCGGTAAAATCGAGACCAAAGATCTGCCGAAGAAGATCATGGACTGTTCTGAGCACCTGGACAAGATGTTCAAATCAGATATTTCTGCGGATCACGGCATCTGCATGGAGGAGTTCATAGCGAAGGAGAAGAACGACGACAAGCTGGTGGATTGCATGTTCCACGAGATCGACAACCACGTCAAGGTCGATCTGATGAAGGACTACTTGAAGGAACACACCGCAAAATGTATCACTAGCTAATCTTTGTTCTTTTGGATACATAGTAGCTTCATAAGATGAAAAAGGACTGATATGGTAGAGAGAATCAGCTAGATATTTGTTCACTTGCAATATTTCTTTGAGTTTAAGAAGAATCAAATATGATATTTTTACATTTTTCTGTAAAATTTATTTAATGGAATTTAGTCTTGCTAGAATTTTGTTTACAATTCAGTAAAATAAAAGCTTCTGCAGATGAATGTAACTTTTTCTGTAGCTTGATTTGTTCGAGTGAGTATTGATCAAAGAAGAACAAAGGTAATTAGTCACACTCAGCTATGACAACGTAGCAGCATCGATTTTATCAACACACAGACAGCTATTCTTGACCATGAGGCTAGTGCTGGCCATTTTTTCAACCGTCTTCATTCAATCGATAGTGCATGCCTTCGAGATACCTGAATGGTTGAAGAGCGTTGAAAGTCAGGTACGAAAAAGTCTAAACATGCTTATTCTTGATCTGAGGCTTGTAGAATTGATCAAATTTTCATTCTGGCAGAAATCAGAGTCATCAACATTCACGTATTTCAAAACCATACTAAACATTTATATCTTGCATTAGAACACAAATTTTTGGTCCTGAACTTTATAGTCCTTGCTGAAATTACCGACCAAGAGTCAATTGTCCTCCAAATATGATTGATGATGTTCCAGGTGAAGAACCTTCAAAATGACCTGCTGGATCAAAGGATGGACCTCTGCCTTGCTACGATGAACATCTACCTCGTACGAGTCGTTGAGCCATTCGCTGTTTGCGACAAGGAGCACTCGCATCATCCCGATTTGAAAACCAACTGCAGGTGTTCATTCGGCAATTTCACAGCTTCGAAGCTTGACGCAACATTATGCATAGTTAGGAAATGATAGGAGAGAAACTTCCTTTCACACATTATCTAACGAATACCAAAAATGTGAACCTTTCAAGTTGCCATTTCAGATTTAAAGCGATCACCGAGAACATAATGGATACTCACTATTTGAAAACGACCTTAGCCAGTTGTCTTGTGGATCCTCTAAGAGTCAAGAGACAAGAGTTTCTCGGACCACGAAGACCATGTAGAATGTGCCGAATGCAAATACTCTCAGAGATCATGATGTTCCGAAAAAAGAAGCGGCTAAATAATCAGCCCGAACCAAAGAGGCTCCATTAAATAAAGTACACTGATCTCGAAAGTTTTGTCATCGCATTTCTTTTAGTTTTGATAAAGCAGATTACGAACAATGCCCAGGTTGACCTCTTCTCATAAAATTTCACTTTTCTGTTCAAACTGCCATTCCTTTATCTACTCGTTCCAATCAATGATTCCTAAATTTGCCAGTATCTGAAATTTCGTCGCTATGTTTCTTTTTATTGAAGAGCACCTTGAAGAAACATCAATAAAACTGTCGTTATTTTTCGCTCAAAGATATGATCTGTCGTCAGGCGAAAAAAATCGCCCATTAAACCGCTCTCAGCATGTCTTTTCAGTTACTTTTCCTTGGTAATTTAAAAGTTGGACATTTGGTTTTAGGTGCAGTTTGAGTTCAGGTGAACTTGATTCTACGAATTTTTTGCGATATTCACGTATTCTAAGATCTATTGAGCTGCTGGAAACATGGTTTACAGCAAGGTGGATTTCATCATTTTCATTGAAACATATATTATCTCTAGGTTCTGACTAAAGAAACCATCAACCCGAACGTTATTACGCTTCAGTATGCTGTCCGAGGTCCGATCGTACTTCGATCCATTGAGATTGAAAGAGAAATGTCCAATGTTCGTTCTTCAGCATCTTCAAGAAATCAATTCTCATTTCTAGGGAATTCCAAAACCATTCGACAACCTCATCAAAACGAATAATGGAGATGCACAGGCAAATGGTCAGACTCCGCTCACTTTCGTTCGACAGGTACAACATTAGTTTAAACTCACCTTATCTTACTGATTCAGGTACTCGCCTGTCTAGTCGACACATCCTTGATGGACAAAGCTGGATACCCCTCTGACGTTGTTGAGAAGGCAAAGGTAACTCTTCAAATGCGGGTTCTTAAAAGAATACCATCCTAGCTCATCCTCGATCACTGTTCCGGAAAGACGATCGGGTCCTACAGCCACAGCAATGGAATCGAGATGATTCGGAAGCATGCGGCGGAATTTATTCAGGTAAGAAAATCCCTATATCATGAAAATGATCGATCATCAGAACCGTGACGGCGTTCCATGCGACTTCGAAAACGTCATTCTGTCAACAGGAGCTTCGGATTCAATCCGAAACGTCCTGGAGCTGTTCATCAGATACTCAAACTACGATAAAAAGATCGGTGTCATGACTCCGATTCCTCAATACCCCGAATACTCTGCAACTATAGTGGAATTCAATCATGCTCAAGTATGACTTCATCAAAGTCTTTGGCTGAGCAAATTCTAGGTTCCTTATTATTTGGACGAAGACAACAATTGGAGCCTCGACATAGACGAGCTTGAAAGAGCCTATGAAGAAAGCCTTGAGAAGTATGACACAAAAATTTTGGTCGTTATCAACCCTGGTATCATTAACTTCAAAAATGTTTTTCTTCCTTCAGAAGACTATTTAGGCAATCCAACCGGTCAAGTCCTGACTCGACAAAACATCGAGTCGATAATCAAATTCGCCCACAGGCACAATCTATTTCTTTTAGCTGATGAAGTCTACCAGGTGCACTGCAATCCACTCCATTCTCATTTTGACCGAACTAATTTCAGGAGAACATCTATCACCCTGAATCGAAGTTCTATTCGTTCAAGAGGGTACTTTGTGAGATGGGTGAACCTTACAGCACCAGGCACAGATTTCGCTAAATCAATGAAGTTTCCGAGTCATTTTAGCCAAGAACTGGTTTCGTTCAACTCCGTTTCGAAGGGGTTCATGTGTGAGTGCGGTTTCCGAGCCGGGTTCGTCGAGTTCTACAACCTCGACCCGGAAGTCGTGCTACTCTACAAGAAGCTGATCTCAGCCAAATCGTGTTCTTCTATCATTGGACAAGCCGTTACAGAGATTTACGTCAATCCTCCGAAGCCTGGAAGTCCTTCTTACGATCTCTGGAAGAAGGTTAATTTCTTTCCAAATCGTCAAAATATTGCATAGCCTTTGCAAAGAAATAAGTTGATCCCTTCGATCTTCGGAGAGTTATCAAAAATACTATTCTGCAGGAAAAGGACCACATTCTGTCGTCACTTGGCGAAAGGGCTGCGATGGTCCAACAGGCCTACAACACTATTGGCGGAATGAAATGTAACTCCGTACAAGGAGCGATGTACGCCTTCCCACGAATTTGCCTGCCTAGAAAAGCTATCGAAGAAGCCAAGGCAACCATCAAACTCTTAAGATTTCAAATCATCCCCATTTTAGTCCCTGAACCAGGAACCCGACTTTTTCTACGCCATGCAGTTACTCGAAAAGACCGGTATTATCGCGATTCCTGGGAGTGGGTTTGGTCAGAAACCTGGGACTCACCATGTTAGGTAATTTGAGCCAAATCCAAAAAAAACATCAAAGACCGAGTTTCTCAGAATAACAATTCTGCCCCAAATCCCTCAGATGAAGGACATGTTGGGCCGACTTCGAAAGTTCCACGAAGAATTTTTGGAAGAGTATAAAGATTGACAGAAAATCTCCAAAACTAGATAATTTTTACGTTTTTTTTTTAGTATTTTACCTATATTAGGCTATGATTTGCAAGTTTTTAGCTTCAAAAATAAAACACGGACATTCTGATGATTCCTTTTCTAGGAGAAAAATTATGTTTAAAAAAGTTGTTTTAACCAACTACTAAAGCTCATGATTTGATTGTTTTGCTGCAACATTTAGCTAAAATTATCGATTTTTTTTAAAGAAAGTCAAAGAAGCCGTCTCTTGGTTCCCACTATACGAAAACCGTGCGCCACACTTGCATTTGCCATTGAACTCACTCAAATTTATTCGTATGAAAAGACCACTGACTCTGACCATTTTTGTCCATTTCGCTTCGACAAGTTGCTGCTTTTTTTATGTAATTCTTTCTGGGTTTTCGTCAATTCCATGAAATTTCATTCAACTTTTCATCCCATCCTCCTGACTTCTAATTTTCGTCAATATGATCCTTTGAAAGCTCATTTTCCCATTTCAAATAAAATCTTTTTACTACTTTTCAATAAAGTCGCATAATTTCTCGTTATCCAGCTGGATTTTTGTTTTAAATTCGGTATGATTTGTTCAAAATTGTAAAACGAATTTTTCCTCCCAGAAATTGTTTAAAAATTTAGAGTGATTTGTTCAGATTCGATATCCAGAAATGGCCGACATCCGTTCTCTCACTCCCAACATCCGAAAGCGCTCTGCATCCCAGGACCTCGACCCCGAGGACGAGTACGCCAAGAGGAGACTCAAGAACAACGAGGCTGTTAACAGGTACGGCGGTAAAACTCGAGCCAATATCGATTTTTTTTTTTTTTCAAATTTCAAACAATTTCAGAACTCGCCAAAAGAAGAAGCAGGAAGAAGAGGAAACGGCGAAGAAAGTCGAGGAACTACGTACCGAAAATGAACAGCTCGAGAGGAAGGTTGGATTTTTTAAAATTTAAAATTGTTCCGAATTGTTATATTTTCACCCACTTTAAACATTCGATAATTTTGGAAACTTCAAA
This sequence comes from Diploscapter coronatus, assembly GCA_964036155.1. Taxonomy (NCBI): domain Eukaryota; kingdom Metazoa; phylum Nematoda; class Chromadorea; order Rhabditida; family Rhabditidae; genus Diploscapter; species Diploscapter coronatus. The sequence goes on from OZ038422.1 coordinate 14,452,504, forward strand.
TAATACGTGGAATTTTTTTGGAATGATTTTCGAAAAGCATAAAAAATATAACTAGCTATGTCTTTATTCAACATGTCTAGATTTTATCTGAAAACTTACCAATTCAAAATTTCATTCAAAGACTTTAGACCTCTTTTGAAACCTATCAAAACTCAAGATTTTCGAATTGCAGGTGGAATCCTTGCAGAAGGAGTTGGCGTTCCTGAAGGAGATGTTCGTGACTTATGCTAATCACGGCGCCAAGCGGCCCATCAGCAATGGATCTGCTGCTCACACCTCTGCTAACTAGATAACGTTGCCTAATTCCACTCACACCAATTGCTGTAAATTTTTGCCTGTTTTAGTTTCTCATAACTCGTTCAAATCTAATTACTTGTGTACCAGTAGGCAAAGAGCTTATTTGGATTCAAACGAACCTGATTTTGATCAGATTAGAGTGATTTTTTATTTATCTAAAAATTTTAGTTTATCTTTGGAAATATTCTTTCTTCAAATTTAATAATATTTTTAGCAGGTAGAAACTCAATTTCAGGAGGTTCGAATCACCCCTTTTAGTCCATAAAAATCGTCCAAAAATGATCGTGTTGTTGTTTCAAAAGCGGGTTTTCATTTCTCATTTCAGCCATTCCTCCAACATAAAACATTCCCTTTTCCGGTAGCTTCAAAAGTCGGGCTTTTTTGTTCTTTTTATACGGATAATAAATTGATTTTCTAATCTTATTTTGTGTTATATTTTACCTGATTTTATCGTTTGATATCGATATGATATTTACCATTTTAGATGTATTCGCTAAAAATTTAGATTTCTTGCAGAATGGTTCAAACGGACCTAGAAAAGTACGAGAAAATGCTGGAAAGCGCCGAAAAATCCAGTGCGGATGCACTTGCGAGCGCCAAGAAACTACTGCAGTCGATCAAGAATTCCAAAGAGAGAGAGGTGGGGTTTTTATTTCAAAAAGAATAGACCAAGTCGATCGATAAAAATTCCATTCGAACACACCAAATAAATTCAAGAAAATAAAATAGTCTGACTTTTCGACATTTGTCCCTCCAATGAATTTTTTTGTTTCGCCTAAATTCGGCGCGCTTTGAAGCAAAACGTGTTATTATCACACGGTTTATTAATTCAATTATAAAAGAAAAGTATTTTCCAGGGCATAAGTTTGTTGGAGCTGAAAAACTACGAGATGCTGTCGTATTTGACGCGGCTCTCCCGACTGATGTCCAAAATGTCGATGGGCAGGTCGATCGAGAACGACGACGAAGTCATCAAAACGACCAAACATCGCGTGGTGGGATTTTCAAAATTCTATCTTTATATTTTTTGAGCGTGAAACGAATATTTCAACAACTAGTTGATTGCACTTCTGATTTTGTGAAACATTTGATGGGAGCTGATTTCGTAGAAGCACGTTTTCACTTGTTAAGTTTCCGTGGTGGATGATTATCGTTTAAAATTTAGCCCTAAAATTTTGATACTTATGAAAAATTTCAGATCCTCGAAAAAATACGCCCAATCGAAGACAAAATGCGCTCGCAGATCGACAAACTTCTCAATCAGTCGGAGGTAAAAATTAAAAAATAGGGTTCAAAAAATTTAAAGTCGATTAAAACAAATTAAGCTAACCTCATAGCTCCCCCCTAGTTAAAGAAGAAAGTATTAGATGTATTTTTTCAAACGTTCGACATGTTCATAAAAATGAGTTTTTTAAATATAAAATTTCCAGAACGCTTCCGGTTCTACCAAAGTCCTTCGAGCCCGACTCGATGCGATGGAAGTCGAGGAGCAAAACGAGGACGAGGATGAAGAGGAAAAGAGCAAGAAGTACGTCCCGCCCAAAATCATGGCTGTTCATTATGAAGGTGGGAATTTGTTCCTATTTTTAAACCTGAAAAGCTATTTACATCGAATCTCATTCCATTTTTAAAACACTTGAAATTTGGTTTCGTTACATATGCAAGGAGTTAATACATTTTGAAATTTCTAATTTTTTTTTTAAAACATCATAATTAGCGATTTTTTGAAAAAATTCAGACGAAGAAGACAAGGAGAAGAAATCGATTGAAAAGGCCAGGAAACGAGCACTGCAATCCTCACTGATCCGAGACCTCAAACAGCAGTACAGTGATGCGCCCGAGGAGTTCAGGGTATTTTTATTCTTTAGAGAAATTAAAAATTGAGTAAAAAAGTTTAAAAACTGTTCAGCATCTTATAATTAATTTTCTTTGGTTAGCTTGCAGTTCTAAGAGCAATCCAAGATAAAATCATTTTAATGTTTCTAAATTTCTTACCTTCAGAATAACTTTCTTATTATTCGTTTCTTGAGCATTCAATGGCGTAAATTATACCAAGATTTTTCCAGGAAGTCAACCAGCGTCTCTACGAAATGGACCAAAAACGCGAACAGTACGAAGAGAACAACTTCATTCGACTGCGGATGACTAAGGCGGAAAAGAAGAGACAGGTTATTTTTATTTTTCATTTTTAAAAGTTTCTAGGTTATTGTTTTTCCATGTTACCATTAAAGTAAATTTTTGAGGACAAGATTAAAAAGAATTGTAAAAATATATATTTCAGACGGCTTTGAGCAGGGAAGAGACGTTGGATAAATTGCTGAGTTTCGGCGATTATATGGGCGAGGACCGACCTAAGAAGAGGTATTTTTAAAGTTTTTTTTTCTGGAAATAATAATATTTTTATAAATATTATAATGGTGCGTTTGCTCATTAATTACATAATAAAAATGTTTGAAATGTTTTAAACATACATTTTTGTCCTATTTTTACCTTATGAAAACTTATTTTCCAGAAAACGCGATGCCAGCAAAACCCCGGGCGGCAAGAAACGGAAGATCTTCTCGAAGGAAAGAAGAAAGATTCAGGAGGAAAAGAAGAAACACAAGAAGAAGATGATTCGCCGGAGAATGTGAAGATTTTTTTTCAAGAAATTTTCCAGAAAATTGTTATCTTTTCTCGTTTCTGTTAATTGTTGACTCGTTGAAAATTCTAATAAAACTTGATTTTTTTTATTGAAAATCTCATTTCAAGAGAACTGTCATTTGACAGTGAGATATTATCATTTTTAATGGCACAGTAATTTGATTTAATCACCCTAATTATCTCCCGTTAGTTACCTTCTAATTAAGGTAACTATGGTAGGTCGCTATGAGGCGTCGATGTGCGTCGCGGTTGTGGAGGAGCTGTTCGGTGCGAACGTGGCCAAGGTGTTCGCCTCGTTGCAGAGGGAGCCCAGTGGACTGCCCCCGATAGTTGTCCGACTCAAGGGCCAGATAAATTTGGGACAAGTGGGCTATTTATACTTACTATTTTGTTAAAAATCTATAATTTACTTCAAACATCAAACTTTGACTCCCGGTGTATGCCATTTTCATAGGTGAAAAAGAGTAAAACATACTTGGGAAATTTTTAAAAGATGATATCTTGGATTGCAAAGAAAAGAATCAACTATGACTTGTAATAAAATAACAGGGCTAAAGCAATAACGAATGAAATTTTTAAACCTATTTTATTTTAGATCCGCAAATCGCTTACTGTCCTGATCCAACACCGTCTAGTCGAGTTCCGCATGGACGCGCGCAATCGAGCCGAGTACCAGGTCAACGAAGCGACGATTCGCTTCTATCTTATGGCTCCGAAGTGAACTATTTTCTTTTTAAAAATAAAAAAAACATTTTTTCTTTAAAAACTATTTAGAAAGTAAAAGAATAAACATAGGTTTCTTGTAGAAAGAAGTTTTTATTTATTGGAGATTTTTCCCTGATAAATCATCATAATGAAAGTATTTTTCAGATGCTGTATGTACGCGAAGCGACTTTTCGGCGCTGCGGCTGAGTTGATCTGTGAAGAGCTGCTTTGCGAGGGCCAACTCTCCTGCTCGGACACGATCAGACGCATCCACAAGCGATACGATCATCTCTCGGTTGACGAGGTTCGATTATTTAATTACTTAGTTCAGTGGCAGTGAAATAGTATTGAATTTTTTCCTGTTTTAGGCTCAAATTTTTTCGGATAAAATAATTGTTGTTAAAATTGCAGCTGAAGAAGGTGTTCTACGATTTGTCTGCTACACAATTCGTCATTCGCCTGCCTCCGTTAGACTTGAAGGGCAAGATCACGCCGAGTTTCTCCTTGGAATACAGTCCTTTCGAGATGCCAAACAAGATTCTGGACGGGGAGGAAAATGCTGCTAAGGGTAGGTTTTGTTTTTAATGAAGTTCGACAATAAATCGCCACTCAATGAAAATTAGCTTTTCAATTGGCTTGTCGATATTTTGAAACACAAACTTCAAAAAGTTACTTATCCGAACATAGATGAAAGATCTTTCCGTTTTTCAAAATTATTTTTGAAATAGAACAAAAAATTTGAGTGAAACTCGAGCCGGGCGCAAACAGGAAAAGGAAGGCACCATTCGACGAGACGAGTCAGGACTCGGACGCGCAGATCTACTGGACGATCAACTGGGAGCGGTTCGGGATCTACATCAGGGACGAAATGGTTACCGAATTTCTCGTGCCGCAAGTAAATTAAAATTTGTTTAAAATAAAATTCCTCAACATCTAGAACAGGTTACACTCCGCTTATTGACATAAAAGTGCACTTATTTCAAAACTGATAAAATTTCAGGAAAAAATACATTTACCATTTTGTTGATTATCGAAATTGAGTTTTCAATCGGCGCAAAAACGCTATTTTATGAACAGGAAAATCCAATTGATTTTGATATTTATTTGAAAAGTTTGAGAATGAATAACGAAGACCGCAGAACTAACTCGATTTTCTAATCATTAGGGTGCCGTTACTTTGAAAACCGACTTCAAAGATCTCAAATTTTGCAGGATTCCACCGACAAAACAGCTTTCCTGTTCCGTCAAACAGTGCGCGCCCTGCTCAAAGCGAACGAGACCAAGAGTGCCGGGATGAACGTGTCCAGCTCCGCGCCGATCAGTGTAAACTTTTCTCCTAATACTCATCTATGTAATTGATAACACTGAAAATTCATTCAAATATCAACTATTTGGAAATCCATTACATTTTTCTTTAACCTTGAAGTTCCTTTTGAATTCGAATTTGCGTTACGATATTCTTTCAAGAAACCACTGGATTTCTTATTTATATTATCAGAATGTTCGATTTATTTGACCGAAAATAACGATTGGAATTAAGAAAAGAACATAGAATTTGTGAAGTGCACTTCAAAATACCGAATCTTCTACATTCTTACGATTATCGATGATTAGTGTTCTACCATATGTTCTACAAAAAAAATAATAAATAACCAATATTTCAGCTGTTCCAAATGATCCAAATCATCAAGGACAACGACTGCGGCATTGAACGGGCAGATCTCGAGTTCGCACTCGATTCTTTGTCGAACGAAACACAGGGAGTGCTGAGGAAGACGGGCGAGTCTAATGGGGGGATTTATATGATCGGTGACTTTTTATATCATTTTATTTCAAAGAATCGAGTTTATTTTTCGAGAAAAGTTTAAATAGAAAAAAAACTGAGTGTTACAGAATAGAAATTTGAAGAAAAAAAAATCGAAAATTATGCTGACTCTTAAAACAAATTATCTTACCCTATTTTTATTATTTTATTTTCAGACTTCGCCAAGGCCTTCACGCTGATCTCTCAAGGACATGTTGAGTCGCTGATTCGTGAACAACTCGATGTCAAGGGGATTCGGTATTTTTTCAATTTATTTATTCAAGATTATAAACTGAGTATTAGAACTTCACTCAAGTAATCTTTCACGAGATAAAGCAATTGAATTAATCATGATATTCCACTTTATAAAGTTGCATTTTTCTGAAGCATACTAACTTTAAAAATAGTTATTTCAGAATCTTCCGCCTCCTGCAAAATCGCGGTTATTTGGATGAAGATCAGGTGGAAAAACAGTCGATGCTCAGCAACAAAGACGTTCGCGAATTGGTCTACTCGATGCTCGAAATGGGCTACTTGAATGTGCAGGTTAAAACAATTTTCTAGTAGATATATTTTCGAAATCTGTCTCATTTGCATTCTAAATGTATCTTTATTATAATTTATCATCCCGTGAAATAACGTCACTGTTATTGCAAATAATTATGGAAAAACTACTTGAAACATAATATTTTATCATCAATTTTATACAATGTTCTTCAGGTGCTCGGTAAAACGACCGACTTCGCTCCGGCTCGTACCTTCTATCTCTACTATGTCAGTTTGCCCAAGACCGTTAGATGCGTTGTCGAGGATATTGCGAAGGTAAAAATTAAAAGAATAATTTTCAACTGTTTACATTATAATGAATAACTGAAAAAACCGGGTGTAACATCACCATTTTTTCTTTTTCATTTCGCTTCCTTACTTGAAAATTTGACTAAATCTCTTTATTTTGTTTGTAATTTTTTCAAAAATAATAATTTTCATATATTTATTGTTTTTCGAAAAGAGTATTATTTGTTTCTAGATTTTTTCAATTTATTTTCAGATGCTCCGAAACCTGATCCTGCGTCGAGCACACGAAACTAAGGAGCACAAGCAGTTGGCAGAGAAAAACCTGAAGAAGGAGTCGATCATCGAGGGCATCAAACTGGACGACACTTTGGATGAAGAAAGCAGGAAGGCGCAGATTGAAGAGGTCGGGTTATTTTATTATTTTTTTTTTTTATGAATTTTTCTTAATATTTTTGAAACTTATGTAAGCTTAATGATATAGCATAAGAGTTTGACGATTAATAGGGTGTTTCTATCCACACGTTTCAAAGGTTTGTTAAACAATAAAATATTTTTGGCTTTCTTTTGAGTCATAAAATACGATAAAAACGTGAACTTTCAGGTGGAAGAAATGTACATGCCTCCCGCGGATCGGGAGAAACTCGCAGCGCACAAACTAGCCCTGGGGAAGCTGATCGCTGCGGAGAGCCACGCGGCTGATGCGCTGTTCGCTTGCAGACTTTTCTTGGATTATCATGTTTAAGAGAAATAGCGGAAAGATAATTTTTGTTGATTTTTGAATAGTTGATAATTTATTGTTGTTTCGACAATTTAGATACCATAAACCATGTGAAATAGCATGAAAATTTTAGAATGAATATTATTTTCTCATTCTATTTGCATGATTGTGGACTTAGGACGCACTCATATTAAGAAAACGAAAAAAACCGAATGTATGCAAATGGAAAGGGCATTTTTCTTTTCCTTTCTCTATTTGCATACTTTTTTCTCTTTTTTAGTATGAGCGTGCCCTTAGGTTTCTAAACTGTCGTTTCGTTCTCTTGTTAAATAAAGTTTATAACTTCCTTTTGTATGATTTGCTAAGGTAAAGAGATGCGATGATAGCCTAATGTAAGGTTCGCGGACTCCTAACCCAATTAGATATTCAACACCGGATTTTAGATAAAATTTTAAATCGAAGTAGAACACACGTGCATACAGAAATACCAACAAAAATCGTTAACGCAGCTTAAAACTTTCATTAAAAACTCATCTAATCTTACAATATACAATTTCACCAACGCTTCATGAGTTTAACCCGAATGCCTTCAGTATCAAGTGGCTTTAAAATGAGTTCTGGAACAGGTCTGTTTCCAGGCCATGGCGTTTCGGTGTAAACTCGGTATTTTCGGAAAATTTGTGCCAAAACGGTCTTTTCTTCTTGGATCGCGAACTTTTGGCCTAAAATATCATATCGATTTCATTGAGCAGGACTTTAGGTTTGAAAAATCCGAAAATGAAGTAGTTATACGCTACTTTTTTATCTTGGTAAAATTTTATGAAGCTTATCTTACCAATACAATTTCTCGGTCCCGCCGAAAATGGTATATAACTGTAGGTGCTACGTTGCGCGACGTTGTCGGCGTCGAAATGGTTCGGGTAAAATGAGTCGGGTCTTTCATAGCAGCGAAAATCCCTCATCACGAGGACAGGAGAAATTAGCATCACGACCCCTTTCGGAAGCGTAACTTTGTTTCCCTCTGCGCCTAAATATTTTCCCTAGAAATCGAGAGAAATATCACATTTTTACCAACGGAAAACTCTTCATCAATTCGTCTGGCTATGAATGGCACAGATGGGAATAGTCGAAGCGATTCCTAAATTTATTTTAGATAGATGATGATATTTCATATTGACGCTTTGCATTGGAATCTGTTTTCAATATAAAATGTTCCACCTTGATGCATTTCTCTAAGTACGCCAACTGTTTGATGTCTTCATTTGTGGGCAGTCTTGTATCATCCCCGAAAACTTCATCCAATTCCTTATGCACCAAATCTTGATACTCAGGGTACTGCCCCAACCACCAAAGAGTGAACCCGATACTACTAGCTGTTGTGTCATGACCTAAAATACTCATTTTAAAAGATCAGTCTATGCAACGACATAGCTCATAGTTTCTTATCTACTAGAGTCGATGGTTTATAAACACTACATTCGATACTGAAAAATTATTTTCACTACGCCTCAGGCGATAAATAACCAACATTTTTATATAAATAATCGAAGGGCATAAGTATCTATTTTAAGCAAATAAAAATCATAAAACTAATCTTCAAACATAAAAGTATCGACCTCCTCTCGAATATCTTCATCAGTTAGAGCATTCGCCTTTTGCATATTCAATAACAAGTCCAAAAATGTTAGTCGTTTCTTGAGAAGTTGGTCTTCAGATAGGTTAGAGTAATCCTCGACCTCTTCTTCTAATTGCTTCTTTCTATCGGCAATTACCTAGGTAAATTTGGCAATTATCCACATTTTGGAAAGTATTTTAGACTGAATTAGATTTTATCTATAGGCTTGAAAATTATTCCTGATTTAACAAGTTTCAAACTGTATGCTATTACTTCGATTTAGATATTATCTTACCTTCCTAGTGAAATCATTTGTCAGCTTGACATTACGATCAAATTCGAAGCCTAGTCCAGAAAGGTACCAAATTGGTTTGAACCACAGCCAGGGGAATCTTGAATCAGTGCTAAATTTTGTGGATATGAAGGATGGAACCTTTCATATTTCCAAATTAGATCACTGATTCTGACAACGGCATTGACGTAATCATTATTTTTACCTAGCTGTGCATAAACTGAAGTACCCATAGAGGTCTCTAAAATTATAATTCTTTAGCTTTTCAAAAATCTCTAATCCACCACAAATAATATCCAAGGTGCATCGTTTTATGTATGGAAAAATATCGAAGTATTCACTAGTTTTCTTCTCCAACAGGTCTACTAGAAGCTAAAAATCAGATAAAATTTTAAAACTTGGCAGAAATTTCACCTCTGATTGTCTTGCAAAAATAGGCTGATATCCCTTGAGAATGTTAAAATGAAACGTTGGAGTAATCATTTTTCTACGAGAACGCCATTTTTCTCCTGTGCTGAAATTATAATTTAAAAAGCTGGAAATTATGAAAAAATACCTCGTTAGTAACCCAGTACCAATCCATGTGCTCAATTTATTATACTGAGGAGGTTTAGTGATGTTAACATTGCTTTCGAGTAAGGGCTAAATTACTTCTGCATATGTATTGAAAAATCGAAGCAAAGAGCAACCTTTCAAAAATTTAATAACTAAAGAAATTCGGATGAAACTTTTCTACTTTATAAAATCGTAAATAACCTACCTTTATGGTTTCCGAAAAACTACACACAACTATAGGTATTGGCCCTATCCAAACCTAGGTATGAAAATAACCTAATTTTACTCCTTGTCATAAAATTCACTAGCAAAAATCCCGCTCCTCCATAAATTGCTGCGGGCAAATATTTTCGCCCCCAATACTCTAACTGGTGGGTTAATTTCCGGTTACTGATTTTGAGCTGATAAACCGATCCGATTATGGGTAAGGCGTGAGGGCCTGGTAGCTTCTAAACTTTTTTCCATTTAATAAAAATGGGGTTCGAGTCTAATTTTTAAGAAGTGTCAACTAACAATACTAAGGAATTGAGTACTACTTATTCAAATGAACAATACAACATGGTTTTCGAATTTTTCTATTTCCGAAATGCGGACTTTTACTAAAATTACAAATTAAAAAAAGATTACGTGGGAAATTTTACTAAAATGCCGGTTGACTCTATAGAGTTCAAGCAATTGCTCCCTATTTGAGAATAGATACCATAAAATGCCACCAATAATCAATGATATAATTATGAGGCTCATTATAATCTACAATCTGAAAAATGATAAATTCATATCCAACGAAAATTGTTGTGTACGGCTTTCTGATAGATTATGCAATCAATCAATTATCAATTGAAATATTCGCATTTTTATCTTGCAAAAATCGAGCCCTTATCTCGTTTTTAGACTAAAAGACTAGACAACGAATGAATTTTTACTTATTACTGATAAGAATAATTAGCTACTAGAAGAATCATGTTCGTTCAACAAAAACAATAAGAAAATCTATCAACAAACGTTATAGAATACAAATTTTAAAACCGCTTAAAATAATTTGAAATTTTTCGCTATTGACAGTACCAGCTATAACAAAACCATGCAAAAAGTGCATTTTATAAAGTTCAATACAGTTTATATTTATTGAAAATTTTGTATTCCCAAATATAATAAAGTACACCGAATAATTCTAAAGTTTTGTTTTTAATATATCTACCCGCAAGAATTTATTATATCGGTCAAATGAAGTGACAGTTTATGCGTTAAAAAATGCGCGTATATTGCACGTCACGACTATGCGCAAAGAGGGAGAGTGGAATGCAAAGAAAGGAACCAGAGAAAGGCAATTGAAAGAGAGGTACGCAATTTTCCCTATCTCTCACTCTCACTCTCGTCTTTTCTCCCCATTTTTTAACACAATCTGTCACGCCATTTGGCCAGAACAGCAATTTGTATGTTACAAGATGATCAATACGAAAATGAAAATCAAATGATAGCAATAAGGCCACAATAAAAAATCAAATTTAACTAGTTTGAGATAAGCGATATTCCCATCAGATTTTTCTAGGGCATCTTAAAAAATAAAAAAAGAAAAAGTTTCAAACTTGATCAATTTCAATGGCTTCTTCCAATTTGACATGTGAAACCTTCTGCTTTTCATTGTCCAATGGAGTGTTCGATGCTGATTTGTCGGACTTTCTGAACGTTCTCACTCGTTCAATGATCATCTCCAGCGAAGGTCTATCGTGTTTGTCTTCGGCCCAACAAAGGAGCATTACGCTGTCGTACCTGAGGAAAACTATTTGTCCTTTAATTTAGCAATTTGAACTATTCATTTAAAGAAAACTCAACCCTTGGAAGTTGATATTTTTCTGCCCTAACTAATCAAATTTAGTGAAAATTGAGGAGAGAAATGCTATTAATACTATTATCAATTTTTCGTGAGTGCAATCCTGGAACTTACAAAAGTTGCGGACAGTCATCCGGTTTATCCAACCTCCGTCCTCTTCTGATAAACTCGATGATTTCTGTGCTCAGCAGGTACTTGTACGGCTTTGACCCCTTACTGAAGATTTCCCACATTGTCACTCCTGAAATAGGCTTCTTCCAGCTACAATAAACAATTTCTTCAAACCGTAAGCCCAGATGTCGCCATATCGGGAAATCTAAAATTCGTTCAATTTTTAGTCGTCTTATGAAAATCGGCCTAAACCTCCGGCTGATCTCCGAAATATTCGATTGGATACCACGCAACTGGCACTGGTTTGCCCCCGATATCTGATCTAATATAATAATTGTAGTCCAGACATTGAGAAAGTCCAAAATCAGCGATCTTCAATGTATCTGTTTCGTCGAGCCTAAAACTCTCGTGTCAATCCATAGAGGCAAATATTCAGAAAATTGGAGGAGCTTAAAGAAATAATATGATTCCTTGTAAAACTACAACTACTGTCATGCAGCTATTTTGATAGTAATAAAGACAATAGAGATAATAATTCCTAACATGCAGTTTCTTGCGGCCAAATCGCAATGCACAAATCTTTGCTGATGCAGGTATTGAAGTCCATGCGCCATTTCTTCGCAGTATCGTAGCGATGTTGGCAATGGAACTTCCTGAAGTTTTACTATAAATTATTTTTATTTTCTCGAAAACCTGAGTTTTGAGCTTGTTAGACAGCGGCCCTCCACTCATGTAAGGCGTGATGATAAGTGGAACATTCTCCTCATTCATAGAAATTCCGACGACTCCGAGTACGTTGCGGTGTCTGAAACTTTAAAGTTAGCATAAATTAAAGAATGAATACGATTGATTGGTACGATTTATTTTTAAAAATTAAATTAATCTACATTGATGATAAATAGTGACTAGTATGTTTGAAACTTATAGAAAAATGCAAATTGAACATCAAAAATTTCTAACTATTTTCGTATTTGGAAATCGAGAAACAGGTTTATCATTAGTCGTTTCTAATAAAACCACTTGCTAAGTTTTGAAACATAATATAATCGAATTTTCTCGTACTTGAAATTATGCATTCTGATTGCTTCATCGAGTAGATCCAGCTGCTGTTGTGGGTTGATGAGTCTTTTCACAGCCACCATTATAGGGCCTTCCTTCGTCTGCAGTTCGGCTTTGATCACGATTCCGAAGTTGCCTGAAAATTTCGAATATCATTGGTTTTTAGCAAAGAAATACCGGCTCCCAAAAATCCTTTCGGTTCGGATATGTAATTGTATGGGATACTTTGAGGCCCGCTCAGTGTTGTCAAAAGATGATCTCCCCTCGGCTCAATGTTCTCTCGCCACATCGTTAGTCTCTGAAGGTGATTTTTTCGTTTTTGAATAAGTTTTAAATTTATCGTAGTTTTGCAAAAGAAATATGCGTATTGATATACTCTTTGTGTATGTGACCAGATAGATATGATTCTAAATATATTACAGAGATACTGAATCTGAAACTCTGTTACAAAACTCATCGAGGATTGCCTTCTAGTAGTAAACCTTTTTTTAATAAATTACTATTACAAATTCTCACAATTTGAGCTATTCTCCTTTTCCTAGCAGCGGTAATGTAGACGGTGAAAATGATGGAAATGATACAGGCTATTGTCGTTATTGAAGCTGCCGTTCTTCCCGTTGACGGATTTGGTGGATAGACGAGAACCATGTTGACGTCGGGTGAATTGCCAGGATTTGCCGTCGACATTGTGATGGTATCTGAATTTTCCTCAAATTGAAATTAAATGTTTTAATAATCCCCAAATTGGCCATATTTCTTTTAGTTTTATTGTGTACACTTCATTTATTGACTGATTCAAATCAACCTTATTGAAATCACTATTTATAGTAAGTTTGAAAGCGCCATTTATAGTTTTATGTCTCACCAAATATGACAGCATAAAGTCGAATAATTTAATGATACCTATTTTAAAACTTTCTCATGCTAATAATGACAATTTTAAAATTGGTCGAAGATTGACATTTTCTACTTACCATTCCCCAGTAGTGACGTGACAGCGTCGTTACTTTTCTCTGTTAGCGTTAGGTCAATCTGCCCGAAAAAAATCGATATCGTAATGATTAGAAAGTGCGATGCAAGGCGTTGTGGCTTCATTCTATAAATGGATTGATGGGCTAAAGATTCTTGATGAAAGGTCAAATTTCATGAAACAATCTAAATTAAGAATGTGAAACTAAAATAAAAACCCAAAAGAACGTTCATGAAGGAAATTATCGATATCGAATGTGATATTGGGAGAAAATTCTCCATGAAAAATTAATGATTAGTAGAATTTTCTAATGACGATGTTAGTTGTTTATTCTGAGAATCGTTCAGAAAATCGACTAAAAGTTGGCCTTTCACACTCAACGTATCTTTGATTGGAAAGTGTGATAAGATGGGACGGGTCGGGCAATAATGAAACCACATCATATTAGACGTTTTTATCTGTCCATCTCTCAGCATAGGTTGATCGATTTTTATGAAAATGTACATTTAACCATGAAGTAGTATAAATGAGGATAAATAAATTTAACCTTGAATACAACTGACGGCTGGCCCTCTATTCTTTAAAACATCACGAGAAATTTCAAACCGTCTCTAGCTTGACTCAAAATTATGCAAACACGACATTTTTCTGAATATGTATTCATGTATTCGAAATTTTTATTCGATTTTTATATTCGCCAAATATAATGTGATAGTGTAAAACAAATAACATAGATCAAGAAGAATGCCTAATGGAAATTCAAACATGAGCCAATTCTTGCACCTTGTGAGATTTTTAAAAATCGTTAGACTACTTCAAGAAGGTCCTGCTTGCGAAGACTAGAATCAGCCCTTGGAGCACTTTATCACTTATTGTCGATGAAATTAGAATCTAAATTTTTTAAATTTAAAAATGATAACAATTAAAGACAGCAAAAATAACCCTTACAAATTTGATCCTTGGGGTTTCGATTATACATGGAGTAAATCTAGTCAAAAATATGTATGGGTCAATACAAACAAAGTCAAGGAGGGCCTGGAATTAAGTAGATTAGTGAACTTATTGAAATTAAAAATTACTAGGGTTGAAATAGCGAAAATCATTCTCAGATGAGCTCGCATTTTGTCGATGTCTTTGGTCTTGGAAATTATCGGGGTTTTGCAAACCAGGAATGTGTAGGCGGACAAGAAGATAACAATCGAATTGTTAGCTATCAGAATTTCGACATCTCGGAATAATTTTACCTAAAATTTAAAATTTCGATTTTTATGTAAAAATAAAACTATGACCTCGTAGCTCTGTGGGTCTTTATTTATTAGATCTAACGTTGATCCCAAAAGCATGGCCAGAAAAATTATCGACAGATAAGCCAGAATCACGATGATAATCGAAAATAGTTGACCCTCTCTATATATTATAATTCAAAATAGCAAAAATATGTAATTACCTGACAAAATGGGTTAGTTTGTACAGCACGATAATTGTGATCACTACGGAATGGAACACTTTCGTCAGATAATCGGTCATTTTGATAATTAATCTATTATCAAATACGTGGATTATCTCATTGATGTATTCCAAGCTCTCAGTGTTAAGAAACTAAATGGTATTATTTATGGCGAAAAATAATTATTTTTGAAACAGAAGCATACCCTAGGATATAACAACCCGAATATGATCATGGTGAAGTTTACGAGAGTAGATGAGCAAACAAGTACTTTTATATCGTCACCATACCAAGCGTTTTGATATTGGAATATCAAAAATATCGCGTAGGCGTGGAAAAGTACCGCTAATGTTGCACTAATTCCATAAAAAGCCCATTGAATTTCGGAAGATGGTACATATTCATTTAGCGTTAAATCTGTATCATTGAAGCCACAGTCTTTAAAAATAAATGTTTCAAAAGTTCTTTGATACAAATTATATAACTTACTTTGATATGAGAAATTCATTTGGTGATCAATAATAAAGCGGAAAACTACGAGCTCTGTGAAATTCCTACTTCTATCAACGAATATAGGTGCCAATTAGCATTAAACTCAAGAGAATGACATACCTTCAGAGCAATAATTAAATTTTGGCATTTATTTATTCCATATAGCGCAATCTTCAATAATGAAATTTAACAATTCTTCATAATACCCGAGATCAATATCATAAGGATTTGCTTGTGATAAACCAATATTGATACCTAATAGTTTATTTTAGCTATTTACATTTATGAGATGGTTACGAATGAACTCCAAGTTAAGTTAAAGTCCACTTAGAAAGCCATCATGATAGGAGTTGTACTTTCAACCAGAAAAGCGTTATTCAGTTTGTCATTATGTTAAAAGAATTTGCAGTTCATTTGAACACATCTCGATTTATAGTTTAGTAGATTTCTCGCTCTGATCATTATCCTTGTCACTGCTTTCGTCTTCCTCGGTCGCTGGTTGGATCGTATGCCTTCGATTCTTCTTCGACTTGAATAGCTCTTCGACTTCTTCAATGGGCAGGCCCTTGGTTTCGGGAATGAAGAAGTAGAACAACACCAATCCGATCGTCGATATGCCCGCGTACAGGAAAAATGCACCTGAAAGCTATTCTTAGACTTGTTTCAGATTTTTTTTTCAAATTATAAATACCGCTCTAATAGAGCATTATATTGTTTCGCTCGGTTATGGCGATTAGAAAAAATTGAGAATAAAGTTAAAATGAATATGTAGCAAAATTTCTCATATGCGATGGATTATTCTCGATTAAATATCGCGCGAGTACTTGCTCCGTCAATAATAGCTTATTTGAGTAACTAACGAGTTTAACGGTTGTTGCTAAAATCAATTTTCGACAAGCCACGAACTCCGAATCGTTGGTTTAGCTTCAATACTTTGCTCCTTTTATCAGTAACAGTCAAATTATCAATATCCTCAAAATCTACCATATTTATGAATGGCTTCTCCGAGCGACAGGAACGTGAGCGATACGAGCAGATTGAATGTCCAGTTGGTGAATGTCGAGAGGGAGACGCAGGTGCCTCGAGCCCATAGCGGGTAGACTTCCGAATTGAATACCCACGGCATGGGGCCCATTCCTGGAAATATTTCGACGTTTTTAATTGGAATAATTCAAGCAAAAGCATGTTTCAAAGTACTACAACATTTATAGTTATACAAAAAATGAGCGATAATCTGTCAAGTGCGTCATGTTTGAAATATCTCAACCACATAGAAAACTCTATGAATGAGTCAATCAACTATGTTTCAATAAATTTAAACTATAATATGATCAAACTGTTGACGTTTTGTCCATCCAATTGAAACTATAAGTAGAATAGAAAAGTGAGAAGTCAAATTCCTACCGAAAGCGAAGCAGAGCAGATAGATGACCATGACGACGATCGGTGCGGCCGTCCACTTTGTGACGCAGAAATCCGAGTCGAACGTGTAATTTGCATTGGCTCCCGAGCAATATCCAACCTAGAACATATCGTAATTTTCAACAAAAAAAAAAGCATAAAATTACTTTTATTTAGTGTATGTTAATGCTAAAGGCGATAATAGTGATGCATATGAATTATTATTTTAAACAATAGTCGTTATACTATATATATATCTATTTCTAATTATCATTATATAGGCAATTATTATGATTTAGCTCTAACCGACGAATTGCTCTTATCTCCACCGTTCATTATCGGAAGACACTGCCCCGAGTGGGAGTCGCTCGACGGATGACAGAAACCGCAGTCCTGGGACGTCGTGCAATAGTCGCAATTACTGAAATGTTGATATTTTGAAAGACGTTTCAAATATCTTCGTAAATGCCCATTAATCAATATTGTCAATTTTGTTGGACTGATATCCTCCAACATCCGATAAAAAAGTATTAAAAATGTATTTGAGCTTAAATTGGAAATTAAGAAAAAGTTAAATTAACGTCAGTGAAGTTATTTTTGTCACGAACCTAAATGAAGCGCACTTGAAGATGGTACTATTGTCGGTGTTCGGTTCGAAATCGATTCCATCGAATTTGTGTTGAGGATCCAAACTTGCCGAGTCCTAAATTACTTTAACTATCGTATTCCTATCATTGTTAATTATAGATTTTTCTAGACTCCTATATAATTTTGAACCTAAATGACTAGACACATTTGAAATCTCATAAAATTTGTCATTATTTTTTTGCATAAGAACATAAAGTATCGTATGCTCCATTAACTTTCGACTAAATATAATTTTAAAAAACCAAACTAATTCTCAACGAAAAATGTTCCATCAATTTTAAGCGTTCTTTGTGTATGTAGCGTACCATATTAATCGCGACGAAGGCACCGCCCATTAGACATAAAGATAGAATCGTTCCGATCAAAGAGACTAGCAAAATCGGTCGCCTCCCGAGTTTCTCGATCAGTTTCATCGGCGCGAGAGTGCCCACGGATTGCACGGCTAAAATCTTCTTATTTTGCGATTGCAATGCGGTTTCTACGGAATAAAAAGCCGCGCGAGACTTACAGCTGACTATTTTAGTGATTTTGATTATGATTTCTATCTTGCAACTACTGCACGTTTTCCATGGTATTAAAATAATGCAACACTTGCAAATGATCATATTACTAATTTTGCTTGTATATAAAAATCGCATACCACTAATAGCGCACGATATCCATATCGTCGTGATTTTATCGCGAACGCCAGCCGATTGAATTATCGTGCCAGTGTAGTACCTATGTTTCAAAGATCATTATATATTTTCCGTAATTAACTAATTCTGTTGTGTGAAAGTGTTTGGTGATAGCAGATTGAATCAATATCTAATATTTAAGTTTCATCTGATAGGATATCTTTTATAATTAAAAACTGGTTAAGTTACGATATAGTTTATGGGACATATGAACTTGAACCAATAGAATATTGTTGTAAAGCAGTTGAGTGTGAAAGATCATTACTAACAGAATCGTATTGATCCCAACGAATTGTTGAAACATTTGCATCGCACAGCCCAAAAGCAGAGCTTTTCGAACGTGGGGCGTTTGAAAAATTCGAAGGAGCACTGATCTTGAGCCTAAATTTTTAGTAATCATCTTATGTGCTTCAAGATTATGTCTGTAAAATAGTAGTTCTACTTCTAGTATTTAATCGAATAATATCCAAAATACCTTCCATAAGGCATTTTTCAAAGATTCTAAATTTGGACTTTTTCGTTTTTATTTCCGGTAGATTAAAAATTGATTAGTTTTTTTTCTTTTCTGTTGAACCTAATCCTTATTTCTAATGACGACGAGTGGCAATTACGTACGCATTTTCTTAATCTCCGTATTCACGAGTATTTTGCTCACAAGTAATTTCAAAGCTAATAGATTCTATTATTTGTCCTAAGTTACAACAAATTCATAAACTCAACATTGTTTTTAATTTTTTATTTTTATATTGGATAATCATAGTTTTGCGGTATTTACCACCTCTCAAGGAATGCAAATCCTGAATCTTTCATGCTCTACTTATGAAAAAATCATTGAAAATTGTAGTCAACCCACTAGACAATGAAAGATAGAATTTCCAAATCGGACGAAATATTTTTTTTCGGGAGCTAGCTGACCGAAATATTTCCTTATTGTTCAGAGATGCCCCTATCTCAAAAGCTATTGTCTTAAATTGGATTCCTATTTCTGAACGGTGTTATTTTTCGTTTTTGCACGATTTTCTCTCGGGAAATCTCATCTTAAAAATAATATTTTCGTAACAGAAAAATCCATATTATCATTCGCATCAAAATATTTACCCGAAATCGTATTTTATTTAACCATTTTAAATTTACTTTTCTCCTAATAATGTTTTAAAAATTTATTCTAAGAGCATTTGAATCCAAAA
Organism: Diploscapter coronatus; assembly: GCA_964036155.1. NCBI lineage: Eukaryota > Metazoa > Nematoda > Chromadorea > Rhabditida > Rhabditidae > Diploscapter > Diploscapter coronatus. Next base: position 14,471,751 of record OZ038422.1, read on the forward strand.
TTCTTCTTCGACATTTTTATTTTCATTAAATTTTTCCAAGTTATTGAAATTATCATTCCTTTAAAAAAACTTTTTAAACCAAAAATGACATAAAATTTACCATTTTCGGCTTTATTTTTCTCCTCTTCATCGAGGAAGAGTCGGATTTCGTTCATTTCGAAATCGACCCAATCCTGGTGTCCCGCATAAACCTGAAACTAATCCAATTTTTAATTTTTTCCCAAATTTTGTCCATTCCGACAAAATTTCATTCAATTACCCAAAATCGAGGATTTTCAATTTGATTATGGGCCAATGGCATAAAATTCAGTGTTCAACTTGCATTTTAAAAAAATTGTTCACTACAAAAATCTAGTATTGTTATATAAGATGCATTCGATTTTTGTAAAACATAATTTAACTTCATTACACTTTAGGGAAAATAATTGATTAGCATTTTGCCTCTAGCTTTTTACTCATTAACTTATCGTTTAGTTTAACTAAGTGTTTCAAACTAATAGCAAAAATGCGCTCCATTCTATCTAGCGAATCGTTAGATTTAAGATTATGCAATAGGAGAAATGTGCATAGAGGGCTTCTTATGTAATTAGGTTATATTGAAGCGAAAATCCAGGAACAAGAATTATAATATTTTAGCCGCTTACTGATTGAGTTCAACGCGATCTCTTTAGTCTAAGCGCAATATTCGATTTTGTCATGCTTTAAAATTTAGCTATTAAAGCATGCGGTAGATTGTAATATTCACTAACTAACATTGGAAATTATTATATTAACTTAATTTAGAGCTATCAATGACACTAAATTGATGTTTATCAAACTCTCACCCTCTAAAAATTCTAATATCATAATGTGTATGCAATTTTGAATGATAATTATGCCAGTTAAAGATCTAAACATTTTTAATCATAAAACTAAAAATTCACTCACTTTTTCGAGTACTCTTTCGGCTTCTTCCTCTCGGCCCTTAGCCATGTAAAATCTGGGCGTGTCCGGCAAAAACAGAAATCCGATAAACTGAAATAAAAGCCTTTATTTTTACCAAAGTTAATTTATAAGTATCACTATATTTTCTATATTGACTTTTAAATAATGACATTCCTTAATTAGGCAACTATGATACCATTTTGATTAAAAAATATATGTAGCATATGCCCCCTTTAATTTCGTTTCTTTTCTTTAATAAATCGTCGTTTTCAATCGTGTTTTTGAAAACCTCAGTCCACCCACTATGTTTTCCAACAGTAATTGACGGTTATCTTACACCATATTTAGTCTAGGGAATTGATATTTTGAAGATCGTGAATTTTACATTTCAGCTTCATTTAATGAGTTTTGGCAATCAGAACTCTAACAGTCATCAATTCTCTTTATTTGCTTCAGATTTTGCAAAGCTTGGAAGTATAAATAATCACGTTAATATTTCATTAAATTTGGCTTGAATTAGTTGCCTGAATAGTGTGAAGTTAAAAATCTACCTGAATGGCAGCGGGTATACCCGCAGCAGCGAACATGAGTCTCCATCCGACATTGTAGGGGTCGATGTGAGCAAAGCCGGCTGCAACCGCATTCGCCACGATAAATCCGGATGCGATCATGAACTGAACAATATCTCAACATTTCCCTCGTATACCCAATTTTGCTATATTTCATCATAAATAATGCAGAAAATTTTTTGTGTAAATTCTTATTTATCTCGAAATTTGGGATAGCTCTATGCAGGAAGAATAATATTGCTGCACGTTTTATAGCATTTGATTGAAGTTTAACAGACTTAATTTAGTCATCTATAAAATCGACTAAAATATCATCGTCGTCTAGATGCTCAAATTTGTCCATGATATTATTTTCTTCCGTCTGTCTTTTCCCATAATTAAGTATGGAAATTCAAAACCGTCTGTCGTATTCTTGAATTGCCTATTTTGTTTCCCAATTTGCTCAAGAGGCTCATCTTATGTTTCCCGCTCTCCAGCCACCCCATATTCATCATTCCTAAGCACTGAATTGACGTACATTTCCGTTGATAGAAATAAGCCCCCTTCTTATTCGTCTCTAAAATTCCTCTACTATTTTTTATTTTTTAAAATCTTTTTTCATAATTCTCCGTGCTATTTCTTTGATTTCTACCCTTTTCCCCTTCCAATTCTCCCCTTCTATTTCTCAATTTCTTAACCTCATTATTATTTCAAGCCCAGCATCATTTGGCTTATTCAAACTCTTTCCGGTTTTTTTCTCTGCATGAAATTTCAGAAGCTTTTCTTTTAAAAATACGCAACTTTTTCATTCGGCAAAAATTCTGGGATAATTTTAGACGACTTTTTCGAATTCGTCTGCAAAATTTCGCGAAAGAGGTCGGATTTTTGAAATCATCAATTTTTCACCGATTTCATGGAATATTCATTGTTTTGCTGAATTTAATTTTGGATATCGAAATCTAGTTTTGTTATTTTGTATGGAAGATTTTTTACGATAAAAAATAGCTTTGAAATTTGAAGGCAAAAGCACTCTCATCTCTTCTTCGAAAGAATTTTATCTTAATTTGAATAACTATCGTAAGATTAATTTATAGATTTGCGATAAAATATTGCCAATAGCGCGCCGTTTAACGCTATTATGAAATTCTTAAGAAACCTTCAAATTAGTTAAAACCTACTTCAAAAATGTTAATTTTCTTCGGCAAATTACCATTTTTATGAGCTGTAGTCATGCAACCCTAGCATGCATATGAGTTTATTGAAAAACGTTATGATATTTTGGACATCTTCCAAAATATTCGTAGTTATAGCGAGTATCATTCATGCCATTTTTCATATATCTTAGCAAGCTTTCTTGTTCTTATCTTCATCATAGGTTGAGCTTTTCTAGAATATTTAGGTTGGGCTATGCCAATTCTCGAATATCATTCTGCGTACTTTTAGCATCAACCCCCAGGGATATATTGGTGTTTACTTGAAAGTAGAAACTTTATGAGAATAGCTAAGGGTGCGCTGAAAACTCCACGATATGTGATATTAGCTAGAAAAGTTCCATATTTTCGAAAATATGATGAGTTCTCTAATCGTCTCATCACAATGTTATTTTCGTGTTAATTTTCTTAAATTTGCTTCAAATTTTTTCGAATCATAATAATTTTGTTCTGACTTTTAATCTTTCAAGAAATTTTGGCTGATTTAAAAATTTCAGTAAAAATGAACGCCAAACAATCCGATTGCGAGCTAGCTGAAAAGGTCGCGAGGAGTCCATTTTTGAACCCCCTAATTGTTGGAATGACCGTTATTTCATTAGGTAAAAATTTTTTAAATGAGTATTCTGAACAATGTAAGGCTGATAAAAGATTACTCCTATCGTAACTTTTAGCTAGAGTCTATCAAAACTAATAAGAACTAAATTAGTCGAAATGAGGTTTTTCAGTAGCCATACCTCTATTGGTATCACTACTACATCGAGTTATAAGTACAGCGACCTATCATATCAACACGCGAATTCTATTCGTATTTCATGTGGTTTGTCTAATTCTACATTGCGTGGCGAGGTAAGTTAAAAAAAATTTGAACTATCGATTTTTTCTTGGATTTAGAATAAATCAAAACGTATTTGATTTGTTACATTACAACCGAGAGGAAGGTGGGTTTCAAGTTTTCTTTTATGTATTTTTGTAAGTTAAATCGATTTGATCCTTTCGGGATATGAGAATAGATTTACACATTTTTCATTAAAAAAATGTTCGATATTTGATTTTCACCAAAACTAAATTCGGCATTACGATAATAATTAATGCTAAAATCATTGAATATCAGAATATAGAAAAAAAATCTTCAAATTCGAAACTAGATGAGCTACTAAGCAAGCTTAGTTATAAAATGAATTACAAGTTGAGTCTTGATATTCGAGTTTGGATGAAGAACAACTTTAAATTTAGGCTGCAATCTATTGCGCACCGAGTGGAATTGTTTTTTACTACGAGCACCGTCTGTGTTTTTCTTCGAAATCGCTTGCCTTTCCCCTTTGTTCATTTGCATCGAAAGGACTATTGCAAGCAAACGATTGGAAGTCTATGAAAGCAGCGGACACAGAATCGGAGTCATATTTTGTCTAGTGCAGGTTCGATTTTTTGAAAATCGACACAAATAACGAAGAAATTTTAGATAGCGATTTAGCATAAAAATAGCCCCATTGACTCTTTTTTATCTCTTCGATATACGATTCAAAATTTCTCTAGAAAAATGAAACATTTCAAAGTGTAGTGACGAAGAGCCTCCATTATATTATAATCAATTAAAATGAGAACAAAATTTTAGATATTTTTTTATCAGTTTTAGATCATAATCACACTCTTCTTCACGCTTATTCATTATTTGGACACTCCGTTTGACAATGGGTTGGAGCGAATTTACTGCACGACTTCAACAGCGAAAACGCGAACGAGAAGCCTATTCGTTTTCGGATTTTTGGCTGCTAGTCAGGTAAAAACTTATCTAATGAAATTTTCTAGATTAATTTTCTAATGTAAGCTAGCTTGTGTTATATCATATGATAAATGATAACACATCTAATTTTACAGAATAACGTTAAAAATCGCATATTTCTGAATCGAGCACTATTTGAACTTTCTAGATAGTAGCAGTAATTTGGTTCCAATGTATAAGGCGATCTAATAGAAGACGAAACGTTGAGCTTGTGCTAACTTCGAAATATCAGCTCGATGAGATTTTAAGGTAGGATATAAAATGAATAGTAAAATTTTCGGAGAAAATTATGGTTCACGTCGCATTGATTGAATTTAATTTGGATTAATAAATTTTCAACTAGACGTAGTGAGTTATTAATGTAAGCATATTCTACGGAAATTATTTTTGAAATATTCGGAAAGAAAAACTAGTAAATTACAAAACGATCTTCAATATTTTTAGATCCGCCCACGTTCTAGCTCCCTTCGTTTATACGAGTTTCGTAGTTTGCCTGATTTTCCTGGGAGCTTTGGAATTAGTGGTCGCTTATACGGAAGTGATAGCGCCGGAAGATTTTCCACTTTTTGTAGAAGGTAATTTTTATGTGTTTTTCTTCATTCTATTATCTTGAACAATACCTCCAAACCTACAAAAGGCCCATCAGTCTCATGTAATTGAGAATGATAGGCTACTTTTATTAAATTATATATGACATGATTTGTAAATTATTGTTGATGAACTTCTCACCTAAAGGATTTTGTGAGTGGCAAGAATAAGAATAATTCTTATCAAAAGTTATTACCAATGGTTAAAATTTTCCAATTTAGCGGCCTTCCTTTGCCCAGTCTACGCATTTCTATTACCTGTGCTAATCTATTATTGCAACAAAGTCTTGGAACGACGCATGAGGAGATCAATAGACACTCAAATGAATATGCCTTACGATGAATACAGAGAACGATTGGAGGGATTGTGGAAGTAACGATATCTTGCCAATTCGTTTCATCAGGTAATTTTAAGATTTGTGAATTAGTTTGAACCTTAATCACAATATCCTATTAAAATGCCAAGTGCGCAGGCAATTGTAGGTTATACTACTTTCACATTTCAGCCGAAAATTGCGTTTTCTATCAAATGAGCAGAATATGTTTGGAATTATTGATGTTTGCATAAATCTCGCACATATTTTAATGGGATAACGTTGGCGGAGTGAAAAAGAAAATTAAAATAGTTTTGAAAAATATATTTCTCAGAAATACCGTACCTGATAGACGGTAACCAAAGTGCCTCGAATGTGGGACGGCGAGCCCTCGGAGATGAATACGGGGATGATCATCGATGCAAAACCTTGAGAAATATATCATTCAAATTGAAATCAATCAATAAACGCTTCAAACTAACCTGAGTATTTATATTTGGAAACAACTCTATATCTTTTTTTTTTTTTTTTTTTTTTTTTTTTTTCTTGCGCCTTTGTACCGTATATTAACAGTGTCGGCGTCCCCATTTCCGCGCGTTATGGACGAGAGCCTATCCCAGCTCATAGGAACTGGTGGCTTGTCCAATTTTGCGGATGGACCGCTCGCGCAAGCGGTAGGGGATCCAAGAAGTCGTGTCCTATTCTATTCAGGACACTACCGACATTTCTTAACCCCCTCGGTGTGGGTGGAGGGGCGGGAGTCGAACTTGAGACCTTTGCATGGCGTGACTAGCGCGTTAGCCACTGAGCCATCCCCCCCTCGGAAACAACTCTATATAGTTTCGAGAATTAACTACTTCAAGATATATTAAATCGGTAAAGAAATCATGACTTTACGGTTGTTATGCTTTATGATAATATTTCCAGTTAAGATAAGGTGATAGATATTTGTCAAATAGCCAAATTGAGTCTTCATTTTAAAACTAGATTGGAAAAATTTACCGATAGCAATGCCGAGCAGAATCCGTCCACCCAAGAGGACCCATCGCTCGGGTGCGGCGGCACACACGACTGCGCCAACCAGGAACAGGGCTGATGCGGCCAGGATCACTGGACGACGACCGACGAGGTCGGCTGCTTGGCCTGCAGATTTTATCATTATTATTCGATTTTAAACTTTGAAGTATAGAATCTTTTCCCTAAAAATAATACACGTTCATATTTTTAACGAGAACAAATCCCGCTAAATTGACTGATATGATTGCAGGTCGTTATTTCGCACTAAGAATAAAATATGTTTTAAGATATAGCAGGATTCTTATTGCATTTAGACTGATATTTGTACTGTTTGAGGTCATCAATCACAAAATATAATTAACCAAATTTGAATCAAAGCAGTGAACAGAGCCTTTCGAAAGTGAGAAAATCGCGCATGTCTGTAACTGATGAGTGGCTTACATTTTCTAAGCTAGATGCATAGTTAATTGCGATTTTTTCATGCATAAAAATGAATGATTTATATCTATTTTACCAGCCAAAAGCGCTCCGATGCCGGCCATTCCCGGGGTGATGGAGACGATGAGCTCCTGCCAGCCGATGCCCAGGTGGTTCATTCCCGCGTTGTCGGGCACAAACAACATCGCGCTGAAATGAATGCATTATTTACAAATTATACTAGTTTCAAGGATAGCCACGTAACCTTCAATTCAAAATAATCCAATCTATGGAAACCTTTATGATTCAAATAATAATTAGCGTATAGAAATCATACTCTACGTTTTTCTATCGTTCAAAACGAAGTAAGTTCTTTTATCGGTACTGCGTGTTTTTTGTCATATGCTTAAAAATTTCATTGGTATTAGATGTAAAAAAATCGAGGTTGATTAGTCAATGAGGATCCTACATTTTATCAAAAGCGACTAATTAACCTTGAAACGACGCCCGTGTCATATCCAAACAAAAGTCCGCCGATGCAGGCCTGGACGGTGAGCAGAATGATGTAGAAAGAAATTTTCGGGGTGGTGGCAGGTCGGCCCTGCGATTTGCCGGAGTGCGAGAGCTAAAAAATAAATTTTGGAGAAAGAGAATTGAAAAAAATCTATCGCCAACTCAAGAAAATTTCTCTATTCACTGGATGAATGATCAAGAAATCAAATGCCCTATTTTTTCGAGGAAAAATTAGATATCTTTTAAATATAGCTCATCCTTGCTAGTTTTCGAAATTTCGGTTAGTAGATCGTCTTTAGAGTCGATCATTTTGTGAGGTAATAACGAAAATGAAATTTTCCCCGAAACTTCGATTCTAATTTCATGTTTCAAAATTTTTGTGACTTACTATGAAACCGCCTCCCATTTAATGTATCCAGTGACGATCTTTAATTTAAAAATAAGCTAGGACTACCAATCTTAGTAAAGTGTTAATGCTTGGAATCGCCAAAAATGTATAAATCTATACTGAAATGCATGGCATTTGCACCGACATGCGAGAGAGTTCAAGGGTAAAAAGGCGATTATCGAATGAATTTACGTGAATTATGCGAAAGTTTGAGAATACCTAACTGGCGGAAATTTATGCAAAGGCTAAAAAACTAGGAAAAATTAACGAAATGTTGTGAGATTTTGATTAGGTAGAAATGATCTTTCTAATGATGAAACTAAATAGATACCGGGAACGAATTTGGGGAAAAAAGCTATGGCATGATGAAAACTTGATAGACATCCTAAAGATGAAAGTGGAACCCGAAATGATATTTTCACATATCTTGGTTCCGCAACTTTTAGAAGTCATCAACACTAAAAATGCTGAAAATATGACTCGAATGATAATGTGATCAAGATAAAAAAGGTATGAATTGATAAAAAAAAATTTTACAATAAGCACCAAATATGAAACAAATTAAAACTAAAGTAAGTTCAGCTAATAACATTTTCAATCATAGCCTTTACTAGTCAAAGGTAAAAATTATAGAAATACGAGACAAATGAAAAATTTAATCATCGATAAGAACTAAATTTATGGCATGCTTGTTCAAATTTATCAACTAGATTTAAACAAATTTCTAAATTTAACGTTTGAGTTTAGCAAAATAATCGATTGAATAATGGTTTCCGCCCTCAGTTATTTTCTTTTGACAGGTGTATTTATGTAACGATCACCAAAACATATTTGATCGAGGAAAATCGATAATGCCATTATTCGAACCTTATTCATCATAACATGACATAAAATTTAGGGAGGAAAAAAACTAAACCAATTTCCCGTAAAATGAAACTTAGAAGTATAATAAAACGGAAAACTCAGAAATCTAACGATGTATTTTTTAAATAATGATATATCAAACTCGCTAAAATATGAAGAAAATGTTTAATTTTAAGAAAACAGGAAATTGAAACTAGACACGTTTTTGAAAATCGTAAAAAATGAAAAATGCGCTGTGCTACTGCACAGTGGCAGTGTCCATACTTCAGTTTTGCTGAGATAACGATCACATTTTTCTTTTAGCCCCCTAGTGTTATTAGTCTTTGTGTGAATTTATTGACCATTCGTTTTGATTGTGATATGACATTTTTCATAATAGTTTATTCATCGGTAAAGGTTTCTCCACATATACATGTAAGTATAGTATGAACCCGCTTCACGAATTGTACAAGTCTAAAAATATCAACAAAAATGATATACATATTGATTGATGTACCGAATATCAAAATGATTTCTACAAATGTTCCAGAAATTTAGAAAACTAATTAACGAATATAGCTCTAATAAATGCGAATAATAGTTTTTCATGAAAAATTGCTTACTTATAGAAATTCAACTAGGCTATTTTTGGGAAAAATTTCCGGCTGTAAAAGTCGGACGGCCGAATCGCGTACGGGCGAATCGATGCCTGCAGTTGACGCTACGCGAGACCGCATCGGAGCTAAATTTTGGACTTGCAAATTATAATTTATTCTCGCGAATGCGAAAATCGCTTATGATATTTACAATTTTTAGGTGTTAAATGACTAAACTTATGAAAAAATCAAATTATAAAGTGTATCGTTGGAAAATTTCATGAATATCAGAAAATGGGAGTTTTTAAGGCTACCTGGATGAGCGCTTGGATGTGTGGTACTCGTATCACATTTATTATATCGAGTATTTTTATCGTAGACGAAAACTGCTAGATAAATTGCGTTGAACGCGAACTGACTGAAATTTTCTACCATTTTCAGAAAGAATACTTTGAAGTTACCTGAAATACAGTGCCTGAGAGATCATTCTAGTCGCGAAGTCAAAGTTATCTTCAGGCTCATCTGACAAAGAATACAGAGCAATTAACCTAAATTGAGTAATTAAAGGTCAGTTACTGACCAATTAAAGCTGAATTACCTGTATATATTTTCAGGAGCATTTAGCATAATGCAAATTAGCGCTATAAGAAGCCATTTCCAAATTGCTTTTTGATGTCGAACCTGAATTGAGATTTTTAATCTCATAGATCTTTATCCAAATTAGGAATTGGAGATTTCGGTAAATATACGCTATTTTGGCTCAAGACGGTGCTAGTTTATGTTCTTGGTGAGCATTGGATTAAATTCAGGAAGTCAAAAATCTCCGTGATAAAAAATTAATGAATGAAGAAAAACTTACCTTCAAATTGGTGCCCATTTTGATGCGGATGCTGGTTTTTCGCGTGAGCTTTATGATCTCCTCCAAAGCCGATTTCCTTCGTTCCCGAATTATGTGAATCCGAGGAAATGCACTGGAATTCAGTAACTAATTGTAAGAGATTATTTAAAAGACTATTATTTTTAAATCCAAATAAAGATAGTTGTTTTCATATTGTGCGCAGTATAAACTTAAAAAGTAAGGTATGTGTTGCAAATTTTTAAAGATAATGTGTATGATAGCGCTTGATTTACACAGATCACAGATAGCTTTTTATTATGAACTTATATCTTTCTAAAAATGAATTGCATTATCATTACTGACAAAAAGTTTGTAAGTTTCAAAAATTATGGATCTAATGAGGTTAATGAAATTTCTTTATGCTAATTTAGCTTCGTTATAATTTTTAATATAAATTCGACTCTAATTTAAATGATTTAAGATACTTTTAAATACTATAACTTACATCAACGTGCTTTTTGCGACGACATTAGCGTCCATGATGATAATGCAAAGACAGGGAATGCAGAAGGACCAGACCCATTCGATCAAATGAAACAAACGATTTGCAGAAAGGCTATCCCGAAGGAGAGGCACCTTAATTTAACTTTTTAAAATGCCTATTTAGTGGAAAGCACACATTTAAGTTCATTAACACAAGGGATTGGCAATAAATTCTGAACATTTAGTTGGAAAATCTCTTGAGCCATATTGCTAAATTTGGTAGAATTTGAACTTATTTCTACAAAAAATCTAAAATATCGATATCGAGAAATATGATTTTAAGAATGTCGGATTTCGATATATAGCAAAAACGTCATTCTATGCATGTATGTAGAGCGAATATATGAAATAATATATCCTAAAATACCTGAGTACATCCATCGGTTGTCGAATGAACCGCTATGAGCAACCAAAAATTGAGCAGGATTGACATCGACTAAAATTTGAATATTGCCAAAAATCAGAGACAGGAAGACTTTCAGTCAAAATGAGAAACTTATAGGGAAAGGGTTCGCAAGGCTAAAATTTTCGATAGAAATTCAACACACATTGTCTCGCGATCAGCAAAATTTTAGGGAAGAATTTTTAGGGGGGTACGCAACAAGGCTGTGTCATAACGCTGCTTAGGTCTATCCGAAATTTTTCAAATTTCTATCTTTCTCCTTAAACACTTTCAGGATTAGTCATTTATCTTTTCGAGACGACTTTCATGAATTTTTCATTTTGGTTAGCTCGTCGAGATGTCTTGTGATATATCATTCTCAGAAGCAATTTTGCTAATTGCTCGATTCCACAGCTCACAAGAAATTTAGCAGGGCTTTCACGATCTTATGAGTCAGGATCAAAAAATGAATCCATGGCTTTGAATTTTAGATATCGAAAATTTAAACATTATCAAGGTGAGACATTATTGGCCGTTATAATTACAGCCAACGTTTGTTTTTCTCGTATCTTTAAAATGGTCATGTTTAAATTATAAATCGAAGGAAATTATGAACTTTTGAATATAGAAAATCTTCGACATTTTTTCTTCGAAACTATCAATATATTCCACTGTAAAATTATTTTGTTGAAATAATAAAAAAAAAAACTCACAATTATAAATGCCAAGGCTCGATAAGGCATCTGCCAAAGTCTCAAATGGTAGAGTGGGTGGCATATAGCCAAATATCGAAGTGACGAAAGCAACAGCCAAGACCAAATCGAGATCGATGTCACTGTATGTGTTAAGAAGAGCATTCCCTGAAAAGAGGCTATCATGGTAAAATTTGAAAAAGCTACCTTGAAAATCACAAGCCATGTAAGATAGATTAAGGAAAAATCTTAACCCGAATATTCTTTATCCAACCTCTTAAAATGTGGGCTTGAGGTTTCCAAATAATCTAGATAAAGCTAAATTATCAAATTTACCTTGCACAAGCCATGCATCAGTGGAGTATCCGGCTCTTCAAACCCGAACATTTGGTGAACATTTTGAGCGCAAATGAGTAGAAGTGAACATAGATCAGCTGCAGCCATTGAACAAAGCGCAACTCCTGTTCCGTTTCGGTAACGTTCATTATCGTTGCTAAATTTTTTTTCAATTTATTAAAATCACATAGTAATGCTTGTTAAGAGAATACTGTAGTTTAATTAAGGCCTAAAATCCTAGAAGATAATATTTATTTTGAATTTTTTACTCTGGCCTGAAGATCGTTATTTGATCATCACAGTTGCTTTTTCTATTTTATCATTAACTTGTCATTAAATAAATATACAGAAATATAATGATTATTCATGCAATTTTATGAAACATCGATTTGTTCGACTTATTAAATTTACCTAGCTAATCGTCGCATTCTAAAGAGGACATAGATGTTCGCTGGTATTCCGACGGAAAATGCCACTATGTAAATGCAGGCCACAGTCACGGCTATCGTCCGTATATTTGGATCGATCAGGATGTTGTACTGAAAAAAAACTTTCAATTAGATAAAAAAAGCTCCTTCTTTAAGTTCACTTTAATTCCTAATATATTTTCTAACCCCAAATCTTCTAATTCAGATCTATCTATCCAGGTTCTAGCATGTTAGTTAGTCAAAAGGGTCGAGTTCATGAACCATTATTTTATTTATATTAATAAGTTGGCTTTATTTAATTGCTAATTTTCCTATTTATAATGCAGCATATTCCCAAAATATTTCGTCTGCAGGCCAAATAAACCCAATTTAGGCGCGGTGTCTCATTCTTTTACGCTCCAAAAATAGTCGCTATAATTCTGAGAGTTGCCAAATATAGCCGTATCACGCCTCCATAGTTCAAGGATTTGATTTTCATCACTTTTGCTTTCCTCTCTCGAAATCCCATTATATTCCTTGTTTTCTAACCTCAGATAAATAAGTGAGAACTATCATTGAAAGATCCACTTATAGGGAACCTTAAAGATATTATTCTTATGCGTTGAGAGGTGGATATATAAAATCAGCTGGGATAATATATTTCCATTATATGGCTATATTCCCAAGATCTCATAAAAGATTCTCCTTTCCTAATATGAAATGTCGCAGCCCGAATTTTAGAAAATGCGTTATTTTAGGAGCGAAGTTTTAAAGTATACAATTATTCATGTGCGTGATTTCCAAACACGTGCTTTGATTCTAGTGAACCAATTTGAAATTATACGTGCGAAGCTTCCAACTATAATATTCAGGTGCAAATTTAGATGACATGAAATGGCCTTCAGACCAAATTAAACTTAGATAATTATTCAAATTGGTCTATTCTGAGTAAATCTTGCAATTTTGCAACAAAATTTGATGACTCTAAAAATACCTCGACATCTGATTCTGAAAAATTACCATCAAGGTATTCGGGCAGTAACTCTTGGTCTAACTGATTCATGGATCTGAAAAATCAATAAATTATTATGTTTCAAATATAATAAGTATGAGGCGGAAATTGGTTAGCTTAGTGAATTTAGAAATGCGGTCAACGAATGTCAATAAAGCGAAGTAACTTGCGATAATAAAGAGAGGGTGTAACATATTCAAAGCAATTTGACGAGATCATTGAATTCGATGAAAGGATATGTACGAATAAACTATGAGGAATGTCATGCAATAATAATAATACGAACTTATGTACTATTTCATGAATATATAACAGTAATTTACTCGGGTAGGTTCAAAATTTAACATTAGAAGTGAAGAATTTGCACGCTTGGATTAACTTTTGCGTCTTACGATTTTCTTGGAAGTTCCAAACGTATTTATTTATGTAAGAATGTCTGAATCACTGGTGAAAATTCATAAAAGTGATCAAACTACTCAAAGATATATTTTTCAAGTCACGCAATAGTTTTAGGTGGATTTTATGAACAAAATTAATCACAAAAATCAGCAAAGTTTTGCTTTATCGTATTTCATCTGAAAAGAAAACCTCAAATTATCGTAGGAGTTTGTGAGCGAGAGATATTTTCTTCGAAATACGATTCATGCCTTCGGTCGAGGTTTTAGGTGAAAGGAAAAAATGAAGGGGAACTCAGAAAGTCATTCGAGCATTCATTCGCATATGGAAAATTGACGGTGAGAGTGAATATTTGAGGAATCAAGAGGGAAAAAGGAAAGAAAAAATAAGCAAATGCTGAGAGAGATAGCATCAGAATATGGGATTCAGAGAAAAAGATAGGAAAAATGCATATTGAGAAAGAATCAAAGTGATGTGAAACATGTTTAGAGGTAGAGAAAAAGTGAATGTAATGTAGAAACAAGTTGACTCTTTCTAACGAAACATTCCTGCAGAATTTTACATGAAAAGGTATATAGGAAGATTAGAATTATTTGCAATTATAAAAAATAAATCCTCAGATATAATTTACCTCCTTAGTCATATCAATATTGTTGTTCCTAATATTTTCTGAGAATGATCATTTTCAAGCAATGCACTTTCATTTATTTATTCTGAACATTTCCCAGGAAATAAACGCATAGATGTGAAGCGAACGAAAATAAGACAATTCAAAGATGAGAAAGGTAAGTTGATGTGGGAAACGCCCATTTCACTCAGATACGCGTTATCCAAAATACGACGTAATTAAATGAAGCTTCATTTAAAATTGGCGGTCAGAAGATTTGGCTTCATGCCAAATTCCTAGAATTAAATCTCAGCCGACTTTTTGCTCTATTCTAGAGTGTAGTGCTAGAGATGTTTCAGGAAGAAAAAATCGAGTTTTTTGCACCAAACTCGAAACATCATAAAACTGCTCACACATAAATTAAGGGTATCTAATTATGTCTGAAACACTGAAGTATAAATGATTCAAAATATATTCTAGACAGTTTTGAATCTGCTATCTTCAGACATATAATAGAGATTTTTTGTATTTCTAGACAAGCTATGTTAATTATGCCGAAATGTCTGAAACTCTGGTGCTAGCCTGTACTCGATGTTACTGGCAAACTTTGGAATATTTAAATAACTAGGTCGAAAATAAGCAAAAATAAACACTTGCGGAATTTCTCGGAATTCTATGAATGCTTCTGATTTTTGTTAGATTGCTAGATTGAGAATAAAAACGGTTAGTTAGTACATTCATCTCTCAATGATAACTTATCAAAAATCATTGAAAATGTCTCATTTCGGATTGTATTTCGAAAATTTCTTGCAAAGTCCATATTCATTAGGTCTGATAGAATTTTGCGTGAGTAACAAGGGAATATTTTGCACAACTGAAATTTTTCTGGAAAAATACAAAGAAAATGAGAACTTAGAAAGAAAAAAAGTTTTGCAGTTATTTTCGAGTAGCTGGGGAAAAAGTATTTCGAACTATATAAAAAAAAAGAAAACCCCACTTTAATTCTATCTACCGTTATGACATAGGCTGATAGTAGAGAATTAGTTCTTATTCCTTGGATTTTGAGAGTACTTTCCAAGTTACCTCATTTCCGAATCTTTGTACTTGTTTTAAAGTTCTACGGCGAGTTTATTGGTCGTTTAGAGTAAGCAAAGTAATCGAAAATAACAAATTTATCGTTGGTTTTAGACGACTCGGCAAATGCAAATTTAGTGCGCAGTTTTTCTGCAAAGAACTAGAAAATAGTATGAGTTAAATAGAGGGATTTAAAGAGAAAACTAAATAAAAATGCAATTTTAAAAGGACATCAACAAACGAGAGAAATCTATGCAATTATTCTCAAAAACGCGCATCTTTTGTGGAAAAACGAAGTTATTCTTGGGAGAAGCGAAATAAAGAATCATGTTATCCAATTTAAAGTTTAAAACATAATCGAATAACGAATATTGTCCAAATTCAAAAAATTAAAAGATTTTATTCAAATTGGGGCTGTAGAAATTTGGAAAGATCGCTTTCACGATAGACGATAATTAAGCTATTTTTGCCAAATTCCCCACGGATTTCATAAGTTTCCAAGGAATCTACCATCAACTAACCAGAAATATTAGCTTGAAAAACGTCTCGAATAGTTTCGAACTCATTAATATTTACTCGAGAATAAAAGTAGCTCCGAAATATCATTTCACACGGAAGCAAATTTGTTCTTCATTCCGAGATTTCCGGTAGAATAAACGCAAAATGAATAAGTTACTCTCGAATATGCCAGACATTGCTCTTAGTTTTTAGGCCTATTCCTCAACATGCGGCTAAAATTTCTCATATTTTTCCTAATGCTTAAAGTTATTCGTTCAGGTACGAGTCATCCAAAGAAAACTTTTAGCTCGTGATAATTTGAATTTGAAAAGCTATCTAGCAGTTCCTTTTCCGAAAGTTCCAATGACCAAATTTACAAAAATAAAATTAAAAATAAACAATCTGGAGAAGAGATCAAGTAGATTATTTTTAAAGTAGACACATGACTCTTTAATCTAATGATAAAATAATTTTAAAAATTTGTCTGGAATTGCAACAACAAAAAAACTAAGAACTGCAAAGCCGGATGTTGTGAGGCTCGAAAATGAAAAATTTACGCCACAGAAGGAAGGGCATAGTCGTTCCAAGATTTACAATTTTTGTTTCGAAAACCAAATATGTCAACCTGTTTTCCAGGCCTACGCTTCATCATATGACGGGAGAGTTTTCACAAGGAAGTGGTGAAACAACGGCTGGGCTATTCAGAAAATCAACGAGTCGTCGAGTGGTATTTTGGGGCTGCCCCGTTCTCTGTACCCTTGAATACCTAAAGATGCCCCGAAAAACGAGACAAAATAGAGAATATTTTAAATTATCCCAAACGTTTTTAAAAATCTACCCCTCAGCATTGAAGAAATATTTAAATTTTGCGAGAAAATACAGAGAACTTCTGGGATTATCAAAATCATTTTTTCAGGCTTATGTTTCACCATTGGAGAAATATTGAAGTTCTTGAAGAAAGATACGTGAAAAAGTGTGCGTCGAAATTTCATTTGCCGAAGTCGGCTGAAGAAACATTTATCGAATTTGGCCGATAAATTTGAGAAGAAAGCAATCTTCCGAATGAACGCGAAATATTAGAATCTTGAATATTAAGATGGTAAATAGATAAAAGTTATACTTTTTAGAGATCACAAAAGTAATGCAGCTAAGAGAGGTAACACTATATTTGGACTAGTTAATTTTAAAACCTAAACATTTTTGAGGCTTATGAACAGAAATATGAAATTTGGACATAAACTTGAAAAGATGAAATTTCTTTAGGCTATTTTATTGCAAAAATTAGTGAATTTATGCAATTACGATCAAAATTTTCCGAATGAAAGTCATCTAATTTGAAAAGTAAACCGATTTTCAAATCATTTTATAATGATAAAAACCAAAATATTATTTGGACGAGTTTCAAATACTCCCCACATACAAATGTTTTTCTTCACTCGCGTAACATGTGAACAGTGCATATTGTCATAACAAAAGGGGTTTCCTAGAAGTTAAAAATGTAAATTAGCTGAACACTATCCTAAACGATTTTCAGACTATATCTTTTATCATGTAACCTAAATTTTGATCTAGTTTCCCCCAAAATTTATGTACTGCGTGACAAGCGTTGTTTAGCGATTTTGGTATGCGTCTGGTTGTAATTTATGCGAAGTTATCACCAAAAATCGTCAAAATCTCTTGTGCCATGTCAAAATATAGCCTCAGAAAACTATGGAATATCCATATTTACTTGGATCCACATACATTTCGAGGATTTTGCGTATATAAACCAATATATAAAAGTGAAAATGTTTAGCCAACGACTGAAAAATCACTGAACACAAATTTTCTAAAAAGAATATTTTTAAAAACGATCTTTAGAAAGCAAGGTATATATAATCCTAACTAATGAGCGGAATGCTGTTGAATTTGATACATTTGATGCACTAATGAGGAAATTTAATAGAGAATCGAAAATTATACGAGAAAAACGATTTAGTAGACTTAATTTACTGAAAAATGGCTTTAAAAAGTTTGAAAGAAGCATTGTGTCAGAGAATATCAGCAATTATTATGTAAAAATTTTAATAATGGCTATTAGATATCTTAAATAAAATGCTCTAAGGAACTTGGAAAGTGAGGAAATTTCACTTGAGGCTCGACTAATAAAATTGAAGTTCGAAAAACTGAAGGATCCTTGATTTTCGGGAGTTTTCTCGAGTGAGCCCTGCAGAATTTCGACACGCAATCTGATTTGGTCAATTTTTGGCCTAATGATAAAGATAGAATTTGAAAATCGACTGAGATAATCTTCATCTTTCTGAAGGTCAAAAATTACCTCATGAAACAGGCTATCACAAGCTGTAACAATTTTTCCTCGAAAATCAAAAACTGATGATGAAAATTTCATAAGTTTCAATTCAGATCTGAGCAAAAACCAAATTAATCTGGATCTTAAAATAGTTTCATTCCGCAGAAAATTTACATAGCATATTTATGACATATTTGAAATATTAAAATTTTCATAAGAAAAACAAAAATATAATCAAGTTTTTCGTCACATGGTCTATTACCAAAGGCATATGTTGTGGGCATGAAATAATAAACTAAAAAATATCGGAAGTGTAAGACGAGACCAACAGAAGGCTGGAGGTAAATGGTTTGTGCTCATCAAACATAACAAAAATATGGAACATATCGAAACTGCGCATAGATTCAATGCTATTCATTTTCATTGCATGTTCATATTTATACGATGAAACCTTTGAATAATTCCGGCTGTTGTGAGGGAGTTTGCGACACAAAAATGTGAAATTTCCTTGAACTATTATATTTGAAATCTTAAAATTTAATGAAAAGCATGAAATTCCATTATGATTTATAAAGCAAGAAAAATAGCGATATAACACATTATTTTATAATATTAAAAAAAATGACAACTTACAAGGGAAGTGCGTAGATCGGAACTTATAGATTTTTATGAAATTTATCAAACAGGGCTTTTAATGACGGGGATTAAGATAATAAAGTCAAAGTTTGTCAAATAGGAACCTGGAAGGGGAAAGTTTAATCCGTTTTTAACTCATATTTTATGTGAGAAATGAATGAATTCCTCTATCGAAAATGTATGTAATTTGCAAGTGGTATGAATACAAGTGAAGAGTCGAGAGTTTTCGCCAATCTCCTTCTTTCAGAGCCCTATTTTGAACTTTTTGATCTTACCATCGTGATCCTTGTCATTGAAAATCCCCGTTTGGTGAGTTTCATCAAAATCTATAAGTTCCGATCTGCGCACTTCCCTTGTTAGTCGATTATAGTCATAGCCTATTGAATTTAAAAATCATTTTTTAAACAAATCTCAAAGTACTAGTCCTTGAATCTTAGATATCTAGCCCAAAGCATGCCCTATTACGTAATAATGTCCAGGAAAAGAAATCTATGCATGATATTTCCGGATAAGTTTCGGAATACTTCCAAAATCTCAGGTATATCACTTTAGATTTTTTCAAAAGGAGGTAATTTATATGAAATTCTCATTAAAAGTACGTAACTTTTTAAAGAAGAGCACTCTAGTCATAGACGATTGGAAATTAGAAAACTAAAAATTGGTGAATAAATTTAATGACTCAATAAAACCAATAGATTCTGAAAAGAAGCACAAAATTCACAAATTAATTCCTGATATTCGAGTGGGAGATCTTTGTCTTTCAATCTTATGGACTTAGTTATAAAGAGTGGGACAACTTAAAATTATCATAGAGTGCGATTAAAGAGATCGAAAATCCGAAATGATGCATAAAATTCATAAATTAGGAAGTTTTTACCCTTCACCCTTATGGACTTGAGTTATAAAGAGTGGAACAACTCGTCGTCGAGTTTTGCCCAATTTGATTCGAGCAAATCTTCAGATTACTTGTTGTGTGCACCTCGTTGTTCACGCTCGAACCCCTAGGCTAATAGGTCTTTTCCTCCTCCCTTTGCTCGCTAAGGCTCAGCCCCTTGAAACTGGCTTATGTCGGAAAACTCAGAGGTTCGTGCACCGCTGAATGCTTCTAAATGATCACATCAAGGAGAACACGAGGCACGACAAATCAGGATTCATAATATGCCAGAAGTTCAGAAACATATTTGGTTGTTGTTGGAGGAAAATTTTTAATTTGTTTCTGATGAAAAATTCAACGAACTATTAGATGAAATCTAGCGATTAGATCAAGAACATTGTATCTACGATAAAATTTCGGACTCATTTGATTTCTTCAATATTACGAAATTTTTAGGTACGGCTGGGTAAGATTCTTAATTTTATAATTTTGCCAATGATGAGAAGATCCGTATATAAAATTTATATTATTTTAAAATTTTCTATCAGAAATTTACTTTTTCAGTAAAAAAAATGTAAGAAAATGCAACGTTTTCAAATCATCATCCGTGCACCCAGTACTGATTTGGAAAATCTCACGAAGCTAACGACTCGCAACGGATTTTCGAACTTCCCCCTCAAATGAGAATGAATTGAATAAAGACCCGGAAAATTGTCGATGCTGAAGTTTCAAGAAACAAAGTTCACGATTTTCCCTTATGATAAAATATAGGCGGATAAAGCAAGCCGGAATATTTATTTAAAAAAAATCATTTTCTAGCTCGAGTCCAAACTAGGATGAGGAGATTTTGCCAATTTTTTCTCTCCTAAAACTGGGTGCAAATGCAGGAAAAAGTTGCAGGATTTCGTGAATGAAAGCCCTACTCAAGAGAAAATATTAAGTTCCTCATTCAGAATGTTGCAGAGGTCTGGTATAAATTTGAAGTGCAAATATTAGTGTTGCGATCGAATAAAATATTACGTTTAAAAGTGTTAAGGCTTAAGATAGAATTATGAAAACTTAATTAATATAGTTCTCCTTCAAACATTAATTCTTAACTGCTTTAAAATAAACGTATAAGTTATAACTTGATAAAATTATGAGAATTGCTAATATTAGAAATGTGATAATATGTTAAAAACATGAAGCCATAAAGTTATTCAAGTATCCGAATAATTGATAACATGAATTTAGGATGAATTTATTCGTAGTGCATCAATCATATGGCTGGTCATAGCAAATATATATCAAATTAATTCATAGCATAAACAAGCTAGATATGCTTTGATAGGGAAGAATTCATTAAATTGGGTATTTGAAAATTAAATCTATTTAGAATGCTTGAGAGTAGGACGCTTCTACAGGACTAAGTCGCTTTGTAACAGGAGAATTGGCACTAACTTTCTTCATTACAAAACGCCTCACTTCTGTGCAAATCGCTCTACACTCAAAATGTTTTAAAAATATGATCATGTCAAAATGAATGTAGAGAACATAAATCGAAGTTTTTATTTTTAAAATAATATATAATTCTCTGAATTTCTAGATAAATCTTTTAAATAATTTAGATTATTTTCCAGGAAAAATAGGCGAGTTCAAAACAATCAATTTCTCATAAATTGCACTCAATTTCGCAGGAAAATTAGACAATCGAGACTAGGTAAATTCGATGGAATTTTCGAGAAAATAGGGATATTGTAGTTTATGTCCAGACACGGATTAGGTGAAATTTATGAAAATAAATTGGAAAAAAGAAAATAAAACAAAGTTATTGTTTAGTTCGTCAGTACAAAATATTCTTTATAAAAAAATTTAGATTCAAAAACTAACTCAAAGGCTAATGACATTCCTCAAAATCCTCCAATTCTAAGGATATTTTAGGCGCCGTTAAGCCCGTAAACCCTCGATGTTTTACGGATCACATTATGTCGATGTAATGATGTCGAAAACATGAAATGCACTACCAGAAATGGCATTAGAGCCCAACACCCACCGAATAATTAACACATAATTGGCCTAAATGAACAACATTCTAAAGAATATTAAAGTTGCTGAAGCGCATATGAAATAGCGAGTCAAAGATTAACTCAAAATAAGAAGGATTTACGTCAAATGTTGATAAACATATTCAGTTTATTTGCAAAACTACTACTCGAATGATAAAAATATCATATCAGGCGACTTGAATAGCATATTTAATGGGAAAAAACTTGTGCTAACTTATAAAATAGCCAAGATGTCGAAGTTGTATCACTGAAACATGATTCATCAATAAGCTTTTGCAGTTGACTAGCAGAGATAAAGTATTAGATAATTTCGAAGTCTATGCGAGTGGAAAAAGTTGCATTATGGAAAAATAATTGAGAGCAATTTTAAGAAGATTCACTTATCGCTGGATAAGTAGATTAGATGATTTAGTGATTTATTAACTGTTTGATTTACTGTTCGAACATCGGATTCAGATCTTCAAGCTCAGCGAGTTATCTCGACCCTTCTTTCTGAGACTACTATCATTGCTTGCTTACAACCAGAATAAGTTTCTCTTACAGACATAACTTTTGAACCCACAAAATCGAGTGTAGTCTCCACTTTGCGCATTTTTGCATTGAAATATCAGCATGACATTTCTTATTCCATTCCTTTCTGCAAGCACTTCGTGAAGTAAATCAATCGAGAACAAAGGACTAAAACGCAAACATTAATCGTCTCAGGACGTATTTATATTTGTCGAACGTTGAAAGATAGGTTTCGCAAACCGTCTGAAGTATTCGTTTTCGAATTCTCATCTTCAAAGGTACTCTGTGCACTTCCCCACGTGGCGTTTCTTCGTAAACTATAGTTTACTTTCGAGTCCTTATCACCGATTTTATCAATATTGTCACTATTTTCTCATCATGAATTGACGACGGAGCGTTACGAAATTTCTCGGGGAAGCCTTTAAAATGCGATGAATTAATTTGATCTCTAAAATCACCAAAAGCTGACCAGCCTGTTCATTTTAAATTCCTATAAAATATTTAAATTAAGCTTCATATTTTTAAAAGTATTTTGAATGTGTTACTTAATTCCTCTGCATAACATCACATTGAACAATATCTTAAAGTCGGAGTAATTCGATACCTTTTCTTCTTAATTAAAGTTTATTTCAGATCAAAATGATGTTCCTACTAACTTTATTGTTCACTTGTGGCATTGGTTTGTTCTCCTATTATTATTGGCACATGACGTATTGGAGCCGTCGGAACATTGCCGAGCCAGCCGGGAAGAGCCTCATGTTCGGACACTTCTACACGATCTTCGACAACGATCATCCTATTATGGTCAAACTTGGGGAGTGGTCGAAGGTAATTTTCATTTTTTAACTCTCGAATTTTTTCTCTCGATATTATGATTTTTTTTTTAATTTAAACTCTAAGCACTTTGGTATTCTCAAATATGCTGTGGGTTTTGAGGATTATTCCGTGACTGATTGCGAATGATTGGTCATTGCGTTCGACAGTTCACTCTTAAAATATTCCGAATTTGAAAGGAAAAATTGCAGAAGTACGGCAAGACATTCGGTCTGTACGAGGGTCTCCGAAAGGTGCTCGTCACGAGCGACGTCGACGTGATCAACGAGGTGTTCATGAAGCAGTTCGACAATTTCCACGGCCGGAAGACGAATCCGATGGCCGGCAATCCGGGTAAGAATCAGCGAACCAACGTGTTCATCGCCAGGGGTACGAGATGGAAACGACTCCGGACGATTACCGCCCCTTCCTTCTCGAATGCTAATCTGAAGAAGGTAGAAATTTACAATTCCACTAGTTCAATCAGTAGAATTGGTGGATTTGATTTTCATTAAAAAAAAAAAACTTTCTGAAACGCTATTAAATAATATTCCAGCATTCATATTTATAAGGAGAATTTATTCGGAAATTTCTGAGTCATAAGGCTGAAAATGAATTCAGATCAACGGCTTGGTAGAAGACTCAGCTATGGAGTTAGTGAAGCATTTGGAGAAGAATGCGAATTCGGAATTTAATATAAGAGAGTTAGTAACTTTTGTTTGAAACCTTGTCCAAAGAACTAACAATCTAACGATTGAATAGCTGAATATAATAATTATGACGAAAATTTTTCAAACTCAGCCAAGCAAAATTTAGATACTTCCAAGAGTTTACGCTCGATGTAATTTCTCGGTTGTCGCTGGGTCAGCCAACGTCGCAGATCTTCAACAATCCTATGCTCGCGCCAATCGTCAGGGTACGTTTAATCGAAATTGAAGTATATTTTGCTGAAGAACCATCATCAAAGCATTCGATACGACATTTTCAGATCATTTTAGTATCATTTTTCAAATCCGAATTTTTCAGTCTTTCGAGTTCGACTTCCGAGCGCCGATCAGCATGTTGGCACATTGCACCTTCGTTCCGATTCTTCTTCTGCGCATCATTTTCTTGCTTTCGGCTAAATTTACCAAGGACACTCAAGCCAACATCTTCGTCGATATTCTGGGCAAGATGACGAAGACGGTTGACGAAAGAGTCAAGCAGAGGGTTGGTTTCAAATTTTTCGATTTTAAAATAAAGCTCGGATATCACTAAAATGCAAATGCGATGAGTAAGCATGTTTAAAAATAATCTCGGATTTGAGAAACTGTTTATTTTTAGATTCATACAGCCTTTATAATTCTCTAAAATCAAAAATATATATTCATTCAGGAAGACGATAAAAAGCGTGGCATAGAGCCCGGTGAGCCGAGCGATTTCATCGATTTATTCTTGGACGCTAGAGCCGATGATATTGAAGATAACATGGAGGAATTCTCGAGGAATGACGTTTCGGTAAAGTATTTTTACTAAATTTTTGAAGCCCATTAGTAAGCACCTATTATTGTTACTTCAATAGATAAATATTTGCAAGCTAAATATTTTTTGAAACATAAAACTTCAGATCTCGAAAAATCTGACATACGAAGAGATCAAAGGACAATTGATGATCTTCTTGTTGGCTGGGTTCGATACAACTGCCAACGCTCTCAGCTACGCGGCGTTTCTCCTAACGAAAAACCCGGAGAAAATGAGAAAGCTGCAGGAAGAAATCGATAGGGAGTGCACGAATACCGTAAAAAGAAAACTTTCCTTTAGAGAATTTTATCGAATTTCAGGCCATCGACTTCGAAACACTCGGAAGATTAAAGTATCTAGAAGCCGTGTTCAAGGAGACTTTGAGGATGTACCCATTGGCTTCTAGGTGTGGAAAAATTGATTGAAGGCTGAAGATCGTGTCTCAATTATTTAAACTACTATTAACACTGTCCAATTTTATTTTATTAAAACGCGTTTTTTCTTCATCAAAATACTCAGCGTAACTTCTCGTCTGTGCATGAAGACGACCAAAGTCGGCAACATGGAGATCGAAGAAGGCACTTTTGTTCTGGCCAACGCCTGGGCGATTCATTACGATAAAGAGATTTACGGGCACGATGCTGACCAATTTGTTCCGGAAAGGTAGGCGGAATGCGGATTTGGGAATTTGTGATTCGATTCTTCAGATGGCTGAACGGCACAGTCTACCCACCAGCGACGTACCTTCCCTTCGGGCATGGATCGAGAATCTGCATCGGAATGAGGTATTTTTGTGTATGATGGCATTTTAGAAGGATCAATTTTGAGTAGATCGTGACTCCAACGATAGAATTCCAGATTAGCCTTCCTAGAAGCCAAACTAGCCTTGTGCCACGTTCTCAGGAAGTTCGACATCGTAGAAGGACCTAATACTGGGAAAGGTTTGGTCTTGAGTGGTGCGACGGTGGTTCATCCGAGGCAAGTGAATGTGCTGATCAAATCAAGAGGCTGAGCTGATGCTTTACTTCTGAAGCCATTTAGATTTTATTTTCTAGTTTTAGTATAATTATTGATTTTAATTTAAAAATAAATTTTTGCTAAAACATGGAACTATGTAATTTCAAGCCGATCGTTTGTAGTCATAGAGACATGCATAATATGTTATGAAAAAATCAGTTAAGTACATTTGTCTTAGAAAATAAAGGCAAACTTTAGCTTAAAAATATTTTGTAATTTAGAAAATTCTAAATTTCATAACTATTCATTGCTATCCTCATACTATTGCACCCTGTTCACCCTTTCCGTGTTTGCTCACCCCTTACTCTCCCATTTTGCACCATTCAATTCCCGCTAATGATCTTCGTTTGCACCCTCGCTGCTCATTTTGAATCAACAACCAATTTTTTCACGTGTTTTGCAATTCTCAATCAACTTCTCTTATTTTTCCATAATTTATGCGTGATGTCTGTGATATTTGTAATTGAATTAAAAATCTCTTTTCCAATGTTGAAAAATGAAATTTTAAATTCGTTTGAATAATCTAAAAGGAAAAACTTGTTATTTTGATGCATATTTGGAATTTGGAAATCAATATTCAAACATGTCATATGTGGCTGCTGCTCTCACACAGAACTCCATTGTCTAAATATCAATCAACCCATTGAATATTTCGATAGGCGATTTTCTGATTCGCTTGAAAACAATTCCAAAATGCTTTCATTCATTTGAAATTTGAACATTTCGCAATTTCTGAATTTCTAAATCAATTTAATGTTTCAATCATTTTCTTATCAGACGAAAGTTTCTCATTATTCTCAATGAAAATGTACCAGACGTGCACCTATAAATCTGAAAAAAAACGCAAAAAGGCTAATTTTCAGATGCTTAACCCACTTCCGCACCCGATGTGACTAGTAAACGTATTCATCGCAACTTCTCTAGAAGGTAAGCCCCATTTTACTGCCTGGAGAAACCGGTTTACCTTTTACTAATTTCTGCAACTCTGGTGGTTATGTCAACTTTCTTAATCCGATAACATCATTGTGTTTTCTGGTCAATTACTTATATTTTTAGAAACGAATCAATTATGAAAGTTTTTAGATCAATGCTGACAAAGTAGAATCGATCGATATTGCAAGTTACTAAAATGAGTTCACCAACTCGACCTCGAGTACTTTTCAAGAGTCTATCCAGTAGGATCAGTATTGGAGGTTCGGATTTATTATAATTGTTAAAACTAATAGTCGAGTTGATTCAAGTTAGTTCAAGTCGGTGGTATGCAGTATTTTCTGAAACATATTTCGAAGATATCTTTAAGAAATAAACAATTTCAGGGACGGTGCGCATGAACGAGATCCTGGAAGGCGAGAACGAGTATGGATTTGACGTGTCTGATGGTGAAGAGGCTGTGGAAGCAAGCGATAAGCAGGTACTTTTTTGCAAATAAATGCGCAGATTACAAGACTAGATCATCATTTTATCTTTAAAATTCTCTCAATTTTATTTTTAAACATACCTGCTTGCAGGTAATGATTATTCAGGACTTGACTTGAACTTTATATACACTCCACGAATCTAATACTTTATTAATATGCCTGTGTAGACTTCAAAATAAATGTAGACTCCACCATGATGTTTGTCATGAATTGTTTAGCGCTGCAGATTTCTTTAACTTCTAGTAAACAACCTTCATCGTCATGCTACATTATTTATCATTCGATTTCTGACTCTTTCCGATGATAGTTAGTTCATTTTCTTATTTTACCCGGTTGTTTTTCGCGTCCTGCAGTTGTTCGCTTGTTGCACTGATTTTTGTCTACTTCTTTCATCGGGATTCTCTCGCGGTTCTCGATTTCCACCCGCATCAACATTACGTCTCATTCTGCTGCCATTCTTATGGATCCAACAACACACATGTTTTTCGTCGACGACGAAAATTTAACTGAACCAGATGATATTCTCGGATATTCCGTAAGTTATTGATTGTCTTTTTCTTAATTTCTAAAATTTTATAAATCTTCACTTTCATTACATTCAAAATGATCAACTTATCTCTAACACCTTGTTATTTTTATGCAAAAAGTCGGCATCATTTCCCTATGAAAACTAGAAAATCGCGTAAAATGAGCAAAATCTAAAAATTCTCGTGAAAAACCATCAGATTAAAGGAAATCGCATTCATTGGGTTGTTTTTGTGATCGACACTCTTAGGCTCTTCGAGGGGTGACTTTGCATCTCTCGTTCCGCATTAAAACGCCTCAATGCACCCCACGGCATCTCACTTCTTTTTTTTTTCGATTTTTGACACACGTGCCAAATTTTATTTATGCAAAAGAAAAGCTAACTGCAAAAATTTACGTTTTCGCTGTAAATAAGTTTTAATTTCGGAAGGTTCAAATAGGTTTCAAACTTGAGCACATTATTGATAAAAATAGCGCAGGATATTCGAAGCATTTATTTATATTTTATAAAAGATCTTTAGTTGAATATATGTAAATATTAATCAAAATCAAATCTATACTCTTCCCTTAATAATTTCCTGAAAAGTATCTGCTTCATTTTGAGTCACAAAACCTCGAACATCTTGAATATTATCTCAGATTTTCCTCCTGGAATATCGGTGTTTACCCACTCTGATGTTTTATTTCCTACGTATTTTTCGTCATCTACCTTTCAGCATCGACTTTTTGCGTCCAGTCTCCATGCAATTTTTCTCTTTGTCGTATAGATTTTTAGTTTTCCTGCGCACCTCTTCCTTCCCATCTTTCATGTGTATTTTCTGTGTGTAGATAAGGGCTGTTTCATACTTGTTTACTCCCGTGACAAAATTCTATCTTCTTCCACAACTCTTTCCGTCGCTCATATTTGAATATTTCGAGTCCGCGAGGCTTGGGGGAGTATCATGATAGCATTTTCAGCAGTTTTTACTGATATTGTTTTGTACCTGAACAATAGTTGTGTAACTAGAACTCTTGGAAAAGTTGACATTCGACACGAGTTCAAAAATGACCTATGGCCTAGGACTACCTTCTAAAGCCCTACTGACTAAAGCGTTTTACCGCATCTAATTGCATTTAGAAGCCCTAAAAGCGAAATTTCGTCTAATATCTTTATCCTAAAATTCAATATTCCTCCAAGACTTGCGGATTCTAGACACCCCTCTAATGGCCCTATAATGGTCCTGAGAATTCTACTAATCAAGTTGCTCCTGAAATTGCACAGATTTATCGAGCACCGAAAACGACTGAAAGATGTCGAAGAACACGAGAAGAGGGTAGGATTTAGAATACTAATAAAGTTGAAGATCCTAGAAACGTTCTCAACTACACTTCTTGTCCTGCGTTCTTCCTTCATTCATTTTTCTAAAAGAGTCACTAGCCTTTAGCATTTGAGTAGTTCTTTCCTGGATTTTAGATCTATGCTAACTATTTGTGATCTTACGATCTATTTCATCAAGTTTATGAAAATTGAATTTTTAGTGGTTGTGAATACATTGCGCTCACCACCAACTTTAGCATTTAGCTGATTTCCATAAAGCCCTACTTTATTTGAAATCCCGGAAACGTCCGAGGAATCATCGATCATCTTTCCTTGTCGCGAGTTTCATATTGATTCACCTTGAGCTATGTTGTGTTGCTCTTTAGTTTTTATCCGAACTTTCGCACCGAGTTCTCATGGCAAATATGCCCTCGCTCGCGCGCACAAGTACTCTGCAGTAAATTATATTCGCACTTCAAAAGCGAAGCAGAGCAGTTTCAGGTCTCAAAGTTCTTACTTTCACTTCTTTTCAATTCAAAACATATCCGTGTCTCGAATAAACGAGTTGACGCTAAATCTGTGATAAATTTAGATAGATCTGATGCGTTTCGAAATAATTGTTGTAAGGATCGAAATTTCTTGTTATATTAGTTCAAATAGTTCCAGATTTCAAGAAAATACTGATTTGTTGGCAAAATTATATGAATTGCTGGATACTTGTTAAAATTGCCTGCATCATGAAAATTCTTCAAAAATGTGTGTAAAAATTCCGTGTTCTAAAAATTAATTCTTGAAGTGCTTCCATCTTTTGTTTGATGCTCAGGCATTCGCTTCGTTCACTTTTATGACCTCATCAAGCCTCATTCTAGGCCCATTTTAGGCCCATTTCGGAGACATCCCTTTATCCTCCACACCGTTCAATATCCCGACACTTCAAAGGTGCTTTTCCCACAAGATTTTCCTTTTTTAATTTCAAACACATTTTTCAACATTTTCTTTCGTCTTTTACAAGCTATAATATAAACCCGAGCTTTATCATTAACGCAACAATGCCTGCTTTTATCCGCTTAGCGAACATGCGCGCTTTGCATTGATTTTGAGGATGAAAATATCCTAAACGGAACAGGGAAAAGCTGATAAAATACCATAGAAAAGCGAGAGAGAAAAAGAAATGAGAATTTTCCGAAAAAAAAGGAGCTGCTGCAAAAGCAATGAAACGACGACGAGCACTTTTCCCCGTGTGTTTCTTGTTTTGCGCTTCACTTAAAAATCGAGAAATATTGTTGAAAATAAGATATTCCAGAAGTACCCTCTAATTTTTCATACTATTTCTTTCTCTGGCTGTTAGAGAGAAGAAATAGTGTGGGGAATGAGAGGGTAGTTTCTGGACTCACTTCTTTTCAGTGCTATTTCCCGACTTGTTTCAAAACCTCATTTGCCGTTTCAGCGTTGATTATCTCTTTCCTTATATGGCACGGCTCCTCGTCCCAGGAGCGTTTCTCATGTTCTCCTTCCTTCTATTTTCAAGAATCTTTAGGAAATTTTCTTCATTTTCCCCGGCTTATGACTTCACCAATGAGAATGCCTTTGAGTGTTTTTCCAATTGAGAGTCAATTTTTCATATGCAAATATTTCGAAAAGTTTTGAAACCTATCACTTTTCGTGCATTTTTCTGATAAAGTCGAGCTCACTCTTACTCTTCCAGATTTTTCTTGACTTTTCTATTGAATAAAATCCTGCTTTGAATCATTTTTATGTTCTCCATACAAATTATGAAAATTTCTTAAATATATATTTTTTTCTAAAAATAAAGAGAAAACTCTCAGATGCTGGATGAGCGGGCATCTCCATCAGCGAGTCACGCGGGTGGGGAGGGCAGCGACGAGACCGACTCGCAACACACCGCAGACAAGCAGTCAGTCGGGTCGAATGAATCGAAAGGGGTGGGTTTTTCATTTTTTTCTAAGGTACCCAGATATAAAAGTTAGCTTATTGTTTTATGGAGAAAAGTAAGTTTGCGTATGAATAACCCTATGAAATTGTCTGAGAAATCTTGAAAATAATCTAGTTTTCTTTGAAATTTTTTTTAAACATGAAAAGTCTGTTTAAATTACTCAAAATGTGAAATCAGCGTTACAAAGCATGACTTTATTAGGCGTTTACTGACTCATGCCAATGTTAATGACTCATAGAAAACTACACTTACGAATAACCCATTCGAAAGCTATTTTAAAAGGGTGCTTTTCAAAATCAAGCCTTTTCACCACTTCCTAATAATTTCTTTCAAGATTTCTAAGAAAAATTTTCTATGGCCCTATTGAAAAACGCGCTTCCTGTTAATGGAAAAATTACGGTAAATTATCTAGCGATTTTCTAAAGGAAAGATAAAACTTTTTAATTTAAAATATTTTTTCCAGCACGAGCAAAGCAAACTTGGTGCGTTGATCGATAAGGCTAAAAGCAAAGGCAAGAAATTGGTCTCCGGCAAGAAGAAAAACCAGAACAACGGTAAAAGATGTTATCTTCATTTTTCGTAAAGAAATGAAAAAAATAAATAAAGAGAACTTCAAATTCTGAACTTTTATAGCAGTTTTCAAATGTTCCAATATCTATGATATGTTTTCTTAATACCTTTATTCTAATTTTTCTTGAAGCTCCTTTAAAAAATAAAAAAAAACGATTATTTTCCTTAGCAGACGATGTGAAGATCCAGTGCAGTTTGCTTTCGCCTGTCGAATGCTCGCCCAGCGAGGATAACGACAGCAAGTCGAGTTGCAGCAGGTTGGAGGAGAGCGAGATCAAGGAAAGTGAACAGGAGATCAAGGTATTTTTTTTTATTTTTCTCGTTTTCCTAATTTGCATCAACAATTTATTTTACTTCGTTTTAATTCTTTTTATTACAATGGTCATAGTTTTAACATTTCGAAACTGTTCGCGGTTCAAACTCGACAGATTTTTTCCCTCTAAAATTTAAGAGATTCAAGGAAAGAGAAAATTTTGTTAGAAATATTTTTTTGCAGCCTCCCTTCGAAATCTCGGATCCGCTGCACATCCAGGCGATCGCGCACAAGTATAGGACTATGCCCTTCTACAACTATCGGGTCGTTCTCATGGGCATTCTCATCGCTG